>CM042963.1:35928314-37202604 GCA_023678885.1 Pogostemon cablin
AATCGAAAGAGTTGTAGGAAAATTCCCAGAACAACTGGTGCTGGGATTGGAGTTCCTCGAGGATCACAAACCTTGGGAATGATTACAAGATGGAATGGAGTTCACAGTCAAGGGAAAAAGATATAAAGTCCAATAGAAAGAGTTTTTATAAGCTCTGATCCACCCATGGCCACAAGTCCATTCTCAATATATCACTGTAGGGATAATATATAAGGAACATCGTGCGGAGTATTTTCCAGCATATAATGATTCAGGAGCCGGGATCTGCACAGCAAAAGAAGGAGTCTTTCCGAAATTCTCAGGTGAAGAATTGCCAACAGTACTAGGGAAAGATTTCTCTCAAAAGATACTAATCCTTAACAGAGGAATCAAGCAGGCGGAAATCATGATCGGAGGAGCAGATCGTACCCCGTGGTACAAGGTGAAAACTCCACTGATATATTTCCACTACACCGGAGCAGATATTCTGTTAGGAAATAATTTCCTACAGACATTCAAGCGTTTTACCCAAGAAAACGCAACAAGAAGGCTTTTTTTATGAACATAAGATCATCACACCAAGACTGCATAATGCATTTCAAAGAAAAATGTCAATCAGATTTCGCAGCAAGCGTAGTGATGAAGGAAAACTTAGCCATCCAAAGATGAATGATCGAAGGATATATGGAAAAGCAGTCCTTCAATTGAGAACCGAGACTAGAGGAGGATGGAAGATGGAGAGACTAAAAGAGAATACAATCCACCTTCTCAAAGCAAGCTTGGGAGAAAATTTACAGAGAGATGTCACAATCGAAGAACAGACATTTTTGGAGGACGTCAAAAAGAAGATACAGAGGAACTTCAATGAGGATCATCTAGCCTGGTGGGATAAGAACGAGCTTAAAGCCTCACTCAAAGTAAAAGAAGGAAAGGAGCATGAGTTCGTGAGACACAAGCCTATCCTGATGAACCAAGAGGATCAAAAGGATATGCAGTTAATACTTAAGAAACATCTGGATATTAAGTTGATATCACCAGGAGTATCTCCATATAGCAGTCCAGGATTTCTAGTTCGAAATCATGGAGAAGTCAAACGAAGAAAGCCGAGACTTGTGATCAACTATAAAGGAATCAACAATATCTTGGAGTTCTATGGATACTACATACCAAGTAGAGAGCACTTGGTCAACTGTATCAAGAATGCCAAGATATTCTCAAAGTTCGATTGCAAATCTGGGTTCTACCAAATTATGATGGAAGAATGAAGCAAGAAGTTCACAGCCTTCTCCAAACCACAGGGCCATTATATCTAGAATGTCATGCCTATGGGCTTGGCAAATGCACCCCAGATATACCAAAGGAAGATGGATAATCTTTTCAAATATTATTTCTCATTCATGTTCGTTTATGTGGATGACATTCTTATAGCCTCAAAGAACATGAAATAACATCTAGTGCATCTGGAGATATTTTCAGAGGCATGCCACAAGGAATGATTGGTGCTTTCTGAAAAGAAAGCAATAATAGCAACAAGACAGATCGAGTTTCTTGGAGTCGAGATCGATGAGTCCGGAATTATTCTATAACCTCATATTGTAGAAAAGGTTCAAGGATTTCCTGAAGATCTCAAGGACAAGAAGCAACTCCAGAGCTTCTTAGGAGTTGTCAACTTTGCTGGAATGTTCATCAATAATCTGGTGCAATACAGGAAGGTGTTCAGTCCTCTGTTGAAAAAAGATGGTGAATTCAAATGGGAGGAATCACATCGAGCAATGGTTAAACAACTAAAGGAGATTTGCAAGAAGCTCCCCAAGTTAGCCATACCAAATGACGAGGATGAACTGGTACTATATACAGATGCCAGCGATCATTGGTGGGCAGCGATTCTAACAAAGTCCATACCTGAAGGAGAGGTGCCATGCAGATACTGTAGTGAACTCTTTGCGGAGAATGAAGCTAAAAGATGGCATATCAATGAAAAGGAGTTCTTTGCGGTTCGGAAAGTGTTCAAGAAATGGCCGCTATTTCTTCTCGCGAAGAAATTCATCCTCAAAATTGATAACACAAGCGTCAAGGCCTTTTTAAAAAATAAAATTGAATCTAAACCAGAAAAGGTTAGACTATTAAGATGGCAAGCAGAATGCTAATATTATGATTTTAATATTGTCATTATTAAATCTGTTGACAATGTTTTGGCAGATTTCCTGATGAGAGATGGAAGGAGCTGAGATAGACTTCATCCTGATGGTTTCAAGGCACCTATTGGACAACCTTGAATTGCTCCAGAGGAAATTCGAGAATCTGGCACTAAATGCAATGCGTGCTGGAAAATTATAAGAAAATGATCAGACCAAAGTGTCTAATCGCCTACAAGTTTGTATTCACAACAATGCGAGTCTCTTCGAGTCCTTACGAAAGCCACTCCTCCGGGCTGTTGATGGCAATAGCAATCGACAAAAGGAGAGTAGTCGAGAACGGGGCTCTAAACCCAGAGTAGGGGATTCAAATACCCCTGGCACGAGTTCTAGATTGGAACCTCCAAAAGAGGAACCAATCCAAGAAAAAATTGAGGCTTCTGAGTCACATCTTGAACCTTCGAATCAACCCAGCACCTCTGGGGTTAAAGAGGGAGAGATCAACCTTAGGCCAATGACAGGCACTGCTAAGGTTGGTATTAACTTAGCCGATTTCTCTTATTGGCAGGAATACCAGGCTAACTGGGAGAAATTGAATACCAGACAAGGAATCCGATTGGAGAAATGCCGGGTGGATATATATGGGGAATATCCCCGAGTTTGGATGCGAGAAGACTCAAATCCAAATGATGTAAAACAATGGTATGACTTTGGAGCACTAGCTTCAATTTATACTGTTGCACCAGGCTTCCCAGAAATTACAAAACTTCCAGACTGGCTGGGAGAAAAGGTTTTCAAGGCATGGGAAAATAACTCGACTCTATCCAGAGGCGATGTATTGGAGCTATACTTCACCAGTGCAGCCTAAGAACCAGTCAGGAAAGGCAATCACGATGCCTTCTATTTTATCAAGCTAAGAAGACCCGATGTCTCAGCGTCAAATAAGATCAAAGAGTCTTCTGGAAAGGAACCAGTCTTGGTTTCTACATTTTCTGAAGAGCAGATCTCTATGCAAAGAGCGAGGGGTTTGTACGTCTGCATCAAAGCAATGATGGAGGTGAAGTTCCCATTCATGTTCGAGCACAAGTCTTTGAATGGGTCTTTCCTGTTGAATACTTTAATAGGGAAGAAGACAGTGTTTGCGGAGAAGGCGTTCCAAGAAAAATAAGAACTTCTCTGGAGAAACAAGATTCTGGTGAGTAAACAGACTCATCGGAGATATTGTAACATGGCCCATTTCGGGCAGTGGACAAACAAGATATGTTCGAGCTGTTCCACCCAAACAGAGCCAGAGTATGGAAAAGGAATAAGGCTGGGCATAGGGATGATCAGAACGGCTGATCCACCCCCAACAAAGGAGACACGTGGAAAAAAGAGGGTAAAATCTCTTCGGAATAACCAGGAGCTGGGAGAATCATCAGGCACCAAAGAGGACAAATAACTCCTCAAAAAAGTAAGAGTTATGTGACCTTTCCGAAAGGGTAAGAGACATGTGACCAACAGGGAAGATGACCCACAAAAGGAAATCCAATAAAGAAACCAGCCAGCTGCTGAGAAGTTGAAATTCAATGTAAAGTGACGCAAGTAGTGACGTCACAAAAAATCCAATAAAGAAGAATGAACCAGCCAGCTGCTAAAGTTGGAATCCGAGGCAAATGACGTAAGCAGTGACGTCAAAAGAAGTTAGGAGGCTTTGAAATCCGGATTTTAAATCCGAAAGCCTCTATAAATAGGTGTGTTGAGGAAGAAGAAGGTATCGACCATTCTCCTCTGTTTTCTCTTTCTAAAATAAACATTGTATTCTTTTCTTTTCTTTGTATGAGTGTTCTGAGTGCAGCTACAATAGGTAGCTAAAGGAGTTATCTTCTCTTGTTCTGTGAGGATGAGTATGTAATAAATTTCTCCATTCTATAAATAAATAATTCTGAGCTAGAGCCCAAAGCATGTGACCCTCATCTTATTCTGCAACCATAATCTCCATATCTTCCAACGAGAAATAGTAGTAGCATCCTGTACACTCGATGTAGGAAACGAACCAGGGTTGTGCTGGGATTCGCTGAATAAACGGGATTGAACCATCACACTACGGGGTGCGTGGTTGGCTGTGAGGAGCAGTTGTAAAACCTCCCGGATACCCGGTGGATTGACGGTAAAAAAAGGTACTGTTACGATTTCAAATTGGTTAATTATGAGATTAAGGTTGTTTAATATACGGAAGCATGTTAGGCCTGATATGATCATAGTGGATTATGTCTATTTTGAAAAATAAGAATTTGATGAAAATTGGGGTGAAAATGAGTATATAAAGGTATAGAAAGCTATTTTATTAAATAAATCTGGAAATAGTAAAAGGAGTGGTTGGTACCTAGCAAAACTTTGAGATATTTTAAAATTTGGGATGGTTTTGGAGAAATTCAAAAGTTATGGGACTAAATTGGAGAAAAAATAAGATATGGGACTAAATTGGAGACAAAATAAGATATGGGACTAAATTGGTGAAATTTTAAAAGGTACGGGATTAAATAGAAGATTTTAAGTATTTTGGGACCGTTTTGGATAAAGTAAAAAGTTGTGGGACATTTTTGGTATTTAACTTCAAATACTTATGTGAACTGTGTATATAATTAATTATATAACTTCTAATGATTAATGTCCTATCATATTCTTACGACGTATTTGGTTCACATTAAGTTAATGATACTTTATGGGCATCAAATCACCTATTTTAACATAGTGTTTTATTTTGTACTTCACCTTTTAAATGATTGACATGTGTTATGATCATTTCTTAAACTACCACTATATGTTTCAAGGGTTTAATAGTCATTTATATATATATATATATATATATATATATATATATATATATGTATGTTATGAAACATCAAATGTGGAATAAGAAATTCAATTCAATACTTCATGGGCCTTAAAAATTACTCCCTCCGTCTCATTTCAGATGACACACTTTTCATTTTGGGTTGTCCCACAAAAGTTTGCAGCTTCCTAAAAAAGCAAAAATTCAAACATAATCACTCTTTCCCATACACTATATTTACAAAAAAAAACAAATCATACATAACACACCTAACATACTTTATCATTTATTTATTACCAAAAAATACCATAATATCCCTAAAAGTTATCATTTTCTTAATCTCTGTGCTGGAGTGGTGGTGCAAACATTTGTGTGATTGAGGGAGTAATTATTAAAAATAAGAAAATTGGAAAAAACTTGTGTGTAGGGCACACTCCGTGCGCCTTTAGAATTTTGTGTTAAATTGTATACACTTTAGTATAAAGATGTGTACCCTTTATTTTATGAAAAAATAAAAATTATTAATAAAAAGTGTATACCCTTTAGAATAAAATAGTGTATCCTTACTAATTAAAGTGTATACCATTTGGAACAAAACAATGTATCCTTACACATAATACTAAATTCTAAAGGCGCATGGCTCTAAAAGCGTACGTTGTGCCCCGAGTACACGCAAGCCTCACTCAAGAAAATTTACATACTAATTGCACTTAAGTGAACTCGATTTCCCTCTAAGCACATTAGTTAAAAGTAAGGTGTTCATTGAATCACAAGAGATAAATGATTTATAATATCCTTTATGTCCACTTTTAGTCCTTTTAGTCCAAATTTAGACTTTTTATCAAAATTTAGTCCTTTATGTTAAAAAAAAGTCCAAAAATTGTCCGAAAGTATACATAAAGGACTAAAAGTGGACCAAAAAATGACCAAATTTTGAGAAAATGACCAAAACTAGACCAAAATGACTAAAAATGGACAAAAATGACCAAAATTGAGAATTGCAAAAGAAAAATGACTAAAGTTGGAAAACGTCATACTTATATGACTAATTTTTATATTTACCCATCAAACATTCTCTAACATGCAAAAACCCTAAACAAACATACAATCAATATTCATAGTTTTCAAACTCAAATTATCCCAAAACAAAGATCACCTTAGAATTTAATTTAGTTTTTAATTTAAAATATTTAAAGATAGAATTATAATCTTTAACAAGGAGGATTCACGTTAACCAGAGTTTATATAGGAGGAGTCTCTAGCTCTCATTTCATTACTCCTATTAATTAGGGTTTCTTAGATTCTCACTTTAGAATTTTATGTCAATTTAATTTTCAAAATCAAATTATTCAACCAAGATGTATGGAGCTGCAAGGGATATTAATATTTTGCGCTTATAATTTCAGTCTACATTCTGATTTTTAAAGTGAATTCATTGAAAATTAAATGAATTAATCTAAGTCCATAGACGTATAATCCTTACACTGTAGTCCACATCATCAAATCAACTTTTCAATCAATAAATTATCAATATTAATTTATTATGATTTGACAAGAAATTTCGTGAACAAATTATAAACAAGGCCAAGAAAACGCCTTAGTCTTGCAGTTGCTTCCTATATTTCCCAATGGGCTTTATAAGTAATTACGATAAATTTGACTATTACTCCAAATGTGAATTAGAACATATAATAAAATAATGGGGGATAAGTAAATAATATTTATTTTATCTAGCATTTAGTAATATTCTATTTTCCTATTGTGATATCTCATCCGGCTAACCCCAATTATTTTCTATAACGATTTGATAGTGGTCTATTTTACGTAGTTGCATGTTATTTTAATTTTTGAATATTTATTTCGTGAAGCGTATCATGTACTCCTCCCTCTTACTACGAGATTTTTTTTAACGTGTATTAAAGAATATATGATAATAGATAATTGTATTAATGTTGTGAGAAATGAATATATAAAAAATAATTAGTACGGGTCTCATGACTATTATCAATCAAAATAAAAAATCTACATTTTATATTAGAACGAATAGAAATATTTTAATGATAAAACTCGAGACGAGTAACATATATCATCAACTTAATTATTTCACTGCATAACTAAATTTAATGGAGTATTTGAGAATCATGATCGTGGAAAGAGGTGTAGCAATTGTGACACTAATCAAAATAAAATATACTCCATTTTATTACTGTATCCAATTTATATTACTATATCCGTCATTGTCATTGTATTCATTTTCATTTTCACGTAAATTAAGGAGTATTATTAATTTATATGAAGTGAGTAGTTGTATTAGTGTAGTGTATGTGTCTCATATTTCAGTTGTATTAGTGAGAATGTGAATCTCATGTGTCTAAAAATAAAAATGGATAATTTTTATAACTAGTTGGTGCGTTCAAATAATCAAAAGAAGTTCTGTTTCGAAACCATATTTGGATTGGATTCTGTTGAGTGAATCCAATCAAGCAGAATCCAATTTTAATACGACGTAATTCAAAAATGAAATAGAACTAAAAAAAATAAAAAAATCTATCAAAATAGAAATAGAAAAGGTTGGGAAAAAAAACTTATTAGATGCCGGAGTCAATGGTATCTAATAAGTTTTACCTACTATTAAGTTATTAATTAATTAATTTTGATTTGTCTAATGAAATGTGGTATGTTATGAGGGCATATATATGTCTGATAATTAATTAGTATGGTCATCTTCACACATTAAACCACATATTATGATAACAAAATGAGATGTTTCAGAAATGACTTTTTGTTAAAGGAATAAGAAAGGATAATTATTTTAGTGGAAAATAATATTCAATTAATAAAAAATAATTATAATGTAGTAAATTATTTCATGAATAATTTATATTTAAATAAAAGGTGATAATATTTATTAAGAAAAGTAATGTAAAATGATCTCACCATACTGCATGTCTATCTCTATTATTATAGAATCTGTATCTAATTTAATTAGGTACGTAGTAAAATAAATTAATTTGTCATGATTCCGGTAAGCTGACACCTCCCACTCAATAATTTAAAAGTGACAATCTTTCTTGACTATGGTCTCAGATTTATTTATTACTAATATTTATTTTTAACTTTTTATGTCAATTTCGTTTTAATATATGTATTATACTATACTATATTTTAGCTATTATTTAAAATTATGAGTCTAACTACGGTGCACTGAATAATCACATCCGTTGAATAAATTATCTAATTAATCCTCATTATTCAACAAAATAAAATAATTAAAAAAATTAATAACTACCCACTATCCCTCTATTTTACCTTATAAATCTGCAGGTGCACCGGTGTACCACAAAATAACCTTAAAATTATAATTTTTTTTTCAATTTTACCCCACTAAAAATTTGGTGATTAATTCATGGAACAGTCACACGTAACTCTATATGGGACATGTTACGCGTTACAAGCGTTCAATTTTTTTATTTAAAATTAATAATAAATTAATTTCACTTCAACCGCATGTCTTCATGATGATAATGTTATTAGTGAAATGATTTCTGTAGTCATTCATGGCATCATAATGATTTAAAATTTTCTGTTATTGAATTAAATAGTATATATTTTAATTAATAAAACATATATAGACTTTTGAAGCATATATAGCTAAGTTATTTACGTAGACGCGTGGCGTTTACTTTGAAACTATCATATCTAACAAAGTCATTTTTTTAAATCAAAAAATCAATATAAATACAAAAACTACAGTTCATACATACTTCTGCTTTATTATTTACAACCAAAAAAAACATTATATTCTTGCAAAATTATTACAATACATCTTGTCAAAGTGATTAATTATGGGGATCATATCATATCTCTATGATGCATTTAATGATGTTTTGTCGTTATCAGATTACAACACATTATATGCAGACGAAATGCAGCTCCAAGAAGCTCTAGAAGCTTCTATGAACAGTTTTAGTCACGGATCGCCCTCTTCTTCTTCAACATCATCTTCGCAGCAGATAATTTCATGCGAAATCTGCTGCGAAGATAAAGAAAACTCGGAGATGTTCCGAGTCGAGGGGTGCCCTCATTTGTTTTGCTTCGTTTGCATACGTAAGCATGTCGAGTACAAGCTTCAAAACAACATCATCGACGTCTGTTGCCCCGATCAAGATTGTATGAACGTCATACAACCTCGATCTTTAAGGGGTAGGGTTCCAGCTGAAGTGATCGATCGTTGGGAGGAGGCGATCGCAGAGTCGAGCATAGTTGCATGGCAGAAGATTCAGTGTCCTTTCCAAGGGTGCTTAGAGATTATGGTGAATGATGACGACGATGGTGGTGGGGTTATAACGAAATGTGAGTGCCCATGGTGCCACAGACTATTTTGCGCTAGGTGCAAAGTGTCGTGGCACCAGGGGTACGATTGTAAATCGTATCAGAGATCGCACCGGGTTCGAAAAGAGAAGGATAAATTAAGGGTGTTGGCAAAGGAGAAGAATTGGAAGGAATGCCCTAGTTGCAAAGTGTTTGTGGATAAGATCGATGGATGTATACATATTACGTGCAGGTGAGTCAGTTCTTAATATTTTTATTTTTTATAGTATTTTGGTTTTATAATTATGAATGAATTATTATTATAATTTTTGAAGTTTGAATCGGATGTTATTTAATTATTACAGGTGTAAATTGGAATTTTGTTACGTGTGTGGAGCAAAGTGGAGTGATAGACACTGGACAACTTGCCAGAAATAGTGGTCAGATGCAAAAGAAAAAACACATATTAAAAAAAAATTATAAAGAAAACTTAAAAAATAAAAATAATACTCCCTACTTATATATATCACGTCTCAGAGAGAATAAGAAAAAAAATAGATTTTATATTTCCTACTATAGCTAACATTTTTTTAGTTATAATAGTGCTTACTTTATACATACACACACACGTTATCTAAAAAAAAAACACTATATCCCACTGAATTTATTTTATTCATAACACCATCTCACACAATTAAATTAATATGTATATATATCTCTTTAGGTAGAGGAGAGAGAGGTTTTATTGGATCCTGGAGTAGATCAAGTGCGAGTTGTTATTTAAATAATTAATAAAAAACACTAAAAAATTAAATTAAAAAAAAAAAGAATTAGCTAGGGAGCGAAGTCAGTTTTATTTCGGCAGTTCACTCTCTGTATAAGTGTAAATGAAAAGTCTTAATTTAATACAGTTGTTTTTTTTTTCTTATTTTATGGTCGCGATTTAATTTTTTAACATCATGCATCCATTATCTGTTTGATTTATATTATTCAAAGAATCTTAATTAATGAAATATGAGTATAAAATACAGGCAATTGGTCATACGTACTGCTCAATCAACCGCAATACGTAACTATAAATATATAAAAAGAAAACTATAGTTTGACATAATTAGTTAACTCCATTCGGTTTTGCTACGTATCATATCATTTTTTAACGTCTGAATAAGGTTGTAACAGTAGAGTACTTACATAACAATCTTATTTAACACGTTTAAAAATTGTCTCATATAAATATCGTTTACAATAGACTTTATCAATTTGGAGCATATTGTGAGACAGATATATAGTACACTATTGGAAAATTGTCGAATTCCAACGACGAAAAACTGTTGGAATATGCAAAAATACTGTTGGAATTCATGATTTCAATAGATATTCCAATGAATTTTTTCTATTGGAAAAGTGGCTAAGTGGTCGTTGGAATGTCATTTTTTTAACAACATTTCCAATGGTCAATCTTTTTTTTACTCCGTTGAAATCTTCCAACGATTAAAAAAAATACATTTATTCGGGTTTGAACCCTTGACCTCTTGAGTAATACTCCCTCCGTCCGCCTTTAAGGTTGTCATTTGCTTTTTACCCGTGGATTAAGGAGTCACTACAAAAAAATTATTTTTTAGCAACCGAATTTACCAACGGAATTCAATCTGTTGGTAATTACCAATGGATTAGCAATACAAATGACATTTTTGTTTTAGCAACGGAATGCCAACGGATTTATTCTCTATTTTAGCAACGGAATTCAATCCGTTGGTAATTACCAACGGATTACCAAGGGAATCATTATAAATTACCAACAGAATTATTAGCAACGGAATACCAACGGAATTATTTACCAATAGAATTGATTTTTCGTTGCTAAAAATTTACCAACCACCACTTTACCAATAAAATTTTACCAACGGATTCCGTTGTTAATCCGTTGGTAAGCCAGTTTAACAATGGAATTAAGACTTTTACCAAGAGAATATTCCGTTGCTAAAAAATAGTTTTTTTGTAGTGAGTATTATTATTTAATGTATAGTTCTTAATTTGTATTAGTGGAGATGTGGGTCCTATTTTTTAGTTGTATTAGTGGGTGTGTGGGTCTCATATGTATAAAAAAGAAAATGAACACTTGGGACGTACGCCCAAAATGAAAAAATTATACCCTTGAAAGCTGACGGAGAGAGTGTCAGTATATCATCTACGAACTTAACTAATATATAATTTATATTATAAAATGACATTTAAATTTATTGTAATCTCTTCTTTAGATGAAATTCTCATTGGAATTTTCCAACGGCTTAAATTTAATTGGAATTTCTATTGAAAATTTCCAATGGTTTATGAAGCTATTGGAATTAGCATTTGAATTTTTCAACTGTTTAAATTTATTTCGTTGGAACTTTCAAACATTTTTAAGTTTTATATAGGGGTTTTCGTTGGAAATTTTCAATAGTTTATTAGGCTATTGGAATTAGCATTAGAATTTTTCAACGTTTTAAATTTTCATGAGAATTTTTGCTGGAATTCTCTAACAGTTTAGTGTTTCATTGGAAAATTCGAACTCTAAAATTTCCAACGAATTTGCTTTTTGTTGGTATTTTACTGTTGGAATTTAACAATTTTCTTGTAGTGATGTTATACAAGTTATGAAACATATAGACCAATTATTAAAGTATGTTTATTATATAAATTAAATATATTTATTGATATTTAAAATATGCTTATAATAAATCATATTATAATAACTTAAAATCTTACTTTAATGTATAATTTATCATACTTTAGAAAAATATAATTTAATTAACATAAGCCTATTAATTAGGATAGGTCTTGGGTAAGATCATTTTACACTTTTTAAAATAATTATCACTTTCGCTATAAAATGTTACTCCCTCCGTCCCGGGTATTTTTACCCGTTTGTACGGGCACGGAGATTAAGACGCTTTATTTTTTAAATATATAATGTAAGAGAAAGTAGGGATAAATTAGTAATTTAAAAAGAAAAAGTGAATAAAGTTATTGGGAATGATGAATAAAGTGTAAAAAAGTAATTAAAGTTGTTGGGATTGTAAAAAGTAGGTAATAAAATATTATGTATTTTTGCAAAAAATGGAATGGGTAAAAATACGTGGGACACCCCAAAATGGAAAGTGGGTAAAAATACGTGGGACGGAGGGAGTATTACTTTTCATTTATAATATAAATTGTTCATGAACTAACATTATCACTTTTCATTAATTTAATATCAATTTTCAGTATAAAAATTATTACTTTCTGACCATCTTACGTGAGACGGTCTCGCACAAGTCTTTTCCTTAAATGATCGTACTTTTAACACACCCATATTAATATTGTGTCATGAGAAACTTTGTCAATTTAATAAGTAATATACTAATTAGATGTTTATGATATATATGAATATGCTATATAATTATAATTATAATTAATATAGTTGCAGCATAAGAAATCTAACTTAAAACTTACACAATTTTTTTAGTAGTTCTAAATTTCTAATTTTATTATTATTATTATTATTATTATTATTATTATTTTGGGTACGTTATGTTGTGAGGGAGTAGAAATTTTATATTTTGAAAGATAAGAAAAGGAACGTATTTTAATTAGTTATGAATTTGATAAGTTAACACAATATACATATCATACATCAGTGAAACATATTTTGATAGTTGATTGTGACCTTATTTTAATAAATAATGTGAAGAACTAATTAGTACGTCATAATTTTTTTTCTTTTTATTATACGAACAAATCTACAATGAAATGACAAGGATTGACTATGTTCCATGGATGATAATTTAATTGGAGATCCATTTTATTCAACGTTTCAATATAATAATAATAATAATAATAATAATAATAATAATAATAATAATAATAATAATAATAATAATAATACGTCAGCCGGCTCAACACTATTTCTTCATAAAGGATTTGAGCACTTTAAAAAGTTTTCTTCGATAGTCTTCGTCAACTTAAATAAATAAATTTTTTATTTTTTTAAAAATAATTATACTACTTAGTAGAAATTTTTTAATACAGAATTACCTAATATAGCGACGCTTAGGCAGATTGAAAATCATGTACCATTGGTTATCCGCATCATATTTTTAATGACATGATAAAACTTACAGGAGAGAGTTCCACAAATCTCATTTTATAAGACAAAATATTACTCCAACCGACTAAAACAAACGGGCCCGCAGTTGATAATTTACTAGCGTACAGCCGTACATATATAGTTTCACTTATATTTACCAAATACACATTATGATTTCTTTGTTTCATTGTAATGCACACACTTTAGAAAATATTGGGTTAATTATACTAAAGGTCTCGACCTTGCGTGAATTGCAATTTAGTCTAAATTTTTTAATATCTATAAATAAGTTTTCGACTTTTAACTCGATTTACAAATCAAGCCACCATGCAGTTGAGGGCCTACCCATTGGTTGACATATCATCTTTCTTCCACTTTTCCTTCCATGTGTACAAAACGACGTCGTTTTAGCTTTCCACCTGTCAAAAAGTTAATTGCATAAAAAGTCCCAACCTTTTTGTTGATTGCAAATTAATCCAAGCTTTTGGATATTTGCAAATTAAGTACCCGACTTTAAGCCCGTATTGCAACTCTAACTACTGGGCAGCTGGAGGACTGTCGGACGATGACGTGTCACTGTATATACCAAGTCACTCTACACTTGTTAACAAAATGGTGTCGTTTTGATATTTTTAGATTAAAATTTAATTTATATCCAAAAAATATCATCATATATCACACATTAACATCATCCATTGAAATCCGACATGTGAGGGGTTGTGGCAGACAACTTCTGAATTTCGAATAAATTATCCATACTATAATTGTTGTTGCTATATACAATGAAAAAAATCAAAATGACATCATTTTATTAACAAGTGTAGAGTAACTTGGCAGATACAGTAACACGTCAGCGTCCGGGCAGCCCTCCTGCTACCCGGTGGTTAAAGTTGAAATACGGGTTTAAAGTCAGGTACTTATTTGCAAATATTCAAAACTTTGGACTAATTCACAATTAGCGAAAATGTTGAGACTTTTTATGCAATTAATTTTTTGACAGGTGGAAAATTAAAACAACGTTGTTTTGTACACGTAGAAGGTGTCGTGGAAGAAAGATGACACGTTAGCCACCGGGAAGGTCCCCAGCTACCCGATGGCATAATTTTCAAAATGGGTTAAAAGTCAAGAACTTATTTGTAAATATTGAAAAATTTGGACAAATCCACAATTCGCGAAAAGGTTGGGAGTACTTTTATTGTAATTAACCCAAAATTATATTTAAAATTAAAAAATGGGTGTTATAGGAAATGTCACATCAATGTGTAATAGAACATCCCATACCGACACACTCTCGTGTCTTTCCTTCTTCAATTCTATTTTTCTTTTTCTTTTTTTATATTCGTTCTCTTACAACTTGGAGAAAAAAATTCTTATAAAGACTAATAGCTCCAATAATTCAATTGTTGTATCGATTTACCTATAATAATTATTATGAAAAAGAATAATAACTCCAATAATTCAATGAATTGTAATTTTTTTTTCATAATCGATACAATAATTGAATGAATGAATAATTGAAAACTGAAATTCCTTTCCTTTTTAGATGTATATGAAAAATATTTTAATATTTATTTTTTGAAAGATTGAGAGATATATTTTAAAATAATTAATTCAAATCAAATAAAATAAATATAATAGAATTTCAATTATGGTAAAATTAAATATTTTAAAAATTTTATCTTTTAGTTGTAGAGTTGTAGATATAATATTTCAAATTAATTAAATCAAATTAAATAAATAATTAATAATTAAATTAAATTAAATTAAACACAATTTGATGCGTAAAATTTTCCTCATTAGTCTTCTGAAGACAATATGTAGGGAAAAAAATCTTTAGTATATTAATGATATATAGAAAATTAATATTTAATTGGAATTCGTTTTATTATTTTTAATTTTTAATTTTTTATGTACAAATACACCACTTGGTTGAGTTGGCATATCTAGACCTGATTTATGTTTAACATGGAATTGGGCCATTTGTAAAGGATTGGGCTGGACTGGCTTATTTAGAAAAAAGTTGGCACGTTTGGGTCATAATTATATCACCTAAAAAGAAATGAAATTTGGTTCATTAAACTTGTATTGCTTGCAGATCAATTTCAGGTTGGCCCATAATGAGTGGGAGAATACAAGCATTTGCCTACGTGAATTTTTTAAAAATAAATAAACATCATGAACCTAATTGGTACATGGAAAGTAATGGGTCAAGTTCATCTTTGACCAAAATTTTTTGTAATGTTTAGTTTGTCGAAAATGGAAATGAGTTGCATATTCGAAAATTATGTTTTGAGTAGATGATTTTAATGTATAATTAGTTTGCGAAAATTCAATTCCAAATGAATGAGTAATTATACATAAAGTTAGCAACTTTAATTATAACAAGAAATAAGATGAAATGAAGAGTAAAGGGTGGAAGTTGGAAGTTGTCCCGTATTGAAATTTTTGAAAATTTAAACACTTTATTATTACCAACACACATTATACAATTAAATTAAATATGTGGACCACATGATGTTGTAAGGCTAGCCTAATGGGCTGGTCGCACCCACACGTCGCGAGAAGCCTTTCATTTTGAACCGGCCTTATTAGATTTTTAACCTAGGTTTGAACAAGATAAACCAACGACGCGATAAACTGACCAGTTCGAACCGGTTCGGTTAGTCGCTGAGTCAAGTTTGGTTGGGTCGCTAGTCTAGTCGTGCCTCGATCCAGACCACAAGTGAGTGAACATTAAAAGGAAAAGATATGATCCAAACCATCAGATTTTGAATTTGATCAAGAGACACGATTGAACAATCCAGAATGAATAAAAATATCTTTTCAAAATACACACGATGTCTCTTCACATATTATATATAGACCCCTAGGATTCATTTTATTCCATTCAAGCATACAATATATAGTTTGATAAGTGCATTCAAAACTTTGAATATACAATCAAACATTTTAGTCCCTTCTTAGTCGAAAGTTCCAAATACTGCTTTCGTTTGTCTATAACTTTAGTTTCATTGTGTTATAAACTAGAGTTGAAAAGTCGTATCTTGTAGACAATTGCTATAAGATCATAAAACATCTAAATATTGAGCAATCTCATCTTACGTATACTATCTCCATCTCCAAAAATAATTATATTTAACTAATTAAGACGTCCTAATCACATTTTTTTAGATAAAACTTATATAAAACAATTAATATATCTTCATGAGACTTACACATATTACTAATACAATTATTTACTATACATTAAAATAAGTATTATATTTTTCAATTCACTATACTCCCTCCGTCTCATTTCAAATGGCACACTTTCCATTTTGGGTTGTCCCACAAAAGTTTGCACATTTTCATAAAAAGTAAAAAATAAAAAACAATCACCCTTCCCCATATATTTTATTTACAAAAAAATATCTCTACCTAACATACTTTATCATTTATTTATTACAAAAAATACTATTATACCCCTAAAAGTTATTACGTCTTTAATCTCCGTACCGGAATTGGGGGTGCAATCTTTTGTGGGACGGAGGGAGTATATTAAAATACTATAGTTATTAATTTTTGTGCAAATTGTAAATATAATTCTATTTGCGAGACATAGGGAATATTAACATTTTGACATACACTTATGTGAACCGAGTTCACCTTATTAAATGTGTAATCATTAATAGTACATGTCATGGAGTATATTACTTCTGGCAAATACTAATGTGCAACAAGTTTTAAGATGTAACAAATAACTCAAATTCAATTGACCTATCATATATAAATAATTTTGACCCATATTTCATTTCCTTCCTTTTCTACTGCTCACTCTCATAAATAAATTTCTCTCTCCTCTTATTTCCCTCACCTAAATTTCTCTCAATCCTTATTCTCCCCCCTCCCCCTCCCCCTCCTAATTTTTTCACTCTCCCACTCCTAATATTCAAATATTTGTTTAATTAATTTAAATTTTTTATTTAATTCAAATTGATATTAATTGACTTTTAGAATGATGGTATTAATGTACATAATTGTATTTATAATTGTTGTGTGTAAGCCCTATATGGAATAATCAATTGTTTTGTGTGGGCTCAACTTGATAAAAAAAGAAAATGTAAACATTAACTTAGGACAACCCAATATAGAAAACGTAAATATTAATGCGGGACGGAGAGAGTATACATTAATTAATACAGTATTATAAAAAAAGTAATACAGTTTAAGCCCGTGCTCAGGTCAACCCCTCCATTATCTACTTCCATTGCATAACAGTCTCCCTCTGCCTCGTGAAGGAATATTGGGAGTGTTAGTGTCATAGTTGGATAGCGTTGTCGCCTCTATCGCCAGTTGAATTCACCTCCAGTCAGCATTCCAATCAACGTTAAAACCTAATCCCTAATTCTTACCCTAATTTTAATACAACAATTTTACATTAACAAACATCTATAATCGACAAAGGAAACGCGCTGAGAAAGAAGGCGAAACGACAAATAATGAGAGAAGAGAGAAAAAATAGGCGGACGGAACGAGGCAGCTAAGGGAGGAGATGGCGCGTAGGCGGAGCGGCAGATTGGTAGAGAAGATGGTAGACGAAGTGAGAGGAGATATGGATTGAGAGAAGAGAGAGAGTAGCGTGATTTAGGTGAATGACTGAGAGAGGAGAGAGCGTGATTTGTGTAAATGACTAGCGTGAATCACTAAAGGAGGAGAGAGAGATGAAACTAGCGTGTATGACCCATTTGGATATTTTAGAATTATATAGTTGACTCACTTTTAAATATGGATTTTATTTTTAGTGTACACTAATTGTACAGTAGATCAACTCATTACTCTAGGATTTAATATTTATTTTTAGAGTTTAGAATATTTAAGGGTATAATTATCTTTACAATTTTTACATAAAAAACTTTTATATGTAAACACTCATACCACATTTACTCTTTTACTTGCCTCATATTTATACTTGTGAACAAATTAAGCACCGTAATTTGTGATTAGACAAAATCCATCGAAGTTTGTTTTAAGTGTCTAGATATTTATAGTGGTGATCAAATTAAGCACTGTGATTTGTGATTAGACTAAACCCATCAATGTTTGTTTCAAATGTCTTTAGTCTTGACCCTTCTTTTGAGATGTAGTGGATCATATGATTCATATTATGATGGTTGGTCCTCTATTATTAAAGTGTGGTTTCGTGTCCTTTTCGTTCTAACATTTATGAACTGAACAAGACTATGATTGCTTATTAATTGTGTTGTTGTTACAAGACCACTCCTCTCCAAAATTGATCCTTTACTCGATTCCTTATTCTAAATCCCGTGTTTCACGGATGTTTAGTATATAGTTGGGTATGTTCGGTAATAATTTGGTGTGACATTTTCTATGTTATTTCTTTAAAGATTGACACGTGATAAGGGAAGAAATATAATTGTGTACCCTTAGGTTTATACGTGATTTAAGACATTATAAAATTTATTGACTTTTATACGTGTCACTCATCCAATAAAGTGTCATAAGACATGTCACACAGAAATACCACATGACTTAAACTCTACAAACTGACTATTAAATTTTTTGGATACTGATGTTAATCCTGAAAAAATAATAATACTACATGAAGTTATTATGACATAATATCACTCCCTCTAGGGGTGGCAATTCGTGTTAACGGGTTGGGTTTCGTGTCGACACGATAGTGACACGACACGATAAGGGCAAACCCGAACACGACACGATAAGGATTAGTTCCAACACGACACGAACACGAAAAATAACGGGTTGACACGACACGACACGATAACAACACGATAAGAAAATAAAAAATAAAAAAAATAAAAAAATACTAATTAAAATAAATAAAATTTTAAATTAATATATTTTAAAATTATTATTAAATATTTTTATCATATATATTTTTATATTTATATTTATATTGGGTTGTTAACAGGTTATTGGGTTGTTAACGGGTTAATGGGTCATCTGTTAATATTAATCGTGCTTAATGGGTTGACACGAACCCGACACGAACACGACACGAAATTTTCGTGTCCTTATTGGGTTGACACGATAATGACACGAACCCAATAAGGCCAAACACTAACCCGCAATTATCGTGTCGTGCTCGTGTCGTGCTATCGTGTCGTGTCGGGAATTGCCACCCCTAACTCCCTCTGTCTTAGAACAATATGAATAATTTTCATTCCGTCCATCCACTACAAAAAAGTTATTTTTGGCTAATGAAATATTCCGTTGATAAATACCCTAATTCTGTTGTTAAATCGTGTGGCCAACGGATTAGCAATCAAATTTTTTAATTGTTAAAGAGGTGGTTGGTAATGTGTTAGCAAACAAAATTGAGGTCCGCTGGTAATATTCCGTTAATAATCCGTTTGCTAATCCGTTGGTAAATTTATTATGTTGGTAATAATTCCGTTGCTAATCCGTTGGTAAATATTCCGTTGACATCACATGAATTTAATTTTCGTTGGCAATCCCTTGCTAATTACTAACAGAATTTCATTCCGTTGGTAAATATTTCGTTGCTATCACATGAATTTAATTTTCGTTGGCAATCACTTGCTAATTACCAACTGAATTTCCTTCTGTTGGTAAATATTCCGTTGGTATTCCATTGCTATCAAATGAATTTAATTTCCGTTAGCAATCTCTTAGTAATCACCAACAAAATTCATTCTGTTGGTAGTATTCCATTGCTAGTAATTACCAACGGAATTCAAAATCCATTGGTAATGATCCTAACATATCGTGCACAATTCAAATTGACAACTCACTCAATTTAATATCTCATAATATATTTTAATTTTAAAATTGTCATCAAAAACTAATTTACATAGTATACTTTATACTATTTTAATACCTAAAAAAACTATAGTACTATCCTTAAAAAATCAATAAAATTGATAAAAAATAATAATAATAATTTTTCTTAGCTCACATGAAAAAAAAATTGTGTAAAGTGAAATACTAAATTAAATACTTCCTCCGTCCACGGTCAATCTATCAATTTTATCATTTTGGCCCATACATCCTTAATCTATCCATTTTCTTTTTTGACTATGGGACCCACACCCTCCAATACAACTACCTATTACACATAAAATAATAATACTCTTTAATCCACGTGCAAAAAGCAAATGGATACATTGAGGATTGACGGAGGGAGTAGGAAATTGAAACATCATTAGGTATCTAAATTTTATAGAGTTTGTATTTTGTGTGAACATGAGAAAGATGAGGTTGTTTCATGTATGCTTTTATGTGAGATGGATAAAAAGTGATAATATTATTAATTAAAAGTGATAGTCAATAGATAAAAAATGATAATGGTGCAATAAACTATTTAATAAATAATTTAAAGTATAAATAAAATATAATAACGATATTATCATTTTTTATCCATCTCACAGGAGATACGATTTCACACAAGTTTTGGCACGTACTATGCACCTATATACATAGCTCTAATTCAAGCATCCAAAGTTAGGGGCTATAACATGATTATCTTATTTTTTACGGATGGTGAGATGAATGATTCCATCATTTGATTCAAGCATGAGTATATGATTTTAAGGTAAGTACAGTATGAAAAGTGACTCACTAAAGTATTATTTTAAGATTGTTAAAATATAATTCATGTATGATATGTAATTCAGTAAAATAAATTTCAAATATTGTAAGAGTACGATTTGCTAAATTCATACTTAGATAAGTCACAAATCATATTTTAATTATCTTATAACCACATTTTAAGAATAAATCAAATAATTGATTTATTGATCTATCCATCTTATAACTTAAAGAATGAGTAAATGATGGATTTACGGATCTATTAATCTCATGATCCGTCTCACATAAATATCTTTTTCCAAATATAATCAAATAAAAAATTTATACTCCCTCCATTCTGGACATCTTTGCAAACATTTCATTTTGAGTTTTCTAGTAAAATGTTGCACGTTTCATTAATAGTAAAAATAAATTAGTCAACTAACTACATTTTATACTTTATTCATCAATTGATCCCAACAATTTTTTTTCTTTAAATTACTTACTCCCTCCATCTCATTCTAATGGTTACATATTTTTTTTGGGCGTCTCATCCTAATGATTATATTTTTTTTTAGTATATGGGATCCATGATCGTTGTCATTTTCACCTAGATTTTAGTGTCTTTATTTGTGTATTTTCGAAAGTTTTTATCTGTATTTGTGCTATTTTTGGTGGAGTTATTGTTATTTTGAGGAAAGTGGTATGAATTTATAGAATTGTGTAAATGGGTTTAAATATGTGTAAAACAGGTCAAGGAATGGACAAAAATGGAGTCGGGAGCAAAAAGGAGACGGAAGAATAATGTATGTTGGTACGCGGGTCGTGTGCGGAACACGACCCTGTACCCAACAACCGTGTATTGCAATCAGAACTCGCTGCTCGCCCAGGAGGATGGTCGTGCGCTGGCGCACGGGTTGAGCGTTGCTGCACGCCCCGTGTGCGGAGCATGGCCCTGTAAGAAGAAGCCGTGCATTATCATCAGAAAATACTACACGGCCATGACCATGGCCGTGCAACGCAGCTCGAGCCGTGTTCAGAGCATGCACAACACGCTGAAATAGGTGTGCCCTACACGGGCCATGCGCTGCTGCACGGGCCGTGTAGGTGCAAAATCCTGCTTAATTTTCATAATGTTCCGGAAGCTTCTAGAAGGTAAATAAGTGAAATAAAACCATGATTTATGTAAAATTGAGAGGGAGAATTCATTAGATATCAGATTGGAGCAGTTACACACACCAAAACACCATATTTCCTCACATAGTAGATCCATCTTCCATCTCTACTATCTAGATCCATCAATTCATCATTTGATCTACATTTTCAATCCATATAATCTTCATTCCATCCATCCTTCCATCATTTGAGAAGATTGCTACATCAAGGAGAGAAGAATTCAAGACACTGAAGAGGAGAAGAGGTCTTTCCATGCAAGGGAAGCCATTTTCACTTTCAAGTGTTGATTTTCTTCTTATTATGGCTCAAATGGAGCAAAGTATGTTTTGTATTGATATAATCACCACGTTTAATGGCTAGTTCTATAGTAGGGCTAATCATATGAGTAGTTGAGGTGAAGAGTTAGATATGTAAAGTTTGAGTAATGATTTGAATTGATTTGTGGATTTCTTTTTATGATATATCAATCATATTTCATTTCAATATTTGTGTGATTAAATTCTCTATTCATTATGTTAGGATGGCCATCCCAATGTTGTGAGCAGATGTTTAATTGAATCATATATTGAATTGTGCATGTATGTTAGTATAAGGGGAGGTAAGTCATACCCTCCTTAGGCTTAAAACATTCATAAATGGACACTTAAGTAATTGAGTGAGAAGAACCAACTTATGATCATAGTATCTTAAGGGAATTGAGATTAAAACAATCTTAGGTGATTTAGGCTTGTAAAATAGTCGAGAACCTAGTTGCCTTGGCCATAGGGACTAGGGGTAAATTAGTGATTGCTTTTAATCCACAAGTTAATGATAATTATTATAAATGGTTTTGCATATCTAGCTCAAATCTTAACCATAAGTATGATTAGCCTTGCTCTCTTCTCAAGTGCATTCTACATCCATTCCATTATCATTTGCTTGTTATTTGATCATTTACTTTGATTAGTTTAAACTCTAGATAATTGAGTAGAATCGTAAGTCATAGTTTTTAGTACAAAACCTTCAAACATATTATCTTTACAAAGTATAAGTCAATGAATAATTCGGATACTAGCCAATGTTTGCTTTCCCTTGGGATGACAATCTTATAAATTTTGCACTTGGTCACGCGTATACAACAGCGATAGAGTACACTTGCTCTTGTCATTTTACCAAAAATGCGACTAAGTTCAATCCACACAAATTAATTACTTTTCTCTTCATGGGCCCATATATCACACTAAACACCTACCCAGTGATTAGAAAATCGAAACAGAGGCCGAACCGGTGACCTTAACGGTTAAAGGTCGGACCGGTCGAATCAGACTGTTCAACCGAAAAAATATAAATTACATATTTTTAAATTTTAATAATATTTTATTATTTTATATTAACATACATGAAAAATAATGGAGTGAAAGAGTAAAGTTAAATAAAAAAATAAAATGAATTTTGAATTTTAATTTATGTTAATAGCTAATTTAATTTAAATTTACTTTGAAATTGAAAGAAAATTAATTAAGAATACGAGAGTTGGAATAAAAATGAAAAGAAAATTGTTAATTTTTTTTATTTGTTAACTCTAATTTTATTCAATATTCATTTAAAATATATTTTTTAATTATTTGGATTTGGATACTATTAAGCAAACAAATTTATTTATTTCAAAATTATACAAATAATGAATGATAAATTACATTTAGTTAAATGTACATGCTTATAGAAAGGGAGATCCCACATTGATTAATTACAAGAGAGAAAGAGGTATTGGACATGTATATATAATGACCACTCATTCTCCCTTCTTTTTCACAACTTCAATGTCCCACATTGAAAACTTATTAAAGAGAAGGAGCATTGTACTTCTATATATAGTGATCACTACTCCCCTCCCATTACATTCATCCAATCTTGAGATGTTGACTCTCAAATTAGTCAACGGCTTAGATCTCAGTACGAAAAATTTATATATATAAATTTGTAAAAAAAAAAATTAATTTGTAAAAAAAAGAGTGAACCGGCGATTTTCAGTTTGACCGGTTCAGCCGGTTATCCCGGTTTGGACCGATTTTCCCCGGTTCAACATGTAAAACAGTTTTTAGTGTGCATCCGGATTTGTTTTCGGACAGGTTCAACAGGTTGAACCGGTCCGGTTCTCTAATCATTGCACCTACCAACTTTACATTAAAATATTATTTCTCTCACTTCAATACACATTAAAATACTATATTTATTAATCCACGTGCAAAAAGCAAATGTAACTATAAGAACGGGATGGAAGGAGTATAATCCATGCCTTTTATTATGTATACGCCCAAAAAATTATTTATACACCCAAAAAATAAAATTTCTTAATTCACGTGCAAAAATTACACAAAACAAAAGAAGCATGAGGCAATAATTAACTTTTTTAATTTAAATATTATATTGTGGATTAAAATAAAATTAAAATATGATGATTAACGATGATATGCGACATTTAAATCTTTTCACAAAATTCTCATTCTTTCTTTTCATATACGACATACTTAAAATTAATGTATTATTATTCAATTAATATCAAATTAATTATAATTAAAGGCAAGTTAAAAAAGTAATTTTTCTTAATTTATCGTGTGAAGTAAATATGAAAATTAAAATGGAACCATAATAATAATAATAATAATAATAATAATAATAATTATTATTATTATTATTATTAAATACTTAAAAAATAAAGATAAAGATATAGAAGTGATGAACATGTTCAACAATTTTGTACGTGCACCAACCTTTTAGCAACTGACTAAAAAGTAGAGAAAGCCATTTTCAGCAAAATCTTCTGAGGGTTTCAATTAAAGCATCGTCATTAATCAACTTGCGATTCATCCTCGACTAAAATATATATTTATTTTTTACAAGAAAAAAAATCTGATTACACTACTCTTGTGTAAATATATTTTGTTACATTACATATATATATTGACAAATTAAACTAGATGGGCCATTTAAAATCATTCTTAAAATGTCATAAACAGTAACAAAATCACCATTATCAAAAGTTCTACTAAATAAAAATTAATCCTAATTTGGGTCGCAAAAATGGGTTAAGAAAAAACTGGGCCAGCGTGGTAGAGTGACCCACAAATAAATGCTTGGATACTGACCCCTTCCATATTGAATTCTGAGAAAATTCTTTATTATTTTAAAGAATGTGAAAACTAAAATTAAATAATCCTAGTATAAGTTCATGAAATAAGAATAATTCGTAATTAGAATAAATATACCAAGAATTTATATATAATAATGAGATAATTTTATAATTTAAAATATTTTTTTAATAAATACTTTCTTTTTCTCATAATTGTTTACACCAGTATTTTTATATAAAAAGGGGTACAAATAATTATATAATCGATAATTAAAGTATAATATTGCGAGATATTATTAATTATAATTGTTATAAAAGTATTATAAAGATATAAGATTAATGTCTTTCTACTAAATAAAATTCACTGACTATGTTTGGGTTGAGTCATTTCAAATCCAATGGATTTGAAAATTAGTGGATTTTAAATTCCTTGAATTTTAAATCAATTCATTTGAATTCCACTGTTTGAATAATTTATGAATTTTTGAGAGGAATTCAAATCCATAATTCAAAAATTATTTTTTTAAAATAAAATTTTATATATGATAAATAAAAATAATAAAATTTTATTATATTAAATATTAAAATCTAAAATTTTATTACAAATAATTTTTGTAGAGGGAATTCTACCGCTACCCACCCCCTACCCACTCACCACCCCACCCCCAAAAAAAAATTTATAAAATTATTGGGTGGTAATATTTTTATTTTTTAAATATTAAAATTTAAAATTTTATAAAAAAATTTTGGGGTGGTGGGTGGAGGGGGGGTGGGTAGGGGTAAATTGAATGATAATATTTTTATTATTCAAATATTAAAAATCTAAAATTTTATAAAAAAAAAAAATTTTTGGGTTGGGGGGTGGGGTGGGGGTGAATAGGAGGTAGGCTGGGTGATAGAGTTTAAAACATAAAAAAATAAAAAATATATATTTAATATTATATTTTTTTTAAATTAATTTATTAATTTTATATATTAATATATCAATTACACAACAACGGAAGGATTTCAAATGACACGGTTTTAGTGAGGATTTGGAATTCATTCAAAAATAACTAAAAAAATTCAAAATCAAATCCATTGATTTAAAATCTTGGATTTATAAATCCATTAATTTCAATGTTATCCAAACATAATGGAGGGATTTGAAGGAATGATTTATAAATCTCTCCTCAAACTCTTCCATCCAAACGCAACCTAAATATATTTTCCTACTTTATATAGGTTGATTATGTGTGTCATGAGTAATAGTCTAATCTTTATTTTATTTACAATAGAGATAAAGTTTATAATTTTAAAAGAAAGCATAAATTTTAAAGATAGTGATTAAAAATATTTTCTGTAAGGTGATCACTCATCTAATAAATATTTATAAATTCACATTTTTTTATTTTTATTCTTCCTATAAGTTGATACTTGAAATAAAGAATGGCTACTCAATTCAATAATCTTACCATACAAATAGAGGTCCTCGTTAGTGAACGATGAATTTTAACCTTCCCAAATTAGTCAATTGATGGTTCGAATATCGATGCATAAAAAAATCTACAATACATTTTAATTTTAAAAAGTATCCCTCATTTTTAATTCACATAACTTAATTTATATTTAATTCCCTCTGTCCAATAATATTCATAGTTATTATAGATATAGAATTTTAGAGAAAATGTTTTTAACTTGCTTTTATAATTTAATATTTTAAGATAATAATAGTAAGTTATTAATAAGATAAATTTACATAAATTGTAAAGAAATGTCAAATTTGAAATTAAAATGTATTGTTATATTATTAGATTTTGTTATGTTTTTATTTAGAGGCGTAAACTTATTTATAAGATAGAAAAAAATAGTAAATATAAATTCTAATATGGAATAGAAAGGGTATTTATTACTTAAAAATATACATACAATCTCTAAAAGTAAGTCTAAAAACAAATTTTATCAAACTTTAGGGTTATTCTGTGGTGCACCGGTGCACCTGAAAATTTATAGAGTAAATGGGATAGTTAGTGGATGGTTATTGTTTTTAATTTTAATCTTTATTTTATTTAGTGGTTAGGATTGAATATATTTATGATCTAATGACTCAGATTATCTAGGTGCACCGGTATACCCGATGTACTGTAGTTGTACTCCAAACTTTATATATATCTATTTATAGTAATTATGAACAACTTCATTATAAAACAAAAGAAACATATATGTGTTGATATATCATCAAAATATAATCGAGAATCCGTTGGAAAACATTGATGCGAGACAAATTTTAGTGGCACGCATTAGACTCCCAACAGAATCTTTTTTAAATTTTGTCAACCGTTGTAGGGTATATAAAACAAGGCAATATAATTCTATGGCATGGACCAATATTCTTAAATCACTCTTGAATTTCTTCAATGAAAAAAACATCAACAATAACATACCACCATGATGGATTTGACTTGTCCCTAAATCACAATTATTACTTTTAAAGAATATTTAATTTGTAGGAACTTAGGAACTAAGACAAACTCCTTTAACCAACCGACGAAAGTAGGTATAATTCATAAATTACAATATATTGAAACTAAATGCATCAATATTCACTACGAATATCTTCCTAAGCATGAGTATGGATGTCTAATACTTTTGTATGATACTACCCATTATGGAATAATGGTTACTTTTATGCATCAGATTAAAAAATATGGAGTAATTTTTTAATATGTAGTGGTGTGGGAGAAATATTTTTTGAATGTAAAGTGAATAATTGTATTAGTGTTGTGTATGTCCTCTATAGAGATATATTAATTGTTTTGTATGAGTCTTATTTATCAAAAAAAAATATAATTATTAAAATGAGACGTTTAAAATATAAATGCATAACTATTATTGTGAGAGGGATTGAGCATTTTGTACAAACCGTAACTATGGGAGGAATTGAGTATTTTGTATGACAGTTCGTTAATGATTGTCATGTAGTTAGGAGGAGAAGTATATCATTATCTATACTTAAATATATGGAGTACATTGATATTTTTGAATATAAATTTTCTTCCCTCTCATATTATGAATGTTCGAATAGATTTTCTTTTATAAAATTGAAGGATGAAATCATTACTCTTTAAAATTTGAATGTTATTTTCTTAAATAAAAAATAATAGTCTATCATGCATAAGAATAAATATTAACACTTATTAGTATAAAAGAGTAATAATAAATCATGCAAAAGAGTAGGAAAATAAAGCATTGTAATTTTCACACAAGACAAGATACACAATTTTATTTTATATACTCTCTCCGTCCAATTGTAACGTACGCATTTCCTTTGTAATTTAAAAAAAAATGCGTATGTTTCAATGGGACGG
This sequence comes from Pogostemon cablin, assembly GCA_023678885.1. Taxonomy (NCBI): domain Eukaryota; kingdom Viridiplantae; phylum Streptophyta; class Magnoliopsida; order Lamiales; family Lamiaceae; genus Pogostemon; species Pogostemon cablin. The sequence continues at coordinate 35,956,846 of CM042963.1, forward strand.
GAGTATATATATATATGAAAGGATGGCACTTGTGAGTGGTGATGTCTGCAAAAGAGGATTAATTATCATAATAAAATGATGTGCAAAAAGATTTGTTTAATAAAATGTTAGGTGGGGAATAGAGGTTTCGAGACGTTAAATAAACGTTCAAATAGAGATGGCTTTTTAGGCGCCACTACATTTTAACATAGTTGAAGTTGACGAAAGAACAACGAAGCCCGATTCTATTTTTAAAATAATAATAATAATAATACTTTTTTATGATCATGTATCAGTATAATATATTTACTCCTTTTCAATATCAAATTCACCATTCTTCGTTCCATAATCAGATTCACCTCCTTCAAAAAAAAATTAAATAACTAAATAAATAATATTTTGATATATACGACATCTCAAAAATACATTTTAATTTTAAAATTTTCATAACATTTTAACACACATGTACAACATACTTTATACATTATGAGTTGAAATTTTGTACGTTCAGATTCACGAGTGCACCCATATGTATACTAATTTTTATTTAATATAGTTTATATGTGTTTCTTAATAAATATATTACTCTTTAATTATATTAAAAAAGTTCTTAACAAAATGTTTAAGTTCTTATTTATTGATGTATACGTTTTGAACATGGGCACCAGGAGAATTTTTATATATTATTTATTACATAAAATATAATATTACCCTTAAAGGTTAATAAAATTAATTAGTAAAAAAATAATTTTTTTTAACAATGTTGAACAATAAAAATTAACTAATTAACTCTGGTCTTGGGATGGAGCGAGAGTATATATACATACACGATTTACATATGAATAAAGAGGCACTCTCTTGTGATACGGGTTTTTGGTGAGACGAGTATGAGATGGGGTTGAACCATCATGTTTATTATATAGATAAAATATGCATATTTGTAATTAAAGTATGTTAATAATAAATCATATTATAACATGCTAAAATCATACTTTAATGCATAATCAAGCATACTTTAGAAAATATACTTTAACAACTATCAAATATACTTTATTTATACAATAAACATACTTTAATGTTGAATCGACTCGTCTTACAAATAACCCGTCTCACAAGATACTTTGGCAAGAATAAAAGATTTTTTTATGAGGGTTATTTCATCATGATCTAAGAATTAAATTTAATGGGCAAAAGTTCAGTTTATTTTAGAGAATATTCTAAGAATACAGTTCATATAATAAATTAATTATAAAATATCTCATGCATGTCATGAGGTGGAAATGAAAATTTTAAATTAAAGGGAATTTTGATGAGATAAACAAAGGATTATGTAGAGTTAAAAAAAATAATTAAATATTATACAAAAGGTGTGAAATTGTAGAAACAACTTTTTAATTTTTTTTATTATAATTTTTTTTAAGAAAAAAAGCATTATAAAATACTCCGATGTGAAAATTAGTGGTGGGGAAAGTGTGTGGTTAGTCAACAATTCTTTGGAATTGATTAAGACTGCGTAACTATAAATATTTTATTTTGACCACTCATTATGGAAATCATTTTCTGTGCTTTAATATTCAAAAATAAACATTAAATTTAGGTTAAACCAGTTTCACCCAGTAAAAGTATAATTTCATTAAGGGTTAATGAAAAAAAAAAAAAAACCAACCCTTCATTTTATTGCAAATAAATCCCAACCTTTAAGAAATTACAAAAAAAATCTCGATCTTTAAGTTTCGTGCAAAACGCACTCACCGAGGGCTGCCCAACGTCTGACGTGGCGTTAACCTTTGCCACGTCAGCTTTGAATTTATTGCAAAAAAACCTTCAACATTTACTTCTATTGCAAATAAATCCCAACCTTTGAGATTTTGGCAAAAGTAACCATCAAATTTTTTTATTTTTTTAAATTGCACCAATCTAATAAAAAAATTATATTTTATAATAAAATTATATTTTCAAAAATTATTATGTAGTAATATTTAAAACACATTTCAATGCTTACGTTTGTTTCAATGTTTACGTTTGTTTTTTGCATGTTGATTAAGGAATATAGTATTTTAATGGATAGTGAGTTTAAAGCTATAATATTTAATGCAAGTGGGTAAGTGTATTATTATTTTATGTGAGTCCTATGGTAATATATTAATTATTTTAGGTAGGTCATATGCCAAAAAGAAAAATGTAAAGATTGAAATAAGACGCCAAAAATAAAAATATATAAAGATTGAAATAGGTGAAGGGAGTACAAGAAAATTTGATTTGTATAAATTAAAACTTAACTAATACTATTTTTTGTTCGTATAAAACTATGAGTTTATAAGTTAAATCTGCATAAATTATAAATTATTTTTTGTATAAATTTTTTGTCCTAAAATTACGAAAAAATCTTAAACATGTTCAAGAATATTTTGATTTTATAAATTATAAAAAAAAAATTAATGCATAAAATATTTTAAAAACTAAAATAAATTTATTATTTTATTTAATAATTTTTTAGAATTTAAATTTTAAATATAAAATATCAATTTTTAAAAAAAATAAAAATTTGGTGGTCTTTTTTGCCAAAATCTCAAAGGTTGAGATTAAATCGCAATTTAAGTAATGTTGTGGTTTTTTTTGCAATAAACTCAAAACTAATGTGGCAAAGGTCAACGCCACGTCAAACGTCGGCAGCCCTCTCCTATCCGTTGGGTGTGTTTTGCACGAAATTTAAAGGTCGAGGTTTTTTTTATAATTTCTCAAAAATTAGGATTTATTTGCAATAAAATGAAAGGTTTGGATTTTTTTTTTCAATTAACCCTATGAATTATTAATTTTATTGCCCAATCCTTTACCATTTATAATTTTAAAAAAAAATTATATACTCTCGTGCTAATTAATCTTACAATTAATATTTTATTATAAGTTATTTAACATTTTAAATAATATTTTATTTAATTATTTTTATTAATAACTTACCATTAATATTTTAAATAATTAATAATAATAATATTTTTAAATATATTTTTACATTTAAATATTTTGCTTGAGTTACAATAAAAATAATAATTAAATTAATTTATAAAAGTAAAGGTTAAAAAATAAAAAGTGATACTCGATTATTAATTAATTTACTATTAATAGTAAATTTATTTTTATAATATAATTGTGATAGAAAAATATTCTTAACTATTATGACATATCCTTTCTTTTCTTAGTTTTATATATTTCAAATCTCTAATTAATAGAAAAAATTATTTAGGCTCCAAATTGATTTTACCCATTTTCTGTGAAAATATGTAGTATATTGTTATTATAGCACACCGCTTCCTTCTATATTAATAGAATGTTCATACTTTTAATGCAAATATAAAAATTACATTAATAGTAAAGTAAGAAGAAGAAAAAACATAATAAAAAATAGTCATAAAAAGTATTTTTATAAAATTTTTAAAATAAAAATATCACACATACTCGTATCGTATGTGGGAGACCAAACTAATTTATAATTTAAAATTAGAATTTTCTTTTGAATTTAGGCTATAACTTTATTATTTTATATAATAAGTAATTTCATTTTGAAAATTCAAATTTAAATATGAATACTTAAATTTTATTATGTGAGTGCAATATGCAAAAATATACTCTCTTCGTCCCATCGGAAGGTCCTCTTCATTTTACTATATTAGGTGTCGCACTGAAAGGTTCTTATTTTCCCCTTTTAATAAAATGGTTCCATCCCACCATTCACTACTAATACAACTACTCACTACACATAAAATAATAATACTTCTTAATTTACGTGCAAAAAGGAAATGAAAACCTTTACCTAGAACGAGGGAGTAAATACAGTCTAATACAGTCTGTGTTATGATTTTCGGAATATATAGACAAACTTCTAATACAGTCTTAACTTATAATAGGGGGGAAAATATTAATAAATAAATAAATAATCTACTCATTTAATGGAGTTTATTTGTAATTTGTAAATAATTAATTAATGATAAATACTGTAATGGAGTTGGAGCACAGTAAATTGTTATTCTTCTTCTAAAAAAATATTACCTTTTTCTATATAAGATAAGTATATATTAGTGTGAGTCAATCTCTTGAGGTAAATTTTACAAGACGGGATAAAAGTTATATTAGTCAATAAAAAATGATAATAATCCAATTAAATACTTTTATAAATAATTCAATGATAGATGAAAAGTGAAGTAATATTTATAATTAAAATTGATATTTTATTAATTTTCAGAGGTTGGCCTAGCGGTAAGGACGATCTCAGGTTCGAAACTCATTGGTGCAATGAACAACTATAGGGGGTCAGTCCATACAGAGCCCAAAGCTTTGACTTGAAATGGGTATCCCCTAACTGTGGGGTCAGTCAATCCATACAGAGCGTAAAGCACACCCCACTATTGGAGGGTTGAAATGGAGCTCAAATACTTATGTGCAACCACGAAAATGTTTCCTACTCTTCACTGAATCATATAGAGTGCAAAACTCTAGTTTGAAATGAATGTCCCAACTAGTGGATGGTGGGTTCAGACTATAAGATAGGCTTAGATTATGAGAATGATTGATTCTTATTAACGTGGGTTATCCTCAATATATACAGTACAATATTTACAATTATGGAAAGTGTAAAATCTCTAGAATATTCTAAATAATATGTTTACAAGATTTATCGTTTAATACAGACCTCCCCAACAACTAGAGAGCTAGTCCATCAAAGCTTTGGGGAACCCCGCTCAAAATTCTTGCTTGAATTGGAGCTCAAATACTTATTTGCAATCATGCAAATGTTTCCTACTCTTCACTAAATCAATACAATGAAAAAATATTTGCAACCATGCAAATGTTTTCTACTCTTCATGTACAATGAAAAATTAATTTTCTGTATAACAAATAACTACTTTCTAGTAGAAAGAGTAAAATTACTTCTTTGTATTATATTTTTGAAAAAGATTAAAATTTGTTATTCTAAAAATTAGATAATAATTTCTAAAAATAAGGGTTTGCTACATCTAACTCTCATATTTGAGATGTGTAATATTAATTTAGGGATTAAAAAATAGTGTAATAATTTATTAAAAAAATATTAATAACCAATTAAAAAATAAAGCATGTAATTGGTTAACCACACGGACACTTGTGTAAACTGGGTTCACGGTATAAACCTTGTAATCCCACTTTTAATCTTATATACCCTATGTTATGTATTGTTAGGATGTTTAAATTAAAGGAGACCACAAGATTTATAAAGATTTATGATGTAAACCCGATTTACAAGACACTAACTCTTTCAATGTTAATGTGGGTATAGATGTTAACGTTGCCCCACTTGCTATCATATTTGAATTTCGCTTTCCACAAAGCGTGTGTTGTACTATCTTGGTGGTTGTGTCTTCGGTGTTTCACATACCGGATAATTCCAGCATGTCAAAGTATGTAAACTTCTCTCTAAGAAGGATTTAAAATAAATTAAGATGTAGCGCTCCAGGATTTCGCTATAGAGTTGGGACGCTACTAAATATACAATTCTCAATATAATAATAAAGGGGTCGAGAATGCACAGCGGAAGTAATATAATAAAATCCCCAAAGCTATAATATTATAAAGTAAGAGCAGCATAAAGATTCTCATACATAATAACGTCTACTCTCCCGAGTAGAGTGGAACATTTAAAACTAGTGCATTCAGATGATATATCTGAAATAAAGTTCTAACAAAATACTAAATTATAAGTCATAATACAAAGTCCTCTAAGGTCTTGGGACATCTGCAGGGCCTCTTCATCTTCCAAACCTTATTCTGAAAATCAATAAGGGGTGAGTGTCTGAAATACGCTCAGTGGGTTAACTAAAAATGATTGCACAGTTAAAAATAAATATGTATACCAAATATTCCATAAGATCATGTAACACATGCCATTTTAATAAAATAAATTTTTACATTGTCGTTCGATAACTCATTGAAAATATTTTAGATCGAATCGTCGTCCGATAACTTGTGTTAGTTGGTCTGTGCGCACCGGGTCGTCACCCCAATACGATGTTAGCATACTTTGAAATACATTTTAGTACTGAACCGACGTATCCAGTAACTTGTGTTAGTTGGTATATTTGCACCGAGTCGTCACCCCGTACAAGTGTTAGTAAAAATATACTCCCTCCGTCCCCGAAGACGGTTCATCTTTACTGTACCACGGATATTAAGAAAAAGTTACTTTTTAACTAACTTTATTGACTTTTAGGGGTAATATAGTAATTTTAGGTAATAAATAAAGTGTAAAGTATGTTATGTGTGGAAAGAAAGGATGGTATTTTTGAAATTGATGTATACTTTTGAGGTGTTAGATTAGAAGGATATTTTCTTTTTTGAGGGGGTGAACTGTTATGTGAGACGAACAAATGAGGAAAGAGTGAACGGTCTTCAGGGACGGAGGGAGTATTTGTCATCGAACTAAAAGCACACATGACATATAAGTAACACATATCACATCTTAACATAGCAATCATGACATAAAATGTAGCACTCGATAAAAAGTGAAAGTTACCCCACCTTGAACTTTTAAGAGAGAGTAGGATAGACTAAGCTTGTTCGCTGGTCTCAGGTACATCTGCAAGATTATACTTAATTGAGTTCTACTTCTAATAATAATTCCTATTAATTAAGTTAAATTTCTAATATTATATAATTAAAAATAAACTAATTATTAACTTAAGAAAATATAAATAATTAATCGTTAAAGGAAATGAGTTAAAATAAAATGCTTATATTTAATAAAATAGAAATACACATCTTTAGTCTATAACTATAGTAATAAATTATAACATTACAAATATGGATACAAATAACATTAATTTTATTAATAACGGATATAAAGATTTTACACCTAAAATAATAATAGTGACAAAAATTATATTTAAAATTTTAATATAGAAAGTTAAATTAAATTAAATAATAAATAAACTAAAATAAAATAAAAGAAGATAAGATAAGATAAATAATTAATTTAAAATTCTCTTTTGATTTTATTAATTTTTTTGTTTTAATTTGTTATTTTGTTTTTATTTTTTTATCAATATTTAATTTTTTAATTTTTTTTACGTTATTATTTTTTTTCATGGTTAATTTTATTATTTTCTTAAGTACTTCTTTTTTATTATTTTCTTTACATTATTTTTTCTATTTATTTAACTTTTTTTGGTTTTAATTAGTTTTTTTTATTAGTAATTTTTAATTTTTGTATTTATTTTACGTTATTAAATTTTTTTCATTGTTAAATTTGCAAAAAAAAATAAATCTTATTGATGTGCAAATAATTTTAATTTTAATAATTATTAATTAATATTTAGTGATAAATATATAAATATTCTTATAAATTTTCTTTAAGATTCAAATATTTATATAATTAGATCAAATAAAAATCACATCGACTCTTATTTAGAAAGATAAAAAAAAAATTGATCCCTCTCCACCTATAATAGTAAGAATCTTTATTCATTTGTTCACATAAATTATTTATTATAACGAACAAAAGCTATCTTTACTCTATAAAGAAAGTTTTCCATTTATTTTTTTTATTTCGAATTGATATATACTGATTGTTTTATTAATTAATTTTATTATAAAATTTTGTCTTCAATGATTAAATTAACATATTTAAATTTTTTTTATTAATTTAATTCTACGATAACAATTCAAACAAAATTTGAAAAATTATTATTATTATAATATATATATATATATATATATTTATATATATATAAATTACAATCAAGTCCCAGCATTATATTAAATTCTCATTTAAACTTACCCTAAATTTTAATCTTATTATAAAATGACCCAACTTGAGTTATACAACTCCATTTGAAAATCTGAAAGCACGTATGGAGTTCTCGCAAGGTGAGGATCACATGCATACCAATTTTTTATGAAAATAACGAAGTTTAAAGGGGACAAAATTTTAATACGAAGTGAGTCTCTTCCCATCATCTTCATTTCACGTCCAAACTCAAAATTAATTATATATTTGTGATCCTTGTGAGTAGAGCTTCAAAATGTCCTATAATATTAAAGTTATGTTACACCAAAATAAAATATGCCATTAAAGGGTTAAAATTTTCGACGGAGTTTTTCTTACTCATACGAAATTCATTTCACAAAAGAGTTATATATTTAGAATCTACGCATCAAAACGATCATTTCCGTATATAACATGTTAAGAATAAATCACACAATGATTAACTTGAAATAACAACAGAATGAAAAAAAATAAAATTTATATATACATGTATATATATATATATATATATATATATATATATATATATATATATATATATATATATATACACGTGAGTGTGTGCTGTAGATATATATGTATGTATATGTGTATGCGTGAGTGTGTTAAACATCTTACCTGTTGAAATGAAAGAAAAAGTAATTCACAATCTTTTGTTTATAATTTTACTATGTGTGTATATATATATATATATATATATATATATATATATATATATATATATATATATATATATATATATATATATAACAAGAACACAATAGATAAGAATTATAGCTGTAATTCTTATCTAAAACTAACCCACTTGCACACATCATTACTAAACCTTTTTTTTTAATATTGATAATAATTATTTAAAAAAAATTGTGGTTATTACATAAGAACCAACTACTTCCTATCTGTAAGGAAGTGGGAAGTTGGAGACTTCATGGAAAGGAGTTAGAGACTTCATATCTCACAACTGATGCAGGAATGAAGGGACATGTTCTGACTTCATAGAAGATGTCTAAAGTCATTCTTTCCAAAAGCGCTTCGTAAGATCATTTTGGGTGTTGCACGAAGTGTTGCCGCACTTCGAGCAGCGTCTCATCTATTCTTTTTGGAGCTTTGGAGAGATGATAGGTCTTTTCTCATTTGCTAAAAGTTTGTAATAGGTTTATTTTATGAGTTTGATAGGGCAGATTCTAAAGATTGAATTGTGTCCTAAGAACTTTAGTATTCACTGATTTTTCTAGTATAGTGAATCGTTTAATTATAGAGCAACCAGAAATGTAATTTTGTGGAAAAGTTATGCTAATCTTAATTAACTTGAGTTTTTCTAAAAAATTACTAATGCTATTACGGGTGTTAGTTCGAGTGTCGTCACATCACGATCGACACTTCGCTCAAACGGAAAGCACAGGGTCTGCGCTCACAGAACAAACGATTTGGATTCTCTGTGTCATTTGCTACATCATCTTTTGTGTCACACTGTTAGATGGACGAAACGTAGGAGAGAGAAATTATACTCTAATCCTTAAACCCTAGGGGCAGTGGTTGGATTTATTTCTCCCTTTTACATGTCAATTACTTAACGTGTGGCATAGAAGATGATGCACGAAATTAGCGTAGAAAATCCGGTGTGTAGAACAAATATGGTGAAGATTAACAATCGATAATAAAGATGTTGAACTGTAAAGATATTGAATTGATCAATACTATGAATGAATAACAAATAGAAGTAGTATTATTTAATTGAGTTGCCTACAACTAACATAAACGACATAAGATACACGCGTAATTCAAGAAAGTTTAATTAAGTCAAATCAAAGCCTTTTAAATTTGTGATAATGGAAAAAGGTAGCCACTTGGGCTTAAAAATAATTTTTTGTAGCCACCTATGTTAAATATAATTTTTTGTAGCCACTTTTTGTATTTAATACCATTTTACCCCTCCAACTTTATTTAAAAAACAATTTTAAATAAATGATTTTATCCGATTTATACTCGAAATGGCTTATATATCCTTGATATTTTTCGGCCCAAACAGAAGTTCTATTCGGCCTAGACGTATTTGCCTATTCGGCCTATACGTATTTGCCTATTCGGCCTATACGTATTTGCCTATTTGGCCTATATGTTTTCATCTAAATAGTTGTTATATTCGGCCTATACATATTTGTCTATTCGGCCTATACATATTTGCCTATTCGGCCTACATGTATTTGCCTATTCGGCCTATATGTTTATCTAATTTTCATCACTTTTATCACGCTTTTAAAATGGTATCAGAGCCCTAAGTTTATTTATTTATGAATGGAAAATTTATTATAAACTTATATCACTTAACGAGAGGAGAGTTTCAAAAAGATATGGATCCGAACGAAAGTTCGACATCCGAGAGTGACAGGACTATTAGCCCTGTTCCAAGCTGGAGCAACCGGGACTTTTGGCCCGTTGGATATGACGAAACAAGCAATTCTATACAACAATACTATAATGTGTTGTATAGACAATATGTAGAGAAAGAGGACGAGGAAGCCGATCTATTTTGGGAGAACCTCCATCGAAAATGAAAATTGGCGAATCTTGAGGACCTCACCAAAGAGGAACGTCTGGAAGAAATCCGCCAGACAGAGATAAATTGTTCCAAGGAAATTCCGAGGAACATAGTGGAAATCCGAAGTTTCACCGAGATCCATGGACGAATCCCCAAACAAGAGCAATGGAGGAGACGACCAAACCAGGGTCCAAGAGAAATTTACAAGCCCTACCACTTTACGCATTGGAAAGAATGACCGAGTGGAGGGAGATCGAGGCAGATAACTCTAAGATAAACCAAGATCTTAGAGAATTGCAGAATACGGTGAGATTCTTTGGAGAATATTGCCAAAGCATGTCCAAGATTATGTTCAAAATCAGCCTCAAGATGGACAAGGTCGAGAAATTGCAGAACAAACAATTCGACCTCATCATAAAATTGATAGAACAAGTAAAGTCCCTGGAAACCAAGGTGACAGGAAGAAGGCCTGGAGGAAGGTTACCACTAACCTTTGGAACAGAACCCCTTTTACACCAAAAAGGAAAAACGACGGAGGTCATAAGGCCAAAGTCCGAAAGCGAGAAGATGATTGCTATCCTTCAAGGAGACTCCACATCCTCAGATGGAAAGAACAAATCTTGAAGATCTACAAGATCTATATGAGTCCTTCCAAGGATTATCAATTGTAGATCTAAAGATGAACGTTGAAGAGGCATCAAGTTCTCAACAACAGTCCCAGGCTCATCAGGCACAATAGGATCGGAGCCAAGAAGGAATCTCTGGATCACACGGAGTCCATGGGGCAAGACAAGAAGATACATTCCAACCACCAGGAAACTTCAAAATGAGGGCCATAGGAATGTCAACAGGAGCAAGCCGAGTTCGAGGATCTAATATACAAAACACCCCATATGGCCAGTCTCACCTTGAACCGATAAATCCATACGGGTCGATATTAAACCTCGACACTCTAGACTTCAAGAATAGAGAAGCCTTGATCGATGAATGGACAAATGCCATGAAGATCGCAGGTGGCGCATTGGAGTTGAACAAAGAAGGGTACATAAGATTCCTTACTGTGAGCCTGGAAGGATCAGTAAAATACGCCTGGGAAGAGCTCTCAGACGAAGTCAAAAAGGAGGTCATGGAAGGCGAAGATCTAGGTAATATTGTCGATCGAATGGCCAAGATCTTCAAGATTCATTTCATCGGAGTAGGATACTTCGAAGGAATGGAAGAAGAAAAGAAAAAGAAGTATAGGAATGCCCTATACAGCCTAAAACTACTTGACATTTGTCACGTAGATGAGTATATCAAACTCTTCACCGAGTATAGATGGAAGTCTAAAGTCAAAGAGGAAGAAGTATTCCACCTATTCTTTGCCAAGATCCCGAGCCCATGGAGAGAAATGTTGATCAAAGAGTATGAACCATGCGAACTGGATTCGATAGCAAGAAGAATGTCCTTCCTCAAAGCCAAGATTGCAGAATGGTGTCATCAAGCGGCGCTACACAAGAACTACAAGAGATTAAGGAGAATCAACAAGACAGTCACCTTATGTTGCGAAAGCAATGATCTTCCAACTATCATTGGAAGAAACCCAAAGAAGCAGAAAAGGATGAAGAAGAATCATCCTTACAATCAAAGGAGCGGAGGATGGAGATCTAGAAGACCAAGATCATTTTGGTCTAAACAAAAGGCCCGAAGTTATAAATCAGGGCAAAGATCTGGACCATCAAGATGGAGTTCAAGAAGCCAAGCCTCATCCTCAGGGTCAAACCAAAGGAGCACAGGAAGAACTCCCATAAGAAAGACGTTCCGAAGAGCGGCTACACAAATCAACGAAAGATTCAAGGATTGCAACTGCTACACGTGTGGAGCAAGAGGGCATATCTCACCAGATTGCCCGGAAAACCAGAAAAAGAGAGTACGACAGTTCGAGATAACTCCAGAAATGGAGGAAGCAGTTTACTTCCAAGACCTAGTACAGGTATATCAATTCGAAGATATACCCTCGGACGAGAGCATCTATGAAGAAGAATTCTTTAGCCAAGACGAATCTTCCGAAGATGAGTCGGAGTGAAGAGGAAATCTTTAGGAAAGAGATGCAAGAAGATATGTCTGGATTCTTTTCCCAGACATCTATTTCTCATAAAGCCCTTATGAGAATCATGAGAGAGGATCCAAGGCTCAACCTATACGATGGATTCACTGTGGGAAAAATGGAAAAATTCTTTCCAAGTTTCAAAAAGAGAAAATACAACATCATATACAAAGTGACCGAAGGGGAAATTGCTATCCCGATGGAGCTCACAGGAAATATGATGGAAATGCAACTGGTTCCTTATGAAGAAATCAAGAAGAAACTAAGTAAACTCCCGGAGAGAATGTCCAAGACTATGTCTTGGGTCCATATCGGAGCTATTTGGATTCTCATCAAAGCCACATTCAAAGAAGGAATCGATACACCAATCGATATTGCTGTCTTCGATAAGAGAATCAAGAACACAAGAGAAGCATATCTAGGAGGACTCTCGGGAAATCTATACTCAGGAAAAGTAGCATCCTACATTTATCCAAGGATCGCATACAATCTAGCAGACCGAGATTTCAATAGGGCAATTACCCTTCATCAAGATTTTAAAAACAAAGACTTGTTGAAGGAAGGGAACAGGCCTTACTCTATCACATACAACATCTCGTATGCCCTCTCCAACACTCATCATTCAGATCTATTCCAAATGAAGGAATATATTGAGATACCTGAAGTGTTCGAGAAAGTTGCATGTGCAACTAGGCCAGAAATAATGGAACTACCACCAATTCACGATATGGATTTGCGGATCAAAGACAAGCCGATCTGGAGCAGACAAAACAGTCTCAGATTCGAGCAAAGAAGAATTTCTTTCCAAGAAGACAGAATGATTAGCGAGAAATGGGGAAAGAAACCAATCGTGGAGGTGATCCAAGAACCGGAAAAGTTCACAACTAAAGGTGAACTAAAATGCCCAGAAGGATGGAGAGGAGTCGAAGTAATATTCGATATCACTAAAAAGGAAAACTCTATTCGATGTCCTGTATTATCTCCAACAACCAACAACTGGGAGATACCAAGGACAGCTCAAACTCGGCGATCTAGAGCTGATAATCGAAGGAGTTGCAGGAAGGTTCCCAGAACAACTAGTATTGGGACTGGAGTTTCTCGAGGATCATAAATCTTGGAAAAGACTGCAAGATGGAATGGAGTTTACGGTCAAGGGAAAAAGATACAAAGTCTACTAGTAGAGGCTCGGGGCTTTAAGCTCTGATCCACCCATGGCCACAAGTCCATTTTCGATATATAACACCGTAGGGATGATATATAAGGAATATCTTGCAGAGTATTTTGCGGCATACATTGATTCAGGAGCCGGCATCTGCACAACAAAGGAAGGGGTCTTCCCAGAAAACTCAGGCGAAGAACTGCCAACAGTTCTCGGAAAAGATTTCTCACAAAGGGTGTTAATCTTTAACAGAGGAATCAAGCAAGCGAAAATCTTGATCGGAGGAGCAGATCGTACCCCATGGTACAAGGTGAAAACTCCACCATTATATTTTCACGACACTGGAATGGATATTCTGTTAGGAAATAATTTTTTACAGACATTCAAGCGTTTTACACAAGAAAATACAACAAGGAGGCTTATTTTCACAACCCCTTGTGAACATAAGATCATCGCACTAAGACTACGTAATGCATTTCAACAAAAAATGCCAATCAGATTTCGCAGCAAGCGTGGTGATGAAGGAAAACTGAGTCATCCAAAGATGAATGATCGAATGAGATGGCGAAGCAGTCCTTCAAATGAGAACCGAGACTAGAGGAGGATGGAAGATGGAGAACCTAAAGAAAAACACAATCCACCTTCTCAAAGCAAGCTTGGGAGAAAACCTACAGAGAGACGTCACAATCGAAGAACAAACATCTTTGAAGGACGTCAAAAAGAAGATACAGATGAACTTCAATGAGGATCCTTTAGCCTGGTGGGATAAGAACGAGCTCAAAGCTTCACTTAAAGTAAAAGAAGGAAAGGAGCATGAGTTCGTGAGATATAAGCCTATCCTAATAAACCAAGAGGATCGAAAGGATATGCAGCTAATACTTAAGGAACATCTAGACCTTAAGTTAATATCACCAGGAGTATCTCCATACAGCAGTTCAGGATTTCTAGTCTGAAATCATGGAGAAATCAAGCGGGAAAAGTCGAGACTTGTGATCAACTACAAAGGGATCAACAACATCTTGGAATTCGATGGATACTATATACCAAGTAGGGAACACTTGATCAACTGTATCAAGAATGCCAAGGTATTCTCAAAATTTGATTGCAAATCTGGATTCTACCAGATTATGATGGAAGAAGGGAGCAAGAAGTTCACAACCTTCTCTACACCACAGGGCCATTATATTTGGAACGTTATGCCTATGGGCTTGGCGAACGCACCCCAAATATACCAAAGAAAGATGAATAATCTCTTCAAAGATTATTTCTCATTCATGTTTGTCTATGTGGATGACATCCTCATAGCTTCAAAGAACATGAAGGAACATTTAGCACATCTGGAAATATTTTCAGAAGTATGCCACAAAGAAGGATTGGTGCTTTCTGAAAAGAAAACAGTAATACCAACAAGGCAGATCGAGTTCCTTGGAGTAGAGATCGATGAATCCAGAATTATTCTACAACCACATATTGTTGAAAAGGTCCAAGGATTTCCCGAAGATTTCAAAGACAAGAAACAACTCCAAAGTTTCTTAGGAGTGGTTAACTTTGCCGGAATGTTCATCAACAAACTGGCGCAATACAGGAAGGTGTTCAGTACTTTGTTAAAAAAGGATGCTGAATTCAAATGGGATGATTCACACCGAGCAATGGTTAAATAACTAAAGGAGGTTTGCAAAAATCTCCCCAAATTAGCCATTCCTAATGACGAGGATGATCTGGTACTATATACAGATGCCAGTGACCATTGGTGGGCAGCAGTGCTTACAAAATCCACGACAGAAGGAGAAAAGCCATGCAGATACTGTAGCGGGCTCTTTACGGAGAGCGAAGCAAATAGATGGCACATCAATGAAAAGGAGTTCTTCGCAGTCCGAAAGGCGTTCAAAAAATGGCCGCTATTTCTTCTCGCGAAGAAATTCATCCTTAAAATTGATAACACAAGTGTCAAAGCCTTTTTGAAAAATAAAATCGAATCTAAACCAGAAAAGGCTAGACTACTAAGATGGCAAGCAGAATGCCAATATTATGATTTTGATATTGTCATTATTAAATCTGTTGATAATGTTTTGGTAGATTTCCTGACGAGAGATGGAAGGAGCTGAGATAGACTCCATCCTGACTGTTTCAAGGCACCTGATGGACAACCTTGAGTTGCTTCAGAGGGAATTCGAGAATCTTGCACTCAATGCAAGACGTGCAGGAAGAATACAAGATAGTGATCAGACCAAAGTATCTAATCGCATACGAGACTGCATTCAAAATGGTACAAGTCTGTTCGAAGCAACACGAGAGCCACTCCTCCGGGCTGTTGATAGCAATTGCAATCTACAAAAGGAGAGTAGTCGAGAACGGGTCTCTAAACCAGGAGCAAGGGATTCAAGTACCCTTAGCACGAGTCCTAGTCTGGAACCTCTGATCGGTGTCATTTTCACCTAGATTTTAGTGTCTTTTTATTATGTATTTTTTGTGTTTTTATTCATTTTGTATATCATTTGGTGGTGTTATGTGAAGATATGGAGATGTGTGCCTTGAAATGATAAATGTGTGATTTTCATGATTAAGTGCCTTAAATTGTGCTACTTTGCATGACTTGTTATACCCTCAAATGTTGGAAGTTTTCTCAGATCTATATATGGTTGGAAAGCCATGGAAGAGAGGATCGTGTGAGCGCAAGAATCACTAAAAACGGAGATCGGATGTGGAAGTTATGCGCGAAACGGTGAGACTGCGCAGCACGCGATACGCTACACGGCCCGTGTACCGAGCACGGCCCTGTAAGGCATGGGCGTGCTCGGACACCAGAAAACGCTACACGGCCACCTCCATGGCCGTGTGACGCTGCACGGCCCGTGTAGGTTCAAAAGGCAGTTTTATGATCTCTAAATGTTCTAGAAGCTTCCATGGGGGTATAAATACATGTTTTGACCACAAAATTCAGGAGGAATCATTTTGGATCAGTTTCCACACACACTAAACACCTAAATCACACACATTCATCTCCATCTCTTCCATCCTTCACCTCATCCATCCAAACCACTTGATCTCCTCAAATCCATCCATTAATCCATCAATCCACCAATCTAAGAAGAGGAATTCATCATTGATTGAAGATTGTAGCATGATCAAAGGGGAGAAAGTTCACCATCAAAGGGGAGCCAACTTACCTTTATTTTGTTATTTTCTTCATTATTTGGCTCAATTGGAGCAAGCTATGTATTGTATTGATTCTACTATGATTTGTAGTGGCTAGTCCTTATGTGAGGCTAGCAATATGATTGGTTAGGAATTATGTAGATTTTGCACACCACATGTTTGATGAAATGATTGTTATGAATATTTTCTATCATGAATGCTTATTCTCATTTGATGCATGATTTGTGTGGTTAAATTCTCTATGCATAGTGTTAGGATGGCCATTCCAATATTATGTATGGTAGTTTAATTGAATCATTGATTGTATGAGGTGACTTAGTTAGTATGAGGGGAGGAAAGCCATTCCCTCCAAGTGCTTAGAACCTCATGATAGGACATTAGTGATGAACTAGTGAGGGGAACCAACTTATGATCATAGTACCCATGAGGGAATTGAGAGTAAGACAATCTTAGGAGATTTAAACTTGTAAAAGAGTTGAGAACCTAATCACCTTGGCCATAGGGGTTAGGGGTACAATTGTGATTGCCCTTAGTATCATAACTTGAAAATCATCAATGCATGTGTGTGTGTGAGTCTACATAAGCCTTATCCATGATGTTGCTTGCCTTACATACTTCTTAGATTGTTCACCTTCATCCATTTTCCATCACACTTGTACATGTTCTATCTTTCATTGCTTTCCTAGTTGTTAGTTTGTAGTATAATCAACCCCCCTCATTCTTTGATTCGTCCTACTAGAGTAAAGCATTTCTCAAACACGGCTACCCACTTTCGCCCTTGGGTTCGATATCTTATAAATTTTGCACTTGGTCGCTTACGTGCAAAACACGATAGAGTACACTTGCTCTTATCAATTACCGAAATTGAAACTAAGTTCATGGCGCCGTTGCCAGGGCGAAAGCCTTTGGTGTAACGTGTTTGAATTTGTTAGCTCTACTTAGGACATTTTTCTTATTTTTGCATTCTATATTTGTTTTGGAAAATCTTGTTCTTACTTGTTCTTCTTAATAGGTACATCAACCTTGAAAGAAGGGGAGAAGGAGCAAAACCAAAAATAGTAAGTGAAGGAAAGTTGTAGCAAGCCTTGAAAAGAAGAGTATGAACATGGATGGGTGGAACCAATACATGGGAGGAAATTATGGAAATCTAATTGGTTTGGTTCCACCACAACAATCAAATGGCTATAAGAATGAGAGCAACTATGGGTATAGTAGTCAAATGAGTCAAGCAAGCTCTCAAAGCTACAACAATGGGAGTTATGAGGAATGGCAAGGAGCTTACAATGTTAATACATTCCAACCGTATCAAGGAAACATTTTTTTCGTTCCGAGTTCTTACAACAATCAAGTTTCTATGGATACCCTTCTATCCAAAAATGATGCCTTGATAGAAAAGCTTAAAAGATATGTTTATGGAAATGATACAAGGCAAGGCTTTCAACCAAGTCTTTCAAGCTATGAGCCTCAAGATACCTACTCCATGCCTACTTCCAACTTTAATGGGGGACAAGTGTGGAACATGCCCAATTACCAAATGGGGAATGGAACATGTATGCAAAACGGGTATGTCCAAGGAAATTTCCAAGAAAAGTGTCCACCATATGATGATGGGAAACCTTCCTTACAAGATCAATTACGTCAAATGATGAAAATGCTTAAAGAAATGAGTAAGGAAAATGAAAGGACAATGAAGGCCTTTGAACGTCAAATGAGTCAAATGACAAAAGAACGGAACAATCTTCGTGAAATAGAGAATTGTGATGAAAAGATTAAAGAAAATTGAAGGTAGAAGAGTGTTCGGGGGATAATGAAGAAGACTCAAGAGATGTTGAGATTATTGAGGATAAGGAAGACAAGGAAAAAGAAAAGTTGGAGGATGAAAATTCAAGTGAGAGGAGTAAAGAGCTTGAGGAAGAAGAGAGCTTTGAGGATGAAGAGATTATACAAGATTTCTTGTCCCTTGTTGATAAGAAAAATTTAAGTGAAGATGAAGAATCACAAGAGGTTGATGAATTTGATGAAGTGGACCAAGGTCTAGAAGCACTTGATGATGAGTTCGGAAGTGAAATGAGCATTTCTCCATCTTTTAACTCTTCAAGTTGCATTGATTTTCAAAATATTGTTTATATTGACTTTGTCTTACCTATTGATTCTTCTCAAAGATTTAGGTACAAGAAAGAGCTTGAAGAAATGTTGGGGACATACTTGATAAAAAGGAATAAGTGGTGGTCACGAAAAGAGCGGTCAATTGAATGCAAGCTCAAGCGAGTTGAATTTCTAAAGCCAATCTCGAAAGATGCTACCGAGGTCGTTACTTGCCACAAATGCCTAATAGAGGAAGAAGCACAAAGATTAAAATTTGATGGCAAGAACGAACGATATCCTTGGCCATTCCGATGAGTTCTCCATAATCCGTCCGGCTTGAAGACGTTAAACTTAGCGCTAGATGGGAGGCAACCCATCATTTATTTTAATGCTTTCATTTAATTGCTTTGATTTAGTTTTTTTTGCATCTTTTGTGTGTAGGTGGATTGTGCTCATGAAGGAAAACACATAAGGATGAGACGAGATGTGCTAGATTTTGAATGAAGATGTATGTCACACCACTTTGTTCAAACTTAAATTTAACACTTGTGTTAATTTAAGTTTGGGGGGAGAGTGTGTGGTGGCCATACTTGAATGTTGGCATGCACATACGTCATCACAAGGTACGTTTAAGATGATCAGTAGTGGAAACTACAAGGGTAAGTCTCACCACTTTTTGCAAACTTAATTCTCCACTTGTTTCGATTTTAGTTTGGGGGGATAGTGCGTGGTGTGCCTTACCACTTGTGTATGCTTGATATATCATGTTGATAGAGTGATTATCTTGATTGTCTTGTGAAAATTGGGTAAATTTTAAAATTTTCTCATGAGTATTGGATTGATTTTGGTTAGTTTGGTTGTGTTGGAGTGCATGATAATCCTTATTTTTATTGCAAGTGTTGAGCTAATGGTTTGTTTAGTGTTTGAGCATGGATGAAGGATAGTGGAAGCATGAATGGAGCTTGGAGCTAACGCTTTCATTATCAAAATGCCTATTGAGGGAGTTCACTCTACATCTTATCACTTCTAAATTGCTTGACATGAATTGATGTTGATTTGGATTGTAGTGGATTAACATGTTACTTCATGTGTTATGTACTTGGGAGGTTTACTTGCTTTATTTAGGTAGTTTACTTGCTTTATTTTTCTATTTTTGAATAAGGTGGCAAAAATCTTGAGCTTACATGTCATTGGATGATGATTTGTGCTTTATTTTCTTTTGATGGATGGAATTTTGATTATTGCATGATTATGTGTTTTTGTGTTGTTGTTTGCTTGGTGAGTCTTTGCTCATGCGTTTTGTTTGTAATTTTTATTCTTGTATAGGGTTGCTTGGTGGTATGTTTTGGGAAGGAGTTAAATGTTTTTGAATGTGAGCTATGATGCATTGTTTGTGATAGGTGATGGCAAGCATGTTAATGGTTTCTACTTGTTGAAATTGTGACATGTTCTATTTAACTTGTTCAATTTTGAGATGAATTGAGGTGTAATGAGTTCCAAAAGGTCCGAGCAAAAGCTTGTGAGCGTTTGAGCCTCAACCGTGCATCCATGGTTAATTTCTTAATGAGTGGGTCGATTGAGCCTTGATAAACAAGAACTCGCTCATGGACTACGGGAATGAGCCCGATTGGTGGAGGTTAGTGAAATGATCCTAGGCCATCCTTGTAATTTTATAGCCATTGTCATATATTTCTTTACCCTATACATCATCCCTAGTTAGCCACTTTGAGCCTTTAAGCCTATTTCTTGTGATATAAGCACAATACAAACCATGATTACCCACTTAATCCTTATATATATGCCTTTGTGTGGGTGATTGAGGAGATGATGGTCTACAAGGTTTGATATGAGAATTGTGCAAGAGAAATAAGGAAATGATAAACAAGCAAGAAAAGGATGAAAAGAGCTCAAGCAAAATGCACATGCAACCTTCAAAGTAAAAAAGGAGCAAAACAACAAAAATATGCTCAAGAAATTCAAAAGTCGAAAGAAAGGAAGCATGCAAATTAAAAGAAGCTCAAGAATCCAAGGAATGATAATGATTAGTGCTTGTGATTAGAAAAGAAAAAAAAGGAAGATAGAAACGTGAAGAAGTTGAAGAAGTTGATCATTTCTTCGATTACTTACACTCGATGAGTCACTCTTATCCATAATCTCCCTACCCTTACCAAAAAGCCTAACATTACATCCAAAAATAAAAGACCTTTTTGATCATTAGTTGAAGCCTTGGTGGCTTGTGAATGTAGTCCGCGAGCAAGCCTATGGTGCGTCGGGTTCAATCGATTGATGAGTGAAAATTACCCTACTTCATAGAGTGTTGAGTGCATTTTGATACCCGTTGTGAGGCTTGGACCGGAAAGGACTTTATTACTCTTAATTTTCTTAGACTTGAACTTGTTAATTTTTTTATGTCATGATTTTAATGTTGTAGTGTGACTTGATATGATTTGTAGTCCTTGTTACTTATGATGTGTTGTTGCTTATGTTCGTTAGGTCTTTCTCTAGGTGAAAATTCCCCCTCTCGTTTTCTCATTTTCGTTGCTCGAGGACGAGCAAAACTTTAAGTTTGGGGGGTTGATCGGTGTCATTTTCACCTAGATTTTAGTGTCTTTTTATTATGTATTTTTTGTGTTTTTATTCATTTTGTATATCATTTGGTGGTGTTATGTGAAGATATGGAGATGTGTGCCTTGAAATGATAAATGTGTGATTTTCATGATTAAGTGCCTTAAATTGTGCTACTTTGCATGACTTGTTATACCCTCAAATGTTGGAAGTTTTCTCAGATCTATATATGGTTGGAAAGCCATGGAAGAGAAGATCGCGTGAGCGCAAGAATCACTAAAAACGGAGATCGGATGTGGAAGTTATGCGCGAAACGGTGAGACTGCGCAGCACGCGATACGCTACACGGCCCGTGTACCGAGCACGGCCCTGTAAGGCATGGGCGTGCTCGGACACCAGAAAACGCTACACGGCCACCTCCATGGCCGTGTGACGCTGCACGGCCCGTGTAGGTTCAAAAGGCAGTTTTATGATCTCTAAATGTTCTAGAAGCTTCCATGGGGGTATAAATACATGTTTTGACCACAAAATTCAGGAGGAATCATTTTGGATCAGTTTCCACACACACTAAACACCTAAATCACACACATTCATCTCCATCTCTTCCATCCTTCACCTCATCCATCCAAACCACTTGATCTCCTCAAATCCATCCATTAATCCATCAATCCACCAATCTAAGAAGAGGAATTCATCATTGATTGAAGATTGTAGCATGATCAAAGGGGAGAAAGTTCACCATCAAAGGGGAGCCAACTTACCTTTATTTTGTTATTTTCTTCATTATTTGGCTCAATTGGAGCAAGCTATGTATTGTATTGATTCTACTATGATTTGTAGTGGCTAGTCCTTATGTGAGGCTAGCAATATGATTGGTTAGGAATTATGTAGATTTTGCACACCACATGTTTGATGAAATGATTGTTATGAATATTTTCTATCATGAATGCTTATTCTCATTTGATGCATGATTTGTGTGGTTAAATTCTCTATGCATAGTGTTAGGATGGCCATTCCAATATTATGTATGGTAGTTTAATTGAATCATTGATTGTATGAGGTGGCTTAGTTAGTATGAGGGGAGGAAAGCCATTCCCTCCAAGTGCTTAGAACCTCATGATAGGACATTAGTGATGAACTAGTGAGGGGAACCAACTTATGATCATAGTACCCATGAGGGAATTGAGAGTAAGACAATCTTAGGAGATTTAAACTTGTAAAAGAGTTGAGAACCTAATCACCTTGGCCATAGGGGTTAGGGGTACAATTGTGATTGCCCTTAGTATCATAACTTGAAAATATCAATGCATGTGTGTGTGTGAGTCTACATAAGCCTTATCCATGATGTTGCTTGCCTTACATACTTCTTAGATTGTTCACCTTCATCCATTTTCCATCACACTTGTACATGTTCTATCTTTCATTGCTTTCCTAGTTGTTAGTTTGTAGTATAATCAACCCCCCTCATTCTTTGATTCGTACTACTAGAGTAAAGCATTTCTCAAACACGGCTACCCACTTTCGCCCTTGGGTTCGATATCTTATAAATTTTGCACTTGGTCGCTTACGTGCTACACACGATAGAGTACACTTGCTCTTATCAATTACCGAAATTGAAACTAAGTTCAACCTCCAAAAGAGGAACCGGCCCAAGGAAAAATCGAAGACCTAGAGTCACATCTAGAGTCGACGAATCAACCCAGCACCTCTGGGGTCAAAGAGAGAGAGATCAACCTTAGGCCTATAAAAGGCACTGCTAAGGTTGGTATTAACTTAGCTGATTTCTCTTATTGGCAGGAATATCAGGCCAGCTGGGAGAAATTGAACACCAGACAAGGAATCCGACCGGAAAAATACCGGGTGGATATATCTGGGTAATATCCCCGAGTTTGGATGCGAGAAGGCTCAAATCCAATAGATGTAAAGCAGTGGTATGACTTCGGGGCACTAGCCTCGATCTATACTATTGCACCAGGTTTTCCTGAACTTGCAAAACTTCCAGAATGGCTGGGAGAGAAGGTTTTCAAGGCATGGGA
Organism: Pogostemon cablin; assembly: GCA_023678885.1. Taxonomy (NCBI): domain Eukaryota; kingdom Viridiplantae; phylum Streptophyta; class Magnoliopsida; order Lamiales; family Lamiaceae; genus Pogostemon; species Pogostemon cablin. The sequence goes on from CM042963.1 coordinate 35,980,243, forward strand.
GAATAACTCGACTCTATCCAGAGGCGATGTATTAGAACTGTACTTCACCAGTGCGGCCCCAGAACCAGTCGGAAAAGGCAATCACGAGGCCTTCCATTTCATCAAGCTGAGAAGACCTGATGTTTCAGCATCAAATAAGATCAAATAGTCTTCTGGAAAGGAACCAGTCTTGGTTTCTACATTTTCTGAAGAACAGATCTCTACGCGAAGAGCGCGGGGTTTGTATGCCTACATTAAAGTAATGGTGGAGGTAAAGTTCCCATTCAAGTTCGAGCACAAGTCTTTGAATGGGTATTTCCTGTTAAACACTTTAACAGGAAAAAAGATAATGTACGCTGAGAAGGCTTTCCAGGAAAAACAAGGACTTCTCTGGAAAAACAAGATTCCGGTGAGTAAGCAAACTCATCGGAGATATTGCAACATGGCCCACTTTGGGCAATGGACGAACAAAGTATGCACAAGTTGTTCTACCCAAACAGAACCTGAATTTGGAAAAGGAATAAGATTGGGCATAGGGATGATCAGAACTGCTGATCCAACCCCAACAAATGAGACACGTGGAAAGAAGAGGGTAAAATCTCTTCGGAATACCCATGAGCCAGGAGAATCATCGGGCACTAAAGAGGACAAATGACTCTTCAAAAAAACAAGAGCCAAATGACCTTTCTGAAAGGGTAAGAGACATGTGACCAACAGGGGTGGCCCTCAAGAAGGCATCCGATGTAAAAAAGAGGACCAGCCAGCTGTTAAAAATGGCATCCAAGGCAAGGTGACGCAAACACTGACGCAAATATGGTAACGCAAGCAGTGACGTCACAAAGTATCAGGAGGCTTTGAAATCCGGATTTCAAATCCGAAGCGTCTATAAATAAGAGTTTTGAGAAAGCAGAAGGCATCGACCATCACCCTCTGTTTTCTCTCATTCAATAGACATTGTAGTTTATTTTCTTTCTTTGTATGAGTGTTTCTGTTCTATCTATCATAGGTAGCTAAAGGAGTTTCTCCTCTTGTTTGGTGAGGATGAGTGTGTAATAAATTTCTTCATTCAATAAATAAATAATCTTGGGCTACTGCCCAAATTATGTAACCTTCCATTATATTCTATAACCTTAATCTCCATATTTTCCGGCGAGAAACAGTAGCAGCATCATGTACACCCGGTGTAGGAAACGAACCAGGGTTGTGCTGAAGTCCGCTGAAGGAACGGGATTGAACCATCACACTGCGGGGTGCGTGGTTGGTTGTGAGGAGCAGCTGTAAAACCTCCCGGATACCCGGTGGACTAACGGTCAAAAAAGGTACTGTTACTATTTCAAATCGGTTAATTACGAGATTAATGTTATTAATGTACGGAAGCATGATGGGCCTGATATGGTCGTAATGGACTATGTCTATTTTAAAGAAGAAAATTGTGATGAAAAAAAAAGAGGGTATTGAAAATCATATACGGATATCAATCGGGTAGAGGTAATAAAAAGAAATTTTTGATTTTAAAGAAGGAAAGGGTAATTTTGGAATGAATAGTATAAAGTGGCTAGAAAAAATTTGTTATTATAAGAGTGACTAGAAAAAATTCAACTTAAGGAATAATGGTTATTTTAAAATTTTGCCCTTTAAATTTTGTATACATACAAAATAAATAAATAAAATAATAAGTAATAAAATTAGATTGGGTGAATAGACGAAAGTGGCATTTCATTGGTCCAAGTATCATTGAAAAGTCGCTTTCACATTTTGATTAAAGTCACGTGGTCCAAATGTGTTGCCGACACCAATCAAACCGCCAATAATCATTTGAATTTAAGCCACATCAACATATTCAAATTCATTGTTTTTTTTTTCAACCTAAGATTCGTCGTCTTCTAGGATATGTGTCGAGGCCACATTTAATTTCATCTAAATTTTGTGATGGAAAATTAAATAGTTGCATGTTTGGAAATTATATTTCGAATATATAAATTTGATTTATATATTTATTAAAAACAATAACAATTAAATGAGTAATTAATTCTAACATATGTAAAATTTTAACTTTAATTGAAACAAATAAATTGAAGAGTAAAATATGAAAGTGGAAAGTTGCTCCACAAGAAACATTTATTGAAGAATTGAACATTTTAAGAGTGCCTTCACACTTATGAAATTAACTTACGGTGCAAGCAATCCTATGCTCAAACCATGGTTAGAAATAGGGGTCGACGCACATCGGGCCTATGGGTACTGGGCCCCCTAACTTTTAATAATAATTACAATATATATATAATACTAGATATAATACATATACAAATGGCCTAGTGATTTACCTAATGGATGAGTTAATGAGAGGTCGTGATCGACTCTCCCAAAGCTCCTCTTTTCTTATTTTAAATTGATTATTTATTAATATTTCTTTTCTATATCATATCATTATATTATTATTTATGGATTTATTTGACTTAAGCTATTTTGCTTATGTTTATTTGACCAAAAATACATTGGAGTCGTATTTGATGGAGTATTACTTTTACTTTACAAAATTATTTATACTTCTTTGTTATATTACAATACTAGTATAGATTCCGTGTATTAAACGGAGTGTAATAATGTTATAATTTTAAAAAATATAATTGAAATGTAATATATTTATTTATTTTTAATTATAATCTAATATAAGTTTATATTGAAGAGTAAAATTCAATTTATATACACTAAAATGTGATTTTGTTTCGTTGGTAAAAGCTTAATTTCGTTGCTAAACTGAATTACCGAAAAAAATAAAAAAAATATTGAATTGATTTTTCAAATTTTGTTATGATTGTTGTTGCAAAGTTAAATCAATCATTAAAGAAAAAAAATATAATAAAGTTAATTAATAAAAAATAAATTTAATATAAATCAATTTGATGAAATAATTTTTTTAACAAAATAATTTAATAAATTATAATATTAATCATTAAAAGAAAAACATAATTAAAATATTTTTCAAAAAAATATTACTATTTACAAAAATTTGAAAAATATAAAAGAATCTGCATGAAACTAATTAATAGAAATTTTAAAAAAGGACAATAATAAAATGGATATTTATTTCAGTATATAAATAGAAGGAATTTTATCAATTAAAGACCCGAATTATGGGTAAACTATCAATAGAACTTTGTTCTTTACGTATGTGTAATGAATGAATAAAGAGTTTTATTTATAGGTAAAGAGTAGATTATTTCTACAAAAATTCACATGAAAAACAAAAAAAAAGAATAAAAAAATTTAGAAACTGAATACTTTCTTTAGAGAGTAAAGATAGCTTTCGTTATGTAAACTAATGAATAAAGAGACTTATTATATAGGTGGGGAGTGATTTTTTATTTAATATTTCTAGATAAGATTTGATTTGATTTTTATTTGATCTAATTGTATAAATTTTCAAATTTTAAAGAAAATTTTGAGTATTTATTACTAAATATTAAGTAGTAATTATTAAAATTAAAATTAATTCGTGTGACGACATATCATTAAATTTAAATTTTTTTTGTAAATTTGTTCATAAAAAAAATTTAATAACGTATTAAAATTAAAAGATTAAATATTACTAATAAAAATAAAAAACAACAAAATTAAAGAAAAAAATTAAATAAATAGAAAAATAATCTAAAGAGAAAATATAAATAAAATTAAAAGAAAAATAACAATGAATAATTAAAAAACTTTTAAAAAAATATAAAAGAAAAATTATAATAAAATTAATATATATTATTAAAAAATAAAAATTAAGTTTATTATAAATAAACTTGAAAAATAAGAAAAGAAAAAGAAATCATAAAAAATTAATTAAATAAATCTGTAAAATCATGAAAAAAAAAGAATAACATAAAAAAATTAAAAAATTGCATACAAATAAACCAATATATAAATATATATATATATATATATATATATATATATATATATATATATATATATATATATATATATATATATATATATATATATATATATATATATATATATATATATATAATCAAAAGTGAAACTATAACAAAATTAATTAAAAGATAACATTAACCGTAAAAAAAAGTTTATTACGTAAAAAATTAAAACATAAAAAAATTACATACTAACAATTTAAAATAAAAAAAAACTAAAAAAATAAATAAATAAATAAATAAAAATAATCAAAAGAGTATTAAAAAATATATAAAAGAAACAGTAAAAAAATACAATAAAAATGAAATAAAAAATTTGATTAAAAAAATTGGTAAAATTAACCATAAAAAAATTTAATTACATAAAAACAATCAAAAATCATAAAATTACATACTAACAATTTTTAAAAAAAAAAACTAAGACCAAAAAATAAATAAATGAATAAAAATTTTAAAAAATATAAAAGAATCAACAATAAATAAATAAATAATAATAATAATAATAATAATGGTTACCTTTAGAATTTGAAGAAAGCTTTTGTTCGTGCGATAAATGAATTATGTGTGTAGAATGAATGAATAAATAGTCTTATTTATAGGTGAAGAGGGGATAATTTTCTAAATCTTAAAGTAAATATTTGTATTTATCTATATTAATTTTTAATTAATAGTAATTAATTTTGATTAGATAATCTCATATTCAAATCTTAAAATAGTGGAGTATATGTATTTTTCTACATCAAATTTTAGTTAATAATTCGGATTGTTATTTTTAATTAAAAATTAAAATAATTGAGATTAATTCTGGTGGTGACAACTCATTAAAATTAAACTCTCCTTTAGTATATTAAAGATTTTTTACACTCATAAAGAAAAAATAATACTTTTATCTGATATTTAAAAGATTAAATTTTCAAAATTATCAATCTCATCTAATAAATACAACATACTTTGCATTTATGTAAAAATACTAAAATATCTAAAAAATATTAAGAAAGTTAAATAATTTTTCTTAAACAATATGAAACTGTAAATATGAAACGTTTTGTAAGAGGAAGGAATTTGGGCTTCCTGGACAAATTTCCTAGGTCTGCCACTAGTTCGAAAAAATGGTGCGGATGGCGGATCAATTTGAATCGGAGTGAGTTCAATTTGGTTAGACTTACCACTAAGATCCATGGTCTGATTTGACTAGTTTGGTATTAAAGACTATAGATATGCATATCTTTTACTCCCTCCATTTCATATAAAGATTTATATTTTCTTTTTGCATGTAGATTAAAAAATAGGTAAAAACTCCTGTGCACCTGGGCGCACGGACCACATTCCGTGCGCTTTTAGAATTTTGTGATAAATTGTATACCCTTTAGTATACAGATGTGTACCCTTTATTTTTTAAAGAAAATTATTGTGTGTATGTGGGCGCATGGACAACACTCAGTGCGCCTTTAGAATTTTGTGTTAAATTGTATACCCTTTAATATAAAAATGTATACCCTTTATTTTCTAAAGAAAAAAATATTAATAAAAAATATATACATTTTAGAACAAAATGGTGTACCTTTTATTAATTAAAGTGTATACCCTTTAGACCAAAGCAATGTATCTTTACTCATAATACTAAATTTCTAAAGGTGCACGGAATGTGTTCCCGTGCGCCAGGGCGCACGCAAGCCTCGCTCTAAAAATATAGTATTTTAATGTGAACTGAAGTGAGAGAAATAATATTTTAATATGTAGTGGGCAGTTAGTTGTATTAGTGAAGTTTTGTGGATCCCATGGAGATATTTAAATATTTTGTATGTGTCTCATTTATTATAAAGGGAAATATAAATATTTCTATGAGACACCCAAAATAAAAATGAGTGAACGTTTCTATGGGACAGAGAGAGTATAATTTATATAATAGTCAATCCGTACATCTTTAGTCTATTCATTTTACTATTTTCGCCATACATACTTAATATATACATTTTCTTTTTTAGACATATGAGACTCACACCCTCCACTGGTACAAATAAAATATGTGACCCACACCTTTTACTAATACAATTATCCATTATACATAAAATAATAATACTCCTTAATCCAAATGTAAAAAGCTAATGAATACATTGATGTCTTAATCCACATACAAAAAGCTAATAAATACATTGATGTTGGACGGAAATAGTAAATGTTTGTATCTTTTAGAATATATATTCCTGATTGAGTTTCTGTTCTTTGTATTAGGATATGTTAGTACATAATACAAAAAAGTCAACATTTCTTACATATTTTTGGGTGAGGAAGTCGTTACATGCAATGCACTGACAGAATTATTTTTATCTCAACACAAATATATGGTTGATCTCTTACATGGAAGATGCTAAACCCTTAACCACACCTCTAGCCATATGACCATGTCCTCGCCTTCTGCCTCTTTCTTTGAACCTGCCAATGCAACGGAGTTGCTTCTAATTGGTCTTTCTTTCTCAATCCTTAGCTACACTTACTGTTTAATTACACTTAAATATCAAATTAAGAGTCCGACTGGACGATCTTAACTATTAGATTAATTTTAAATATGATCTTCACCATTAAATAATATAATATATTTAAATATTTTAATAAAAAACTACCCACTAACCTCACTTTACCTTATAAATATTGGATGCAGTGTGCACCTCAAAATGACCCTCAAATTAAATATTAAATTATTACCTATGAACATTTCCTAGAACTTTTTTTAATGAGAAATTATCTATAATAATTTAAAGATACCTCAAATAGTCTCTTTTAACTAACAATAAGTTTTACACGATTATTTTGATTCTTTAAATTTAGAGAGTCATAACAACTTTTTAAAATTAAATGTGTTGAATACTTCATTAGTTTCAATACTTTTTTTTCTTGAAATAAATAAGCATTGATATAGAACAAAATAAATAAAATATAAAGAGGGCGTTGGAAATAATTGAAAATATGATTATTTATATTTTACATATTCTCCAATTGCTTTATTTATAATGGGCTGAATCTGCAGAACTTTCTATTTAGCTCGACAACTGTTATACTATTTATCTAAAATCAAAATCATCTTACAAAATTTAGTAAAATACTGTGATAATTTTGTAATTTAAAAGTTAATTTTATATATTGCTTCATCTGTCTCAATAAATAATATACGTATTTGTACGGAGATTAAGAAAAATTATTTTTTAATGAAAATGTGTAAAACTATTGAGATGTGGTTAAAAATTGAGTATTTTAAATAATTTAACGAAAAATATGTATAAAGTTATTAAAATGTATATAAAAAATAAATTTTATTGAAATGTATTTTTTTGTATTTTAATAAACATGCATAAATATTGAAACAAATAAAAAAATGTCTAAACATGTTGAGATGTAAATAAAAAATGAATTTTATTGAAATGTTTTTTTTGCCTTTTAATAAATGTGCATAAATATTGAAACATATAAAATAATAATAATAATAATAATAATAATAATAATAATAATAATAATAATAATAATAATAATAATAATAATAATAATAATAATAATAATAATAATAATAATAATAATAATAAAAGAGTGAATTAATTAGCTCAATGGGGATATAAAATTTAATTACACCATGTATACATTCTTAAAAAACTCTAATTTTGAGGCAATATTTGAAGTCAAACCGGCCCAAAATCAGAACAATTGTCTAGGACGATCTGTCCACTTATATGGAGACACGTGTGAATTCAAGCAAATTAAAGTCAAACACCATGTGACATGAAACCTTAACAACCTAATATAAAGTAGAATTTTAAACTAAGACATTTTAATTTAATTTGGTGTAAACATTTTACTCCTCCATCCCGCCCATATTGCACCGTTTACTGTAGCTTTTATGAGAGCTTTATGCAGTCAAATGATGCAGTTTGATCGGGACGGAGGGAGTACATAATTAAGGGTTGGAATTTAATTATTTTTAATAATATTAGATATTACTCATCCGTGCGTTGCACGGAAAGAATTAAAGTATATTACAATACTTTTAGGTTGTATTTGAATTGAGTTATTTCAAATCTAATTGATTTGAAAATGACACCCAACCTACCCCTACCCACCCCCAAAAAGAAATTTTTTTAATAAAATTTTAGATTTTAATATTTAAATAATAAAAGTATTACCACCCAGTCCTACCCCTTACCCACCCCCAAACCCCCCGCCACTCCATTCCACCCACGCTCATAATAAAAGAAGAATGATACCTCAAATGGAATTATTAAAAATGAAAATAAGATCAAATAAAAGTATATAATATCAATTAAATTAAAGTATATAAATAAGGTTTATAGAATTAAAAAGAAAATAAAAAATCATAGAGAAACAAAAATAAAATAACAAAAATTAAAAAAGAAGAATGATACTTCAATAAGAATGATTGAACCTGCACATAAGATCAAATATGAAAATGATTGAACATAAAAATAAGATCAAATAAAAGTATAAAAGATAAAATAAAGATAAGAAAAAATAAAAAAAGAAGAACGATACATCAAAATGATTGAACATGCACATTATATCAAATCAAAGTAAAATATACATAATATTAAATATGAGAATAATTGAACATATAAATAAGATCAAATAAAAGTATAAAAGATAAAATAAAGATAACAAAAAAAGAATGATACCTCAAAATGATTAAACCTGCACATTAGATCAAATCAAAATAAATATAAAAGATAAAATAAATTAAAGTAGATTAGAATTAGTATGAAAGAGAAATAGAGAAGAAAAAGAAGAAAAAGTAAGAATTTGATTAGGTAATGAAAAGATTTATATAGAATGATTTGAAATAATAAACAATCGTGATTGAAAGCAATCAATGACGTATGAAAAAAGGTAAAAAATTACCAAAGATAGCGTTGAAAGATTTGATATTATGAAAATTAGTATATTGATTGACAATTAGTAAAATATATGCCAATAATATTATTCATATTTATCAAATTTATATTGTTGATTAAAAAGTAAATAAATAATTTATTATTAACATCAAAAGTAATAGACAGTCAAGATTAAAATTGAAGATAATATATATATATATATATATACACTAAGCTTATTAAAAATTAGTCAAATATGCCAAAAATATATATCATATTTATCAAATTTATATTGTAAAATAAAAAAGTAAAACTTAATTAATAAAATTCATTATTAGTATAATTAATTTATATGGTTGAAATCAAAGCGTTATTTGGACGGTCAAGATTAAAATTGAAAAAAAAATGAAAATAAAAGTGGAAGTTTAGGTTTGTTTTTATATATGTATAGATAGATAAGCCGTCACATTATTTTTATTTTAATTCAAAATTAATTTTAATTTTTAAAACTCACACATATTATTATTTTTAAAAAAATGACAAAGACTTGTATGAGATCATCTCACGTAATAATTAACTTGAAATGGGTAAAAAGTGATTTCCCCCGTTCTGAATCACCCTTCTCATTTATTGTACTATATTATTTAAGAAAAGTTGTTCTTTTTATCAAATTTATTGACTTTAAAAGGTATCGTAATATTTTTAAGTAATAAAAAAATATAAAGTAATGGTATGTATGTTAAAAAAAGTTGCAAATTTAAAATTAAAGTAACTTTAAGATTATTAAATAAAGTGATGTTTCTTTTTATGGTTTGTGTAAAGGGTGGTGTGGGACATAGGAATAAAGACAGTGTGAATGGTGGTGTGGAACGAAATGAGTAATTTTTATAATGAAAAGTAATAATATTATTTCATGAACAAGTATAAATAAAAAAGTAATAAAATATTTTTATAATAAAAGTAATAACATTTTAATGTGAAAGTGATAATTAATTACGAAAACTTAAAATTGTCTTACCATAAAACGATATCACACAAGATTAGCCCAAAAAATAAAAATAATATTTATATATACCTTCCACACAGTCTCTCATCAATTATTGAAAAAGTGATAATGGTACGATAAAGTATTTCATGAACAATTTATAGTATAAATAAAAAGTAATACCCCCTCTTTCTTCTTTCAGATTGTACACTTTTCATTTTGAGTTGTCCCACAAAAGTTTGCATCTCCCTTAAAAAAGCAAAAATCAAAACAATCATCCATCCTCAAACACTTTATTTACAAAATACCACCTCTATCTAACATATCTAATATACTTTATCATTTATTTATTATAAAATAATATCATAATACCCTTACATTTCTTAATTTTCGTGTCGGAGAGAGAGTGCAAATTAAAATAGGAAGGAGGGAATAACATTTTTAAGAGTAAGGCTCTTGTGCGTCCGGGCACACGGATTTAGATCCGTGCACCTATTGAATCAATGGATATTATATAAGGTTAAAAAATAGATTAAATAGAATTGGGTTTAAAGACCGGGTTGAACTTGGGTGCACGGGTCTACATCCGTGCGCCCGGGGACACAGAAGCTTTTGCCCTTGAGTGAGGCTTGTGTGCGAATTTAGTATTATGGATAATGGTACATTATTTTGTTCTAAAGGATATACACTTTAATTAATAAGGATACACCATTTTGTTCTAAAGGGTGTACACTTTTCATTAATATTTTTTAAGGTTCCACTAAATACACACCCCTTTTATTAAATACACACCCTCAATATTATATATTTAAATTTTATATTATTTAAAAGTCTAAATTACCCATTTTTCATTCATTTAATTAATACACACCCTAATCTTCTTAAATTTCGTTGGCCACGTCATCCACTTCAAAACATATCATCCGCATCATAGAAATCACTCAACATTAATTTGGAGTTTCGCAGGAAAGAATTGTGGTGGTAATAAGTCAACTGTTATCATCGTTGTGGTATCGATTGGTGTTTTCCTGATAATAGCAGTTTTAGCACTCATGTGTTTTAAACACAAGAAACCAAGGGATTCCCCTGATTCCCAAAATAAGTAGTTGATCTTTAATATGCACTTCATATAAAATTAGAGAAACCCAATTTTAAATTTCACACAATGAATCAAAACAAATAAGAAAGTCCGGCCCTCTCCCATACACGTACTAACACACACCAAATGGAGATTTTCTGTGTCATTACTAGAAAAAAAGGCTTATCACTACATTAATTTTAATGCATTTTATTTTAAATGTCTTAATAGCTATTTTTTCAATACATTAGCTCTATAACTACACTTTATAATATCTATTAATACACTATTCAATAAATATATTATTACAACTCTTTTAACTACACTATTATAATATCTATTAATATAGTATTCAATAAATGTATTAATATAACCTTATTAATTAATAAGTGTGTTGATAATTTTATTTTAATTTACAATTACTATTACTTTTGTTTATTTATAATATAATTTAAATAAAATTAAATTAAATACAAACATATAAATTTTATAAAATTATAAAATAAATACGTATAATTTTTTAATGAATTTGATTTAATATTACATAATATAATAATAAGTTAATGAAAAAAAATAAATTTTTATTGATAATAAAAATTGAATGAACTATAAATATATAATGTTTGAATTATTTAATAATAACATAATTAAATTAAGCATATAAATATATATATATATATATAATTATGATTTTTTTATTAAAATTATTACGTAACCAAATGAGTCATAGGTAATGTAAATTCATAATTAATTTATAGTTTTTTTTTAATATTTATTATAGGTTCATTTTAAAAAAAATAGTATTAATTAAAAATAATTTAATTAGTAAAGATAAAAATAATGAACAATTGTTTATTAATTAAAGAAAATATTATGTATAATCGTAATCTTAATTTTAATAATAATTATTTAATTTTAATCATAATTATAATATTTGTAAATTTATTTGACTATTAAAGTTAAATTAAAATTTACAATAAAAATAACAACTAAAAGTAAAATGAAAATAAAAATAAAAACTTAAATAAAAATTAATGTAAAAATACAAATATAAAATAAATCATGTAAAAATAATAAAAACCAATGTAAGAATAAAAAAAATTAAATTTTCTATATTTACGAAATTTGAGAAAAATATTACAAATATACATTTAGTTCAATTGGCTACAAGTCCATGAAAGTTTCAATTATCCCAGGTTCGAAACCATTGGAAGCAAACTAATTTATTTATTTTTCGTTTATTTTTTTATTAAATTAGTTAATTAATACTTTTTAATTATTATAATTATTAAATTTATTTTTAATTAAGTGTAGTTTAAACTAATATACAATGACAATAAAAGTGTATTGATAGCTTCTAATCTAACCTTTTTTTTTCTTCATGCACACAAGTTTTTATCATTGAGAAATGATTAAAATAGTTATTATTCACTCTCCATTAAAAAATAAATTGAATTATGATACTACTAAGTTAGATTTTGAATTTATATATTTAATTGTGATATTCCATATAAGAGAGTCAATTGATAATTTCTTTAAATACGAACATAATTAAATTGAGAAATTATTAAAATAGTTATTACTCACCCTCCATTTTGTGTATTTATTTATGCTCATTTGTAACCGTATTTAAATTAAGAAGTGTTGTTTTTCTTAAATATATAATAAAATAAAAAATATATATATTGGTAAGATAATTTAAAGAGAAAAAATAGATAAAGTTGTTAAAAATGATTAATAAAATGTAAAAATTAATAAATAAAGTTTTTAAGATTAATGAATATTTTTTAAAATATAAGTACATAATATAATGTATTTTTATTATTAATGAAATATGTATAAATATTTAAAACATCTTATAATGAAAAATGTGCACAAATATGAATACGAATGAGAGAATGATTTTCCCTATTAGCTAGGATAGTACCAAAACTAAAATATCTAATTGATCAGTTATTATGGATTTTAAAATATCAAGTTTTTATGTAATTTTCCAAAGTCTAATCATGTGTGTGTTTGAACAATCTAATTCATTCTTTTTCTAAAAAAATATAATTTGACACAGTTTTTGTCAATATTTGAATATTAATGCATGTATAAGTATAACAACTTTATTTCTATTTATAAAAGTACACACCATAAACATAAAGGTATTAAAATCCATTTTGATCTTTTCTTAGGAGATCTAGTATCTGAATTCCTATGGAATATTGAACACAAAATCCACCTCTAATATACAATAATGCTTTAATACGTATGCTATGATGTTTATAGAAAATAAATGATCCCTTCATCCTATTATAAATTCACGTTTCTCAAAATATCTTGCACGACATAAAATTTTTATGTTATTTTTGCCTCATCTTCAATCACTTATTATAAGATTCAAATCTAAAATTCAACTTTTGCTGTTAGGATTTATATTTTCTTTTTTAGTTGTAATTCTCATACTTATTATTTATCCAATAGTATAGCATAAAAAATATAACACCAAAATAAGGGAATTTGAAATGCTTGATATAAATAACACACAATATAATATTACTCTTAAAATTTATATGTATGTTATTTAAGAAATTTTAATTTCTACTAACTTTATTTACTTTTTGGGTTATTATAGTATTTTTTTTGAAAAAAATATGTTATGTGTTAACTGTTAAATGAGAGTAATATTTTTTAAAGGGAAAATATATTTTTTTGTCCGCTAACTTTGCCCAATTTTGAATTTAGTCCATAAGTTTTTCACTTTTTAAAAATCGTCCATTATATTTGCAAAATTTTGAAAATCATCCATTATATTTGAAATTTTTGAAAATCGTCCATCATATTTACCAAGTTCAACAAAATCGTCCGTTTCAACAGGTCATTAGCAGGTTATTCTAAAAAAAATATATGTAATATATATATATATATATATTTGTGCACGTTGATTAAGAAGTATTGTTATTTAATGTGTAGTGGGTAGTTGTATTAGTGGGAGTGTGGATCCCATATTTTAATTGTATTAATGGGTGTGTGTGGATCCCATGTGTGTAAAAAAGGAAGTGACCCTCTTTGGAACGGACGACCAAAATAGAAAAAAGACCCTCTTTCGGGCGGACGGAGGAAGTATCAATATTTAGTCAAATTTTCTCCACTTTAGTAATGAGATTAATATTGTTTGTTTGGTATACGGAAGTGAAAAATGAAAAGTGAGATAAAATTGGTTAAATAAAAATATAATATAGATTAATTGAGGTGAAAATATTTAAATGACCTGTCATAGCAGGTCAAAGGACCAAAATGTTGAATTTTATGAAGTTAATGGACTAATTTCAAAATTGTTATAAAATTAACAGACTAATTTCAAAATTAAAAAAGTTAATGGACTAATTTCAAAATGAATGAAAGTTAGTAGACGAAAAAATCTATTTTCCCTTTTTTAAATTAAGATATTTTTTAGATTATTGGTTGATATATATATATATATATATATATATATATATATATATATATATATATATATATATATATATATATATTATGATGAATAAACGTGTGGGACGGACGTAAACGAAAAGGAAAGAGTGAAGATAAATGACGGATAGAGGAAATAACTAATAGATAAATACTTCCTCTATTGGCTAGCAGGATCTCATTTTATCATTTTTGGACTTCTGCCCTTAAGAGGTCATATATAAAACTCATACCCATCGCTAATATTATTAATATATAGGACTCACGCATCCATTAATACAATTATTTACTACACCATATATTAAATAACAATATTTTTAATCTATTTCAAAAATTAATAACACCACTATGAGTTGATAAAATAATAATAGTTCTTGTGAAAAAACAAATAACACTACTACGGGTTGATGGAGGAATTAAAGAATTTTATTATTGGAAGATTTTCTCACTCTTAATCAATTGAACACAAACTAATTTTATAGCTAGACCGTTCATAAATATAATTATTTGTAACTAAAAAAAATCATTGAAAGTAAAATGAAAGTGGGATTGCTAATTGTGCGATCAACTAATTCTCCCGGTATATCCATTCAAAGTTGGATAAATGGAGGTGATTTTTATATAATTTAGAAGATATTTTGCTATTAAAGTAAAACTAAATAAATTACTTAATTTGCAATTGAATCCACAAAAGCAAGTTAGGTTAAATTAAATCCAACCCAAAATTGTGAATAAAATTAAACAACATGATCCACGTGTCTGCAGATGATTTATTTTTAATAAATAAATAATATAAAGAAAAAGAAAACGCAGGAAATACTGTCACGTGTCGGTGAAATGACTCGCATTAAAATAATCCCCAAGTGGCGTAACGGCTAAAGCTTGCGCTTTTAACTCAAACCCAACACAACCCCCTCTCTCTTTCTCTCTCTCTACACTCTCTCACTCTCACTGTGTGTTCGGTGTGTGTTTCTGCATGTTCGTGTTCTTCTCCTGGTACGCGGGTTGAGTGAGTATTTCGGACGAGTTTTAATTCTGGCCGGGTTTCGGGTGTTGTGTCGACTCGGCGGCGGAAACCGGCGGCGGAAGGTGAAGATTAAGGTGATGGAGTTGTGGCACAAAATTGTCTTCCCTGTTAGGCGGGTTTGGTTCGCTGTTTCGGCCCGTGTCAAAGCCCGAAAAAGTGGTAAAATATGATTTCCCTTTCTCTCTCATCGCTCTTCGTTTACGGTTTTACCTTCGAATTGTAAATTGAAATCTCCGAATTCGATTTCGCATCCGAATTCGGAAACTGTTTTGTTTAATTTCTCAGAGTGCCGGTATCGTGATTCACTCGTGACTGTGTGTTTGTGTGTGTGTTTCGTGATTTGGTATCCGGCAGTTAGCGTGTGAGGTTAAAGTTTGTTAGCTCTGTTTTTCCTCTTTTTACTTTTACCGCTTTGGTAGTTTTTAATCATACCTTTATGCGTGGTTGGTCAGAGTTACAGCTGTAGATTTCTGGTTTCATGATTGTTTCTTCGACTTTGTTTGATGTGAGGGTTTGATTATTTTTGTGGGGTGAATTTTTTATTTGATCTTTACCAACCAGGGAAATTTTTTACTTTTTCTGGAACACCATTTTACTGATTGATTTATTTGTTGTTTTCCTTTTTATGGTGTTTTCTACACGAGATATTATCCTGAGCAGAAATATGATTAATTGCCATGATTATTGTACTCGAATAGTCTGGAAGTTCAGGTGATTGTCAATTTTCTGATGGAATTTTCTGGGGAAGTTACTGTAGAATAAAGCATGCACACCACCCCTTTACACGTTTAAAGCACAAAGCTTGGGACCTCTTTGTTATTGTTATGTTCTTCAAATAATATACCCGGTAAAATTAACAGAATTTGCAACAGATTTCTTTCATGTGTGTCACCTAGTATAGTATAATTGAATGCTGTTGTTTTTCATTAATACGTGTCACCGTAGTGTCGAGTAGTTCACCAAGTGTAGCTCTATGAGATTACAATTTTTCTAAATTTTTCTCTTAATTTTGCATTCATACGTGTCAAAGTAATATGGTGTATCTCAACAGGTGTAGCGGTTACAGTGTTTTTTTTTTTTTCATTTGTACGTGTCAAGGTAGTATACTAGTTGAATTGCACGACATTGTTTTGCATTAATACGTGTCAAAGTAGTATGGTATATCTCACCAAGTGTAGCGGTTACGGTGTTTTTTTTTTTTTTTGAATTTGTACGTGGCAAGGTAGTATACTAGTTGAATTGCACGGCGTTGTTTTGCATTAATACGTGTCACTGTAGTATAGTGTTAGTTCACGAAGTGTAACTTTTACGATATTCTTAGTTTTGCATTCATATGTGTCGCTGATATACAGTGTATTTCACCAAGCGTAGCATGTGAAGCCTCTCCCCATGTTATCACAAATAATCGGGATAAAGATGGTTAGATTGGGTTTTTTATCTATAAGGAGATTGATTCCTCGTACACTTTACACGAACAAGAATAAAGGGGCTCCTTTTCTTATTTTTGACTTCTCTTGGATGCCTTAGCCAAAAGTGTGTGTCAGAATCTAGAATGCTAAGGTAGGTCCAATTCTATGGTTGAAGAGTTTTAAATTAATCAATTCTTTGTTATTCAGAAGATTTTCCAATGTCAAACCTCATCGACTCATCAGGATTGGCCGTGGTAGCATTTTGAAACTCAGAGTCCAGTGAAAAGGATAGAGGCATTATTTTAAGCTCTGGTAGCAGAAAAAAGTAGGGATCATATGAATCTGAACTCCATAATCTTTAGTGTCTTTATCTTGCTTTTACCATCTGTGGAAATATATGGGACTGCTAAAATTTTATGCACAATTAGTTATCTTTAAGACGATTAGTCTTTGGAAGAAGACTAGAAATTCAGTGCTTATTGCATCTCTGAATATGCTTCTGTGAAATCCTTTAGCAGAATATTCCATATAAACTATTGACCAGAAAGAAAAATAAACGGATGAGGAAAACATTGTCCCGTCTCTGTTAACTTTATGCTAACAATTTTAAATTAGTGGTTAGCGTACACTATAGCAACTAATATCCTGATTCATGATAGTTAATTAGAATTTAAGAAAAGGATTGGCTCTTGATTATTCACATATTTTGGCATATATATTTTATATTCAATGTTCTTGTCATCCACTTGTTAATTGGTGCTCACTTAACTCATTAAAGTAGGATTTGACCCACTAACGATGGCTTTGGAATGGAGTTCCCTTTATTTCCTACTTATTTTATGTTAATTATGTATTAAGATTCCACTTATAGCTGCTTATATCCACTGGGTAAGTTCCACTCAAAGTCATTAAAGTATGAGATATTGGACATCTTAGTATGACAACCACCAAAGTAATGTCCCACCATTTACTTGTTTTGGTGTTTCCCCTGTATGCTCTGTTGAGGATTTGTTTTCACCTCCTCTTATGTCTTCCCCACCTCTTTACCCCCCCAACCCACCCCACTATTTCTATGGGAGGAGGATGTAATTGGACTAGTCAAATCATCGTTTGTATATAAACTTGTTATTGAATTCAATAGGCTTGATCCGGCTCAACTCAATTACCTGTAGTAAAATATCCCAGCTCGGTAATAGCTAGCAAGCTTTTGAGTTTGTATTGTTAAGCTCGCTTTTTCTTTTAGCAAGTCCGAGTAGGTCATGAGCCTGCAAGTCTAAATCACACACAATGACTAGTAACTTGATAACTTGTGTATTGATCATATTACTCATCCAAAAATCAATCACATTTAGGTGGGGTCAGGCAAATTAAATAGGATAAGAAAGAACCATCAATATTACCCTGGATTGTACTTTAGTTACCCAATAGAATCTGATTCCACGGTGGTTGAGCACTGAAGAATAATGTCCAACAGATCAGATGCCTATATATCTTTATAACTTTTCCCCACAGTAAAAGAATAAACATATAGTCAGCTGCATTTTGTAGTAGCCATTTCCACAGTCAGCTGCACAGGACTCGTGATATAACATTGAATTTTCGTTTTCTTCAGGTGCCGGGCTTCTGAAACTTCACGACGACATCCAGACATGTGGGTACGAGGATGTGCAGATTATGTGGGAAATGTTAAAGAAAACGGAATCAGAAGTAATGTCGAACCATACGAAGCGTAAGCAGCGATGGTTCCCGAGGAATTTCTCTTGGTCGAACAATGGGTCAGCAGGTCGATCCTACTCCACCAACCCGACTCGATAAAGCAAACACCTCCGCTCTTTCTTCTGAAAATAATGGTATATGGAACCCATGATCTGATGTTTTACATGATATATGGTGCTACAGAAAATGTGCATGGACTTCACATTCACTATGAGCTTGTAAAAGGCTTCATTATTATGATGATGAAGCCATCTGTAAATATGGATCATATCCTGGAAGGAGGTTTTTTACAGTGAAAAGTTAAAACCCACCACTGAGTGGACTCGTTTGACTCACTTCTAAAACACTGCTGTCTTCCAAATCTTTATCATGTTGAAGAATTGCTAGTGTGATCAAATTATGAAGAACACCAAAAACCAGATATGTAGTTGGGATTTACTAATTAGAGATCTATTTGGTAATATAAAATGTTGTAGGTTAGGTGAAAAATATTTAAATCAAATTAGAGGTTGAAGCTCAAGGTAAGTAATCATTTACCCAAATTTATAAACCATGCAACAAATACATATTCCAACATGAAGATAAGAAATAGTAGTAATAAGTTTAAATGGAAATCAAACATTCCTGTAGCTGTTTGAAAAGAAAAGCAAAGAGGGTTGGTTTTGAGAATAAAACTGAAACCCAGAAAAGAAAACTCACCAGTCTAATCTGATGTTGAATAATGAACAAGCAGTAGCTTATCAACCAACTTCAATGCAAACAAGTTGAAAGCCTAAACACCATCTCCACGAATGATCAACATCATAAACACCAATATCGAGATGAACAGATCATTTTCACCAGCCAAAATCAAACTTGGAGCAATGCAGAGTAAACATCATATATACTACTAGTATCCACAATCATGTACGTAACCTCGCATGCTTTTCAGATCTGCTCGTTCCCGTGTGTGCGTGACTACAGCTCGGAACATAATACAACTCGAGACTTTGATCAAACATAAGGTAGTGTAGTACTCAATCAGTTAGTGAGAGCAAACATGCATATCTATGGCTGTAACTCGACAACTACAAAAAAAAAAAATCAGATTATTTTCCATAAAGGTGACAAATGAAGTACAACAGAATCACATGGAGCAGCGGGCAAAAAGTCATATTAATTAGACTGCAACAGTTGCAACAATAATGAAGGTTTACAGAACTACTGCTAGGGTATTTATAAGAAAACAAATGTGAAACAAAAAGAGCGTAGAAATCCAATTACTGTCCTAGTCTCAACTTCATCATCAACGAACATAGATTATGCCAAGAAACAGTGGTCTTCGCAGACTCTTTTTCAGGGTGTCGCTACGGGCTTTAGTCAGCAGTATGTACATAAATGGCAAAGTTGCCATAAGTTAACCGTGATCATAATAGTACATGCATATTCTTATATTGGTCAATCAAGGGCCTAACATGAAAAAGACATGGTAACAGAATAGCATCTTGGCTCAACTATGTTAATTGTAACTATTTGACCACTGTGTAAAGCAATAACAACATTCAAAACACAAAAACCTCAATGTGTTGCAATATGTTCAAGATTACAGCTACAACAGCTTAAGGAAGACATGCACTAGAATCAGATTAAAAGCATCAACTTATCAAGAAAAAGGAAACATTATACACTATTTGCACCTACATGCTTTCACTTGGTAGTACGAGGCTAGAAGCATCATTCTTACTCGAACAAGATCTCGGGTGGGTCTCCTCATCCCTGTTCTAACTTAAAAATATATGAAATAGTATTAATTTATTATTTGCGATCCCAGGCACTTTAAAAGTCATGCAAAAAGACAAAAAATAAATACTTCAAAATGCAAACAAGAACGAGCAAGGTTAATTTTCAGATATCCGATTTGTAAGAGCATAAAGGCAGACGTGAACCAGACGTGTATGGTAATAGAAGCATCATAACATCCTGAAATCAGTAACTCTCAGTTATAACAGTAAAATGAAAATGAGACAATTATCATCATATATTAACTCTACTTGTTGATGAGGTAAAGTTTTGACATCGTAAGAAATTAGGCCTGTTGATACAGCCGAGCCCATTTCAAAATCCAGCAAGGGCCTCATCAGAACGGGATTCGTATGCCCTTGCAAGAGAAAAGGCCTCCATTAAAGTGGTCAGACGGGTAAACAACAATTCCCTACGAATCTCAGGTTTTAGTCCCGTTACAAAGAAGCTCACGAGCAGATTTTCAGAAATTCCCGAGACCTTGTTCATTAACTCTTCAAAGGATGATTGGAATTCAGCTACTTTGGTGGTTTGGGCTAGTTTTGACAAATTCCCCTGGTGATCCTCGTAAGTAGAACCCCCAGAACGGTGCCTGAGGTTGAGAAGAAATTCCTTCCAGGTTGTTAATAACCCATTCATATTCATCCATTGGAACCAAGAAGCAGCCAGCCCTTTCATTTGAAACGATACAATTTTGAGGTGCTGATCCTCCGGCGTAGTGTGAAAGTCAAAGAACTCTTCAATTTGAAAGATCCATCCATTTGGTTCTGTCCCATCGAATTTAGGTACCTCCATTTTCATCGAGCGAAGGAAAGGTGGGTTTTCAGCCATCCCAATGGAGTTATCCACTTGAAGATAAATGCGTCTGTGAGAAGAAGAAGACGCAGCAGATCAGTCAAAAGAGTGGATTTGCAATAGCATCTCCTCAAGTTTGGTAGTCAAAACATCATTCTTATATTGCTGCATCATTTGGCATAAAACCAAGGTTTGGCTCTCAGTGTGAGATTGAAGGAGTTCCTTCAAGGCCCCATGATATCAGAATCAGTTGACATGATCTCTCAAAGAGAGCACCAAAATGATACGACCAAAAATAACACTCTTCGAGTGAGTGCCGACTCCGATAGAGATAGAAAGGAAACTGGGGAAGAAGGGATGCTCAGAGGAGAACTTACAGAAGAAAGAAGAAAGATAGCAAGGGAATTGATCCAACAAAATTGACGTAGCCTCCACCTCTTCTCAAGCACTCAATATATTCTCTGCTCTGTACACTAACTAACTCAAAGCAAGCATCAGCAGTGCATTCCATGCCACGTAATCCTTCATCCAGCTGGGCTGTTTAACCATACGTATAGGACGTTCATTCGGAAGCTTCTCTGTTTGGGCATGTGGTTTTATTTCACTGTTGGGCTTTGCTGCTCTCTCCTACGTAATGGGCTCGGCTGTATCACCTGTTGCATGCTATAAAGGTATAACAAGACGATAACGCATATGTCATTGAATATAGAATTATCATCAATGTTAATAACTCACCTCATTTATAAGCCAATTTTAACATGGTAGAAAACAGGCTGTTGAAGGTAGGTGCATGCAATAAAGGTAAAAGAATGATAGCAAAACTAACAGTGAAAATAGAACTAAATCCTATTCTGAAATTTTATGCATCAGTAAATGAAAGACTGAATGCCCAACTTTTATCGGAAATATAACACGAGGATCAAAGGTATCAATTGATCTGTGATTATTATCTTGTAGCCTGAGCTATTCCTTAACAGTGTAAGGAGCAAAACAACCTGCAAAGTAGATAAGACTATAGAGAGAAAGTGATTTCCATTAGAAGTATGATTAAACCTCTCAAAGGAAGAAACGGATTTTTCAATAAACTAACTGTATCAAGCAATATTAAAATAACAAAACAAGGGCAGTAGCAGAAAAATGGTATGAGCAATGAAGGCAAATTGGTTCAACCAGATATCTTCTCATCTTACTTAAATGTAGCATGATGTGCATGTGAATCTTAGAAGACAAAATAAGAAATAAAATGGTGAATTCAGATTTAAGCAATAGTATTACTGCTCAATAGTCAGATAATTGGCCAAGGTAGAGGTCTATATGTCTTTCATTATGACCAAGACAAGCAAATGACAGGCTCATTTTCTATCAACAATGACCTACTCTGTGCACAATGGTTTAGTTATCTGCAAATCCTACATACAATTCAATCAGCACTCTCACATGGTCATTCCACAAAGGAGCATCTTCAGTCAGTAAGTAAAATTTTTTCTTTTACCTGACAAACCAAACAGAGAGCACTGATATAAATGCATACTGCAAGTGTGTTATCAAACATGGACCTATATTAAACCAGGATACAATTCAGCCAATTGAAGCTATAGGTGCACACCAGAAACAGTAAGATGTCTGATGCAAAAAAGTAAATGGTTAAAACGTGTCGTTAATATTAAGATCCCAACAAATCTTCATGGTGAAAGTACATAAGCATGACAATTGCATCATGCAATCCCACCATTTGTTTCACTAAAGTACTGAACTAGACAAATTATTCCTGCAAAACTGTTCTAGAATTTCTCATTGACTCTAAATTACAGGAAAAAGAAAAGGGGTAAAAAAAAAAAAAGATTAAAGATGAGATAATGCTAATCATACAACAAGGCAACCAGATTTTGTGCATTCAGCTGATCCGAGTGGTTGCAGGTGATGGCTTCTTCTCATTAAGAGAAGCCCAATAGCAGCATGGAATATAGATTCCCAGCGCTGGCCCCAGTAATCACAGAATTGGTAACTTTCTTTAAGAGCTCTATGCTCATGCAAAGGCCATGAATGAGAACAATCAAATCCAGACGAGGCAAAGGCCAGAACTTGGGAGCCCAACATGCCTTTCATCCAATAGGACCATTCACTTAACAACAGCAGAAAAACAAACTCATTTTCCATACTATTCTTCAAATGCACGTGTACATATTTTCTCAAGCAACAAAGGCCAATCTTCACCCAGGTTTTGTGGATTGAGCTCCATGGCAACTCTAAAGTCCTGTAAAGATATTGGGCAATAGGTTCTTGGTTCTTGCACTTCCAAAGGCCTTCCACTATTTTGCATCAGATATTGATGCCCAGGTTTCACACCATTAATCAGCTTCATATGACCCTGGTTCTTGATATTATGTTTCGTCAACTCAAGCCCTGACCTTGATCCTACGAGTTCAATGCAAGACCTAATTAATCCTTTCAAGTATGTGTCTAAACCATGGTTCAGTATGTTGGCACAATCCACGGACACCCCTTCCAGACCCTGTATCAAAGCAATCTGCTCCATCCGCTCCTTTAATGTAAGACTATCCAACAAAGCAACATCATTAAGTGGGCCAATACCTCTACTGCTACTTGATGGAGGCAGAGCTCTGTGGGTCCCACCAATGCTAACAGGACAAAATGGAACACCAAGGGGCGCTCGAAGTGGACTTCTAGCAGAAGTCTCTTTCCCATAATCTCCAACCACCAACTCAGCCTGGTCCTTGCTACATGAGGGAGCAGAAACATTTGGAGATCTTCTTACAAGAGACGTTCTGGCAGTATGGGGAACCAGGGTCTCGCTGTCATTACCTGATTGCTGAACAAGACCTTGATGATGCTGAAGCGGCCTCATAAAATCAGGTGAACTCAAATCCCCATTCTCCAAAACAACATTATAATCACTTGATTGCGTGGCAGTAGACAGCTGAGGTGCAAAACTAGTTTTCCCATTAGGTCCAAGTGCACTGCGAGTTCTCCGATCACGAAGAGTTGTCCTGGCCTTTCGGGGTGAGACTGGTAGCATGTCACCTCCATTTGATAAACCTGGTGAACCAGAGTGGGACCCATTTTGCTGGTAAGCATCCCCAGGCATCTCCTTGCCACCAAATTGTGCACCGTGTTTCAAAACATCATCCTTCCGACTGATTGCTGGTGGAGTTTTTGCACTACAAGCATTTCTCAGTATCGAACGAATGAGCTGATTGTGAAGTGGAATATTTTCTCGACCAAAAATTCTTAGACAAAGCTTATTAAACTCAACCTTAGTCAGTTTCAAACTCAAGAACCTATTCAAGTGATAAAAATATTGCTTTGACCCCTCAGGCCCAAGTTTCTTCACTATCTGAGCTTTCAATTCAGCAAGATTGATCCGCGAATGATGATTTGGTGGTTGCATCTCTACAGACTTTAACCTCATCCACACTTAAAAATCCATATAATGTAAAACAAACTCTTTCACACACTAAAACAGAACCTTCACTTAATTAGGGTTTCTTTGCTACAATTGCAAAAACCCATTCTCCAAGCATCTAATCCCTTCAACAACATTGTCAAACTTAAAACCCATCTTCAAAACCTCAATTTCAGACAATACAGTAATTGAAGGGTTGAGTCCACGCCCAGAGATCTAATATTTTCAATTAAACTGACTCTCCCTCCAAAAACCCAAATTTGAGAAAACAGCCAAATTCTTTAACAGGGAACTACAAGATTCACAATTGCATACAAATGAACCCTTTATTGAGCTAAACCTCATAAACCAGATACCTCCATGCAACGCCAAGTAAACCGCCCAATATTTTACCTGTATTCTGAAAATTCAACAATAACCAAAATGCCACTGCCTCAATGAAAGATTCAAGCTTGAATTCTGAACTTCAAAACTCAGATTTCTATGCTCAAAATTCAAACTTGGACCAAAAAACCGAATCAAGAAAATGTAAAGATTCGAAATTGAACAAAAATTTGAGTCCAACGAGATGCAGAAACAAATGGGCTAACCTTATTGAAGCTCCAGAATTTAGATTCAGAGCAAAATTAATCATACAACACTCTCAGCCTTATTCTCCTTTCCTCTTTTCTGTTAACTACTACTCTAAACTTCCCCAACCAATGCTCATCATACCTTCAAAATCTTGCTTCGCATTCTCTATTTCACTCTCTGTATTTCTCCAGAAATCAATTTTGAATCAGGAAATTGAAGACCCCTTTTCTGTGTTTTCTGATCGCTCTCTTCTTCGATACTCCCTTTCTCTCTCTTCGCTCTCTCTCTCTCTCTCCTTTTTCGTTTTCTCTGTTTAGAAAGTATAATGTGTTTTTTGAGTAATTTCATCCCAATGTACAACCCTTAATGCACGAGATACAACTGCTTGTTGTTGTACCCTGCGCTTGAGATATTGTATCTGAATCTGGCAAAGGGAAAAACGGTTTGGCACTATGAATTTCTTATTTTAGAAGGTCATTCTACGTCACGCGATTTTTACATGCGTGGCAGTACTGCCCATCTTATTGGCTAGTCAGAATGACGTGTAATAATTCTACTGAAGTAAACGGCACTCTCTGGAAACGCGACTTTGAAATATTAAGATATGAGATTTTTATATTGTTTTAATGTTTTTACATATTTTGTGTTAAAGAATTAAGATTCTTCACATAAACTTTGAGAGGGAAGAACAAAATTCATTGTGTTGGTGTGCATAAAAATCCCTTCTTTGTCACAATGTTGATACTAAAAATTCAAAATAATAATAAACTAATAGGTCAATAAAACTATTTATTTTTTTAATAATAATATTAACATACAAACTTATATGAAAGTTTAGTAGGATGATTAATACATTCAATTAAAACAATTTTAACCTAAAACATTTATGAAATTTAGTATGATTTATATATGCCAAAAACTTGCATGCACCGGACACACGGACCACATTCCATGCGCTTTTAGAATTTTGTATTAAATTGTATATCCTTTAGTATAAAGATGTGTACCCTTTATTTTCTAAAGAAAATTATTGTGTGTATTCGGGCGTATGGACAACACTCCGTGCGTCTTTAGAATTTTGTGTTAAATTGTATACCCTTTAGTATAAAGATGTGTACCTTTATTTTCTAAAAAAAAATATTAATGAAAAGTGTATACTCTTTAGAACAAAATGGTGTACCTTTATTAATTAAAGTGTATATACTCTTTAGACCAAAGCAATGTACCATTACTCATAATACTAAATTCTAAAAGCGCACGAAATTTGTTCCCGTGCGCCCGGCGCACGCAAGCCTCACTCTTTATATATCTAAGAATATAAAATGTTTATTTTTAGAATATCCTATTATATTTTAATACTCCATTTCTCCATCGCAAATAT
Source organism: Pogostemon cablin (assembly GCA_023678885.1). NCBI lineage: Eukaryota > Viridiplantae > Streptophyta > Magnoliopsida > Lamiales > Lamiaceae > Pogostemon > Pogostemon cablin. Next base: position 36,006,639 of record CM042963.1, read on the forward strand.
ATCCGTTTATTTTTTATGTGGATTAAATTATTCCCTCCGTCCCTTTGAAATGTATTCGTTTGTTTTTTGCATGTGAATTAAGAAGTATAATGATTTAATAGGTATTGAGGTGAGAAAAATAATATTTTAATGTGTAGTAGATAATTATATTAATGTTGAGAGTGGGGCCCATATGTAGTGGTTTGAATATAATAATATTTTTTGTGGGTCACATCAATCAAAAAAGGAAATAGATACTTTGTATTGGGACGGAACAAAATAGCAAAGGGGACGGAGGGAGTATTATTTTATATAAAATGAGCAGTTGTATTAATGGTGAGTGGTGGGTCATGCATGTATGAGGCTCTTTTACTAAAAAGAGAAAATTGATACATTAAGAGTGAATGTCTAAAATGGCAAATTAAATACATTTGTGTTCCTCCTAATTAATCTGCGTTAAAAACAGTTTTACCCAAATAGTCGGCAGTTCTCGAGCAACAAATTCAGTATTTTCATGACGGTTCCCTAGAAAACAATTCAGTATTTCCCGACCCGATGGACGATTTGGACGATTTTGGTGAAGGAGAAAAAGAAGCATGAATCCGCAAGTATGAGAAAAAGAAGCCTAAATCAGTGGAGGAGAAGAAGAAATAAGAATTCGACGGCAAAGGAGGCAAAGGAGGAAAATAAACCACTGGAGAAAATCAGCGAACGCTAAAGCCGACACCTCCGACGCCAACATCGTCGACGTCAACAAAAGTAGAGCTTCCACGCTGAACAGAAAACCATGCAGAACACATCTTAGAGAACTATAAAACCTTAAAATCGAATAAAAAATCTTCTAAAATATCTCCAGCAGAAGCTCCGATCGACAAAATGCCTTCAATCTCGTAGATAAGATGTTATTTCTCTATGTCCGTATGGTGAAGGCCAAGATCTCAAAATGTATCACCGAAATCATCAATGGGTCTAAAAATTTTTGAGTTATATTGCTATAATCGCCCATTTCTAACTCTCGAATCAATCAGAAAGTGCAAGCACAAATTCAATCCAAGCAGTATTTTTAAATAGATGTTTTAATAAGAGATGGAGCAATAAATTGGGTGGAAGACGACAGGGTGAAATAGGGGAGAGGCTTTAATGAGAGGTTTTTACAGATGATTCATTAATGGCGATAGTTAAACCCAGACTATGTTGGCTTTAGTTAAGAACTTAAGATATCTGTATTAACACAAATTAATTAAAGGGATAAAAATAAATTATTTTTATATTAAATTTGTGGGAAAAAGGGTTATTTGATCCGGTTGATATAGAAGAAGGCTTGAATGATAAAAAAAATATAGATAAGGGGCCAATTTGATCTCGTGGAATAAGATCAGGGTCCATATTAACCCTTTGCCCTTTAAAATAAGGTCTTTAATGGGGTTGTAATGTAGGTTTTTTGGTCTTCGGTAGGAATTTTTTTTAAAAAGTAGGGTCAAGATTAGTGGAGAATTCAAGTTGATTAGCTACTTCAACTTTCATCATCTCTTTTCTCTTTTTCACCTCATCAAAATTGTGTTTCATCCATCGAACACACTTGAGAACATTTCTTTTCTTCGTTTTTCGTACTATTGAGTTTTTCTTTTTCTTCTTTTCTACAACTCTTTTTTTTTTCTTTTTTTGGAAAGCTCTTTTTTCCTTGCTTCTCAAATTCAAGTTTTACTTAATATTTTCTTTCAAAATCTCCATCCCCCCCCCCCAAACAATCTTTTCTTCTTTACTTCACCAATTCTTTCTTTCCAAATTCTCCTTTGAGTACAATTCAACTACTTCATCTTCTTTAATCCTTTACTAATTAATAGGACATTTAGGCTATAAAAATGGATAAAATGACTAAATTTATATGATAACAAAGAAAAAAAAGATAATAAGGCTCAAAGTGGCAAATTACAATATGATATCATTTGGTTGGATAAATTTGACAAAGCGACTTATCAAAACAAAGATGGTCTTTAATAATTCCAACAATCTTCATACAAATGTAACCTCAAGAAAAAATAACGGGAAGTTCTAGAATGCATGCAAAAGAATGATGCACACAAGAAAGGAAAAATCGTTTGATTTTACAATTTCAATGGCTCAAAAGCTTGCCGGCTTGTGGTGGTGAGTAAAACACAAAACAACCATAAACCATAGTTCAATAAGCAACAAGCAAAAATACATTCATCACAAGTTTTAACCAAACGTCATAGTTTTAATAATTTCTCACAATGAACCACAAGAGAGCCAAGATGTATTTTTTCCTTAATTGACATCAATAAAAGCAAGAATCGGACAAGAAGGAAAGCAAGAAAGAATAAACAACAAAAATGAGAAAATACGTGCCAAAGATAAGAGTAGGGACTTAACGTGTGCCAGTGCAATATTCTAAGTAGGGTTTATTGGTGTAATTTTTATAATTCAAACCATAGAAAAGTCAAGAAACGAAAGCAATATCCCCCAAACTTAAATTAGAGAAACATAAACATAAAGCAAAAAAAAAAGGTGTTTATTTGTACCTCATTTTGCACCACTCCTTTGTTCTTCAAGACCAATGCCATGGTTTCACGCCTTCATCCCTACAAATACAACCATAAAGGGAAAAAATTAATTAAAAATCAAAGCAACGAAATAAAGAAAAACATTGCAATCCTAACTCTCAGCAAAATTCAAAAGTCGCAAATACAACTAAACTCCCTAGCAACGGTGCCAAAAACCTGATGCTTATTTCTTTTAATGCAAAAGAGTAAGTGTGCTCTTATCGTTTGTAGACACAATCAATCAAGTTAAATTATCGAATCATGAGAATTTAGGATTCGTAGCCTCCAAGTTATAGTCTCATAATTAGTTATGGGCAACTAATCAGGAGAGAATAAAAGCATGAAACTAAACTAATTACAATTTTTTTTCAAGAATATATAAAGTTATTTAAAGGAAATTGTCATAATGCACTTCAAATTGATCAATCATGCAACACATCAAATTACTTCCCAATTTAAGTTATTATAGTAAGAGCGATTACTAATGTATCCTAAATTCTCTCTCGAGTCACTTAGGTTGTGGACTTTCAACAAGGCTTTCAAAAGCTCCTAGAACCGAAACCAAAGTGAACACCTCCCAACTTGTACTAATTACTCATACGAGTTCCTTAATTAAATACTAAATCATAGATTATATTCCCTTTCTAGTTACTATTAGTCCACGTTTAAATTCTTCTCACTAGAATGATTGACCTATTTATCTTAACTCTTAAAATATTCATTTATGTAGTTTTAAACATGTAGCCATCTTCGACTCTTCCCAAAATAATCCATACAACCTAATGATGAAATGATTCAATTAACACCTAATACACATAATTAAATTCTCATTTTAACCACATGCAATAGATAATTAACATACAAATCAAATATAGAGATTAAGCAATTCAATATCCATAAATGCAACCAATCAAAGTCGGGAATACAAATTATACAATATCACAAATTAAACCCTGTTTTACTTGATTTCATGATGATTCCAACTATTATGTTTGAATCTATGTTTATGGGATGATTAAATCCTCAAAAATATCAAAGTTGTTTTATTTGAGTTGGTGCGTGTTTGTAATAGATCAAATACGGCGGTCTGACATGCAAATTTATTTTAAGTTTATTTAGATCATATGTAATTTCCTGAGATAATAGGATTTTTTTGTGTAATTCTTTAGTTTGGAGGATTTTTTAGTTTTCGTACGTGGAGGATTTTCTTATTTTTGCAAATTCTGCAGATTTTTCCATTTTTTTGGGTTAATTACATGAAAACTCCTAACATTTTCATCGATTGTGAATTATTCTGAACATTTAGATATTTACAAATAAGTACTCGACTTTATGCCTATATTACAACTCAAACCATCGGTCATTTTTTAATGTCCGTATGTTTAAGTGAAAAATTAAAAATTAAAAAAATTGACTTTTTTTTCTCTCTTCATATTTTATATCTAACACCCTATGTCTTTTTTTTAATCCTCTGCAAAGAGGCGAGCTGTCTGAAACAGTAGAAGACTCCCAACGCTAGTGCATTCCCGGCGCGATACCATTTTACGGTGATCGTGATCGCCGAAATGGGTTTCTTCACCGACGCCTAAGATCTCTTCTGTACTTCTCTCATTACGCAGCTGTTGGGTCAGATATACTACACTCATGCTGGTGCTCCCAAGCCCGAAACTCTCCCATCGAACGTCTCCGCCGCCGTTAATGGCGTCCCTTTTTGCGGTAGCTGCGGGGCAGCTCTTCTTTGGGTGGCTCGGCAACAAACTCGACCAAGAAATGGGTGTACGGTATGACTCTTATGTGATCTGTTCAATTGCATCCGGGCTTTCCTTTGGCGATCATCCCAAATTGATTATGGCGATGCTCTGTTTCTTTCGGTTCTGGTTGGGATTCGGAATCGGCGGCGACTACCCGTTCTCTGCCACCATCATGTTGGAATACGCTAATAAGAAGACATGTGGCGCCTTCATAGCCATCATGTTTGCTATGCAAAGGTTCGGTATTCTCGTCGTTGGATGGTGGCAATCATCATCTCACCCGCCTTCAGGTCTGCCTTCCCGGCGCCGCGTCCACCGTCTCGCAGGCAGACTTCATGTGGCTATTGATACTCATGTTTGGTACTCTCCTGGCTGCCCTCACTTGCTACTTGCGTATGTTTTCCACGTAAGCATGCAGGCAATAAAAAACTGATCGATGGCTTGAATTGCAATACGGACTTAAGATCAAGTACTTATTTGTGAATATTCAAAAGTTTGGACTAATTTTCGGGAAAGGTTAGGACTTTTCATGTAATTAACTTCTTCTTTTTTTTGCAAATTCTACAGTTTGGAGAATTTTTAGATTTTTGCAAATTTTGTGGTCTGGAAGATTTTCTAATTTTTTTAAATTATGGAGTATTTTTTTAATTTTGAAGATTTTTCAATTTTCACAAATTAGTGGATCTTTTCAGTTTTCTAAAATTCTATAGTCTTGAGGATTTTCAAAAGATTTTCCAATTTTCATAATTGGAATAATTTTAGTGGAAACCCTGGTGTCTGAAGGTGATACATGCTGAACAGGTGATTAAAGTTTAGAAAAATATAGACACGTGTTGTTGTCGTAGTGAAGCAAATTGATTTGAATCATCAGTACCAATTTCTCATAATCCCATTAATTACCTTGAAATATGGGATATGCGTTAATAGTATTTCTCATAATCCTTTCATCTTGAAAGGTTGAAATTCTCATAATCCCTTCATGCAGGCTACATATTTCTTCTAAGAGATGAAGATACCATCTTTTTTTATTCTATCTCGATGCCGAGAAAATAGTGCATCAAACCCAAATCTATTATCTTGAACTTCTTCACCATGTCTTCTTTAAACTCCTTGATCATTAAATATGAGATTATCGACATATAGAGAGACAGTGAGTGTGTCTTCCATAATTTGGGTCTTGATGTATAGTGTTGGCTCACTCATGCTCCTCCTTCAGTGAAGTAGTCATCAATTCTCCTATACCAGGGGCTTGCTTCAATCCATTGTGGGCTTGCTTCAATCCGTAGATCTGTAGAAAGCTGAGTACTTTGTCTTCACGCCCTTGTATCACGAACTTGAGGTTGCTTGATTAGCCATTTGTAGTCGGGATGGTTAATTAAAGAATTTATCGAACTACAGGGAGGAAGGTACTAGGATCTAAGTGATCTCGTGTTCATCATAGTATTATAGAAATTATCATAAAGGTGAGATAATCAAGAAATTACAATAAAATAAATGGATAGATGAATGAATCAATGGATGAATGAGCTAAGTAGATAGAGAATGAGACTAGCAATACTTAAAGTATGAAAAATCTAGATATCATGCAACGAATTCATATGTGTCATGAGTACAAGACTAAGGGCCAACACTAAGTTCACCTAAACTCCCTCTCGGAATGAATAGGATATGGAATAATGCTCAATGGATTGGTTCTCACTCAAACAATTTCAACTAGGTACTAAGCTTGAAATGAGAGTTCCTTAATACGATTAATCAACCTCTCGATCAAACCAACCGGATGTCCTATCAAAGGGTTCTAAATCATAAAGAACTTCTCAATCTCTTTACAATTTATAATGCACATGATGCGTATGACAAAATGATTCAATTAATGATCCTAAATATGCAATTGACTTCTCAATCTAATCACATGTTTAAAATAACAAACCACACAAATTATTATACACATCAAGATCTAAAGCATCAATGATAGAAAATTAAATAACTCAATCAACATAGTCATTCAATTGCAAATACCCAAAATTATCCAACACAATTCATATTGCTAATCTCACAAGGGAGAATAGCCTACCATATTCAAAAGGAAATCAACATAGACATTAAAATCCTTACAAAACATGCTAAACAATAAGGTTTCAATACAAACTATAGATGAAAACTCCCTTGGATGTCTCCAATGGTGATCTTCTTCTTCCCTTTGCAATCCTCCTCTCTTCCTTGCTTCTCTAACTACTTGGATGGAGGATTTGATGGTGGGATAAAGGTTAATGATATGGATGAAGATGAAGGTGTAAAATGAAGGAAATGGTATATGATCTAGGTGCAGGGGTGAAACCCTTGTGTAGAATCTCCAATCTCCCTTCAAATGTTGAACTTGAGGTTATTTATACCCTCTCCAAGTTGGGCCACGAATTTAATATCAAATGGGCTTTTTACACATACTTATACACATTGGCAGGTGAAAATCTAAATTTTTGGCCCAAAAACATGCAACTTGAGTTGACCTTACCCAACTCGAGTTGCAACACGAGTCGAGTTGGATATGTGTAACTCGAGCTGACATAGCTCGACTCATGTTAGCTACTCGTGCACCCGCCTATTCGGTCGTGTTGCGAGGCTCTGAAACTAAAAATCCCACGGACGGCAGCTCAACTCGAGCTAGCAACTCGAGTTGAAGCTTGTAAGTCGAGTTAGCTTACTGTACAAATTTTAGTCGCTGCCCTGCTCCCAACTCAACTCGAGTTGCAAGTCGAGTTGGACCTTGCAACTCGAGTAAGCTCTCTGGACGATTTCTGGATCCTAACTCGACTTTCTCTCAACTCGAGTTGCACCTTGCAAGTCGAGTTGTACCTTGCAACTCGAGTTGGGTCCCGGCAGCCCGTTTCTTGCTCGTTTCAGCTTTCGTTCCTTTTTGCTCCGTTTCACCTGTTTTACGTACGTTTAAACTCATTCACACATATTTCCATGAAAATACATACCACAACCAAATAACACATAAAATATGAATAAAATACTACGAAAATGGACATAAAAAGACACTAAAATTTAGGTAAAAATATCACTCATCATTGCTCCACATAAATCTCTTCATCAAGATATCCATTGAGGAATGCTGATTTGACATCGAGAGCTGATAGATTTTCCACCTTATCACCTTTTCTGTACGGCTAGCGCGATTAATCCATATTGTTGTGCGTATCCCTTAGCGACAAGCCTTGGCTTGTGTCTTTGTATTGAACCATTAGAGTTAAATTTTGTTTTGTATATCCATCCACTTAACTCTTCTTTGTTTTTGGGAAGGTTTGTGAACTCCCATGTCTCCTTATTTTCGATTATGTATATTTCCTCCTCCATTGCTTTTATCCAATTAATATCTTCTTTAAAAGCTTTATTCATACGTGTTTGGTATGATAAACAATTGGTGGGTATGATGTAGTAATATTTACTTATTTTAATTGGTGGGTATGATATAGTAAATAGTAATAGTATTTACTTATTTAATATAAATGTTTTTTTGAAAGAAAAAAAGTGTAAAATAGAATAATGATGTATACAATTTTTTATGAAATAGTTATTGACATTAATATCTACTAATTTTTCACTTTTTTCACAAAAAATTATGGAGTGAGGCTTGGCGCACGCCGTGCGCTTTTAGAATTTAGTATTATGGATAAAGGTGGTATATTATTTTGTTCTAAATGATATATACTTTAATTAATAAGGGTACACCATTTTGTTCTAAAAGGTATACACTTTTCATTATATTTTTTATTTTTCTTCAGAAAATAAAGGGTACACATCTTTATACTAAAGGGTATACAATTTAACACAAATTTCTAAAGGTACACGGAGTGTGCTTCCGTGCGCTCAGGCGCACACAAGTTTTTGTCTTGTAAAATAGAGGGTACACATCTTTATACTAAAAGGTATACAATTTAGCACAAAATTCTAAAGGCACACGGAATGTGCTCCCATGTGCCCGGGCACACACAGGCTTTTACCAAAATTATGATATATAAACAATTTGTATATATCATTATTTTATTTTATGTCAATTTATTTTATTTTACACCACTGTATGAGGATTTTTTATTTCATTCTCAAAAGTTTACATTAGTAAAAAAAATAGTAAAATGGAAAAAATGCTGGTCATAGAATTTTCGAAAAACCTTTATTTCTGTGTCTTCCATCTATAGTTTGATTTCGCGTTTTTATGAAATATATACACAAATTATTTCTAAATTATAACTAGAACCTCCTCTTTTTTGAATCTACCTCACATCAAAAACCAGGCCCCTACCACTTATAGGGAGTTTTAAACAAGTTTCTTTTGAGGTATATACCTAAATACCGAGTATAGCTCCTTTTTATAGTAAAAAAAATGAAAAGAAAAAAATAAATCTAATGCAAAACTAAAATAGACTCTTCTGACAAAATAAAAAATATTAAACTTTGCGTTAACACTACAAGAAAACTGTCTGAGAATGTACATGAAAAAATAAATAAAAAGTAATGATTATTTTCCAAATCATGCACCCTATTCTTAAGATATACTTCCTTTGTCTCATAGTTATTTGCACCATTCCTTTGTAAATTACAAAGGAATGGTGCAGATAAGTATGGAACGGAGCGAGTATTACTCAAAAATATGAAGAGAATGGATAGGAAAAAATAAATAAAAAATACATATGAGGAGAATGGATGGGAAATGCATGAACTCATGTCATTGCAAAATCATTGGTAAAATGTAGTGAGTCACTACAATATTTCCAAATTAAAAAAAAAATAAAAATTGAATTTATAATATAGGTAAAGATTTGTATGAGTAATTGCATGAGACTATTTTATGGGAGTGCATAAAAAGTAATATTTTTAATGATAAGTGAAGTGATATCAAATTAATAAAAAATAAAAATAACGCATTGAATTATTTTATGAACAATTTATTTATAGTATAAATGAGAAGTGATAACATTTAAAAAAATAAATGGTAATATTTTAATAAAAAATTATACTTAATTACAAATTATAAAAACTAATTATCCGGTGCACTCATTCTCAGAAACTCACACTTATATAAATAAAAATGAAAATGTATACATTAATGATAAAATATATACATTTTATTAGCAAATTTTCTGTAAGTGTTTTAAATGAAAAACTGAATATAAAAAAATAAATTATTAAAAAAATTATAGTATATTATATTGAATAAAAAATTATACCATTCGAGTATATCAACTCAAGCATAAAATGATTTCTATGTGAGATAGTGTCACCAAGAGCTAACCCATTATACATAAATCACGTATCTTAATTTTTGCCAAATGGAAACAATGATTTATTTATGCCTTAAAGAAATCACAATGTTTATTCGTTTCTTTGTCAATCAAAAATACTTCACCACATTATATTTTTTTTAAGGAGTTAGATATTAGGTGTAATATATGTGTATAACTTTTTATTTTATTTTCTATACATGTTATTCTATTTTGTATTCGTATTTCTTAATAATTGTATACTTTTTTCACACTAAGTTTTTTATTAAAAAAACTAGCATCCATATGTGTATAACTTTTTATTCAATAATATTTTTTAATAATTGTATATCTTTTTACACTCAATTTTTCATTAAAAAAACTAATAATTAAATTGTATACATTTTTGTTAATAATTGTATATATTTTTGTTTATATTTGTATACGATTTTTAGGGTGGGTGCACCGGTGCGGTATAATTAACCTTTTTTAAGAGAACAAGTAATCACAAACTCAAGGTTTGAATTTGATTGACAGCTTACCCATTCAACCTAACAATAAAAATTAAACAAATTAAGAATAATAATAATAAAATATGTGGAGTAAAATTATTAATTGCTTCAAATATTAGTGGCTTTTACACGCAATCACCCACTATCAAATACCAAATACTAATTTCATATTTTTAAAAAAAATTGTGTGAATCTTTTAACCTTTTACATATTTTTTTAAAAAATTGTGTGAATCTTTTAACCTTTTACCTTATACACCATTATACCCCTAGATCCGCCGCTGATTGATAGAGGTGGATTCACTGAAAATTTGTGATTGATTGAATGTCGAAGGGAAATGATCCACATAGAAGACTATCCTTCCTTATTGCTGATTGATTGATTGATGATTTGCAAATATGGAAAGGATTTGCATAATTAATCCTTCATTATTTTAGGAAAGCTTGGCTAAAGAGATTACATGAAAAGATTTTGAGAGTTGATTGGCATATTTTAGAAGGGAGAGTTCTTGATAGTGTCGATGTTAAGTTCATAAATATGTTTTGATAGTTTAGTTTGCTAGAGATCTTCTTTCATTCATCCTTAGTAATTGTTTCAAGAGGATTCTTGAAACACCAAAATTAGAGTTCGTAACAAACGTGTCAAGTGGTTGTGATAGGGAGTATCAAGTTATTAATAAATACGTGTTGTAAATCTAATGGATATATAGTTTTCAGAGAATGACGAGATTTTCTCATTTAAATTCTTTGATGTTTCTCCATATTACAATGTCATGCTTATACATAGAACATCTATTCTAAGAATTACATGTAAGGTATTGTCACTCTCATATAAGGAAGGATTTGTTATATTAAACTTTTAGTTCATGCAATATTTTATACCTTGACTTATGACTTATTTTATCTCAAATTTTTTTAAAGATGTATACATGTAAATTTGCCCCTAATTTATACTAATTTGTATGAAGCTTCTATACGATGGAATATTATTTTTATTGTACTCCCTCCGTCCCACCAAAGGGTGACGAAATTTTTTTGCACGTAAATTAAGGGATATAATATTTAATGGGTAGTTGAGGGTAGTTGAGATGAGAGAAATAATATTTTAATGTATAGTGAGTATGTGTATTAGTATGGTGTGTAGGTCCCATAGAGATATATTAATTGTTTTGTGTGGATCTCATTTACTAAAAAGGGAAATACACCTCTTATGTTGGGACGAAAGAAAATGGTAAAATGCACCCCTTATTGTAGGACGGAGGGAGTATAATACAATTGCTTTTTTAAAATATGGAATAATATTACTTTGATATGTAACATGAAGAGTGTATATTAGGTGCACCCGGGTGCACCCTTACACTCATATTTGTATAACTTTTTATTCTATTTTGTATACATGTTATTCTCTTTTGTATACGTGTTTTGTAATAATTGTATACTTTTTTCACACTAAATTTTTCATTAAAAAAACAAGCATTCATATGTGTATCTTTTTATTCAATAGTGTATACATGTATTTTAATAATTGTACATTTTTTTACACTCAATTTTTTATTAAAAAAATTAACAATTAAATTGTATACATTTTTACTCATAATTGTATATGTTTTTGCTTATATTTGTACGTGGGTGCACACGAAGCTTCGTGTGCACCCGGGTGCACACTATATTTAGCCTAACATGAAATACTATATAATATAACTAATAACGTTTAATATTTTAATAATCTTAGTGTTCTAACAAGTAAAACACATAATTATTGGGTGCACTGGTCTTCTTTAGAAACATATACAATTAAGAATAAAAAAATATATTAATAAATAAAAATGTATACATTTTGTTAATGAATTTTTTTGTTAGTTTTCTTTATGAAAAACTTAATGTAAAAATACTATATAATTATTATGATCATGGATGGACTGAGGACTGTTCGTTTGGCTGACCATCTTCGTTTGGAATTCCTCCAAATAACACAAAATTGTTACGATCGAGTGGGGTTATAGGGTCCAATCTTTTTCTTCCATGGAACCTTCGACTAATCCAACAATGGAGAAGATATTAACAGGATAATCCGACAGTGGAGATTGCGAGAATCATCTTACGTCTTGCAAATATTTTCTGCGAGAACTTGAATGAATCGATTTGTGGCAAATCTGCTATTAAGAGAAGTGGTGCAGTAGGGTAGAAGTGTGAAAATTAGGTTTTGTATAATATACTCAATCTGTACAGAGATTTGTGAAATAAATGAATGGATTAGATTCAATCATAAAAATAAATGGCGGAGATTAAATAACAAAAATTATCCTAGGTGAATATTTTTCACCTTAATGAGGTAAAATTGATTTTGGGGGGAAAGATTTAATCTTTTAATAGTTGTAAATTTGGTGCTATTATATATATAAAGATAAAGATGTTATTTCTTTTGTTAGAATATTAGATTCTATGCAAAAACAAACAAACAATGAGGAAAGTGAAAGAATCCAAGTGAAATGAGAATAGTAATTTACTTAAAATTATAATGAGTTAGTCTCATGTTACATTGTAAATATGTGCTCCCCTAATTTAAACAATTGCCGTATACTCCTTCTGTCTGATGTTAAGGTTTACATTTTTTATTTTGAATTGTCTCACGTTAAGGTTTACATTTAATTTTTTATTAAGTTTGGGCTCACACAAAACAATTAATTATTTCATGAAGGACTCACACACAATGCTAATACAACTATCCACTTTACATTAAATATTATTTCTTTCACCTCACTACATATTATAAAATATTATATCTCTTAATCTACATATAAAAAGCAAATGTCGACGTTAACGCGGGACGAAGGGAGTATAGAATTGGGAGGGAGACTTACGATGTCAACCCAATTTATAAAAGTATTTTTAATTATAATTGCACTTGGGTTCAAATATACTTGTATAAATTAAAAAAAAATGTTGTAGCAGGATAAATCTACTCCACTAACTTGAAGAGATTAGCCATGGCGACCGTTTGCAGCAGTGATTGTTGAGTGTGACTAAACATCTTGTCATCAGTTCCCATTTCATCTATCTGAGGGAGGTTTAACTTGTTCCACTTTTTCCACAAATCTTTATATAAACCAATAAACATTCAATCTTTCTCCCACTGTTCTTACAATGGAAGCTTTTGAAGGTTAGAAAAACCCACCCCTTTTAAACTTCTATTTTTTTTTGTTCTCAATTCTGTATGCATAATTCTGCAAACCCGTCCAATGAGTAGCATTTTCTCGTTGAAAAAGACAATTCTTGTTTTCTAGAAATTGTTCTTGAATGAATGTTTTGAATTTCTGCAGTGGACGGAGCCGGAGATCATCTGCTGGGGGTGTCGCCGGAAAATGGGCACTCTCCGGCGATGAAGCTCGAGGTGAGACATCTGACAAAGATTTCCGACAAGGATGTGAGGATTCTGAACAAAATCAACGTGGATATTCCCAAAGGAGTGATCGTGGGGGTAATCGGGCCGAGTGGGAGCGGGAAATCGACGCTTCTTCGGGCCCTGAATCGGCTGTGGGAGCCCGCTTCTGCTTCGGTGTTTCTGGATGGTGTGGATATCCGCAAGCTTGATGTTTGTAGTCTTCGCCGAAGAGTTGGTATGCTGTTTCAGCTCCCTGCTCTCTTTGAAGGTAAAAATATAATTCTAAAATTCTGAGATATGTTGATTGATTTGCAAGATTACATGGTAAAATATGATCAGCTTTAGGTGATTTACTTGTTCTAACTTCTAAGGGAAGGTAGGAAACTTATTGCATAATGGAGAGTAACTAGCACAACAAAAAAAATGTTTTTTACCAACAAGGAATTTCAATGTTAAATTGGTTTACCAAACGGATTAACAACGAAATCCATTGGTAATTTTCAGTTGATAATGTGGTGGTTGGTAAACTTTAAGCTACAAAAATTCAATTTCGTTTGTAAATAATTTCATCGGTAATACGTGCTAATAATTCCATTGGCAATTTATATAATGATTATGTTGATAATCTGTTGGTAAATAGCAACGAATTTTATTCCGTTGGTTAAAACACGTTGTTGCTAAAAGAAAAAAAATGTAATTTTTGTTGTCAATCCGTTAGTAATTACCAATGGATTGAATTCGGTTGTTAAATTACATTGCTTAAAACAGAGTTTTTTTTTTCCTTTTTGTTGTCTAGTGTTGTTAATTTTACTTGATGGTGATATAGTATGATATGCTTGGGTGATTTTCTACGGCTAGATCATGTGCTTTGTTTGTTTTACACGGGAGAAGACTATCCGAACGGCCTATACATTGTTTTATGTTACAGTAGGGATGAATGGTAGGTTTATGGTATGAAAAGGACTGATGATAAGATGTAGAAATGAGATGGTTGATGATCCGAAACGAAAGCCATTTCTCGACTTTTAGCAAGCTGGGAGCTAGTTTTCAGCTCTATATGCTAGAATATTTGCAACATATGTATCAAATTATCAATAATGAAGTCTATGTGTGTGGTGGGAGATTTTATATACAACTTGTATAGTTTTTTCTGCTAGTTTCATTGAATGAATAACTGGTTGTTTTGAATCGTCTTGGATTACAGGCACTGTTGCAGATAACATACGATATGGGCCACATTTAACGGGGAAGAGGCTAAAAGATGAGGAGGTCTACAAGTTATTGGCTCTTGCAGACCTTGATTCCTCTTTCTACAGCAAGTCTGTCGGAGAGTTGTCTGTCGGACAAGCTCAAAGGGTTGCTCTTGCAAGAACATTGGCCAATGATCCAGAGGTGTGACTGTGAAACCTTTTAGCTTGATCACTGTGTTTGGCAGAATTATTCTGTTATTTGATTTTCCATTTTATATGAAGGTATTGCTACTTGATGAGCCCACGAGCGCTTTAGATCCAATTTCGACTCAGAACATAGAAGATGTTCTAGTGAAGCTGAAGAAAGACCGCGAGATGACCATCATCATGGTTTCTCACAGCATCAAACAAATACAGAGGGTTGCTGATGTGGTGTGCCTTCTTGTTGATGGGGAGATTGTCGAGATCTTGAGACCAGATCGACTCTCAGAAGCTAAGCATCCAACGACACAAAGGTTTCTGCAGCTTAGCACTTGACCAGTTCTCCAATGCTGTATGTACATATAGTAGCTTGTCATTTTGTACTTATAAACTTTCCCAATAAAATGCGATGATCGTGTTTTAACTTGGTCTCTTTTTTCCTTACTTTCATACATAAATGATAATGATTTGGTTCTTCTATTGGGTTCATATATGCATTTGCTTCTCCTTGCTTGGCTGGGAAATGGCTTGTCGATAGTCGTTGATTTATACGTGCAAGTAGGCGATTTCGTATACATCGACCACTCTAGCCCTTGTCCTCTATTTTTCTCTTATTGATTTCAGAATGAATTCAAATTGACCAACTCATGCAAGTAGTCTTTTCTTTCTTTTTTTTTCTCCGAAGAAGACTATAAAGATCTGGTAAATGTGGAAAGTTGGTTATTAATTATCCATGCCATCAAAGAAAACCATTACAATGTTCTTCGGACAATTATTCTAGATGAGGAATAATCACCTCTTGACAAATATCATAATGATCATAATGATCACAGGAGAATGAAAAAGAATCTTTAGGACATCTTGATGCTGTTTATCTGTCTGTCTCAAATTCTTGATGCTAGGTAGAGGGTGGATATCACCATTACGAACACAACAGCAAGCCCAATCTGGAGAGCTTTTCCTGCACTCGGAGGATCGGCTTTCACTTCGTCAAGTTCACCTAATGCTGGTGCATCGGCTGCGTCGTCTCCCGTATTTGAATCTATTGCAGGGGCTGGAGCAGGAGCAGGAGACGCAGATTTGGTTGGAGCAGGAGATGCAGATTTGGTTGGGGCTCGTGCCTTTGATGGTGTTGGTGTTGGAGCCTCTGAATCTGGCTTCGGAGGAGGTGGAGCCGGAGGGCTTACCGAAGGACCACGTGTGGGTGCAGGAGAACGTCCGGATCCATCAATCCCCGGAGGTACAATAACATTACTCACTTGCACCACTGATATGTTGTAAGGCTGAGAGCTGACAGTCTTAACCAGATTCGACCCGAGGGGCGACCCTGGTGCAGCCGAACCTAACGCAACACTATCCGTGCCAAGTTTGGTCACATTGATGAACCCCTGATTGTTTTTGGCTTGCCCGGTGGTCTGGAAGAGGGTGGTGAGGAGGAGGGACGTCTTGGACAACGACTGAAGCTTGGCAACGTCGTAGTAGTCGAGGACAACGTGCACACTGAGTATGTTCTTCACGAGGGACAAGGACTTGCCGGAGAGGGGGGAGAGGTTGCTGTTCTCGACCGCGAGGACGGTGAGGGTCTGTCGACGGTTGATCTCGGAGGCAAGGTTGGTCTGAGAGAGGTAGGAGTTGAAGGAGCTGAAGTCAGGGTACTTGTCAAGGATTTCAGTGATGTTGAAGGCATTTGTGGAGTGAATGGCAAGGAAGAGAGAGAGGAAGAGAGAGGAGAGGGTGACACTCATTTTCATTACACTCATTTGATGTAAGTGTGGTTTGAGAGTAGTTTTTTGTTGTGGTGTGTTTGAGATATATAGATATATGTGTGTGTGAGTGTGTTTGTGTAGTGTACATTGTTTGTAGGAAGAACCATCTCTCTCCTTGTTTACAGGAAATGGTAGTGGTGCAAAAATCAGCATCTCACTCTTTAAATAGATTCCATATATACTTGTATGTATAATTGATATAGATTACAGTATAATCTCTATAAATTCAGGACCGATCGAGAATTTTATTACTAATTTGGAGAGGTTTACATAACTTTTTTATACGGAATATATTGATTAAAATATATGATTAATATTTTAAATAATTCACAATTATATATTAGTTGTAAATCAAATCATTTTATGTGAGTATAATATATCATTATCAATACAAAATATTGATCTTTAGTTGTTATATACTATTGGGGTAAAATGCACTTTTGGTCCCATACAAGAAGTGTGATTTCACTTTTAGTCCTTTTTACTACACTTTTGGTCCCGTTGCTTATTTTTTGAATTTCCGTCAAATACTCAAACGGAACAATCACGTCCCTCTCACGTGCTTGTTAGTTCAAGTAAGGGGTGAACGGGTTTGAGGATACAGTCAAACAAATTCACATTCCTTCACCCTTTCCCTTTTCCAGAAACCCTAAATCAACGAAAACTATTTCCCCCACAAATTCCTCTTCCGAAAATCACACTCTACCCCCAAATGAATCGAGTGATAGATTGAAGAATACAATCGAATTTTTGTACCTAAATGGATTGATTGAAGAAGATGCTTCGTATACGTGATAAAGGCAAGGCTCCACCCGACGGTATGTTTTCGACCATTATTAAGAAATTTAAGATGTCTATATTTCTTTCCACTAATTTTTGCAAGAACCTGTTTGATTCATTATGAAATTGTTCTAGGGTGTAGGATTTTTCCCAAATCTTTCTAGGGTTTAGGATTTAAAAAATTGTGGTCTGTATTTGCAAGAACCTGTTTAGTTTAAGATTTTCCCCAAATTTTTGCAGGAACATGTTTGGTTTTTCTTTTTTCTGTACATGCAGAGAAAAATATTAGGAAAAATGTGGGATTTAAAAGATTTTTTACGGTCAGTACTTGCAAATTTCTACATTATGGAATATTTGATTGATTGTTTGACTAGAATCCAAGAATTTGATAATGCAGCATATATCGAGATATTAGGATTAAAATATTTCATAGATATTTGATATATTTGATTGATTCTTAGATATTGATTGTTTGACCATGTACATTGATTAGTGGAAGATAACCTCAACAATTTTAAATTATTTGGGCCTTTGTAGGAAGTAAAATTATCTTTGGTTTTGATGATGTGTAGATTATACCAAATTGTAGAGTTGTACTTTTTTTATTTTTTCTTTTATGAATTCTCTGTAACATTTTCTCTTTTTTATTTTTTTTAATTTGCAGTCTTTTTAATAGGTCTATTTTTTATTTATTTTGCAGATGGAAATGAAATTCAGCTTTGACATACGTTTTATGTACATCATCAGGGCACTTTTAGTCATGTAAGAGGACAAGTCGGTTATGAAGGGGGTATAACAAGCATCTTTGACTATGTTAATGTTCAGGGATTGTCACATGAGACTTGGGATTTGCTTGTGGCTTAGCTGAGCAGTTAGGATATGTGGGAGTGAAAAAATACTACAGAGTAGATGCACGGGGTAAACTAATAGAAATGAAACATGGAGTTGATCTTTAGTTAAGCCTTGATATTCACAAGAAGGGGGTCCATTGTTATATAGAAGCTGAAGATAATGTAGGACATGTTGTGGGAGATAAGGAAAAGGAGAAGGTGAATGAAATGGGAAAGAAAAAGTGTTGAAAAGGGGAAGGGAATTGCTGCTAGTGAAAAGGCAAAGGAAAGACTACTGAAAAGGGAAAAAGAAAGAGAAGCTTGAAGCAATCTAAAAATGAAGGGAAGGGAAAGGAGAAGGTTCTTAGTGGTGATGAAAGTAAAAACATTGTTGAGATATTTGACATGATTGATAATTACTTAGATCCTGATGAGAGTGATAATTCTGATATTGATTACTCCATGGATGACAATGAAGACATTGAGTTTGATAAAATGTTGTTTGAGAAAACTATAGACAAGAATTGTGAGTGGGGTGGCTTTCAGATAGAGAAAAAAAGTGAAGAATCTAATGAGACTTCTGATTCATCTATAGAAGCCAGTAATGAGGAGGATTTTGATAGTTTATCAGGCTCGGGTGATGAGAATGTTGATGTGTTTAGAAGCTCTAATGTGTTTAATCCCCATTTCGAAGTACGCCAAAACTTCACCAGTAAAACTTTGTTCAAGGATGTTGTCCAATCTTTAGGCATAATGGAGAAGAGAAATGTTTGGATAAAAAAGAATGACAGCAGAAGAATTTATGCAAGATGTAAAGATTGTAGCTGGTTTATTAATGCTCTAAAGGTCACAAATGAAGAGACATTCCAGATTAGGAGCCTCGATCTTTGTGATTGTAGCTGGTTTCTTTGTGATTTTGCAAGATGTAAAGATTATAGCTAGTTTATTTGTGATTTTTGTTGTTTTATAATGTGCTGTACAGGTTTTAGATTTTAGGGTTAGCTTTATAAGGAGGGCACTATATTTTCCCTTCAAAATTTCTTACCTTTTCCCTCCTTTTTCATGCCAACGTTTCCTGTTAGGAACTTAACGGATGAGACCAAATTTGTAACTTTTGGGATAAAAAAAAGGTTAGGGACCAAAAGTGAAATCACACTTCTTGTATGGGACCAAAAGTGTATTTTACCCTATACTATTGATTAGAATATATGATCGATATTCACAATTATAAATCAAATCAATTATGTGAGTATAGTATCTCATTAATTGCAATCCTATAATATTTATTTATATTTTTTAGAAGTAGATCAATATTTTATATTGATTTATTTTAGTTGTTTACAATTCGGGTGAAATCAAGAGATTTAATTATGAGATTTATGTAAATCTTAACTTCAAAAACAAAAATTTAAATAGTAGATTCATATTTTACTAAATTATGTTGAAATTGATAATATATATATTTGAGATTTATATAATATAATTATTAATTTTTAGTTTCATTAGGACCTTAAATATTCTTTAGAATTTCTTAAAAAAAATATTATCATATTATTTAATTGATTGATACTCAAATTTGAATTGATACTAAATTGAGATCAGATAAATTATTAATTTTATTGAGTATTAATTAATTTATAGATGTTTTAATTAATGTATTAAAAATATATATAAAGTCAGTTGAATTAGAAAGACAAAGTAGTGAGTTTGATCCATTTAAGTTCATGGGTTGAACTAGGTGATTAGTATTTTCAATTGCTTTTCTTTGCATTTTTAATAGGGTGCCTAAAATAAGCAGGAATAACCTTAATTATAATGTAATTCCTTATTGATTGATCTCAATCATGACCAGTAAACAAAATTAAGTACTATATTTGGATGCTAAACAAGAAAATAAAATTGGGGTAAAAAAAGGCAAGGTCTTTTTCTTTTTTCCTATTCTTTTTGAACTTTGTGTATGTAAGTATATTGTGTATGAAGAAATTATTAAAAAAAAAAAAGTATGGTATAAACTAAGTAATGAATAGCATACAAAATGAAAATAGTGTATAAATATAATTTAGCATTTGAAAATAATTAAGATGGTTTGAGTCCATGTCTGAGAGCAGCTTCCCACACAACATCAATCTGATCAACATCTAAAGCTCCAACTTCATGATGTTTCCATCCTTCAAGAAAATGAACCACTCCTCCTGCATGGCAAGCATGAACCACTCCTCTCCCCATTGTGTACTTCATCACAGAGAAATGGCAATTCAGATGTCATAACTTCAGACCAACACACAACCTCAATGGTGAACATGTGCATGTGTACATACCTCACATGATCCAAGCCCCTCGACGTCTTCGGGGAGCCTCATCGCTGCTAGCTTCCCGTACGTGCAGTCCCTTCTAAACGGGATGATCGGAGGAACCACAAACTGGTGAAAGTGTGTCCCCGATGGCGCCCAATACTGCTCTCTTGGCGTCGTCCACTTTCCGATGATCCATGTCTGAAAATTTTCACAAGAATTTAGAACTGTGGTATTGAGGTTCAAATTAGCTAGGTCTGATTTCTGTGATTTTTCAACAAGTACCTTGCAGTGCTGAGCTGCCTGGTACTTGGTAACTTGAACCAAGTACTTTTGGCATTCCACCGGCACTTCTTTCTGAATCTTGGCGAATCTCTCCATGGAGAGCGTTAGCATCTACGCCCGCACGAGGGTCGAGTAAATATCAGTTCAAACAATAATTGGTTATAAGCTATAACTACATGCACTTGTTTCCTTCTATGGTTTATGAAATCTAATATAGGTTAGGAGTTAGGACTTGTGGACTTACCAAAACTTTAACCTTCTTACGAGCGAGGTACAGAGCTATGGCCCTACCGAGCTTAGAAGTAGCGCCTGTTAAGAAAACTTCCTTGACGTCCTTAGGGATCTCATTTAGGATCACAGCTGCTGTGAGGGTGTTCCCATGAACTACTCTGACTTTGAGGTTTGGATGCTTTTTAATGAAGAGTGTTCCACCTCCATTTAGAGCTTCATTCTGCAAAACATATGAAGTAATCGAGCAGTAATGATTCTGTCATCGTGCAAGAGTTTCAGACGAGTACGGAGGTGGAATTCATGTCAATAGACATTGAAGAAGGAAGGGTCACCTTATTTAGTGCAGCAAGGCTTATAACATTAACACCGAGTTTGTCTGCTTTAAGGATCGCGTCTTCTATTTGGTTGTTAATGCCGTCTTTAGCAAATGGTAAGAAATACTGCAAAGCCAAAAGAAATACTACCTATGTCAACTATCTACATAAACATTCTAATGTTTCTATGCCTCATCCACCCATCTTATGTGTGCTCCTATGTTCACTTTTGTATATTCTAGTATCTTGTTAAATAGGTAGGGCTAATGAACGGCTACCTGGAAGCCGAATCTTGGCACGACCCAAGTCTCGTGCAGTTTTCCTCGGAGGTGGTAAAAACTGAACAAGAATGTCTTAGCCTTTGCCCACATTACAAGCATCACCAAAAATGTAAAAGGCCACATTGGGAACAAGAACACCTTTGTACTGAAAGGTATTGAATTGAAGGATCGGAAAACAAATGGAGAATGCATAGCTGACATGACATCAACGACATGCGCAAGAAACACAAAACCCGGTGCTCTGCTATCTGCAATTTGGTATCATAGACGATGATGTGCATTTTTTAAAGACAAGAACTTAGTAAAGCAGTAAAAATCAATTCTATAACATCATGTGAAACACTCACTTGTCCTTGAACTAATCTCTCTCTGAAGCTCCCAAGATTTTCTGTTCGTCGTCCCCCATAACTCGTCATAAAATGGCATGAAAAGGCAAAAATTCATTCCCATATTCGTGCGGTGAAGACTGTGGTAACTGCAGAGAGACATATCAATGAAGATTACAGTTTCCATATTAATGACACACCAAATTTGAGATTCCAACAAGATTAATGCTGTAAAGTGTAAGGCGAACGACACGAAGATTTAAGCTGCTTACGTTGGGGTACGAACAAGATACTTAAGCAGTGGATGAGTGTCAAACGTGTGACTATGAAAAACCTCAACATTGCAATGTCCCAAACACTGAAGGAAATCAAACACCAACAGATAACTGTACATCAAGATAATCGAACAATATCCAACTAACGCAGTTCCTAGAATTGGTATTCCTACAACTACACAAAGTAACATATGCTCCAGCAATGTGGCATGTCCAGCTGCAAGCACACAATTAAATACAATCAGCTACAACACAATCTCAATTCATGGGCAAAAATGAGAACGAGAGAAAGACGAATTGTTCGTCTATCTAGTCATTACCAGTAAAAGGATGCAGAACCTTAGAGCTATGATGGAGCCAATGATAGTGTTGAAACACACCAGGTGAGTGCAACCATCTGTGTATCCAATAGTACAGTGGTTCGGATATTCCTATGTGGAGTATTAGGCAAACAAGAAGGCCCCTAGAGTTCCATATGGGTAAATTGGACAAAGAGGGGAAACTCAAGTACAAGAATGATGCAAGAATAGCTTGAAGTATCAGAAAATTATCCCTGTTACAAAATTCAACACAAATAGTAAAAAAAAAAAAAAACACACACAAATATAGAGTATATAAATGTGTCATAATCAAATGAAACAATTAGGGATCATATCATATCATACCAATGCCACTCAGCATCTATTTGCTTATATTCTATCCCTTGTTGATTGATCCTTCGATTTCGATTAAGATAAAGCATACAAGAATAGATGCCCCAAAATTGATGAATTATGGCTCTTAGGGCAAACAAACATAGTATGTGAAAGCACCATGTTTCATTCTTGATTTCCCCTTTGTTAATAGCATAAAGGGCTTTCCCAACTAATGGACCATACAACAAATACTGTTTCAGACAAAACAAACACAAATAAGAACAAAAAACAATTATCAGAATTATGAACATAAAGGGATAAAAAAAAGAAAAGTAGGTGGAAAAGATCATGCCTTGAAGCTACCCAAGTTGTCCCATGGCCAAGAAAACAAAGGAGCTTTAACTTTATTTGAGCCACTGCAGATTTTCTCACTCTCCATCTTCTTCCTCCTCTCTCTCTCTCCTTATTGCAGCACCAAGATTCCAAACTCAAAGAGATCCCAATTCCCAAATATGTGGAGGGGGGATGGGGGGAAAGAGAGGTGGCTAAAAAGAGAGCAAATGGAGGGATGTAATAAATGAAATATGACTTTGTTTAATGAAATCTCTGGTTTCCTTTCACTTTTTTCCTGTTTTATGGCTCTAAACCAAACACATATATACACTCGCACAAAAGGGTTTATCTAAACTGTGATCAGATCATTCAGAACATAATAAATTCTTTGCTGCTTGATTTGAGCAATATTTTTATCAGCTGAAAAATAGACAATCACCAGAAAATAAATACAAGAAGAGAAATCCCATCAGAATATGACTATATTAATTCTGAAAAAATAATATATAGGTGACAGCTGTAGGTGCTACAATCCCAAAATCAAAGAAAATTAAATGGGAGTGAGAAGAAATTGAGGGGAGAGAGAGAGGGATGGTTGGCCTTCTTATAAGTAAAAGCTATAGCTTTTAATTGAGGAGTTTTGGTTAGTGGATTGCAGATTGCAGTTGAGATGTTGATATATGGTGAGTGCAACTGCAAATATATAATTTTGCCATCAATATTCTGCATTTTTGGTGCACTTTTAGATAAAACTTTGTGGAATTATTACCATGAAATCAAAAAAGTAATTAATGAGGTGTGGGAAATAATGCAGGTAATTCATTAAGTATAAGCAAAAGTACTAGTTGGAGTTGAACACTTGTTTGTTCATAGATTTTGTGTGGTAGGATGATGTGTAGTACTTAGACTTCCTTCTTAACTAATTTCTCACCTAACAATCCTATAAACTTGGGACACTTTGCTGCTCCATTTCTTGTTTTTCAAATTTAGAATCTTATACTCTATTAATTGATCAAGATTTCTAAATATTAGAGATGCTTATACTACTATTAGATATTCCCTCTCGCTAGTTTAAAAACAAGATTTATGTTATCCTTTTTTTTTAAACGTTCGATTTCCTGTGTCATTTTGGTATAACATTATATCATACCATAGATGAATAATATGTAGGAGAAAGAATGAAATTATATCCTACAAGGAAAGTATAAATTCTATGAGGTAATGGTTGAATATCTTCTTTCTTATACTACGTGTTAATCATATAAGAGGTGGCATTAAAGATGATAGACGAAAGTGGCGCAAAAAGGGTAAACTATTTGCACACCCCTTATATTATTAGATACATACCTCTAGACATGTACAAAAAAACCGGAACCGGCGGTTCGAACCGGGGAACCGCCGGTTTTAACCGGAACCGGAACCGGCGGTTCTGAAACCGGCAAAAAAAAACCGGAACCGACTAAGGAAGGTTCGGTTCCGGTTCCTCATATTTGGAAAAAAAACCGGCGGTTCCGGTTCGAACCGCCGATTTTTTATTTTTTTTTTAATTTTTTACGCTTAAAATTCACAAAAAAAAATTAAAAATAAAACCGGAACCGGAACCGTCGGTTCCGGAACCGAACCCTTCGTACCCCGGTTCGGTTCCGGTTCCCCCTATCTTGGAACCGGAACCGCCGGTTCGGAACCGGAACCGCCGGGGTGCATGTCTACATACCTCACTTGTAATTTAAAAAAAAAAAATAGATATGTTTAAAATGTCCAAATTAAACTTAATTTCAAATAGAATCATTTTAAATACACATCTTTTTATTTAAAATACACACCCCATATATATAATTAAAATATTATTTTTAAAAAAAGATTAATTTACATAATTAATTACATACACCACTCTTCTCCTTCTCCCTGTGAATAAATGGTCTCCATGGATCAACCATAAAACCCTTGAACTTTTAAAGTGTATTAAATTTTAAATCTAAATTCTGAGATTTTTGTTATATTTCCTCCATGTATACATATAAGAAAACAATCGAAGATGAGATGGAAGAAATGCAAGAGCCGCCTAATTTAAAGAACCCAATCCAATCACCCATTTTTACAATAATACAAAGAAAACTTTATCAGGATAAATAAATATTTTTTACTTCACACCTTCGATACAAATGAAAATCAATAGAAGCATACATGTCAAATGGATAATTAATTAATATATTATGTCCATGGCTCAGAGGAGCCGCCATTGATGGAGCTTCAATTAAGCTTATGCAACAACTCAATTGTAAATTACGATGAACAATATTACTTCGTTAAATTATAATTCATCATACAAATAATTAATAATAGAGTGACATGTGATATATGAATGATAAAAAACCATGGATTACAGACATTATGGGTGATAAAACCCACCAAATAAGATGAAGAAGAGAAGACGAAGGTGTGTATAATTTTAATTATAAAAGGGTAGTTTTGAAATTTTGGGGTATTCAATAAAGAGTTTGTAATTAATAAAATATGGTATGCAAATAACAACCCGCAAAAAATCGTGTGTGCTTTTCTAGGTGGATTTCATAATAATAATAATAATAATAATAATAATAATAATAATAATAATACCACTAAAATTCTGCAATTGTATACCATTCACACAAATTTATATTAAAAAATAGAAAGAACGAAAAATACAAATACAAATAAAATTAACTAATACTCATTAAATTATTATATTTTTTCGTTTTATGAAAAAACAAGGGGGACACTCTCTCTTGTGAGACGAGTTTTTGTGAGACGGGTTGACATATTACTAAAGTATGCTTATTACAGAGGTAAAATATAACTTATTTGTAGTTAAAGTTTGTCAATAATAAATTACATTATAACACACTAAAATCATACTTTAATATATCGTTCAACATACTTTAGAAAATATATTTTAAAGACTATTAAACATATCAAATAAATGATAATTTGCTAATCATCATTAAAATATATTTATTAGACCGTTACGATTTTATAATATATAGATATAATGTGTCTGATTTCAATTGAGAAATAATAAAAGTGTTCTCTTATCTTAAAGCTTATAACTGTAGCTTTGTTATTATTGTGAATATGTATTCTCTGTATTTCTACATCCGTGTAAATAAAAAAGTTGAACACAAGTCTAGAACGAAATAAGTATTCCCTCCGTCTTATTTCAGATGATACACTTTTTATTTTGAGATGATCCACAAAAGTTTGCACATTCCTACAAAAAGCAAAAAAACTCAAGCATAATCATCCTTCCCAGGAGTATACTTTATTTTTTAAAAAAAAATATCCTTACCTAACACATCTAACATACATTATCATTTATTTATTACCAAAAATATCATAATACCCCTAAAAATTATCACTTTTCTTAATATTCGTGCATAAAGTGTGGTACAAATATTTATGGAACGGAGGGAGTATATATAATTGTTGAATTCAGATTAAATTCACTTGGATGCACAGGAGATTCATTATCGTACCTCAAAACATGATTATTATACAATGTTATTATGATTCACCAATAATAATAATGAGTATCTCATGGACATAGGATTTTGTATCCTTACTCTTGTTTTAGGGCTAATTAAAATTCTAATCTTAAAATTAATTCTAAATTTTATGAGTAAATATTAAACTTTAAAGATAAAATGGACCATAACTAAAAAACACAAAAGCTTTCATGAACGGAAAAATCATTACTTTTATAATTTCTTCTGAAATGGTATTCAAATCTAGCTATTAACTGATTTAATTAATCTAATTAATATGTTAATTATATAGGATGATATTTAATAGTTTCAAAAACGTTTACCCCTTCTATAATAATTTCATCTATTCGACTTGGAAGTCCTATAATAATTTCATCTATTCGACTTGGAAGTTTGAACTCTAAATATAATAGTGCATTATATTACCCAAACTATTTATAGCATATATACCACTTGCACACATTACTTTAATAATAAAACGTTCTATACATTTGTAGGTTAATAATGAGAGAATACTATTTTATAGTTTTATTTATTTATTGTATTCCAATAGTTTGTTGAAAACTGGTCTTTGTAAACAAACTCTTTTCTTTAAATTTTCATTTTTTTTGGCAATTTGAGATTTTAAACCTCGGGTATAATAGTGAAAATATATTTACGAGGTTAAAACATAAATTGTCTCGTACTCCCTCCGTCTCGTTTCAATGTTTACGTTTCTATTTTGCGCGTCTTATTTTAATATTTATGTTTTTCTTTTTGGAATATGGAACCCACCTAAAACAATTAATATATCATCCAACACTAATATACCTACCTATTTTGCATATATTTTTCCACCCACTATCTATTAAAATATTATACTCCTTAGTCAAAGTGCAAAAATCAAACGTAAATATTGAAACGGGACGGATGGAGTATCTTTTATTTTATTCAAAAAAGTTCCAAAATAATTAAGACGTTTATTTTAATCCTAAACCTTTTAGTTTTACTCTGATTTTGACTCAAAACAATACCTCTGTAAAATTACCGATTCAGTTCCATCCATGGAATTTGAAAAATCAAAAACTTAATTTTTCCAAAATAGTTCTATATTATCTTCTAAATTATATAAAAAAAATTATGAAATGATTTTGATTTTAGATTCATGGAATGAAATAATAAGTATACTACGAGGAGAAGATTTTTATATTATTGTCATGAAAATGGAAAAATGATTGACAGATGAGCCTTTTATATATTTGGGTCATCATTCATTTGTTTTTGTTGATGTTTTCAACCCTTCTTCTTCTCGTGAGAAATTCGATCGAGATTTTTTTTATATATATATAATTTATTGTATATTACTTTTATATATGATCATTTCATATTTTGATGTTATTGTAAATCACATAGCGTATATTTATTAATATAAATATATATAATTCTGATTATAAGGAACCAAAACGATGGTTATTGATTATATTAATATATAATTATACACGTAGTGTATGGATGAGATTATTAAATCCATAAAAATTGCACCCTAAATTTTAGTGTTAGCTCAAAGCAATTAAGAAATAAAAAACCAATAGAAATAAAAAGACATTAAATTATATGGTTACTGTGCACCGGATACACCAGTACACCTAGGGTTTATACCCTATTTTTAGGAAATAGGTTTTTTTAATTTTTTAATTATTTTAATTTAATCTAAGGGTGGTTATTAATTAATTGTTTGATCTAATAATTCATATTAAATAGGTGCACCATAATTTGACTCTTTTATAGCTAAAAAAATGAACAAATGGATTCAAGTGATTCGGTTGTAAAACTTAAATCTAAGGCAAAGACTTCTGTACAACCTTCAATTGGTACAACCTCCTTCCTTTACCTTCAGTGTGTGTTTTCCTCTTTTTTTTTTTAATTGTTGTTGTGTTTTCCTTCTTTTTTTAAGGGATATAATTATAATTTTACACTTGTGGTTTAGAGTATAATTATCCCCTAGGTTTAGGATTTAGGGTATAATTGTAATTTTACCCTTGTGGTTTAGTGTATAATTATCTCCTAGGGTTTAGGATTTATGGTATAATTGTAATTTTACCCTTGTGGTTTAGGGTATAATTATCCCCTAGGGTTTAGGGTATAATAGTCATTTAAATAAAATAAATTTAAAAATAAAATAAAAAACAACATTAATGAAGGAACAGGAATTAATTAAGAAGGGTGGGGACCAAGGTTGTACCAATTCAACTTGTACAACCGATTGCACCCTAATCCCTCTCTAAATCTAATGTTCATTTCTGGGTTTAAAACGTATATATGTATGGATTAAATTAAAAGTTACTCTATGTGTACTCAATAGCACAAGATGTATGAGGGTATATTATTTTGTTTTAAAGAGTATATACTTTAATTAATAAGTGTATAATTTTTCTTTGAAAATATCGGTTGAAATATGAATAATATAAATGTTTGATTAAAATTTTTTCTTAAAAAATCGAGGGGTATAGGTTCTTATATAAAAAAAGTATAACACTTAATAGTTAATACTAAAGGTTGGATTTTGGGGCACGGTGTTCCCAAGAGTCGCAAGATTTTGCCATAAGTTAAAGAATGATGATTATTAATTTAGAAATTAATAATTAATTATAAATGAGTGCAATTGATTTTTGAGACGCTCTCTTATGAGACGGATATTTTGTAAGATGATGTAAGACGGGTCGATCCATTACTAAAGTATGCTTAGTATATAGATAAAATATGCTTATTTGTAGTTAAAGTATGTCAATAATAAATCATATTATAACACCTTAAAATCATACTTTAATTCATCTATCATAATATAGAAAACATACTTTAACATCCATTAAACATACTTTATCTATATAATTGATATAATTTAACACGTCTCACATAATTAACGTCTCACAAGAGACTTTGTCTTAATTTTAAATAAATAATATATATATATATATATATATATATAATTTTTTCGATCATGTGGTATGGTTTTATACTAAAAAATTAAAGTATATACTCTTTAAAACAAAATGATATACCCTCATACGTATTGTGCTATTGAGTACACATAGAGTAACTTTTAATTTAATCCATATATATATAAGTTTTAAACCCAGAAATGAACATTAGATTTAGAGAGGGACTAGGGTGCAACCAGTTGTACCAGTTGAATTGGTATAACCTTGGTCTCCACCATTCTTAATTAATTCCTACTTCTTCATTAATGTTATTTTTTATTTTATTTTTAAATTTATTTTATTTAAATGATTATTATACCCTAAACCCTAGGAGATAATTATACCCTAAACCACAAGGGTAAAATTACAATTATACCCTAAACCTTAGGGGATAATTATACTCTAAACCACAAGGGTAAAATTACAATTATACCCCTTTAAAAAAAAGGAAAACACATCAACAATTAAAAAAAAAAAAAAAAGGAAAACACACACTGAATGTGAAGGAAGGAGGTTGTACTAGGGTTGTACCAATTGAAGATTGTACTGAAGTCCTTGCCATTATTAAAAGAAAAAAAAAATCATTGTCAATGTTTTGAAAAGATTATGATCACTTAATTAGGTACACTCAACATTCTGGTGTGGCATACCGGTCGAAATTAAATTTTGGGCGGCAACTTCAATGCATTGTTGGAATGCATAAATCAATTAATATTGTTGACGTACACCAGCTTCTCAATTACTTTACTTAATTTAATATTAGAAAAATTAGTTCAAAATATAAATAAATAACGGACTTTTGTTCGATGTTTAAATTAGGGTTATTTTGTGGTGCATCGGGTATATCACTGCATCTAGATGTTATAAGCCATAATCAAGTATATAGTTATTATTTTAAAATTAAATTTTTATTATTTTATTTCAATCCAAAAATAGTATTTTAATTTAATGATTTACATTAACTAGGTGCACAGTTATACAAGGTGCACCTTAGTTTAACTCTTATATTAGTATTCATATTTGTTTCTTAAAGGAAAAATTTTATATAAGGATTTAATTTTTAAGTTAGGTCTTAATTTTAGGCTTCATTTTAGAAATGTTTCATTTCAATGCTTAATTTTACTTTTTTTCTCAAATTAAGGCCTATCATAATTTTTATTTTTTTCCGAATTCAATATATATTATAAAATAATATAAAATATTAATAAAAATAACATATATTTAATTTTATGATTTAATTTGAAGGTGTATAATAATATTTTTAAATTATTTTGTATGACTTGAAATGAAAATATAAATTTCATGATAAGTCTTAAAATGTGAAAAAAAATAACAATTATAAAAATTCAGGCCTTAATTTGAGAAAATAAAATAAATTTAAATCTTAATTTAAAATACTTATAAAATCTGATCTTATTTTGAGACCTAAACTAAAAATTAGGTCTTCATATGAAAATCTTCCTTTTTTTTAAATTATGATTTTTGAAAATTAATTGAGCTGCAGATTCATATTTGTTTTGAAATTTTTGTAGGATTTTAATGCTATGACAAATCAATATACAACTATATTTATCTGACGGTCTCATATGAAAAGATTATTTTATGGAGAATTGTTATTATTAATAAAGAAATAATTTACTGAATAATTATCTTTTATTTTTTTCATTATTTAGGTATCATCACTTTTATTAATTTGATATCATTCTTATATGTGTACCCCACCATTAGGGTCCCCACCGTCCATGCTCTGGGGATTGGTGGAAGAGGTAAATCGCAGGATATGCCTCAAGTGGCTTATAGAGAGTGATAATTGTTTAACTTGTGCTTGAAAGGGGCCAAATCAATACCAAAGGCATGATTCGAACCCCCACTCTGGAGCTACCAAGCTCAGTTGGAAGGTCTTTTCACCCCCCCTCTACCACTTGAGTTATGCCCTGTGGCTGTTATCATTTCTTATCCATTTAGTTAAACTCATTCCGTGAGGTAGTCTCACGCTAATATCTGTCACTATCAGACTATCAGTATGTAAGAGAATATTAACTGAGGTGATATATTATCACTTTTTATGCATATAACTCTTTTTTAATAAATTGTTTTAATTCAGTAATGTATACATGCTTCTTAATAAATGTATTTTATTTTTTATATTCAACTGTGTCATTAATTTTGTATTAAAAAGAGAGGATTACTATTAGGTACACTAAAAAATTCTTAATTACTATGAGATATAAACATAAAAAAATATTACTACTAACTACATAAATATATAATGATATTTCAATATTACCCTTACAATGTGTTGTACATAAATGTTCGTGTGCAGCAAAAGTGTGTGCAGCTAAAAGTGTGGTGGTCCGGTGGAGGTCCGGCGACCGGCCAGCGGCGGTGGCCGGCGGTGGGTGAGGGTTTAGGGTTTGTGGTTTAAAAGTGTATGGGTTTAGAGTTATATTTGATATTTTACTTTAATATTTTGTGTGTGAGAGTAATTTTTTTAAATCAATGTATCTCACAGTAATTATAGGTATAAAGTGTGTACCTATAAGTAATTTTTTCTATTAATAAAAAATAATATAATTATTTTAAGAAACTGCATTTTAAATTCATTAACAAATTATATAAGTTTAATTCACTAATATACTATTCCCTCCGTCCGTTTCTAAAGTATCTATTTTACTATTTTTGGCGTCCGCTTCAAATGTATGCATTTCCCCTATTTAGTAAAAAAGTACACAATATGACCTACTACTTCCTTCTAATATAACTACCCACTTTACATATAATAATAATAATACTCATTAATTCACGTGCAAAAAGCAAATTAATATTTTAGAATCGGACGGATGGAATATATGCTTTTATTAATAAACATATGCAAAGTGAGTGGGTGCACGGATACATGATATTTTGCCAAGTACAATATTCATTTTGGTTTAGGGCAGACACTTTAAGATATTGTTATACGTGTATCATTTTACATTTTTTTTAATTAATTATTATAGTTTTTTACTGCTAAAAACATTATTACTTTTATTTATAATAATAAATTATTCATGAAATAGTTCACAAATAATATTATCATTTTTCATTCATGGAATATATTTTTAATTAAAATGTTATCACTAATGAACAGAGAAGTTTCATGAAACAGTCTATTTGCCTCTATTTTAACGTTAATAATGGCATTTTAATAACAAATTATATGCCAACTACACAAATAGGAAACCTAATTAACTCAAATAACAATATTGATGATGAACTCATGTTCATTCGATGGATGAGAATTCAATCTTCAAAAGTCTAAGTAGCGTTTGGTATATTAGAAGGAATCGGAATAAGAATAATAGTGATAGTAATTAGAGAATGGTAATGGGTTTGTCTTTTATTATTATGTTGTTTGGTTGATGATAGAGAATAACTATTATAACTATTTATTTTGTTTGGTAAAATTAAATTTTCTAGGAATTAATTAATGATTTAAACCATTAATTTTAATTTTAATATAATTTTATTATTTCTAAAAGAAAATTATCATTTAATAATTTTTAATAAAATTTTATAATAATTTTAAAATTAAGTTAACATTGCATGGAGGAATCAAAGTGATAGATCCCAATTTTGGGAGGAATAAAGGATTCCCTTCTTTTTGGGAATCAAAATAATTAGTCTACTATCATACCTTCCAACCAAACACATCTTTTTCATTCTATTCTCATCCCTCATCTTAAAACCCTCTAACCAAACGTACTCTAAATTTGCGCGAAAAATTCAGCTTTAATATTATATTAATTTCTTAAATTACAATGTCTTCCATTTTGTGAGGGATATAATATTATATGAATGTAAACTTTTAAGTTCAATATTGAATACACTTGTGTAAGATCATTTCACGTAGACTTACGTAAGATGAATAAAAAGTGATAATAATTTACTTATAATGGAAAGTAATATTCAATTAATGAAAAGTGATAATGATGTTTTATGAACAATTTATAATATAAATGAAAAGTTATAATATTTTATAGTGAAAATGATAATATTTTATAACGAAAGTGATAATTAATTTAAAAAATGTAAAATGATATAATGCAATACTCGCAAATTATGACTTTTAACGTCATTGTTGTATATTATAATTAAGTTATAGTAAATCAAGATAATTGATCTGATTAAAAAAATGTATTCAACTTTTGATTTTTTATTTTTTTTTAATTTAGCCTAAATTATTGTGATATGAAATTAAATGCAAAACACTAGCTTTGGTAGTGACTACACGAATAGGTATATTATAAGCATTGAACATGCAAATGAAAAAATACAGGGCACGGTCCTGATCAACACGTACGCAATATCTTAATGTTATAATTAATTAAATAAATGTCATTATTTCACTATTTCTGATTTATGCTTGAAATTAATAATCACTGTTAACTATTAACTTTGAAATTGAGACCCCTAATAATAAAATTCAACTCAATTAGCCGTCGTATAACTTAATTTTTTTTTATGCGGATTATTCTTCGAAATGTGTTCTATGCAGAAAAAATATAAATAAATAAATTAAAATATAATAAGCTTTCACTTAGAAAATAAAAGCTGTATCTTTCCAATAACATGTACATTAATATATTTAATTGTGTTGAAAACACATATTTGGATTAGTATAAGAATTCTCAATATAAATTTTGTTATCTTTCCACCTATAAATGATGCACATTTTAATCGATTATCTATTACATATTTGGATTCTAAAAAAATGGCAAACAGAGCACCAGTAATATTTTTTTATTAAAATATGATATTTGAATGAATGAAAAGTAATAGTGATGTAGTGAACTATTACATGAATAATTTAGAGTAATTGTTAATTCTATGATAAATCAGTTTTAGCAATAAAATTATGACTTCTAGTTCTACCAACAAAATACTCCTTCCGTCTGCTTTCAAAGATATCATTTTTCTATTTTGGGCGTCCGCTCCCAAAGGTCTCATTTTCCCTTTTTATACATATAGGACTCACACAAACCCAATAATACAACTAAAAAATGGGACTCACACATCCACTAATACAATTACTCAATACACATTAAATAATAATACTCCTTAATCCATTAGTAAAAAGTAAATGGCACAGGCGGAGGGAGTACTTCATTGGTAAATAAAAAAATTAAAAAAAATTAAAAGTGTATTGAATGAAGGTTTAAGTTTTAATTGTGATCCAAATATAGATGAAGAATACCAATCAGATTATTATATTTGAATAGAATCCTAACTACTATATTTAAGAAAGAATTTGAAGGATATATTACCAATTAAGTTTATTAGGCTAATTGCTAGTGTTGAATTACAACTTTGCCCCTAACAATTCATTATCTACCCAACTCATAAGTGGGTAGCAATTGAACTAAAGTGAATTCTGTTGAATCTTGACAAAGTTGGATATATAATTATTAACTAGTTAACAACCCTACCCCTCTTATTGGGAGTAATTAAAGACCTTCAAAGTTTAAATCACTTAAATACACAACTTGCAAATATTTTCATTTTTTCTTTTTTGAATTCATAATTTGCCTTTTATGTACCTTAGATTAGAAGTTTGAAATGAATGGATCTAGTCAAAACACAACATGCAAATCTTTGTCGTCATTTCATTGGATGAAATTGTCACACTTAATAGTTAATTCATTTGATTTGTGTGTTATTGAATGAGATTGAAATTCACACGATATATGCAACTTTACTAATAATTTTTTTTAATAAGGAAATTTTTAATTACTAGACATTTAGACGTGCGTCGCACGTCGTTGGCATGTTTCATTCTATAATATATTTTTTTTATTATATTTTAATGATAAAAGTTGAGAGTCTCACTAAATCTATAAGTACCTTTTTACTTATAATTTATGAAAAAAAGAGATAAAGAATGTCAATGCATTATAATATATATTTATACATTTTTTTAATTATTATTAATTAGTGCAAAACATTGAAAAAAAATTAATAAAGTGTATTTTTTACCAATGAATAGAAGCCAAAGTTATTTATCATATGCATAAGTCTTTGCTAATTTGAAGAACATATATCAATCCATTTATTAAAATCTGCATTCCAATAATAATAACAAAAAGAATGAAAAAAATCCCTATAATACGGAGGAGATGAACCTGAAAATTTGATAACAATCTCTCTTTGTGACATGTTCATAAAATTTTAAATACATAAAAGTAGGAATGATTGTCAAACATTTAAAAATTATAGAAAAGCACAAGTTAAACATACTTTGTTACTATTATCTAAACACAATTATAAGTCATATCAAATAAAAATAAAAAATTACACATAAATCGTAAAGGTACTCATTTATAAAAATATAAATCGACAATTAAGCTAATTCATGAAATGATTACTGCAGTAGAGAGACCTTCTTTCTTCAATCATCTTCGTATAACATAATCTTCAGAATTGCCATCTCCTTTTATCTCTCACATTTGTCCATGCACCGCAGTTACAAACTTTTCCTTTCACACAGTTCTCACACGAATCATCATCGAAAATTGTACTTTAATCTCCTCTGAAACGTTGATCCACGCATGTGTTTTTGCCGCCAACTATTGCTGAT
This sequence comes from Pogostemon cablin, assembly GCA_023678885.1. Classification (NCBI taxonomy): domain Eukaryota; kingdom Viridiplantae; phylum Streptophyta; class Magnoliopsida; order Lamiales; family Lamiaceae; genus Pogostemon; species Pogostemon cablin. The sequence goes on from CM042963.1 coordinate 36,042,916, forward strand.
ATATATAATAACTTATAGCGCTGCCATCATAAACTTTTTCATCTATATTTACTCTGAAGTCCATACCACAGTTTCATCTACTCTCTTCTTCTTCTCCAACTATTTATTCCAACTATTTATAACGTGATGTTTCGGATGTAATTAAATGTAAATGTAAATGTAAAAACTATTAACGTTACAAACAAATATAACTTAAAAAATAATTTATTAGTAATTAATTAAGGTAGGAATACAAATAGTTTATGTAATATGGTATGAAAACGTATAATAGATTTAGGATTACAAATAGTTTAAATAAATAATTTATTAGTAATTAAGTTAGGTAGGAATACAAATAGTTTTTTAATTAATATGAAAATTTATAATAAATCTAGGAATACAAATAATTAAAACTAATTATTAATAATTAGTTAATGTCATGAATGTAAAAAGGAAAAATGTATGAGGATAAAATTGGAAAAAATGTTAACCATGAGGCTAGCCACTTTTAATATATTATGATTATAAGAGTATGAGGTAAGAGGTTTATTTTATATCCAAGATGAAAAAGCTAGGTTTAATTCAGTATGTTGTGGTGTATAGTATTGGCATATTTGAGTTTTAATATAATATATGTGATTATAAAAATATGACAAAAATTTATAAGAATGAATTTGAATCGAAACACCGTAAAATGAAATTGCGCCGCTCTAATGTTTAAGGTGCGATAACAATCATCTCCAAGATACAATATTTATGTCTATTTTCCTCGTATCAAATATTTGTAATTCCTAATTTCCTATACACTCCATTTCAAATAAGTGTAATTCATAATTAATTCCTATACATGTACCACTACGAAAAAAAAAAGTATTTTTTAACAACATAATTTATCAACGGAATTCAATCCGTTGGTAATTACCAATGGATTAGCAACAAAAATGATATTTTTGTTTTAGCAACGGAATGCCAACATATTTATTCTCTATTTTATCAACGGAATTCATTCCGTTGGTAATTACGAAGGATTACCAGGGGAATCATTATATAAATTACCAACGGAATTATTAGCAATGGATTGCTAACGGAATTATTTACCAACATAATTGATTTTTCGTTATTAAAAATTTACCAACCACCACTTTACCAACGGATTCTGTTGCTAATCCGTTGGTAGGCCAATTTAATAATGGAGTTAAGGCTTTTACTAACGGAATTTCCATTGGTAAAAAATAATTTTTTGTAGTTTACTTCACACTCATAATTGCAATTTCAAATAATTGGAGTTTATTTGATAACTTATTGCAAGAATTATTTTGTTTATCAATACTTGTGTTCTACAACGTCAAGATTAACTAATTTGCCTATTATTATCATTTGAATGTGTTCCTTAATTCGTATTCAAAACCAAGACAAAAGAAGTATCATTTTAATACATAGATGAGAAATTCAATGTAAAATTTACGAACTTGTGATAATATATGAATGTGTAAAGTGAAATATAAATCTTTATTCACTCATAACTCTCATCTTTATTTATATCTTTGCGCATTTAATTTCAAACTTACAAGCATTTTAACTCGTGATCTACAGGGATAGATTTTAAAAAATAAAATTATATAAATATAGATTTTTTGTAATAATATATATATATATATATATATATATATATATATATATATATATATATATATATATATATATATATATATATATATATATATATATATATATATATATATATATTTTGTGTGTGGACACATAAACATATATAATTACGTATTCCCTTTATCCCTTTCTAATAATTACATATTTTAAAATTGGGTGTTTCATTTTAACGGTTATATTTTTTTTTGTATGAGACCCACACAATTAAGTAATTAAAATATCTTAATGGGACTCATCTGTCATATTAATTAATACAACCATTCACTATACATTAAAACATTATTTATCTCACCTCAATATATACATTAAAATACTAAATTTCTTAATTCTCGTGCAAAAAGCAACCCGTGCAAAAAGCAAATATTATTATTTGAATGAGACGAAGGGAATACATATGTATGAGATTTTATGGTGTACCCCACCATTAGGGGCCCCACCGCCCCTGCCCTGGGGATTGGTGGAGGAGGTAAATCGCAAGATGTGCCTAAATTGAATTGGCTTATAGAAAGGGCTCACTGTTTAACGTGTGCTTGGGGCCAAATCCATGCCAAAGGCAGGATTCGAACCCCCACCCTGCAGCAACCAAGCTCAGTTGGAAGGTCTTTCCACCCTTCCCTCTACCACTTGAGTTATGCCCTGGGGGCATGTATGAGGTTTTATATTGTGATGATATGTATATTTAGTTTAGTTCTTTATGTGTAATGAATTAAATAGTTTTTAGTTGAATTGACGTTATACGACCCTTATTCGTTTACCATGTATAATAAATTAATGTAATTATAAAAAACCAACAATTTTAAATTTTTTATTAATATTTATATTTAATTACGTAATCATATGTTATAAACAATTTCAAATGATATCTTAATTACTTAACCTTATTTTCAAATACAACCCAAATTTTTCCAATAATTAACTCAAATTAAAACAAATTTCAACATGTTAATTGATAAAAAAATGCATACAAAAATAATGTCTTTAATTTTAATTATTTTATTGGATATAAAATTATTAGGGTTAAAAAATGTGATAGTGAAGCATCTAAATGTATTTATTTAAAGAAATAAGAATAAAATGAGTGGTGAGAAATTGAAGAGAAATTGAGAAGAAGTAGAAAATTGAAGAGATTTTGACCCAAATTTTGAACGGAAAAAAGAAGTTTACTTTAGATGCTTTTATTTATATATATATATAGATAGATGTGATTGCATGTGTATATACACTCCCCACCAAAAATATATACAATTTCATTTTAATCCGTTATTAAAAAAAGTTATATTTTTCTTTTTAAAAAAAAAAATCCTTCTACTGTAGCAATACTTCCCACAATACCGTTCATGTTTACTGTTCCACGTTATTTAAAAAATTTATACTTTTGATTAATTTTATTGATTCTTAAGTCTTGTGGTATTTTAGTATTTCTAAATAAATAGAGTTGGTCTCTTATACACCCAGATGCATAAATGCTCAAAAATATAATATTATTTTAATTAATAAATGTATTATTTTTTCAATGAAAGAGTAAGTTGAAATATGAAATTTTCTTTTGGAGAGTGTAAAAGATATTGTGGAGCAAACAAATAAAAAAAAAGTAGGAAGGATATTTATGGAACAGCTGTAAGAATAAATAACAATGAGAACGATGGGCCGTTCCTAGTATGAAGATTGGAAAATTATTGGGCCGGCCCAATCAAAGTGAGACCGAAGCCTGAATAGGCAAATAACGTGACAATTTTTTTCGTGTATCGCTATCCACGCACACTTTTTTAATACATACACTCACCACAATTTATTTTTAATTGAAAAAAATCAAAAATACCCTCTACCAGTTAAAATTAAACACACACTTCTCACTCACCTTTTTTTTTGCAAAGACTTGTGCTTAGCGAGACGGTCAGAAAGTGATAACTTTTATATTGAAAAAGTTATACTAAATTAATAAAAAGTGATAATATTATTTCATGAACAATTTATAGTATAACTGAAAAGTGATAACATTTTATAGCGAAAGTGATAAGTTTATTAAAAAGTGTAAAATGGTCTCACGTGAGACGATCTCACGCAAGACCTTTTTTTTTTTTTTTAATTTGTTCATACACCTACTCACCACGTATATTAATAACATTATATAACTCACCACTCCCATCTCTTTTTGAAAAAAAAATAAAAAAAAATCATAATTTTCTAATATCATATTTGAGTTACTTCCACACGCAAATCTATAATTATGGATAAGTAGAGTTCAAATATCATAATGATTGGTGTTTTTGTGTATTATAATCGATTAAAATATACTCCCTCTATCCCACTCAAATGATAATTTTTATTTTTTCACGTGAATTAATAAGTATTACTCCCTTCGTTCCATAGAAGTTGACACACTTTCCTTTTTGGTTTGTCCTACTAAAGTTGACACATTTTCTTTTTAATACATGGGACCCACACAAAAACAATTAATCTATTCTCATGAGCCTCATATATCACCTCTAATACAACTACCCACTACACATTAAATATTATTTCTCTCACTTCACTTTACTCCACTTTACATTAAATTATTATACTCCTTAATCTCCGTACCCAAAAAAATTATACCAACTTCTATGGGATAGAGAGAGTACTATTTAATTTGTAGTGGGTAGTTGTATTAGTGGGAGTGTGAGCCTCATATTTTAATTGTATTAGTGGGTGTGTGTGTGGGTCCCACCATGTGTATAAAAAAGGAAAAGAGACTCTTTTGGTGGGATGCCCAAAATGAAAAAAATGAACTCTTTGGGTGGAACGGAGGGAGTAATTTCATGTTTTTTTCTTTTGTGGCTGAAATCGCGCAAAAATAACCAACCAGGGATGAATGGGATGGATTTTTTCGACCACCACTGATCAACAAAAATCATTCTGGTCGACCAGTGGCGGACGAAAAATATTGGAATTTTCGGTCACTGGTGGTTGACGAACATCTAAATTTTTGACCACCTTCGGATGATTAGAAGGCAAATTTTCGGCAGACCAGGGTCAAAATTTTAGACTAGATTTCATCAATTTCCAGATCTAAAAATAATTCTCAAACAAAATTAATTTGCATATATGTCATTATAGCACTACAAATCATCAATTAATGCAAGACCCACGAAGTATTTCACATAATCCTACCTAAAATTAACTATCAAATGCAAGATCCATAGAGTATCAACAAAATTCTAGAACATTTTAAGTGTAAAATAAGGAGAGTGGTCATAATTGAACAGGAACTTGGTTCTTCTCTTCTTCAACCTTCTTTCCTCTCTTTCTTCTTTCTTTTTTGGAGGTGAGTGTATGATTGTGGGTGTATGATACTTGTAACAACAAATTTTGTATTTATTAAATAATAAACACAAAAGGAATTACAACGAAAATCCGATGTGGATTAAACTTGAAAATTGAAGTAGACAGCTTCTATTTATCCTCTGATTCCTCTCTTGAGTTGACTTTCTTGACTTTATCAACTTTCTGAGTCGGATCTTTGGATAAAGCTTGTCCGAGCTCGGGTTCAGGGCTTGAAGCTTGAAAACGTTTATCCGGAGGCGTCGAGCCTTTGTTCGGATCGAACGTTGACTTGAAGATTTGCTGTGAAGAACGTCGTTCAATTTGGTAGAACACCGTTGACCCCACGATTTTTACTGGATGAAGAACGCCGGATCGGAGAGGTTTAGCACCTTGATCCTTGATCGGAGGCAGTTCTTGACTTGAAGTTACTTTGAAGCTGCTTGAAGACTGGCTTGAAGTCTTCGATTTGAAGCTTTGAAGATTTGAAGATCTGGAGCTTGAAGATTCGAAGATTTGAAGATCCTTGAAGGTCTTGAGCTTGAAGATTCGAAGATTTGAAGATCCTCGAAGGCCTTGAGCTTGAAGATTTGAAGATTTGAAGCTCCTCGAATGTTCTTGATTTCTTCAAGAGCGTCTTGTCTTCGGGTGCTTGAATGTGTCTGGAATGAGGATTGAAGGTCCTTATTTATAGGTAGAGAAAATAACCACTTGAGAGATATTTTCTCCTTCAAAAGATATGTTGGGCTTCCTCCTTTAATTAAGCCTGCTGGACTGGATACGGGCCTATTTAATTTAAATAAGCCTGCTGGATTTGATTTGGGCCTATTTAATTTAATTAGGCTTTTGACTTGGGCCTATTTAATTTAATTAGGCCTTCTGGATTAAACTTGCTGGATTTGTTGACTTAAATCAGGCCCACTTGCCTTGGATTAAACCCAATTAATTTAAATTGAGCCCACTTGGCTTGGATTTGACCAATTTAATTTAAATTGAGCCCATTTGGCTTGGATTTGGGCTCAAATAATTATATTAATTATTAATTATTTATTTACTTATTTTAGGAATTAATTTATTTAAATTCCTTAATAAATAAATATTTAATCAATATTTAATATATTTTCTTTGCATTTACATTTATTAGGCAATAAATTTTAATTGCCTACAAATGCCCCCTTGCATTTTGTTCACTGAAATATTTCTTTGAAGTGAATAAATTGCAATTTTTTTATTTCTTGATTCTTGTATCTTCTTTCACTTGGCCCTTTAATTTTCCAATTTGAGTTTACCACAACCTCTCTCATTTATTAATTTGGGCCCTATTTTCCTTTTGACTTGGGTCACCATGAGATTTCCTTCTCTTAGCCCATCTGAAGTATGCATGCAGCCTTTTTCAGAAGTGATAACTCTACCCCAATGTTGAAGATAAATCTGAATTTAATATGATGTCCTTCGCAAGATTTTATCTCAACTTTTTAAGGCAAATAACGCTTGGATTTTACAAGATGAACTCAAATCTCTCCACAATATATCAATTTGTAGGCAACGAGTTCATGCAATACATCAATTTGTAGGCAACAAGATAAACTCAAGTATCTCCACAATATTTATCAATATTTCACAAGATAAACTAAAATCTCTCCACAATATATCAACACATACGAAGATTCATAGAAGATTATCCACAAGAATTACAACAACTATATAAAGAGAGCTCCTGCCTTCAATTTTCCACATATCAGTTCACGGCTTTCTTTCTTTCTTTGCAGGCTCCTTCTTCCACCAAGGGCAACGAGTTCGAGCACGTTCGTCACAAGTAATGAATACTTAACTTAGCCTTACTGCTCTCCTTTCATTAGGCTTTTATTTTCTCACTGCATATACATGTTTCTTTTTGTTTCTTTATTGCTGCATACATACTTGTTTCTTTTCCTGGTTCTATTATTTATTTTTTTTTTTTACATACCTGTTTCTTTGCTTCTTGGTTGGCTCCTCCTTGAATCCCCAACAGTGATGCCCACAGTAGCGGTGCTGGCGAATATAGCGGTAGTCACAGACCCGCTTCGGTGATTGAGGCGGTAGTTACAGACCCGTCTTTCAAACCCGCGCCTGATGGTACCCTTAATTTGCAATCGTTCCCGTCGGTGAGGCTTTTGGTTGTTCGCGATTCCGGCAGCGGGACTCGATGTCGCGATGGAGGTCTAGGAACCTTTGGCAATATGCGGCGGTACAGCGGAGGCGGTGAGAAGAGGCTGGTGCTCGGCAGGTTTTCGGCGGTCTGCGATGGCTGAGCAACGATTGGTGGCGCGACGGCAGTGTCGTGGCAGATCCGGTGGTGGCGACAGGCTCCGGTTCACGTGGTGGAGCGTTTGCGGAAGATCCGGGCGGCCTCGGTACTCGTCAGAAGCAGATCCGGCCGGAGTGGTTTCTTCCAGCGGCTTTGAAGGATCTAACGATGGTGGCGGATGCCGACGGCGAGGAGCGGTGGGGGTTCCGACGCGTGGTTGTCGGACAGCGGTGATGAGCTTGAAGCCGAGGAATAGACTCCGACAACCGAACTCCATCGAGGCTTGCGATCCCGTCGGCATTGGCGGTGCAGCGAACCGGCGAAGACAACAGATTCCGGCTGCTGGCGTGTGCGGCGAGTGGCCTTGCGTGGTGGAAGGTCGTTCGGATCCGATGGCAAGCCTGCTGGTTGCGCGCTGTGAGGAAGAGACGGCGAAGCCGTTTCCGGAGGAGGGTCGCAGCGGCTAGCGATTTCCGGTGGCAGCTTGCTGCGTCGTGCAAGGCGTGCGACTTCACGATGATGGGGGAAGTCGCGCACGGAAGCGGCTGGGCGGTGATGCACATCGGTCTCCGGCGGCTGTCCGAGTGGAAAACTTGTGGCGTAAATTTCTTCAAGCAGACCCACTGAATTGATTTTAGGGGAGAGAAGAGAGTTGTTAAGTTAACAACTACCCATCCACGTTTTTTCTTCCTTGGGAAAAGGAATTAATTTTGACTTACTCCAATTTGATTTCAATTTCAAATCAACTTTGCAACCCACATGGCTTCTCCTTTTGTGATTCCAAAACTAATTTGGGCCAAAGACTCCTATTTCAAACTTTCTTTTGGACTGATTTTCACCTTTTGGGCTTTACACTATACTTTGAGCTTTAAGCCTTAAAAGCCTAGCCTAAAATTAATTTGATTTATCACCTTTGAACATGAATTAATTTAGTTGCTCACCTTTGATATTTTAAACTCCATTCATCCCCATGAGTTTAATTTATAACTTTGAAAATAATAATTAATTGATCCCATGAATTTATTTTGGATCTTTTAATTAATTAAATTCATAAACTCCAATTATCTTCATGCTCATTTTCGACTTTTCTAACATTTCTTCTTTTGTTTTGCAGCTTATCCACTTTTCGGCATGGTTTTCTTCAGAAAGATCACAGGACAATCTGGCTCAGACTACTTACTAATCCTTGATGACGAGCGTCAACCTTTGAATAAAGGGACTCGTCTTTTAGTCGAGAAATCTCTATTAGGGAATCATGCTGTAGTTCCTACTAATCTTAAGAACGACTTCTTCCTTGAATGTTGGTCTCATGAGCTTACTTTGGGGAAGAATAATATAACCTGGACTTTGAAAGGAGCTGATATCGAGCCACATCCTAGCTTAGAACCTCTACCTTCCTTGGGGCGACGCATCTTGGAAGGGAAAGGAAAAGTGACTTGGGGAGAGCCGATTAAATTTCTTGGAGACTTTTGCTACACCAAAGGGTACTGGGAATGGACTGAGGATGTACTAAGTCGATGCCGACCTCTTCTTAAAAGCCTCAAGCTATATGATGCTGTCTTCGCGTCTCTCTTTACTTATGATTACAACTGTGAAATTATCAAAGCTTTTTGCGAGGCTTGGTGTCCTTCCACCAATACTTTACTCACGAAACATGGGGAGATGTCTATTTCTTTGTGGGACTTGTACAACTTGATGGGGTTGCCTATAGCTGGCCACCTATATGATGAAGCAGTGACGAGCCTAACAGAATTGTTCTCCACAAATAATGAGCCATGTATTCCGCGCAGCTGTAGGCATCTACTTGGTGCTTATCACTTGCTCTGCAAGGATACTAATAAGAAAGGTGTGACGATTGATCAATGGGTAAGTTTTTGGTCTAAAAAAACTGTAACATACCCTGCGCCTCCTATGCGTGTTGAGAAAAGATCAACTAATTGATCGGTGTGAAATTCACCTAGAATTATGAGCTAAATTGCATGAATTTATGTGGATTTATTTGGATTTAATTCAATAATTAAGCATGATTTTAATGAAAATATTATTAATTGCTTAATTAGTTTGAGAGAGGTATTATTATGTATTTTTGCAGAAAAGGGGTGTTTTGAGCTTGAAAGAGTGATGGAAGAAACGGGAATTAAATTGGGACGAAGACGAAAAAAAAGAGAAAATTTGGCAAAGACAACATAGAAAAGACAACACTTTTCAGAAAAGTGTTGTCTATTCAGAAGTGCAAAAATTGTCCAGAGAGCTGAAAATTTGCAAGAAAACACGGGCAGATGCATAAAAACACGACCGTGTTTTTATGCACTTTTGAAAGAAAAATATGCGGAGGCTGGATTCGAACCCGAGACCTCATGCATGTACAAGGGCGCCTCTAACCACTTTGCCAAGCCATCACATGTGATTAATACTCGCCCAATTTATTCTTATACTAAATTCCTGGAACCGAAAATTCTATAAAATTCACTCTTGTCCCACATCGAAAATCATCACAAAATCCACTCACCCTACACATATAAATACCCTCATTTGGACCAACTCTTGAAACCAATTCCTTCATCCATTTAAATTCAATAAAATTGAATCTTTTCAAGATTCAATAGTTGAGAAAGGGCTTTTTAGTAAGACCTCCATAGTTGAGATCCCTTCCCCTTTGGGGGAGGGATCCATTTTAGTTTTAAATGTTTTTCTAGATTAGGATTTTATTTGCTTTCCTAGAAGGTGGAGACACCAAGGAGAAGATGATCTTCATGGATGTAAAAACTTCATTAAGGTGTAATCTAATCCTACTTATTATCTTAATTTGCTTTGGTGGGTGATTGATGCATGATTATGTTTCTTAATTGAATTTCCTACTATGATTAGGTTTCGTTTATGGAATATGTATGCATGCTTTAATTTGGGATTAATGCCTTTGATATTAGTGTTTAGTGATTAGGTTGTGCATTGTGTATCAACATGTCTTGTTGTTGCTTTCACCTTAGTCCCTTTACATGATTATCATATGTGAGTTTTTTCCACTTATTGCATGAGGATTAATATGGGAGGGAGTTTGGCAGAACCATCCTATGTTTAGAACTACATAAACGAACACTAGCGAGATTACTTGTAATTGAGATAGTGAAGGAAACCAAGCCATTGTGAGCATAGTACCTAGAAAGGGAACATAGGAAAACGTCCCTGCCTCAAAGAGAAAATTCTTCGTGATAATATCTCTAGTAGGTATATTAATATCCATAAGTACCTATGGGAATTGTGAGCATTGGAGACGATCTAATGAGCCATTTTTACTTGTATCCTATTCATCTTGGCAGAGAGCTTAGGTGTAGGTATGATTTAGTGATCGCCCTTACCATGATTAGTTTAAAAATAGAATCAATTAAAGATTGTTTGAGCGCATCGAGAAACCATCATTGCATCCAAAAATATTGTAATTAGATTTATTTTCCCTGTATTTTATTTTCTTTTATTTTTATAAACCTCCTCTCCGATCGTCCCTAACTAATCACGATACTATACCTAAAGTCCATGAATCCTAAATTCCCTTGGGTTCGATATTTTGTTGCTTGGTCGCCCGGACTATAACGACCAATCAAATGGCGCCGTTGCCGGGGAATTTAGTTGTATTTGTGACTTTGGGTTTGTTGAGTGGTTAGGATATGGACATTTTTTTTCTTTGATTTGTTTTTCGTTTTATGGTTGTGTTTGTAGGGACTAAAGCGTGGAGCCATGGTATTGGCCTTGAAGAGCAAAGGAGTGGTGCAAATTGAGGTAACGAATATCTTCCCAACTTAAATTTAATTTAAGTTTGGGGGGCATGTCTTTTGTTACTTGACTTTTCTACGGTTTGAATTATAAATTGTATCCATGAACTCCTACTTGAGCATATTGCACCGGCGCACGTTTAAGTCCTTACTCTTTTCCTTGGCACGTATTTTCTCCTTTTTTGTTGTTTTCGGTTTTTTTTTTTTTTTTGTGCTTTTCTCGCTTTTTCTTGCTTTCAATAAGGAGAAAATCTTTCTTGGCTCTCTTGTGCTTAATTGTGAGAAATTTTAAGATTATGATTTTTGATTGAAACTTGTGACTAGATGGATTTTTACTTGTGTACTTATTGAGCTATGGTTTATGCTTGTTTTGTGTTGCCTTTCACTACTATAAACCCGTGAGCTTTTGAGCCTTAAAATCATGAAATCAAGTGGTTTTTCCTTTCTTGTGTGTGCATCATTCTTTTGTGTGCATTCTAGAACTTGCCATTGTGTCTTCTTGAAACTACATGTGTGTGAAGATTGTTGGAAATGATTTAAGGCCATCTTTGTTTTGACAAGTCACTTTGCCAAATTTATCCTACCAAATTAAATCATATCGTAGTTTGCCCCATTGAGCTTATCATCCTTATTTCTTTGGCAACCTACAAATTTAGCCATTTTATCCATATTTTATATCCTAATCACCTTTGTCGATTAGTAGAGGATTAATGGGGATGAAGTGGTTGAATTGAGCTTACAAGAGAGTTTGGAAAGAGAGAAATGGTGAAAGTGTAAGAAAAGATGAAGTAAGAAAAAAAAATGGAGGTTGTGTGAAAAGAAAAATTGAGTGAAGCTTGTATAAAAGAAGCATAAGGAGCTCTAGTAGAAAAATGGAAAGAGAGCCCTTGGGGAAAAGAGATAAAAAGAAACTCAATAATGAAGAAGAGAAGAAAAAGGTTCTTTTATTTGTTGGATGGATAAAATTATCTTTGTGATTAAGGTGGAAAAAGGAAAAAAAAAAAAGTGGGAATGAGAGTTGAGGCTACCAACCAACTTGAATTCTTCACTAATTTGAGAAAAGAGAGAGTGAGAGTTGATATTGGCCGTCAACTCAAATTCTCTATTAATCTTGAGCTTACTTTTCCTAAATATTTTTCCTACCCAATACCAAAGAGCCTACATTGCAACCCCATATAAAGACCTTTTTGATTCAATAATTAACACACATAGAAGTGGTGGAGAGCGTAGACTTTTGGCAAGCATATGGTAATGACATGCATTTGAATTGATTTATGAGAGTATACACTTCTCCCATACACCCTTTGAGTGTGAGAGTGAAAAGCAAAATCTAGAGAGGAGTAGTGAAGGTCTCACTTGCTTGTATATTTCCTAAGCTTAACTTGTATGCACTTAAATTGATGTCTTGTCTCTTGTTTTGATTGAATTGAAATGGTTTTGAAATGACTTGATATCTTGATTCAATTCTAGGTGAATTCCCCTCCTCGTTCTTTCTTTTCTTTCGTTGCTCGGGGACGAGCAACACTTTAAGTTTGGGGGGTTTGATCGGTGTGAAATTCACCTAGAATTATGAGCTAAATTGCATGAATTTATGTGGATTTATTTGGATTTAATTCAATAATTAAGCATGATTTTAATGAAAATATTATTAATTGCTTAATTAGTTTGAGAGAGGTATTATTATGTATTTTTGCAGAAAAGGGGTGTTTTGAGCTTGAAAGAGTGATGGAAGAAACGGGAATTAAATTGGGACGAAGACGAAAAAAAAGAGAAAATTTGGCAAAGACAACATAGAAAAGACAACACTTTTCAGAAAAGTGTTGTCTATTCAGAAGTGCAAAAATTGTCCAGAGAGCTGAAAATTTGCAAGAAAACACGGGCAGATGCATAAAAACACGACCGTGTTTTTATGCACTTTTGAAAGAAAAATATGCGGAGGCTGGATTCGAACCCGAGACCTCATGCATGTACAAGGGCGCCTCTAACCACTTTGCCAAGCCATCACATGTGATTAATACTCGCCCAATTTATTCTTATACTAAATTCCTGGAACCGAAAATTCTATAAAATTCACTCTTGTCCCACATCGAAAATCATCACAAAATCCACTCACCCTACACATATAAATACCCTCATTTGGACCAACTCTTGAAACCAATTCCTTCATCCATTTAAATTCAATAAAATTGAATCTTTTCAAGATTCAATAGTTGAGAAAGGGCTTTTTAGTAAGACCTCCATAGTTGAGATCCCTTCCCCTTTGGGGGAGGGATCCATTTTAGTTTTAAATGTTTTTCTAGATTAGGATTTTATTTGCTTTCCTAGAAGGTGGAGACACCAAGGAGAAGATGATCTTCATGGATGTAAAAACTTCATTAAGGTGTAATCTAATCCTACTTATTATCTTAATTTGCTTTGGTGGGTGATTGATGCATGATTATGTTTCTTAATTGAATTTCCTACTATGATTAGGTTTCGTTTATGGAATATGTATGCATGCTTTAATTTGGGATTAATGCCTTTGATATTAGTGTTTAGTGATTAGGTTGTGCATTGTGTATCAACATGTCTTGTTGTTGCTTTCACCTTAGTCCCTTTACATGGTTATCATATGTGAGTTTTTTCCACTTATTGCATGAGGATTAATATGGGAGGGAGTTTGGCAGAACCATCCTATGTTTAGAACTACATAAACGAACACTAGCGAGATTACTTGTAATTGAGATAGTGAAGGAAACCAAGCCATTGTGAGCATAGTACCTAGAAAGGGAACATAGGAAAACGTCCCTGCCTCAAAGAGAAAATTCTTCGTGATAATATCTCTAGTAGGTATATTAATATCCATAAGTACCTATGGGAATTGTGAGCATTGGAGACGATCTAATGAGCCATTTTTACTTGTATCCTATTCATCTTGGCAGAGAGCTTAGGTGTAGGTATGATTTAGTGATCGCCCTTACCATGATTAGTTTAAAAATAGAATCAATTAAAGATTGTTTGAGCGCATCGAGAAACCATCATTGCATCCAAAAATATTGTAATTAGATTTATTTTCCCTGTATTTTATTTTCTTTTATTTTTATAAACCTCCTCTCCGATCGTCCCTAACTAATCACGATACTATACCTAAAGTCCATGAATCCTAAATTCCCTTGGGTTCGATATTTTGTTGCTTGGTCGCCCGGACTATAACGACCAATCACTAATCGGCCCAAAAAAACTTACAATCCAACCGGCATCATCCCAAGTCACCGTTCCTGGACATCTGCTGAATTGAATCAATTCAGAAAAGTGGGAATTGCGCCAACAAACCAAGAAGAGACATATCTCGCTGCTTATTTAGCATGCTGGCTCTGCATTTTTGTACTTCCGAGTAATGAAGTAAACTTGATACGGCCAAGTACTTTTAAAGCGGCGAGCTTAATGGCTGCAGGAAAAAAGGTGGGCCTTGCAATTCCCGTACTGACAAGCATTTATCGTGGTTTGAACAAAATCTCAAATTCATCAAATCCATCTGAAGTCAAATCAACATTTCCCGTTCACTTTGTTCATGCTTGGTTAGCTCATTATTTCAAGACTCACTTTCCGATTGGTAGCAAATTGTCTTATCCTCGCATGGTAACTTATTCTGGTGAGCAAGGTGCAAAATACTTTAATCCTGAGGAGGCTCGTAAACGAATTCAAACAGCTGATAATGCTTCGTGGACTTGCAACATTTTTTCCAAAGATGTAGCCGTTTATTATGTGGATGACGGGAATAATGACTGGACTAGTTGGACCCATCTTGTAGCTCTTCGTACCAGCTATCTTACATTGAGGCAAGGTGGTCATTGTATAATGGAGCCATATTCTCCTCATAGATTTGCTCGTCAATTTGGTTTTCTGCAAGATGTTCCTAACATGCTTAGAACAAACCTCCGCAAGGCTTCTTTAGAAGAAGGATTTGATTACTGGTGTCATTCCACTACATGTAACTCCAAATCTGAAGCTTACTTTCCCGGTGCAGCCTCAGCTCCTAAAAACTACTCCACATCTGAGTATAAGGAGTGGTGGAAACATGTTCATGGCGCTTACTTATCTGATCATGTTAAAGACCTGATTACCCCAGCATCAGCCCCTATAGAGGAAGAAATGAACATCATAGATGATCTTAATGAAAACCACCAAGACAGCCAAGATATTTCTCCGGTGCATGATATGGTAAAACCTATGGCGCATAAAAGAAAGAAAGGTCAATCTGTGGAGGATTGCAGCGCATCCAAGGATCAACATTGGAAGAGGAAGAAGCCCACTGCCTCCGCTGAAAAGCAAGATGATGAGGTTCTCTTTACTCTCCCAATTCTCTTCTTTTTTTTATTCCCCCCTTTTTTACAAGGTTCTTTTTACTACTTTAGATTGCGCAGAGGATTTCTAACCCAACTTCCCCTCCTAAGGCCAATGAAGGAAAAGAATTAATTTCTGCTATCGCTTCACAAGACTTGGCCAACGAGGTTGCCCCCTTTTTTTTAGCTTTTTTTATCATCTTTCCTTTTCTATCTAAATATATATATTTTTTTCAATTAGGTCTCAGGCTTCTCTTCAGACTCTGAGGACGACGGTTCTACCAAGAGTGATGCTTCTAACACAGGAATGGATTCTTCTTTGAAAGCATGCCCAGCAGTAACAGAATTTAAATTCAAGAAAGAAGTTCGAAGTCTCAAAGAGCAATTTGCCCAGAAAGCCTGGAGCCGTATCAGAAATAAGCTCCAACGGACTCCTATCGAATATTTATCATCTCTAAGGGAAGGAGTCTTCAACCTGATAGGGGAAGTGAAAGTACTTAACATCGATTGCTCTACATTAGAAGAAGCCTTGACTCCTTTATTTGATAAGGCTGATGCTTATACTGCTGCCAGATCGAAGTCTGATCAAGCGGCCTCCAAGGGAGATTACGTAAAAGTCTCAGCCGACATCAAAGGTCGTCTCCAAAGCTATAAGGACACCCATACGATGGAGATACAAAAACTAAAGACAACCTGGGAAGAATTGGAGTTGATAGGCAACGAGTTGGCCACCCTGAAGAAAGAGAAGACTTTATGTGAAACAGCTGATCAACTCAAGCAAACCATTTACCGTGCTAAGAAAGAAATTGACCTCATAGAAGAAAATATCTTTGCACTTGATACAGTGACCTCATTAAAGGAGTATTCATCTGAGAACGAGAAAGCAGCTCTGAAGGCTGAATTACGAAGCATACTTTCTGATAACTTTTTTGTTTAGTGTAGGGCTTCTTCTTTTTTTTTACTCATACTTATCTGTTTTCCCTACTATGCTTTGAACATTTAATTACCAATAAAGTTCATTTCCTTCACTGTCGCTTACTTATATTGCCTTCATACTTTGATTTATTGCTTGTCTCATAAACTTGATGTGATAAACCAAAGATATGACTGAACTTTAACAAAGTGTTAAGCTGCCTACGTACCTCTTTATAGAGGATCAAGTCATAACGTAGTTCAAAAGAACATAATTTGATTTGAATGGGGGGGTGCCGTACACAGTTTATACTCGTGCGGGCCAGGAGTGACTATCTTTAACCACTTTAGACAAAGTAGGATATTTAATGCTTTAACCACTTAAAATATCTGAGTGGGGTGAATTAATAGTTTAACCACATATAATTACCTTTGGTGGGTGTCGTGCACAGTTTATACTCATGCGGACCAGGAGTAACATGCAGTTTAGGCTCGTGCGTCATGGAGCGTTCCTTAGGTTTGACTGGATTACGCGTAGTAGCGTTTCAAGAATTTGCCATTTATGGGGCCAATTCCTACTCCATCTTCAGATATCAACTTGTATGCACCATTTGTATATACTTCTTTCACGACATATGGGCCATCCCACTTGGGCAAGAATTTATTTCCCACTCGGTGAGTGATGACAATAGGCCTTCTCACAGCAAGGACTAAGTCTCCGACTTGAAAGGAACGTATCTTCACTTTTTTGTTAAACGTTCTGGAGAGGCGAGCTTGATAGCACTCAAGTCTCTGTTGTGCTCCTAACCTCTTTTCATCAAGTGCCTCTAATTCTTCAAGACGCAGTCGTGTGTTCTCTTCTTCAGTCAAACCTTCTTGTATGGCAATTCTCAAAGATGGTATTTGCTTTTCAAGGGGCACCACAGCTTCAACCCCATACACAAGGGAGTATGGAGTAGCTTGAGTAGGCGTTCTATAAGTAGTTCGATACGCCCATAAAGCTTCATGAATCCTTTCATGCCAGTCTCGCTTTGACTTGGAGACTACCTTCTTCAACAGATTACACAGTGTTTTGTTGAAGGCTTCGGCAAGCCCATTAGCTGCTGCATTATACATAGAAGACTTCCTTTGCTTGAAGTCAAACTTCTCACAAAGCCTATCAATCAAAGAATTACTGAACGGCCTCCCATTATCCGTGATGATGTATCGAGGCACTCCATATCTATATATGATGTTGATGCGGATGAAATCAGCAACATTTTCCTTCTTTACTTCTCTCAAGGGTACAACTTCCGCCCACTTAGAAAAGTAATCAGTGGCAGCCAGAATATAAAGATGGCCTCCAGAAGACTTTGTTAACGGCCCCACCACATCTAAGCCCCATGCATCAAATGGCCATGAAGAAACGGTTGGATGTAATGGCTCCGGAGGCTGATGAATGAGATTTGCATGAAACTGACATGGCTAACACTTTTGTGCATAGTCTATGCAATCTTTTACCATAGAAGGCCAGTAATATCCCATCCTCTTGATTCTGAAATGTAACTTGGGTCCAGACTGGTGGGCGCCACATATTCCAGAATGAGCTTCCTCCATAGCTTGAAGAGCTTCTTCATCACTTAAGCATCTTAAGAGAATACCATCAAACGATCTTCTATAAAGTATATCTTTGTAATAGAAGAATCGTGGTGCTCTACGCCGAACATCAATCCTTAGGTGTGGATCATTGGGGAGCTTATCATACTTCAAGTAATCCACGAACGGTTGTCGCCAATCTTCCTTCCCAATATCGAACACTTCTATGGCACAATACCCAACTTCTTCATCATCTTCCTTTTCGAAGAAGGGAGGTACCACCCAACTTTTGCAGATCGGAACTTGGAAATGTGCTTCAGGCATTGCTATGGTTGATGCTAGCTTTGCCAAAGCATCAGCTTGTTTGTTCTTACTCCTTGGAAGATGTTCAATCTCTACATCTCCGAGCCAATTCATAAGCCTTTGAGCATAGTCATAATACGGACGTAGCTCGGGTTTCTTAACCTCATATAAACCAAGCAGCTGGTTGATTATTAACAACGAATCTCCATATACCTTCAGGTGTCGTTGCTTTACATCTACTGCCATCTCCAGACCAAGTATAAGAGCTTGATATTCAGCTACATTGTTAGAGCAATTTTCAGTTAGATTGAAGGAGTATGGCAGAACTTCTCCATCTGAGGTCACAAATACCACTCCTGCGCCGGCTCCTTCTCTGTGAGCAGCTCCATCGAAATACATCTTCCAAGGAGGAGTGATTTCAATAGCCAATATATCTTCATCGGGGAGATCATCAGATAACTCCCATTCTGCAGGCATGGGATGATCAGCTAAGAAATCCACCAATACTTGCCCTTTCACTGCCTTTTGAGGGACGTATATAATCTCGAATTGCTGCAATTGAAGATACCACCTTGCAAGCCTATCAGAGAGCACCGGCTTTGACATAACAAACTTTAATGGGTTAGCCCTTGAGACCAAGTAAACAGTATGAGCTTGAAAGTAGTGTCTTAATTTCTGAATTGCAAAGATGAGAGAAAGACATATCTTTTCAATTGGTGAGTATTTTAACTCATTTGGGGTCATCGTCCTACTCAAATAGTACAAGGCACACTCCTTTCCCTCATCATTATTTTGTGCAAGCAGGGCTCCAACTGATCTTTCTTGAGCAGATATGTAGAGAATCAATGGACGTCCGGCTATTGGAGCAACCAATACTGGCGGCTTCATCAAATATGATTTAATACTGTTAAAGGCATTAGTGCAAGATTCATCCCATTCAAATGGGCTGCCCTTTTTCATAAGATGGCTGAATGGTTGGCATCGGCCGGCTAAATTTGATATGAATCTTCTTAAGTATGCCAGCTTACCTTGCAAACTCTTGAGCTCATGTATGTTTTGGGGTACCTGCATCTTCATAATTGCATCAATCTTTGCTCTGTCAATTTCAATACCACGATGTCGGACAATGAATCCAAGGAACTTTCCAGAAGAAACTCCAAATGCGCATTTAAGTGGATTCATCTTGAGTTGGAATTTTCTAAGACGCTCAAATATTTGTCTTAAATCTTGGAGATGATCCTTTTTCTTCTTTGATTTCACCACGATGTCATCAACATAGCATTCGACATTCTTATGGAGCATGTCATCAAATATCTTTTGCATGGCTCGTTGATAAGTGGCACCGGCATTCTTCAAGCCAAATGGCATAACATTGTAGCAATATATTCCTTTAGGAGTGCGGAAGGCTGTTTTCTCTTGGTCTTCTGGGGCCAGGCTAATTTGATTATAACCAGACGATCCGTCCATAAATGAAAGGACTTCATGGCTAGTTGTTGCATCAATCATGAGCTCAGTAATTGGCAATGGAAAGTCATCTTTTGGGCATGCCAAGTTCAAATCCCGGAAGTCAACACACACTCTAAGCTGTCCGTTTGCCTTTCTTACTGGCACAATGTTAGAGAGCCAAGTGGGATACTTCACTTCTCTTATTTTTTTCGTCTCAAGGAGCTTATTAACTTCAGCCTCAATCAAGGGAACCAGCTCTGGTCGAAATCGACGCTGCATCTGCTTAACTGGCTTGGCTCCTTCTTTTATTGCTAAATGATGAACTGCCACCTTTGGATCTAATCCGGGCATTTCTTTGAATGACCATGCAAACACGTCTCTAAACTCTTGAAGAAGCTCAATGTAAACTTTTTCTTCATCGGCTGTTAACAAAGCACTTATATAGGTTGGCCTTGGATCGTTATCAACACCCAAATTAATCTCCTTCAATTGATCAACAGTAGATTTGACACCCTCTTCAAATTCTGGAGGAGCATCATCAGCATCTTCCTCTTCGGTTGAGGTCTCCTCTCGTATAGTGACATGATTCACCGTGGCAACTTGTTCCAAGAATTCTTGCCTTTGAAAACGTGGGTTGGACCTAACTTGTTCATTCTCTCCCACTTTAACAATGCTCCCCACTTCATAGCCATCTCTCCTCATCTCGACGATCTTGCTTTGTAGATCTCTTTCTGCACTTTGTAGATCTGTTTGCATGATGATGGAATGAACAACATCTGATGAGCCTACACTTTCACGATCATCTTCTTCACTTCGGGTGAAGATTATTGTTCGTTTTTTAGCTTTCAACATTGTACCACATGATATAGTCAGGAAATGTCGTCTTTTCATGCGAGATGGGATCCGACTATGTATCTTTGGGAAACTTGGGAACTTAGTGGTCCTTTTAGCCCCAGCTGGTTTGAGTCTCTCGAATACTGAGATTCTTTCTGTCTTTCTATCTTCCTCATGAGACTCCTCTTCTTCAGAGAGAATTTCATCTTCAGTGATGTAGTTTGTGTTTGCCCTCTTTATCGCAATGCGAACAGGTTTTTGCGGAACATATCCTATGCCTGTTCTAATACACTTGGAAGTACGGCCATTACTCTTCAATTTCTCTTGGGTGGTTCCACTAGGAATCTTATGAGACAGTTCATTTGCCGCACATTTTTCTTGAGGGTCATAACCAGCTTTCACAAGAAGTTTGTAAGCTTGTGGGCTATACGATTTGGAAACTGCCGCCTCAAATACATCTCCATGCTCAGTTTTAGCCGCTTGTGTTGGGCGAGTGAATCCTTTGAGTGGAGGGGGAGAGGGCCTCTCAGCGTCAACCTTAGTCAGGGGTAGTGTCAACCCTTCTACAGTTTTGATCAACTGTTTACTTTTATTAGAATGTGTGGATGAAACATCATCTGCATTCTCTTTTTCTTGTTTATCATCACCTTTATCTTGTGATGAAGTTCCTTCCTGCTTATCGGCCTTGATACTTTTCAGAAAATATCTGGCGTCTGCGAAGTATGATTCTGCTTCTGTAAATGGCTTTTCATCACCGAGTACCTTTTTTATGTTACCTCCATCGCAGTATTTGAAGCACTGATGCAGCGTAGAAGGAATCACTCCATTTTCATGCAACCATGGGCGCCCCAAGAGCATGTTGTATGATGTTTTAGCATCAATGACATGAAACAGAACTGTTGAGGCCATCTCATCTATTATCAAGTTCATGACTATCGTACCAAGTGTTCTCTGGCCCTCTTGATTGAACCCATGAATCGTTAATCGGCTACTGCCAAGTTCATCTGTTGAAATTCCTAATTTTTTCAACGTTATTAGAGGTAGGATATTGACCGCTGAACCTCCATCAATCAGTATTCGATTCACCCTTTGCTCTTGAGTGCAACCAGCTACGAACAAGGGTCGGTTGTGAGATTGTGAACCGAGCAGTAAGTCTTCCTCAGTGAAGGTAATCTTCATAGCATGGGCCTTGCTTTCAACTTTAGGCACAACAGCTTCGCCTGCCATATGGCATGAATAATTAATTCCACCATCTGCAGAAGTAGAGTTTGCAGTTGCATCTTCATCTAGAAAGATCTTCCCTTGCTCAACCAATCGCATAACTTTGTCTTTAAAGACAAAGCAATCTTTGATAGAATGTCCCACTAGTCTATGATACTTGCAGTATTTTGGATTGTCCGTTTGTCCCGCTTCTTCTGGTCGCTTCATTTCAGGAAGCTCGATAAGTTTATCTTTGAGTAGATCATCGAGTATGCCTGGGACATCTGAATCAAGGAATGGGTACTTCCTTTCTTGCATTTCTTTCAAGGTCAATCTTCTTTGCCCCCTTTCTTGAGACTCATTCTTCACTTTATCATCTTTTTCATTCTCATTCCTTCGGAACTTAACAGTTGATGCATTGGTTGCCATAGATCCTTTTTCGGAAGATTTATTGTAGGGTTTGCCCCCTTTCCTTGCCTCTTGCTTTTCTTTATACTTGTAGGATCCAGGAATCGGTGGTTCTACAACTCCACTTATCCCCATACTTAGCTCCATGTCGTGAGCTCTTGTGGCCAAGTCTTCAAAGGTTTTAGGCTTAATCCCTTGAAGTATGTAACGAAGGTTCCATTGCATTCCTGCTGTGCACATCTCAATGCCAGAAACTTCAGACAATCGATCTTTACAGTTTAGGCTCAAATTTCTCCATCGATTAATGTACTCAATTACTGGCTCTTCTTTTAACTGACGGGTGTTCGTCAACTCTATCATGCTAACTGTCCTCCTAGTACTATAGAAACGGTTAAGGAATTGATATTCCATCTGATCCCAACTGTCTATAGAGTCAGCCTCCAAGTCGGTGTACCATTCAAAAGCATTTCCCTTCAGAGAGCGAACGAATTGTCTCACCATATGATCTCCGTGAGTGCCAGCATCATTGCACGTTTCTATGAAATGTGCTATATGTTGCCTTGGATTACCTTTGCCATCAAACTGTTGGAACTTGGGGGGTTGATAGTTAGGTGGCATCCTCAAGTTGCCAACCCTCCTAGTATAAGGCTTAGCATAAGCGAATGAAGGTTTAGAGCTCTCTTCGAATTGGTCCTTCATTGTGCCAAGTATAATGCTTTTTAACTGGCTGATAGGAACCATTCCATCATGGGAGATGTTCAATTCTTCTTCAATCACCCTTTTCCCCATCGTCTGATGCTTCGCAGACTCATCTACTTCATTTTCAGCATCTTCTTCTTGCTTTTCGTTTGCACGGCTAGTTTCAGCACCAGCCATTTTCTCCATCAGTTTGAAAATCAAAGTACTTTGTTCTTGGTTCTGTTTGGCAAGTGCAGCAACGGATTCAGTTAAGCTTGCCAACTGTTCTTCGACAGACGAAGTGTTTATTGCCATTGTCGAGGCTATGGATGAATCAGACGATGAGCTTTCTTCAAGTATAGGGGTTGAGTTAGCTGAGTCGTTTTTCTCATCTTTATCATCATATGGTATCACTCCAGAGGTAACTCCAACTGAAGAATTTATCTCTGAAGAGGCTTCAGATCGTGCCATCTTTGACATGCTTCTAGTTGTTACATTAACGTCTTCCACTTGTAATTCTGAAGACTTGAAGACAGAAGCTGATCTGTTGACTTTGATTCTTAGCGGAACCATCTTACTTTGCTCGAAGAGGAGATGAGAGGTAGAAACGGTCCCACTGGGCGTGCCAAAATTTGTAACAACAAATTTTGTATTTATTAAATAATAAACACAAAAGGAATTACAACGAAAATCCGATGTGGATTAAACTTGAAAATTGAAGTAGACAGCTTCTATTTATCCTCTGATTCCTCTCTTGAGTTGACTTTCTTGACTTTATCAACTTTCTGAGTCGGATCTTTGGATAAAGCTTGTCCGAGCTCGGGTTCAGGGCTTGAAGCTTGAAAACGTTTATCCGGAGGCGTCGAGCCTTTGTTCGGATCGAACGTTGACTTGAAGATTTGCTGTGAAGAACGTCGTTCAATTTGGTAGAACACCGTTGACCCCACGATTTTTACTGGATGAAGAACGCCGGATCGGAGAGGTTTAGCACCTTGATCCTTGATCGGAGGCAGTTCTTGACTTGAAGTTACTTTGAAGCTGCTTGAAGACTGGCTTGAAGTCTTCGATTTGAAGCTTTGAAGATTTGAAGATCTGGAGCTTGAAGATTCGAAGATTTGAAGATCCTTGAAGGTCTTGAGCTTGAAGATTCGAAGATTTGAAGATCCTCGAAGGCCTTGAGCTTGAAGATTTGAAGATTTGAAGCTCCTCGAATGTTCTTGATTTCTTCAAGAGCGTCTTGTCTTCGGGTGCTTGAATGTGTTTGGAATGAGGATTGAAGGTCCTTATTTATAGGTAGAGAAAATAACCACTTGAGAGATATTTTCTCCTTCAAAAGATATGTTGGGCTTCCTCCTTTAATTAAGCCTGCTGGACTGGATACGGGCCTATTTAATTTAAATAAGCCTGCTGGATTTGATTTGGGCCTATTTAATTTAATTAGGCTTTTGACTTGGGCCTATTTAATTTAATTAGGCCTTCTGGATTAAACTTGCTGGATTTGTTGACTTAAATCAGGCCCACTTGCCTTGGATTAAACCCAATTAATTTAAATTGAGCCCACTTGGCTTGGATTTGACCAATTTAATTTAAATTGAGCCCATTTGGCTTGGATTTGGGCTCAAATAATTATATTAATTATTAATTATTTATTTACTTATTTTAGGAATTAATTTATTTAAATTCCTTAATAAATAAATATTTAATCAATATTTAATATATTTTCTTTGCATTTACATTTATTAGGCAATAAATTTTAATTGCCTACAATACTATTGTTCTCTTTTACATTAGTTATCTCGTATAGGGCGTGGTATTAGTATTATAGATTCAACATATTGAAATTACCAAATTATCCACCTCAATTCCCTTTCACAAAGGCCATTTTCATTTCTAAACCTTGCACTTTTCCTTCATCCCTTATGCCTCTACTTAATTTTTTGCTTTTCATCCATGGCTGCCACAGTATCACCATCTTTCTCTTTTGCTCATGACAAGACCCTTACTACAGTATTTGTCTATGCCTCCGCTTTTCGCCGTGTTCGTGCCAACCACTTGCAGGAGGTCACCACAAAAACGAGACGTTTATGAAGATGTTATATATTGAAATCCAAGGCCCTAGACAATGTTTGCCAATTTATCTCCTCGATCGATAAATACTTCACCACATTCTATGATTCAATAAAAGTATCAAATGCATTGCGAATTTAGGTGTTCTTCATTGGATTTAAGAACTAAATGAAAAGGTTTTTTTTTGGATTTGGGTTATTGGGTCTCCATTGATGACTGCATTTTTGTGTTACAGGGGGAGTTGAGAAGGAGACCGAAAATTTACTTTTGTGAGAATTTGAATGGGATTCCAATGAATTTCATTAGTTGAACCTTGGAGTGATGAACTACAAATGAGAATTTGAATGGAATTCCAATATATTTCATCAGTTGAACCTTGGAGACATGACTTGCAAATTATGTTGAAAGTTTGATTTAAAAGTGGGTTTCCTTTATTTTATCTAGGATATATGTTTGTGATTTTTTTAATACGAAGGACAAAAAAGTAGTTTCATTATAAACATATTATTCATGAAATTTAATATATCCTACCAAATAACATCACTTATCAATATTACTTATTTATTTTAAAGCACCTCCACTTTGCAGCACACTCCAACTCAGCAGTACTCCATTTTGTGCTGCAAAATGGAGGAAATACTATAGCCACTGCATTTTGCAGGCGATATAGTACACACTGCATTTTTTTCTTTTATTTTTTTTATTTAAATAATATATGTATGTGTATGTTAATTTTTAATATTAATTTTGGAGTAAAAATGGAACAAACTGCTGAAGATGAGCAATTGAATCAACTACATTATAGAGTTGAATGTGTTGCAAAATAGAGTCGACTGATGAAGATG
Source organism: Pogostemon cablin (assembly GCA_023678885.1). Classification (NCBI taxonomy): domain Eukaryota; kingdom Viridiplantae; phylum Streptophyta; class Magnoliopsida; order Lamiales; family Lamiaceae; genus Pogostemon; species Pogostemon cablin. The sequence continues at coordinate 36,068,507 of CM042963.1, forward strand.
ACCTTAACATACATATTACTAGGGGTGAGCAAAATACGGGTAAAACCGATTTAACCGACCAAACCGAACCGATCAATTCGGTTCGATTTTCGAAAAAATGGTTCGGTTTCAGTTTTAAAAAATAAAAAATCGAGTTTTCGATTCGGTTTCGATTTAAGGACTTAAAAATCGAAGAAAACCGAATTAATGTTTAATGTTTAGTATATACATTATATATGAAAACCCTAATTAATTCTCCAGCAGCCGTAATTGACTAATGTCCATATCCTCTGACTTCTGAGTTCTTTCCTTCCTCTCTCTCACAATCCAAGTCCAACACTCCATTCTGATTTCACCGCCGACCTAGCGGCCCCAGCCCCACCTAGCCTTAAACCCTCGCCGCCATACTTCAGTCGCCACCTCCCCCACGCGGTCGCGATTTCCTGTCCGCCCACCAGACTCCAGTAGCGATTCCAGTCGGCACGGCGTCCTTCCGCAAGATTCCAGTCGCTCCTTCCGCCGGCGTCTGAAGTTCATCCCACCATGTCTCTTCTTTCTGTTAAATTTTTTGAAATTCAATTTGATGCTAAGCGACGTAGTTTGCGAGTATTAGGTTTTCTCAGAGCCTCCAATCGAAGTCCGCAAGGTGCAGTTTTCCCTCTTATTCGTCGCCCTCTTCAGTTTAGCAGGAGTTGTTTTGTATATTTGTACTTCCTGTAGTGGTGGTTGGTTGTACCATTGACATTCTTTGCAAAATGATTTCTTACCTGCATTACTTGTTGGCGATTGAAGCCATAATATCTCTACTGAATTCAATTAAATCAGAAGATTGCCTGATTGGGTTAGTGAAACATTGACAGGAATTGCAGAATTTTTTTAAAAAAATGATTTTCTGATCATATTGATGAAAAAATCTTGATTATTCCAGTGATTGATGTTGTTTATGGTTAAAAATAGTTGTAACATTTATGCAGGCTATAAATGCCCGAACCTAACTCCACCACCCTCCCTTGGAGTCCCGACCCCACAACCGGCTCTGATACCAATCTGATGCAAGCTATAAATGCCCGAACCTAACTCCACCTCAAAACTATGGTCAAGAGTGGAGGTTTGCCCCATTACATTTATAACCACAACATTTGCCCCGTACATCCGATGTGGGACGAACCCCAAAGGCTTATCGCAGCCATTCAGGTGGCCCAGGGGCTAGACCGATGCCCCTGCATCATCCATCCTCCCTTGGAGTCTGATGAGCGTGTTCTCAACACACAATATTAATCCACAAGTATGAAGGATGCTATTGTAGCTTTGATAAGCGACCAAGTATTTATCGAACCCAAATAACATATTATTATTAATTTAATTATATTCTAACTTACTAAGACTATTATGGAAAAATAGTTGAATGATTAAGTAATGATTAAGTAACTAATAACTAAATAATTAAAAGAACAATTAAAGTAAATAAACAGTAGAGATTGAACGAAAGTGAATAAGTGAGAAGATAGGTAGTTCTTCGGTCCATCCAGTTTAACTTATTAATTTTCCTTCCGTGTATCAATGTCCGACTCTGCCTTGTGGAATATGAAAGCATCACTAAACCATGCAAATCTACTCTATAGACACAAGTAAATAAGCGTGTGACACGTGTAAACACAAGTAAATAAGCGTGTGACACGTGTAAATATTCTTGGAGCAAGAGATATAACTCACCCCCCTTTCTAGGTACTATCAGTATCAATTATTTCCCGTCCACTAAGTACTCTAACCCGATATATTCTCCCTTTCTAGGTACTATGAAGTTATACTATTTATCCTACTTAATAACACGAATACGATTCAATTAGCAAGTATTCATATAAGATAGTTCTAATGAGACTTCAGAATCCCTTTACTTAGAATCATAACATATAATCCTGCTCAGTAGTGAACGCACTCAATCAATAATCAAGATATGTATTCAGACTCTACATAACAATTAATGATGCACAAAACAACTCTGAGTATGAATTAAAAACGCATAATCTTATATAAAATAAACCACAAGTAGTGTTGTACGGAGTATACATACGAAAGTTCAATTAACTCATAAAACCTTCATAAACCCTAGAATTACCGAAGCGGTTCTAGCCCATGATTGGTCGGGGAACAATCATGGTGGTTGGATAGATCTTACCCATAGTCTTGAAAATTATTAGATAAATTAAGATGCGAAGTAAACCCTAGATGCGGGCGCCGTCGCGTCTTTATCCGTCTTGAATCTTCACTTGGTTCTCACTTGATTCGCCAGACGAATCTCTCTCCACAGCTCCGTGGATGGCGGTAGCATTTCGAATGATGTGTAGAATGAAGGTGGTGAATGGCTCTCATTTCCCTTGCGTATGGTCTTCTTTTTATACTTGTGAGTGCTTTTTACGGATCTAGGATGGGCTTTTTGAACGAAAACACGCACTGAAGGTGTAAAAATACGGATCCGGACGTGTCCAGTGCATCAGTTCGACCAAAGGCCTTGGTCGAACTGATCACAGTTGGTCGAACCACAGGTCGAATCGGCCTGTAACACACTGGCAGGTCGCTAGTTCGACCCAAATGGCCAGTCGAATCAGAAGCTTTCCGGTCGAACTGTAACTGCTTCTGTTTAAGCTTCTGGTTCGACCACGGTTCGACCAAATGGCTTGGTCGAACCACACTTCTGCCAATCTTCCGACGCCTGGTTCGACCAGAGATGCTAGTCAAACTGATATCTGCTTGGTCGAACCATGCTTCTGCTTGGTCGAACTGGTGTCTTCGATACCCTTTTTCCAGTTCTGATCACTTCTATCCCATTTTCCTTCGAAAATCCACTCAAACGGACTCAAACGCACCTGATTCATGACTTTACACTATACCACACGATTTATCTTGACTTAAGATCAAATCTTACATCATTATCCCATGAATCAAGGCTCAAAACACGTGAATTTATACACTTATCAAACCCCCAAACTTACATGTTGCTCGTCCCGAGGCAACGCAATCAAAACATAGGAGTAGTGTAAATTTTACAAGTCCATCTAGTCAAATACAAGTCATACCTACACATGCAACTCTGTCAACTTAAAATAAGTATCACTTGCATCATACATTTCATTCATGCAAAACATCACTCAACTATAATAAAATTCGGATTACTAATTCATCTAGCTCACAAGATAAGTGTTTACTCTCGTACTCAAGTGTAAAAGATGTACTCCTTAACAAGTTAGTATATACGCTCACTTCTATTCATATTTCCGCGTAACCATAAGCTTGGCAAATGTCTCAAAAATCAACTTATAATCACTTCGTCACTAGGATCACAAAGGACTTGCTTTTGGGTTGTAATATTGGCTCTTTGGTAAAGGTAGGAAAATATAGATAAAGTGACCAATTCACTAGTAGAGAATTACCTTGGACTTTTGCTTTTTATCAAACAGCTTCTTCTCTCCTTCTTATTCTCATGATCTTCGCGATTCAACTTTTCTTCTTTTCCTTGGCATCAACATCATCCTTTTTCTTTTCAAAGTACAAGGGTACCAATTTCGGGCACTATCCTTCTAAGCAGTTGGGGTACCGATTTCAGGCACTACCCCTAACAAGATTTAACCATTTTTCTTTTCTTTAAATTCAAGCTACTCATCCCAAATTTTCTTCCTTTCTTCTTATTCAAGCTAGCATTTATTCACCTCAACTCTCTATTAATGAATAGGGTATTCAACAAGGCTCAAGTAAAGGATAAATAAAGGCTTTTAAATCAAGGCTTGCCAAAGAAAAAACTTGTAAAGGCTCAAAGGGCTTCCAATGATTTACTAATATATGGGAAGGTAAAATTTGGCTAAGTGACTCAAATAAACAATAACGACCTAAGATCATGTCCTAATAATTCATTAATCATAAGTTTCATACAAGACTCCAAGCCAAGTTCTAGAATACGGTCATATAAATGATTCTGACAAGAATAATCTATCATGCATATAGCATAATTTCATAAGGCTAAAATTCTCACATGGGTAAATAGAATCCTAAGCACTCCTTAAAGCACATAATCAAGATCAATTCGTTATGAACTCCACATATTTAACAAGTAATACATGCTTCTCATCAACAAAATCAACACATGCAAAATACGAATGCAACATTCCTAACAAAGAATCCAACATATCAATCCAAATCAAGTGTCATCAACCAACCAACCTCAAATATCAAGTATCACACATCCATCAATTCTCAAATCAATATCATACGTACATGCCACTCACACCACAAATACCCATCCTGTAAAGAGAAAAAGAGAAGGGAGATGAGATGAAACAGATAAATAATAAAAAAACCTGATGCAATCTACTCTTCCGGAGCATCATCCTCGTTATCGTCATCATCATCACTCATCTCCGAGTGCCATCTATCAAAATCTCTATGGAGATTACTCAACTTCCTATTTAGCTCACGCTCATCATCTTGCATCTTTCCCAATCTCCTATCCATCTCCATGTAGTTGGTATGCAATGCGGTATATCTCATGTCAAGCGCTGTATAACTAGTGGTAAGTAAGCCCAGCTGGCGGTTCGTCTTCTGCTGATTGTTGTTAAGGTTGGTCAACTGCTCATTCATCAACCTGAACTGCTCCCTCAAGTACTCCTCAGGACCGCCCAATACTACTGATGTGGCACTGCTGGAATAGGTCGTGATGGTATCTCGTGCTGCTGCAGAACATCCATCTCAGGATGAATCAGATCCGCTCCATGCATCCCAAGCTCATCATGCTGCTGCTGCTGTTGTGGCTGTGGCTGAAACTGCCCTTCATCAACAATCCTCTGCAGCTCTTGGTACATCCCTACAGCGTACATCTGAGCCAAAGTCCTCCAATCACCTTTTCTCAAGCACGTGATTGAAATAACCTCATGCGCCAACGTGTTCATCAACTTGTTACCCTCATTTTCACATAGAATGGGAACATGAAAGAAAAGATCTTCAATCCCCTCGTATAGAACCAATCTCCATCACGATGATGAGCAAAACCAGCTTGCACGCACACACTCATGACTAGATCTGGATCCTCAAGGATGGATGTAATGCCAGTAAAGTTCATGTGGTAATGTTCGGCCACAGAAGTTAGCAATCCTCCAATATTCACTCGCTGGAATATGGAACTCCTAAACTTGTAAGCTGCTGAATCAGGTATGACCTCACATTGAACCTCACTCCATTCAACATGTACCATAGAACATACAACTCAATCCTCGATACACAACTCCTTTCCGACTGAGCGAACAGCATGTTGCCCAATACTCGATCCATATATCGAATCACAGTGTTCCTAATTAACAAAGCGCGAGCATCCTTGGTCTTAAAATCCATATCCTCTCCAGAAATGGCTCTCCAAAAGTCATTCGCCTTGAAATACCCATTCTCATTTTTGGAGATCCCCCTCGGAGTCTCGAAAAGCTCATTGAAATCCTCCGCTGACCATCTTCTCATTTCGCCCCCCAGCTGAAACGAACACTCATAAGGGAACGGAGTAGAACCTTTCTTGATAGTGATCGAACACAGCACCTCAGCAGTCACATGGATGTACATCGGCTTTTTCAACTCAATAAAGTGACGTATCCCTACTTGGTCAAACATCCATATAATATTATCTCGGATGCGCATTGTAATCATAGCTCCATCATCCTGGTACCTCGATCGAGCTATCTTATCAGACATATCACCCCATCGTTCCTTAATTTCCTCCCAATTCTCCATTTGAATCTTGAAGTCCCTAGGTAGCCTCTCCTTAAGCCTCAGCTTCTTGGTAACTTCGTCCTCTCGAGACGGCCTATCTTGCCTTTTCTTGGAACGAACTTCAGCCTCCTTTTCTTTTTCTACAAAACAATACTTCAATACTAAACGGAAACAAAGGAAAACAAACTAACTAAGTTCTGAACCAACTATACATGAAACTTTACTCAAGACTTCAAGTTTTAACAAGTATAATCAATTTAAACTAGCATGCTTCTTTTCCATAAAGAATTCATCAATCAAAATATTCACATGCTAATTCAATTCCACGTCAATTCCAACTTCTCAACTATCAACAATTTCAACAACCACTTTACTTACGTATGCATTCAACAAGTCAACACAATTCAACTCAAAATTCAACATGCTTCACTTCACCACTCAAATTTCTCATCAATTACACATAAAAATCAAGGTCTAACAACAATTCAACAATTAAAATCGGACCCATTACTTATTCATATGAAATTTCAAATAATAATTCAATTTGCACCATGGATTATCATGAAAACTAGTTCAATCAACTTACCCACTCCAATATCAAGCAATAGAACTTCAATCCTAGGGTAATAGGGTCAAGTGAACATACCTTTTGATCCGGCCATAGCTTAATATGAACAAGTATGAACAATCCCCAATTCGTAAAAAAAACCTAGTTTTGCAACTAGAACACTCCAAATTTGTGAGGAATCGAGTGTAGAGAGTGTGGAATGTGGTTTAATCGAAGCAAAATCGAGTTAAATCAAAGTTTGGACGAGAGAATTTTTGATTCGGAGAGGATTCGAGTGTGGATGGTGTGTAAAGTGATCGAAACAGGGGCAAAAATATACTTAAATTCGCGGCTTACCTGTGCGATTCGACCCGAACATGTTGTCTAACCACCTCGTCGTGGTCGAATTGTGCTTCTAGACGGTTTTTAGCATTTGGTTCGACTCGAACGGCTGGTTGAATAAAACTGTCGTGGTCGAACCGACCTGTTACAAACTTTCAGGTGGCTGGTTCGACCCAAGCAGCTGGTCGAATCACACTTTCATGGTCGAATCGACCTGTAATAAAATCTCTGATCGTTGATTCGACCTCTATCGTTGGTCGAAGCCTGGTCGAACCACCTCGTGTATGGTCGAATCGACCTGTAACGAACTTTCAGGTTCACGGTTCGACTTGAGTTGCTCAGTTTGACCACTCTCCTTGGTCGAATCGTGGTTGAATCGAGCTCCTGCTCCTTCGAAATTTACTATTCTTCGTCCCCTACATATTTCAAGCTCAAAAACGAACATTAGATACCAACACGGAGCAAAACTAAGCTAGAAAACCACTTAAAAGACTCTAAAATTATGCGTATATACTCCGCATACGACTCAATAAATAAAACATCACTAAACATTAAGCAAATTACAAAAAATCGACAAGTCAAAACCGATTAAAGTTTCAATATGCCGTAAAAAATCAACTTTTCTAACAGACGTTACAAAGAAAAGATCATACTTTCCGTGCTACGATGAGGTAATACATCACACCACCAAAACTTAGTAGAAACTATAGTTGAAACTAAGTTTGAAAGAAGATGTAATTTCCAATTAGTAAGCACGTCAAATATAAAAATTTCTTACTCACACTAAAGAAATAAAATAATAAAACAGGAGGGAAAGCGCCCAACAGGCGCTCTTGTTTAACGTCGGAGAATCACGATGGTACCAAATCAATGCAAGGTATCCTCAAAGACGACACAAGCATCATTCGGCACCTTATAGTGTTTCAATCGATGCTCATTCGCCGCTATGATGTCTCCATCCTTGTCCATGAGTTCAAAATTCCCCCTTCCACAGGCTCTATGGATAATGAACGGTCCCATCCACGTTGATTTCAACTTTTCTGCAAAGAGCTTCAAATGAGAGTTAAAAAGTAATACCTCATCACCTTGCTTGAATTCCTTGTAAGTGATCTTCGAATCATGCCATTTCTTCATTCTTTCCTTGTAGATCATTGAATTCTTATAAGCTTGATTCCTGAACTCGTCTAGATGATTGATTTGAGTCATCCTCAACTCCTTTTGATCCTTAAGACACAAGTTCAAGCTTCTCAATGCCCAAAAAGCTTTATGCTGAATTTCTATGGGTAAATGGCACGGCTTTCCATAGACGATTTGATACGATGACATATCAAGCACCGTCTTGTATGCAGTTCGAAACCCCCACAACACATCGTCGAGCTTCATAACCCAATCCTTCCTATTGGTTCTGACTACCTTCTTTAAAATTTGCTTAACTTGTCGGTTGGAGACCTCAGCTTGTCCATTCGCTTGAGGGTGATAGGGTGTAGTAATCCTATGCTTCATACCGTAATCCTTGAGCACTCTCTCTAGAAGCTTGTTGACGAAGTGAGAACCTCCATCGCTTACAAGTGCTCTAGGGACTCCATAGCGGGCAAAGATATGTTTCTTCAAGAAAGACAACACGATCTTTGAATCATTCAAGCGAGTAGGAATGGCTTCCACCCACTTAGAAACATAATCCACAGCAAGAAGGATGTATAGGAATCCATTAGATGGAGGAAAAGGCCCCATAAAATTGATTCCCCATACATCGAAGATCTCTATAACAATGCTCGGCTGAAGTGGCATCTCATCTCTCCTACTTATATTTCTCATCCTTTGACATCTATCGCATGTCGCTATATAGGATTCATAGTCTTTAAACAAAATAGGCCAATAAAGAGCAGATTGAAATACCTTAGCTGCCATTTTTTTAGGTCGGAAGTGCCCCCCGTTAGGTTGTACATGGCAAAAATCAAGAACACTCTCCATCCCCATTTCGGGCACACACCTACGGACTATAGAATCTGTACATATTTTGTAGATAAATGGATCATACCATATGAAAGTCTCAACATCCCTCTTAAACTTAGCAAGTTGGTACCAGTTGAGATCTCTTGGAATTTTTCATACAACAATGTAATTGACATTATCCGCATACCATGGATCCATTCCTTGAGCAGCAACTACACAAGCTCTTTCCGCTCATTCAGCAAACACCACCATGATCTTCTCATCAGGAAACATCTCCTCAATGTATTCAAAAGAATCATCACAATGCTCCCTTGTCTCCAACCTTGATAGGTGATCCGCCAAAACATTCTCCATTTCTTTCTTATCTCGGATCTCCATATCAAATTCCTGCAGAAGAAGGACCCATCTAATGATCCTTGGCTTCGCTTCCTTCTTCTCTATTAAGTACCGGATCGCAGAATGATCCGTATACACAATGGTCTTCATGCAACCAGATACTGTCAAAACTTATTGAATGCATACACAACAGCTAGAAGCTCCTTTTCAGTGACAGTGTAGTTCTTTTGTGCTACATCAAAAGTCTTACTCGCATAGTAGATGGCGTAGAACTTCTTCTCATTCATCTGCCCAAGCACCACTCCAAGTGCTTGATCACTTGCATCATACATAAGTACAAATAGTTGAGTCCAATCTGGTGTGATCAAGATAGATGCAGAAATAAGTATCTCCTTCAAAACCTGAAAAGTTGTTAAACATTCATCATTAAAAACAAAATGAACATCCTTTTCAAGTAAGTAAGACAATGGTTTGGAGTATTTTGAGAAGTCTTTGATAAATCTCCTATAAAATCCTGCGCACTCATTTTTTATTCGTAGGTGGTGGAAGCTTCTCAATCGCCACCACCTTTGCTCTATCAACCTACAATCCCTTAGCCGAAATATGGTGTCCAAGAACAATCCCATCTCTCACCATGAAGTGGAATTTCTCCCAATTCAAGACAAGATTAGTTTCTTGATATCTTTTCAAAATAGTAGATAGGTTAGACAAACAAATATCAAAGGAGGAACCAAACACAGAAAAATCATCCATAAACACCTCCATGATCTTTTCTATCAACCCGTCAAATATGGCCATCATGCAACGCTGAAATATGGCAGGTGCATTACACAATCCAAAAGACATCTTTTTAAAGGCAAAAGTTCCATAAGGGCAAGTAAAAGTAGTTTTTTCCTGGTCTTCGGGTGTGATCATGATTTGATTATACCCCGAGTACCCATCCAAGAAACAATAAAACTCATACCCTGCAAGACGATCAAGCATTTGATCCATGAAAGGAAGAGGGAAGTGGTCTTTGCATGTATTTTCATTCAGTTTCCTATAATCAGTACACACACGCCATTCCGTAGGAATCCTAGTGGCTAGAGTCTCTCCATCATCGGCTTTCACTATAGTCATGCCCCCCTTCTTAGCTATAACATGCAATGGACTCACATGGGGACTATCACTAATTGGATAAATAATTCCTGCGTCTAGCTATGTTAGGATTTGCTTCCTAATCACTTCTTGAATAGCAGGATTAACTCTCCGCTGATTTTGAATGCTACTCTTATCTTCATTTAACAATCTTATCTTATGCATGTAATATGATGGACTAATACCTTTCAAATCATCAAGAAACCAACCATTTGCAAACTTATACTTCCTAAGTACATCTAGTAACTCGTCTCCATCGGCATCTTCATTCCTTTATCAAGGTTGAACATCACATCTTCTTTATCCATGCGCAGCTTTAGCTCACCCTTTTGCACATCAATCATAGCTCCAGCCGTAGCAAGGAATGGTCTCCCTAAGATTAGGGGAACATTATCCTTGTCATCCTCCATCTCAAGTACAAGAAAGTCCACAGGAAAGACTAGTTTCTCTACTTTCACTAAAACATCTTCAATCATCCCTTTTGGAAAAGTCATAGACCGATCCGCTAGTTGTAGAGCAACCGTTGTGAGAGTTAAATCTCCCAAACCAAGCCTTTGAAATATCGACAAAGGCATCAGATTGATGCTTGCCCCAAGATCACACAAGGCTCGTCGTGCCGGCCCCTTCCCAATTTCACATAGAATAGTGAAGCTTTCTGAATCCTTTAACTTCACTGGCAACTTTCTCTGTATGATCCAGCTGCAGTTCTCAGACAAATTCACTGTCTCAATTCCATTCAAGCTTATCTTCTTCAAAAGTATGTCCTTTAGGAAGCGGGCATAGTATGGCATCTCCAAGAGTGCTTCAGATAAAGGAATGCTCAAGCTTATCTTGTTTATGATATCTGAAAACTTCTTGAACTTTTCTTCCAATCCCTTCTTTACTAGCTGGAAAGGAAACGGAGGAGGTATCTTAGTTTTGGGAATCCCTCATTCATCACGTTCAACCTTCTCTGCTTTATCCTTTTCGGCTCTCAATCTCTTTGCTCTTTCCTATTTTTTTTTCTACTATAAGCTCAGTATTCTGCTCTTTGGATGACACTGGAGTAGCATCAACATCAAGTAAAACATTCGGCGTGGAAAATGGTGTCGAGCGATATGGTTCGACCAGGCGTGCTGGTCGAACCAGGCGAGTAATGGTCGAACCGCGCTTCTGCAAGTTTGTTCTCCCACAGACAGGCTGGTTCGACCACAGTTCGACCAACAGGGTTGGTCGAACCGTCTTTCTAAAAAAACGGGGTGTTCTATACAGGCTCTGTACAGACAGGTCGAACTAAATCGGTCGTGGTCGAACTGCTCGGTTTGGATCTCCAGAAGTTGCCCAAATGTCTGGTTCGACCTCCTCAGTATGGTTTGATCATCTGTGTTGGTCGAATCGAGATCGAATCGGGCTTCTGAAGCTTCAGAACTCGTTTTTGGCATCATCGGTCCCTCATACTGTGTTTCAGATCTTAACGTGATGGCATGGTATTGCTTCGGATTCGCTATACTTTGTGATGAGAACTTACCTCTCTACGGTTTGCGTCAATTGATTAACATTCCCGGCTATCTCCCCCATCAACAACGTCAAGTCCTTCATTTGCTTAGAAATATCCTCATGATTTGCATCAATTTTCTTTTCAAGCTTGGCCTCGAGACGATCTACTCTTGCATCATTCCATGCCATGTATCTGTTCACCGTATCTTCAAAACCAGGTTTTCCTTCTTCGACCTTAGCACTCGGATCAACACCAACAGGAGGTTGTATTACTATATTTGGATCTCTCCATGAAAACTCTGGCCTCCTTGGTTGTTGATAATTACCCGGGGGACCAGATTATTGTAGTTCCCTTGGTAATTCCGGTTTTCTTGATTTTGGAACCTCGTTCCTTGAATACTTTGACCCATGGCATAGTTCGCCTCTTCTATCTCCTCTTGGCTAGCTCCTTTATTATACACATCCTGCTGCATAATTGGTACTCGCTGAGCTATGTCAGTAATCTGCTTTTGCTGAGACTCAAGTAACTTGTTGATACTAGCCAAACTAGAGACGATCTCATCTTCCCTACTTGATTTTACCATTGTGTGCTCAATCTGCGCTACTTTTCTAAGAACATAAGTGCCTCACTCTATCAGTTGGCTAATCTCTTGAATTCATCGAAATATCCACAAAGAGCTTTTCGGCCTCAACGGATGACTTTGTAAGCAATGCTCCATTAGAAGAAGCATCAAGTAAAACTCGAGAATCATAGTCTAATCCATTATAGAAAATACTGATGTATTGAGCTTTAGAAAGCCCATGCTGTGGACACTTTCGAAGCATGTCCTTGAATCTGTCCCAAGCCTCATGAAACTTCTCATTACCATGGATAGCAAATTGATTGATTTCTTGTTTCATCTTAAACACCTTTGAAGGTGGCATGTAACGCTCCAAGAATTTCAATTTCTCCCAGGTATCGCATTCAGTAGCATTGAGATTATCGTACCAATCTCTCGTCGTTTCATTCAGCGAGAACTTAAATAAGATGATCCTCCTCGCATCTTCATGATCTCCTGCATCTTTTTATGTACTTGCATAACCAAGAAACTTATTCAGATGTTGCTGAGTATCTTCAAAGGTTTCCCCAAAAAAGGAACTCCTTTCAATCATGTTGATAAGAGCAGGGTGTAAATCAAAATCGGCTCCGGCCCCTCTTGCTTCTAACAGCCCCGCATTACCTCCTCCGTTATTCTTAAAGACTTCACGGATAGCAAGATTATCCGGATTCACTGCCATGATGACTGCTTCTGCTTCCAAGTTAAATTCGGTTGCAGCTTCAGCTGCTTGCGGATTCAGCTCGTCAACTTCAACTCCTAAATTAAGAGTCTCCGTTGGTTCTACGTTCTTATTCTTCTTCTTCTTCTTTCCCTTTTTCTTCCTCGACGATGCTCCAATCTTCGGATTATAAGCTTCTAAATCACCTACCTTTGACCTAGTGAGCATACACCTAAGAAAAATAAGCATTAGAAAATAAAGACAAGAATAATATAGTCTCAATTAAACTAGAACTAATAAATTAATAATTAATGTCGTCCCCGGCAACGGCTCCAAAAACTTGATGAGCGTTTTCTCAACACACGATATTAATCCCCAAGTATGAAGGATGTTATTATAGCTTTGATAAGCGACCAAGTATTTATCGAACCCAAATGACGTATTATTATTAATTTAATTATGTTCTAACTTACTAAGACTATTATGGAAAAATAGTTGAATGATTAAATAACTAATAACTAAATAATTAAAAGAACAATTAAAGAAAATAAACAGTAAAGATTGAACGAAAGTGAATAAGTGAGAAGATAGGTAGTTCTTTGGGCCATCCAGTTTAACTTATTAATTTTCCTTCCGTGTATCAATGTCCGACTCTACCTTGTGGAATATGGAAGCATCATTAAACCATGCAAATCTACTCTATAGACACAAGTAAATAAGCATGTGACACGTGTAAATATCCTTGGAGTAAGAGATATAACTCACCCCCTTTTTAGATACTTTCAGTATCAATTATTTCTCGTGAACTAAGTATTCTAACCCGATGTGATCTCGCTTATAGGTACTATGAAGTTATACTCTTTATCCTACTTAAAACCCGAATACGATTCAATTAGCAAGTATTCATATAAGATAGTTCTAATGAGACTTCGGAATCCCTTCACTTAGAATCATAACATATAATCCTGCTCAGCAGTGAACGCACTCAATCAATAATCAAGATATGTATTCAGACTCTACATAATAATTAATGATGCACAAAACAAATCTGAGTATGAATTAAAAACGCATAATCTTATATAAAATAAACCACAAGTAGTGTTGTACGGAGTATACACACGGAAGTTTAATTATCTCATAAAACCTTCATAAAGCCTAGAACTACCGAAGCGGTTCTAGCCCATGATTGGTCGGAGAACAATCATGGTGGTTGGATAGATCTTACCTATAGTCTTGAAAATTACAAGATAAATTAAGATGCGAATGGGCGGGCGCCGTCACGTCTCTCTCCATCTTGAATCTTCACTTGGTTCTTACTTGATTCGCCAGACGAATCTCTCTCCACAGCTCCGTGGATGGCGGTAGGATTTCAGATGTTGTGTAGAATGAATGTGGTGAATGGCTCTCATTTCCCTTGCGTAGGTCTTCCTTTTATATTTGTGAGCTCTCCTTACGGATCTAGGATGGGCTTTTTAAGCGAAAACATGCACTGAAGGTGTAAAAATATGGATCCGGACGTATCCAGCGCATCAGTTCGACCAAAGGCCTTGGTCGAACCGATCACAGCTGGTCGAACCACAAGTCGAATCAGCATGTAACACACTGGCAGGTCGCTGGTTCGACCCGAATGGTCAGTCGAATCAGAAGCTTTGATAGGCTGTCGCCGGCCTACCAAAATAGAATTTATATCCGACTCAATTCAAACAGAGTATAGAAGCGAGTACGGGTCGAACCCAAAAGAGTATAATAAAATTTAAATTAAATCGATGTGTTACAAATAAATAGAATAAATAAAGGGGGGTTTTGTTGGAGACAAATCAAAAATAGTACAAATAATAAATCAACTCAATTTAAATAACAAAGTACGTAGACGAATCTAATTAGAAAATTAACTAAGTAAGAAAAGTCTAGTTTAAGATGACGATCCCCTCCTGCTTACTAAATCAATTAATTACAGGAATTAAATATCTTATTTAACATGCAAACTCAAATCCCTAGATTGACGGTACGACCAACCAACCCGAATGTTCTTAAGTTCATTAATTAGGGTACGATCACTAAATTGAACTATTTATGAGTGATCCTATGGATTCGAACTCGAAAATGCATTAAGACTCCAAACATAGAATTACTATGCTATGAAAACTGACTAGGAATCATACAACCTAGACCCCATTACATCTAGAGGGAATAATCTCTATTTTGCCACTTAATCCAATTTCTACAACAATTACGGATTGTAGATCACTGAATAGCATTCAGCAATTAAATAATTAAACTAGTTGATCAAGCTAAATTAATTATTAAACTACTATAAATCAATTCAAGACATGTAATGGAATAAATTCACACAAAAGATACAATATAAAAATCCTTGATAATTAAACTAACATTCAATGGGAGGTTCACGAAATCCTAAACTAGAAAAAGAGATTAGCCCCGCATGTTCATGCTGAAAAATAAATTAAAATAATAATAAAAACCAGGTTGTCGATTGTTCTTCACTTCAAATCTGCCTTGGAGTAAAACTGCCGATCCTCTCATGCTCTTTCAGAAAAATAACTTGTAGTGTGTGTCCCCTGTGACCAACCAACCTTCCTTATTTATCTTCTTGTCCCCCAAGAAATCCTACTTTATCTCTTTTCTTATTTTTCTTGATTTCCAGAATCGCTGTGCCATATTTTTCCTCGATTGTGACTCCACCAGATTTGGAAGAGATCTTGCTGTGAAAATATGTAAAAGATATGCTGGCTCGATCTGTTTTCTAATTTACTCCTTTAATAGCCTGTTTCCACATCAATTCAAATAATTAAAATAATTATTTCTTAAAGATAAAATAAGTCAATATTAGTACATAAATAACATATAATTAAATTAAATAGACTTGAATTTCCACCAAATAATCATGCTAATATATGACTTATCAAGCTTTCCGGTCGAACTGCAACTGCTTCTGTTTAGGCTTCTGGTTCGACCACAGTTCGACCAAATGGCTTGGTCGAACCACACTGTCATGGTCAAATCACACTTCTGCCAATCTTTCGACGCCTGATTTGACCAGAGATGCTGGTCGAACCGATCTCTGCTTGGTCGAACCATGCTTCTGCTTGGTTGAACCGGTGTCTTCGACACCCTTTCTCCGATTTCGATCACTTCTATCCCGTTTTCCTTCAAAAATTCACTCAAACGGACTCAAACACACCTGATTCATAACTTTACACTATACCACACGATTTATCTTGACTTAAGATCAAATCTAACATCATTATCCTACGAATCAAGGCTTAAAACACGTGAATTTACACACTCATCAGAGTCCCGACCCCACAACCGGCTCTGATACCAATCTGATGCAGGCTATAAATGCCCGAACCTAACTCCACCTCAAAACCATGGTCAAGAGTAGAGGTTTGCCCCACCATATTTATACCCACAATATTTGCCCAGCACATCCGATATAGGGCAAACCCCAAAGGCTTACCGAAGCCATCCGGTGGCCCAGGGGCTGGACCAATGCCCCTGCATCAAACAGTTTATTCGGTGAAATCGGTTTACAAATCGTATCGAACCGATAATTTCGATTCGATTTTGTTCGGTGTATTCACTGAATCGGTTTTGGTTCGATTTTGCTTTTTTTAAAAATTCGGTGTTCGATTTTTTAATTTCAATTCGATTCGGTTCGATTTTGCACCGATGCACACCCCTATATATTACTCACTTAAATAATAATCTTTTATCTTATCTAATCTACAAAACGAGTTGTTAAAGTGCTTAAAAGAGAAATGTAGATAATTTTCTCTATTCATTATGATTAAATTTAATGGGGAATGACAAATCTACCCAACTTTTTTAAATATAAAATTATAGCCAACCAACAATAAGATTTTATAGCAATTATATATTTATTTGATATTTTTTTTACCAAAATACCCTCTACATCCATTTTTTTAAACACAGTGTTGGTTAGAGTATCGAATACCAGACACATGATATCGTTATCATGTTCGATACAATTGTTTTAACATTGAACGTCGGATTCATTGTCGGTCATGCTATCGGAGCCCTGACATAGAATACCAACATCATGTCCAACACCATTGTTATAGCATTGGATGTCGGAATCGGTGTCAGTCATTGTATCAGAGTCTTGATAAAGGACACCAACATCATGTTCGACACCATCATCATAGAATTGAATGTCGGATTCGGTGCCGGCCAAAGTGTCGGAATCCCAACATAAAATATCGATACTATATCTGATATCGTAGTCATAACACCGAATGCCGGATTTAATGTCAGTCAAGATGTCGTAGTATCGGCATAGAATACCAACATTCGAGTCATTGTAGACAATTTTTTTTCCTTAACTAAAGAACATTTCGGGCACACTATTCCATTCTTCCTCGGGCACATATCTTCGCACAAGAGAATCATTGCACATCTTGTACAAGAATGGATCATCCCACAAGTAACTTTAACATCATGAAAGAACTTCTTGGATTGATACTTATTAAGCTCATAAGGTCTCCTTCCACTAGCCAAGTAATTCACATAGTCCGCATACCACGGACTTCCTTCTTCCTCCACTAAAGCCTCAATTTGATAGCAATCACACTCCAAGATTTCTTCATCGGGAAAAACCTCTTTGATTAACTCATAAGTACCTTCACAATGCTCCCTCGACTCTAACCTTGAAAGATGGTCGGCTATCACATTCTCCGTGCCCTTCTTATCTCTCACTTCAATATCAAATTCTTGAAGAAGTAGTACCCATCTTATCACCCTTGGCTTTGCATCCTTCTTTGCCATGAGATACTTGATAGCGGCATGGTCGGTGTATACAATAGTTTTCGTTCCTACCAAATAAGGACGAAACTTATCAAATGCGTATACTACCGCCAAGAACTCTTTTTCGGTAGTGGTGTAGTTCCTTTGAGCCGCATCAAATGTCTTGCTTGCATAGTAAATAGCTCGGAATTTTTTTTCTCTTAGTTGCCCCAAAACTACTCCAAGAGCTACATCACTTGCATCACACATCAATATAAATGGCTCATTCCAATCGGGGGTGATTAAGATGGGTGATGAAATCAAAGCTTCCTTTAGCACCTGAAAAGCATTTAAACAATTATCATCAAACTTAAATGGCACATCTTTTTCAAGGAGATGAGATAGAGGTTTAGAAAATGAAGAAAAATCCTTGATGAATCTACGATAGAACCCGGCATGGCCAAGGAACGATCGTATTCCCTTCTCATTTGTTGGTGGTGGAAGCTTCTCTATAGCAACAACTTTGGCTCGGTCAACTTGCAATCCCTTTGAAGAGATGTGATGTCCAAGTACAATGCCATCATTTACCATGAAATGGCACTTCTCCCAATTCAACACTAAATTAGTGTCTTGACATCGCTTCAAAACAATAGCAAGGTTAGACAAACAATTATCAAAAGAAGAACCAAACACCGAAAAGTCATCCATGAAAATTTCCATTATATTCTCAATTAATCCTTCAAAGATTGCCATCATACACCTTTGAAAGGTGGCCGGTGCATTGCAAAGTCCAAATGGCAATCTTCGAAAAGCAAATATTCCATAAGGACAAGTGAAAGCGGTCTTTTCTTGGTCTTCGGGTGCTATGAGAATTTGGTTATACCCGGAATACCCATCAAGAAAGCAATAAAACTCATACCCGGCCAACCTATCCAACATTTGATCTAAGAAATGTAAGGGGAAGTGATCTTTACGTGTGTTTTCATTAAGCTTTCTATAATCAACACACACACGCCATCCCGTCACCGTCCTAGTGGCTATGGTCTCATCTTTATCGGTCTTCACTATAGTCATACCCCCTTTTTTAGATACTACATGCAACGGGCTCACATAGGGGCTATCACTAATAGGAAAAATCATATCGGAGTCTAACCACTTAAGAACCTCTTTTTTTACCACTTCTTGCATGATAGGATTAAGTCTTCTTTGGTTTTGAACACAAGCTTTCCCTTCATCCTCAAGTCTTATCTTATGCATGCAAATTGTTGGACTAATTCCCTTCAAATCATCAATACACCAACCAATAGCCGACTTATGCTCTTTAAGGACATTAAGCAATTTATCAAGTTGACTAGAAGTTAGAGATGATGATACAATTACCGGATAAGTCTCATTTTCACCAAGGTAGGCATAAATAAGATGATCGGGTAGAGGCTTCAACTCCACCTTCTTTTCCTTTTTCTCTTCTTGCTCGAGTGAATCTCTAAGTGTTAAGAACTTTTCATTTCCTCTTGAGATGGCGGCTGCAACCTCTTGAGCTTCACTACAATCACCTAGATCAAGCAAACAATTAATCAATTCTTCATTTAAATTAAGAGAAGTAGTAGAAATATTAGAAAGAGATAGAGAATTGCTCAAGCATAGTTCAAGTGGATCCTTGGTTACAATGGAAGGCCAACTCTCCTCGACACTTCCCTTTACAACATCCACACTTCTACATTCTTCATCATTCATTGGATATTGCATGGCCTTGTGTAGAGAGAATACCACTTCCTCATCATTAACCCTCAACTTCAATTCTCCTTTGTAGACATCAATAAGAGCTCTCCCGGTAGCAAGAAACGGTCTCCCAAAAATCAATGGCACATTTTCATCCTCCTCCATATCTAGAACAACAAAATCCACCGGAAAGACGAACTTATCAACTTTCACCAACACATCTTCAACTACTCCTTTTGGATGTGTCATAGATCTATCCGCCAATTGAAGTGTGATGGAAGTTGGCTTTACTTCACCTAATCCAAGCTTCTTAAATATGGAGAGAGGCATTAGATTAATGCTTGCACCGAGGTCACAAAGAGCCTTGTTCTTCTTGTTCTTTCCAATTTCACATGGTATAATGAAACTACCCGGATCCTTCAATTTTTGTGGAAGTTTCCGTTGTAGAATGGCACTACACTCTTCGGTTAGATTAACCGTTTCATTGTCCACAAGACTTCTTTTCTTTCCCATGATGTCCTTCAAGAAACGAGCATAATGAGGCATTTGATCCAAAGCATCGGCAAAAGGGATATTGATTTGAATCTTCTTGAAGATTTCAAGAAACTTTTTGAACCTCTCATCCAAACCCTTCTTCAAGAACCTTTGAGGAAAAGGAACCGGTACTTGAGTCTTGGGTATTCCCCAACTATCTCTTTCAACTTCAACTTCCTTTTCCCTTATCTCCTTTGCCTTCTTCCACTTTGGAATTCTCTCTATTTTCTCTTCATCTTTCTTTTGCTCAACAATTTCTTTTTTTTTTGCTTACTTCCTCCATTTCAATCTCTTCTTGCACCAACTCTTCTTGCACCTTGCTTTCCACTTCCCTTTCAATGACAATACTATCTTCTTTAGGCATAGGAGGTTCCTCATACTCTTTTCCACTTCTAAGAGTGATAGCTTTGCAATCTTCTTTAGGATTGGTTATCGTGGTAGATGGAAACTTTCCTTGTTGGTGTTGAGATCCCACGGAAGAAGCAATTTGACCCATTTGATACTCAAAAGCTCTCATCCTATTGTCGGATTTCTTCTCATTTTCCTCCATTCTAGCCTCCATCTTTTTCATGAATGTTAGCAATGTCTCTTCCACCGATGCTTTCTCCTCTCTATTTGGTGGTTTAGCACTTGGATCGAATCCCGGAGGATATGACACGGCGGCTTGAGGATTAGAGTAAGAAAGATTTTCATGCTTCCTCGGAGCTTGATAATTTCCACTTGATTGATTGAAATTGCTTCCCCGAGCTTGTCCTTGATATCCTCTTTGAAAATTACCTTGATTAGAAGGATAATTACCTTGGAAATTCCCTTGGTAATTTCTCCTATCTAAGTAGGCAACATCCTCTATACTTTGCATAACATGGCTCTCATCATTCACAATAGCACTTGTGCTTCCCCCTTGACTTACTCCTTGAGTAATCAAATTCAATTGCTTTGTTAAAGCTTGAATGCTCTCATTAAATTCCTTCATGCCTTCACTTTGGAACATATCACTCTTCACTTTGTTCACACTCTCCACTTGAGCTACCTTTCCAAATGCATAACCTCCCATTACTCGCTCGGAAGGCCATTGATAAGCATTCATTGCAATGTCTTCAAAAATATCCATAGCTTTCATAGCATCAACTCCAAATATAGACCCTCCGGATGAGGCATCTACATGCATCCGATTTTGTTGATTCAACCCTTGGTAAAAGAAAGCCACTTGTTGATTCTCATGAAAATCGTGTTGAGGACACTTTCGGAGCATCTCTTTGTAGCGTTCTCATGCTTCATAAAAATTTTCATCCGGAAGTTGCCTAAATTGAGTGATAAGGCTTTTCAATTGGAGCGTCTTTGAAGGAGGAAAGTACTTGTTTAGGAACCTTTGCTCAAGATCTTCCCATGTATTACAACTTCCCAAAGGAATTGTATTGTACCATGCTTTAGCCTTGTCTCTTAAAGAAAAAGAGAACAACCTCATCCGAATAGCATCCTCCGACACTCCCTTCATCTTGACGGTATTTGCAACCTCCAAGAAAGTAGATAGATGAGTGTTCGGGTCTTCAAGAGGACCTCCCCCAAACTGATTTGCTTTAACCATGTTGATCAATCCGGTCTTGATTTCATAATCATTGGCTTGAACCGGAGGAACCATATTGTGTACGGCTCTCGGTTGGAAGTAATCCCGAATTGCTCTAGGCCTTGGCAACTCTTGTTGTTGAAATATCCTTTGAGCTTCTTGATTGGCAAGCAATTGCATATACTCTTGATTTTGAGCAAAGACATTCCTCATTATCTCCGCTTGATTCTCTTGCACTCCTTCTTGTACCCCCCTTTGATCTTGTAAAGGATCTTGGGGTGGGTCATAATTAACATTGTCTCCCCGTTGATTCTCCATATTTTTTTCTTTTCTAGCTTTACGCATCTCTCGTTTCCTTTGTCGTGCGGTCCTTTCAATCTCCAAATTCAAAGGAATGATCGATTGATTTCCCTTTGATCTTGTGATCATAAAACACCTACGAAAAGGCCAAGAGTGAGACCACAAACACAAATAATAAATAAAAGAAAATAAAAAGAATCCTTATCAAGAACAACTAAAACAATAACACAGTACTCGACTAGTCCGTCAAACTCCCCTTTGGCAACGGCGCCATTTTCTTGTTTGTCTAGTTTATAGCACTCACGAGCAAGAATACTCGATCGTTGTAGTAGTATATCCCAAGAAAAATTATCAATCCAATAAGGAGTTATGTTCGGACTAGCAAAATACGTGAGCTCATGTTCATTGTTGTTTTTGTAAAGATGATCGGGGGTTTTGAGATTTGTTAACAACTAAAGCAAGGAGCAAGTAAATAAGAATAACAAATAAGAGAAATGACAAGTAATGAAAATGGGTGCTAAAGTTCAAGTATGGAAAGACATGGGATTAGAAACATCCAAGCACACTCGATTCATATTATCATGCAAACGGAATTCAACTCAATTGATGTAGACTAAGGGTGATCACGATTGTATCCTAAGCTCCCTTTCGGGTTACAAAGGTTGTTGATCCATTTTAGACTCCCAAAAGCACTTAAGATCAAAGCCCAACATTAACCCCTTCCATCTAGGTACTAGTTAGATTAAACTCTCCCTTTTTGTGTACTAAGGCCAACGAATGGATTGGTTCCCCTCATTGAATTCAAATATCCTTTCGGTCAAACCCAAACTCAATGTCTATTCATGCTTTCCTAATACTATAGAGGGTCGTTTCCGTCTCACTCCAAGCAATACATACATGAACATCATGATAGCATTTAATTACCACAAATAATCCATTGATCAACAATCCATTAAACCAATAAACATTCATGAATAACAAACCATGCCATCACAACATCAAGACAATTAAACTCCATGAATAGAAATCAACATCAATTAAATCAAAAACCAATTTAATCCACATGATAATATAAATCTAATATGCTCTTCATGTTCCTAATCCCACTAGAGGGATTAGCCTATCATAGTAAAAGTAACAAAACAATTAAATGATTCATTACAATTACCCATAGTCTAAGATCTAAAGAAATACAAAATGAATGGATTCTTCCCTATCAATTTCTTGAAGAGAATCTTCTATTCTTCTTGACCTCCACCTCTAGCTCTTGATTTTGAAGTCTTTAGCACAAAAAATGGAAGATATGATGGGTGGATGAAGATGGATGAAGATGATGGTGGAAAATGGAAGAAATGGTGTGTGATGTGTGTGTAGATGATAGGATTTCGGATTCCCCTGCCAATTGTTGAATAAAGGGGTATTTATACCCCTTTGGAGGCTTCTAGAAGGATCTGGAAATTTCTGCAGGAAAATACCCGGCACGAGTCGTGCTCTGCAACACGGCCACGATGTGGCCGTGTTGTGTCTTCTGATGCTCCCGCACGGCCTCGCCTTACAGGGCCGTGTTACGCAACACGGCTCGTGTGCTGCAACACGAGTCGTGTGTTGTAACACGGGCACAGGTGTGGTCATGTTGGCTCTTCTGATGTCGCCACACGGCCACCTTCTTACAGGGCCGTGTTGGCGACACGGCTCGTGCTCCCGACTCGACTAGTGCAACTGGACACGACCTGAAGTTGCCCGTGTTGAGTGACTAGATGTCGCCACACGGCCAACTCTTACAGGGCCGTGTTGGCTACACGGCTCGTGTGCTGGCTCCTGCATTTCTTCACTGTTTTGGCTCGTTCTCCCTCGTTTCAATTCCGAATTGAGATCCGCTTTTTCCTACATCTTCCTTATCATGTTTAGCATCCAATAAAAAGTGAAAATCTTACGTTTAAGCTCATTCACACACATTTCAATAAAAATACAAAACACAACCAAATAACATATAAAATACGGATAAAATAATACGAAAATACATATAAAAAGACACTAAAATATAGGTGAAAATAGCTCTAATCAGAGTCGTACATTATGTGTTCAAATTTTAACTACTCAAAAAAATTAATTGAAATAATATTGACAAGCATAAATCATATTAGTAAAACATCAAATTTCTTATATTTCACTAAAGAATAGCTTATTATAAAATCAGAAGAGTTGATTTTATACATGAAATTACTTAATGCCTACATAACATAGTCATACCCACTTACAAATATTATTATTTATCTAAATATAAATATCAAAAGATCGTCTCGTAATAAAAATAATAATTTTAGACATGGTTAATTATAACTTCTCATTATTGATATTACTGTCTTTTCTCTCCTATAATTTATTAATAAAATAATTTAATTGAATAAATATCCATTTTTACCGACTTTTAACAAAATAGCTAAAACTTGTGTGCTTTCCGAAAACACCGTGCTTCCAAATCCTACATTTTTTTTAAGTTATACCAATTAATATTAAATGATGCTCTTTAGTATAAGAACGTGTAACTTTTATTTTCCAGAAAAAAAATAATTTTTTTAATCAAATATTTATTCTATTCATATTTCATTTGATCTTTTCAATGAAAAAAAAATACTATACTCTTATTAATTAAAATATATACAATTTAAAACAAAATGTGATGATACCTTACACATTTTGTACACTCAGGAATACAGGACACCCAATAAAATAAATATTTAATTACTCATCTTACACCATTTTTTGCTAATTAATTTTTGAGTTGATATTAGGTGCACCCGGTTGCAAGGATGCACTCATATGTGTATAACTTTTTATTCTATTTTGTATACATGTTATTCTATTTTGTATACGTGTTTCTTAATAATTGTATGCTTTTTTCACACTAAGTTTTTCATTAAAAAAACTAGCATCTAACTTTTTATTCAATAGTGTATACATGTTTTTTAATAATAATTATATATTTTTTTACACTCAAATTTTCATTAAAAAAACTAACAATTAAATTGTATATATTTTTGTTCTTAATTGTATATATGTTTTTGTTTATATTTGTATATGTTTTTGAAGGTGGTGCACCCTATCTTAGGGTGCACCCGAGTGCACAGTATAATTAGCCTTAATTTTTCTTTAAGAATAATCAGCGTTCGAAATTAAATTAAATAAAAGTAATGAGATATTCTTAACTTTAATCCCTTTAACTTTAATTGAACCTGTTTTTAATTTTATGACTTTTTACTTTTTAAAATTTAGACCTTTTGTATCAATTTTAGTTCTATAATTTTTCAAAATTTCAATTTTAATTATTTTACAAAATTTTTTGCAAGTCTCATAAGTTCTTCATAGGGTTGTTAAACGAGTCGAGCGATCCAGAGTATCGCATATTCGGGCTCGGCTCGATTAAAAAACGAGCTTATCATGAGCTCGAGCTCAAACGAGTAATTCTCGAGCCGAACTTGAGCTCGGCTTGACTCATTATGCAAAATAAATCGAGTTTTTTCGAGCTTTTCGAGCCTTACCAAGCCTACTCGAGCCCTTATTTTATTAATTTAATATTATATTTAATAATAATTAATATAATATAATTAAATAATATTTATTATTATTATTATTACTGTCGAGCTTATCGAGCCGAGCTGAGCTCGACTCGTTAACAAAACGAGTATAAGATGAGCTACTCATTTCGTGTAATAGCACTAGTTCTTCAAGACCTATAAATTTAGAAAAAACGAGTAAGCACGAATCGAGTCAAGTTCGAGCTTTAACGAGCCGAACCGAACTTTCGAGCTACTCGTTTTGTGTAACAACACTAGTTCTTCAAGACCTCTAAATTTAGAAAAAAACATTTGCAAACGAAATAAAAAATTTATAAGACTAAAATTTGAGTCAAATTGCAATGCACTATGTGTATTAGATAATCCAAATCGCTAGGTCAAATTTTTATTTAATTCTATCCACTAAATAAAATAAAATAATTAAAAATAAATACAATAGCTATCCACTACATCCTAATTAGCACCTTATAAACCCTCAAGTGCATGGGTACATCGGGTGCACCCCAAAATAACCCCTAAAAATTGATATAAAAGACTAAAACTTAAAAAAAACAAAAATTTATAAAACTAAAATTGAATTTATGAAAAGTAAAAGGAGCAAATTTGATATTTTCTCTAAAAGTAATAGAGCAGGTCACGTGCAATACACGTGCAGAATGGTGTCTCAAAATTGAATTGAAAACCTCCTCTCCCCACCCACTCCCTTCCAGGATTTTCGTTTTCTCAATTCCATCTCTCCGATCCATACTCTGCTTCTAGGGTTTGATTCCTCCCCAATTATATTTTTCAAATTTCAGATCAAACAGTCGCCGATATGAAACTCACCGTCAAAACTTTAAAAGGCAGCCATTTCCAAATTAGCGTCCACGCAAATGATACCGTCAGTAACCTTCCTCTCTCTCTCTCTCTTTTTTGGGGTTATTTGGAATTTAATGAAGGTGATAAAGATGCTATTGTTAGTTTTGAATGTACTGTTTGTTCCTTACAAAATCATGGTTTAGTATGCATCTGATACCAGCATTGGGCTTAAATGTTAGTCGGTCATTGCCTGTTGGTATAACTTCGAAATTTATTGGTTAATGTGACTACGTTGGTCACCATTTTACCTGTATTGCTTAAAGCAATTCAATGCAGTGGTCCACAGATTTTGTTAAAACGCATTCTTTGTTCAATGCTTGAGCTGCTGAGCCATTCGAATGGTGAGTGGAATTGCAAGATGCACTACCTTGCCCTCTTGAGAAGATATTATGGTTTTGTATGTATATATATATATATATATATATATATATATATATATATATATATATTGTTAGTCTAAGTTCGTTGTTATGTCCTAGTCTTCAGGAAAGATATTATCTTTAGAAGATAAGGATTAGTTTCTTTTTGCACGTTAGCATTAGGTGTGCTCTGTTAGTTATTTCCATATTTCTCTCTTTCTGTTTTGTAATGGCTATAAAGCCACCAGTCTGCTTCAGTTTGAAATATAAGTTTCCATTCCTCCCATTTCTTGTTTACATGGCATATTTTGAGTTTCAACATCTGGTATCAGAGCTCCAATACGGGGCCTGATATATATGGTGTGTGTGAGTGAGTTTTAAGTAAACACGAGAGTTTTGTGAGAGAGTGAGTAAACAAAAGGACATAATGTCTACCTCAGAAAAATTCGTACAGCCCGCCATCCCGAGATTTGATGGCCATTATGATTTTTGGTCGCTGACGATGGAGAATTTCTTGAGGAGCAGAGAGATGTGGAGCCTGGTGGAGGACGGGATTCCGAAACCAGCAAGTGGAACTGCAGCGATGAGTGAGGCAGAAAGGAAAAGTGTAGACGAGGCTAAGTTAAAGGACTTGAAGGTTAAGAACTTCTTATTCCAATCCATTGATAGAGAAGTCTTAGAAACTATTCTCGACAAAGGGACATCAAAGGCAATTTGGGATTCAATGCGACAGAAGTATCAAGGATCAACAAGAGTGAAAAGAGCACAACTTCAAGCGCTAAGGAGGGAGTTTGAATTGCTTGCCATGAAAGAAGGAGAAAAGATAGATAGCTTCATGGGGCGTACTTTGGCTGTGGTGAACAAGATGAAATCCAATGGTGAAACGATGGGGCAGGATATAGTGGTTAGCAAAATACTTAGATCATTGACGCATAAATTTGACTATGTTGTTTGTTCTATAGAAGAGTCGAATGATTTAAGTGTCCTAAGCGTTGATGAGTTACACGGAAGTCTCCTCATTCATGAACAAAGAATGCATGGAAATCAACAGGAGGAACAAGTGCTGAAAGTAACTCATGATGATAAGTCATACAGAGGAAGAACGGGTACTGGCGCATTGAGAGGAGGACGAGGTAGAGGAAGAGGAGGACGAGGACGACAACCATTCAATAAAGCAACTATTGAGTGCTTTAGATGTCATAAATGGGGACATTTTCAATACGAGTGTCCTGATTTGGAAAAGAAAGCAAACTACGCTGAGTTGGAGGAAAAGGTGGAAGACGAAGAACTCTTGTTGATGACCTATGTAGATCAATATGCAACCAAACGAGAAGAGGCTTGGTTTCTCGACTCCGGATGCAGTAATCACATGACGGGGAATAAAGAATGGTTCTCAGAATTGGAGGAAGGCTTTTATCGAACTGTGAAGCTCGGGAACAATATGAAAATGGAGGTTACAGCAAAAGGAAGCATAAGGGTGCGTTTGAATGGTATTACTCAGGTAATATCAGATGTTTATTTTGTTCCCGAGCTTAAGAACAATTTACTCAGTTTAGGTCAGCTACAAGAAAAGGGGTTAACAATTTTGATCCAGGATAGAACTTGCAAAGTATTTCATCCTAGGAGGGGATTAATCATGTATGCTGATATGAGTTGGAATAGAATGTTTTCTGTGTCAGCTTCTGTGGAACCAAAAGATTCTATGGCACCAACAGATTCTATGTGCCTACAAGCCAAAGTTGCATCAGAAAAGGAAGCACAATTGTGGCATTGTCGTCTTGCACATCTTAATTACAAAGGACTTCAAACACTTTCATCCAATAAAATGGTAATTGCGTTACCATATCTGAAGTCCCCAAAGGAAACTTGCACAGCCTGCTTGATCGGAAAGCAACACAGAGACTCGATACCCCAAAAGAGCTTGTGGAGAGCTTCAAGAGTGCTTCAGTTGCTACACGCTGATATATGCGGTCCTATAAAGCCAGCTTCAAATAGCAATAAAAGGTATGTCTTATGTTTTATCGATGACTTCACTCGTAAAACTTGGGCTTACTTTTTACATGAGAAGTCAGAAGCTTTCACCACCTTTAAGAATTTCAAAATTTTAGTTGAAAAAGAAACTGGTGCATCCATAACTTGTTTGAGAACAGATAGAGGTGGTGAGTTTACCTCTAATGAATTTGGGGAGTTTTGCAAGTTTCATGGTATTGGCAGGCAGTTGACAGCAGCATATACTCCTCAGCAAAATGGAGTAGCTGAAAGGAAAAATAGGACTATCATGAATGCAGTGAGAACAATGTTGAACGAGAGACACGTTCCCAAAGTCTTTTGGCCCGAAGCAGTTAGGTGGTGCGTGCATGTGCAAAATAGAAGTTCTAATGCTGGTGTCGAAAACAAAACACCAGAAGAAGCATGGAGTGGCATGAAGCCTACAGTGGATTATTTTCGTATTTTTGGATGTGTAGCTCATGCTCACATACCCGACCAAAAGAGAAGCAAGCTGGATGATAAAAGTAGAAAATGTGTGTTTTTTGGTGTAAGTGATGAATCGAAAGCTTACAGATTATTTGATCCAACAAGTGGAAAGATCATGATAAGTAGAGATGTCATATTTGAAGAAGAGAAAATGTGGGATTGGAGCAAAACTGAAGAAGAGCGTAATGTTAATGCATTACAATGGGAAGATGGAGAAGAGAGTAACCAAGAACAAGAAAGTGAGATAAGTAACGAAGAAGAAGAAGAAGGTGGTGGCGTTGTAAATGATAGCAATTCGAGTGAAAATAGTTCCTCCCCAAATGAATTGGATAACAATGATCAGGAGCATATAGTTGAAGGGAGGGGTACAAGAATTAGAAGAGAACCTGCTTGGATGGCAGATTATGAAACAGGGGTTGTTCTATCTGAGGAAGAAGAGTTGAACATAATGATGATGATAGCTGAAGGTGCCTGTGAAAATGATCCATTCTCTTACAAAGAAGCAGTAACAAATAAGAAGTGGAAAGAAGCAATGGATGCGGAAATAACTGCCATAGAGAAAAACAGTACATGGGAACTAACAGACTTGCCAAAAGGAGTTAACCCCATTGGAGTTAAGTGGGTCTTTAAAACCAAACTGAATGAAAATGGAGAGGTGGAGAAATTCAAGGCACGGTTGGTGGCAAAAGGGTATGCACAACGATACGGGGTAGATTATACTGAGGTTTTTGCACCGGTAGCAAGATTTGATACCGTACGAGTGATACTAGCTTTGGCAGCTCAGCGTGGATGGGAAGTTTTCCAACTTGATGTGAAGAGTGCTTTCCTTCATGGAGAGCTCAAAGAAAAGGTGTTTGTACAACAACCGGAGGGGTATGTTAAAAAAGGAGAGGAAAACAAAGTCTACAGGTTAAAAAAGGCATTATACGGTCTTAAACAATCACCAAGGGCATGGTACAGCAAGATTGAGGCATATTTTATACAAAAGGGTTTTGAAAGATGTTCCAGCGAGCACACTTTGTTCACCAAGTCAAAAGGGTGTGATTTGTTGATAATTAGCCTATATGTTGATGACTTAATCTTTACTGGAAATAATAGAGTTATGTGTGATGAGTTCAAAAGCTCAATGAAGTTGGAGTTCGACATGTCCGATTTGGGAAGGATGAGACATTTTCTTGGGATAGAAGTGGTGCAAAGTACAGCTGGGATTTTCATTTGTCAAAGGAGGTATGCTCGAGAAGTTTTAGCAAGATTCGGTATGGAGAATAGTAATCCAGTAAAGAATCCTATTGTTCCAGGGACAAAGTTATCAAAAGATGAAGCTTGCAGTGGATTTGATGCCACAACATTCAAACAAACAGTTGGAAGCCTGATGTACTTAACAATGACTCGGCCAGATTTAATGTATGGAGTTAGTCTAATCAGCAGGTTTATGGCAAGTCCGAAGTCATCACATTGGGTTGCAGCAAAAAGAATTTTGAGATACTTAAAGGGAACGATCGAGTTTGGCATATTCTACAAGAAGGGAGAAAGTAATACAAGTCTCATAGCTTATACAGATAGTGATTATGCTGGGGATTTGGATGATCGCAAGAGCACCTCTGGTTTTGTATTCATGATGGGGTCTGGAGCAATTTCGTGGTCCTCTAAAAAACAAGCTGTAGTGAGCCTATCTACCACCGAAGCGGAGTACATTGCAGCTGCCTCGTGTGCTTGTCAATGCATTTGGCTTAAGAGAATTTTGAAGCAACTTGGAGTTGGGGAGAAGAGATGCACTATCATTCATTGTGATAATAACTCTACCATCCAGCTGTCAAAAAATCCAGTTCTACATGGAAGGAGTAAGCATATTGCAGTGAGATATCATTTTCTTAGAGACTTGGTTAATGATGGAGTAGTGAAGTTGAGCTTTTGTAACTCTGAGAATCAAATTGCTGATATAATGACAAAGCCATTAAAGCTGGATCAATTTCAGATGCTTCGTGGGATGCTTGGAGTAGTTGAAGCTGTTGAAGTCAGCTAAGTGCGTGGGCATTAGCTGAAGGGAGGGATTGTTAGTCTAAGTTCGTTGTTATGTCCTAGTCTTCAGGAAAGATATTATCTTTAGAAGATAAGGATTAGTTTCTTTTTGCACGTTAGCATTAGGTGTGCTCTGTTAGTTATTTCCATATTTCTCTCTTTCTGTTTTGTAATGGCTATAAAGCCACCAGTCTGCTTCAGTTTGAAATATAAGTTTCCATTCCTCCCATTTCTTGTTTACATGGCATATTTTGAGTTTCAACATATATATATATATATATTGTTTTTAAATGTATGGTACATATTTGGTTTTGTTTGCGAATGTGGGGGTGTTGGGTGGGTTAGGGTTCGTCAAGAAAAAGTGTTAACTGGTGTATATTTCATAAAGTTAAAGAAAACACTTTAAACACCTGCTGATAATCGTACTGGATGTCAGTTTTTCATGCTGACGTGTTCTACTTATGCTTTGATTGGCCTTTTATTTTCCTTGATTGCCACTTTTACACTATTTGTGCTGTGATGGGTTTCTCTAAATGTCATGCTCATACTGGTTTACTGATGGATTTCTGGTTATTCTGTTATACTAGATAATGGCTATTAAAAAATGCATTGAAGATGTACAAGGCAAAACTAATTACCCGTGTGGTCAGCAATTGTTGATTCATAATGGGAAAGTACTGAAAGATGAAAGTACCTTAGCTGAAAACAAGGTCTCTGAAGATGGTTTTCTTGTTGTCATGCTAAGCAAGGTAATCCCCTTTGACACACCGCTGCTATTCACTGTCTTGAGTTTTCTGCTGTGATTGTGATACAATAGCAAGCTGGCTGTATGTATATTTTCTCAACTTCTAAGTTGGAACATAATCTGTTATGATATGCCACATCGATTTCACATGCAAGATTGTAAGTGTGGAAGGGTTAATAAGTGGGGTTCAATCATTTCTCTTTGACCATGGTTTTGGGTTAAGTTAGAGGGCCCCTGTTCCGGATGGGCTGCCGAAAGGGGCACCCCGATGGTGGGCCTAGGAGTTGCGACCCTGGATGTCGGCCCCAGGAGGTTTGCCACCTCGAGTTCTTGGCCTTGGCATGTGGGTTGCCAACTGGCGTGCCATCTGTGGGATGTCCAGTCCGAAGTGGGATGGATTGTTATGATATCCCACATCGATCTCACATGCAAGTATGGAAGGACATATAAGTGGGGTCAATCCTTTACCTTCAACCATGGTTTTTGGTTAAGTTAGGGCCCCATAGCTTATATGCCTAACATATTAAGAGATTCCTTATTAAAGCTCTCTTTTCTTGTGACTTTATGCTGAATGCAGAGCAAAAGTTCGAGTTCAAGTGTGTCAACATCTTCACAGGTGTGATCCTAGACATTATATCTTCCTTTTGTTCCATTTTTCTTGTTCTCTATGTTCTGAAATGCCTCATGCCTGACCTTTTTCGCAGCCTGCACCTACAACTGCACCTGCACCTGCACCTGTTGCTGCATCAGATAGTAATCTTACTTCAGTATCTGAAGCTCGACCATCTGTACCGTGAGTTGTAGAAAAATATCTGCTGATGCTCCATTTTAATGGTTATACATAATCCTTGATGTTACTCCATTCTGTAGGCCTTCTAAGAGCGTTGGATCAGCTTCTGTTGCTCTATCCAATTCCGAGTCGTATGTAATCTTTCATTTGTGATTCCACATACTTGTATGTGTTCTCATGAGAACTGTTAATATATGTATTTTTTATTATATTTAAAGGGACCCTTTTGGTTCAACGGAGTTTCTTGCTGGTGAAAAGCTTGAACAAACCATACAACAACTGCTCGATATGGGTGGTGGTAGTTGGGACAAAGAGACAGTACAACGTGCACTTCAAGCTGCATATAATAATCCAGAGCGAGCAGTGGATTACTTGTATTCAGTATGCTTATTTTAATTTCTTGTTTACTTTCGTCATTGGTGATGTGTTGCAGACATTGACTTATTAGTTTTTTCTATCAGGGAATCCCTGAAAGTGCAGAAATTGCTGTTCTATTAGCTCAACCTTCAGTTGACTCTGTTGTTGCAACGGGCACACCTTCTTCCGGAGCACCTAACTCTTCCCCATTGAATTTGTTTCCTCAGGTTTTTCAACATCTTGCTAGTGCTTATTATGGCATTGAGTGTTCCTTTTCCCATTTCTCATGTTGTTTGTTGGAATCTATCTAGGAGGCCATTTCTGGTGCTGCTGGGGCTGGGTCCCTTGGTTTCCTCAGAAACAATCAACAGGTAGGCTTTTTATCCAATTTGAATTTCAGTCAGTTTAATCATAAGCACTTTGCGTTTTTTATTTTTTCTTCAGCTTTTTTTTTTTTTTAAATATATAAGTTATTCCTTTTATTCATACTTGAACCTTTTTGCTGTGTATTAAAATATTTTATGTGGATCCAGTTCCAAGCGTTGCGTTCGCTGGTTCAAGCTAATCCACAAATTCTGCAGGTTGGTTTTTAAATAACTATGTTAGTTTGTCTGTGTTTAGGACCTCTCTTTTTTGTGTTAAAAAGTATTTCCTTTATAGCCCATGCTTCAGGAGCTTGGAAAGCAAAATCCTTCTCTACTGAGACTCATACGAGAAAACCATCAGGAGTTCCTCCAATTAATCAATGAACCTGTTGATGGCTCTGAGGGGTGAGTATTTATACTTGAGAAGAAATTGTCTTATAAATTTGCATATAGGAATGCCAAATGTGGTCGAGCAAGCATTGAGATGAATATGAAAACACTATGAGGAGACGTTTGTCCTTACAAGGCTCAAAATATGAGAATCTAAAATGTGTTTGTCATATAGTGATAGTAAATTATTAATGCTTTGATTTGGTTTATTTGTGTTATTTCTATTATGCAAATACCCCCAAAAATATAATTTGCTTATAAACTACATAGTTGATCAAATAATGTAATATGTATAATTATGAACGACTATATTTATATATACAAAAACCATAAATGAACCCAAAATTGTCTAGGAGCGGGACGACATTATTCTTCAGGAGGCGATGGAGGCAATGAAAATAAGGCACACCTCTGTATAATGTTTCCGACCTTTGCTATTGCTCCTACCCTATTTGCCCCACTAAGTACTCTGCCTACGATGGGTAGCAAGTAACTCATATCAAAAGGAAATGGGAAGACCTATAAACATTTCAAAACAATCTATATAAATAGATGCATCTTTATATTAGCAAGAGCGTGCATCTCGACCTAACTCCATTACGACATATGATTGATATGCCCAACCATGCATATTTGAATAAAACTTAGTTTGTATCTTCTCTATTTTAACTTTTCTATTTTGTTTGTCTGCAAGATTAATTTATTGTGCTATAACACAGGTTTTGTCAGTATTATTATTACTTTATCTGTGCCATCAAAGAAAGTGTT
Organism: Pogostemon cablin; assembly: GCA_023678885.1. Taxonomy (NCBI): domain Eukaryota; kingdom Viridiplantae; phylum Streptophyta; class Magnoliopsida; order Lamiales; family Lamiaceae; genus Pogostemon; species Pogostemon cablin. The sequence continues at coordinate 36,102,861 of CM042963.1, forward strand.
AACAACTTAACACTTAACATAATAAGAAGCTTTTTATTTGTTGTAGGGATATATTTGATCAGGCTGAGCAGGAGATGCCTCATGCTGTTAGTGTCACACCTGAAGAGCAGGAGGCAATTGAAAGAGTAAGAAAGAATGCCAAATGCATTTTTATTTTTGTTCAATTGTCTGAAATATATATACACGCTATATGCGTATAAATTGCATCATGTTTTGTTTTCAGATGGAGGCCATGGGTTTTGATAGAGCTCTTGTTATCGAGGCATTTTTAGCTTGTGATCGCAATGAAGAATTAGCTGTCAACTACCTGTTGGAGAATGCTGGAGATTTTGAGGATTGAAAGCCGACAAACTATGATTGTTGCCTTAAAGAGCACAAGGTCTGAACTGGTTTAACTTATATTATATAAAGATACATGCGATTTTGGTGATAATCACTAATGATGGTTAACTTGAGTTTGATTGTTCAGTCATTATGATTGATAAAAAAAGATCCTGGTCAGATTGACTTTTATTATGTTTTATATCGGCCAACCTAGAGGTAGACTGTTGTTGGCTGTGCAAAGAAAGACGATGAGTTCTCAAAGATTTGAAGAAATTAGGGACTTGGAAGTTTAATGTGTAATTTGCTTCAGGGAATGAATCTACATTGATTACATCCTATACTGGGTGTAAGCCGCCGGTTGTTAATTTGTAGCTGGTGGAATGCACCAAGTGTAAGGGTGGAGCAGACGGTGATGTTCGTAGTAGTTCGTATCGTATTATAGTTATGATCAACCTCAAAGTATTTGCAGTCTTCCTTGCTGTGCTGTGCTGCATTGGTTTACATATTTAAAGGATTTGAAAACACTAAATGGACATTTTCCAGGAGATTTGGCAATCATTTCTAGAAGCAAATTAATTTCTTTAATTGAGGATATTTAATAATACGATTATGATGTACTATTTGGTTAAATATTTTAATGTGCAAAGTGTTTTCAGAGTTTTTGTCAAATGAGAATTAAGAGACAGGAAATGACTAGTGCGAAATAATATACATCTAACAAAATGGTTAAACGTATTTTGAAATTATGCGTACGGTGATAAATTTAAAATTAAATTTTTTAAAAAAAATATATTTGATAAATTTGTTTTTTCTTTTATTGAATAATGAAAGGGTATTGTAACCCCGAGAAATAAGAATTGTGTAAAAAATGAGAATGGTCACTTTTTTTGTAGTTGTACTAATGGAAAGTGTGGATCCCAGTCTCAAAATAATAAAATAGATAGATTAAGTACAGGAGTATTTAACACCCAACTTTTAAAATTTAATAATTACTATTATACTCTACACTAAACAACACCCAACTTTTAAAATTTAATAATTACTATTATACTCTACACTAAACTGAGCATCAAGCACCAATTTACATGTATACAAAAAAAATTGCATAATTTAGAATTTCACTTGATGATGGCACTTTATATAAAAAAAAGTTGGGGGTAAATTGTCACAAACCAAACCTGTATTTATTCACAAGCAAACCATAGCATAGCATAAAATCATGTCTGTAATTAGAAGGCATATTAAGCACACCACCAAACCATTACATTTAGAACTCCCTATCTGGGAAGAGGATTGGAGCAACCATGGACCAGATGAAGAGAGCGGCTGTTGCCCAACCGGTTATGATTCGGACCCACACAGACGGCCAACCTACGTCCACCAACTTCCCACTCTCCCCCACCGATGTCGACCAACCTGTAAGCAACATTGCAGAATACATGCTCGCCAGGGAGAAGATTACATGGAAGAAGGAATATGAATACGAAACAGGCTTCGCATTCTCCTTTTCTTCATGCTGCTCATCTGCCTTGTCCAGTGGTAGCAAAGGCTTTCCCGAACCTGCCACAAAGAAGCTGACTTAGCCACCCAAGACAAAAAAATCATTACCAAGCATCGTTTTAAAGATAATTGCAGTTGCCGTACTGTTCATATTGGGCAACAAACTTGTATTTTTAAATCAAACTAGGAACCAACGGCAGTTAACTTTTTTTAGAAACAAAAATAAACTAGGATGAATTGGATGAAAACATGACACAGAATCATCACTCAACAGAAAATATATTATTACCTGAGTATCAAAATTTCGCTGTAAAATAAAAGTTAATATAACAAATCTGACATATGAAGAAATTTAAGTACTTATTTGAATACAAATCAATGAACTCAATTCAGTACTCATTCACAATATGTAATCGATAAAGTGAATAACAAAAACAAGAAAAACATATAGAACCCAAGTATTATCACTTTCACTAGTCTCAATGACATTAAGTTGAAAGAAACACAAGCAACACTGATATGTTTGCACTTATATGTTTGCTATTTTGCGTATCTTGCACAGAGGAAATCACCTTCAAAATCTATAATATTAAATAAAAGACAAACCAACTGACCTGCTCGTGGGGAGCTTGGAGGAGAAAGCAAGGTTGTAGAAGATCCAGCTCGGACAGCAGAATAAACAACAGATAGCACAGTAGTGAGTAGCCCAATAGCGAGACTACTGGAGGACACTGCTCGAGAATGCCTGTGAAGACCGTTGCATTCGTAATCCCTAGGTTCACTGGCAAGCCCACTGTAGCATAGGTACATGCAATACAAAGATACAACTGAGGATGGCAAAATGCTTCCACTTACCTGTTACAGAACAGTATTTTAAGATTAAAGAATCACTGTGCGGTTGCAATACTAACAGCAGAAAAATGTAGCTATGCTAAAAAGCCAAGCATGATATAATAAGAGATGAAAATAGGCACGAAAAGGTAGACATATTTGTGAAGTAAAAGCCTGAAATGTCTTTAATATTCCTTCACAATGGGAACTACATAATCTACAAACAAAGATGATCATCCCTGTGTGAGGGTAGAATGGCTTGAAACAAGAAATCAATATGTAATTGAAAAACACAACAAAATAATAAATTTAAATGATATCCAAATCTGACATCCAAGCAAGCAATCAAGAATGCGTGTGAACTATATCTCAATTACGGAGTAAAAACTATCTCCAAACAGCCAGCACTTTTTTTTAAACAACTATTCCCCTTGCAAGCTAAGGATGCTAGGTGTATTGCATTGTCCTTAGAAAAAGGTTTTCATCCAAAGGTTCTTAGATAATTTTCAATATTGTGTCAAAGCAACATGAGTTTAGAACAAGGAACACAAATTATTGAAAAGAAAATATAAACATGCGATTCGGTGCATCAGATCAGACATAACCCTGCTTTAAAATATCCTACCTTAACCTTGATGTAGTTAATGAAGATTGAGAAAGACGCATGAAATTACAAGAGTTCAGAAAACTTCCCAAACACATAGATAGCCATGCATTGTGAGTACAGAAATATGCACAACAAATTGCTGTGCACGATCATGTATATCCAAAGTAAAAAGTAACTTTACCCTGAATTATATAGAAAATCCATTAGAAAAGCAAAAGTGGAGCATTTTTAAGAAATTATCGAGTCAAAATTGAGCAAATCAGTTTCTTCTCTGTTCTACCATTAGATCTTAACTTACTTACTCATTTACAGCATCCCACTCAAATAGTTGCCTATTAGTAATCACAATCTAATTGCTTACAAGAACAATGGGTAGGCAATAGGCATTAAGCTGAAATAGTACATGTGAAGTACTTAAAATAAAATAAAATATGATTCTCTGGTACAGTCCTGCAAAAAGATTAAGCATTTCATTTCTAAGCCAAACCTTTTAGCCCAGATTTACTGTGTTAAATTTATTCCTCCGTACAGAAGGATGATTGCAGCAGTAGTTCATAGTATCAATTTCAAGAGAGAGATAGAGAGATTAGAGAAGGCTATGTTCCATAGAAATAGAGTAAGTTCAGAAACTCACTGATGGATGCAGTGTGACTATAGCAAACACAAAAACAAAAATCAACGTCAACACAATAAAAAATGTGTTGAGTCCACAATCATGTCCAGATGGAGTGAAAAGATAGAAGAGCAGGCCAGAGAATGAAAAGGTTGCCACGTAGCACACAAGTGAAACCACAAGTAAAGCCATGTACCTGAAAAACAACACACAAGTCACAAACGCACATTAGAAAGAGGGGGTTGTGGAATAAAACAGCTAAATGTATGTTCATTTAAGAAAAAAGGAATCTTGATTCCTTGAAGGCATTTAAAATGAAGGGCTCACCAAAACTGTTCATCATATCCAACCCATTTGTCATTCCATCCATGAACAAAATCTAGCAGGAGAACAACTTGAACAAGAAGGAACAATCCTGAGCCAAATTTTGATGATGTCTCTGCATTCGAAAAATAAAATAATCAGCATATAAACTACAGGAATAACGTCGCGGTTAAATAATCTCTAATTAGTAGATATTAAATAACATTCATAATTAAAAAGAATATTAGTTATAAATTTCCTTTCATCAAATTACTTGGCCAGCAAAAAGTAATTCAGATGTGTTGATTCTCTTGGTCACATTAGATAAGGAAGGTTATCATTCAGAATAACATCAAATATCAATAAAAACTGAGTCGCTTGATAGGGCCATTTTCAAATTCTCTTTCCTTCCACTTGTACGTCTAATTCATAACACCTGAGAGATCTCATCAAGAATAAATGGCAATAAAAATTCTTAGAACAATATATTGTTCTAAAAGCTTGATCTTAACTCCACAAATAACACAAAGGATCCATTTGACATCATAGTATAAGGGCAAAGACAAACCTTCAGTTTATCTTTATACGTGTACAGAATTACAAGTTTGACAACATAATGTAAGCAGTTACTCTCAGACATATTATTTACTCAGGATTGAATATTTCTTACCATAAAAGCTGATTACCCCATTGGGGAGAAAGAACATCATTATAACCAATATGCACCAGCAAAAAACTTTCATCATCCAACCCCCATGGTGCATACTGTCACGAGGATCTTTCTGGTTCTTCACACCAATCATAAGGACAGCAAGGATAGTGAAAAACAGGAAGTTTCCCAAACTCACTCGTAATACTGCATCTGTTTCAAACCACTCCCTATCTGGTGTTTGGTGAAAATGATTGATCCCTACAAAATATTTTAATCAGGATGTCAGATGAATATTACATCCCTATCCCTATTACTAGTAATTACACAGAAATAGCCCCTTACTAAATTTCTAACAAAGATTTTCAAATATATTTACGTTCAGTTTCCTTTGGTACATTAGATCAGCTTTCTATACATAGTACAAAACACATGGCAATTGTAGCAGAAACTTATCAAATTAATTAATTTCCAAAGTTTTTCTTTCAATTCCCCAATGAAGTAACTATTCTCCACATCATTATCAACATAAAGATTACCCCAGAGTAAAACATACATTTTTCATTCTCAAAATTCAATCTACAGACACGCGCATATAGTTTATATACAAAATTTAAACTTACAGGGAATCTTCTCCATGAGAGGGGCAGCAACTTCTCGGAGAATCCATGAAACAATCAAAGAGAGCGCAAAAAGACCACAGTAGGCAATACGAGCCGAGCGCCTACTGATCCCCGAAACGACTGTGCGGCAAGCATCACAAGCACAACCCGCGCAGCATGACGCCAGGCATGTAGCTGCCCACATCTTTCTTCTGACGCAACCCTCAGCGGTAATTGATCAAATTGATATTCGAACTAAATTGATTAGATTGAATTGAACAGCAATTACCGTCCTGATTTCACAATTATAAAGGCACAATCATCAAGGAAACACGAAATCAAAACCCTAACGGATAATTCGACATCTCACAAGCTTCATAAAACGTAGAAATCGCAAATAGTTGCATCAGAGAACACATATACATACGTAAACATGATTTGATCATACCTTAGTGGAGATTAGGGAACGGGAGACGAAGGAGGTTGTAAACGCGTGAGGAATGCAGAGAAGAATATATCGCGTGGAATAATAATAATGATAATATACGGGACCAAAATATATGAAAATACAATTTTATCCCTACACCCAAAACATACATTATCATACATCCAAAACACCAAATCACTAAATAGTAAATACACCCACTCCCTTCCCTTCCAGGATTTTCACACTTTTTCGTTCTCAATTCCTCCTCCTGCATCTTTTCTTCAAATGCTTTTGGCGCTCCCTAAAATCTAATCAGGTGATGTTTCTGAAGACTGTGGTATTGTTCAATCTTGGCCCTCTTTTTTTTTTTTTTTTGAATAAAATAACTAAATTGAGGACATAATTATCTGATAAGTGACTGCATTAGTATTAGTATTTAAAGAAGTTTGCTTTTTAGTTCTGTTTCATGTACTGATGAGTGATTCGTATGGGAGACTGAATTGTGATTATTATGGGAGATTGAATTGAGGTATTGGAATAAAAAATGTATGATTGGAGAAAGAACCAATCTTGAATCTGCTTCTACAAAGTCGGTTCACCTCTGTTTCTATTAACTCTGTTCTTCACCTTCCCGCAGGCTCTGTACTTCTACTGGGCAACTCACAATCAACACAGGTATACTCTAACTTACAAAGTTAAATGGTATCTTCATATTTCTGAACAATCGATTTGACTTGTGGGTATGTGAGATTGCTAGCCCAAACCACGTGTTCTTGCACACAATCTGTTTGATCAATTGTTTAAACTACATCTCTCTCACATGTTCGCGTTAGATTGGATTGTTCATTCTTGAATTAGCCTTTTCCAAGTTTCAAAGCCTTCTCAAATTCTTATGCGCCGTAGCTTCTCCTAAGTATTATGAGTGTGGTAAAAACTGGGAATTCGAAACGAACCAAACTTGCTCACTCTTTTCTCCTTACAGTTGACATGTTTACAAATGATCAGAGGCAAAAGGAGCGTACAGGGAAATCTGGAACTTTGCGACTGCAATACCTCCAGGTTAATTGCCATGCACTGTCACAAATAAAAGTCTGCAATGAAAATATCTTATTGTTTTCTACCGGAAATGATAGTGCTTTTCATTGGTCGTACAAATATTTGGCCGCTCTTGTGCATTCAACTTCACAAGCCGTTTGCTCGTTCCTTTTAAATTTTTTAATTAACACTTCCTAATAATTTGTGCCACAGGAACTGGTTGCTCAATTCCAAAATGCATCTAGTGAAGGTATGGGGTTGCTAAACGTTATCAATAAATACTAACATGAGATTTTCCATATAGATGTGTATTGCATGCTACAGATCATACTTCATACCTAGGAATCGGCATGTAATAGTTGCTTAGGCAAACTCACTTTTAGCAGTTCACAAAGATAATTTCATCATTTGTATTTCAGTTAAGATCATAAACATTAGATGAATACAAATGCTATATGCCATTAGATAAATAATTTACGGCGAAGAAGATATATAATGTATGTTCTTAGAAGGGACTCTAATTCCTAGAGTTGTTTTCCTGTTTACACAAAACCAGTTCAATTGTGCTTGAAGTTTCACTTGGAATAACTTATTATCTTTGTTGGAGTCAGCTGAGTTCCAGTGATCTCCTTTGTTAGACAGACTTAATAGTTGTGGAGGTTCTCCGCTCCTGAGAAACAATAAATTTTGTGGAAACATCTACTGATATTTGGTTGTATTTGGATTTGGATGTTATTGTAATTGATATTTGTATGATTTTGTTTTTACGGTATAGTTTAATTCTGGTAAAAATGTGGGGCTGCCTTGTGGGTAACATTGTCAATCTCCTCTCAGATTTTGTATGATCATGAAATGTAGGCAAGCATATTGTGTTTGTTGGGTGTCATAGACTGTTCATGTCTATAAAATAGTATTTGGAGCTGCTTGTCAAGTTCAATAGGTACACCATGCAATTATTAACTTGTATGCATGGCTTCAATAATTTTTGTATTATGACTATTATAAGCCATCAACGATATTCTCTTTTTTTACTTTTAATTAAAAATTAAATCCAATATATCACCTATGCATTAACTCATCCTATACTGATAACGAAAGCAGCTTGATGAATCATACTAAGTCCATTAATTTCCTCCCAATATATGCATTAACTCATCTTATGGTTCTTGAGTTCTTATATGTCTTCATTTGACTTTATGTCCTCCCAATGGCATTTCTCTTAAACCACCTCCAGTGTTCATTCATCTATTAGTCATATAGTTTTGAAAATAATGTGGTTTTGTTATCTTCTGTTCTACATTAACTTTGGGCAGAAACAAAAGAGAAAATTGTCGCCAATTTGGGGAACTTTGCTTATGATCCTTACAATTATACCTTTTTCCGTCAGGTTTGTTGTTTCCCCATATGTATTGTAAGTATTTATGATGGATTACTTCTTTTGCGTGACATGAATAATCATACGTCTCTTTAACAGCTGAATATTTTGGAACTTTTTTTGGACTGCATGACAGAGCCAAATGAGAGGCTTGTGGAATTCGCCATTGGTGGTATCTGCAATGCTTGTGCTGGTATGAGTTTTATGCCATCTATTTAGTTGAACAGAACACAAACCCATCTTTCATATTACCAGAGTTTCCTTTTTAATTTTTATACTTCTAAATATCCAACTTGCAGATCCAACAAATGCTGCCGTAGTCATTCAATGTGGTGGGATTCCTCTTGTCATCCAATGTTTATCGAGCCCTGTTAGGAACACGGTAATACTGGTTTCCTGGCATCTTCAGTGCTTGAATAGTTTCAACTGTCAACATATGTTCTGAAGCATTAAAAGGGCAGGAAAATTAGTCCTTCGTAAAATTGATTTTAGAAAAAGGTGCTGAATCTTGAATATGCAGGTAAATTATGCTCTGGGGTCGCTGTACTATCTGTGCAATGCAACTACTGAGGATGAAATTTTGAAGCCGGAGATAGTGGAAGCCGTCCAAAGATTAGCTGCATCCGGAGCGGGCTTCAGTAACGTAGCGCAGACTTTCTTGGATAGGCACGTATCCAAACTTGACTGAATACTAGTGTTGAAATATCAGTCGTTTGATGGAGAATATTGTAACATTAAATGATTTGTAAATTGCCTGCATATCAGTGTCCTTTTGTTCCTCCATCATCAAAAGACAAAATAGCTCTTCTAACCATTACCATACTATACACTTCTAGTCTACCTCTTTAAAGATCATCTCATTGTCTCCACCCATCTATCATAGCCATGCCAATTAAATCGTTCATTTGTTTTTCTTCTATCATATTTCTTCTTTTGACATGATCCAAAGGCTAAAATTCGAATACTATCTTATTATATTTTTATTTGCATAAAATTTTCTAAAAGCATTTAAAAATAATAATAATATTATTAGAACTTTTTTATTTTTTTTATTTTTTTTTTTACATTTACTTTTGTAGTGACCTGTATCATGTAGTCATACAATAAGATCAACATGATCCAAAGAAAAATGTAGAGGGTGATATAGATAATAGAACGATACGTCCGCGATCGGACTGGTCTCCGGCAGTCCGATAGTTCGAGTGGTCACTCGGGATAGAAGTGGGTTATTTTTTGTAAATTTCAATAAGTTTTAGACTAATTCTCAATTGAAGCAAAGATTATGATTTTTCCTACAATTAACCTTAAAATTATTTATAGCCCCAAATGAAGTTGTTTTGGACACGTGAAGGGTGGCTTGGATAATAGAACGACATGTCAGTAATCAGATAGGTCTCTTACTGGCCAGTGGTTCGATTTGCAACTCGAGATTAAAGTAAGATGCATTTTTATAAATTCTTATAAGTTTGAACTAATGATCTAAGTAAATGTTTAACTTTTAACTAAAAAAAGTTTGTGCCCCAGTGCATAGCTCAAGTGGTAGAGGGGAGGGTGGAAAGGCCTTCCAACTGAGCTTGGTTGCTGCAGGGTGGGGTTCGAATCCTGCTTTTGGCATGATTTGGCCCCTTGCAAGCACAAGTTTAACAGTGAGCCCTCTCTATAAGCCACTTGAGGTACATCCTGCGATTTACCTCCTCCATACACTTGAGGTACATCCTGCGATTTACCTCCTCCATATAAGTCACTTGAGGTACATCCTGCGATTTACCTCCTCCACCAATCCCCAGGGCAGGGGCGGTGGGGGCCCCTAATGGTGGGGTACACCATTTTTTTTAACTAAAAAAAGTCAAAGCAACTTTTTTTTAAAAAAAATTCTACATTAACTTTGAATTATGAAACGGAGTGTCTATAATATAACTTCTTTTTCTTTCTCTTTTTTTTTTTCTGAATGAATGAAACTTTGAAATTATAAGTTAAAAGTTGACTAATCATGCCATGAATCTTATACAATAAATATTCAAAAGTTGCTAGATTCGAATTATGCAACTATTCAATATGAAAGATTGCCAAAAAAGAAAATGACAAAATTGACCATCTATATTTGACCCTACATGGCAGCAAAGGTCAGCTAAAACAAAACCGTCCCAAATTATATTCAAAAGCTCAACTCACACTCTAGAGACTAGAGAGAGAAAGGGACAACATAATCATCAATTAATTTATTTAATTAATGCTAAATACAACAATTTTTTGTCCTTTTTCATTGGGAAAAATATTGAATTTAATAATTTTTAGATTAGATTACCATTAATTAATACTATAAAAAAAAACACTCCATAAGCCATAAGGTACATACCTATGTTTATGAAAAGACAAACGATTTTAGGGTGTTATACTGTTATATTATTATTTATAACTAACATACCTTAATAATTAATAAATATATTATATTTTTTATTATAATCATCATACTTTAATAAGTGATTCTCCTCTAAAATAATAAATAAATAGTTTAAAATAAACTAAAACGCAATTAAGAGAAATTTAGATTAAAAAAGAGGAATAATTATAGATAATGTGAGCCCATTTTTGCGTGTTCCAACTCAACTGGAATCCTTTCTTTCCTTCCCCACACATTTTTAGTTGGAAAGTGCGTAGCGCGTTGTTGCCGGCAAACCATCCCTATATCTACCCGAGACTCTAGCGCAGATCGTTTTCACGAATGTTGAAGGATTTCTGTTGAATCATTCTTGATAGATAATGCTCTTTGTTGCTTACTTGAGGTGTTGAATTAATCTGGATTTTTTCCAACTGGGTCGCTGTCATCACCCCGGATCTTTGGTGGGGTTCTCTCCTTTCCTTAATCAGTAAGTTCATTTTCTGCCATTTTTGTTGTGGGTTCTTGCAGATCTGTCGAATTTATTGCGGAATTGAATTGGTGATTTTTATGATTTAATGGCTGGATTATCGATTTTTTTTTTTGGAGGAGGGGGGGATTGGTGATTTGGGATTAGGTTTTCTGGATCGAATGGGATTTATGCGTGAGATTGAATTGATGCTTGTGCATTATTGTTGGAGTTCCCACTTTTTTTTGAATGCTGAAATTAGTTAGGGTTCGAGTTTTCTTGATTTGATCCGATGAGCAAATCAAAGGTCACAAGGAGTGAACTCTAGAGCTGTGATTGAATTTGGGGATAGGAGGAAAGCTTAATAGATGTTGGATTAACTAACAACTTGGGGTAATGTTGAGGGATTTACTTGTGTAGTTGCAAATGGTTCTAGATTGGATGTTGCTTCGATACGGATTTATTGAGCTTCATTTGATCTGTTGACACTACTTAAATGATGTACAAGTAGAAAGAAACTGAATTGCAGATGAGAGGAATAAACAGAAAAAATAATGAGTTAAATGAAGCATCATGTTGTTATCACCCTGTAATCTTGCTTAGGTGCGTTAGTATTTTTCCTCTAGCCAAAAGAATCCTGAAACGTTTGATGCGTAGGTTCAGAAAAGTTTTTTCAACCTCCATGGCTGCAAAAAAGATTAATCTTTGGTTAAAGCTCGATGTATTGCCTCAGTAGAAGACTTTAATTGATTGTTTTCGCTTTGGCTTGGTCATCAAGTGGGTGTGAAGTGATGATTTTATTGATTTATAGATTCAAGCATATCTTTCTTTTGGCTACTTTTAATTGTTAGAATAAGTTCGATATATTTTAAGATTTCTTTGTAGTGCTGGGTACATTTTACTTATTTTGATTGTGCATTGAAGCTATGAATTATGGTATTTTTGTTGAATAATTTGTTTGACCTTATTCTAAACAACACCCACTATCACTTTGTTGGGACAATCATTATCCTCTGTGATATTTGAACTTTTAGGATTGTTTTAGAATTCTCATAGCAACTACTCACTGGAATTGGTCAAAGTCTGTGGTTTTTAAAATGAACAAATACCACTTGACTTGGATGCAATTAAAACAACTACCATAAAAATCTAGCCTGCATAAACATTCTTTCTTGGTCGTGCATTAAAGTACTATTCTTGGTCAATAAATGAACCCTCGATTTATTTAACTTGAAACCATTGGTCGCCCAAATAAATCAGCTCATCTTTAGTTAAAGGGACTCCTTTTTTTGTTTATCAACACGATTGTGCATTATTATGCTCTTCTCTTTCTTATAATATGAACAATGTGTGTGCAGGAATTGTCTTGTCAAAGGCAAAGCAATTTCAATCAATGGTTCTCGAGAATGTGATAACTTCACCTCATCGGAGGACACAGCCTCAGACTGCATTTTCTCAACCAACAACGAAGAAGCAGTACTCACGAGGAGATGAATTGGGAAGCTGTTCTACCTTGCTTCAGAGACATCGGTTTCTTTTAATTGCTCTTGCCCTTCTTGCATTTCTATGCACTATTTATCTTTACTTTGCTGTGACTCTTGGGGCCGGGGATGCATGCGATGGATTAACAGGGGCCAACAAGGCGACTTGTCGTCTCCGGATCGCAAAAGAATCAGTGGCTAAAGGAAAATTGAAGTTCCTTTAGCACATTTATTACAACATTTTTGCTTCCTTTTGCCATCTCTCTCTGAATTAGTGGTTTTATCGTTTGAAATATCATAGGTTATATTAGTCTTTCACAAGCTCATTGATTTTTGGTGTATAATCACAAAATATTTGTTCTGGAAAACTATTCTTCATCAGTGTAATCTATCTAAAATGTGAAATGTGAACATTAATAATTTCTATTGTAACAATTTTTTATGGATACCTCTTAATGGCAGTATACCCGTGGGGGCAATATTATAGTAAAAGATTTTATTATAAAAATATGTACTCCCTAGTTTCATCTATATGTCCTAATAAATTTAATAGATTTTTTAAATGACCACCCTATTTAATAACAAATTAAAATGTTCAACGAAAATATCATTGACTTGATTTATCACTCAATTTAAAAGCTTCATTGACTTGATTTATCACTCAATTTAAAAGCTTTAAACGAGTTATAAATATGTACAATGAGTTATAATATGTAAAACCTAATCATAAAAATATGCACAATCAAATCATAAATATGTGCAATTGAGTCATTTATTTTACCCAACCAACCCAACCCAACAACCGAACCATAGTTATTTTTGTAAAATAGGCATTTTAATATATTCTATACTCTTAAACATAGGGTAAATATATATATATATATATAAGGAAAGGGTGCAATAGCCCATTAGTCAGGAAGAGCAAAGAGGAGACGTATAAATAACATCATTTTGTAGATAGTTGTTTTCGTCCTAATGAAATTGGGTTGGAATAATAATACTCCATGTAAATTGACTAAACAAACTAATCAAACATGAACAATTGGGAGATGTATGTACTCTTTGTATTGAAAGTGGAGCTAAAAGCTCTTGGAGATACACATATAACTCACAGCTGTACTTCCAAAGAAATTCTTGGATATTAAAAAATGTTCGGATTGGCATTTCAGGAATCAATCTGATTTTATCTCTGTCCCTTCCGTTTGAAGAAAGAAAGGATCCCAAAAAATCGATCTTTCTTTTAGTAGTTGAATCTCTCTTTGATTGATCAATGCGTGATATTTCAAGTCCTCATTACTAATTGAATCCAAATGATCTTTGCATTGATCAAAAGATCCTTTCAATTGGCTAGAATTCATTATTTGAATGGAATATTCGACTATACATTCTCTAGCCTGCCTATCAACTCGACTCTTAAGACTAAGTCCATGTCGAAACCTCAGTTGGGTTTTTATTTGACCCTGCATGCCTCTTTAGTGAGGGAGGGTAGATAATACCCACAATATATGAGTATGACCTTCACACCTTTTGTGAGAGTGATAATATGATGTGTTTTGCTACTTTAAAAATGTGTACTCCCTCCGTCCTGTTTTAATGCTTATGTTTGTTTTTTGTACGTTGATTAAGGAGAATAATATTTTAATAGATAGTAGGTGGAAAGATATAATATTTAATGTAAGGTGGGTTGGTGTATTAGTGTTAAATATGAGTCCCATGATGATATATCAATTATTTTAGGTGGATCTATATACCAAAAAGGGAAACGTAAAGATTGAAATGGAACGCCCAAAATAAAAATATGTAAACATTGAAATGAGACGGAGGGAGTGAGTATAAGTTTTGGTACAAAAAGATATGTGAAGTATTTAACTTAATAATACTCCATTCCTCCCAAGAATACATTCGCACTTTCCATTTTGGTCCGTCCCAAAATACAATCACCCCCTAAAAATGGAAACAATACACAATATCAATAACCTTACAATACTACAATATTACAAAAATGTCACCTTCTTTTTATACACAATCTAGTCAAAGTCAACTATATCATACACTTTATTCTACTCAATTACCCAAAATACCCTTCTCTTTCTTACATCACACCACCAAAAAATTACTTTTCTTAAACTCCGTGCCAGAGAATGCGAATGTATTCCTGGGACGGTGGGAGTATGATTTTTTTATTTATTTTTAATAATACGATAATCGCTGAATTAGCTGCATGCTGATATAGGTATAGCTTCTTTTAAAATCCCAGTTGTAAATCGTCTTTTAAAGGTTTAAATGAAAATCGGAGTTTCTTTGTTGGCTGGGCCCAGCTGCTAATGGGCTCAAATGTCTGCAAATATTGGGCTGAAGTAGAATCTTAAATCTGGGCCCAACTCTGCAAGATGTATGTGTAATGGGCGGAAATAACGGTAGGCTCAAGGGCACTTTCGAAAGAGAAATAACATTTTAATAAAGAATAATACTCAAAATTAGTGAAAAATTATAGTGAGACAATTTATTTACATAAATAAACAATTCATAGTATTCAACATGAGACAGTCTTGTACAACGTTTCCCTAAAATTTCTATAAAACAAATTAGGATTTTCCTATTTCAAGCATAAATAATTAGATGCGAATACATACTCTATAAAATAGTCATACAAGGGGAAAATCTGAAATATAAATTTCGAAAAAGAAATACTATACTAAGATTGATATCTCATTGATGGTCACACTTGTGCAGTTGAGTTAATTCATTAGAAAAAAACCTAAAAAAAAGTGTATCACTTCAAATCCTGGAATCGCACTAACGCATCGAACCTGAAGTGGCCACCAGGTTGGAATTCAGCTTCAAGATCTTCTAAGCTCTGTTCAATTTGCAGATCCTTATCGATATTTAAACCTTCCTGCACCGAACGAAACACAAACGTGTAATCGAAAAAAGACGAGCAAATTAATGTTAATCATCAGGTTTCATTTGTAAGAATCAGCATGCAGTGATCAATTATTAGGGATTCATTAATTTAAATTTCCTCAGCAAAATACATTTTGATAAAATTGAAAGACATCTTCAAACACTTCAAAAGAAAAAAAAAAAAAAAAAAAAAAGACATGACATGACATCAAAAGCTGATGAATGTAAGTATATTAGAGTAAATAAACAATAATAAAGTAAGCATTCAAACCAGTACAAAAGCATACCTTTGCAGTGTATTGAGCAATGGCATTACTGATTATTTTCCTAATAACTTGCTCATACACTTTTGATGGCCCTAGTAGTTCCAGTAGAATGTCTTTCGGTATCTGCAAGTTACAGCTATTCATATATAAAATTGTTGTGCACTGGAGAACATGATTACGAAACTTGAAATATACTAAGGGAAAAAAATTCCCAACTACTAAATAATCAACATTAGTAGTGTGGGTTTAAGAAATTTTAATGACAACATGGATGATAATAATGTCACTAAAACATACTCCTATTTAACAAAAACCAGGAGCCAAAAAACTGGAAACAAATACATGACATAAAGATTTTCTTTATATAGCGACAGAGATTGGCCTTCGTTTTTCATCGCTAATTACCTAAAAGGGAACTTAAATTTAACACTTTTCTTAATGGTGCTGAAGAGCATTGATTTCTATCATTCTTAAAAGAAAACTCTTTTTTTATGCCTGAACCCTTAAGAAATGATACTGCAAAACAAATGCATTATTATGATTTATGAATCTCACAGAATTATATAATTGATGTCTAAAAAAACAAAAAGTTAGTATGGGATTACACAGAGGTTGTCTCTTTGTATTCTCTATTTCAAGAACTCCATAATGTATATAAAAGTAAATAAACGGATAAAAAGCTTTGAGAATGGAAGTTCAGCCACTTACGTTAGGGGTCTTTCCTGTGAGTTTTTGCGAGAGGAGACAATGCCAATGCGTATCATAGAACATGTTAGAACAACAATAATGATAATAGTAATAGAAATGATGATGATGATGGCGACAAAAATTAAACATACTGGTTAAGAAAAATTCAAGCATAGGAAATTGCGGAAGCCACGGGCATTCAACAACTTCCATAGTTGAAATGAGAATTACCTCCTTTTACTCTTCGAAAACCTGGAATTGGCTGGGCATTTTCAACCATTTTGTAAAAGACTTCATCATACATTGCTTGAGTTTTAGTACCTGATACCTTTACAGTTATCTGTAAGGAAACAATATAAAAGAAATAAGCTACAAGTACTCTTTTCTTTTTCATGAACTACCATGACTACAGTCTACAGGTAAGAGTCCACTCTATACTCTTTCATACCAACACTGTGCAATGTTTATATTATGATTCACAATGTATGGAAAGATGGTGGTATCTACAATATAACACTAAGTATAGCAATTGCATGGTTTGATTTATGATCTGCGAGTTTCTGAATGGTATTATGTGATGACTGATGAGTCATTTTTATCAATTCAATTGATAAGTGAAACAATATATCAATGTTTTGCACTTAATAAATATTAAATTAAAAGGTAGTACATATTAATATAACTGGACTTGCAACACGCATTTATAGAGCTAATGTACACAAATAGTCATTTTGTGTAACCACTAAGGCATGCTGTGTTTGTGGTTCATCATTTTGAAAAGATTCTACTTACTTAGACTTGGAACCCAACATAAAGAGGTCTGATAGATTCGTTCATTCTTTCTTTCTTTCTTTTTTTTTTTATTTTGTTATTTTTCCAATTTGTGTTTCAGAGAAGGGATTAAAAATCATTGATATCCTTGTGGCTAACTGGCCATATTACTTCATACTTTGGATGCTCTACATTCAAAAAGTTATATATCTCTAGGAATGAAGTAGGATGATATTGTATGTTTACCTTTATTTGGTTGTCTTTATCAGGAGAACTGGCTGTAATGATGAACTCCTCAACTGAAGAAGAAATTTTGGTTCCATTTACACCTGATGTTTAAGGCCAAAGGAACCATTAATTCCACATTGTAGAATGATGCCAAACAATTGATTGCATCACATTATCACTTGCACCTGATAATGCAGCTTGAATGGGTTTATTGGCAGTCCTACAAAAGGAAAATTGTTGGTAAATATTTCCATTTGAATATCATGTATACTCGCAGTGAAATTGACTTGGTTTCAACAGATCTAAAACTAATCATTGAATTAACATCACCGGCCAACTTTCAGATGAAGACAACTAAGCTGGAGTAGTCCATGTTTAGTTTAAAGCCAAGTAAATGTTCATATTATAGCTGTTCTTTAGTAAAGAATCTAATCTAACTGGTTCTAAACATAGGTCCAAATTACCTTTCTATACGTTGATTTCCAGTATTTCCATTGTTAAGAGAGCAGCATTTCCTTTTAAAATCAGGACGGTGTAAAATGACATCTGCATATTGCCTTGAAATTATCTGTTCAATCACACAAAAGATGGTAAGGATATCTCCTCATGCTAAATCTAAAGTTAACTTCAATTCACAAATTCCTTCTCTAGAATTTCAAAGAGAACATAAAACACAACCGAATAAAGAGAAATCACACACATTCCAACCCAACGAAATTAAATTAACTCGAGCAGTGAATCAAAATTATTATATTTCTGAAGCAACAAATACCACAAGCCTTAAACATTCGACACGGAGAATTGAATAACTTCACCTTCACGACGGACTGAAAATTATCGATGAAAAATTACAACGCCAACAGAATAGCTTCTCCGAAGAATTTAACTGAAATGAGGCAGAAAGCATGAATGAATCGAAGTTTAACAGATAAAAATACCTGACTATTCAAATGAAAGAAACACAAGTGTGTTTTCACCGCAAACATCTGGATACGCCCTCACTTCAATTCTTTGCTCTTCATTTATCATTGTTACTGAAACAGATAAAAACATGTGAATATTTTAGAAAATAGCATTTTAGTCCCATAGATTTCATTATTTTGTACATCGAACCTATAAACTTCTTGAAATTAGAAACAAGCCAAGTTTTCAAGATTTTGTCCTACAAGTATTTCTTTTGTCATTTGTACCAACATTATTACGAAAACGTATAGTATCTTTTGGTTTGGGCATCCCCAATGCTATATAATTTTTCAACTTCTTATAAATATTCACAATTATATTATCACAACAACTTTTGCACATTTAATAATTTAAAATAATTGGACCCAATCAAACTTGAACCCAATAAAATTCAGTTTAAATTGGAATAAATATTAAAAGGCAAAAGCTCCTGCGCCCGGGGACACCGAGAATACTCCGTGTCCTCATGTGAACACAACCCTCCTCCTTCAATTTTATTTAAACATATGTATTGCTAGGGGTTTAAATTGTAAAGGGTATGAGAATTGCAAAGGCGCACGGAATGTGCTCCGTGCGCTCGGGTGCACAGAGTCTCACTTATATAAAAATACAACATTGTTTTGTTACAATTTTTTTTAAAATAAAAATATTGCTAGAATTCCCAATTTTTTGGGTCATGTATGTTCTAAAAAATTTGAGAAATTTTTGAGAAATTATTTATGTTCTACAAAAATCATGCTTTTATGTTGAGAATCAGTACAGTTGAGTTGATAATATGTTGGCAGTGGAGCTCTACATGATTTGTTGCAAATTATGCTCCTAAAAAATGACAATGATAAATGGAGATTACAAAAATCTCATTCTATACAGAAACCAATTCAAGGCAGATCTGTACATATGATGCTATAATTCTCAGTCATCACCCCACCTTCAAAGAATGATGATCAAGCAAAGTATGCTGAAAATTCATCTCTAGTCTGTATCTTACATGGGATTCAAAAATGCATCCTCCCGTGTGTTGCGTGTTCCTCCACAGAGACGACCTCTCACGAGCAGACGAGATAGCAGAGGTCCTCAACCCTTGCCCTCGAGACATTAGCAAAGGGAAATACTCTAAACTTGCCATTGTCCGAGCAACTTAAAGTCAGCTGCTCCGAAGTTACCACTGTCTGCAGAACACACAAAAGAAGAATCACATGTATTTCACTAAGCAGTTTCTGGAAGAAAGAAAGAGACTACGAGTTATACCTCACACCCCATAGTTTTGTCACTGCAACTCCACCATCTTAATGGGACACAATCGATATACTTGCACCATCCGCAGTATTTGTTCAAGTTTATGCCTCGAATAGCAGCCACAACTGCTCCTGCAAGTCTGTGTAAAGAAGAAAATTTGATCAAGATTTTATGTTTACGTACAAGCTCAAGTGACAGAAGGAAACAATAGAGACAGACTCACAGAAGACTGGAGATGACAAGAAAGACGACTCTCAAGACTGGTCTATCCCACTTCCTCCTGGATTTGAAAGACTGATTGTATTTGAATATACCTCCTTTATTTTGATGAACTTTCATTGATTGAGGATTGAATAGGAGGATAAAACTGGCAAGGAACCCCGAGATGAAGCCCCCAATGTTTGAAAAATTGTTGACAAATGGCATTAAACCGAGGATGACATTTAACATCAGGATAATCAGAAGGACAATTAGAGTTTTGAACTGCAAATCAGTAGAGATGATATCTTTAGTATGTGATTAAAATGATTAGTAAAAGAGTAAACCATAAAATGAACATCGCTCCACAACCTTTTGAGTGTAAACTTTCCAATACTGAATAAGCCCAGATAGTGTGGTGCCAAGTAATCCAAATAACGCACCAGATGAAGCAACTGATGGCCTATCTTGGAGAAATAGGGCAGCTAGCAGAGCACCTGTTAGAGCAGATAGTATGTAGATAAATCCTATCCTCACTGCACATCACAGAATAGAGGATATAAATGTAAGTAGTTGAATCAACAAAAGGTTTCAATTTTTTATACATTGGATGAAGGTTTACGTGATCCAAACTCCTGCTCCAAGTGAACCCCAACAAAAATTACACTAGAGAGACTGATGATAAGGTGGAATAGCCCTGCATGCAAGCATGGACTTGTGAAGAGACGCCAAATTTGATGATCATTTGTGAAATATCTCAGACGAAGAGCCCCGATTGCATCAAGTCTGTAAAGAATTTGTGGGTCACTACCTCCTAATGGCTCAACAATCAACTCACACAGCTAGAGAAAGCTAAATGATGTAATCTGCACCTCATAGGAATAAAATCAAAGAAATAATAGTGCAGGAAATGTTTCCCAGAATATTGTAAATGTCTACTGTTCTCATGCCAGATAAATTTCCATTATGTCTTAGATCATCAACAACAAAATCATCATCAAATGAACCCCAACTGACCTGAATCCTGATAGATCAATAAAAAAAATGCAATGCTGGATACACACAGGTTCAAGAAAACTGATCAAAAAATCGATAATATGATTGGTTGAATCAATTTACAAAAAACACATGGATTATACATCACGCACAGGACTCAACTCTATACAGATCAACAACAAACCAACTTTCATAAAACCTAAATTCAACAAACGATGGTTCACAGATTGATTCAGGATAAAGCAAACCCAAACTAAAAAAATGATTCACTTGACAAGTCAACTATCCAAGATATTGAACATTTCCAGGATGATTCGAGAACCCTAAATCAATCCAAGAAAATAAACTTATACACAGAAAAGCAAACACTAAATCAACCACTTTTCAGAACACATCATTTCAAGAAAATCGAAACCCAAAACCGCAAAACTCACGCAGAAGCAGAGGGGCCGAGAAGGGAATTTTCCAGAAGCGGCTGAAACGAGAACCTCCCGAGTTGTTTGAAAACACAGTGCGCGTGAGAATTCCCCCAACAATCGTTGATAATCATGGTGGCAGTGAAAGCAATCAAATGAAGGATGACGAAAACGGAGATGACCCATGTGCTATCCTTTCTCTGAGAGAGGCGCCTGAAGAAGGGGAAAGGGATCTGTTCTTTGAGCAGCTCTTCGGCGGTGAGTTCAACAGAGATTCGAGGTTGAATAGCCTTGATTTCTACACGGGTTTGGGGATTAGGATTAGGGTTTTCCGCCATGGTAGATCTGTTCGCAGTGGGATTTCGAAATGGAGAGTGAGTTGGAGTGAGAGACGGTTTCTTGATTTGAAGGGGAGTTTAGGCCGTTGATGAACAGCTGCTTGGCGCGAATTTACACAGATTTAACAAACAGTGTAATCATAATGGAGTAATATGGAATAAAATAAAATGATGATTTTATATAAATAATTACTCCATACGGAGTATAGTTTTTTAAAGGGAAAAAAAAGTGTTATTCTTAAGCTGATGTTTTTTATATTGTTTTATTAAATATCATCTGAGTAATCTCATTTTTATTTTTATTTTAAGTTTCTTTGTTTTGTATATGTACTTCTTTGAAGGCTAAAACTTGTGTTTACGGGACATCGTGTCCCAAATACTACATTTTTTTTAAGTTGTATTTTTTAGTATTACAATGTTATACCATTTAGTATAAGAATTTACACTCATAATTTTTAGAAAAAAAAAACTTAATTTTTTAATTAAACATATTCATAGTTGAGTTTTTCAATAAAAAAATTATACCCTTGCTAATTAAAGTATATACAGTAAAACAAATTGTTATTATATCTATATACAACTTGTGTTCCGAAAACACAAATAACTCTTCTTTAAATTTGAATAGCCCAATTTGTAATAGCCACTCCAATTATGTATATTTAGAAGATTTTTTTTTTTTTTTTACTGACTATGAGATGTGAGATGGTTCATGCATTATGATTTGAGGTATGATTTTTAGATAACTTAACTAAAATAATTACAAGGTAGATGAGATCATCTCTTCAATTTAATTTAAGTTATTGAAAGCAATCATATATAAATTTTATTTTTTTTATATACTATTTTCAATAAAAAAAATTAAGTGACTAGAAATTAGCTAGCAAAGTGTATAAGTTCTTAATGTAGATATAGGAAAATTTGTCATTCAATTTTCTCTATTCCATATTATTTCAATGCCAATTATTATTAGATTTATGTCATGTGATTACAATTACTAAATTAATTATGCAAAATGTGAAGTTTAATGGAGTAATAATATTTTAGGTTATAGCTTTTCAACAAAAAAATATACTACGAAAGAAGAAATAATTATAAGAAGTTTGAGTACTCATATGATTCATTAAATTTAATTCAAGTTTGATTTCAACATTGACTATATTTGTGCCTTTTCAATTGAGAACTTCGTTTGATTTTCAACTACATTTCAAGATGGGCAATTGCTTCAACAAAGGTTAACTATCCATTCCCTTGGAGGTTCAAATTCTTTCTTGTATTTGCATTTAGGACCAAGATGACATTTTTCATCAATTTGCACATATTTCATTACATTATGCTGACAACATGCCACATAAAACTGCACGTTTTGCACGACGAGCATAGCATGAGCGCAAACAAGACAAGCCAGCCCGATTTGCAGTCATTCATATACAGCGTCGAATGAAGATGAAAATCGAGTTAACCACAAACGTCGTGCACGTTACACTATCTTGAGTTCTTTAAGCCATGCAGAGTGTAAAGGGCATGGATCTTGCTTGCCTTGTGCAACTGCCTTCTCAGAGAGTGAATAAAACCATCCATTCCTCCACTTGAACTGCAGGTGCAAAAAATTCATAATGATAGCGTAAGTTCTTGCTATCCTGATAATCGATGCATAAGGAATGAAATATTCGTGTTCTTTACCTCCTTAACTGCCGTAGGGAAGTGAGCAACAGCTCGTGAATAAGCACACAATCGATCCTCTATCCCTCCTTC
Source organism: Pogostemon cablin (assembly GCA_023678885.1). Lineage (NCBI taxonomy): Eukaryota > Viridiplantae > Streptophyta > Magnoliopsida > Lamiales > Lamiaceae > Pogostemon > Pogostemon cablin. Next base: position 36,126,209 of record CM042963.1, read on the forward strand.
GAAGACTATACCTTTCTCGGCAGCTGCAGCCCCAGCAAGTTCAGCTATGAGGGCAGATACCTACAAGTGATAATTTCCATGTTAGATGTTTACAATATAGACATTTTCTTATGTTGAAAGAGGTTTACAGGATATCTTCAGCCTTGTAAGAACAATAAATGCAAGTTGATTTACCTCAGAACGATGTTCCTTCTCAACGGCACCTACAGTTGCTCTGGGATGACGGGCTCCAACAAGCATGAAAGCACATATCCATATAAGCTTCTCCAGCATTTGTTTCTGAAATGCATCTTTTTCAAGCACCTGTTTTTCCCAACATAAGTTTTTTATCAGGATATATAAATTAAGTCTTTAATCAATTTAATAAACATCACAGCATCCATTTCGTAATATATTGCACAAAATTATTAGGAAATTATCATCTTGAATAGCACTAGAGAATAAAATAGGTGGAGTAAAGGAGGAAAAAACTTCAATCCACTCTTTAGGGTGAATTCTTATAAGTGAATTCTTTTCTATCTCCAACTCTCCCCAGCCATGGGATACTTTTTAGGGTATGTTTTACCAGGAATTCCAAGTTTCAATGTCCAGATGGGAGATGGCGAAATCCCTATTCTATTCCGATTACAGATCTCAACATCCAGATTCTAAAATCTGATCGATATCCACATCTAAATAACCTACACACCTCTGCATTGGATCCAAATCACCTCTTCCATCAAACTAACTTTTTAAATAATCCAAATATCACATGCCTAATCATCAAACAACGCAAAAGTTATCAAAAACATATCCCTATCTACGTTAGGCATATAAGCTAGGGAGATCTAACTCAAACTAAAACATCGTAGGTAAAGGTTGACCCCTAGTTATATGTCCTTCCACACTTTCATGTGGATTTGATGTAGGATAACATAACAATTTATGTTTTAGAGAAGCATAAAAACAGAGGGGAAAAAATATAAAATTTTAACCACTTGTATTTTAGCAATAAGCTAGCACCAAATATAAGAAACAAATACAAAACCAAATACTCTACCTTGCAAGTAAGCCCACCAGCATGCAATCTTTCAGCAACTGCAGATGCCCACTTCCCATAAGCAGCTGTCAACCCCTCAGGATTCGTGTCAGTTATCCCATCTACAGGAGGTTCACCAAGCTTCGACACCGCAAAATATGCTAAAACTTGATCAGCATCCCCTAGGCCTTTACTTTGAAACCATGGCTCCAGCATTCCGTTCTGGAAAAACACCAAATCTGCTACATTGTTAAGAATCATCATCACCATGCCTCACCATCTAAATTACAAATAACCCCAACTACTGAGCAATTGGTATTCTAGACAAACCTAATATATTTAAAAACACAAAATACAACATCTTAAAATATACAATTGCGCAACAAACCTAAATTAAATGCCATATCATCTGTAGTCAGCATTCAAGTTAAGCTAAGTTGAGTGCTATGGTGTTTCTTGCCTAGCTGAGACTAACTCAGAAATTTATTCATGGCTCAGGAGCTTACTACTTGCTAGAACAAGATGTAAATAATAAATCAAAATCTCCATCAATTCATTACATCATTAGTGTTAAGATACTTCTACATTTATCAGTGTAAAGAATGAAAGCTAAATATCAAATTCCTAATTGTGAGTTGTTTCATGAGAAAATTTGAGCTCAAGACAAACTAAATTAAGAAAGTCTTTACCAAATTAAACGAGAGAGCATTCATTGATTTTAAGAGCTCCATCAATCGAGATTTAATAAAATTGAGCTCAAGAGAGAGATTTAACTCATTGATATTAACACACTAGTCATACAGATATACTCAAGAGGGTTTTTGATAGCATGAACAACAATACAGGATCGACAACAAACCCAATAAATTACTATTAATAAATAAGAATCTTAACAATTGAAAACCCTACCGCTCCAGCGCGATTTGGGTGTGGAATCAAGCACCGCATCCAAATCATCATTTCGGGTACAAACCAGAATGGGCCCCGAGAAATCAGGTGGCACGGGTTCCCCTCTTTTCACTACGACATCATCGCCACCACCCATGTCCTGAAGAGCCTTTCCGACGCGGCCGCTGCCCACTATGACTGCGGGAACCACCTTCACCGTGGTGGCAGCCATGGATGAAGAAGTTGATAAAGATGCTCTGGGTTTGAAGTTAGAAGCGAATGCTGGAATGCAGTGATGCAAGAAAGAAGAGCTATAGAGAGAGAAGGCGGTAGCCATGGATGCAGATGGAATAGTGGAGAGAAGCCATTTGGGGAAATTGGCGCAGTGGTTTTTCACTTGGATTTCGCTGAAGGTGATAATTCGGGTCAAGAAGATAGCCACTCGTTTTTAAGAACCATATCCGGAGCCTTAGATCCGAAGGTGTGGGTCGGATCCCAACCAAATAAAAAGGAAAATTTTATTTTCAACCCATATTTTTGTTTTGAGTTCACTTTCAAATAATAAATAAATAAATAAATAAATAAAAATTATATACATTCAGTCCGGAATTATCGTTTGCCTTATTTTAGGAGTGTTAAGCGAGTCGAGCGCGAGCACAAATAGTACATAAAACCCAAACAAAAATAAAGTTCAAATAAGCAAATTGAAAGTAAATCCTATCATTTTTAATAATTTTTAAAATCGATTGTATAGTATCTAACTCATTATGAATCAAATAAGAGTAAGAACGAGATATGGTATCTTCGTTTGTCTTAAAGAGTATCATTTATTTTTTATTATGTGAATTAAAAAATATTAGTATTTAAAATGTAGTAGATAGTAATAATTTTATGCATATTTCTTTTTTATCAAATTAGGAAAAATAAAATAGAATTCAAAATGATCAAGTGAATACATTTGAAATTAACGGATAGAATGTTTTTTACATTTTTAAAATGTAATATATATATATATATATAATTGTACACAATAAATGCATTTTTTTTAAATGAAAATGGTAAAAAAAATAAAAGAAAATATATATATACATGGTCCTTTGATGGTGGCATTAAGGACTACCGTCGCCTCTGTATTGGAAATTAATGGAAGAGGTAAATGGTAATATGCTTCAAGTAACTCTACTGTCTCAAATGACTTATAAAGATGACTTACTGTTTGACTACATTTATTTAATAGTGTATCACACCATTAAAGAGTCCCACTGTCCTACACTAAGAATTAGTTGATGGGATAAATCACATGATATGCATGGAGAGAATGTAAATTTGTTTGACTGTGCTCCTTTAATGGTGTACGTCATCATTAGTGGCCCATAACACCTTTAATCTGGAGATTGATGGAAGAGGTAAAGGAGATAAATTGCAAGATGTGCTTCAAGTGACTCTCCTATCTTTTTGGGGATAAATTACAAAAGACTTACTGTTTAACTGTAGTTGTAAATAGAAAGGAAAAGTAAGATTCGAACATGCCTTCGCAAATGGCTCTCCCGCCTCCCTAATAATTAATGTCTTTGTAGAGGAGGTAAATCATAGAATGCTTATTGTTTGACTGTTGTTACAAAGGAAAAGGAATGCAAGACTCCAACGTGTCTTCTCAAAATGGTTCTCCTGCTTCTCCCAACGATTGATGGCTTAGTGTCTTCTCAAAATGGTTCTCCTGCTTCCCCATAGTTGATGGCTTAGTGGAGGAGGTAAATAAAAAAGGCTTACTATTTAACTATGGCAGCAAGGAAAGGAAGATAAGATTTGAAACTCTTACTCTAAAGCTGTTGGCTTATTCAGAAGGCCTTATTCAGAAGGTCTTTCCACCATTTTCTTTAGGAAAATTCTCATATAAAGATTCAAATTTTACTTTATGTCTCAATTTTGGTCTCAATTTTGGGCTTTATTTTAGGAGTGTCTCATTTAAAGGCTTAATTTTAATTCTTCTTCTCAAATTAAAGCTAGTCGTAAATTTATTTTTTTTTCGAATTCAATATAAATTATAGAAAAATATAATATATTAATAAAAATAATATATTTTGACTTTATAATTTTATTTGAAGGTCTATAATAATATTTTTAAATTATGTTGTATAATTTAAAATGAGAAAATAAATTTCATTGTAAGTCTTAAAATAAGAAAAAATTGAAACACATAAAAACTATGCCCTAATTTGAGAAAAAAAAATACTAAAATTTAGATCTTAATTTAAAATACTTATAAAATCAGGTCTTGGATGATCAATTCCATCATAATGTTATATTATTATATATTGAATGTTATTTCCCTTCACACTTTTTACATTTGGACGTCATACAATACTCTTCACCCCCATTTTTGGTAATTATCCATATATCCCCCCACCTACTCAACAATTTCAAAAATGCCATTTGAGTTAAACCCATAATTAGCATTAAATTTTGGTCCCAACAAACCCTAGCCCCCTTTCGTTCCACTCTCTCACTCGTCGTCTTCGCCGAACAAACTCTAGTCCCCCTCCTTCTCTGATTGTGTGGTTGAGTACTCCGAGGAGAGGGAGAGGGTGGGAGCGCTGGTGACGGTGGCATTTGCGGCAGGCACGGCAGAGGAGGCAGACGCGCGGAGGAGAAAGATGGAGCGAGAGGTTAGGAGGGTGGCAGCGACATGGAGTGGAGTGACCTGAGCGTGGCCGCGTCGCCGTGCGAGTGTGAGAGAGAGCTTCAACACGGAGGCGACCTCTGCGGAGAGGGTGTGCTGCGCTGCACAGGCTCCTGCACGCATAACTTGGCCAACACCCTACCCTCGAAGTCTACTGCCTGGAGCACCACATTCAGGTTGGTGTTCATCATATCTCTCTTTGATTTATCGGATCTGGTTTTTGTTTTGTTTGTTATTTTTCTTTTTCATAGCCTTTAGATTTGTGAATTTTATGAGTTAAATATTGTGTTAATTATTGTGATTTGCCTATAGATTTGTAGATCTGTTCGCTGATTTGTGAATTTCATTGCCTTATTGTTGGTTTTTTTTGTTCGCGCAGGTTCAGATCTGATGATATTTCATCTCTTGTGATTTATTTTTGTTCGTGAAGATTCAGATCTGATGATTTTTTTTCTTGTGATTTCTTTTTGTTTATCAGGTTGGTTCCTGTGGGGATCTACAAGATTCAGATCATTTTTTGTTCATGATCTACAAATTTCAATTTAATTCCAATTTTATGTCATTTGTGTAATAAGTAATTCTTGTGTAATTTCTGTAATTTTTTGTTAATTTTTTTAGGTTACAATTTTATTTTTTAATGTTTTTGAAATTCCTGAAACTTTTAAAGTTTCAGGGAATTAAAAAAATTGGTAGATTATGTTTTGGGTTAATTAAAGTTAATCCAAATCTTAAACCCAAATATATGGACATTTTTACCCTAAAAAGGTCTGTTCAAAAAGTCAAAAATCAAGTTTTCTTAAATAACGTGGAAGAGTAACTGTGAAGCCTTTCTCGGGAGGGAGTATTTGATTTTGACTAGATTGTATATAAAAATGGTATTTTTTTTGTAATATTGTAGTATGTGTAGGTAATTAAATTTTATTGCCAAATAAAATATGAATGTGGAAGGAAATATATTAAATATTTATTTATTAAGAAATTTAAATAAAATAATTCCTGACATAAATAAATAAATAAATAATTGATATTTAATATAATTATTTGAGTCAAAATTCAAGTAAAATGGGGCTCAATTTAAGTCAAGTAAGTTCAATTCAAGTCAAGTGAGCTTGACCCAAGTCAGCAAGCCCAGAAAGTAAATCATGTGGGCTTGATCCAAGTTAATTAAGCCCATATCAAATCACATCCTCTAGACCTAATTAAATTAAATAAGCTCATGTCAAATCCAGTCGGCCTAATTAAATTAAATAGGCCCGTATTCAGTCCAGCAAGCTTAATTAAAGGAAAAAGCTCAACATATCTTTTTAAGGAGAGAATATCCCACAAGTAGTTATTTCCTCCCCCTATAAATAAGAGTCTTCAATCCTCATTCCAGACATCTTGAAAATCCTGAAAACCGGGAGAACTCAGAAGAAACTTGGAATCTCTACGAAGATCAAGTTATTCTTCAAAGATCAATCTAGAAACGACGTTCAATCTGATATCAAGGTGTGGAGGCCCCTAGATTCAACGTTTCTTCAAATCAAGTTCATCCAATAATATTCGTGAAGTCAACGGTGTTCTATCAAATTGAACGACGTTCTTCGAGATAAATTTTCAAGTTAACGTTTGATCGGAACAAAGGTTCGATGCCTCCGGATAAACATTATAAAGCCCTAAATCAGAGCTCGGACAAGCTTCATCCGAAGATCTAACTCAGAAAGTTGATAAAGTCGAAGAAGTCAACTCAAGAGAGGAATCAGAGGATAACTAGAAACTGTTCACTCAATTATCAAGTTTAATCCATCTTAAATTATCTTTGTAATTTCTTTTGTGTTTATTATTTAATAAATACACATTTTGTTGTTACAGTATGATAAGATTATTATCATTGTTTCCATATTTAGGATGTGCAAATATTTTTGGGACGAATTAAAATTGAAAGTGTAGAATTATTTTTCGGTTGAAGGGAGTAATACCTTTTCTATTTTAATTGAGATTTTTAATGAAAAAACAATACAAAATGAATACTTTTAAATTAAAATGCAATACCCTTAACATATTTTTATGCACAAAAGATCAACTTCAAATTAAATAGTGAATATAAATAACTAAGTACTCCCTCCGTCTCGTCCTAATAGTTACGCTAAGCGTAACTATTAGGACGAGACGAATTGAGTAACTTAGCGTAATTGTTATCAGATAAATAATTCAAAATTAAAAGGGTCCAATCACAGTTGCCGGCCGCCTAGAAATAGGTACATCATACATATTAAAATGGTGATAATTATTTTGTTGGTTCAACATTAATCCTTATTTTGTTGTCTTTTAATTATGCAACCCCCGCTTTAAATTCCTTACTTTCAAGTACCTACTTTCAACTAAGATTTGATTGATTTTGTAGATATTATATTAATTTGTTGAAAGACAAAATTTTATGTGCACATATTATACTAATCTTCTTATATATTAAAAGAAAATAAGTTTCTTAATTTAGATTTGCAAAGTGTGAAGTGTCATCATATTATCATTCCATTATTTATGATTTTTTAAAATATGTGAGGTGTCAAAATTTGATTAGTTTACTAATTATTAGGAGGTCTTGGGTTCAAACATGCACTCCTCTAAATTTTTATTATTTTGGTTTGTTTTTATTGCATTACAAAATGTAATTGATTTTTTATTTATTTATTGTAGGCCCAATTTTTTCATTGGCCCGATTATTTGTTAATTTATTTTTAGAATAAATATATAATTTTTACATATTTATTTAAAAATATTATTTTATTTTAATTTTTCAAATTTACTTCCATTTTAAATCAATTGTCTCACAACATTTTTAAATAATATTAAAAAAATATTTCAAATAATTTAAGTATAATATACGTTATTTTATTTTACTTTTAGATTGTCTTAAAAATACCAATTTAAAAATATTTTATCCAATTAATAATATCATGATTGCATATTAATAATGAATTAACTAATTTTAAATAACTATGTATACATTTGATATTATAAAACCCTATAATTTAAACACAATTTCAATCCTATAAAAACTTTAATTGAATTTCTCTATTCTATTAATTTATTTTAAAATATTTAATGTTAATAATGATAATTGCAATGATTGGGTCAATTATTTTATATTTTTTACATTGATATTTTTTATTCCATCTATAAATATGATTTAATAAAAATGAACACTGAAAATATTTCAAGTGTATCACTACTATCTTGCTATTTCATAGAGATCACAATATTTATATTCTATGCACTTAATTTATATTATTTAAATTTTAAATGTTATTGTTTTATATTAAATTATGATTGGTGCAACTTGGTAGTTCTAAATCATTTTCATTTGAATCAATGAATGAGTGTATTCAAATTATTTTTTGTATTTGTAATAATATATTTTTTTAGAATTATTAAGTCTTTAAACTGTTAATCGGTGAATTAATTAATTTTTGGCTTTTATTTTCGTATAAATTAGTATTTTAGTTTCAAACATATATAAAAAAGTTGATAATTTAAGTGGTTCAAATATAAATTACTTGATTGATATTTTATTTTATTTGTATTATGATTTAAGATGGTGAGTGATAATTCTTAAATTATTCTCATTTATTTAATTAGTGCAATACATTAGGATTACTCAATAAAGGTATTTTCCAACCTAATAATGAGAAGTTATGAGTCTAATAATAATGAATCCTCTATATATTAATAAAATTGATTATATGGTATTATATAATTGATTATATGATATTATATAAGTAAAGTATACTTTATTAGTAGTATATTTTTCTAAATTATAACATTTAAATATGATTATACAAATATACTTTAACTATTAATAAACATACTTATATAATAATCATACTTTAATAATGAATCGATCCGTCTCACAATACATTTTACATTAATAGTAAGTCGACCTGTCTCATAATCCATTTTATATATACCAGTCTTGAGTGCTTTTATTTTTTATTCATCGTTTACTTAATTAGTTCTATAATTTTCTTTCTCTTTCATATAAATTATTAATTAATTAGTTCTATAATTTTCTTTCTATTCCATATAAATCATTAATTTAATTTGAAAGAATAACAATATTCAAAATTTTTAATCTTTTTAAATAATAATTGGTGAATTAATAATTGGGCCTTAATTTTCAATTTTCTTTTCATATAAACCATTAGTTTTAGTTATATAAAAAATTTGGTAATTAAGGCTTTCTGAGTACATAACTACAAATTACTGTAACATAAAAAACAAAATTAGATTAAAAAAAAGATCAATATTTCGTTGCATCAAAAAAAAAATATTTTATTTAATTATTATTATTATTTAAATGGTGTATAATTATTCTTATTCATTTATTTAATTAGTGTATTAAATTAAAATACTCAATTAAGAGTTTTATGTATCTAATTACTACTATAAGTTATGAATAATAGAAGCTCTACATAAATGTTTTTTTACCAAAAAAAATAAAAAATAAAAATCATACTTTTAATTTAATTGATTCTACTTAAAAAATAAAAATTTAAAATAATAAATAAATAATATCTCCGTTGCACGCAGGAACTGTACTAGTATTGTATAAATACCATTCGATCTTACCATATTAAGTTTGATTTGAATCCAAAATCCTAATAAATTATTATATAATAATGTTAATTGGCCAGAAAAACCAAATAGTAAAGAAGTAACATCTGTGATTTTTCTGGCGATTAACTCAATATATTTTAGTAACGTACATTCTTTTCTAGTTTTAAAGTTTCAAATGCCCAACCTTATCTTTTAATAATTATTATTATAAAAGTAATTAAATTAAATCACTTCCTTAAAATACAATTTTTGTAAACACCCACAGAATATAGCAAAGGAAAAAAAATGTTTTCATTATTACATATTTATTTATGACCAAATCAAATAAATAAAAATGAATGTCTACACATTGAGATGTACTATCTACAAATTAACCAAGAACCAATTGATTATAAGGGGTTCATAAACCTCTCTCTCCTCCTATAATTGAGATTGAGGAGACTAATTTTCAAGTATAGAATTAATTAAGTTTTCCCATCCAATTATGCAAGTGTCAAAAACATAAAAATAAACAAATCTCTACATTATTTCTTTGATCTCAAGAGGTTTTTTCTTTTCTTTTCTTTTATCTAATTTTCCTAACTAAATAATGATTAATATGGGGTGTGTTTGTTGTATCATCATGCATGCATGGATGTGCCGTTTGGTCGGTGCATGCATGCATATCTCTATAAAACAAAATACGAGACGATATGCTATTTTGATGATCGTAAACTAGTTTTGGTCGAGCCCACATTGAAACATGGGCGACAAAAATTGGTCGGAATTACCGAAGATAATGTCGTGATCGTCTCCAAAATTGATCAAATCTTGAAAATCGAAGGACGTTTGTATGTAGTCGGGGAAGCTGTTACGTGGAGGGTCGGGCTCCATCATTTCGCTGTACTTGGTGGACTGCAGAAGAAGGTCTAGGGCGGAGGAGGGGGTGGCGCCACCAACGGGGAGCGGCGGAGGAGGGGTGGCTTCCGCCGCGGTTGGGCTTTCGTCGGTCAAGTTGCAATTCATGTAACGGCTGAGGTCAAAATTGGTAACTGCACTTAGTCCACGATACTTTATAGCTGCCACGTCATATGCGGCTGCTGCTTCCTCTTGAGTAGCTACACATAGTAATCCAAAATTAGATTAGGGCCCAGGGGCATTCTTGGTATTTTCTGTGTAATGAAATCATTTTACTTAATAGATAAAATTTTTGTTTTTAAATACATGAGAACCACATAAAATAATTATTATAATTACTTACTATATATTAAAATATTACTCTCTCCGTTCCACATAAAGGTCTCTATTTGTTTTTTACGTGGATTAAAGAATATTACTCCCTCCGTCCCAGGTTAAGAGGGTCATTTTTCCATTTTGGTCGTCCCACCCAAAGAGTCCCCTTTCCTTTTTTATACACATGGGACCCACACACTCCCTCTAATACAATTAAATGTTGGGACCCACACTCCTACTAATACAACTACCCACTACACATTAAATAATAATACTCCTTAATCTACGTGCCAAAAAGTATTTGACCCTCTTAAGGAGGGACGGAGGGAGTATTAGTTTATGTGTAATGAGTAGTTGTTTTAGTAGTGAGTGGTGGGTCATATATGGGGTCCTTTTACTGAAAGGAAAAAATAAAGATCTTTGAATATAGTAAAATGAAAACTTTTCGATGAGATAGAGAGAGTACATATTTCAATACACTATACATTAAAATACTACTCCATATTACTTAATTCATGCGTAAAAATCAAATGCAATTATTAAAATGTAATATAAAGAGTATACAAGATTGGAAATTAAATAAAACAAGTCTTATATTAAACCATCTTATACAATGAGTTAAAGTGAGATGAAATATATAACAATAAGTAAAAGGAAAATAATACTATTTGATAAATTAAATTAATTTAATCGCGTATTATATATTTATGATTTTAAATTATTATTAAATTATAAAAATGCATTTTAGAACAATTAATACTCTTTAATTTATGTATAATATAATAAGAGATAACTCCATGTATATATCATACTTTATGTCATAGCAAGTGAATAATACGTAAAAGAAAAGAAAACTAAATTCTGAAAGCAAATTATAAATCCAAATTATGAAAATTGTTAGAATTTTTCTTCCTTCGTATGCATCATGTAATTAATGGTAAAGAAGATGATCCACAGATATTAGCATAAAAAAATGTCAAAGTGTTGAATAATTAGAACTTATTCCAGAGTAAAATTAACCATATAAGAACAAGTGAACAACCTTAATAATGAACAAATAGGGATTGGGGATATTATTGGGATTTTCTTTATTATGTTAAATTGCATGAGAAATTTGGTGATAAGAAATTATGTTTATTAGCAGACCTAGTAGATAAGGGTTGGTAATCAATATTTTCTTCCAACCAACCATATTTGCTTGCTTACAATTATTATAGCTAGCTATTCTCTACTCCAAATAATCTAATTATATTATATTCTATTATATACTATATTCCTAACTAATTAGTTAATTATTTATATATTCAATTCAATGTGCAACATGTCACTTTATCATTATGCATCTAATTCCGTGCAATATTGGTAAAACTACAATCTAATTACTTATAGCTAGTCATTAATATGTGTCACATTTTATCATTATGTATAGCATCTATTATGCAGATGATATTGATTAAACGTTTAATAAATAAAATAAATGTTATGATTGTGATGCATGTTTGATATTCAATGTAGGTAACCTAGCTAGCTAACAATGGTTTTCTCTCACTTAATTAAATCTGGACTAACGATCATGATTTAAAAAATAAAATAAAATAAAATAGAGCAACTTTTCAATTAAAACATGAGATTAAATTAAATATTTATAAAATAATGGAAATAAATAAATAAAATACTTCATCTACCGTATGTCCCAAGATAGAGGTATTTGTTACCAAACACCCTACCAATACGAGCTTCCCATCTTCCATTATGATGGTGCCTGTTAATTAAACACAATTAATTAACAAATTAGATTACTTATAATTTTTTTTAAAAATAATTATTAAATTAACCTAATAAAAATGTATATATAGAGGGTTGCTATTGTTATATTTTTTGCCCACTTGGGAAGTGGAGTACTTAAGATATGGGGCCAATTGACGTAAGCACGAATTTATTGGAATTAATTGGAAAGCGAATTCTCCACTTTCTCGAAAAAAATAATTTAATTTAATTCATTCATATATACAAATTAAAAGTTCTTGCATTTTATAAATTAATAAAAATGATTTTTTTAACTAAATAAGTAGTAGTAATATTTTTTTTAAAGTGATAATATACTATATTTTATTTAAAAGAAATAATACACATCCCACACAATTATTTTATTGTAAAACGAATAGAAATAATGCAATTTTAATAATAATGTGCCAATAATTGACGAGTGCATTTCTTACGTATGCTATATTTCAATATCATTTTCGTATAAATAAATGCTATTAGATATTTAGTAGAGCCAGCTACTCAAATTAACAAAATTAAATTAATTCAAAAGAACATTTAATTTAATTTAATATCACGTGCCTTGCTACGCCCCTATATTTTGATACTCCACGAGAAAATCCACTGCTATTTCTAACATGTCATTTCACAAAAGAAATTAAAGCTAAACATTGAAATATTATATAATCAATAAAACAAAAATTGTCACATTAATTCACAATAATTAAAATTTATACCTTCTTAATGAGCTTATATACTCTTCTTTTGATTGGCCCTCCATTCCCTTGATCTCATTTTGATAAGTGGAGAGCTTCATTGAATATATATAATCATAATTAATTATCACTTATGATTTAAATTACAGCATTAATCCAAAATAATAATAATAAATACTTATTTACTGGAAAATTTAGAATTGTATCCTGTCCCCAATACTTTAGTGCTGCCAAGTCATAAGCACGTGCAGCTGCTTCTTCGTCATCATAAGCACCTAAAATTAATTTCATAAATAATTATTTAAAAAAAAAAAATTTAATGGATAAGGTCAAATGAACAGAGCCAATAATAATAAAACAAAATCCACATCATCAAAAAATAAATTAATATTTTTTACACTTTTTTTAATAAATAATGAGGTAAAATACATACCTAAATATACTGCATTTTAGAGGGATCCCCACACGACAGTCAGCATCGAAATAGACCAAGTATTCAGAAGGGCAAAAGGGGGAAAACAAATTAGTTGTAATAATTAATCAATGATTAATCATGCTTAATTGAAATATAATATTATTTTTTAATTAGAAAATTTAATTTTAGTGGAAAATATGAAAATGACTATCATAAACCTTGTCTTCCTTTCTTGTTTTGTGACTCATTCCAGCAATTCTTATCCCATAAATGAGCTTCAAATCTACCTGTCCACCGGTGCCTGAAATTACCATTTTGCCCCCGTAAATATATAATCCAATAAAAAATTTAAAAAAAAAACACTCAATTTTCAGACAACATGCATGAAAATGTACGGTATATCATCTTCATCTCCAAGACCCACTGAAATTAATTCCAAAAAATGCAATATTCACCCTTCATTTTTCACACAATCGAGCGCAAATGAACGATGGATACTGCAAATTAATCTCATAGTCTGATTAAATATTACTCCCTCCGTCCCGAAATTTTTTGCACACTTTCTTTGTAATTTACAAAGGAAGTGTGAAAAAAATTTTGGGACGGAGGAAGTAAATGATTCTCTAACAACAAAAAAATTGGAAAAAAAATACCTAGTAACACCCCGATGAATCGAGCTACGTTGTTGTGGGGACTCCCTTGGCAAGCTCTTCCGCTTCCGCTTCGCCTCCGGCCGGTTATAGTCATCGGAAGAATTGGTGGAGGTGGGGCGGTTCTTTTGCTTAGGAGATTTGGCCATGAAAAGGAGTGGGAGGTAGTAAATAAGTATGAAGGGTGGTGGGAAAGGAGGGGAGACGGCGGAGGAGGGGTGGTTGGGACGGCGGCGGGATTTTATGTTGAGTAATGTTGTGGCATCTTGTCTTAAACTAGTTGTGGGCTATTTATGTGTTACAGTTTCACTAGTACTCATTTTGATGTGAGCTTTCCCTATCAAATTATTTTATTTATTTAATTTTATCAATTAATTAATATTATTTTAACTTATAACTGCTAATTAACATGTCAACATTTCCGTTCAAGATTTAATTCCCAGCTGCATTTTCTGGTCCAGTAGTTTGCTCTATTTTATAGGGCATAACTTGGTCACATCTAATAATCAGCTTGGATCCTCTATTTTAGTTAATATTTATCTTTTATATATATATATATATATATATATATATATATATATATATATATATATATATATATATATATATATATATATATATATAATGAAATCTCCTGTGAAACGGGTTATAAGATGGATCGACATGTTGTTAAAGTATAATTATTTTATAGGTAAAGTATGTTAATTTGTAATTAAAGTATGTTTTTAACGTTTTATAGTATGATTCACTACAAATATACTTTAAATACCAATAAATATAATTTACCTATATAATAATTATACTATAACAATGTATCGACCCGTCTCACATATATCTGTCTCATAAGCGAGTATCTTTAAAAATATTATCTATAAATTTAAATATAAGCTTGTCTCTTGCAAAACAGGGCACGTGTAAATCCTCCTTATTTGTAGGTTGAAAAGACATTTATAATATCTTTTAATACATCATACTCTTGCTATGATTGTTTTCGATTTATTTGGGCGAAAACCAGTTAATAGTAGTAAATATTTGTTTTGAATTTGTTTGGTAGTATATATATATATATATATATATATATATATTAATTTTGTGTTAAATCAATGAATAAAAAATATATTGTGTTATGGATAAAAATAGAGATAGAGAGAATGATTACTAATTGAGACATGAGAGAAAAATATATTGTATTAGGGGTTAATAAAGTTTATAGGTATATATACGAAGTGATATTGTGTCGTCTCGGAAATTGTCACTCTAATACGGAGGCACCAGAAAGACATTCCTATGAAAGATGATATCGGCTTCTATTAAATCAAAGTGGACATAGTGTTTAACGTGGCATCAAGTGGAATTGTATCATTACTTTTGCCAGTGGGTCGAACAGCATACTCGAGATTTCACATTTGGGATGAAGCGTCAATGGTCAATAAATGGTGCATTGAGATCCTTGACAAAACCATGAAAGACATCATGAAGCTTGAACTTTTTTTTATTCGTCTCAACACTTATGTACGTTTTTTAAAATAAAACGCATCTCAATAATATTCACTTTTTACACACATCCCAAACAATTTTATATACTTTTTTCATTAAATTTTGTATAACTACATGTAGTAAAAAAAAATTGCATCTGCCACTAAAACCACAGTTGTCAGAACTGGACCGGACCGGCCAATTCGACCGGTTGGACCGGGAACCTGTCCGATGACCTGTCCGATCACCCGTTAAGAACCATTTTTGGCTTAAAACCGGAAAGAACCAGTTCGAACCGGTCAAAACCGAAAAACCGATTGGATCGGCCGAACGGAAAACCGCCGATTTTGATATTTTTTATTTTTTTAATTTTTTTAGATTTTTATTTTATTTCAATTTTTTTATCCCAAATTTATTTCAATTCAATATTCATTCAAATTTTCCTTCTAAATTTATTTCAAATTTTAATTCATAGGAATATTTATTATTAAAGCGGATTAAAATAATGATTATTAGTATATTTCTTTCCAATTTATTTATTTGTGATCGAAGTAGTTAGCTATTATAAGAATTTAAAATTCAAAAATCATATTTCTTCACATTAAAATTTCCTCTTTCAATTTATTACTATTGCTTTTAATTATGTATTTATTTAAATATACACTAAATATATTAATATATAATCATATATAAAATATATAAGATATTATAAAAATGTGTAATTTTAGTTTTTCCGGTTGAACCGCCGGTTCGATCGGTCCGACCGTGAACTGTTGAAGCCACCAGTTCGATCTCCGGTCCGGTTATAAAAATACTGACTAAAACACTCCATAAAGATAATATAACGTAAACTCAGGACCGGCCCTGAGGCATGTCCGGAGGGACGACGTCCCGGGGCCCCAATTTTGAGGGGCCCACAAAAAAAAATATAAAATGTATTTTAATAATTAGTTTATAGATTTTAACAAATTTATTATAAAATAAAATATATTTAAAAAAAACTTGTATAATACTCTCTAGTTCTAATATTGCGTAAATATTTTTGCTTGTGGAAATTAAGAAAAAAAAAGTGTTTAAAGTAAGATAATGAAGGGTATTTTGTTGAGAAAAGTAAGTAAAATTATAATTAGTATAAAATATAAGTGATTTATTATAGTATTGCGAGAGTATTGGTATTATATGGATTACTATTTTAGAAGTATATTGTGTTTTTCACTGGTATTAAGAAAATTTAATTTTTTTCTACTTATATTTTTTTTAAAAAAAATTTGAGGTTATTTGATATTTTTAGATAATAAATATTTTTAAAATAAATTATATTTGTTAGAAATGTTTGCTAATTCTTAAACTAAAGTATATTTTTAAGATTGTAATATTGAGTGGCATTTTATTTTGAGTTGATATCCGGTGCATCCATATGTGTATAATTTTTTATTCTTTATTGCATACATGTTTCTTAATAATTGTATACTTTTTTTACACAAAGTTTTTCATTAAAAAAAAACTAGCATCTATATGTGTATAACTTTTTCTTCAATAGTGTATACATGTTTTTTAATAATTATATGTGTTTTTACATTCAATTTTTCATTAAAAAACTAACAAAAAAATCACTAACAAAGTGTATATATTTTTATTCATAATTGTATATATTTTTATTCATAATTATATACATTTTAAAGGTGGGTGCACCGTATCCTAGGGTGCACCTAGGTTTAGCCTTTTATATTTGTAGTATGAATATAAATATGAAACTGACGAAAAATAAAGAAAAGAATAATAGTATGAAAAGGAGAAAGTATATAAGTAAAAAGATTTAAAGGATAGTACAGGACCTCAATTTCTTTGTTCGAGAAAGTATATAAGTAAAAAGATTTAAATGATAGTACAGGACCTCAATTTCTTTGTTCGCCCAGGCCAAAATATCAGGGCGGCCCTGCGTAAACCATGATTAATTATGTGTACCCTTGCAACAAGTTCTTTGAATTTATGTATATATTATATTCTCGTGTTGTATAAAAATTTCATTTTATGAAAAGAAAAAGAAAAAGTGTCGTATAAAATTTTCCACATGATTTAGGAAAGAGTACAATTTATAAAGGCGTTAGTTTTGTATTATGGCGGCGCTATTGCCACCCGAATCTTTATTGAAGGCACCCGATATCTCAATTTTATTTATTTAAAAAGACGAAAATAACCCTAAAACAAATTAAATAAATAACCATCCAAAATTAATTAATTGCCTACGCCCTGCAATCTTTTTCCCCATATGTCAATTCTCTCCTTCATTTCGTCAATGTCGAAGAAATCAAGCAAATACAGAAAACAAAACAAAAAAAAATACCAGCAAGGTTTTGGGGTGAGATGGAGAAAAGAAACCAACAAGTTTATTCACACACTATCAGTTCTGACAAAGAAGAAGGAAAGAAGCAGCAATTTTAACCAAATATTCTTAAAATTTATTATTCATAATTGGAAATAAGAACTCTTGATGGACTAATTCTATCAATCGCATCACAAAAATATTTGTATTTTTAGTTTTGAATGTCTGTGAATCAATACCAGGGGTTTGGAGTCGTGAATTGGTCTACCAATTCATCCCAACATTTGATTATTTCAAAATATCTCATGTGATTATTTCACTTAAATTTTCTAATTCATTAACGAAATTAGAACAGGTAATCATCAAAATTATAGATTTTTCGTTTAATTATGATCAAGTTCAGAAATTTTGAGATTTGGGTGTGTGAAGTAAATTTTTTTTTGAGGTTTCAATAAATTTAAAATGAATTTAATATAAAGTTATTTTTGTCTTTTAACAAAAATTAAATTAGAAAAATGGGTGCCTTAAGTAAAAGTTTGGGTGGCAACAGTGTCACCCTTTGTATTAATACGCTACCTTACGGTCTAATTTTAATTTAGTTATGATTTTGTATTATTAATGCATAGTTACGCCATATTTTAAATTATTAAAAATGATAGTACAAAAACTTATTAAGAATTTGAGGGAAAAAAACCGATCAACATGGAAAAAGAGAAATTGAAGAAACAAAAATTTGAGAAACTCAAAATAAAAAATGGAAAAGTGAATGAATGTGAAGTAAAAAGTTAAAATAAAAAATCGTCTTTTAAGTTGAAATCAAACTTATCATATTTTAAAAAGTAATTAAAGACAAAATGATAAATTTTAATACAATAACTATAGATTATATATAAAAAATAATATTTTTCAATCTACATTAAAAGACAAATCGATACATTAATTAGTTAGTGATGGACAAACGAAGTACAGTTATGTAGCAACTTAAAAATAAATAACAAATTTTTTTTTTGAAAAAAAAAATTCACTGATATTTTCATATTTCTTTTTTATTTTGTATTTCTCATTTATTTGCTTTTTCAATTTTCTTAATTAATCTCCATACTCTTTATTTTTAAATATCGGGCTCAAATTACAATATCATACTGAAATTTAAAATAAAATAAAACATGTATCGATTCGTAGATGTTTTAATATAAGACTTCTCCTATAAATCGAGTTTACGATGTAAACCATGTAATTTCTCTTTAATTTTAATTTTAACAATACATAGAGTATAATTAAATTAAAAAGAGCACCACATAATTTATATAATAAATCTGATTTACATAACCATTTAACTTTTAAAATTATGGTGCCTTTATACAACAATGCGAAAGTAGTGATTATATTTTATATTCGAAACTCACAATGTAACGTAAATTTAACCCACTTAAAAAATGAGTAATAACATATATATGCAAAATAATAGTACTACTCAAAATTTCATACAAAAGGTTAACAATTTAAAAAAAATAAATGCCTCGCGATTACATACAAGATTAATTCAGAAGTCTTACATGTGATTTTTTTTTAAAAATAATAGTATTGATTTGAATCTTGTATCTTAAATGCCAATTTCATCTAAAAATTTAAGTTTGTGAAAAAAAATATTATATAATACACTTAATTAAATCACTCTAACATCCTCATTCCATATATATAATAAAGGCTAAAACTTGTGTGTTTTCGGGGACATCGTGCGCTCAAATACCCTTTTAGTATTAAAAAATGTATACTTTTTAGTATAAGGACGTGTACCTTTTATTTTCTGAAAAAAATAATAATAAAAGTGTATACGGTATACCCTTTATAACAAAATATTGTACCCTTATTAATTAAATTGTATATTATTTAAAATAAAAAATATTTTACCCTTATACACCTTGTGCACCTAAGGACACAAGAGGCCAACTCTATAACAAATTATCCATTGCATTCGGATGTACAAATTTAAATCTCTGCACCCATATTCAAAACTTATACAAATTTTGTTAGTGAATATTTTATTAGTTTTTTAATAAAAAAACTGAATATAAAACAAATTATATATTTATTAAAAAACACATATAAATTATTTAAAAATTAATACAATATGGGTGCACATGTGTCTCGACCCGTGCTCAAAATATGAATTATTCTCCTTATATTATTCAAATTATTTTTAGATATTTTTTTTTCAAAAAATATGATATGAAAGATGAGTAAAATATAGGGAAAATATCAAAATTTGTCTTATATATTTGCGTAATTTATTTTTAGTCCCCAAATTTGCTAAATTCGCATTTTTATTCTCTAGTGTCCGATTTTAATCATTTTTGTCATTTTTTGGTCATTTTTTTGTCGGAAATTACTAAATATTGCCAAAATTTTGAGCATGAGATGTAGGCGCCGGAAATTTCAAAATTGATCCTCAGCACTTGGAAAAATTCAAAATTGATCATTCATTTTTGACATAATCCAAATTAAGTCCCTAAGTTTCCTAAATTCGTACTTTTGATATTTCAGTATCCGATTTTAGTCATTTTTGTTCAGTTTTGATCATTTTTTAAATGTTGTTGGGAATTTGAGCGTGAGATGCATGCGTCCAACAAATTTTTTGTTATCCTCGACTGTTTTTGTTTAAGTGGTAGTTTCATTTATTTCCCACAATCCCATCATAACCTTTATCACAACGTAATATATATATATATATATATTGATTGGGTATGAAAATCAGCATTTTGTTGTTTATAAAGAGGGTGATAAGGTACATGAAATTATACAAGTAGTATAACATTTTGAGTACATATTCGGAATATATCGTCAGTGTAATGTCTGTGTCTTCTTGGATCCCTGGTCCCCTACATCTGGACATTCACAAACTTGTTTCATTTCTTTTAATACTCTTAATTTATTTTGATATAAATCAATAATGCAATGAATTTGACAGTTCGGTAACTTCTGTTTCACCTTTCTCTACATTAAAATGAAACACAAAGTTTTTTTTTTTTTTTGAGACGGTGCATACTTGTGTAAGATTGATTGTGAGACGTGTATAATTATTGTGGTGTGCTGTCGCCGACACCCAAAAATAAGATTTGTAATTTTTCCAAACAAACCCACTAAGAATGTAGTAGGGTAAATAAGGATCGAACCCACAGGGAGTAATCAAATTTTAATTGAATTAATTATGCTTTTAAAAGTAACCGAAGGGGGATTGGATTGAGTTTAATAACTAATAGACATGAAAACTTAAATAATTAAAATAGCAAAAACATAAAATTAAGATAAACAAATAAAATTGGAAACCTAGTCCAAGGATTTGATCACCTCCCGTATCCTAATTCACATGGATGAAATTCCTAGAACACCAACAAGTTCATAAACTCAAGTCTCTTGGATAATGGTACGACCAAATTAACCCGAAATATCCTTAAGTTTAATAACATAGGGTACGACCTCTAGATTAAACTATTCCCGAGTGACCCTATGGATTCGAACTCGAAAATGCATTAGGGTTTAGATATTAGGACTATTAGACTATAAAAACGGGTAGCGAATCATACAACCTAGATTTCGTGATTTCAAGAGGTACTCCCTCATTTTGCTACTCGGTTCACAATATTATAACAATTACATATTATAATATGTAAAATAACTATTGAATAATCAATCACATATGAGAGGGTAGTCTACACATGCAATTGAAAAGTCAAGATTAACATCAAAGTCAATCACAAAATAAATTCATAAATCATGTTGGTAATTTAATTCATAAGCAAACATGTAAATATTCTATGGAGGTTCACAATCCTCGGACTAGCAAACGAATTACATAATTAAACTAAATTAAATTAAAAACAATAAAACCCGTGTTCTTCAACTGGTGTTCTTTCCCCAAATCTGCATTCTGCTTCTAACCGTGCAACCCGGATGTGGAATGATGAACAATGTGAAATAATCTCCCAATATTAATATATGGATCCTTAATAAATTTATCTTAGACCTTCCTTCTTTGAAGAGTGTCCACGTTCAATGCATCTCCAATCTTTTTGGTAAGTTTACTTTTTCTCTTCAAATCAAATCCCTCCTTAATTTATCTTAGTCAAATCTCTCCTTATTTTGTCTTGGTCAAATCTTTATTTTCCTGCAATTAAAATTATTGTAACAGTCCCACATAAATAAATTATGTGACTATACAATTTCTCTTATTTTTGGCATGTTTAGACAAGAATTGAAATAATTAAAATATAATATGTGAAATAGAAATAAGTCATAATTAATATTAAATAATCACAACTCACATAAAATATATATGAATTCATCCAAAATAATGAGGTAAAATTACGACTTATCATATTGATTGTTAAATTATAATAATTAATACATTAAAATATGATTTTATAATGTTATAATATGATTTATTATAAATATATTTTAACTATTAATAAATATATTTTACTTATATAATAAATAGTATGCTCTAACAATGAATCGAACCATCCATAATTAATATATCACATGAGAGTGCCCAAAACGAAATTGAGATGGAGATTCATAGGGTAAGCGTAATTTAATTTGGAATGTAGTATAAAACTCTTAAAAAATATTAATGTTTAGTTGATATTCGATGCGTCCGGTGTAAGCGTGTACCTATATGCATATAAAGATCTGTTTACTTGTAGGATCCGGTGTAAGCGTGTACCTATATGCATATAAAGATCTGTTTACTTGTAGGGTGGGGGTTAGGGATAATAAACCTTTGGGAGAGGTTTGGTGGTGGATGAGTTAAGGTTGGGTACCTTGGTTAACATTAGAATATTCTGTTTACTTGCATGTTTATTTTTAGAAAATTTACTATAACACCCTTATTAAATGTTAAATTAAATATTCCATTAATTTTTATTTTTTTTTAGTTTTCATCAGAATTATGTTACAAGCAATTAGAAGCAACGCCTGCTTCCGCCGCCGCCGCCGCCTGTGATATCATCGGAATCACATTCTATCTGTTGTGATAACCTCTAATCTCTACCTTTTTCTCTCTCATTCTTGAAATCGACCACTCGAACAGAGTCCAATCATCAAACAAGATGAGGATTCAGCATCCTAATTTCTAACGTAGATAAGGATTCGAAGGGTGAGGCTCTAATCAACAGGGGAACACACCTGAATCGCGTTTCCCCAATTTTCAAGAACAGAATTTCCTCGCCGGAATCGCCGGACATTGCATCTGCATTTTCTCTTCCCGAATCTCAACGCCGTGAACAACTTCTCGCAATCCTCCCCCGACAACGTCGTTTCCCCAATCCTCGAATGATCCGATCTTCTGGAAGATGGACGTGTTGACGGTCTCCTCTGAAATTGGGGTGGAGGAAGCGATTAATCTCCTCCTTCCCGAATCACAATGGGGTAGGCGGAGATGATGGACTGTAGAGACGATCGCATGTGAAGAAATCGACTGACCGTGTTCTAGATCTGATTTTTTGCTGTTTGATTTTTATAATCATGGGCAAAAATATAATTTCTCAGTTTAACCATCAAGTTGAGATTTATCCCTCCACTTCTTAAGGGTTGAGATAGCCTTTTCACACACTAACTAAGTTTTTAACCAAGGTTGAGTAGCTCAAAGTAAACGCAACCTAAGTTCTTATTTAATAATATATACATATTTCTTATAATTATATAAGTTTTTACCCTCAACTTTTCATTAAAAAAATTAACAAAAAATTGACTAATAAATTATATATATTTATTCAGTATACATTTTTATTCATATAAATGTATAAGTTTGGTGAATTCGAATGTACATAGTGAGTAGCCAATAATGTAATAAGCCTTGAAAATTTTAGATCAATAATTATAAAAATAAAAAAATATTATTACTTTCATATGTGATGGTGTATAATTGGACCTTCTTCGATAAAGAAGAGGGGCATGCTTGCTTGCCCAAAAACATCATTCCACATCTGCACATTGGTACACAAATTATAATGTGATGATGGCTACGTTTGATCCAAATGATTTTGGATTTATAGATTAATACCCAACAAGATTTTATTCTATAATAATATATTAAATACTAATATTTAATACTTGATTAGAGTGTTTCTATTCCTCAATTCTACGATAGCTTTTACATCTTAGAAAATGGAGGGGCAACTTTGTGTGATATCGTTTCATAATGATATAATATTTTATACTCTAGTAATTAGTTATTATATTTTTATTAAAAAGTTATAACTTTTCTTTTATAATATTATCATTTTCATATTATATTATAAATTATTCATGAAATAGTTCACAACACTATTTTTATATTTCATCAATTGAGTTTTACTTTTCTTTACAAAAGATATTACTTCTTTTCTATTTTACGAAGATCATTATGCAAGAAAAGAAACAACACATTTGTCCCATAACACTAAAATTTACTTTAATACTCATTAAATTTATCATTTATACTCCATACACATAACATTATTTTACACGTTATCTATAATTTATAAATACTAAAATACCTAAAAAGAAAAAAAAAGTTAATGAAAAGGCAAATTTTCTTAAATAATGTGGAGTGATAAACACCTTTTTACGCGAGGAAGAGAGTATAATTTTAATATATTACAAATTCCAATTACAAGAATATTAAAATGTATATAATTTATGCATATGAGAGTAAAATATATGATGGAACGATAATACTCTCTTCAAGTTAAATTTAACAATTTCCGTTTTTGCAAATGGATACATTAATATTGGAATGAGGGAGTACAAATACCCTACAAAAGTCAATAAAATTGATCAAAACATAATTTTTTCAATTTTTTTTAATCGGTAAATGTTACGGAGTATTTGTTAGTATAATTAGTATACACTAAGCACCCTTACTTCCTCTTCTGTAAGCCTCCTTATATCTCCCTTCTAATTGAGAAAATCGAATCTGGATCTCTCACTTAAGTGAGGAGCCCAGTGACCAGGTAAACTAGCCACCTTGCTGTGACTAACATCCAATTTAACTTGGGTTTGAAAGAGTATTAGATTTATATTTAAAATATTAACTATAAAATAAGCATTAATTTAATACAAAATAAAGTAGGCATAAATCATACTAGTGGCGAAAAAAAAAAAACTTGTCATATATTGGACTTTTGGAATCGCGGCCCAAGTTCTTTGTAGGAAGCCCGAATTCAGATGTGACCAGAGATCTGGTATTTTCTCCGGTGCCAACTAAGATCGTGTTTCGTTCTAAGAAGCGCTTTCAAGTCAAAATGCATACAACGCACAGAGTCAAACAGTATGCTGGATATCTTTTCTTATTCTTTTTCATGACTATCCGGTGCATCCCCAATTTTATAAGTAAAATGGGTGAGTGAGTAGTTTTTTTATAAAAATAAAATTAATTATTTTATTTTAATTATTGGTGGAGATTGAATGATAAAGTAATCTAACGATTACAAGTCGAACTCTTTATTTATTATTATATTTTATATATGCACTTTTTTAGCAATATTGTATACTTTTGGAGCAACTGTCTACGCGATTTCCATTTTCTCCGTTTCCTTTTCCCACCCAACTCTCTCACGAAATTGCATAAACCCAGTTCAAGAACACCAAAATCTGGAATCAAGATCCCATAAAATCACAATCTTGTAACCATTTCCCGCTTTCTTTTTCAAATAATGTACATCAATTCAAGCCTGTTTATCTTGTAATAAAAGCTCAATTCACGACGAATGGGTCAAGATGAGAAATTCGAACTTCAAGAAAAGCAAGCCCAGAGAGAGAAAGCCCCGAGGAATGGTGCATTTGGTATGATTTCTAGCCCTTTTAGTTGGTTGAAAAAGCTGAGTGATGAGTTGCATTGGAGCTTCGTGTTGGGAGTAGTGATTGTTTATGGAATCAATCAAGGGGTAGGTTTAGGGTTGAGTAAAGTTAGCACGCAGTATTACATGAAAGATGAGCAGAAATTACAGCCTTCTGAAGCTCAGGTCTACCATGGAATGATTATGATTCCTTGGATTGTTAAGCCCTTGTGGGGCCTTCTTACAGATACTGTTGCAGTTGCTGGGCTTAGAAGGAGGCCCTACTTCCTTTTTGCTGGTAAAACTCCTATGATCATATATGTACTGATTTTGATTCCTTTTGTGTGTGAATAATGAAGCATTTGTGTTTCTTTGTTGTTTGCATTTCCATCTTTGTGTGGTGATATTTGTTGTTTGATCCCGTGTTGATTCTGTCTGGTAGCTGGAGATTGTTACTTGACTTAGTCATTTTTCAAGCTTGTGAACTTGGGGAATTCTTAAATTCTTATTTATATAAAATTATTTGCAGATTATTGGGGTGTTACAACTCACAATGGATTTTTAGTTAGTTTCTAGAAGGGTCTAATAGAAATGTTTTAGAAGTTAATATGGACTTTTAATGCATACAGTTGTTTTAAGTTGCTTAGCTCAGGCGTGGGGTGTGGAAACTAGCTGGTAAGTCGATTCTTGAAAGGTGTGAATCTTAATACGAAAAGATAATTAGTGAGCTCATCATATTATAGTTACTAGTTTCATTGTTGGTTAAGATAATAAGATTACTAACTGAAGCATATGGTGAGGATAAATCATAAGTAGCAATACATATTATGGATTATGCTATTTTAAAATCTCAAATGAATTTTCTTCTTTCCTGGTTTGCCTTGACTAGGACATAATTGGTTCTTCGTATATTTCACTAGCAACCTTGTTGAAAGGATAGTCAAGAAACATAAAATCACTTTCATAATTGTTGTACGAGGACAGGTCTACAGTGCAGAACAAATGAAGCATCAAAATTCTGAAAAGTTGCCATCTCTACACCGAACTAATTCCTAAGATTAGATGTTAGAGGGTGTTTGGCTAAACATATTTGATATAATTTGTGAAATTTTACATTTTAATTTGAAAAATAAGTTTCTAAAGTGTCTTGAAATTAGATAATTTGATGCACATAATGATCAAATTTGAAGGAGTTGAATTCTCCTTGCTTTTTTTTTTCTTCACAAAACTAACATATAGTCTCCTAGCATCTTATTTTCAGACCTTAGAAGCTCCTTTAAAATGAGTAACTACCAAACAATAATAAAGAACTTTTAAGCTCTCTAACATCTTATCAGTTAATATGGACAGTTTATTATCGCAGTTAAATACCCTTTTAATGATGCTATGGGCATTGCTTGATGTTAGAGTAGCAACTAACTCTACAATTCTAATAATAATTCCTTATGATGATTTCAGGCATGATTGGTGCCATATCCATGATTTTTCTGTCACTGGAAAAGGACCTGTACCTTGGATTTGCTCTGTTACTCCTAATTTGCGGGAGTGCTGGTGCTGCCATAGCAGATGTGACTATCGATGCCTGTGTTACTGAGAACAGTATCGCTCATCCTTCTCTTGCTGGGGAGATGCAGAGCTTGTGTGGATTGTGTTCTTCCATTGGGCAGTTAGTTGGATATACACTCAGTGGTTTTCTTGTTCATCGAATCGGATCCAGGGTTGCTACTAACATACTTCTATAACCAGTTTTATATTACTTTGATTTTCTTTTTATTTTGGCTCAACAAGGAATGTGATAAAACACGACAATGATGGGGACTATGTGTGATAATTTTTAAACTTGAGTTAAATTAGCATTAAGCTTATAAGATTTTGCCTCATGATGTCAGATGTATTTTTCTTTTCTTTTTTTACCTACATGATCTGGGTGTTGTCTAGAGCAATGTGAATTCAGTTCAAGTATAGTGAGGATATCTTTTTGCTTATAATCTATTTGGTTCTTGTCTATCAGGGTGTTTTTGGTGTCCTTAGTATTCCAGCCGGATTGGCAATTCTGGTGGGAGTTATAATACACGAGCCGTCTATCCGAAACTTTTCTTACAAGCGAGTAAGTAACATTTTGCTTGAAATCATTTAGGTCGTGTTCTGATTGAGAAATCTTGAAATTCAAGGATTTGAAGTGAGTGATTCAATCCACTCAAATGATCCAAAAACAAATTTAAAGTTAAGTGATGAATTTTGAAATCCATTCTACCAAGCCTTTCATCCAAAGAAAACTAATGCATTTGCTATTATGGATTTTGAGTCCATCCTCTAATCCCTCAATCCAAATGTTATCTTTGGTCCTTTGCTCATATGAATCTGATTTAAAAAAAATGCATTTTCGATTAGGTTAATCAGAAATTTGTTGATGCTGGTAGATCAATGTGGGAGGCCCTCAAATGCCCTGTTGTTTGGAGGCCATGCTTATACATGTACCTATCGCTGGCGGTGAGCCTGCACATACATGAGGGGATGTTTTATTGGTATACAGATGCACAAACTGGCCCATCCTTTTCACAGGCACTCTCTACTTTGATCTTTACCCATAAATTTTGATAGTCTTCATTAAACTGAGCTACTCGAATTACTGTGCAATCTGGAGAATGTCAGTAGAATGTAAAGTGTAATTATTAGTTTCTTTTTTACAGGAGGTGGTAGGATCCATATCAGCTGTTGGGGCAATCGGCTCTCTATTAGGTGTTCTATTGTATCAAAATGCTTTCAGGAATCACCCTTTCCGGATAGTGCTTTTCTGGGCACAGTTGTTGTATGGTGCTTCAGGAATGCTCGATTTAATATTGGTTTTACGTCTGAACTTGATATTCGGAGTGCCCGACTATGCAGTTGTCATATTTGATGCAGCTGTGTCTCACATGATTGGGCGTCTCAAATGGATGCCTCTTTTGGTGCTCAGTTCGAAGCTTTGTCCCTCCGGTATAGAAGGCACATTCTTTGCTTTGCTCATGTCTATCGACCACGTGGGGTCGTTCTCAGCATCCTGGGCAGGAGGCTTCTTGCTCCATGTTCTGAATGTTACAAGGACAACATTTGATAACCTTTGGCTAGCCATATTGATTAGGAGCCTTTTCCGACTTCTCCCTATTGGGATTCTGTTCTTGATACCAAGTAGTGATCCTAATGCGGCTATTCTTCCGACGGAGATGCTGAGAATAAAGAAGGGCCAGGAGGACTCACCCGACCCTAGTGACGCAGAAATGGAATCCCTCATGAACAGAAGTTCCAGCACACTGCCGTATGAATAGAAAAATTATGTGGCATTTCTCTTGATTTTCACAGGTCTCCTTCTTCACATCGTGCATGATGCAGAACGAATGGCACTCAATCTTCCAGCTCACCGGACGTGCAAGAAGGAACAACTGATGGATAGTTGCTTACAAAGAGATTATGTTGGCTGTGATCCGGTACCTTTTTCTTTTCGTATGATTAGTATAGTAGTCGTCTGCGAAAAGTACGAAGCTCTTAATTCGAGGCGTGACAAACGAATATCATAAGATTCGTGAATGCTTCAGAGATTCCCTTTTTCTTTCCCTGGAAAAATTCTTACTGCCCCCCCCCCCCCCGTGGAATTTTGCAGGAAATAGTACACTGAACATGCAAAACCAAATTCCTTTGTCATTTTCTTTGTCTGTTAACTGATGTACCTCTATGATTAGTTTATTTCTACCTTTGTCTTAGACTTCTGTGGTTAGAATGAAACGTATGATGATATTTACCTTATAGATGTTACACCTTTTGAAAATATGCCGGATGATGCAGCATCCATCGTTTGCATACGCAGATAAACGCGTATGCTAACATCCGTGCGGATTTATATCAAGTGCACTCCTGTAAGAATCATCTTTTGTAAGGGAGTATTACATTTGGACAACAGATCAAGAACAGCAAATTTAATTACAGAATGAAGCCTATGAAACTAATTCTATTACCAGATTCATTTGGCTTGGCTGTGCTATAGAATTATCCGAATAACATTCATAAATAAATCTCTGTAAAACTCTAACTAAAAAGTGCAGATTTCTTTTGCAAATCCCAGTTTCATCTGCTTAGTATCATAGACTGCTCTTGTGTTCCTCTGCTGATAGTTCCCTATGATCCCGGTCTGGTCGTCGTAAGCGAGGCTTGCAAGAGCCAGACACACCTGGGATGCATCCTTCTTCACAAAATAGAACATCCCACTAACATCCACCCTCATCTCTGCACCTCCCTCAAACTGCATTTCCAGTGTTGGAATGTTGACTTCTGCATATGCTGATAGGTTAAAGCAGGTGTCGAGGATCGAAAATCCAGGAGCAGAGGGGAATCCAGAGAACTGTTTCAAGAACTCAGCCTTCAAAGCTCTGTAGATGGATGGAGGAAGCCGGGTGATCACCGTCCCAGAGTCGATCAGAATGCCGTTTTTCGCAAAACTTGGAGACTGCAAGGCCACCCCACCAATGCTGATCCCAGTTAGGTTTAGAATGTAGAAGCTGTCAAGCTGAGGATCTTGCAGCATTCTTGTGTAAGAAACAGGTGTAGAGTTCTTGAATGCTGATGTGTCAATCCCTAGTGTTAAAGAACCAGAAGATGAAGAATCAGAATCTGGTAAACAGTAGGAGAAAACCCCTCCAAATACATCAGAAGTTTGATATATCAGTGACAGATCATTCCTCCCTAAGCCCATCAGCCCTGATGCTGCACCAAACAGGCCCTTATTATTCCGACCACACCCGAACACAAAACCTTCGACAGGGACCGTTCCCAGCACCAGACGATCTCTCCCTAGTTCGCCACGGGTGTACGATCCATCTCCGTACGTAACTGCATAGATGCATGTAGGTGCATTCTTTCCACACAACCCAGAGTTCCCTGTGGAGTACTGCAGTGTTTGGCAGGGTTGTGAACTGCACTGAAGTGATTGATATGAGGGAGATATTAAGGGGTTGAAGAGGGGTTCTGGTTGAGTGTAGCACAGTCTACATGGTTGACATTGCACCCAACTCAGATCACTTCCAGTGTCAACAATCACAGTTAAGTTTCTACCACCCAGTGTTACTGTGACAATGTAGTTTAGTGTCTGTAGTTTGAGGCCTGAAATTAATGGAATCTGAGCTTGTGATGAGGGTTCTTTTTGGGACAAAAACTTGTTTTTGATTCGGGATTGAATGGATTCGACTCGAATATTATCAACAACTAGGCGTTGTTGGAGCTTCTCGTTCCAATCCCTTATCGGCTTATTGGCGTAATCCCTGTGCTGCATTTCTAATATTGTTGCACCATTCTGTGTTCCTGGAATTGAAGACAAGTCTTTCTGTCAATTCTTGATAATGAACTCATTGTAATAAGAAAAGAGACGCCCACACTAGTTTTTTTTACTCAATTAGTTAAAGAAAACCCACTCCAAGTGCAATAATAAAGAGGAAGAACAAGAACTGCATACATGCCATCTTGATTATGATACTCACTTGATTTCTGAAAGAATCGAGGCAGGCCATATTCGGGCCGGGCCGATTGGAGTCTTTTCAGTGTAAAAGGTTCCTTTTCACCAAGACCAAACACCCCATTAGCAAACACAAGAAGAATAAGCAGAAGCACCATTGAAGCAGGGCAGAGAAGCTGCATTGCAGTTTAGTGAAACAGAAGATAAGAGATAACAATGAAGTTGGAGAGAGAGAGAGAGTGGGGGGGAGGGGGGGTGGAGGTTTAGAGGAGAGGGGGAGATTCTGAGGAGTTGGAGTTTGGCATGAGAACAAAAGGAGGGGTTGGCTAAAGACCCCACCATTTGCATGAGAAATTATTGGGATTTCACGTGCATGTTCTGAGGAGAAACAAATATATTTGGGTTGATGAGAGAGAAGAGTGTGGATTGGTTAACCAATTAAGCTGGATTTTCATCACCACTATCTTCACGGATTCAACTGTCACTACCTACTAACCAACACAAACATCCATTTTTTATACCCTTGTCCACCTTTATCAATTTCGAGCAAGTCTTGTCTGAGAATCGAGACACGCAGCAGTGAGATCGTTTAACATTTTCTTGATTAGTTATTAGTTTTCATAAATGATCTTGTTTCACTCTTCATTTATCCTACTCATAGTTCATGAAATAATTTGATCCGATGATTCTCTCTTTTCATCGACCAGCTATAACTTTGTATTAAAATTGTTATTACTTTTTATTCATTTTAAGTTTTTACAATAAAATAAAGACTATTGCATTAGGTGAGTAATAGTATATTGATTTAAGTAGGTAATATACATGAATGAGTTCATAGTAAATTAGTAATTGAATAAATATTAATCTACTGCATCTCTCCAACTATAATATTTACTTATTTTTGTTCTTGGTGTTCCATCACAAAGTTTATGTTTCCCTTAATAGTAAATGAGACACATATTATACAATTAATATATCTATATAGGGTCCAAAAATAACACTTATACAACTACTAACTATATATTAAAATATTATATCTCTAACCCCCAATACACAATAAAATACTATATTCATTAATCCTAATATAAAAAGCAAATATAAACCTTACGGGATGGATGGAGTATGTTGTTTGATATTTAATACTAATATAGAGAGAAAAGTGTAATATCATTTTTATACCCTATATAAAGAATTAAAGATGACCATAACATGCGTTATTTATCATATGTAAATTGTATACGGAGTATTAAACGTTTGTAATATTATATGAATGGTTCATAGATTCTTATAGCTAGTTTAATTTGGTGTAGAAGTCACATGAGTACATAATGTTTTGATTCTTGAACCCTAGTTTGCGTGATTTGGGCTAATATAAATTGAGAGAGAAAGCAACAATTAATATATATAATTGGCCAATTGGGTTGATCAGAGAGTGTATATATTATATGCATTCCAGTTTAGTTGGACCCATTTCTTCATCATCATCAAACCCTATTGATTATGGAGACAAACTGCTTCAAATTGTTGCCCAATACTATACATACATATGTGATGGGAAATCACCAAACATTATCAATCTACTTTTTCTTTTTAATTAAAAAAAAATACTCATGTATTTTAAAATTATGGAAAATGGAAAACCTTCTTTATAATACTACCCGTCAAACTATGAATATCTTTTTGTTCAATTATCCATTTTATTTTAATATTAATAATAATAATAATATAATTAACACAATAAATTTTCAATATATTTAGTTGCTATCAAATTTAGAAGATTGAAAGATTAATTATAAAATAAAATTATACATACGCTATATATATATATATATATATATATATATATATATATATATATATATATATATATATATATAATGTTTTTCTTATTTAATTATTATTATTTATTATTTATTATTTAAAATATAATAATTTAAATTTTGTTATTCATTTAATTTATTTTTTAATTTATATAAATTTATAAAACTTGAATATATGATAACGTGCTCTATAATAAAAAGTGACATTTAATTGATTATTTTATAATCAGCTGCAATATACATGATTAAATTATATTTCTCTTATTTTTAGGTTTCCACAGCATGCGTCAATCCTAATTAATATGTATACAATAGTTTTTAAAAAAAAAAAATTGTATACAATATTTTAATTAAAGTATAAAAGAATAACAAATACTATTAATTAAAAAAATGATTAATCCTGTGGTGATTTAAAATATTATCTACTAGTATTATTTATTTTTACATAAATGAAAAATTATTATTTATTTATTTTGTATAAAAAAGTGGGTCCAATTTCACTAATTGTTGGCGTGCAATTCTTGAGTCATTATCCTTTTTGCTGGCCTAGGACCAGCCACCTGGCATTATGCATGGCTGTTCACAACTTGTTCAAATATCTTATTATTATTATTATTATTATTATTATTATTATTATTATTATTATTATTATTATTATTATTATTATTATTATTATTATTATTATTATTATTATATATAATTTTTAAATTTTTATTGATCAATATTCAGAAATTATGGAATTTTAAGATATTTTAATAGTGTATATAAAGTTGTCGTATGGTACTAGTTAAATAAAAAGTTTTTGAGATAATATTAATCTTAATTAATTGCTCAAATTATTCTTTCAATAATTATAAGAGTTAAGCTAAATCTGATTTAAAAAATAAATAAATAAATAAATATATGTATATATGTTGCATAACATAATTATGTATGATTTCCACAAGACTAACCACTTTCAAAAATAGTGAATCGAATGTCTCATATTGAAACCAACTTTTGTTTTATAAAATAACAATCGAGATTAATAGTGATTATAAGATAAATAAATACTTTCGGGTGTAGACATTTCATTCTTGTATATATAAATAAAGTATAAACTTAAAAAGGCAGTGAATAAATAAGGTATTAGGGGGAAGTGAATAGGCTAAGCCCAATATTTATATGAGTTGCAAGTGGGCTTTGTAAGGATTTGCCCAATTTGGAAAATTAAATTTACACAAAATATACTACCTCCTCCCACAAACCAATTCACACTCTTTATTTTTATCCGTCAAGGAGTAAGCTTTAGGGTGACAATGAGTGAGAAGTAGACTGGCACGCCGATTCGGAATTGTCGATTTATTTTCTTTTTTATTTTATTTTTAGTGCATGTCTAGTAAGAAAAGATATAATAATACTTCTTCCATTCCTTCACAACGTATTTGTTTTCATTTTTTTATGTAGATTAAGAAGTATAATATTTAATATGTTGTGGGTTAATTTTGGATTTCACTTACCTCTTAGTCCAATTGTCCCTACTAATTTTTAAATTAAATTAAAGTAATCACATATTTGACTAATTTTTTAGATTATTGTGATTGAATACATATGATGAAAGTGGAAATTCATGTATTTTTATGTTCGATTTAATACATTTTTGAATGACACTAATATTCATATTTTGCTTATAAATAAAATAAAAGTGTTTGAGGTATTTTGTCGTGTTTTGAGAAAAAATGAGGGATAAAAATGTCAAAAATAAAAGTTGAGATTTATTTCAACCGAAGTGGGATGGTAGAGATAATATTATATTAGATGTTGCAATTAATGGTTTAAAGAGTAAAGAGCACGATATAAATTATACTCTCTCCGTCCCGAAAAGTATTTCACGTATTGGTGTGTGTGGAGTTTAAGAAAATTTTGTATTTTTATATATAAAGTAAGAAATAGAATATATATTTTAGTTGATTTAATGAAAAAGGTGTGTAAAGTTGTTGGGAGATGTGAAAAAGTAAGTATTATATTGTGATGTGTGTAAAAAGTGAGTATTATTATAATGTACGTTTTACTAAATTTAGTAAAAGTAACGTGTGAAATACTTTGAGGGACGGATGAAAAAGGAATGTGTGAAATACTTTGGGGGACGGAGGGAGTAAATCATAATGGTAGGAATAAAAAATTCTTGGAAATTCATGAATGTTAAAGGGTAAGCCTAATAAGAAAAGGCTAAGTATAGAAAATGTTTTAATTATCATGAACATGGACATTATACGAATAAGTGTCCTCACCCAAAGAAGGATAACTCATGTGATCAAACAAATTCTGCTAATTAATTTGTGAGTAATGGTGATATCTTTTTATTTGTGTTTTTTTTTGTGAATTACTTGTGTTTTCCAATTCTAGTGTGTTTTTTAAATAGCTAGTTTATTTTGCATGTGTTTAGGAAATATGTTTTCTTATTCGGTTAAACTTTATGTTTTCTTTATGTGAAAAAATAGTTTAAATATGTTTTCTGTTTTTTGCTTGTATATATGTTAAATTTGCAATTATAGATTGCTACTAATGAGGTGGAGCATGCGCAAGGTTACTATATGTTGGTGTTATGCTTTAGTGCCTCTTTTAATTACATGCTTATTTGTTTTCTCTTAATGAGATGAAATATGTTTGTTGAATCTGAATATTTTGGTAAGATATGATTATAATTATTGTTTGTGCTTTTTTGTGAAGTATTATTGTGACCTTTGAATGCTATAACTTGTTTACTTTGTGATTATGTTGTGTGTCTTGAGTGTTTTAATTTTGGTAATTACACTTTTGGACTTTATGTTTGCTATCTTTGCTTTGTATATCATCTTTCTTTGTAAACTAAACTCTTATTTAAGCACATTTCTCCTTCTCTGATGACGTTGAGGTGGGCTTCGTATCATCTATTCCAACATGGTACTATTTTATCTTATATATTTTACTTTTTGAATGATTGACACGTGATGATCATTTCCTAAATTAACATCATATACTCTAAGCAGGGCCGGCCCTGAGATTTTAGGGGCCCATGACAAAATATAAAATTGAGGCCCTTAAAATGACTAAATTTGCATAGGGAAAAAAAAAGAAAAAAAAAATGCAGCGAGCAATTTGAAATTGGAAAATAATTCAGTATGAATATTCAATTGTGTTGGTGGTTTCTTGAAAAAAGATTAAAAAATGACTTTTGTATTGTATAATTTGTAGAGAGCAGTATAATTTTTTATTTAATCAAAAAAAAAATGATTGATATTATAAATATGTTTCCTTTAGTTGGGCCTTTAACATTAAATAAATAAATAAAATTTGGGCCTAAATCAAAATTTAATAATATATATACATATAAATATAAAAATGTTGGGGCCCCCAAATTATGGGGCCCATGGCCTGAGCCCACGGGGACAACCCCCAGGGCCGGCCCTAACTCTAAGAGTTTAATAATCATTTGTAAGATATAATTTTTTTTTATGTTATAAACACCAATAAAATATTAAATATGAAATAGTAAATTCAATCCGGTCGAAACGATCATTAATTTGATACCCGACATTTGTGATCGTTACTTGAAAAGGTAAGATCTTAATGTTAATAAAGAAATGAGATATTGTTTCTATATAGTAGCAAATTATAATTGTGGTCGATAATTAAAAGTAATTTGCACAAAATGGTCCAACCCTCAAGTACAAGTGACGTAGATTAGAATATAAGTACAAGTGTTATTAAGTAGAAGATGTAGTGATGACTAGATACATTGCATTGTATTCTTACATGAAAAAAATAGAGAAACATGTCATGATGAGATACCTCGGAGTTGGCCATCTACAACTAACTTTGGATCCACGGCCATTAACACACCTACGCCTTCAAGTAGCTCATTGTCTGGGAAGTTTACAATTATTTGAAGATTTTTTTTATTTAACAAAAAAAATCATTATATCTACTTCAATTGTAATTTAGTTTCAACAGTTGAAATTTAGCAAAATGAATTACAACCTAATTATTTGAAGTTTTTTTTTTTTTAACACAAACACTCTTATAAACCCGGTTTAAATTAAACTCGGGTCTTTTCTTACTCTAAACCATGTGGTCTCGCCTTTCAATCCTATATACTTTATGTATTGCTAGGTGTTTAAATTAAAAGGGATCCACAGAGTTTACACTGTAATCCCGGTTCATAGGAGACTAACCCTTTTTAATATATAGTGATATTTAATGTGAAATTGAATAAATTATTTTATTATATATTAAATTGGAGGGCAATTCTGTGGTACATTTGGTGCACCGATACACCCTAGGATTTAATAGTTGAGTTAGTCTTCTGTGAATCGAATTTACGATGTAAATTATGTGATTCTTCTTTAATTTAAACTCCTAACAATACATAAGGTATATAAGATTGGAAAGGGACCACAATGTTTAGATTAAAAAAAGACTCGCGTTCATATATTAATATGAGATGAATTATGCTATCATCACGTGATGGTGATGATGAGGAAAAAACTGTATTATATACAATTGAGGGGTTACATAATCTCCGTAATTGAAGGAGATCAAATAAAAGCTAATTATACAATCAAGGAATTATAATGAATGTAGACATACAAGGAAAAGAGAATATCAACTCTTTCCCTTAATACCCCCCGTCAAGCGATGCGTGGGATGCAAGCAAACGCAAAGCTTGGAGCGTAAAAACTCAAAAGCCGGCTGAGGTAAGGCCTTTGTGAAGATGTCAGCGAGCTGAAGATGGGATGGAACAAATTCAGTGCGTAACCTTCCCGAAGAGACGAGCTCACGAATAAAATGACAATCAATGTCAATGTGCTTGGCACGTTTGTGGGCTACCGGATTCTGACTCAGAAAAAGAGCACTCTTGTTGTCACTGAAAAGCGTTGCGGGAGTAATCGGAGACTGATGGATTTCCCGTAATAAATTCACCAACCAGATTATTTCTGAGCCAGCATTAGCCAGAGCCCTATATTCTGACTCACAGCTAGACCTAGCAACAGTGGGCTGCTTTTTAGCACTCCAAGAGACAAGATTACCTCCAAAGAAAATTGAATACCCATAAGTAGAGTGGCGAGTCTCCAAACATCTTGCCCAATCTGCGTCAGAATACCCTACGATAGACTTCTCAGGATGATGAGTGTAGTTGAGACCGTAATGAATTGTACCCTTCACATAGAGAAGAATACGCTTCACAGCTGCAAAATGATCATCAGTGGGAGATTGAAGATATTGACTGACCGTGTTAACGGCAAAAGACAAATCAGGCCTAGTGATTGTAAGATATTGGAGGGCTCCCACGAAGGACCTGTAAAGAGTCGGATCATCAAATAATGTCCCAGAACTTGGCAAAGAACTTCTAGCAGCAAGAGGAGTGGAAACGGGTTTACACTCAAGCATAGAGGCCCGTTCCAAAATGTCGTGGGCATACTTAGTTTGGCCAACAAAAATGCCATCAGAAGTGTAGGACACCTCTATTCCAAGAAAATAATTCAGCCTGCCAAGGTCCTTAATGGCAAACTCCTTATGAGTCCGCGCGATAAAGTGGCGAAGAAGCTCTGGATCATTTCCTGTAAGAACGATATCATCAACATACACCAGGAGATATAGGAGAGAAGAATCTTTCCGCAGACTAAACAGCGAGGAGTCACAGTGAGACTGCCGAAAGCCCAGATCCAACAAATAAGAGCTGAAGCGCTGAAACCAGGCCAATGGGGATTGGCGAAGACCATACAGAGCTTTCTTGAGCCGGCACACATGAGACGGATTGTGCGAATCAACAAATCCTGGTGGCTGGGACATGTAAACCGGTGTCGTCAGAACCCCATTCAGAAAAGCATTCTTTACATCCAGCTGATGAAGAGGCCACTGATGATGTACAGCAAGCGCTAGAATAAGGCGAACAGTGGTAGCCTTAACAACAGGACTAAATGTGTGATGGAAATCTGAGCCAGGTATTTGAGTGAATCCTTGAGCAACAAGTCGAGCCTTGTACCTCTCGATAGAGCCGTCAGAACGGAACTTCGTCCGGAACACCCACTTTGAGCCAACAATATTTACATCCGGAGGAGCTGGAACTAAATCCCAAGTCTGATTACGGACTAAAGCATCCATTTCCTCATGCATAGCAGCCATCCAATGAGGATGCTTGGATGCAGATTTAAATCCACGAGGCTCGGAAGCTGCGGTAAGAGAGCCGAGAAGAGCTGTATAAGCCAAATCAACTGGATAACGAGGCTTGAAGATACCGGCTTTTGAACGAGTGACCATGGAGTGACTGGGCACACGCCGTGCTGGAGGGGGAGGTGGTGCCGGCGGTGCTGGGGGTGTTGGCGGTGCCGGCGGCGCTGGATGAGCTGGTGATGGAGGAGCATCAGCAACAGGATGCTCATCAAACTGTTCGTTGTCTGGGACAGGTGCAGTGAGCACATCATCCAACTCCGGATCCATATAAAGGGAAGAGCGAGATGTAGGATCGGGCTCAGGGATCAGAGGATTCAGAAAACTGGATATAGGTAAGGCTTGCATTGACGCAGGAGTGTTCCCAGAAAAGGGGAAGACTTATTCGTCAAATTGAGCATGACGAGTTATGTAGAAGCGGGCGGAAGCTGGATCGAAGCATAAAAAACCCTTATAAGTACTGCTATACCCCAGAAAAATGCAAGGCCTACTCCGAGGTGAAAGTTTATTAGCAGCGTAGTCACGAAGGAAAGGAAATACCCGACAGCCAAATGGTTTAAAAATACTATAATCCGGAACAGTGCCAAACAACATTTCATAAGAAGATGTATTGTTAAGAACAACCGTTGGAAGCCTGTTTATGACATAGACAGCAGTCGAGAAAGCCTCAAACCATAAGGAAGCAGGTGCAGAGGCATGAAACAACATAGATAGGCCTGTTTCAGTTATGTGTCTGTGTTTCCTTTCTGCTCGTCCATTCTGTTGTGGAGTATAAGGACAAGATAAACGATGATGAATACCATGTTTAACCATAAAATTAGCCACCCGGTTGTTCACAAACTCCGTCTCCCCATCAGATTGAAAAACCTTAACGGAGCGAGATAATTGGTTGCAAACAAAGGTATGAAACTGAACAAGTACATCATAGAAGTTAGATTTAGCACACAGTGGATAAAGCCAAGAGAAACGTGAGTGATCGTCAACAAAAATAGCATAGTAACGATAACCAGCAGAGGAAATAACAGGAGCAGGACCCCATAAATCACAGTGAACCAAATCAAGAACAGACGAAGCACGCTTCTCATTTAAAGAGAACGGTAATTTCTGACTTTTAGCCAACTGACATGAAGAGCAAACAGTAGGATTTGGCAAAATTGAGGTAACAGACAAATGTCCCAATTTATTCAACAATGAAATAGCACTAGATGAAACATGTCCTAGGCGTAAATGCCATAAATCAAAACTAGCTCGTAAACTTTTATGATGAAGTGCAGCAACAAGAGCAGTGGCACCCCGCTCTAAGATATAGAGCCCATTCTCACACCTTTCCTGAGCTAGAACTGTCTTTGTCAGTCGATTCTGAATAGCAAATTTTTTGTCAGAGAACACAATATCAACATCACAATCCGAGGTTAATTTGCTAATAGAGAGCAAGTTTTTAGTAAGACCCGGCACAACCAAGACATCAAGCAATGGAATAGTAGGAGAAATATGACCAGAACCAATGTGAGAAATATTTAAAGTAGCCCCATTACCAACAGTAACCAAATGTGTACCCGGATATGGCTCAAACTGGTCTAACTGAGCATGGTGAGGCGTCATGTGCATGGAGGCCCCAGAATCCACGAACCAATCCGAGGCGGAGGTGGGAGGGCTCACGTGGCAGGCCGCATGAAAGGCCTGAGCTAGCTCACTGTTGCCGGAAGTTGATTGGCGCGACTGCAGCATAGGGGCAGCAACGGGTCTGGCGCAAACAGCTCGTTCAAGCTGGAGAAATCGAGGGCATTTGTCAGCGTAATGATCCCCCCGACAAAGCTGGCACCATGGGGTGAATTGACGCCGGCCACCATGCTGAACACCGCCCGGACGACGAGAGGCAGAGGGGGAGAACCCGCCACCACGGCCACGCTGCTGCCCAGACGGACGGCGATCGTAGGCGCGAGAATCTGCAGCGACGAAGGCAGCAGGGGTAGTAGCACCCATCGGTCGTTCCATTGAACGTGCCATGGCGTCGAAC
The DNA here is from genome assembly GCA_023678885.1 of Pogostemon cablin. NCBI lineage: Eukaryota > Viridiplantae > Streptophyta > Magnoliopsida > Lamiales > Lamiaceae > Pogostemon > Pogostemon cablin. The sequence goes on from CM042963.1 coordinate 36,167,269, forward strand.
TGGACCGCCTGATGGAGAAGATCTCTGAAGGGCGGCACGGGCTGCATCGCCATTCGAGTGTCGGCGAAGTTCGAAAACGATGGGCCTAGCCCCCGGAGAAACCAATGGCTCTTATCGCCTTCCTCCAATGGCTTCTGGATGGCGGAAAGCTGGTCGCAGAGGAGCTTGAAGCGGCGCCCATATTCAGCAACAGGTTGGTCGTCGCGCCTGAGGGAGAAAAGATCTTCCCGAAGCTGGTTGGCGCGCGAACTAGATGCGTTGGCAAAGGCGGACTCCAACGCCTGCCAAGCGGTGCGAGCTGAGGTGCAGTCGAGAACCTCGGCCATAGCCTCCGGTTCAAGCGTGGCGTACAAAACACCAAGCAGACGTTGATCTCTGAGATTCCAAGCCACGTAGTCCGGGTTGGAGGAGATGTCACCCGTAGGAGATGTGATGGTTATCGGAGGAGGAGGAGATGAACCATCAAGGAGGTCGAGAACTTCGAAGGAAGCAGCCATGGACATAAACTGCCGTTTCCACATGAGGTAGGTAGCGGTGGAGAGCTTGATCTGCACCAAGTTAATCATAGCCGTTGTTTGAGTGGAGGGAGAAGGAACAGGTGTTGCTGCCATGATGAAGAGGAGACGCCGGTGGAAGGGAAAAAAAAAAAGAAAGAAAGCAGAAGGTGGGAACTGCTTGTGAGAGAAAAGAAAGAGAGGCACTAGGTTTTGGGTTCCAGCGGCGTGAGGAGGAAGAAAAGAGAGATAGGGTAGGGTTTTCAATTTCTGGCTGATACCATATGAGATGAATTATGCTATCATCACGTGATGGTGATGATGAGGAAAAAACTGTATTATATACAATTGAGGGGTTACATAATCTCCGTAATTGAAGGAGATCAAATAAAAGCTAATTATACAATCAAGGAATTACAATGAATGTAGACATACAAGGAAAAGAGAATATCAACTCTTTCCCTTAATAATTAAGCTATATAAATCGGATTTATATTAAGCTATATATGAAAAAATATTTGTGTTATTATAAATTTTATTACACAGTCAACATTAATTATTAATTTATAAAATTTAAGTAATATAAAATTAATAAGTAAAAATTTATAATTAATTAAAATTACATTATAATTTATTTATTATCTAAAGAAAAATACAATTATATTATCCAAAAAAATGTATAAAGTTGGTAAAAAAAAGGATTTTTACTCAAACTACTAATCTACATTATTAGCTTAATTAATCCTGGTCCCTCCGTCCCTGACAAAAGAAGTAAATATTAACATTTAAAATTGAAAATAAAAAAGTCTAGTCTGTGTATACAGTATACACACCATGTATTTCTGGAATGATATATTTACGTGGAATTAAAAAAAAAAAAAACTCTTTGAAATGAAAAAATATTACCTTTTGAAACAAACGACACGACAGAGTAATAATTTTTATCATTACAAAGAGTAATAATTTGTGTTTTGATTACTAATAATCTTATTCTACAATCAGTCAATAAAATTATTTGTCGCACTCTTTATAATACTAATACTATATGAGTTTTCGTAATAGAGTTATGCACACCATTTACATAAATATTGTATTCGTACAAACGATGATCACGATGTCATGATATCTCTTATATTATATTTTTTTTATAAAATGATACTGTAGACAATTAGATTTTATTGCCTAATAAATAAAAATGCAAAGGAAAATATATTAAATATTGATTAAATATTTATTTATTAAGGAATTTAAATAAATTAATTCCTAAAATAAATGAATAAATAATTGATAATTAATATAATTATTTGGGTCGAAATCCAAGTCGAGTGGACCTGATCTAAGTCAACTAAGCCCCAAGTCAAATCCAGCAGATCTAATTAAATTAAATAGGCCAGATCCAGCCCAACAGACTTATTTAAATTAAATAGGCTCATATCCAGTCCAGCATGCTTAGTGAAAGAAAAAGCTCAACATATCTTTTCAAGGAGAAAATATCTTATAAATGGTTATTCCTCCACCTATAAATAAGGGTCTTCAATTCTCATTCCATTCACTCTAAAAATCCTGAAGACCTGAAGAATTCTAAAGATCAAGTGAAGATCAAGATCAAGCTGCCTTATCCGGATCTATCTGCATTGTCTCAGCTCGTGAAGTGAAGATTAAGTCAAGATCAAGATTAAGTGAAGATCAAGTTCAAGACCCCAAGACCAAGACCAAGTCAAGTTGAAGATCAAGACCAAGTCGAAGATCAAGTTCAAGATCTTCATGTCAATAAACATTCAAGTCAAGTTCAAGTCAAGTTCAAGTCAAAAACAGCCTCCAATCAAAGATCAAGGTGCTAAGCCTTATCGATCCGACATTCTTCATATCAAATTCATCCAATAGTCTCCGTTAAGTCAATATTCTACTAAATTGAGCGTCGTACATCACAACAAATCTTCAAGTCAACGTTCGATCCGAACAAAGGCTCAACGCTTCCGGATAAACATTATAAAGCCCCAAATCAGAGTTCAGACAAGCTTCATCCGAAGATCCAGCTCCGAAAGTTGAAAGAGTCAAGAAGTCAACTCAAGAGAGGAATCAGAGGATAAATAGAAGTTGTTCACTCAAATTCTCAAGTTTAATTCATACTGGATTATCATTGTAATTTCTTTTGTGTTTATTATTCAATAAATACAAATTTTGTTGTTACATATACGTAATACTCCCTCCGTCCCATTTTCATCTTCATATTTACTGTACACACACAAATTAAGAAAAGTTGCTTTTTGAGTAACTTTTGGGGGTAGTTTGGTATTTTGGGGTAATAAATAAATGATAAAGTATGTTATGTGTGTTAAAAAGGTGATGGCAATTTTGAAATTAAAGTATGTTAGAGGGATATTAGTTATGTACCTTTTCCTTTTATGGAAGTGTGAAGTTGAAATTGGGACGGACCAAAACGGAAAGTATGAAGTTGAAGTTGGGACGGAGGGAGTAAGATATTTAGGTATGATATTTCCTACAATATCCTTTTTTAAAATGACATGTAGCAAGGAAAATTCAATCTCTTTCCTATATGATTTATCTCTCATACGTATCATTCATCAAACGAAGTTGTATAATAAATGTTACATTAAAGTAATAGAGAGATCAAATCAGTTTAAATTCTAGAGGGTGTGGAGTATGTCTTATTCAATAGTAATGGAAACCTAATATCTAAACCCTTTTTGAAGTGGAACAATATGATTGTCGAACCCAAGTACGTACAAATCACCATCATAAACTACCACTCTCCAACCACAAAAGAAAGAAATTCTTATTCTTACAATTTCACGTCTCTAATTAATTATCAAAATCACTTAGATAAAAAGTCACCTTTTGATAACCTAAAAAGAAAATTGCAACCACAATATTAAATACCAACTAGACACGAATCACCATTGCCCCTAAACCTAGGACCCACCACCACACTTAGCTTTGTCACAAAATCCTATAATTAGTAATCCTCCTGTTATATTCATTTCAGTTTACTGTAGATATGGAGTAAAAAAAATACTTTTAATTTATTTTTTAGGGTAATATGTATTTTTGGATAATAAATAAATAATAAAGTATATTATGTGTGTTAAAAATGTAATAATAAATTTAAAATTAAAGTGAATTAGAGAGATATTAATTAATTGATTTTTCCTTTTATGAAAGTGTAAAGTTGAATTTAGGACGAAACAAATTAAAACAAAAAGTGTGAAATTGAAGTTGGGACGAAGGTCATATATTATATTTTAATTTATGTAAATATCTGTTAGTTTATTTATTCATTTATACAAAATTATGTTTGTGTGCACAAAATATTGTAATGAGTTTAAATGAAAATAGTCAAGGGTAGTGAATGAACAATTAAATTTCTCTACCCACTTTATTTATAAAAATTATTCATATTTAATAATACCTACTATATTTTATTATTTATTTATTTAAATAATAAAAAAAATATTTCAAGAGTAATAAAATTTTTTAATTAATGTAAAAAAAATATGCAAACTTATTTTTGAACGGGAATAATAATATCCTATTACTTAATAAGTGGTGTTCAAATAAATTATAAATATTAATATACGACTACAAAGCACGAAGTAATGCACTTAGAAATCTTCATCATTAATAAAATAATATAATTAATTTTTTAAAAATAAAATTATTCACTAACCATTTTTAACCTATAAATATGAAGTGCCCTTTAATATACTCTTTCTATGTTAATCCGTCCTAATACACCCTTTGTCATTTAAAAATAGTAAAATTTTATATATCATATTTTAAAAATATTATCATTTAAAATATTTTATTAGTTTAAAAAATTAATAAATTAAATAAAAAGAATTATCTTTTTAAACTGTGTACAATATATTTACAATAAAGATGAAAGAATTAGCTGGATCGAGCGAGTATTGGAGTAATAATAAATGTAAAAAATAGGAGTATTAGTGATTGAAATTCTTTAAAAAACGAATGTGATAGAAATGATTTTTCACGTAAAATCAGAAATGATTGGTCTAAAAATAGATAGCCGCCAGAATAAATTTGGATAGACCACGCCTCTTTATTCGTCTAATGCACTACACGACAAATTCCCAATCATTATCCACTCCAAAATTCAGTTTACCACTCCATTTGTTACTCGTCAAGTGGCTACACCAGATCCTGCCACGTATCAACCAGACCAATCCTCACCGTTGGTAAGTACTAGCGGAAGCTTCAAGAAGGAGTAAGGCCCCACACTTTATCCACTTAGCCTAGCTCACGTGACTGAGAAGACCACATGCGCACATGAAGTTACGGAATTGCCCTCCTCTTCCTTAATGCCTGCTATCAAAAATTTTCACCACCTCACAAATATCTATTCCCTCAGTCCCAAAAACCTTTCACGTTTATTGTTCCACATTGTTTAAGAAAAATTATTTTTTGACTTTTTCAACTCAATTTTTCAGAGTATTATTGTCCATGATATTGATATTTGATTAGAGTTAACTTTATTATTAAAATTAACCTAAACACTAATCTGTCTTTAAGAAATTCCAAAATTTAAAAAATTATCAAAAATATCAAAAGTTTCTGCAGATGACAGAAATTTAAAAAATGAAAATCCAGAAATCTTAAAAATTTATAAAATTATAAAAATTTCAAAAGTTACAAAAAAAAAAGGTAAAGATAACATAAAATATAAAATAAATTCTAGAAATTATAAAACATTACATAAATTACAAAAAAATTAGAAATTAGAGTCATTAACAAAAAAAATTATAGAAAAACAGAAATTAAAAAAAAAAATCCAGAAATTATAAAAAAATTTATAGAAAAACATAAATTAAAAGAAAATAAAAAAAAACATAAATTACACAAAAATTACCAAAAAAAAATCGCTGAAATTTTAAAAAATTACAGAAATTACTAAGAGAAATTTTAGGAAACAAAAATTTAAAAAAACAATTACTAGAAATTTTTTTATAAAAATACAGAAATTACATAAATTACAAAAAAATGAAGAAATTGCAAAAATGACCAAAATTAATGTTTGCCTATTTTGTAGCACTCACGAGCAAGAATACTCGATCGTTGTAGTAGTATATCCCAAGAAAAATTATCAATCCACAAAGGAGTTATGTTCGGACTAGCAAAATACGTGAGCTCATGTTCATGTTATTTTTGTAAAGATGATCGGGGGGTTTTGAGATGATTAACAACTAAAGCAAGGAGCAAGTAAATAAGAATAGCAAATAAGAGAAATGACAAGTAAAGAAAATGGGCTAAAGTTCAAGTATGGTAAAACATGGGATTAGAAACATCCAAGCACACTCGATTCATATTATCATGCAAAATGAATTCAACTCAATTGATGTAGACTAAGGGTGATCACGACTGTATCCTAAGCTCCCTTTCGGGTTACAAAGGTTGTTGATCCATTTTAGACTCCCAAAAGCACTCAAGATCAAAGCCCAACATTAACCCCTTCCATCTAGGTACTAGTTAGATTAAACTCTCCCTTTTTGTGTACTAAGGCCAACGAATGGGTTGGTTCCCCTCATTGAATTCAAATATCCTTTCGGTCAAACCCAAACTCAATGTCTATTCATGCCTTCCTAATACTATAGAGGGTCGTTTCCGTCTCACTCCAAGCAATACATACATGAACATCATGATAGCATTTAATTACCACAAATAATCCATTGATCAACAATCCATTAAACCAATAAACATTTATGAATAACAAACCATGCCATCACAACATCAAGACAATTAAACTCCATGAATAGAAATCAACATCAATTAAACCAAAAACCAATTTAATCCACATGACAATATAAATCTAATATGCTCTTCATGCTCCTAATCCCACTAGAGGGATTAGCCTATCATGATAAAAGTAAAAAAACAAATAAATAATTCATTACAAATACCCATAGTCTTAGATCTAAAGAAATACAAAATGAATGGATTCTTCCCTATCAATTTCTTGAAGAGAATCTTCTATTCTTCTTGATCTCCACCTCTAGCTCTTGATTTTGAAGTCTTTAGCACCAAAAATGGAAGATTTGATGGGTGGATGAAGATGGATGAAGATGAAGGTGGAAAATGGAAAAAATGGTGTGTGAGGTGTGTGTAGAAGGGTTGGAATTCGGATCTCTCTCAAATGTTGAATAAATTGGCATTTATACCCCTATGGAGGCTTCTAGAAGGATCTGAAAATTTCAGCAGGATTTTACACGGCATGAGTCGTGCTCTGCAACACGGCCACAAGGTGGCCGTGTTGTGTCTTCTGATGCTGCCGCACGGCCTCTCCTTACAGGGCCGTGTTACGCAACACGACTCGTGTGCTGCAACACGAGTCGTGTGTTGTAACACGGGCACAGGGCGGTCGTGTTGGCTCTTCTGATGTCGGCACACGGCCACTTCTTACAGGGCCGTGTTCCGTACACGGCCCGTGTTGGTGCATTCCCCTGTTTTTTACATTTTGTTTCAGCTCGTTCTCCTTCGTTTCAACTCCGAATTTAGATCCGTTTTTTCCTATATCTTCCTTATCATGTCTAGCATCCAATAAAAAGTGAAAATCATAAGTTTAAGCTCATTCACATACATTTCAATAAAATATAATACACAACCAAATAACACATAAAATACGGATAAAAATATACGAAAACTCACATAAAAAGATACTAAAATCTAGGTGAAAATAGCGCCAATCAAACCCCCCAAACTTAAGGTGTTGCTCGTCCCCGAGCAACGAAAATGAAAAATCAAAAGGAGAAATTTTCACCTAAGAATAAACGAATATAAGCGCGTTAGCAATAATAACAACAAACTATGCTAAGTCATCCTACAACATTAAAATCATAACATGAAGAATTAGCAAGTTCAATCACAAGAGAATAAAATGTAATATAGTCCCTTTTTTGGTCCAAGCCTCACATAAGGTATAAATGTCTCTCAACACTCTTTAAAGTAGGGTAAAGCAACACTCATTAACCGATTGGCTTGACTCGCTATAAGCTTGCTCGCGGACTATATTCACAAACCACCAAAGTTTCAATTAATGATCAAAAAGGTCTTTAATTAGGATGTAATGATAGACTCTTTGGTATGGTAGGGAAGATATGGATAATAGTGACTCAACAAGTGTAAGTAATCAAAGAGATGACCAATTTCCTCAACTTCTCCACTTTTCTTTCTTCCTTTATTTTCTTTATAATCTCAAGCACTATTCATTAACTTTCCTTGGATTGAGCTTCTTTTGATGCATGCTTCCTATCTTTGAATTTTGTTTACTTGAGCATTTTTATGTTGATTTGCTCATTTTCTAACTTTGAGGTTTCATGTGCCTTCTTGTTGTTGCTCTTTTCATCATTTTTCTTGCTTGTTTACCATGTCCTTTACTTCTTTTGATTATTCAATCAATCATTTCTAGCCACCATCTCCTCAATTACTCACATAATGGATATATATATAAGGCTTAAGTGGGTGAACTTTAAGCCAATTTCGGTATAATTGCGCAAGGTAAGCGTACCTTATCGTGTAGTTATTGACCCAGTTTAATTATCGATCAAAGGAAGAGTTCAATCCGAGGTGTATCCGGATTCATTTTTAACCATGCTTTATAGGAGTGATCGGGTTTGTGAGTTGTAGAACTAAAATACAAATTATCTAATCAAGTAGCAAGTAAACTAACTAACAACTAAATGAGATTGATGCAAGAGACAAATAACCAAGAATGAGAATGAAGTGAAAGGTGAATATTCTAAAGAGGAGCAAGACTAACCACATTCAAGATTAAGGGTATTATATAGACTTGTTAGATTTCAAATGACAATTATCAATGATAAATGGACTAGAAGCAATCAAAAAGGTTCCCCTAATTCCTATGGCCAAGGTAATTAGGATCTAAACTCATTACAAGTTTTTAAGCACAAAAGATTGTCCCTTACTCTCAATTCCCTCAAGGGTACTATGATTATAAGATTGGTTCTTCTCACTCAATTAATAACCTGCTTAGATCCATTAACTAAATGTCCTCACATGAATGTTCTAAGTATATAAAGATGCTACCACATACTTCATATACTAACATACACTCTTCATACTATAACATGATTCAATCAAAACCCTAGTTACAATATCGGAATGGCCATCCTAACATCATAAATAGTGATTTCAATCACACACATCATAATGCAAATAAAGTGAATCATAAATCATGTAAAAAATTCCATCTATCATATCAAAATACCATTAAAATCCAACAAATCCACAAAGCCCTAATCCATCTTGTGGCTAGCCTCACTAGAGGTCTAGCCAACAATAAACATTATGAACACATCCATAAAATGCTTACATGCATCCATTGTTTCAATCACAAGTCAAAAATACTACAAATGAAAAGTATAATATCTTCCCTTCTTGAGGTAGGTTGGATATCTTCCTTCACTTGTAAGATCAAACTCTCAATCCTCTATCCTCAATAGCTTGGTGATGAAAGAGTGAAGAAAATGGAGTTGATGGATGGTGAGATGGTGGATGGATGATGATGAAGGTGTAAATTGTATAGAATAGTGTGTGTAGTGTGTTCTTGGAAACTCCCCTTGCCAAAATCTGCCTCCAAAAGTTGATGTTGGGGGTATTTATACCCCCAACCCACCTGGAAATCGCATGAAGGTGAAAAACGACTTATGGCCAAAAGTGCAAGAAAACACGGGCGTGTTTTCCTGCATCTGCCCGTGTTTTCTTGCAATTTTTCAGCATTCTGTAAGTTTTAGCACCTGCAGAAAAACACGGGCAATGCATAAAAACACGGGCGTGTTTTTATGCATTTTGATTAATTCTTTATTTTCTTCAACTTTCTCCTTTCTTCATACTTTTTCTCACCATTTATCTTCAAAATCACCTATTCAAAGACATGAAAATCATCATCATCAATATCCCAAAAATACTATATACAAAAGATGCAAAAAATACGGAATAAGGTAACAAAAGACACATAAAAACAACACAAAATCTAGGTGAATTAGACGACAATCAGTGGGTAATCAAGGCTTGTAATGTGCTAAATTCACAAGAAATAAGCTTATAGGCTCAAAGTGGTTGACTAAGGATGGTGTTCAAAGTAGGAACATATATTGCAATGACTATAATAACAAGGATGACCCTAGATCATTTCACCAATCTCCACTAATCGGGTTTTTTCCTATAGTCCTTGAGCAAGTTCTAACTTATCAAACACAACCGATCTACTCATGAAGAAATACCATGTGTGCATGGTTGAGGCTCAAATGCTCACAAGCTTGTGCTCGGACCTTAAGGAACTTATTACACCACATTCATCTCAAAATTGAACAAGTTAAGTAAAACATGTCACAATTTGAAAGTGTAGAGATTCTTAATCATAATTTGTCATCACTTATCACCACAATATATCATCACTCACGTTCAAAAATGACTCACGACATCCCTAAACAAACCACCAAACATCCCAAGACAAGAATGAAAATACACACAACATACAAATAAGGACTCAACAAACAAGACACAACAAAAACACAAAACATGCAAAAACACAAAATACCATCATCCATAAGAAAATTAAGCACATATTCATATCATCCCTAGTCAATTAAGCTCACAAACATCCCACTCTTTATTGAAAAGGAAATCCTAATATACGAAAGTAAACCTCCCACAAACATAACAAATGAAGTATCATGCTAGTCACAACAATCCAAATCAAACTCAATTCATTTCAAGTAGTAAAATGATAAGGTGTAGAGTACTCCCTCGATAGGCATTTGGTAAGGAAAACGTTAGCTCCAAGCTCCATCATGCTTCCAATACCTCTCATTCATGCTCAAACACTCAACAAACACCATTAGTTCAACAATTTCATTATGAATATGGACTATCATGCACTTCAACACCACCAATCATGCCAAAATCAAACCAAACTCATGAGAAAATTTTTAAAATTTGTCCAATTTTACAAGAATCATACTCAAGTGGTGAGTCACACCACACAATCTCCCCCCAAACTTAAATCGAAACAAGAGTTGAGACTTAAGTTTGCAAAAAGTGGTGAGACTTACCCTTGTAGTTTCCTTTGGTGATCTTCATGTGGAGAAGCCTATGCATCCAAACGACTCAAGCTATGTCCACCACGCACTAGCACCCCCCAAACTTAACTAGAGACAAGAGTCACGAATTAAGTTTGCAACAAATGGTGGAACATGTCAACTTGAATCCATGAAGCATTTCTCTTTTCTTCAATGTGCATTTTTCTCCATGAGCACAATCAACCTACAAGGCCAAAACAAACAAGCAACAAAAGATAAAAAGAATGGGTTGCCTCCCATTTAGCACTAAGTTTAACGTCTTCAAGCCGGACGGATTTAAGCTCTTAACAGTTGAAAAAATTCAAGATCCCATCGGGCCTCATCTTCACTTTAAACATCTCTTTAACAACCTTTTTATCCACACTTCATGCTCCTTTAACACTTGAGCTCACTTCGTTTCCTCTTTTCCTCACATTCTTAAATCCCGGAGGCCCTTTATCAATCTTCAAATCAACATGTGGATCTCCCCCAAGCGTATTTCTTTTTGAAGAGACATTTCCTGCAATTTCAAGCATAAAGTTAGTTAATTCTTCATCTTTTAAAATCGCACTTACCACTTCATCTCGAACATCCGGAGGCTTAATAGGTGGCTTCAAATGAAGATTTCTCCCTTTTAAATTCTTGCTTGATAACACCAATTCTTTTTCATGTGATCGGAGTGTGAGTTCCTTCTTATCCATATCAAATTTTGCTTTTGCGGTTGCCAAAAGCGGCCTTCCAAAAATTAATGGGATTAAAGGATCCGCTTGCTTCTCAACTATCATAAAATCCACCGGAAATACAAAATTCTCTATTCTCACAAGCATATCCTCCACAACTCCATGGGGCTTTATCATTGAACCATCCATTATTCCGATTTCCACATCCGTTTCCTTTAACCTCCCATTGCCAAGTTTTTCAAAAATCTCCAAAGGCATTACATTAATGCTTGAACCAAGATCACATATAGCATTAAAATGTTCCCCCTTTCCAATTGTGCAAGTAAGAATGAATTTACCGGGGTCTTCTACCTTCAATGAAGCATCAACCTCAACAATGTCATGATCTTGTTTCAACATTATCTCTCCATCACACGCACGTTCATCCTCCAACAAAAATAAGAATTCATCAATTATCTTCTATTCATCCAAGGACAACTCTTCATCAATGATAATCTCCTCCTCAATTTTTGACACCACTTCATCACAAACTACTTCTTCAACCTTAGAAACAATGTTTGTTGTTTCCACCAACCCTTTCTCCACCTTACTTTCCATGTTGCACATGGTAACATACAAACATTGCTCCTTAGGATTTGTTATAGTGGTAGATGGGAATTTTCCTTGTTGGTGTTGAGATCCAACTGAAGAAGCAATTTGCCCCATTTGATGCTCAAATGCTCTCATCCTATTGTCAGATTTCTTCTTATTTTCCTCCATTCTAGCCTCAAGCTTTTTCATGAATGCTAGCAATGTCTCTTCCACCGATGCTTACCCTCTCCATTTGGCGGCTTAGCACTCGGATCGAATCCAGGAGGAAATGACACGGCGGCTTGAGGATTAGAGTAAGAAAGATTTTCATGCTTCCTCGGAGCTTGATAATTTTCACTTGATTGATTGAAATTGCTTCCCCAAGCTTGTCCTTGATATGCTCCTTGAAATTACCTTGATTAGAAGGATAATTACCTTGAAAATTCCCTTGATAATTTCTCCTATCTAAGTAGGCAACATCCTCTATACTTTGCATAACATGGCTCTCATCATTCACAATAGCACTTGTGCTTCCCCCTTGACTTACTCCTTGGGTGATCAAATTCAATTGCTTGGCTAAAGCTTGAATGCTCTCATTGAATTCTTTCATTCCTTCATTTTGAAACACATCACTCTTCACTTTGTTCACACTCTCCACTTGAGCTACCTTTCCAAATGCATAACCTCCCATTACTCGCTCGGAAGGCCATTGATAAGCATTCATCGCAATGTCTTCAAAAATATCCATGGCTTTCATAGCATCCACTCCAAATATAGACCCTCCGGATGAGGCATCTACATGCATCCGATGTTGTCCACTCAACCCTTGATAAAAGAAAGCCACTTGTTGATTCTCATGAAAATCATGTTGATGACACTTTCGGAGCATCTCTTTGTAGCGTTCCCATGCTTCATAAAAGCTTTCATCCGGAAGTTGCTTAAACTGAGTGATAAGGCTCTTCAATTGGAGTATCTTTGAAGGAGGAAAGTATTTGTTTAGGAACCTTTGCTCGAGATCTTCCCATGTATTACAACTTCCCAAAGGAATTGCATTATACCATGCCTTAGCCTTGTCTCTTAAAGAAAAAGAGAACAACCTCATCCGAATAGCATCTTCCGATACTCCATTCATCTTAATGGTATTTGCAACCTCCAAGAAGCTAGCTAGATGCATGTTTGGATCCTCAAGAAGACCTCCCCCAAACTGATTTTCTTTGACCATGTTGATCAATTCGGTCTTGATTTCTAAATTGTTGGCTTGAACCAGAGGAACCATATTGTGCACGGCTCTTGGTTGGAAGTAATCCCGAATTGCTCTAGGCCTTGGCAACTCTTGTTGTTGAAATATCCTTTGAGCTTCTTGATTGGCAAGCAATTGCATATACTCTTGATTTTGAGCAAAGAAATTCCTCATTATCTCCGCTTGATTCTCTTGCACTCCTTCTTGTACCCCTCTTTGATCTTGTAATGGATCTTGGGGTGGGTCATAATTAATATTGTCTCCCCGTTGATTCTCCATTTTTGTTTCTTTTCTAGCTTTACGCCTCTCTCGCTTCCTTTGTCGTGCGGTCCTTTCAATCTCCAAATTCAAAGGAATGATCGATTGATTTTCCTTTGATCTTGTGATCATAAAACACCTACGAAAAGGCCAAGAGTGAGACCACAAACACAAATAATAAATAAAAGAAAATAAAAAGAATCCTTATCAAGAACAACTAAAATAATAACACAGTACTCGACTAGTCCGTCAAAATCCCCTTTGGCAACGGCGCAATTTTCTTGTTTGCCTATTTTGTAGCACTCACGAGCAAGAATACTCTATAGTTGTAGTAGTATATCCCAAGAAAAATTATCAATCCACAAAGGAATTATGTTCGGACTAGCAAAATACGTGAGCTCATGTTCATGTTGTTTTTGTAAAGATGATCGGGGGGTTTTGAGATGATTAACAACTAAAGCAAGGAGCAAGTAAATAAGAATAGCAAATAAGAGAAATGACAAGTAAAGAAAATGGGTGCTAAAGTTCAAGTATGGAAAAACATGGGATTAGAAACATCCAAGCACACTCGATTCATATTATCATGCAAAAGGAATTCAACTCAATTGATGTAGGCTAGGGGTGATCACGACTGTATCCTAAGCTCCCTTTCGGGTTACAAAGGTTGTTGATCCATTTTAGACTCCCAAAAGCACTTAAGATCAAAGCCCAACATTAACCCCTTCCATCTAGGTACTAGTTAGATTAAACTCTCCCTTTTTGTGTACTAAGGCCAACGAATGGATTGGTTCCCCTCATTGAATTCAAATATCCTTTCGGTCAAACCCAAACTCAATGTCTATTCATGCCTTCCTAATACTATAGAGGGTCATTTCCATCTCACTCCAAGAAATACATACATGAACATCATGATAGCATTTAATTACCACAAATAATCCATTGATCAACAATCCATTAAACCAATAAACATTCATGAATAACAAACCATGCCATCACAACATCAAGATAATTAAACTCCATGAATAGAAATCAACATCAATTAAACCAAAAACTAATTTAATCCACATGACAATATAAATCTAATATGCTCTTCATGCTCCTAATCCCACTAGAGGGATTAGCCTATCATGATAAAAGTAACAAAACAAATAAATGATTCATTACAAATATCCATAGTCTTAGATCTAAAGAAATACAAAATGAATGGATTCTTCCCTATCAATTTCTTGAAGAGAATCTTCTATTCTTCTTGATCTCCACCTCTAGCTCTTGATTTTGAAGTCTTTAGCACAAAAAATGGAAGATTTGATGGGTGGATGAAGATGGATGAAGATGGATGAAGATGAAGGTGGAAAATGGAAAAAAATGGTGTGTGAGGTGTGTGTAGAAGGGTTGGAATTCGGATCTCTCTCAAATGTTGAATAAATGGGCATTTATACCCCTATGGAGGCTTCTAGAAGGATCTGGAAATTTCAGCAGGATTTTACACGGCACGAGTCGTGCTCTGCAACACGGCCACAAGGTGGCCGTGTTGTGTCTTCTGATGCTGCCGCACGGCCTCTCCTTATAGGGACGTGTTATGCAACACGGCTCGTGTGCTGCAACACGAGTCGTGTGTTGTAACACGGGCACAGGGTGGTCGTGTTGGCTCTTCTGATGTCGGCACATGGCCACTTCTTACAGGGCCGTGTTCCGTACACGGCCCGTGTTGGTGCATGCCCCTATTTTTCACATTTTGTTTCGGCTCGTTCTCATTCGTTTCAACTCCGAATTTAGATCCGCTTTTTCCTATATCTTCCTTATCATGTCTAGCATCCAATAAAAAGTGAAAATCATAAGTTTAAGCTCATTCACACACATTTCAATAAAATACAAAACACAACCAAATAACACATAAAATACGGATAAAAATATACGAAAACTCACATAAAAAGATACTAAAATCTAGGTGAAAATAACGTCAATCAATTAACTTTTTGTTCAATTCACTTTGCTCTCAGAATAAACTTCATCACTGAGCATAGTCTCCTAAAAGGTTTCTTAAACTTATTGGTGACAATTAGTATATCAAAGATATATTCATAGTCTCCTAGATAAGTAAGAATACTTATTGGTGATAATTAGTATATCAAAGATATATCCATAGTCTCATAAATAAGTAAAAATACCTAATGATGACTCAATATACTTGTTCAAAGGAACAAGTTCATCAAGTATGATCATCAGTGAACAACAGCAATAATGGTGCCTTAGCCCTCAGAATATATACGTCATAGGGCTAATTTAACCCTACATTTAACCCCAAAGAAGTTTAACATCATCAATAGAGTCATATAACCAAGCATCATTAGACACCAAATGCCTCACAAGGCCACATGAACACATGTATCATCAATTCAGTGCTTCACAAGCCAAGTAAAACCCTAATCGAGCATTATCAACCACCAACTATACCTCAAAGGGCCACAGATATGCCTCATGAGGCCACATAAATACAAGTATCTTCAATTCAATGCATCACAGTGCAAAGTAAAGACAAAAAACGAGCATCATCAGCCATCAACATGCCTCACAAGGCCGCATACCAAGCATAGTAGTTTATAAGAATATAGTTAGGGATGTACCAATAAGTAGTTCCGTCGAGTTCCCCTACGCTCCACTATGTCAAAGGTAGATCTGGCCAAATCTAGGGGAGTTGGAAAAAAACGTCTTGAAGGTGTTTCTAGAGCGTTTTCCTTCAAACTCACGACCGTCGATCACATAATCTAACAATAGGGTGTCGGGAACCACTGTGTCAGAGGTGGATCCAGCCATATCTAGCTCCAGAAATAATTTCTGGCAACATAGGTGAACCCCAACCTCCAACTCGCCCCAAGTCTTCTCAGATCTCAACACCAAGAATCGATTTCAAGCTCAAAATCAAGATTTGGTTGAGATGGGTGTGAATCGGACAGATTTAAGTTCAAATGGAACATCACAGTTATAAGAGAGAAAGAAAACGAGAGGGTTAGATCGACGAAAGATAGGAGCGAGAGAAGGTTGCTAAGGTCACCCTTCTCATCGGAGAAGTGATCGGCGACCATGGTGAAGAATTAGGGTTTTTCCTTTGGAAGCTGCAGAGAGAACGAGAGAGATGTGAATGAGGCGACTTTGGCTTGAATGTTAAATGGGTTAGAAGGTTTAATGTGTTATGATTGATCTGTTAATTAATTGGATTATTTGGCCCAAATTCAAACAATTAAACTTAATTGTGGCCCTAATACAGTTGGGCTAGTTGAAATTATTGGATAATTGAAGGATAGAATGGTAATTTTTTTTACTAAAAATGGGGTGTGAAAAGTATTGTAGGACGTCCAAATATAAAAAGTGTGAAAGGTATTATGGGACGGAGGGAATATTTAATTTTTTGGTTTTTTTTAATAATTAAAATATAAAAAAATAGAGTGAGTCTTATATCATATTGTGTCATGATATAAATTTTATGAAAATAAAAAAAAACAAAAAACAAATGTAAATAATACAAAATTTAGATTTAAAAAAAATTATATTCATCTAATTAAATTACTATTTCGTAAATAATTTATTAAATATATTTTTTTAATAAAAAATTGTATCAAATTAAAGAAAATGAAATGGATCCACACAAAATTTTGCTATTATAATAATATTTTTATAGTATAAAAATGAATTTTAATTATAATACATTCCGTCCCAAATTTATCTTCATGTTTATTGTTTGTATGAATATTAATAAAAATCACTTTTTGACTTATTTTTTGGAGTACTTTGGTATTTTTGGGTAATAAATAAATAATAAAGTAAGTTATATATGTTAAAAAGGTGATGATAAATTTAAAATGAAAATGTATTAGAGGGATATTAATTAGTTATTTATTCATTTTATGAATTGAAGTTGAGACTGACTAAAACGGAAAGTGTGAAGTTAAAGTTAGTCCCAAATATTTTTTTTACACACTTGACCCCATAAATTTATAAAATTGAAAATTTAATTCCAAAAGATTTCTTTTTTGCACTTTTGATTCCATAGATTTTAGAAATATATATATATATATATTATGTTTTGGGATTCAGTGTGCAAAGAAAAAATAATTTTGAATTAAATTTATAATTTTATAAACTTATAAAATTAATTATGTAAAAAAAAAATTTGGAACTAAAAAAATATGAAGACTATTTTATAAAATATGTGTGCATGTATAATCAAAATCACTAATTCCAATTATAACTTGAAAAATGTCATAGTGAAGGGAGTAATTTTTAATAACCAATGTTTTGTGGGTAAATGTGATGTCTATACACTGAAAAAGTATGTGACAATTTTGCAATATTAGGATATTGAATTTGTATATTGTTATTTTTAAATATATGCATAAATTTTAGAATAACTGAATATGAAATTTGTAATAAATAGATAGTGAAAAGAATATTTCATAAATAAATATATTCATAATGTAATTTTGTTAATTAATTAATTAATCTATTTATTTTGACGAAGGCACCAATAAGAAAAGCCAACTGAGTTCCATTACAAATGATGGGATCAAAGCATGAACGATGCAATTCAAGTATTCAACACTATGCATTCTGTTATTTATTTTATTTTTAAAATATTGTTTTCTACGAGCATGTAATGAATGTTTTTTTATTTACTTAATTATTCCATTTATTTTTTTTTTAAGAGCGTGTATATAAATTTCAAACATACAATATTTAACGTAATAGTTACGATTAAATACGACAATCTATGATTGCATGATTGTTAATTTGTTTTATTAAGTAGTTCAGCGTCAAGACTAAATATCTTGTACTATTAATTATTTTTAAATATTTGTACTTAGATCATTATATTACATTTTGTCATTACATAATTCTTCTTTATATATTTTGAATTTACGAATTAAATGTGTGCATTTGGATCACCCCTAATTTAATTTGAATATATTGATAATTATATCACTTGACAAATAATATAATTAGTTTTATGAGTGTTTACCCATTTGACCTAATTTAACATGAATTGACAACAAAATTCCTAATTCTTTAAAAAAAAAAACTATGAAAGTAAAAGAATAATGCAAAATTAAAATCACAGGGAAAAATATACAAATATAAAACATACCAATTACATCCATTAAAATTGTGTACTCTTACATATAAATAAAAATAAATTCAGAGGAAATGAATGACCTGTCCCCTGAATCAATAATGGCCTCCAATAAAATAAAGAAATTTAATATGTGTAAAAATATTAAAAAAATATTATATCTCTCTATTATAATTAGGGGTGGGTATCGTATTGGGTTTCGGGTCCGGATACCCAAAATTTTGTGTTTTAAAATGCATTACCCGAACCCGAACCGATATTCTAGGTACCCGATATTTCGGGTACCCGAAAAAATTAGGTACCCGATCGGATAACCCGATTTTTTTCTTTTTTTAAAATTTTTTAATTTTTTCCTATATTTTCATATGATAAAATTAATACTCATACTCATTATATATTGTTTACTCTCAATAAATTTTAATATTTATCATCCTTAAAGTAAATTTATTAATATTAATTAATGTTAATATTATACTTAATATAAGAATAATAGCGTTGTGTGAAACTATTTATTAAATGTGATTTAATGAAATTTAAATATATTTTTAAGATGTATTATATTATAAATTTAGTAAATTATTATTGTATAAAATTGTTTAAAAAAAATATTAATTTCTTTATTATTTCATATAATATATGAATAAAAGGAGATTGAGATTCTTCACTACTTGTGAGAAATAAAGATTTGAGGGATTATATACTCTCTTCAATGAATGTGCGGTGTGAATCGACAATTGAAACATGGAGATTGAATAATGAAAACCTACTTAATATTAGCATAATAATAGCATGTTATTGTATATAATAGAAAATTTGAAAAAAATAATAAATAAAAATAAATTGGGTAATTTGATCTGGTAATTCGGGTAATTTTCAAAACCCGATATCCAATCCGATAATTAATAACCGGGTTCGGGTTTACCCGAAACTCAAAATTACCCAAAAAAAATTAGATTTTTTAGGTAATTTTTTATCGGATCGGTTCGGGTACCCGAAAAAATAGGCCCACCAATAATTATAATTTCACAGAAAATTAAAAAACTTACATCCAATAACCTCCAAAAGAAAAAAAAAAAGAAAAGAAAAAAAAAAGAAGGAAGCGTGTGGACGTGCGATCAGCACGTGCCAGTGGCACCGCAACCACAAAGCCTGTAAAGGCGACACGTGTGAGTCGCCGTCCCCGAATAAAATACTCATTTCCAGTTGCAACTCCTTTTCTTCATCATGTCGTTCTTCTTCTTCTTCTTCTTCTTCTTCACCAAATCACGAAAATAATTCGATTGCCTCTGAGTTCAGTGTAGACTTTCTCTTTGTACTAACCTAGGGTTGTTGATCCGAAGGCTGTTAAGAATGGTGCAGTTGATGAAGAACGGAGATTCGGCGTCGCAGAGCGAGAAGGTTGCTCCGGTGAAGATGGAGGTAGAGGATTCGTTGGAAGATGAGCACGCGCCACTCCAGAAACGAACTAAAGTATTATTCTGTTATTTATTTGTTTGTTTTGGAGTTTAGTTCGTCTATTTTTGGGATTTTTTGCTGTTTTAGAAACTCAATTAAACACAATCAAAGTGAGGATCCGGATTATATAGGCGAGAAGTAAATCATGTTGTTGAATCTTTCTCGGAGTTATGTTGAGCAACACATAATTTGACTTCGTTTTTGCTGTATTTAATTTGTTGAGTTTTTTTGCGTTTACTTTCTTAGGTTTTTTAATACTTTGTGCAAATTTACTTGGTTTTTGTTGGTGAGTGTAAACCATTTGAATGGACTGCTAAAGTTTTTGTTATTTGATTTATTTATTGACTAAATCAGCTATTTTAATTATATACTATTTAATTTACCAATCGCTGCAGAGGACTACTCTTGTATTGTAGCTTGGTTTTGTTGGAATTGATTGTTAGCTTTTGGTTCCCTTAGATTTTAGTGGTGACTCTCTCTTGTTTTTTCCCTTAGATTTTAGTGGTGACTCTCTCTTGTTTTTCTCTTCTTTTTTTTTTTTTTTTTGTATCTAAAATGGTATTTGCAGAAGAATTCAATATATACTGCCATTTGACATAGCCTGTTTTAAAATGCTGGCAGCAGCAGGGTTTGGGAATGGGTGGTCTCGCTGTGCCACCTTCACAATTCAATCCACTGGATGAGCCTAGTCCATTGGGGCTGCGTCTCAGGAAAAGCCCATCACTGCTGGAGTTAATTCAGATGAAACTTTCCCAGTCCACCACATCAAAAGCTGGAAGTCCAAGTCAGGGTAAAAAAGATACCAGAGCTGGTGTTGCTTCTGTTGATAAGTTGAAGGCCTCAAACTTTCCTGGTTCAGTTCTAAAAATTGGAACCTGGGAGGTACATTTGGTTTATGTTTTGGAGATTTTCAGTATTTCACACCAAGTTTTTCATGCGGTATTTACCAAAATTATGTTCGATCTGCAGTATAAATCACGATATGAAGGAGACTTGGTGGCGAAATGTTACTTTGCAAAGCATAAGCTGGTCTGGGAAGTTCTTGATGGGGGTCTTAAGAATAAAATTGAGATTCAGTGGTCCGATATTATGGCTTTGAAGGCAAATTACAATGATGATGGTCCTGGAACTTTAGATGTTGTGGTAATATACACTCTCTTGAGTTGTTAATGTTCATGTTCTGATTTATTAAGCAGCAGTGTGTTTTTGCGCATCTGCACTGTAATAAGAGTTGCATTGTCGATAACAAACCCCCTTTTATTCTTTGGGCAGTTGGCTCGACAACCTCTTTTCTTTAGGGAGACTAATCCACAGCCGAGGAAACACACTCTTTGGCAAGCAACATCAGATTTTACTGGTGGACAAGCTAGTATTCATAGGTACGACAAGGCTTTCCGTAATTCCTTTCTGTTTATCAATAAAAAAACCTCCTTTTGTAACTTCTTTTCTTCTTTCTTTTTGAATATGTGGCAATCAAAGAGTTTGCTATTATTGAATTAATTTTAAATAGGAAAATATTTTTCCCATTATGTTTTTCTTGTAATATTTTGATATTTATTACTCCGTACTATTTTGTTTTCATACATGTATGACTAGGATGCCATATTTTCAGGTTATGCTACATAATAGGTTAATTTTGTTTGGGAGTAATTTTAAATCCACCAAAGTCGCTTAAAATTTTTTTGAATTGAGAGATGTATTTTCTAGTTCCGTCACAAAATGAGTCTGAAGTTAAACCACTTGATATGTTAGCATTTGACATTCACAGCTCAAACCCACCAATTTAAATGTAACCAAAGAGTGCTGTTCTTTATAAGTTCCACACTGTTGCATGATTTCTTATGTGTAGGTGGAGATGGTTGCATAACCAACTAACCATGTTTTGGTAGCTTGTTTGTTTATGGTAAAGCTTTTTTCTGAGCATATATAACTGCAGAAAAGTTTGGAATGTGAAAAGGTCCCTGGACAATTCTGTTGTCCTGTTTTGAGCTTCAGGATTCTTTCCAAATTGGGAAGTTTCAGGGTTCCTAGTTCGTAACATGGGAAGAGACCATACGAGAAGAAAAATTGAACCTTTTGACTTCTGAGTAAATTTTAGCAATTTGA
The DNA here is from genome assembly GCA_023678885.1 of Pogostemon cablin. NCBI lineage: Eukaryota > Viridiplantae > Streptophyta > Magnoliopsida > Lamiales > Lamiaceae > Pogostemon > Pogostemon cablin. The sequence continues at coordinate 36,189,309 of CM042963.1, forward strand.
ATCTATTACAGGTTATGTCTGGTTTTGTCATTTTTTGAGTTAATAGGAAACGTTTTCATGCAGTCTGGATTCCTCCTGAGTTGAAATAATAATTTTTATTCTGAGTGTTGCTTGACACACGGCTTCATGTTTGTGCTTGTAATAGCAAGAAGGTTCTCGACGACTGTGCTGTCCAAATTTTGAAATTTACTCATTTGACTTTTGTGGTTGCATTTGTCTGTTTGAACGTTGAAATGGTCATTTTGGTTGATACGTTCAATTTTATTTCTTCAATAAATTCACTATATCATTATCATCCGTCTTTATCATACCATTTGACATTGTAATTATTGTTGCAGGCAACACTATCTGGAGTGCCCACAAGGTTTATTAGGAAAACATTTTGAAAAACTTGTTCAATGTGATCCTCGTTTGAACTTTCTTAGTCAGCAAGGAGAGATAACATTAGACTCTCCATACTTTGAGCCTCGAATCTCCGTGTTTGATGACCAAAATGAGAACAATAGTGAGTTTGATTTGAACAGGGAAGGAAGTCCTTCCCTTTTCAGCTTGCAAGATACTGCTTCACCATCAGGGCCTCGATCCTCTTCCTCGAAGAATGATGTAGATTCTCTCGGCAGACATTCAGAATCTTATCCTCGTGAAACTCCATCCCCAAGCTCAGGTAATCCTATCACTTGAATTTAAATACTACGCTCTAATTATTCACATGGATAAAGAATACATATATATTGTTATTGGTATTGTAAATTTATCCTAGATCTCCTTATTTTGCCTTTTATGCTAAAAAATTAAATGAATTTGTGTTTAAAACTAGAAATATTGAATAGGGTCATCATTGATAAATTACATTAATTAATGTAATAAAAAAGGAAACAAGCCTATATCATGGGATAAACGAAAAATACAGTCGATGTTTTTGCGACGGAGGGAGTATAGTATATTCTGGTGCTATGATTGCTAAATCAATGCGTGTATAGTTGTCTTGTTCCTACACGAAACCCCACTCTCTGGATCTAAGTTATTATTGCTCCTAATCCTGAAATTTTACTCTCAGCCATGGGCACTGTGTCATTTGAGGATATTAAGAACACTAGAATTGAGCAACTAAAGCAGATCAGCAACTGGAACCAGATCAGGGCACCCGGTCTCCACTCCTCAATGTCGATGAGCGATCTAGTGAGCCATCTCGAGAGCCGAATATCAGAACAGGGAACATCTAACAATCCTAGTCTCTCCAGTGATGAATGGGAGTGCTTGCAAATCTTGAATGATATCAATCGGTGCTTGTTCACTGACACTCAACAGGCAACCGATTCAGATGATATTTCACTCATGTCCAGGGTTAATTCTCTCTGCTGTCTCCTACAGAAAGACCCCGGACCAGGTACAACCACACAGCTCAAAAGTGACGACAGTTCTGATTTAACTTTGCTACCCAAGGGAGAAGACAAATCAAATTGTTATGGCGCATCTGTAAGTGAAAAGGTGAGGGAAAACGAGGATACCGCCAGCCAAAACCAGATGTCGTCTATGTCCAGGAAGGATTCCGTGGGAGAGCTGTTGCTTAATCTCCCGAGAATAGCTTCTCTCCCACAGTTCCTGTTCAACATCTCTGAAGACTTGGAGAACCGGGCTAGATAACGTGGGGCAGAAGCAAGTGTATGTTGGTAGTGTGTACATGAGAATATATAGGTTTATTTCCACTCTGGACTTTTGTATATTTTGAGGGATTCGGAGATTGTGATTGATGATGAATCCTGTAATGTTATGTTATGTTGTATGTGTTTTAGTTGGCATGTATACACTATGATCTCTGATGTTGTGTGTACAAATGTGTATGTTAGTTAATGTTGTGTACTCTGTTGCTTCATAATGTGCTGTTTATCCAATTGCAGGATTGATTACTCGTGTGCTAACTGTCTTGAGGAATATTTAAGCACATAAGTAGAATGTATAATGATGATTATTATTTTATTAATCAAGTGGTGTATTCGTTCACTCTGAATTGCTATGCCTATGCATGAAATGTAGTATTGTTTACAGAATTTAAGTTGATTATTTTCTGAAAGTTTATACAATTATAGTTGATTATATATTCTAAGTTATCTCAAGACTTTCGATGCAACAACCTTCATGTGTTGTCAGTGGGTTTCTTGAGACTTAAATGAGATGGTGAAAATAATATTTTTGAAGACACTGTAGAATACTCGTTTTTACTCAAAAGATAATCTTTTTCAAGTAATAAATAGCGTTGCTATAAAATATTCACCTTTTCCCTTGCATGTTTTTCTTGTAAATTATAGTTTCATTTTCTTAAATGTATTGTGTGCAATCATGCGTATGTGTGCCTTCTATATACACACTTAAAAGAAAACAAACACTAAACTAAATTAAGTGTAGAACAGTAAATGAATCACAAGAATAAAATAAAAATACAATAAACTTTATTCAACTCTAATTTTCATCTTCTATTCCAACACTTGCTCCATGCAAAGAACACGAATGCATTCTTGAACGAGTTTTTTTTTTTTTTTTTTTTGATTTTGAAAAATCAAATTTTGGTTTTCAAAAATCCTGCATCTAAATTTTAGAAGTCACTCTCATACATTAATACATACATAAAAGAGTTAGTCTCTTGTGTTCTCGGGTGTATAAAGTGTCTAAGAGTATAACATTTTGCTCTAAAGGGCATACACTATAATTAATAAGGGTATAATTTTTTCAATAAAAAAAATCTCTGAAATATGAATAATATAAATTTTTGATTAAAAAAGTTTTAAAAAATTATTTTTTGTTCTTCAGAACATAAAGGATACACGTTTTATACTAAAGGATACTAATTTTGAAAAAAACGCTGAATTTGGGGGCACGATGTCCTTAGGAACATGCAAGAAACCCTATAATTCTCAACCTATCATCTATTATGTATTATCTCTCCTCAATTAATATTCTTCTTATTTTTATCTCTCCTCTCATATCTCATTCTTGCATTTGTAAATTAATATCTTCTTAATATTGACGTAAATTTAAAATTCACCCTATCAAAAACTTTAAACAAGCATATTTCACAATTCAATTGATTTTCAAACTTAAAAAAAAAAAAAAAACAAAAAAACAAACAAACATCACCTAGCTTGCGAATATGGAATAGAATAGAAGATGAATATGGAATAGAATAGAAGATGAAACACGATTTTAAAATAAAAGACACCGCACCATCTTTCTACATTTTTTACAACAACACATATACAAAAAGAATCAAACTATATAGTATACATATAATACTTACAATTTTAAGTGTGATAAACAAAAGATGTTTTTTAATCTCCCTCCTGATGATTATCTTCATCATCCATAGCTTCATTCTCCTGCAACATGTCCATAAGCATCCCTATTTGGTTCTTCAGCATCTCATTCTGTCTCTCCACGTCGGCTCGTTTGCTCCGTTCTTCCAACAGCTGCAACTGAAGGTGCTCCAGGCATCGTGCATCCCCTTCCAGCTGCTCGTTTAGCCCATCGATCTCTCTATCCTGTATGCATCATGCTAACAAGTTATGCACATGTTATATAAGAAGTTGAGTCCCTCACATTTCCTTACCTTTCGGTTCATTTCTTGTACTGCAATCCTCCGCATGCTTTCAACAACGTCCACATTCACGAGCCTACGTTTCTTCCCTATCAGCCAACCTTTTGGATAACTGGCCGACTCAAAGTCCGGAGGTGGAAGTAGGGATTCGGCTGAAGGGCGTTTCCCGTTTATGTTCATGGGTTCTAGGGGTTCAAATAAAGCCTTGCGCTTCTCAGAGAGGATAGAGATGCTGTTTGGTTCTTGCATCTTTTCATCTGCTGATGATTCTTGTTGCTTCTCCGGGGATTTATCGCCAGTCTTATCATCTACTGTCTCGTTTATTTTCTTCACGCCGACTGCTGGAAGATCATTAATAAAAAATGGAGCATACAGAAAGAAAGCAAAGGGTAGAATTTTATAAAATGAGGCAAAGTTTCAAATCTATTAAACTGCTTAGATGAATTTTGATTAGGTGTGATCACCAAGATTTTGTTCAAGCTGGACTCTTAAGAACCATGATCTTTGCCACAACTAAAAATCGATAAAAAAAATTATTGATTCATTAGCGACACAACACATTGTTAGGTTTACTTTCTATATCTTCACCTCTCTAAACAACTCTACTGTCAACTTCTGGTGTAGAGTGTATATAGGTGCTAATCAGAATCCATTCTCAACTTGAACAAGCAATGTTAATTGACACGACACATTGCAAACAAGAGGAAGCACAGAAAGCTACAGACTGTTGTTATCTGTGTAATAAAATCAGAGACCATGGTTCTAGATTCATCTACCATATAAAGAAGTTACTAGAATCAAATTTACAAAGATTGAGAGGCAAATTTGGGGTGTAGATATTTATATACAAAGAACGTGAGCGTAGGGAAGAAAACATGTTTGTTTCCCACTAGGCGTCATATATTGGAAAAAAGTGCAACTATAAAAAGATAAAATCAACAACTTTGGTTCATATGTAACATGGCTGTGGTTAGGTGGTTTTAACAAATGTGAATGGAGTGAGAGTAAATCAAAATTTACATGAAACACAGTGGGGTTGCAAATGAGCATTGAGTGATAAATGTTATATACATAACCTCTTCCACATCAACAGGCCGAATGTCGGGGACATTATTGGGGTCCGATTACAACAGTCGATCACCAAACATCTAATCGTTCTAGTTACACAAAAAAAATCTCCAAAACTTCCCACCTTGGAAACTATTTTGCTTCTAAATGATCAGATTAGAATCAAGAAACACAAACAAATTATTTTTTTTTCTTTAAATGGTGATTCCACTAGAACTCGAGTCATAGAAATGGTATAACAATGAGAAAATGGTCCCATGAGTGTCGACACAGCATACCCTAGAACAACCAACTCCTTCAAATTCTATTCAAACTAATTGCATGCCAGTTTCTCTTTGAGTGGGTCAGGTTTTTGCAAATCAGCCAAATTTTCTTCAGTTTATTCAAGGGAAGATCAAGAATAACACTAATTCTATGTCCATCAAACAAATTGAAAGAGACCAAAAAAAATAATAATAATAAAAACAAAAAAATTGAAAGTAATTATTGAAGGCAAGTAAAGGAACAGGTGAATAATTCATAACAGCTAGCTCATATAGTGACGTTTCAGCAAAACCACCTCTCTCTCTCTCTCTTTCCCCATAGATTCAAGACTCTATCTTCACCAATCTCCTCAACCCCCCCAAGAAACAAAAACAACAGAAATAAATAGATCAAATCAGAACATTTCCATCAAGTTTCAATGAGGAGGACCCTATTCTGATCTAAAACTGCAGCATGCATGCAGAATTCATAACATCAAACAGTGACAAATTAGAATACATGCTGAATTTTCACACACTACCCTCAAGAGGCAGAGTCCAATTCAGTTGATTAAAGCAAGCAAAAAAAGAGAAAATAAAAATCAAGAAAGAGATGAGCAAAAAGATGGGATTTTTAAGGGGTTGATTGAAGATGAAGTACCAGAAGATCTTCTCCTAGATTTCCAGAAAACTGGAGCAGAAGAAACTGGAGAGAATCCATTCAAAGAACCCCCCTCCACCACCATCTTCTTTGCTGCTTCTTCCCCCATAACTATAACACTTGAATTCAAAAACCCAGCATCAAAATCCTTTCTTTATTCCCTTTTCTTGTAGTTCTCTCCTGGGAAATTAAATGCAAGAAACTAGAGAGAGAAATGGAGAGAGATATTGTTGACGGAATCATCAAAGTCGTTTGGAGGGGTGAGGTTTGTCGTTTTGGTAGCTGCCTCGTTTCGTGTACCAATTTCTCTTGGTCCCATCTTCTCATCGAGGGTGAAACTCACGTTTCCTCTTCTTTTCCTTTAATTAATTAATTAAAAAATTAATTATTGATTAAATAATTGCTGTAATTCAACTATATTAACCGACTCATTTATTGTTATTATAATTATTATTAGGGTGATATTAAGCAGCAGTAAATTGGGTAGGTTGAAGATTAGGTGGCAGTTTTTAAGTATATATGCCAGGGATTATTCATTTTCCTCGTGCATGCTACTGAAAATACCGTTTTACCCTTTGTAAGACATTGAATAATGAACAATGATTCTCTATTATGGGATCTAGTATCTTTTTTGTTGGGTCTAGTGATGTAATTATTGGTTCTTATTATTAACATCTAATTACACCAATGTAATGGTTGACTAACGTTCAAGATTTAATAAAACCATTCATATAAAGCACTATTAAAGTTGTAGATCCTTATTAAGAAATATTAGTGTTTCAGACATATCTATAGATTCCAAGATTAAGTCTCATGTAAAATTATAAAACTGGTGAAACCAATTTAACTTTCTGTTAATTAATTATTATCTTTTTTTTAATCATTTATTATTATGAATGTTATTACTTTTTATCAATTATGTATAATTTTTTAATTAAAAATATTATAATTTTTTATTCTGTCACGTTTTTCTCTAAAATTGAAGATCAAAGTTGTTCTTTTATATATTAAAAATCTGATTTTGTAACAAGAATGTTTAAATTCAGAAAAAAAAAATTAATTATTTCGCGGAAATTAAATGGGCCTTAATATGTTGTATGCATCCTTGATCCTAATTCCTTTTCCTTAATAATGGGCCTTAATATGGGCCTGACGGTGAATTTGTAATAGACAACAAACTGATTCAACTAAATGGGCCTAGTTTCTAACTAATTTTATAACTGATTGGTCCTCAATTGATATGATAACCAGTAATTCCATTTCAGCCTGATTTTATCCTAGAGATAATAAACTCTTAAGATCAATTCTATAATTTGGAGTGTGTTTTATATAAGAGAGAATTTAAATTTTGAGAATTATATTTTTAATCTCCTCCAACATTCTCTTTATATTTTATTTAATATTTATTTTTCCAATATTTATTTATTACATTTATTTTTTCCTCTATTTTATGTTTTTCCCTCTTAATATTGAAACACAATATTGTGAGACGGATTTTTGTGAGACGAGTCGATCCATCACTAAAGTATGCTTATTATATAAATAAAGTATACTTGTAGTTAAAGTATGCCAATAATGAATAATATTATAACACGCTAAAATCATACTTTAATGCATAATCCAGCATAATTTAGAAAACATATTGGCAAAGAATTGTGGGACGGCCAGAAAGTGATAACTTTTATATAAGCAAGTGATAATAAATTAATGAAAAGTGATAATACTGTTTCATGAACAATTTATAGTATAAATAAAAAGTGATAATATTTTATAGCGAAAGTGATAATGTTGTATAGCGAAAGTGATAACTATTTAAAAAAATAAAAAAATAGTCTCATGTAAGACGGTCTCATTCAAGACCTACCTAAACATATTTTAACATTCATTAAACATACTTTATTTATATAATAGACATACTTTAACACGTCTCACAAACTGTCTCACGTAAGTAACTCTTTTGTCTATTTTGTTATAGATGTGAAGAAATGAGTATTATTGATAAGATTTCAAAGAAATAGAATATTGGAAATAATGAAATAGGAATATTTAGAGCATCTTAAAAGATATCTTTATAATTATTTGGAGAACATTTTATGTGATATAGAGAGTATGTAAAAATATAGATAATCATATTTTCAATTCTCTTCAACACTTTTTTTATATTTTCTTCATCTCGCGTTAACGTTGACGTTGGCGTTTGTTTTTTGCACGGAGATTAAGAGATATAATATTTTAATAAATAATAGGTTGAACAATATACTATATTTAATGTGTAGTGGGTAGTTGTATTAGTGTTGTACGTGATCTCTATGGGAATAAATAATTTTCTTGTGTGAATCCTACTTGATAAAAAAATGAATGCAAACCTTAACTTGAACGCGGGATGAAGGGAGTATTTTGTTTAGTTTTGAAATATTGATTTAAAGTAGATTTAATTACCTCTAGAAAATTATACTCCCTCCATCCTGCGTTAATGTTTGCATTTGCTTTTTGCACGTAGATTAAGAGTTATAATATTTTAATGTGGAGTGAGGTGAGAGAAATAAGATTTAATGTAAAGTGGGTAGTTGTATTAGTGTTGTGTGTGGGCCCTACATGGAATAATTAATTATTTTGTGTGGACCCAACTTAACAAAAAAAAAAACGTAAATCTTAACTTGAGACAATACAAAATGAAAAATATAAATATTAACGTGGAACGGAGAAAGTATTTTTTATTTCGATTTAGTGTTCTTCAAAATCATATCAAATCGATTAAGTATTCTTTAAGAGGAAAATCGATTAAGTATTTTTTAAGAAGAATAAGAGAATAAAGTATTTATTTAAAGTAGATAGAAATTCATAAGTAATATACTTTTATGAAATTATTTTTTAAATAGACATCACATATATTATCCCCTTACATGAGAAACAAAACGTGTTTATTTATTATATAATCTCTCTATCCATTTTTAATATTTATGTTTGATTTTTGCTTAAAACAAAACATGCTCTTCATTCTATACTTTCTCGTCCCATCTAAAAAGGTCATTTTTTCATTTTTTGGCGTCCCACCCAAAAGTTCATTTCATTTTTTTGTACACATGAAACCTAACACATTCACTAATACAATTAAAATATTGGATCCACACTTCTACTAATACAACTACTCACTACACACAATAATAATATTTTTTAATCCACATGCAAAAAACAAAAGATACTAGTATATATATATATATATATATATATATATATATATATATATATATATATATATATATATATATATATATATATATATATATAGTGAGGCTTGCATGCGCCCGGGTGCAGACCATGCGTCTTTAGAATTTAGCATTATGGATTAGGATACATTATTTTATTCTAAAGGATATACACTTTAATTAATAAGGGTATACCATTTTGTCCTAAAAGGTATACACTTTTCATTAATATTTTTTTATTTTTCTTCAGAAAATAAAGAGTACACATATTTTTACAATTTAACACAATATTCTAAAGGCACATAGAAAGTGCTCCCATGCGCCGGGGCGTACACAAGTTTTTGTCATATATATATATTGCCTCTTTCAAATTTTACCAGATATAATTCTTTTGAATATTTTTGGATAATGATCATAGAAATTGTCTTAATTTGTCTGTGTCAGCTAATTATGAGCTCATTATATTGCAGATGTAAACTAATGAATGCTAATATGTTTATATATTGCATTTACAAATAGTTGATATGGTTATATAATTATAGTTATAAAAGAAAAAAAATTGATAATTGAATTATTACAAAGTAATTCTTGCACGTGTTGCACGTAAAATTATGTATGTTCTAGTGGCATGTGATTGTTCATACTACCTTAATTCATGTCTTATTTTGATAGTTCATAGTATATTAAAAGGGCAATCTTTATACGTATCAAAACCATTAATTCATTTTTTTTAATATCGTTATCATTTTTTTATAAAATATTATTATATTTTTACCCCTATCCATTTTACACCAGTCATTTCAAGAAACAAATCAACACAAGTATTTGGCTATTCAAAGATATTTTCAAATTATAAATAAAAGTATACATACACCCTCTTCTACGAGAAACAACCTCTCTAATTATATATTAGAAATTTAGAATGTTCATTATTAATGGACAAGGACATACAGCAACTCAAATTATTATAAACACCCCACTCAAAATTATAAAATTACTCAAAACGCCAAAACAATTATTTTTTTTTCTTTTACCAATATTATGAGGCTCTAACACTTGTTTATTCATTTTTTATTTTATTTCTTGATTTATTGCTAAGATCGAATTTCGTTACTATTAGAAACTATCATTTTTCGTCAACGACTATTATTTTTTATTCAAATATTATTACAATTTTTTTTATATATCTCATAAAATGAGTTTAGTAAGATGATTTCATACGAGTGTTTGCTTGCTATAAGATTTGGAAAAATATTCTTTGCACCGTATTCACCAAACACTAATGACTTATGTTCTATTATACTCTTAGGATTTAATATTTATTTTTTAGAGCTAGAATATTTAAGAGCATAATTGTATCTTCCACTATAAAAAAACTGTTTTTTACCAACGGAATATTCCGTTGGTAAAAGCCTTAATTCCATTGTTAAATTGGCTTACCAACGGATTAGCAACGTTGGTAAAGTGGTGATTGGTAAATTTTTAGCAATGAAAAATCAATTCCATTGATAAATAATTTCATTGGTAATCCGTTGCTAATAATTAAATCGCTTTTTGATGATGATCTAATTGATCATATATTAGGTGGATTAGGACCTGAATTTGAGTCTGTTGTTGTGAATCTCTCTACTAGGCATGAATCTGTTTCTCTATTGAAGTACAATGCATTCTACATACGCATGAGATGAGACTTCTTCATCAATTTTCTAATATCTCAACAAACAATGAGATTAGGACCCAAAAATATACAAAACTCACTGGTCGAGCGACGATCATCAAGGCAACTATTCCATTGGTAATTTATATAATGATTCCCTTGATAATCCGTTAGTAATTACTAATAGATTAAACTTTGTTGCTAAAATAGAGAATAAATCCGTTGGCATTCCGTTACTAAAACAAAAATGCCATTTTTGTTGCTAATCCATTGGTAATTACCAACGGATTGAATTCCGTTGATAAATTCGATTGCTAAAAAATACTTTTTTTTGTAGTGTTCAATTCATGAATGAAGAGGGTTCATTAAGGATTCACCATATATACACCTTGATTCATAGGTAGGGATGTAATCGACTCGATCTGAGTATCACCATAACTCGAGCTCGAGCTCAAGCTCCTTTAATTTTTTATGCTCAAATTCGGCTTGAGTTCGATTCAAACATTAATATTTAGGCTCGAACTTGACTCATTTAAAAATTATAACTTCGCGAATAGTTCGAATTCGCCTCGATAAAAGCTTGCCAATAATAACTTAATTAAGTTCAAACTCGAATTCGAACTTGAACTCTTTTAGTTAATGAATATTGTTGCGAAGTTGTTCATGAATAGGGTTACTAGCAAGTTAACGAATGAATTCATGAGCTTTCGAGCCAAATAGTAATAGGCTTGAGTTTGGAACGATTATCTATAAGAGCTCGGTTCAACTTGTTTAACTTTACAGACAAAAATAAATATTTTATCAAATGGAAACCTAAATATTTTCAGGGTACGAAATAGTTTGGTGGATCCAATGATTGATTAATTTGTTAATTTGATGAGTTGTCCCGTTTAATTATACATGAATTGGTAACAGTCGCCATCCACAGGATGATTCTAGTGCGATTCATCTACAGACCATCATCTAATTTTTATTATAAATATGGGACATTACCAAATTATTTAATTCCACAAACCAAAATTAGTGTACTCTTTGCTTTGTTCTAGGAGTATTAGTGGTCTTTAATTTATGTCACAATCCATATCTTATGTTATTAATGTATCATTATTTATACGAGATTATTTTTCAAAATTAATTTCACAGGATTAAAACTGCAATGTAAAAAAAAATGATATGCTTAGATATGGAAATAAAATAATCACTAATACAGAATATGCTTATATGAATTCAATTACAAGAATGATTATAACTATGGAAAAGATAGATACAACTATATATAACAACTAATTAAGTCATATCCAAAGTATGTTGAATATCAGATATGTTGATTGGTGTGGAGAGCCTAGCAATTATATACTGACAAATGGTTAATTGTCCTTATAATAAAAATTAGGATAAATGTGCTATCTTTGCAACTTGTACTCGTTTGTTTTGAGTAAATTTCATACCCGATAGCAATAATATTCCTTTTTTTTCAAAATAAATTAAAAAAAATTAAGTCATACCCTAAAAGAAAAAAAAAACCTAAACAGACAATAAGTGCTCAATAAGCAATAATAATTTTATCCCTAAAATAATTTAGGGGTAATTGAAAAAAATATATATGAAGTTTATTATGTAAATTAATCCCATTTTTTAGAAAGCACGGCGCTATTACTGATGAGAGTGAAAATTCACGTAATTTGAGCTCTAATTTCTATGATAATGATGTGTGATTTGATCTTAAGTCGAGATAAATCAAAATATGTAGTGGAAAGTCACGGATCAGGCGTGTTTGAGGCCGTTTGAGCTGATTTTCGAAGGAAAACAGGACAGAAGTGCTCGGAACCAAAAGGAGTGTTCAGGCTTCTGGTTCGACCAAGGGGGACCTGGTTCGACCAGCCATGAAGGTCGAACTAAATGCCTGAAGCTGCATTAAATCGCCGACGCTGATTCGACCAGGGGGCAGCTGGTTCGACCTGGGGTTTTGGTCGAACCACCACGCAGGATGTCTTTGGATCCTTATTTTTACACCATCAGTACGTGTTTTCACTTAAAAACCCATTAGAGGTCCATTGGAGGAGTTGAAAGTATAAAAGGAAGACCCTACGCATCAGGAAGGTACCGTATTCATTCTACACAACAACCAAACCCTACCATCATACGGAGGAGTTGTGGAGAGAGATTCGTCTGTCGAATCAAGTGAGAGCCAAGTGAAGATTCAAGACGGAGAGAGACGCGACAGCGTCCACATCTAGGATCTTGGATGTCCTGTTACATTTTGGTGTTACATTTTCTGTTACACGCGTTAGATGAGTGACACGTATGCGGAGAGGAAAATCTCAACCTTTTCACTTAGGGTTGATTGTTAGGGTATAGATTAGTTTATCCCACGTGTCAATCATCCAACGGTTTGTAATAGGAAATGTAACACCAAAATGTAACAGGAGATCCGAACTGCCACATCTAGGGTTTACTTCGCATCTTAATTTATCTTGTAATTTTCAAGACTATGGGTAAGATCTATTCAACCACCATGATTATTCTTGGATCAATCATGGGCTAGAACCGCTTCGCTAGTTCTAGGATTTATGAAGGTTTTGTGATTTAATTGAACTTTCGTGTGTATACTCCGTACAACACTACTTCACTATGCCAAAACTGTGGAATAACAATGGTGGAATAACAACGGAGAATTCAAAATCCGTTGTTAAAAGAGCAAAATAAGGCAAAATTTGCACACCCGTTGTTATTGCACCAAAAGGGCGCGCATTGACAACGGAGAACTTGGTTCCGTTGTTATAACTCAGTTGTTAATCCAACTTATCAATTTTTCCTTTTTTTTTAATTATTTTAAATTCAGAAATTATTTGATATAAATTAAACCCTTAGATTTTTTTAAGGGCTCATTTCTCTCCTCTCTTTGCTGCGTCGCCGTTGTCTTCAACCTTCGACACTCCCGTTGCCAGCGAGCCAGCGACTCTTCAACACCGCCACCATTTCCGATCGACAGGAAGAAGGACCGTCGACATCTCCCGGTGCCAAGACCAAGTCCAAGGCCTTCAATTTTCAGGTGTTCTCTCTCTCTCTCTGTCCTTCTCTCTATCTCTCTCTCTCTCTCTCATTGTTCTGGGGTGTTTGGTAGCTGGATTAGCTCCCCAGCCATCGATTCTACTCTGCACTTCTTCTTTTAGCTAAGATTCGATGCTCAGAGTGCCGCCTAGGGCTCTCGACAAGTCTTTTTGTTGGCACCGTTGACGGTGCCCTTCCGCGCCGCCTTAGCGGCCCCTATTCCTGATCTAGGGCATCCTCTCTATTGGCGGACCCCCAGCCGCCGAAGATCCCTTATAAGCTGCCGCCGCTCAGCGCGGCCTCTTTGGTACCCTTGGCTGCCGATTTTGAAAAATTCCAGCAACTCCTTCGTGCGTCCATTGCTGGATGGTTTTCTCGCCGCCAGCATTTTCTGCCCGTTGCGGTTCTTCCCTTGACCAGGGGTCTTTTCTGTTTATGTCAGCCTAAACTTCTCCGGCTCTTCTTTTTTACTTCTAGCAATTTTCTGTTTCTAATGAAGCTCCTTTCAGTATTGATGATACATGATTCTTGCTGCTCATCTCTTTTTGCAAGTTAAATACCAGCACATATAAATTTAAAATATAATTTGTTGTTTGACAGGCTTAAATTGTTGATTGCTATCTTAACTTTTTCGGGCTTGCATTGTTTAGCATTTCTGTGGTATGAAACAATAGACAGAACTTTCTAATAAGTTGATCACTTATTGAGTAGACCATCTTGTTTCTAATAATTTGTGTATAATGGTGTTGATATCACATATATGCCTAATGGAATGTTGTTCTCTGTGAATGATATTTTCCAGATTTGATGTCTGAATCACCAAAATGGTAATAATTGATACAACTGGAGCATATATATGCTTTAGGGGATACAGGATAATGTGTGTTTATAGTGGTCAATGATGTATCGACAATAATTAATTATGGGACTAAATAATGGAATATATATGTGAAATGTGGTGTCAAATGTAATAAATATATAGTAGATAAAATTCATTGATAAGTAATCAAAGAATGTAGGAAGGTATGGGATATTTCAAAGTTCACAAACACTTTTTGAAACCGGGGACATGGTCCCCTCCCAATCATATACTACGTATACTCTATATTGCCATTGCCAGAAAAAGGTAAATATAAATTTAGAAGCCGCTTCCGAAATGGTAATGAAAATTATTGTCGAGAATAAAAGTGATTAAAGGGAATAATGTAAGAAAGTTGCTTTTTCATAATTATTGTAAAAGTATTTCATAAAAGTGATTAGAACATTATTGTAAAAGTAACCCTTGAAAGCATTTCATAATTATGAACATTTTTGCATAGAATCTCCATTCTGATTTTATGTTGCATTCAAATTAGGGTTCAAATGAAGTGGGGAAACTTTTGGTGGAGTAGAAGTGATCCTTCTATCACAGAAGACATATTTGATAGAGCATAAGTAAGAGATCAAAATCAGAACAGTTATTTAAAAGGTACCATTTGCTATCCCTTCTTTCAAGGATATGAATTTCTTTTGAGAGAAATGCCAAATTGCACAATAAGTTGTTTAGCATAACTAAATATGCTTTAGAATAATGAGAAAGTGATTTTTTTGCATGGGTTCCATTAGAAATTGTTATTAAAAAATGCATGAACTTATCTTATATTCAATTATGATGTCATGTAATTTACGCATGTGCCACATAGTTGGAATACTTAGGTGTAACTTAATTGTCAATCTGTTCTTCATGTCTATCGTTTGGCAAATAACTTACAATTATTGGTTGGACCTATTAAGGATAATTACATAGGTGTATTTCATTAAGAACTTTCAGTCCCAAAATTGATGGGAAGATTAAATGCCTTCTTAATGTGTTCTTTATTTTCATAGTTTGGCAAATAGGCATATTTAAAATATATTCAAATATATGAAAAAGGATTGGATATATTTCATTAAGAGCTTGTGGTTTTTTTATATAAGACTATGCGTTTTAATTCATACTCAGAGTTGTTTTGTGCATCATTAATTGTTATGTTGAGTCTGAATACATATCTTGATTATTGATTGAGTGCGTTCACTGCTGAGCAGGATTCCATGTTATGATTCTAAGTGAGGGGACTCCGAAACTTCATTAGAACTATCTTATATAAATACTTGTTAATTGAATCTGATTCGGGTTAATAAGTAGGACAAAGAGAATAACTTCATATACCTATAAAGGGAGATCATATCGGATTAGAGTACTTAGTGCACGGGAAATAATTGATACTGATAGTACCTAAAAAGGGGGTGAATTATATCTCTTGCTCTAAGTATATTCACACGTGTTACACGCTTATTTACTTTTATCTATAGAGTAGATTTGCATGGTTTAGTGATGCGTTCATATTCCACAAGGTAGAGTCGGACATTAATACATGAAAGAAAAATTAATGAGTGAAACTAGATTTTCCGAAGAACTACCTAATTTCTCACTTGTTCACCTTCGTTCAATCTCTACTGCTTGTTTATTTTATTTGCTATTTTAGTTATTCGTTTAGTAGTTAATTAATTATTCCACAACTTTATTGCAAGCCTAGTCTTAATAAATTAGATTATAATTAAATTAATAATAATACGTACTTTGGGTTTGATAAATATAACTTGGTTGCTTATCAAAACTACAATAATATCCTTCATACTTGGGGATTAATTATGTGTTGAGAAAACGCTCATCAATTATCACTTAAAACTTTAGTAAGAGCATCCAAAATTTTTAAAAATCATAGGAGTATAAAATAAAAAATTTAACCACATATATTAAATTAAATATAAATAAACTTACACAAACAATACCTAAATTGTTTAGTACACTTAATCAACTCTTATTTAATTGATTTGTACTCAATATTTTTGAATTAATTCTGAGTTGAGACCAAATAAATTATTAAATTTATTGAAATTATTAATTTATTGAATAATATTTTATGGAATATATATATAGTATTAATCCCGTGTATTACACGGGTTTTAAAGTTATAATTTTAAAAAATATAATTTAATAAATAAAATTTTTAAAAAATAATATTTTATTATACCCTAAAATAAATCAATTAAACCTAAGTACACCTCAAAATCACCCTAAAAAAATATTAGAAAATTATTATAAAAAGAAAGAAGATAAAAATCACCAATTATAACGAATTATAAAAAGAAAGAAGATAAATATCACCAACTATAACGAATCAATACATATATTAATAAAAATAAAAATAAAAAATTTAATATTTTTATTTATTAAAATATTATAACCAAATCCATATCCATATATGTATTAAATAACAGAAATAAAAAATTAAATTAATAAATTTAAGAAATAAAATAGTTAAATGTGTTAATAAAAAATAACGGAATTAACAGAAAAAATAAATAAATAAAGTGAATTTTAAAGTTGAAAAAAGATCATCACAAAATTAAAAAGAATTAAAATAAATAAACTAAGAGTCAATTATATTAATAAACCATAAATCTTTAAGCAAATACATACATGTATTTATCTATATTAAAATTTAATTAATAATTAATTCTGATTCGATCATATTGGTATTCAAATCTTAAAAAAACATATGTAATTATCTATATTAATTCATAATTAAAATAATTGAGAAAAATTATGAAAAATAATTATTTATTATACCCTAAAATAAATCAATTAAATCTAGGTAAACCCCAAATCACCCTAAAAGTAAATAAATTTAGCATTATGTATTAATAAAAAAGAAATAAAAAATATAATGAAATAATTATAAAATTAAAATAATAATAATAAATATCACCAATTATAACGAATCAATCAACATTTATTTTATTAATAACAATAAAAATAACTAATTAATATTTATATTTATTAAAAAAATATAACGAAATCCATATACATGTGTGTGATAATTAACATAAATAAATAAATAAATAAATTTTAGAAATAAAATAAATAAAATTGATAAATGTGTAAATAAAAAAAATAATGGAATCAACAAAAAAAAGTGATTTTAAAAGTTAAAAAAAGATCATCACAAAATTAAAGAAAATATAAATAAAAAAGCTAAATTAATTAAAAAAAAGTTAAAAGAAATTTAAAATAAAATTATACCAAAATTTATCAAAATAAATTAAAAAATAACGGAATTAACAAAATAATAATAAATAAAGTCAATTTGAAAGTTAAAAAAGATCATCACAAAATTAAAGAAAATAAAAATAAATAAACTAAATTATATGGAGAGACTCTCTTGTGAGATGGGTAATTTGTGAGACTGGTGTGAAACGGCTCAACCCATCACTAAAGTATGCTTATTTGCAGTTAAAGTATGTCAATAATAAATTAAATTATAACACACTAAAATCATACTTTAATGCATAATCTAACATACTTTAGAAAATATACTTTAGCAACCATTAAACATACTTTATCTAAATAATAGACCTACTTTAACACGTCTCACAAACCGTCTCACAATAGACTTTATCAATTATATTAATTAAAAATAAAAGTTAAAAGAAATTAAAAATAAAATTATACCAAAATTTAACAAAATTAAAAAATTAAAAATCAGATATCATCAATTCTTTAGAATTTGAAATAAAAAATCTTAAAGAGAATAATTTGCGTATAAAAAGGTTTACAACATGAAGAAAGCTTAAGAAGAAAATTTTTTGTACTCTTATAGTTTAATGACAAAATCATAACAATATTAGAGGAAATAAATAATATATAAAAATTGACATCAAGCATAAAGAAATTCAAAAGAAATAAATAGACATGAATCAAAAGAAATTAAAAATAAAATATAACAAATTTAATTAAAAAATTAAATAAAATTAACGAAAAATTGAATACTAACTTGAAGAAAGTTTCGAATAATAATTCCTGTGCGTGTGAATTGAATGAATAATAGGTCTTATTTATAGGTAAAAGAAAAAAAATATTTTTTTCTTTCAAATATGATTTGATTTTAATTTGATCATATCTATATTCAAATCTTTAATTAAATACATGTATTTATCTCATTAAATTTTAATTAATAATTAATTTTAATTTGACCATTAAAGATTCAAATATTAAATAAATATATGTAATTATTTATATTAATTAATAATTAAAATAATTGAGAAAAATTGTGGAGATGACACATCATCAAAATTAAACTCTCTTTTAATATATATATATATATATATATATATATATATATATATATATATATATATATATATATATATATATATATATATATATATATAGAGGTGCAAGAATATGAAATTATTTAATCCAATAATATCTTATCAAAAGCTCGATTGTTGCACATAAAAATCACTCAATTATTATTATTATTATTATTATTATTTTTAAAATGTTGCACTACGACAGCTTTTCAGGCACAGCCAATTAATTTTATTAACAAAGAAATATTAGAATATAGGTTGAGTGTGTTGGGCAAAATGGGAATGTAATTATGGAAGGTTCCAATATTTGTTTATTGGTCGAACAAAACTGAGTAGATCGTTTTCGAGCAATATTACTCGTTATCATAATAAAAATATAATAAGTATCATTTATTAATTGGCACATTTAAACTTATGTTTAATCAGCAATTAATACCGTATAAGCAAATATATTATTATTCTAACATACATAAAGTTTTATAATATAAGTTTAAATATACCCAACATAAGAACCTTAAAAACAAAAGTAGTTCATAACTCTCTCCATCGAAAAGGTTTTATACTTTCCTCATTCGTCTGTTCCACAATACATTTTACTAAAAAAAAAAACTTTATCGAATAACCTTGAAAATTATTTTAATTTTAAAATTTTCATTCATTTTTCACCCTCATTACATTACTCAAAGTAACTCCATTTAGTGCAATAAGATTTTCAAAAGTTCATTTTATTACAATTACAACAGTGCATATTATTTTTAAGGTAAACGCTAGCGAGTGACCATCTCAGAAAACTCATTTCCTGTGATGGATAAGAGTACTGTTAATATCTTTTGTTATGGGATAAATACTCAGCCCAGTTGATGATATTAAAAAGGCCCAATAAAGCAAGCCCAAGGAACGGGGAAGGTGAAGTGAGCCCAGATTTTATTTCTGTTACCCTCGGGGATAATAGAACGCGCAATCCCGGGAATACTTACCGGATAATCCTGGGTAATAACCCCAGGCTTCCGAAGATCCAGTGACGAATAGCAGGAGAAAAACAGGGATAACAACAAGGATATGATATAGTGGTCCCTAATTATTTGTTAGGCAGAGATCCCACATTAACCAATGAGAAACGAGAGCATCAAGAAGGCATCAAATCTATTATAAGATGATTCTAAAATAGGACACTTGTCAATGATTGATTAGAGAGAATAATCTAGAATGAAAAGGGGGAATCAACTCCCATATAGGGGAGAGAGTGAAGAATAAGGTGACACACAATCTATGAGCAGCATCACAATGAAATATACAAGATTTTTATAAATAAAAATCTATCTTATCTTTGATCTATATTCTTCTCCGATCCATCTCCTCTGAGTTGGGTTACATTTGAGTCATTGTGACGAAAACTGACCACAATATTGTCGCCGTCTGTGGGAAGCTTTGTTATCAAGCTTTACACCTGATCGTGTTTTTCAGCAAAGACAATGGACGAAGATGAATCCTTTTATTCTCCAGGTGGAACCCGCCGGCAGAGACGTATGGTTCGAAGCTCTGGAAGTGTACATGTCTAGATCCCGAATATACCACTGGCGCAACAGGCGGTAGATCCAACGGCGTGCACACCTCCCACGGTAGTGAAGATACCCATTTTGGGTAATCCGGAAAAGACCCGATAATTTCAAGAAAAGTTACAGTCACTGTTCAAGGAATTTACCGTTCATTCAATCCCTCCAACGAGATTGAATTTCGAAGAAGTACAACAAGCTCCGACCGAAGATCTACGTGACAACCTCAACCGAAGAAAAGAAGTTCCAGCAGAAGATCTACGTGAAGATCTTAATAGACGCAGGGAAGTCCCGATAGAAGACCTTCGAGAGAATATCGGACGGAGAAAGGAAATGTCGGAGCAAAGGAGAGCGGATCCCCCACCTAATGATGCCCGGCGAGTCATAGATGAGGCCCGGACTCGACAAAACCAACCAGAGAAAAGTGTAAACAATTCACCCAGGGGAAGAGTGCACGATCGCCTGAGACCTAACTGATCGAGACACCAGCCTTACACTGAAGGATCTGGTGAAACCCAATATGGGCGAGTATATGTGGAAGCTTCTAAGAAAAGGAAATCAGTACCCGCAAGAAGAATGCATAGTTCCCCACTTTCCATCGTACCGGAGGACGAACCGCGAATTCCGACGATAAATCTAGGGGATAGAGTCACGGAGCCTGGGGATATTTTCCTAGTTAATCGTTTGCTCAAAAGGGTGGAGGATCTTGAGAAAAGGCAGCGGCTAGGAGAAGATGGACGTTCTCAGGCGGATCTGGGTAAAACCCCATTCACTGAGAAAATCCATTCGGCGCCTAGGCAAATGAAGATTAAGGTACCCAACGAAGCTTTATTCAATTGTGAGTCAGATCCATATTAACATATCAATACATATCTACTATGGATGGGAGCTCAAGGGAGCTCGAAGGCGACTCAATGTCGCATGTTTCCTTTAACTCTAGGAAACAAAGCTAATGATTGGTTCTCTACACTACCACCAAATTCGATCGGAAGTTGGGATGATCTGGTGAATGACTTCATCACTCAATATTCCTATCTGGGAATAGTGAAGGAACCAAAGCACAAACTAGCAAGTATTAAGCAGGGAGCAAATGAGTCGATTCGTGTTTTTCTAAAAAGGTTCAATGATCAGAGAGCCAAAGGAGAATCCTTGGGTGATGAAGCCTATTTGGTCACTACAATGGGTGCATTGCATCCTGAGTCGGCATTGTGGGAAGCAGTACAATTCAAACCACCAGCCACCTATGGCGCATTCCTAGCTTTGGCGAATGAATATAGTCAAGCCGAGAAAACCCTAGCTTTGGCCAAGAAAGTGGAAGAGCAAAATAAAAAAAAGCCAGCAAGTCAAGAAAGTAAGGAATATAAAACCCCGACAAACTTCAGGCCCTTCACGAATACAGAGGAACCACCCAATATCCAAGTTCTGCAGGAGGAAACAAAATGCTCAGTTGAGGAGATTTTCTATCAAGTAAGAAATCGACAAATCCTGAGAGAACCCCACCAAATCTGGGCACCCCCGGGACAGTTAGATCTCAGCAAATTTTGCCAATATTATCAGTATGCAGGACATAATACCGACTAGTGCCGAGATCTGATATATGAACTATGAAGGCTATATAAGAGTGGAAGGTTAAAGGGGATATTAGCACCAGCAGGTCACCGCCCTAGAGAAGGAGGAAATCATCTCCAGAATCATGGTAGACCACAGGAGATACCACAAGAAAGGTGAAATTTACCACCACCGCCACCGGGGTTACCACCCTCGGGAGCAGCTCAAATACAAATACCAGGGAACCATCCGCATGGGAGATTCATATGATGGAGATCCAACAGGAGGAAAAATATATTGGCACATCTCAGGTACTGTCGGGATTGTCAAGGAAAAAGAGAAAGGCAGAACTTCAAGAATTGGATCAACAAGAGCCGAGGGTATATTCTCTGTATCCAGTTGAGGGACCAGATATCACCTTTTCTGAAGAAGATTTCTACGGGGTAAAGAACCCGCATACAGATCCCCTAGTGATATCAGCAAACATCTCGGGAATAAAAGTCCATAGATGTTTAGTGGATACAGGGGCATATGCAAATATCATTTTCAAGTCAGTTTTTGATAAATTGGGGAGTGACAGACACCATTCAGTACGTCCATGTCGTGATAAAATTCGGGGATTCAGCAATGTTGTAATCAAACCAATGGAGGAAGTAGATTTAATGGTTCAAGCTCAGAGTTCCGACGGAAAAGTGCAAGTCTCGTACTTTATCAATTTCAAGGTAGTGGATCAGGTCTCATCCTATAATTACATATTGGGAAGACCATTCATCCATACTTTTGGTGCGGTACCATCAACACTTCATCAATGTCTAAAGTTTCAAACTTTAGATGGACGGATAGCCACCTTAATTGGAAACCAAAAGATGGCTCGAGAATGTTCATTCATAGAGAAGATGGAGGGTTTGAACTACTATGATCCGAGTTTTGAGATGCTCACTTTTGAGGATATAATGGATATGAAACCTAGGGACAAAAAGGACCAGGAGAAGCAACCTCGAGAAAAGGAAATGGTGAAAAAGATTCCATCATACAAAGATATTTTTCAATTGATGGAAGATCCAATAGTTCCTGAGTTGGATCCCCGAGTTACATTACCAGAGATCTCCTCGGCAGGGGAAGAAACCGTCGAAACGCAGGTTGATCAAGAAAATCCTGAGATTAAAGTAAGGATAGGAGTGACATTACAGGGGGAATACAAGGAGGAGATGATGGTCCTACTTAAAGAAAATTTGGATGTTTTCGTGTGGGATCCGACTATTAAACTAGTAGTAGATCTCAGACATGCGTGCCATCGCCTGAATATAGATCCACAAGTTCCACTGTTTTACCAAAACAAAAGAAAATTTAGTCCAGAGAAAGATGCGGCTTTGGAAGCTGAAGTTACACGACTATTGGCGGAAAAACTCATTCGAGAAGTAGAATATTCAAAAAGGGCACAAAACCCGATGTTGATCAAGAAGGTGCCATCGAATACATGGAGACTTTGTGTGGACTTTACAGATCTTAACAAGCAATGCCCAAAGGACAGTTATCCCTTACCAGCTATTGACAGGCTGGTTGATTCCACCGCAGGACATGAAATTATGAGCTTTATGGATGCCTTTTCGGGATATCATCAGATCCCCATGCATCCAGACGACTAGGAAGATACTGCCTTTTTTGCAGGTAGAGGAATATATTATTGGTGTAACATGCCTTTTGGGTTAAAAAATGCAGGAGCCACATACCAGAGGTTGGTAAATAAAATGTTCAGGGATGTCATTGGAAAGTTTGTGGAGGTATATGTTGACGATACCCTGGTAAAGAGTTTAAAAAATGAAGATCACTTTGAACACTTGTCTAGAGTATTTTCAAATTTTAGGGAATATGGCATGACGCTGAATCCCAAGAAGTGTACCTTTGGGGTATCCTCGGGAAAGTTCCTAGGATACATTGTCAGTCGAAGAGGGATAGAGATGAACCCAACCAAGGTAAAGACAATATTGGATATGTAGCCCCCGAAACATGGGAAGGAAGTCCAAAACCTGACAGGAAGGATAGCGGCATTGAGCCGGTTTATATCCAAAACGTCGAATAAGTGCAAGCCTTTCTTAGATATCTTAAGAAAAAAGAAAAAGTTTGAATGGACAGTGGAAAGTCAGGAAGTCTTTGACAAGATCAAGGAAGAATTACCCAATCCCAAGATTTTATCAAAGCCATCACCAGGGAAAAGTTGCAATTGTATATCGGAGCCTCTGGAACCGCGGTGAGTGCAGTTCTAGTCAAAACAGAAGACAAAGAATGTACCTCAGTGTATTATGTCAGTCAGGGGTTAAGAGAGGCTGAGTTTCGCTACCCGGTGTTAGAAAAGATGGCATTAGCATTGGTCATGAGCTCAAGGAAACTGAGACCTTATTTCTTGGAGCATACAATTGAAGTATTAACAGCATTACCCCTATATCAAGTATTGCAAAGGCCTGATGCGGCTGGAAGGCTTTTAAAATGATCAGTGGAATTAGGGCAGTATGACATCATATACGCCCCAAGACCCACTATAAAAGCGCAGGCTTTAGCGGATTTTGTGGTGGAGTTAACCTTACCTGTCCCTTCAGAGAGTAAGGTAGAAGAACCATGGAAACTATATGTGGATGGCTCTGCCACAGCTTTAGCCTCGGGTACCGGGATTGTACTGGAAATTCCATCATGGAGAAATTTCTCATAAGTTATAAAGTTTGGATTCAAAGCTACAAACAATGAAGCAGAATATGAGGCCCTATTAAATGGTTTAAGAATGGCAATGTCACTGGGATTGAAAGCCTTGATAGTCTTCAGCGATTTTCAATTAGTGGTGAATCAAATCAAAGGAGACTTTGCTACAAAGGATGGTCAAATGGAAAAGTACAGAGATTTAGTGGTGGAGGCAATGAGAAAATTTGGGCAGATTTTCATCAAATATATTGAAAGAGAGAGAAATTCAGAAGCAGATGCATTAGCCCGGTTAGCAACGGCTGTAAATGCGGAGGAGTTGAATAACATCAACATCACTCGACAAAAGCCCAGCCATAACATGATCTTAATCGTGGAGGAGGAAGCCAGGGATAATTGGATAACTCTAATAATTAAGTTCCTAAATTCGGGATAACAGCCAGGGGATACCATCAAAGCCAGGCAGTTGAGATCAAGGGCAGCAAGATATACCATCTTAGAAGGAGTCCTGTATAAAAGGGTAATACACTCCACCCCTTCCTATCTACAAATAATTTGTGTCGTTTGACTTCATAAGAAATTCATTGTTGTATTTTTAGCATGACGGAGCCGCAACCTAAGTACTCGGCTTTTCGGGAGGCGAGCTTTGGGCATGCGACGCTGAGCATCAAGAACAGGACACACGCTTACTACGGATGGCACCGTAATGAAGATGGATTTGCTGTCGAAGCTGATTCCATGTGGTTTTTCAATAGATTTTGGCACCCCTTTGATGATTCCACATCTCATGCTTGCTCTTTCCTACATGTGTATTCATATTCTACTTCACCAGTTAATACATACATGATCATTACAATTGAATATACGAGGAAAAGAGCATTCCAACATGTGTGTTAAATGATATAGTATATTGTTAATATTAATCACCAATTGTCAGTGTAAATGAATGGTGTTATCACTTTTTATACATCTATTTTAAAAATGATTCATGAAATATCATCCGAACGGTTATCATTTATCATAGACTCAGTATAACTTTTTATTATAAATATCTCACTCCAAGTTTTTGTCAAATAACATTATATCACTGATTCATTAATTTATAACTTATAAATATGAATAAATTGAGAGTCAAACTAGGGTGCACTTGGTGCACCTATACGATCTAAATCATTAGATTAATTTTAAATTTGATCTTCACCATTAAATAATATAATATAATTAAAAAAATTTTAAGAAAAAACTACTCCACTAACCTCACTTTACCTTATAAATGTTGGGGTGCACCGGTGCACTAGATGCACCCAGAATAACCTATAAATTGAACATTGACATGTAAAATCAAATGAAATAAGAAGATTGAAAAAATAAATTTTACCCCGTTTGCTTCTTGAGAATAATTCAATTATTTCTCAAGGTGTAATGATTTTTTTATTTAAATTTTATCATTTTTTATTCGTTTCATGAAGTGTTTTTCTTTTACTAATAACATAAACATAACACTACAAAGAAATTGTTTTTAGCAACGGAATATTCAATTGGTAAAAGTCTTAGCAACGAAAAATCAATTCCGTTGGTATTCCATTGCTAAAAATTCCATTGCTAATTTATATAAGGATTCCCTTGGTAATCCGTTAGTAATTACCAACGGATTGAATTTCATTGCTAAAATAGAGAATAAATCCGTTGGCATTCCATTGCTAATAGAAAAATATCATTTTAGTTGCTAATCCATTGGTAATTACCAACGGATTGAATTATGTTGGTAAATTCCGTTGCTAAAAAATGATTTTTTTGTAGTGTAAAATATGTCTGTGGATTATATGAGATGGCTGTTTTGAAATTATATTATATAATTCCAACTTTATGAGACATGCAGATGCAAATTAAAATTAATGGGGTTATTCTGGTATATCAATTAGTCGAACCTAAGAGCATAAAATGCTAAGGTGCTTCACGTATTTCCAACTAAAAAATTATAGTATTAATTACATATAGTTAATATACATGCCTAAATTAATATATTAAATCATAAACAATCTATACTCCATGCTAAGTACAGTATTTCTTTAGATGTTACATTTTCTATTGTACTCACTTGTGTTAAATAAATAACACAAATAAAGAGTTTATACATTCTTTTCAGCCTACAGATTCTATTTAATTATACCTTAATGGTTCGTAACATAGCATCAAAATCGTAACATAAGATCAGGACCTTTGATGTTACAATGGTAAATAAACAAAAATATCCCTAGCTGTGTTAAATTGACAAGATCGAGCTTTGTGGTGATCGCCAGAAGAGTGGCATTTGAATGTAACCAATGGGACGGGGTCCCGAGGGTGCGCGTGGTGGTGGAGGCGATGCTGCGGTTGGTCGAGCAACACGACCGCCACCAACGACGTCGTTGCCACTACTTTCATACGAGCATGTGATAATTCTTTTATTAATACTACTACTCTCGACATCATCTGCATGTTCATCAAATGAATTATTCAGAAAAATTGATCATCATAAATTAATAAAGTCTTAATTGAGGAAGAATTATATTTGAAGCATTTATCACCTGGAAATTTTCTGGCTTGAATTCCATTTCCAGCAAAGAAGATTATAATTATGAACAGTGAAATCGCCTTTAGCCTCATCTTTCTAAGGCGATCACTTGAATTTAATGATTAATTATCAGCAATTTCACTATATATATACACACACTAGCTAGGTTAGGTAAATTCGTTGATATTAATTACATTATTATAATTAATTATATAATTCATGTAATTTAGCTAGTGTGAACATCTCTATATATAAAAGAAAATATTAGAGCAGTATGAGAATAGAGTGGACCATGAGACCTTATATGGTATTCAGTATTCACACATTACTAAAAGAAATGGTCTAATCAAAGTAAACGTTCCTTTTCCAGTGACGTCCATTAATTTTAAAAAAATATTTATTTTGTCATTTATTCGTCTTATTATAATATACTTCTTATTTTTATTTTTGATAAATGACACTCACTAAACACAATTATTATACTTAATTCAATACAATGGTCTCACACACAACACTAATATTTATATTTATTATACATATTAAATTATTATACTTCTTAATTTACGAATAAAAAAAGCAAATTGATAAATATCAAGTGAACGGAGGGAATAACGAGAAATAAGTACTCCCTCCATCCGGTTCTAAGATGTCCGTTTGCTTTTTATACGTGGATTAAGGAGTATTATTATTATTATATAAGTAAAGTGGGTAGTTGTATTAAAGAGAATTGATGGGCACCACATCCTTAAAAAAAAAACTATATGGTGTACAAGTACACCCAAATGAACCTAAAATTAAGGTCATTCTTAGGTGATCACGGATGACATATATAAGTGGTCCTCCTAAAATTATTTAATTTACAAGTAGTTTTTACTTTTGAGTGATTTTTAGGTGACCATGAGACCCTATCACATTGGGGAGTGCATACAACATCAATACATGCACTTCTCGAGGGGGTCATAAATGATCACGTGTCACTATTCCTTTTTACTTTTATCTAGTTACTATAAATTGGTCTGTGTTGTATGAATATATATGAACTCATTATCACTCATTTGTTTTTTATTAATAAATTATTACACATTTCAACAACGTCGTAAAATTCATAATTTAATAAAATTTGATCATGAATAATATAGAGTACTGTATAATTTATCATTATAAAAAGTAATAGTTTATTATTTTTTAAAAATAATTCGAATATACAAATCTTACCGTGTGTAATAAGTGTGAAGGAATCATTTACCACATAAATTAAATTGATACTTTGATTGTTATCTCAAATTATAAATTTTATTGGATACTCCCTCGTCTCCGTTAGCTTGAAGGAGTTTTTTTTTCCCCTCATTACAAAGGCTCTATTCTTCTTTTTTATATATATGGAATCTACAAACAACCATTAATACAATTAAAATATGGAACTCACACTTCTATTAATATAACTATTCACTATAGATTAAATAATAAAAGTAATATATAAAAAGCAAAACACCATCTTTCAATGGGCAAAGGGAGAGTATATAATTCCTCAAAGTTGGTTTTTATAATTTGCGCAACTTTTTAATCATGTGGTGAAGGTTTCATCATTGAATTCAACTTCTTCATTTCAAACTGATCAAATTGACAATTTAAAATTGTTTCCCAGTAAATATAATTAAAAAGAAAAATTGACGTAGCTAGTTAGAGACAAAATATGAAATGAACTGAACGCGTGAGTCACTTTAATATATAAATTTATTTCCATTTGGAAAGTTGGGTTAAAAAATTTTGAACTTTCTACAGGTCTTTAGTTTAGCAGTAATAAATTTCTGACCAATATTACTACAGCAATATGATAACATACGAAAAAAAAAAATAGTGTGGAATCTGTTATTTGACGGAATTGGGTTACTATTAATACAATGAAAGATTACATTTTATAATAATAGAAGGTTACATTTTAATAAAATGGATAATATAATTAACTATTTCAAGTAGAGTACTAACCCTAATACTAATACTCTATTCCTAAAGAGTACACTATAAATCCAATTGGACGCTAACAATTTTAAAAGGAGGGCATTTATTTGTACACCCCTTTTTATTAAATACAACACTTTTATTGAATATACACTCCTTTTAAATTTTTAAATTTTAATTTTATTATATACACACCCCTTAAAATTCCAAAATTACCCTTTTAATTTTAAGATTATACACCCCAAACTCCATCCTTCAATTTTACTAAATATAAACTCCTTAATTCCCCGCACATAAATTCATATGAAATATGTTGAAAAATTAAGGTGAATGGAAAAGTAACCTTAAAATGGTGTCTATTAGATTAAAGTGTGTATATGAATAAGTGCGATCAAAGGTTGTGATTGTTGAATAAGTTGCGTCTTTTCATTAAAAGACATTTGAATTTGAATTCTAAATCAAAACCAATGGTCGCAACAATTCACGAAAAGACGCCTTAAAATCTATAAATAGGTCCTTCCATTCCATAATCCATAACTTGAATTTAACTTGATTTTCACTCCGAAATTAAATTTTACTTGAGTTACTTGAGCACTTGTCACAGAGTCGTGGATGTCCAAAAAAAAGTCCAATAAAGTTGTGTCGTTGTAACTGATTCATAGTGTATTCTCAAGTCGTCCTACTCCTAAGGTGAGTTCATAATATCGGTTGGTTCGCCGTATCTTGTGATTTGTAGTGCTACTATCACAAGATTTGAGTCGTTGTATCTTGGAGATAATTGTCATCAAACCGTAAGCACCAGAGCGGGGCAATTTCGTTATAAGGATAAAGAGTGTAACTCTTAACTCGAGTCAAATTCGATTCTTATTATTTATGTAATATTTTTCTACTCAACATATTATATTTAAACTCAAATATACCCCCACAAAATAGATTCCACTAATCCATAACAACGGGACGGGCTGCTTGTAATAATTTAAGAAGATGATTTTAGTTTACTTTAATAGCATGTACTCATGTGTCAGTATCTCATATTTCTTCTATCTTATTTTTTTTCGATTTTTTTTCAGTTCTTTAAATTTAATTAAGTTAAAAATAAAATTTAAATAAAATTTTTTAATTAATCCGACATAATTTTTATATTTAAAATTTACTATAATTTTTTTAATTAATAACTATTGAAACATAAATTTAATTTAACTTATTTTTTAATTAAATTAAATGTATATTTTTCAATTAAACTATTTTACGAATTATTTGTAGTGGATAAAAAGTGATAAAAAGTTTAATAAAAAATAATAACTGGTCAAAAAAGATTAATAACCATATAATGAAATTATTTTATAAATAATTATAGGACAAATAAAAAATTTTATATTTTAATAAAAAATTATATGAAATAATTACTGATAGGTACACACTTTGTACCCCTAATTACTACTAGATACATTGATTTAAAATAATTATTATTTAATACAAAATATTAAAGTAAAATACCAAATATACCCCTAAACTCATATACCTTTAAAACACTAACCCCAACCTCCACCCACCACCGGACCACCGCTGCCGCTGCCGGACCGCCGCCGCCGGCGGAGCTCCGGCGGCCGGTCGCCGGAAAATCTGTTCGTCAGAAAAAAAAAAAAAAAAAAAAAAAAAAAAAAAAAAAAAAAAAACTGGTCGTCGGAAAGCTGCCGCGCCGCCGCCGCCGGAGCTCCGGCAGCCGGTCGCCGGAAAAACTGTTCGTCCAAAAAAAAAAAAAGAAAAAAAAAAACTGGTCGCCGGAAAAACTGCCGCCGCCGGACCACCACATTTTTTTGCTGCACACACTTTTTTTTTCCTGCACACACTTTTTTTTGCTGCACACAATATTTATGTGCAGCACATTAATAGGGGTAATATTGGAATATCAATATATATTTTTGTACCTAGTAGTAATACTTTTGTATGTTTGTATCTCATAGTAATTTAGGGTTTTTTTGTGTACCTAGTAGTAATCCTCCCAAATTATATCTAATAAATAAGAAGTGACAATTGCCCAATTAAATTATTTTATAAATAATTTGTAAAATAAATATAACTAGTTTTTGTCTCCCGCGAACGACGCGGGTTCTATTATGTGTGATGTCTTTATTTTAAAAATATATTTTATATTTTATTATTAGATATATATATATATATATATATATATATATATATATATATATATATATATATATATATATATATATATATATATATATATATATATCATCTTACTTTACTTTTAAATAAATGTATTTTTTACCGTCGTGTTAAAAAGATAAACATACGTAGAATATTTTCAATCCAAAACATGAAAAATGAATAAACTATCAATTTGGGGCTTATTATTTTTTCAATCAATTAGAGATCTTAAAATATATAAAACAAAGAAGGTAGTAATGTGCCATAATAGGAATTTATTTTTTTTTATCATATTTATATACCAAAAATATTAAAGTTTTAAATTTAATTAATAATCAAGTATCTCTCTCCTTTTATCTTATAATAATAATTATTATTTTTTTATTAAATAACTAAACCAAATTATTAAAGTTAAAACTCAATTAATATTTTTTATTGAATAACTCAATCAAAACATTATTAGTGGTAAATTAATTAATAATCAAGCATCACTTTTTTTTATCTTTTACTTTTATTTTTTAAAATTGAATAACCCAACTAAAACATTTAAATATAAAATAATATTAAAAATTATTATCATTTTTATTAATTTAAATATTAATTGTAAGTTATTAATTAGAGGGACCTAGAAAAATATTAGTTAAAATGTTAAATTATTTAATATAAAATATTAGTTGCAAGATTAAAATTTTTAAACATATTTATAAAAATATTTTTATTAAACATAATTACTTTAAGGGTCACTTACTATTGAATACATAAGATAATGCATAATTGTTATAAACTACATGACTTAAAGCATTAATACTCATAACTACACAATTATAATTGTGATATCATAAATACTCCTACGTGTTTGCACAATTTGTTTATACAATTTTATTTTTGCACATTTTGTTTGCACATTTTACGTTCCGGCGGTGGTCCGGCGGATGTCCGACGACTGGCCGGCGGTGGTCCTGCAGTGGGTGGGTGGGTAAGGGGTAGGATTTGCACAATTTGGTTTGCACATTTTTGTTTTGCACAATTTGTTTTGCACATTTTTTATTAAATTGTGCAAAATTAATTTTTGCATAATGGTTTTGCACAGTTCTTAACTTAAATCGTCTTTTACACATACCCTGACTCCACATAGAAAATTATGCAAAATTGATTAACTTGTGCAAAGTTGAAGTTTTGCACATTTCTTAACCTAAGTCGTCATTTACACGTATCCTGACACATTGAGCAAAAAAGGGAAGGAGGAGAGACTTGCAACTTAATCCTGACATTGAAAACGATCCAATTACAGATGTAATGTAAATACTGCCACTCTAAACCACTCTAAACCTGATGGACACAATATACATGTAGCATCATCTACTATGCACCATGTCACTGTTTATACTTGCTTTGTGTGACTTGCTTTGTGCGAGATTGAGAAGAAAATCAATAAATATATGCTCTGGCATTTTTTCATACCCTGCCACCACCAAATGTGACGAGTTCAGCATTAACATGATTTTTGAATTATACATGCTTTGACAGTGAAGAGCAGTTCATAATGTACGTAATTCTTCATAATTAAGGCGTATTTAGAAAATGTGTAAGAACAAGTTTCACCAATTTCACTGATTATTTTTAGATGTATTAATTCATATTAAAAGAAAGTGATAACAATATAATATTGATACATAATATTTTCAAGAATTAGAGAAATCACTCCAGGTGTTCCTCTCTTCTAATCCATTCAGTGGCCACCCATTTCTCCCCCTTCACCACTGGATAGCTTCCATGGAGAGAAGTCTGCAAGTTTAGACCATACACTATCATTACAACATAGAATATCCAAAATAAATCTAGTTTTAAAGATCTCAATTGCTTCTCATCTTAAACTAATCAATTTAGATAATCTGAAGAATGTGTGCCTTTACCGGATCAATCGTCCCGTTTGGGAATAATGAATAGAACAGAAGCCCATCTCCTCACCGTGGCCTCACCTTCAAACCTATTCACTTCTCGTAATCATATCCTGCATCCATGTTTGAGCCATTCTGCAACCAGGATATCAGATGCTGGTTATCTCCATCAGCTAGGCCATAGTGCATTGTTTACTTTTGATTAAAAATTCTCTGATATTTGCAGCAACACATAAGGTAAACGAAGATGCTTATTTACCTTGTATGGGAACATGGTTTCTCCACCTTCTTCCACATCAGATAAGTACAATAAGAAGGAAGCAATCTGAAAAGCAAGTCAATTAGTTTCTATAGAAGTAACGATTAATTCAAACAGCTCTTATCCATTGAAACAAGGTCATCCATTCACATATCATGTCCATCTAATGAAAATTTTCCAGAAAATTCCTACATTCACAGTTGTATTTATCTATTGACGCATGAAAACCTTCACAGAAAAACATTAATGTCATTAATTATAAGGCGTTTTAACACACCCCGAAATTAATTTTTTTTCACATTTTTTTGCACAATTTTTTTGCACAATTTCTTTATTTTACAATTTTTTGCACATTTTCATTTTTTTACTTTTTTTTGCACATTTACGATCGCGAATCTGCGGTGGACACCTTTAAGTCTTGCAACTCTCAATTATATAATACCAATTAATAATTGGTTTTTTAAAATACTCCCCATCAATATATTATACTCTCAGAGGAATTGATATAAACACATTTTATAGATCAAAATATCATATTCCAAATTCACATAGGTTTCTTTGCTAGAAATAGAAAGGCAACAATTAACTACAATTACAAATACGTGTAGTAGACCATAAATAAATTCATCTGCATTTTTTGTTTAGAATGGAAGAAACACAAGATTTCCTTCTATCCTTCATCCAAATAAAGGAATACATGCAATAGTAAATTACTTATCAGAGAAAGAGCAATATGGTAATTTAGTCACAGAGAGAGATCTAACCTTAAAGCCACAGTAATACTTTCCTTCACCAAATAGTTTGAAATCAACCTTTCGTCTTGTTGGTTTATCAAGAAGCTCGAGTGCAGACTGAAATTGAAGATGCACATTTAGTTTTCATGTACTCAATGAGATAGGACAAAGTGTAGCCAGTATCCAGAATATCTTCAACTTGCTGTTAAACTATAAGAATGAGAATTGACTTGGGGAAAGCCGTAAACTACAGACAAGAATTCAAATGATTAACTAAAAACAACAATGTAATCGCCAACTGTGGAGGGACTAATGAAACCCCAGTTAAGAAGCCAACAGCTAAGCATCAAGTTATAGAAGCTAATACATCAACACTCCATCAATGGGTATCTAAGAGGTTATGCACAGTAATTCAGAAACAACACAAAGGAATTTGATGAGCAATGGACTACATTAAACACCATTAAAACCTCCACAAACTACATCGTAAACATGGTATAAAGTAAAACTAGTCCTCAATTATTTAGCTCTACCACAAATAGTTAACTTCCATTTCATTCAATACGTCGAACATAAAGGTATATTTTAAAAAAATAGGTCATGAAGAGCAGGAAGAAGGAAGAAGGTGTGAGATCCAATCTCTGAATAACTTCATCTAAGGACTTCAACTGGTTCTCACAACGGTCGTCTTCTCTTCTCTCAAATCGATCTGGGCATCGATCTCCCCATTTGGTGCAGTTCTATCCTCGTTCGCTGTTCGCCACTGAGTAGCTCTCGCCGGCGGATATGGCTTCACCGGCGTCCTCGAATACGGCGGCTGCCGACATCGCTTTCTTGTCCAAGGGTTTCAGTCGTCTTTTTAGTCGCCCCAGCCGATGATCTGTAATTTTAGAACTTGCTACCGCCGATCTTTTTATTAAGATCTGCCGCCGTCGAACTGTTATTCTAGGGCAGGATTCGTCTGGTCCTGCTTCAGTTGCAGGGCATACTTCTCCGCCCCCCAGCTTCTGCCTCCCTTTCCTATGATTTAAAGGGGCTTGCGGGTTTCCCTTCTTTTCTCAATGGCCGTTGCTGCCATTCTAGCCATTCCCAGCCACCACCGGCTCCGGCAGTCACCTTCGTCTGCCATGAATCACTCAAGCCCTATGTTGCTCCATGCCGATTCCTTCCAGGGCTGAAATTACAATTTATGCAGATTGCTCAAGTTGAGTTTTGACGATACAGCGGCGAGATCTTCACGAATTAAGGATGAGCGATGGGCAGGTGGGATCTTGCGTAGAGGTGAAGGCTAATTTAGTCTCAGTGCAACTAATTTGTGTAGTTTACTGTAATTCTTTTTTTCTTTTGTATTGGAGAGTAAATATGCTCTAAATTGTGTATTCAGGAGTAATAAACCCATAAAAGAAATATTTTATATATAATAAAAAATAAAAAAATATATTAATTAATATTGGGTTTGACTCGACTGGGATCGGCTCTAAAACTCAATATTTTTGCTTAACGAGCCGAGCTTGCTCGAGTATTTTTCGAGTCGAGCCGAGCCGAACTCGTATATAAGCTCGTTACTGTAATAATAAATTTTGTATTTATAATAAAATAAACACAAAAGAATTACAATAATATTCCAAATGATTAAACTTGAGAATTTAGAAAATAATATCTATATATCCTCTGATTCTTCTCTCGAACCAATTTGGCTTTGACTTTGACTTGTGTGTGTTAACTACACTGACTATGTTGACAACGTGTGTGTTGAATCGGATCTTCAGATGAAGCTTGTCCGAACTCGGATTTGAAACCTTATAACATTAATCCAGAGGCGTCGAGCCTTTATTTGGATTAAACGTACTTGATCCGAAGAACACTCGATCTGGGGGGCTTAGCACCTTAATCCCGGGTAGTATGCTGTTCTTGGCGCGAAGAACACCGAAGAACTCAGTATATGAAGAACGCTTGATTTAGGGGGCTTCGCACCTTAATCCCGAATCATTTGTCGTTCTTGACTTGAAGATGCTTGAAGATCTCAAGGGAGCACTGCTCGTATTCTTGATCTCTTCAGATCGTTTATGTCTTCAAGTATTTTAGTGTGTCCCTGGAATGAATGGAGGAGAACTCCTTATATAGGTGAAGGATGAGCATGTCCCAAAATAACTTGCAATCTGATTGGTCCAAGATAGATTTGGCCTGATTCTGCGGGCTTATGTCTTTCCATATATATCACAGCTTGATTGGTCATTGCTTAATTTGACCTGATTCTGGAACCTTCCATGCTTTACTTAACTTAGGGGTCAAGTTTTACTTAATTTAAACCCTACTTAATTTGTTGGGTATTAAATTAATTATCAATTATTTATTAATCTAGGAATTAATTTATTAAATCCCAAAAATAAAATATAATAAATTAAAATTGATATTTAATCAATAAAATCCACGTGTCGCCATTTGATTGGACCGTGAATTTTAATTGCTTACAAATGCCCCCTTGTGATTTATTCACGGACAGTGTGTCTTATTGTGAAGGAATTGCAAAAGATTTGTTTCTTGTTCACCAAGATTTCATGAACCTTACCCAAAATTATCAAAGTTATTTGTAGTAAAGAATCTCTTACAATTTTATAGAGATTGCGCACCTCACAATAATCTCCATAATTATCCATGAGTCCACTAGTAGTTTTTATAATTATCCATGAGTTCACTACTATATAATAATAGCTCATGAACTCAATTTTTTTCATCAAAGACATCCAACAAGACTTTTGACTTAGACAAGCACCAATCAAACACCATCCAAGTAATTCAAGTTACAAGTGTAAGCTTTCAATTCTTTGATTTGCTCATCTACTTTTGAACTGTTTATTTTTTTTTTCTTGCTTGTTGCTCTTGCTTCCGACCAAGAATTTAGTAACCTGCTTGTCCTAGCCCCTCTTTCTCGTCTGAGAAAATCATGGGCGAGCCTCGTCCTTGCTATTCTTTCTCTTCTGAGAAATCGACAGCGAGCCTTGTCCTCGCCCCTCTTTCTCGTCTGAGAAAATCTACGGCGAGCCTCGTCCTTGCCATTCTTTCTCTTCTGAGAAATCGACAGCGAGCCTTGTCCTAGCCCCTCTTTTTCGTCTGAGAAAATCATGGGCGAGCCTCATCCTTGCTATTCTTTCTCTTCTGAGAAATCGACAACGAGCCTTGTCCTCGCCCCTCTTTCTCGTATGAGAAAATCTACGACGAGCCTCGTCCTTGCCATTCTTTCTCTTCTGAGAAATCGACAGTGAGCCTTGTCCTAGCCCCTCTTTCTCGTCTGAGAAAATCATGGGTGAGCCTCGTCCTTGCTATTCTTTCTCTTCTGAGAAATAGACAGCGAGCCTTGTCCTAGCCCCTCTTTCTCGTCTGAGAAAATCATGGGCGAGCCTCGTCCTTGCTATTCTTTCTCTTCTGAGAAATCGACAGCGAGCCTTGTCCTCGCCCCTCTTTCTCGTCTGAGAAAATCTACGGCGAGCCTTAATTTCCCACGGCAGTCCTCGAGTGTTTGGCCACCACGCTGTTTGAGTGAGACCGTGCACCAACAGTTGGTTCCCCTCTGGTCCCGTGTTCCTCATCACCACCAGCTGCTGCCATTCTCGATACGTCAGCGTGCGATAACTGT
This sequence comes from Pogostemon cablin, assembly GCA_023678885.1. Taxonomy (NCBI): domain Eukaryota; kingdom Viridiplantae; phylum Streptophyta; class Magnoliopsida; order Lamiales; family Lamiaceae; genus Pogostemon; species Pogostemon cablin. The sequence continues at coordinate 36,226,951 of CM042963.1, forward strand.
CAGCGTTGAAAATCGTAAGGGGATGACGGCTGGAATCTGCTTCCGTCGGCGGCAGCACGCATCTCTCAATGAGGAGATCAGCGGCTGAATCATGATGGGAAGTGGCGGGTTTTGGCGATAGCTTGGAGTTTGTTTCCGTTGGCGGCAGCACGCATCTCTCGACGAGGAGATCAGCGGCTGAATCGCGACGGGAAGTGGCGGGTTTCGGCGATGGCTTGCCATGGTGGCTGCTCACTGTGGGCCTCAATGGTGGCGATGGTCGTGATTTTCCGACAGTGAACGGCCTGCTAGTGGAGTGCGGAGCAGGTGGGGGTTTGTAATTTTCCGGCAGCGAGGTGGTGACTCGTGTGGCCTCACGTTCGTGCCAACACTGGTGGAGAACACAGCAGACTCTGGTGAGGAGAGTGGCGATTCGTCACTCGAAGGATGTGAGCGTCGGACTCCGACTAGGCGGTGATGTGGCTTTTACTTTCGCTGCTGTGATGCTTCACGTGATTTTTGAGGAGCAGATTTGCATTCCCTCTTATCCAATTCAGGAGAGAGAAAATCCCCAAGGAGAGATAAGGAGTCTGTATCTTGCAATTGAAACTTCACGTGCCTGGAAGAAATTTTGGGAAGGGATTTGATTTTTTTTTATTCACCTGATCTGCTATATTTTTTTTTTGGAAGCAACTCTCGTGTTCTGCCTTGGAAGCAAAAAAGGAAATGATTTGTTCAATCCAGCTTAATCACTCATGTGATTTGCATAGGATTTTGAATAGTTCTGAGCTTGCAATCATGATTGGGCCATATATGAAACCAACTATTAATTTCTTTGGGCTTCCCTCCACTGCAGCAAAGCTGGGCCATTGATCTCTTTTTGTTCACTTTTGGGCCTCAACTATTGCCAAACTTTATATATTAAATCAATTCATAATTTTGGGCTCATGAATTAATTTAATTACTCTCTTTAGTATTTTGGGCTTCACTTATCACATGATTAATTTATAAATTTTGGACTTATTAATTAATTGATCCCATTATTCTAGGTCTCTTAATTAATTAAATTCATAAATTAAATTAATTCGAACTCTTCCCTCTTTCTAATGAATTTGGGAACAAGAGAGGCCTAGCAATTCTTCCTTGATCTCAAATCAGTGGTACAACATCAGCCTCGCACTCATACTTTAGAGGGAATTGACAGAGTAACATTAGCATCCCCATTCTTCCATGAGATGGAATCGACAGAGCAATATGAGCTTCGCCACGGTGCAATATCAATATTGTCACTCTTTCTTGAGATGGAATCGACGTAGCAACATTAGCCTCACCATAGTTCAACATCAAAATCGTCATTCTTCCTCAAGGTGGCACTCTGCTTCTTTTCCATTAATGGCAGCTGTTTGACAAGGTATGGACGTTATTAACAAGATTCCGACACGGAGAGTAATGTGAAGCGTTTGCAAACTCCAATGGCTCATTTGGAAGGTAATTTCATCACTTCACCGCTGTACTTCACTAACTTCTTCAACTAACCCGCGAACTTACACAAGATAATTTATGACATGACTGAACTTAGTGAGATTCTAAGTTGCCTACGTATCTCTTTAAAGAGAATCAAGTCATAACGTAGTTCAAAGGGACATGATTTGATTTGGAGGGGGGTGCCGTGCACAGTTTATACTCATGCGGGACAGGAGTTTGTCGTACACAGTTTATAATTATACGGACCAGGAGTTTGTCGTACACAGTTTATACTCATGCGGACCAGGAGTTTGTCGTACACAGTTTATACTCATGCGGACCAGGAGTAACATGCAGTTTAGGCTCGTGCGTCATGGAGCATTGTACATGTATTTGTTTTACACGTAGTAGCGTTTCAAGAACTTCCCATTTATGGGGCTAATGTTCACGCCATCTTCTGAGATCAACTTGTATGCGCCATTTGTGTAGGCTTCCTTCACAACATGAGGGCCATCCCACTTGGGTAGAAACTTATTTCCAACATGATGGGTGACTACTATAGGTCTTCTCACAGCAAGCACCAAATCACCAACTTGAAAAGAACGTACCTTCACTTTCTTGTTGTACGTTCTAGAAAGGCGAGATTGGTAACACTCAAGTCTTTGTTGTGCTTCCAACCTTTTTTCATCTAACGCTTCTAACTCTTGAAGACATAACTTTGCATTTTCTTCCTCGGTGAGGCCTTCTTGTATGGCTATCCTCAAAGAAGGAATTTACTTTTCAAGAGGCACAACAGCCTCAACACCATACACCAAGGAATACGGAGTGGCTTGAGTAGGTGTTCTATAGGTAGTGCGGTACGCCCATAAAGCTTCATTGATTCTTTCATGCAAATCTCTTTTGACTTGGAGACCACTTTCTTCAATAAACTGCATAAAGTTTTATTGAATGCTTTAGCAAGACCATTGGCAGCTGCGTTGTACATTGATAACTTTCTTTGCTTGAAATCAAACTTCTCACACAACTTATCAATCCAACTGTTTCTGAACTGCTTTCCATTATCAGTGATGATGTAGCGCGGGACACCATATCTATAAATGATGTTGATCCGAACGAAATCAGCAACATTTTCTTTCTTTACTTCCTCAGAGGCACAGCTTCAGCCCACTTTGAAAAGTAATCAGTTGCAGCAAGAATGTAGAGATGACCACCAGAAGACTTTGTAAGTGGCCCTACCACATCTAAACCCCAAGCATCAAAAGGCCATGAAGCGACTGTCGGATGCAAAGGCTCCGGAGGTTGATGAATCAGATTTCCATGGAACTGGCAAGCTTGACATCTTTGTGCAAAATCTATGCAATCCTTCACCATTGTGGGCCAATAGTAGCCCATCCTCTTAATTCTAAAATGTAGCTTTGGTCCGGATTGATGGGCACCGCAAATTCCAGAGTGAGCCTCCTCCATCGCTTGAATAGCTTCTTCCTTACCCAAGCATCTCAAGAAAACTCCATCAAATGATCTTCTATATAGTGTGCCTTTGAATTAAATGAACTGAGGCGCTCGACGTCGAATATCAACTCTTTGACGTAGATCGCTTGGAAACTTATCATACTTTAAATAGTCCACGAGTAGTTGGCTCCAATCCTCTTCTTCAATTTCGAAAACTTCCACCACATGATTTTCAACTTCTTCATAATTATCATCTTCAAAGAGTGGTGGTACAACCCAACTTCTACACACCGGTATTTGAATTTGCATTTCTGGCATATCTATAGTTGATGCTAACTTAGCGAGGGCGTCAGCTTGCTTATTCTCTCTTCTAGACAAATGCTTAATATCAACATCACCGAGATAACCCATAAGTTTTTGAGCATACTTGTAGTAGGGGAACAACTCAGGCTTCTTCACTTCATACACTCCAAGGAGTTGATTTATCACCAATAACGAATCACCATACACTCTAAGGTGTAGCTGCTTTATATCGACAGCCATTTCCAAACCAAGTATGAGTGCTTGATACTCAGCCATATTGTTAGAGCAATTTTCTGTTAAGGAGAATGAGAAAGGTAGAACTTTACCACTGGATGTTACAAACACGACTCCCGCACCAGCTGCCTCTCTATGAGATGCTCCATCGAAATACATCTTCCAAGGAGAAACTATGTCCACAGTGAATGCATCTTCATCGGAGAGTTCATCAGATAGTTCCCATTCAGCAGGCATTGGATGATCAGCTAGAAAATCTGCCAACACTTGTCCTTTTACGGCCTTTTGAGGGACGTACACGATCTCAAATTGTTGAAGTTGGAGATACCATCTTGCAAGCCGATCAGAGAGTACTGGTTTTAACATGACAAATTTTAGTGGGTTGGCTTTTGAAACTAGCCGAACTGTGTGAGCTTGAAAATAATGTTTCAACTTCTGAATCACGAAGATAAGGGATAAGCAGATCTTCTCAATGGGTGAATACTTCAACTTGTTTGGAGTCATGGTTCTACTTAGATAATATAGAGCTCTTTCTTTACCATCATCATTTTCTTGTGCAAGTAAAGCTCCCACAGAACGCTCTTGAGCAGCTAGATAAAGGACTAATGGACGTCCCGGTATTGAAGCACTCAACACTGGTGCCTTCATCAAGTATTCTTTAATGCTGTTGAAAGCATTATTGCAAACTTCATCCCATTCAAATATGTTGTCTTTCTTCATGAGATGACTAAATGGTTGGCATCAGCCAGCTAAGTTTGATATGAATCTCCTTAAGTATGCCAACTTTCCTTGCAGACTTTTGAGTTCATGTATGTTCCGAGGCACATGCATTTTCATGATTGCGTCAATCTTTGCTTTCTCAATCTCAATCCCTCGACGACAAATAATAAACCCAAGAAATTTCCCGGATGAAACTCCAAATGCACACTTGAGCGGATTCATCTTGAGTTGATGCTCTCTTAATCGTTCAAACACTCGCCTTAGATCATGAAAATGATCTTTCTTTTCCTTTGATTTCACCACAATATCATCAACATAGCATTCGACAATCTTATGAAGCATGTCATCAAATATCTTTTGCATGGCTCGCTGATAAGTGGCACCAGCATTCTTTAAGCCAAATGGCATAACATTATAACAATATATCCCTTTCAGAGTACGAAAGGCTGTCTTTTCTTGATCCTTAGGAGCCAAACCAATTTGATTGTAGCCAGATGACACATCCATAAATGAAAGGACCTCATGCCCCGTTGTTGCATCAATCATGAGTTCAGTAATTGGTAATGGAAAGTCATCTTTCGGACATGCCATATTCAAATCTCGGAAATCAACACATACTCTGAGTTGCCCATTTTTCTTTCTTACCGGCATGATATTGGAAATCCATGTAGGATATTTGACTTCTCGAATCTTGCCTATTTCAAGAAGCTTATTAACCTCGTCCTCAATTAAAGGAATCAACTCTGGTCGAAATCGACGCTGCATTTGTTTAACCGGCCGAGTTTCCATTTTAATGGACAAGTGGTGCACTGCGATTTTCGGATCTAAGCCTGACATTTCCTTATGCGACCATGCAAAGACAACTCTGAATTCTCGCAAAAGGCTGACATACTTTGTTTCTTCCTCAACATTTAGCAGAGCACTTATGTAGGTAGGACGTGGGTCATTTTCATCACCTAAGTTAATTTCTTTCAACTCATCAATAGTGGCTTTCACTCCTTCTTCAAATTGTGGAGGGATATCTTCAGCATCTACTTCCTCCATTTGAGAATCATCAACAGCAGTAATATGATTGGTGGAAGCTACACTTTCTCTATCATTATTACTATCATATTTAGTAAAGATGATTCTTCGCACCTTAGCTTTCAATACTCTTCCACTTGAGACAGTCAAGATATTTCGCCGCTTGATGCGAGAAGGATTTTGACTCCGGAGTTTTCGGAGGTTAAGGGACTTGACATGATTTTGCCTCCCTTTGTCTTTCTTATCATTTTCATTCTTTCGAACCTTGACCGTAATAATATTTGTGGCCATTGACTCTTTGTTGGAACTTTTAGCATAGGACTTGCCCCCCTTTTTGAAATCTTGTTTATCTTTAGACTTGTAGGAGTCCGACATCGGTAAATGTTTGATTTCACTAGCAGCCATAGTTAATTCCATATCATGGGCCCTAGTAGCCAACTCTTCGAAAGTCTTAGGTTGAATTCCTTTGAGTATATAAAGGAGATTTCATTCTATCCCTTGGATACACATCTCAATAGCAGACTCTCCGGATAATCGGTCCTTGTAATTTAAACTCAAATTTCTCCATCGATTGATATAATCAATCACAGGTTCTTCCTTCAATTGACGAGTATTAGTTAACTCAGTCATGCTAACAGTTCTTCTCGTTCTGTAGAAACAATTAAGGAACTCATGTTCCATTTGTGCCCAACTATCAATGGATTCAGCTTGCAAGTCGATATACCAATCAAATGCATTTCCTTTGAGAGAGCGAACGAACTGCCTTATCATATGGTCTACATAAGTACCAGCGTCATGGCAAGTCTCAATAAAGTGTGCTATATGCTGCCTCGGGTTTCCCTTGCCATCAAATTGTTGGAACTTGGGAGGCTGATAGCCAGCTGGCAACTTCAAGTTGTCCACTCTTTTCGTGTATGGCTTGACATAAGTAACAGTAGGCTTGGAATTCTCCTCAAACCTTTCTTTTATTGTTCCAAGTATAATATCCTTGAGTTGATCCACTTGGAGCATTCTATCAGCTGAAAGTGGCAACGTTCCTTGAGTTTGCTCCTTTTCAATAGTCTGGCGCCTTGTGACCTCTTCCACTTCACTATCGTCCATGACTCCTTTTCCGTTTGCACGGCTAGTCTCCGCGACGTCTCTTTTTTCCATCAATTGGGAGATTTTTGAATCTTGAGCTTCTATGTGTTTTGTGAGCCCTTCGATAGCTTTCATCATACTTGCTAACTGCTCCTCAATTGTTGAGGCGTCTGCCATCATTACTGGAGCTGCAACGGAGTCCGATGAAGAGTTTGAAGATGCAGAATCTTCATCACTATCATCTTTCATAGGTAGTTGTTTTCTCGAAGCCTCCTCAACCGAAGGGTTGGATCCAGATGAGGCTTCCGAACGAGCTTTTTCTGACATGCTCCTCGTAACAACAGCAACATATTCAGTCAATGACTCTGAGAGCTTAGAAGCAGCAGTCCTATCTACAGTAATCCTGACAGGAGTCATATCGTACTTTCGAGCTTGTAGAGAGAAGAGATGAGAGGTAGAGACGGTCCCACTGGGCGTGCCAAAATTTGTAACAATAAATTTTGTATTTATAATAAAATAAACACAAAAGAATTACAATAATATTCCAAAGGATTAAACTTGAGAATTTAGGAAACAATATCTATAGATCCTCTGATTCTTCTCTCGAACCAATTTGGCTTTGACTTTGACTTGTGTGTGTTAACTACGCTGACTATGTTGACAGCGTGTGTGTTGAGTCGGATCTTCAGATGAATCTTGTCCGAACTTGGATTTGAAACCTTATAACGTTAATCCAGATGCGTTGAGCCTTTATTTGGATTAAACGTACTTGATCCAAAGAACACTCGATCTGGGGGGCTTAGCACCTTAATCCCGGGTCGTATGCTGTTCTTGGCGCGAAGAACACCGAAGAACTCAGTATATGAAGAACGCTTGATTTAGGGGGCTCCGCACCTTAATCCCGAATCGTTTGTCGTTCTTGACTTGAAGATGCTTGAAGATCTCAAGGGAGCACTGCTCGTATTCTTGATATCTTCAGAGCGTTTATGTCTTCAAATATTTTAGTGTGTCCCTGGAATGAATGGAGGTGAACTCCTTATATAGGTGAAGGATGAGCATGTCCCATAAATAACTTGCAATCTGATTGGTCCAAGATAGATTTGGCCTGATTATGCGGGCTTAGGCCTTTTCATATATATCACAACTTGATTGGTCATTGCTTAATTTGACCTGATTCTGGAATCTTCCATGCTTTACTTAACTTAGGGGTCAAGTTTTACTTAATTTAAACCCTACTTAATTTGTTGGATATTAAATTAATTATCAATTATTTATTAATCTAGGAATTAATTTATTAAATCCCAAAAATAAAATATAATAAATTAAAATTGATATTTAATCAATAAAATCCACGTATCGCCATTTGATTGGACCGTGAATTTTAATTGCTTACAGTTACCGTAACGAGCCGAGCTCGAGTATGGGGTACTCGAGCTCGCTCGGCTCGTTTAACACCTGAGTATTCCGCTAACCAGAAGTTTCCCAATACTTTCTACTAAGAAGTCCAGACTTTTAATCCAACTAACCTTTTCTTCGATTCAAAGATGATTTCACTGAAGCAGAAGAAGACATCTTAATATTCACACAGACTTTATAGAAAGTAAAGTATTAGATAACGGGCTCGATATAGCTAATGGGCCTATTGGGCTTACTTGTTCTTTTCTTCCCCTCATATGGATCATTAAGGCCCATTGATTTCTTGATGAAAACGAAAACCACTACATGATAAACAAAGCAAACCAAATCTCGCAGCACTGCAGAATTCCCTCAAGTCTCTCAGTCTCATGCCCTTCGCAACCTGCTGCCAACACTACTGAAAATGAATGTAATAATGTCTTCTCTCGACAATTGATTGAAAAATCTATCTTATTCTTATTGTTTAATTTTTTTTTTATTATTATTTATTTATTTTTTAATTTTTGGGTGTTTGTGTTCGCAGTTGATCGATTCAGCTCCAGCTATGAACAACTTGCTCGGCTCCGAATCCGATTCTCAAAGAACTTTGTATAATTTTTTTATTCTAGGAATGTTTTTAGTTTGCTATAAAGATCTGTTGGCTAATTTTTTCTCGTACTTTTTTTCTTTTTTTGCGAAACTAGGGTTTTAGCGGACCCGAATTTTAGCAAATTTTATATTTTTTCTTGAATGGTGGGTGTAATGTAGTGTGTAATTTGGTGGGTTTTGGTGTAGGTATCCGTATGTTACGGGAACATCAGTGATCGGCATCAAGTACAAAGATGGGATTCTGATGGCTGCTGATATGGGAGGTTGATTCTAATTTATGCATTGTTAAAAAAAAAGATCTTTTTTTTACCTAGAGAGAATGTTAGTTATCTGGGAGATGCAAATTCATGGGCTCATTTAATTATTTTAAAATTAAAGCTAGGAGATTATATTTACCCCTGGGCTTGAAAAAGTGAGCTGGTTCTTTTGGGTGCATTTTATATGCTTCTACACCGAGTATGTTGTAAGATATGCATCTAGGTTCATCCACATTGAACATTGTTAATGGCCTTTAGGAATACTCAATATATCTTAATAATACTATACTATTAGCATATGCAGAGCATAAAAGTTGGGGTAATATTTTCTTACAAATTGTTAATCCAATCAAGTTGTTATTCCTCTCTTGTTGTTGTATGTTCTTTTCCCGTGATATATGTGTATATCCTCTTTGGTATTTATCACATGAGTTATATGGATAATTATTTTCTTCGATAGGCTCGTATGGATCTACCCTTCGATACAAGAGTGTCGAGCGAATGAAGTCAGTGGGAAAACATTCTATTATAGGTGCTAGCGGTGAAATAAGTGATTTTCAGGAGTTATTGCGGTACCTTGATGAGCTTATGTAAGTGCATCTTTTTAAGAAATATTGGAAATGTCCTGTGATTAATCCTGATTTTGAAGCAATAGACTGTATGTATATATATTTTATGTTTATTTAAACATTGTCTGGTTATGGTAATTCAAGAATTATGACATATTATCTCCATTACTTGTGGATGTAGCTTACATGATAACATGTGGGATGACGGGAACTCTTTGGGCCCCAAAGAGGTTCATAACTATCTGACTCGCGTCATGTATAATCGTCGTAATAAATTTAACCCCCTTTGGAATTCTCTCGTACTTGGTGGAATCAAAAATGGACAGAAATATCTTGGAACGGTATGTTTATTTGTAGATATTTTAGAAGCTCTATATCCCATGCTTATTTGTTTATACTTATAGCTTCTTGTTCCCCTTTTGGTATATTTTCAGGTTAGTATGATTGGTGTCCATTACGAGGACAACCATGTGGCAACTGGATTTGCTAATCACCTGGCTCGCCCTATTCTACGTGAAGAATGGCATGAAAATTTAACTTATGAAGAGGGTGTTAAATTACTGGAGAAATGCATGCGTGTGCTTCTGTATCGTGATAGATCAGCTGTCAACAAACTTCAGGTATGGTTCATCCATACGGAGACATTTAACTTTTTTTGGGTGCCCTTCTATTGTTATTTGAAACACCATAACTACATATGTAATTCTCCTTCAAGTATCTGTATACGCTAATATTTTTTTTTAAAGATGAAAGGCATGAGAAGTGCTGTTGGATATCAATTGTTTTCAAATGGTGTCTTGAGCCATCTGTTATTAATATATTATTTGAAAGGCCACCATAAAAATACTTGAAACTAGATTTATGTACATGTTTCAGCGCTAACCTGGATGTTGGTAGAGAGGCTGCAGCCTGCACCGACTTTTGTCCAACTGTGTCATATGTAACAATGCAGACCACTTGCTTGTATATTGGTCTTGGGCTAATGTAGATAATGTGCATGTATTAGATTATATAATCTTTTCGCTAAGGTGATGCTAATCCCATTCATTTTGTTGGATATGTGAGGAACTTAATTAGAACTTAATCCCATTCGCTTTGGCTTTTCCAGAATGGTGGTGAATGTGACTTTATTAATTAGTGTTTGCCCGTGGAAGCTTGATCCATTATGATTCGAAATGAACCAAAAGGCATTTATGACTTCCTAAACTGAACGGAGGTTATGGATTACAAAGATGATACTTGTAAACTTTTCCTAGGACAACTAGTGTTGATAAGTTGGATTCTATGATGAGCATGCCATCAATTTGCTGTAATAATTTTTTGAGAGATCAAAATATTTTAACTGCATATCCTTGTGACTTCACATATATCTCTCAGTTCCTTTCTTTTGGTGAAGCTGCTAGAACTAGCCTTTATATTATTCCTAACAATGGAGTTAATTTCCAGATTGCCAAAATCACCGAGGAGGGCTTCTCAATTTCTCAGCCATACTCGTTGAAGACCTTTTGGGATTTCGCTGCTTTCAAGAATCCCACCGTGGGTGCGGAGGGTTCATGGTAGTTCCATCTTTTCCATCAAACATTATGCCCAATTATTAGCTGCATGCTCGTCTTGTAAGAACTCGAAGTGGGTACATGCTTTTAAACTTTATTTGAATCTTGTTACTGAACCAAGGTGAACCTTTTCAGTGTTGTGTTATACATATTACATTTAAGGTTGGTAAAAGAAATGTGAACTCTTTGATTCTGTGAGTATGCCCAGCTGGATTCGGATTTCTGCATATGTTAACTGCTATTCTATTTAAGTAGTATCATTTATGCAGAATTGAGCTCCATTTTTACCATAAACTTGATCCGAATATACTTATATGTATAATACTATATGATATGATACCTAAAATATAAATTAGGCTGTTTTCGAAGTTAAATTTGTTTGAGGTTGTCCTAAGGACGTTTTAGACGATACAATTTGTGTTCAAAGTTAAATTTTGAGGTAGGTTATTAACTTCATGTTTGTTTTGAACTACAAATTCAGGTTATATTTTGTAAGCCAAAATTTGTTTTCTTTCGGTTATAAGATGTAACATCCTAAGAATATATCCATTTCAACTGCAATTCTCCATTCAATTGTTCTCATATATTTTCGTGTGAGTACAAATGTTTAATTTATGAAAACAAAATTTAACTATGAATTGTTGAGTGTTTTTAGTATTAATTAAGATAAGCTAACTATATAGTGACAAGGATAATGTGAAATGTTAAATTTTAAACTTCTTTTTCCAGAAAGTCCAATTTTTTACCACCCAACTAATTATATCAAGTTATTAATATTGGTATATTTGAATTAAAATTAATGCTCACGCGTCAGTTTAATTTCATAACTGTGAACAAGTTGGTAAATTAATTCTGCCATGATTTCTTCCCCCCAAGACATATGTGATTCACCCTCTTACAAGAGGGTGTCTTTTTACCTTAATAATAGTCATATTAATTAAGAAAAACTGGCATAAAAAATAAATTAACATAAATTTGATATAATAAAATAAAAATATATTATACATATTTAAATCCAAATAACAATAAATCCCATAGCTAAAATATAGTCCCAACGTAAATTATATACTAAGTATATATTTTTAAATGGATAATTTTATTTGCACACCTCCTCCTACTTAATACACACCCTATTATTATAAAAATAAAATTAATATTTTTAAAAAGTCTAAATTACCCTTAAATTATTAAAGGGTTTATTACTCCTGAATACACAATTTAGAGCATATTTACTCTCCAATACAAAAGAAAAAAAGAATTACGGTCAACTACACAAATTAGTTGCACTGAGACTAAATTAGCCTTCTCCTCTACGCAAGATCCCACCTGCCCATCGTTCATCCTTAATTCGTGAAGATCTCGTCGTTGTATCGTCAAAACTCAACTGGAGCAATCTGCATAAATTGCAATTTCAACCCTGGAAGGAATCGGCATGGAGCAACATAGGGCTTGAGTGATTCATGACAGACGAAGGCGACTGCTGGAGCCGGTGGTGGCCGGGAATGGCTGGAAAGGCAGCAACAGCCATTGAGAAAAAGCCCCTCGTAAATCATAGGAAAGGGAGGCAGAAGCTAGGGGGCGGAGAAGTATCCCCTGCAACTGAAGCAGGACCAGACGAATCCTGCCCTAGAATAACAGTTCGGCGGCGGCAGATCTTAATAAAAAGATCGACGGCGGCGAGTTCTAAAATTACAGATCGTCGGCTGGGGCGACTGAAAAGACGACTGAAACCCTTGGACAAGAAAGCGGCATCGGCAACCGCCGTATTCAAGGACGCCGATGAAGCCATATCCGCCGACGAGAGCTACTCAGTGATGAACGGCGAATGAGGATAGAACTGCACCAAATGGGGAGATCGATGCCCAGATCGATTTGAGAGAAGAGAAGGCGGCCGTTGTGAGAACTAGTTGAAGTCCTTAGATGAAGTTATTCAGAGATTGGATCTCACACCTTCTTCCTTCTTCCTGCTCTTCATGATCTATTTTTTTAAATATACCTTTATGTTTGACGTATTGAATGAAATGGAAGTTAACTATTTGTGGTAGAGCCAAATAATTGAGGACTGATTTTACTTTATACCATGTTTATGATGTAGTTTGAGGAGGTTTTAATGGTGTTTAATGTAGTCCATTGCTCATCAAATTCCTTTGTGTTGTTTCTGAATTCCTATGCCTAACCTCTTAGATACCCTTTGATGGAGTGTTGATAGATTGATTGGTTGCATCGCTTTCATGCGAGTAGTTCATTGTGATTTGGTGGGTTAGTACAAATGTTAATCTGTATTAGCTTCTATAACTTGATGCTTAGCTGTTGGCTTCTTAACTGGGGTTTCATTAGTCCCTCCACAGTTGGCGATTGCATTGTTGCTTTTAGTTAATCATTTGAATTCTTGTCTATAGTTTACGGCTTTCCCCTAGTCAATTCCCATTCTTATAGTTTAACAGCAGGTTGAAGATATTGTGGATACTGGCTACACTTTGTCCTGTCTCATTGACTACATGAAAACTAAAGGTGCATCTTCAAATTCAGTCTGCACTCGAGCTTCTTGATAAACCAACAAAAAGGTTGATTTCAAATTATTTGGTGAAGGAAAGTATTACTGTGGTTTTAAGGTTAGATCTCTCTCTGTGACTAAATTACCCTATTGTTCTTTCTCTGATAAGTAATTTACTATTGCCTGTATTCCTTTATTTGGATGAAGGATAGAAGGAAATCTTGTGTTTCTTCCATTCTAAACAAAAAATGCAGATGAATTTATTTATGGTCTACTACACGTATTTGTAATTGCATTTAATTGCTGTCCTTCCATTTCTAGCAAAGAAACCTATGTGAATTTGGAATATTACATTTTGATCTACAAAATGTGGTTATATCAATTCCTCTGAGAGTATAACAGATTGATGGGGAGTATTTTAAAAGACCAATTATTAATTGGTATTATATAATTGAGAGTTGCAAGACTTAAAGTGTCCACCGCAGATTCGCGATCGGAAAAATGTGCAAAAAAAGTAAAAAAAATGAAAATGTGCAAAAAATTGTAAAATAAAGAAATTGTGCAAAAAAATTATGCAAAAAAATGTGAAAAATAAAAATGTGAAAAAAAAATAATTTCGGGGTGTGTTAAAACGCCTTATAATTGATGACATTCATATTTTTCTGTGAAGGTTTTCATGCGTCAATAGATAAATGCAACTGTGAATGTAGGAATTTTCTGAAAATTTTTCATTAGATGGACATGATATGCGAACGGATGGCCTTGTTTCAATGGATAAGAGCTGTTTGAATTAATCGTTACTTCTATAGAAACTAATTGACTTGCTCTTCAGATTGCTTCCTTCTTATTGTACTTATCTGATGTGGAAGAAGGTGGAGAAACCATGTTCCCATACGAGGTAAATAAGCATCTTCGTTTACCTTATGTGTTGCTGCAAATGTCAGAGAATTTAGAATCAAAAGTAAACAATGCACTATGGCATAGCTAATGGAGATAACCAACATATGATATCCTGGTTGCAGAATGGCTCGAACATGGATGTAGGTTATGATTACGAGAAGTGCATAGGTTTGAAGGTGAGGCCACGGCGAGGAGATGGGCTTCTGTTCTATTCATTATTCCCAAACAGGACGATTGATCCGGTAAAGGCACACATTCTTCAGATTATCTAAATTGATTAGTTTAAGATGAGAAGCAATTGAGATCATTAAAACAAGATTTATTTTGGATATTCTATGTTGTAATGAGAGTGTGTGGTCTAAACTTGCAGACTTCTCTCCATGGAAGCTATCCAGTGGTGAAGGGGGAGAAATGGGTGGCCACTGAATGGATTAGAAGAGAGGAACACCTGGAGTGATTTCTCTAATTCTTGGAAATATTATGTATCAATATTATATTGTTATCACTTTCTTTTAATATGAATTAATACATCTAAAAATAATAAGTGAAATTGGTGAAAAACTTGTTCTTACACATTTTCTAAATACGCCTTAATTATGAAAAATTACGTATATTATGAACTGCTCTTCACTGTCGAAGCATGTATAATTCAAAAATCATGTTAATGCTGAACTCGTCACATTTGGTGGTGGCAGGGTATGGAAAAATGCCTGAGCATATATTTATTGATTTTCTTCTCAATCTCGCACAAAGCAAGTCACACAAAGCAAGTATAAACAGTGACATGGTGCATAGTAGATGATGCTACATGTATATTGTGTCCATCAGGTTTAGAGTGGCAGTATTTACATTACATCTGTAATTGGATCTTTTTCAATGTCAGGATTAAGTTGCAAGTCTCTCCTGCTTTCCTTTTTTGCTCAATGTATCAGGATACGTGTAAATGACGACTTAGGTTAAGAAATGTGCAAAACTTCAATTTTGCACAATTTAATCAATTTTGCACAATTTTCTATGTGGAGTCAGGGTACGTGTAAAAGGCGATTTAGGTTAAGAACTATGCAAAACCATTATGCAAAAATAAATTTTGCACAATTTAATAAAAAATATGCAAAACAAATTGTGCAAAACAAAAATATACAAACCAAATTGTGCAAATCCTACCCCTCACCCACCCACCCACTGCAGGACCACCGCTGGACCTCCGCCGGCCAGTTGTCGGACATCTGTCGGACCAACACCGGAATTTAAAATGTGCAAAATAAAATTGTGCAAACACATAGGGGTATTTATGGTATCACAATCATAATTGTGTAGTTATGAGTATTAGTGCTTTGAGTCATGTAGTTTATAATAATTATGCATTATTTTATGTATCCAATAGTAAGTGACCCTTATTTTATTATATATTATTATAATTATATAATAATAATAATTAATATTATTAATTATTATTTTCGAGCCTTAACGAGTAAGGCCCAGCTTGGCTCGTTAACTAAACGAGTATATAAACGAGCTCGAACTCGAGCTCGAATATAAACAAGTCGAGCGGAGTTCGAGCTTTTCGAGTCGAGCCGACGAGCTGATCGTTTCCCTGTTAGGCTTATTTTGCGCACTTCAATTAAATCCTCAAGTGTAGGGATGTCAATTGTAATGGCAAGTACCCCAGTTAAATATCGTTCCCACTGAGACAGTTAATTATCTATTTTACTATAAATTACTATTTAACCAGAAGTAATGTAACCAATATCCAGGATTTGAATTTAATTAATAACTAAAGAATTGAAATAACAAATAACTTATAAATTAAAGTAAATCAAAGAATAATTCTAGAGTGAAATAAGAGAGAAGTAACAGCTCTAAGGTATCCGGTTTAGTGCAATTGATTTGATTTCCTAGACGTCCTAATTCTCATTCATACTATTTCAATGGAAATACATCACAAGACCTTATTAACACACCAAATATGATTTGATTTCAAGTTAATAAAATTATTCAATTAATAACAAAAGATGCTTGAGTAATCTTAAACCTCCTTCCTAGATACTAATTATGCAAACTTAAAGAACCTCCGGATGGCAGTTTGACTAACAAATATTCTCTGAAAGTACTATTTAATCTCATTCACTTCCTACTTGATTTCTTAATTACATTGTTCCAATAAGAGAATCAAGTATCTTATTCATCAGCCCTGGGAATTATCGTATTCACGGACAAACTACTCTAATTCCTAGCAAATAGATAATATTAAGTACGTATGCACACAAGCTAACACAACATATCAAGCATCATGGGCAACGTCAATAGTATATTGCGAAGACGTTACACACATATAAACAAGGTCTAAATTTATCAAATAAACAAGAATATCAATAGCATGAATTCAAATACTTTGTCTAGGTTTTCAAATCAACTACCCTAACCTTCAATCCTTAGAACTGTAAAAGTATTTAGCCCATGAGGTTACACACAACCCTCATGGCTGACAATTTCATAACAAAATCAACAACAGAAAAGATAAGAAAAGATACAAAACCCTATTGTCAAGTGGTTTATGTTCCTTCCCCACCTCTCCGATTGGGTTGCCTCTCTCAATCGCACTTGAATCTTCCTCCGGACCAATGGGATGGATGGATGAATGGTATATGAGTGGGTGGATGGATGGAATGTGCATGGAGTGATTCACGATCTGTTTCTGTTGGTGTGTGATCGGTCCCCCTCTTCAGGTGGTCTAATCCCATTTTATATCTTGGGCTACCAAACTGACTCCACTGGGCTATTTTTCCATGTTGTCACGCACAGGAGGGTGAAAATCCCAATTTTTGGCCCAAACTGATGCAACAAGAGTTGGGATGCCCAACTCGAGTTGTGACATGACTCGTGTTGCCTTGGCATGCAACCCGTGTAGACCCAACACAAGTCGTGTTATTAACTTGTGTCTTCGCCTGTCAAGTCGAGTAGCAATGCGCTGAAATTGATTTGGCCACGGACCCCAACACGAGTCGAGCTGGCAAGTCAAGCTATTGTCTGTCAACTCGTGTTAACTTTCTGGATAAAATTCGATGCTTTTCTACCTTACATGAATTGTTACACGGCTTGGGACAGACGCAACATGACTCATGTTGCAACTCGTGTTGCACATGATAAGTCGTTTTGCAAGTCTGTTGCATTTTGATCTCCTACAGCACCCAACTCGACCCGAGTTGATAAGTCGTGTTGACCTATGCAACTCGAGTAATCCTCTTTTTTCACTCGTTTCTTGCTCGTCTTCGGTTCTGCTTCATTTTAGCCTGTTTTAATCTTCAAAACTCAACAAAACACCTTAGTAGCACCATACTAATGCAAAATACGTAAACCACGCAATTCCACACAAATTTATGGCCTTATTCTAACAAAAATAGTATATTATGAGACTGAAAAGATGTAAATTTCCACTCTCATCATTCCCATAACAGCTCTAAGCAGAGGTGAGTATTCTTCGCAAGTTGTTTGTTCGTTTGACGTTTCGATTGTCGATTTTGATTTGGGTCAGTCATTGGTTTCAATCATTGAATTTCGAGCCTGATGTAGTTCGTTTTAATGTCTGGTATGCTTGTAATTTTCTCCATGAGATGAATTTAATTTTTTTCCTTGCAAACCTTTTATATTTTGTAATGCTGTGATTGGCACTAAATAGTTCCTCTCTCTATGTCTATATAATTACCGTAGATTGAACAACTCAAGAGTTGTTCTTGTTATTGAAACTATTGAAAATAATGAATTTCTAAAAATATTAATCAGGTTATCACTCTCAGGATTCATAAATTTGTCTATTCTTGCAATCATTTTAGAACCTTATGTGAAGTTTATAATGGCAATACAAGTAAATTGGATTTAGTCGAGCACCTTCAGATTATGTGCCAGAAATTGGTAGTGTATTTACAGGAAATGGCAATTGGAAATTATTATGATTTGTGAAGGATTTGCTTGTTATAAGTTATGCCTATGAGCTGTTTCGTAAAATGCCTATGTGCGAATTGTGAGTAGGATTTTCTTATCTCTGAAGATGACTCAACAAAATCCATTCTTATCCTCTGAAAGCAAAAAAGTTATAATTTAAACAAAACCATGTGTCGTGCTACTGAATTCCACAAACTATACAGAACAGTGCAGCAATTTTATAACATATATAATTGTTCATTTCCAATTCTTCTACAAAGTCCTAATAATGAGTAGTTGAATCACCAGCTGTGAAAATTTGGGATAGAAAATAGGGTAAAAGTTGAACATATATTACTTAAAGAAGATGTTACAAAAAGCATATCCTTTTCCCTTATGCATTCTTCAGCTACAAGCCAACTTGCTCAAATGATCAACAGCTGAAAAAGATGAAGAAAGGCTTTGTGATTACCTGATAACATGAACAAGAAAGTGGAAAGTTGAAATCTCGTGGGCGTTATCTCGGGCGCCCAGATGCGTCACAACTATTTTGTTGGTTTTGTCAAAATAAAAATAAGGTTGTTTTTTATCCCACATCGGATGGGAGATCAAAAGGGGGGGAATTCTTATGCTATTTAAGGAGGTCCCTAGTTTTGATGTTAAGTACACTAATCAAGTACACTTTAATTTTTGTGTTTGATTCTTCTTAAATTTCTTTCTTGGATTCTCGGTTGTGAGAATGGGAGAAGGTGTGAATTAGTCAAAGATTTATAAGAGTGTAGGGATTGGGGTCGGGAGAGAGAAATTCTATGTGATTGTAAAAATTTTTATATAGTGGTATTTTCTCGGTCCGTGGTTTTTCTCCGATTTTAGAGTTTTCCACGTAAATTCTTGTGTTGTACTTTTTATGCTCTTCTTTATTTGTCCCTTAGGAATGAATGGGGATCTGTTTATCCCAACAAGTGGTATCAGAGCCCGGTTCGGGTGCTTATAAAGTTCTTAGTATGTTCTGTGGTTGCAGCATAGTCTGACCTTGCACATCAGAAAAGACTTTATGAGAGGAAGAGGGTTATTCATTAGGCTAAGGGTGGCATGAAAAAAGTGAAAAAAACTAGTGGCACAAGGGGGTTAGAAGAACAGCCGGATGCGATGACATCTCCTTTCTTGCGGTGAAATGCGTCTGACTATGGTGACAGTGGCGTGGCAAGGGTTAGGATTTGCGGGACAACAGTTTTTGGTGGAGTTCTTGGACCTGCAGCAATGTGAATTGTTGGGACTCCCGGTGGTGGAGTTGGCTTAACAGCGGCATGGGGTTTTCCATGGGGTCAGCTCAAGGGAACAAGTTTTCTGGTAATGATTGGTGGAGTGGGGAAGCGACAATTCAACGGGGAAGATGACGATGTGGCTTGGTATCGGGTAGCGCTAGATCGGTAAAGAATAACGTGGATTCAAATGACAAGTGGGGAAAACATCGTGAATTCTAGAGGATTGGAATCAGCTTCAAGTGACGACACTTTCAGTAGGAAAAGGGTTAGGACAAACCTGGTGTAGCTTGGCGGTAAAAGGCAGTGACGTCATGTCAGTACAGACAGGTTTTGCTCAAGGTGTAGCAATGGTGCGATGGTTGCTCAAGGTGGAGCAACGACACGGTAATTGCTTACAGTGGAGCAATGGTGACGTTGTTGGTCAAGAAGGAGTTGGTGCGGCAACAACTCCGAATGTTGAGTTAATATTATTGGGGATCCTTATGATATGTTCAGTTGTCATAGAGAAGGATGTAATAATATTAGCTGGTCCACAAGTTTGCACACGGACATTAACTTGGCAGGTGATGTAGGGTGTATGGTGGATGTATATCGATGGCTGATGGACTTCCAGGGGAGCCAAGTGTTGGAAATAGCACCATAAGTATCACCAGATATTTTTTAATATGTACCGCATGAAATTCTTAGAATGGTTGATTCTAAGTGGTCTACTCATATGGTGGAGTAGGATTCTCAGGGTTGAGAATGAATTGTTGGTGAAGACAATGATTCTTAGAATGGTTGATTCTAAGGGATTCTCGGGGTTGAAAATGAATTATCAGTAAAGACAATGATTTTTTTATTATTTTGACAAGGTGGAGATTGCTGGTTTTGTCAAAATAAAAATAAGGTTATTTTTTGTCCCACATCGGATGGGAGATCAAAAGGGGAGGAATTCTTATACTATTTAAGGAGGTCCTTAGTTTTGATGTTAAGTGCACCAATCAATTACACTTTATTCTTTGTGTTTGATTCTTCTTAAATTCCTTTATTGGATTCTTGGTTGTGAGAATGGGGAGAAGGTGTGAATTAGTCAAAGATTTATAAGAGTGTAGGGATTGGGATCGAGAGAGAGAAATTCTGTGTGATTATAAAAATTTTCACATAGTGGTATTTTCTCGGTCCATGGTTTTTCTTCGATTTTGGAGTTTTTCACGTAAATTCTTGTGTTGTACTTTTTATGCTCTTCTTTATTTGTCCCTTAGGAATGAATGAGGATCTATTTATCCCAACATATTTCTCACTGCCGCTAATCGCCAGTCCTGCCTTGTTCTAGGCTTCTGCACTATTCCATGTTCTCGTGTAAGTCTATTGTTGGCCCTCTCCCACTTTTCATACTCTGATTTTCTTCAGCAGCTTTCAGCAGCTTTCGTCTCTTCTCTCTCCGTTGTTTCACCTGCACACCTAATTGGATGCGCCACTGTGGTTATTTGTTAATTGATTTTTGTTTCCATCCGGGAGTTCTGTTGCCTCTGCCTTCCGCCTGTCTCAACACAATCTGATTTCCACGTTTCTTCTTCCTTTTCGTTTCGTCGCCCCTGCCTTCCACCTGAGTATTTAGGTGTTCTTCTTCTCCCATCTTCCTGTCTCTTGCCTTACATGATTACCGACCTTCACCATTACTGCCATACCTTCTCAACTGAGTTTGGCTTCTGTAATTGTAGTTATGCGTTGACGGCGAATTTGGAGGTTGCTATTTTAGGGAAATATGTGGAGATGCTGCTGATCAGTGGATTTGTTGATTCTGTTAGACCATCAGGATTGAAGTGAAAGGTGTTCCCTTCCTATTGTTTGTTGTTACTCTTGTATTTTGTGTCATGTTTGGAATATCATCTCAAATGATCATCTCAGTAAGCCCAATATTTTGTTAAATTCGACACCGTGTTAGTACCTTTACTGTGAATACATGATGTGTCTTTTAGAGGTATGGGATAACAATGGATTTGTTGATTCTATCAATGCATTGGGATTAATGTAGAGGTGCTTGCTTGTTAGTGTTTCTTGCTTCTCTTGTGTCTTGATATCATTTTACGTCATTGTAACAACAAAATTTTATATTTATTAAATAATAAACAAAAAAAAAATTACAATGATAATCCAAGATGGATTGAACTTGAGAATTTGAGTAAACAGTTTCTGGTTATCCTCTGATTCCTCTCTTGAGTTGACTTCTTGACTTCTTTCAACTTTCGGAGTCGGATCTTTGGATGAAGCTTGTTCGAGCTCGAGTTTGGCTTGAAGAACGTTTGTCCGGAGGCATCGAGCCTTTGTTTGGATCAAACGTTGACTTGAAGATTTATCGCGAAGAATTCCGTTCAATTTGGTAGAACACTGTTGACTTCACGAATATTGTTGGATGAACTTGATTTGAAGAAATGTTGAATCTGAGGGGCTCCGCACCTTGATCTCAGATTGAATGACGTTTCTAGATTGATCTTTGAAGAATAACTTGATCTTCGTAGAGATTTCAAGTTTCTTCAGAGTTCTCCAGGTTTTCAAGATTTTCAGAGTCTCTGGAATGAGGATTGAAGACCCTTATTTATAGGTGGAGAAAATAACCACTTGAGAGTTATTTTCTCCTTCAAAAGCTATATTGGGCTTTTCTCCTTTAATTAAGTCTGCTGGATTGGATATGAGCATATTTAATTTAATTAGACCTGCTGGATTTGATTTGGGCCTATTTAATTTAATTAGACCTGCTGGGCTAGATTTGATATGGGCTTAGTTGATTTGGATCAGGCCCACTTGACTTATTTTCTAAGCTTGCTGACTTGGGTCAGGCCCACTTAACTGGAATTGAGCCCATTTGACTTGGATTGAGCCCATTTGATTTGGATTTTGGCTCAAATAATTATATTAATTATCAATTATTTATTTATTTTAGAAATTAATTTATTTAAATTCCTTAATTAATAAACATTTAATCAATAGTTAATAGCATTTATGTTTATTAGGCAATAAAATTACAAGAATTTCGTTCAACTGCATTGTATTGCTACTTTGTTGTGAGTTCATGTGATTTTGGAAGGCATTATTGAAGTGTTGTAAGGAACTTAAATTTATTCTCTGGCTGGGTCGAGATGCTTCAGTGGGAATCTTGTATTGACAATCAGGATATTAGGGACTAATGAATAGTTTATTATCTAATTTTTCTACTGCAATCAGGTTATATATGGTGTGCATGATCTACGTGACCTATCTTCTTAAGAGATTAGAAAACTACAGCCGTAAAACTATTTTTTGCTTGTTTGTTTATCATTGCTCGATAATTTGTTCCTATAATTCTTATTTCTTCCAAACTCATGCAAAAACCTTGACTGTCTTAACAAGAACTTCTACTTTTGTTTGATCTACATGATTACTATATGTTAATATGTATTTTCCCATATCAAATATGTTTCTTGTGTCCCAAATTACAAATATCTTGGTTATGGTTATTTTCTCATGATGATGGTTTTACTTTAGAAGATGAAGTGGATGAGAAAAGTATATGTTGATAAGGTTGTTTTCTTGAACATTCAACTAAGGGGGGATGGACACTTCCATGCTTTATATTTAAAGCTTTCCATCAATTCCTCCTTCGTCAAATTTATTATAGCAACTACTTCACGTAAAAGTTATAATGTTTGTGACTTTGTGTAATGTAAAATATAAAAATATTGAAAACAATTATTAATATGTTATAATGTTCATCTAATGTAAAATATAAAAATATTGACAACATTTACTAATATATTTAGTAAAATTCAAATTTTCTAACACCTCAAGAATTGAGGTGTGCTGCACTAGTTATTATCTAATGTAAATATTCAATCTTTGTAAATGAGTAGAGTAGAGTGGAGAATTCGATGATCAGCTTGCAATTCCACAAGCTAATAATTATTTTGTTTGCATTTTTTTTTTTAGTTAAATGAACGTCATCGATGAATAATAGTTTTAAACTTGTTTCATAAACTAATTGAATTTAAAAATTGTACAGCTTGATTGTTAAAAATTCATGATCTTGTTTAGTTTTAGTATGTATTCATGGTCAAAATCGTTAAAAACTGACAATACATATCCTTGTTTAATAATTAAATAAATATTTTATATTAATATATATACATTGATGATAATAATTGTGATTATTTAATAAATTATTTTAGGAGTATTTCTTCTTAACTTTATTATTATTATTATTATTTTGTTTAAGAGTAGTTAACAATATTAAGTGTTTTATGAATATAAAATATTCTTTTGTTATTCACAAATGAAAATATTTATATGTTTATTAACCTATTTGCAACATGAAATGCAAACATAAGCATGAATGAGTAGAATTTGAAAATTTTATACTATAAAGTGCATTTTTAATTATAAATAAATATAATATCAAATGTGATTGCGAATATTAACGAGCTATTAGAATTATTCAACACCAATTATTAAATCTTAGTATAGTATAATTTTACTGATTTTTCATCAAACCAATATAATTGTGATTTATATTTTTACAAAAGCAGAATTTAAATGGCGTTAACAGCGAAGAAGATCAGATTATCACGCTATGCATGAGGTATTATCTACTGTAATTGGTTGTAATCTTGTAGGGTCCACCCACATGAGAGAGAAAAGGTATGAATGGTTGAGATCAGATCAGGTTTACATTTGAATTGATAGTTCAAATGTTATTGCACATAATTCTAATAATTTAATTTAATTTATTATCTCCACTTGGATTTTATTTCTTATTACAGCATACGATTGTTCAACTTGTTACATCATTAATCACTTTATTTAATATTTTTCATAAATGCACGTTATTCATACCTGCTTAGTTACATCATGTTTCAACTCCCTAAAATTGCAACTTAATTATTACTGTTACTGGGTTTTATAATAGTGACAATATACAATAGTTTTTATAAATTAATATAAGATTTGAATCAAATTCACAAAGGTAAATATTCCGGCTTATCCATTATATTCCCGAGACATTGAATTATTATTCATCACAATGAAAAATACTACTCTTTATTTTTAATATACTGTGATTATTTATATTAATAATTCATTTAGAAAAATAATAATTCAGGCTAAAGAGTAATAATACTTTTTAGGAATTTTATCGGTTTAGAACCTGAAATTTATGTTAACTATCAATTTAAGGTTTGAATTATATATTTTATTAATAAGGGACCTGATTAATTTAAAACTATCAATTTAAGGCTCAAAATATTAACACCGTTAATCAATCTCTTGATAGAAGGTGAAGCGTGAGTTAATTTTCCACGTGGCATCCAAATCATATTTAAATTATAAATTAAAAATGATTTAAGCTAATCGTAAAGATCAGGACCCTTCATTATTTTTCATCTTTTCTTTGTTTAATTATAGTTCTCCTTAAAATTATGCAGTTTTTTAATGTTGATTGAATAGCATTCTTGTCAAAGCTACTTGAGTCTTCACCAGTGACTCCATTAATTAATACATGAGAAGCACTTAAATAAAGAAAAATTCAATTAGATATGTACCAGACATTTTATCAAACACTTCATGGGCATTAGTTTGGAACTAATGTCTTTATAGTTTAAATCAATGCCTAATGATATTTTATCTAAATTCATCATCAGTCTCCCCATCCACACCGACCACCAATTTTGATTCCAAATCAAAGAGAAAAATGAGAGTTATAAACATATTTTAAATCAAATCGTATATGATATGAAAAGAAAAAAATCTTGAATTGTTTGTCACTTTCGTATTAGAAGTTATAAATTATCTAAGAATCCAGTGCTCTAGAAGTGTTTCTTGGCAATAAAAATAGAATTTGACGCTACAACAAATAATTTATTGGATTCTACTCTCTTGTTTTGTATATGATTGCATATTTGAGAAAGGTGGAGGAAATCTTGGAGATAATTCTCCCTGTAAACATTCTAACGATGTAGAAGTCAATAAAACAAAGATATGAAAATTTTCTGCAGAGTATTTTACGCATAATCCATGGATTCATTCCGAAATTTGGATGAGTTCTTTGTATCCCACGTCCTAATCTTTAGGAAATAGATGAAGCTGCCTTCTTTCTCTTACTAATTAATTGATTCAGTCAAATTTTATTTAGTTAATGTTTTAAATTAATTTAATTCCACGTAGGAAGTTAATTTGAAAATTAATTACATATCAACATACGTTAAAAATTAATTAACGGTGTCACTGTTTTAAGCTTTGAATCAAGAGTTTTTAATAAATTAGGCCCCTAATCGAAAGATGAAATATTTCAAGCCTTAAATCGATAATTATTATATATTTCAGGTCTTGGATTGAAAAAAATCATTTTTTAAGACACTTTTTTGTAAAACAAATTTTTTTGTAAAATGGGTCGATCCATTACTAAAGTATATTTATTTTTAGTTAATATATATTAATAATAAATCATATTATAACACCTTAAAATCATACTTTAATGCATCATTAATCATATTTTTTAAAACATATTTTAACAATCATTAAACATACTTTATTTTATAATAGACATATTTTAACACGTCTCACGAACTATCTCACAACATATATAACGTCTCATAAGAGAGTGTCATATTTTTTATTTAAAAAAATAATAATTTATTTCTTTAAAAAATAATTATTTATATGCTATAAAATAATTTTATAAAGTAGAGTGGATATATACTTAACCTGTTTACATCAATTCACTCATTTATTATTATATTATACTTATAATATTGAAATGTGGAGCTTACCATTTCAATGCTAATTATTTATACCTTGTGCTAGCATGAATTCCTTATAATTAATTATGTAGAATTTTAATTTCGTTTCTAGACATCAATTATATAAAATATGATAAAGTATTACGTAGACTTGTGTAACACTCAAAATATATCAAGTGTATAGAATTTTAATTTCGTTTCTTGTGAATTCCTTGTATCTCTTAGCATGTAACCACCATAATACATGGGATCATTATATATTTATTTGATAATAAATAATTTGAATTTATTAATTAATTTTTTTATAAATATTTTTATCTCATTATATAAGTGGTGAAAATGGTGTCTTAAAAGTGAGTCAAGGCCTACAAATCATTTTTTTTTTGTTATTCTAATATTTTTTCTTTTCTTATTCATTCATTCATTTAAAATTAATAATAGATTAACCCAATTAACTTTTCAATACACTTTGTTTAGAAAAATCTCACACCTCTTAAAATAATGTTTATTTTGTTTTCATTCATGCATAATGAATTAAATATTGGACATTGAAGCGCCACACATGTAATAGTTGAGGATAAAGCAAATACAAAATATTTTTTTTTAAAATACATAAAATTACTATTCACAACCTAATTACAATGTTGAAAAGGAATATTCAAATTAGAATTAAGAATCCGTAGACACCAAAAGAAATATAATCAAATAAGAAAACATAAAATTAAATTAAAGCATTATTTACAGAAAAATTATAAAATAAACACCAAAATACCAACAATATTGTTCAAATGATGGACGCTAAAAAATGCAAATACTTAGGAACACATTAAGATACCAGTAAACAAAATTGTATACAAAGTATAACAATATGAACATCAATTCTATTCTTCAAACAAAAATATATACAATGATTTATTTTCATAGAATAAAGTTCTTGGATCTCAATTAAAGCCTTAAGTATAAGATCCTTAATTTTCATGAGGAATCAAATGACAATATGAAGAAGTGAGTAAAAAATCTCATCTTACTTGATATCTTTAATTCCATATACATTATGTAACCAAATCAATCACATTGTTCTTACTTTAAGTTTAGGAATATAATATGCTATAATAATAATACTCAACAAAAAAAATATAATTGATTATGATTTGCTCAGCATCTCCAAATTTAGACTAAACTCCACCACTGACTACATAGAAGACTTGAGTCGATCACCATCCAGGGTGAAGTGGAAGAGAATTTGAAGAGAATTTAGACTTGACAGCTTATCTTAAAATATATTTAGGTTTTAAAAAAAATACTCTTAAATATCAATTAAAATCTAATTAATAAGATATTGAATGTACTTTATATGAATCTATAAAGGTATAAATTTACAAAGATTTAAAATTAAAATTAAAAAAAATTCAAAATTTCTGAAAAATTGGTACACATCATCTTACCAAAACCTTAGGAGATGATTAATGGCAAATTTCAAAGTTCACATAGTAATGGTTATAGTATGAATGATCTATAGCAGAATTTAATGAAAAATCTTGTCAATTTATATAATTTTATCTTAAAAAAATTAAAAGAATTGCTTAATTCTATCACAAATAGTGTAACTAAACTAATACAAATAAATTAAGTTTCTAACTAAAACTAAAAAAAAAATATTAATACATTAGAAGTTAAGAAAATGAATTTTTTTTTGATAATTTTATATTTAGTCAAACAATTTAAAAAGAATAGCACATAATTTACTCATCTTAAAATTTTATGCAAAGGAATGCTTTTACTTTTTGTATGTGGATTAAGGAATATTATTATTTAATGTGTAGTGAGTTGTTTTATTAGTGAATGTTATGTCCCATATTTTAATTGTATTAGTGGGTGTGTGTGAGTGTCATGTATATAAAAAATTAAAGATTACTCTTTGGGTGGGACGCCCGAAATGAAAGGCTTGAGAAGTTGGATGATGTTCTCTAAGGCTTTGTGAGATATTCACCTCAACAAACAGTCTCTGTAGGATCGTTGGATTCATTTTGTGTATTTGACTGGACATTCTTGTTGAAATGTGGGCCCTTGTTATTCTAGCTACTTCTTACTCTTTGCAATCCCTTATTGCCGTGAGGAAGAGAGTGAATATGAATGTTGGTCCTTCTCGTGATATGTTGTCTGAGGTCGCCAGTTGTGCTAAGAACCACAAGTTGAATGTTTCTCTGGTTTACAAGCTCCTCCGCCCCAATGACCCTGATGATAGAATGTTTATCTTTTCAAGAATTTGGCACAAGTGGATCCCTAAGAAATTTTTTGGCTGATCGATAGAGGCAGACTTCTCACTAAGGATCGTGTTTGGTTCCCTAATGGAGATAGAGAGTGTGGATTTTGTATCCGCCACACTTAGACGACTTCACACTTGTTCTTTCATTGTCCTTTTGTACCGGAGGTGTGGAAGAAGGTGAAATAGTGGCTGGGATGGAGTAGGCCGGTTCACACTATCCAAGCAGGCTTTAAAAGGATCTACAAAGATAAGTGGGCTTCTCTTCAACTGAAAAAACGGTTAACGTTAGCACTTGCTATCTACATGGCGAGAGTGTGGATCATAGAAATGCAGTCCTATTTGGCAATGCTAATATCTTCACAACGCAACTAGTAGATTGAATTATTCTAGAAGTGTGTAGATTGGAGTTGTTATTTTAATTTTTTTGTGCTCTTTCCCTAGTTTTAGGATGATTTGCTTTTGTTCGGAGTTGTAAACTTTTGAACTGCAACGTGAATAATATTTACATTTTTCAGAAATCATAGATTTTTTAAATTTCATTCTTGATCTCCTGTTAAAATCAATAATACTATTTGAGTGTGTATACATATATATATAGTTGCATTCTGAACTAAAAATTTTACGTGGACTAATAACATGTACATATTTATTGTGTGATATGCATGTGTTTTTTTTTTGTTTCAAGCAGGAAGCATCCACCATTGTTTAGTATTTAGTGACATGCATACATATTATTGAGCTCTGTCTGCGTAATCACACTTTCGGAGTATCTTAATGGTAAAATTGTGTTCATCAATGAGGTATGTTGGCAGAGAAAAGTACAGATGGAAATAAATGAAATTTCAAAAGCACTCTGTTTTACTATGGTTAGAAAGAGAAAGAAATATTCCTGTACTTTCTTATTTAGTTTTTGTTTATCAAAGCTCATGTTAAACTCAAGTTGATGAACATGACCACTGTTAGTTGCAGAACGAAACAGATTAGTTGTGGCCAATTGGGACAAAGATGCTTTTAGAATAGGTTTATAGAATAGAACAGAATAAACAGCAGGAAATTAAATCAAAGCATCTGGAACCCTTGATTTTTCTTCCTACACTGTACCATAAATGCGTTGATGGACTTCACACTTCAACCTTTAACCTCTTCGATCTCTACCTGAAATTCATCGCCCCCAAATGTTTCTCTGTTAAGTTTTGCCGATTAGTAAGTTTTTCTCTTTTCCCTTTGCCTACAAATTTCTGTATCTTGTTGGCTTTATCGTATGGCTGTCGCTGGCTTAATTTAATGGTGTTGTATATTTGTTTGTAAATGTATCCAAATTATAGATGGGGCGATCAAATTCAGAACTTGTATGAATAAGGTAATCCTGCTGAATTAGTTTCATAGATTGTGGCTAGTTTTTGGATTTTCTTCTGTTCTTTCTTCTTTCCGGATATTGGGTTGTTTAATTTTACTTTAGATGAATGCAGCAAAGTTGTTGATGACCTAACTTAGTTGAATGGGTTGCTTCTCCAATTTTACAGCTCACTGGTATGTGATTGTTACAGTCAAAAGGGAAGAAGGATTGGGAATGATTTGCTGGTGTAGTTAGTTTTGACAACAGATAATGGAAAGAATGGTGTGGGATATGAGGAATCTAGTGTTGGTATTAAGAATCACACCACTCTGCATATCTCGACTTCACAAAGAGGTCTTATAAGTGATGAAACTTCGGAGAAAGAGTTCAATGGAGGTTTTTCTGCTCTCTCTAAAAGGCTACGGTTCCTTAAGTTTGGTAATTTGGCTTCACCATCTGCCAGGTTTCAACGGATTGCCGAGGAGAGGGATGAGGTTTCACGGACTGTACCTTCTTCTAGCAGTCTTCATATCCGCGAGCGTTTTCATAGGATCATTTCCCGAAAATTGGACTGGAATAATCTGAGGAGAATTTGCAAAGAATGGATTAAGGATCCCATGAACATGGCTCTTTTTATCTGGATTGTTGGTGTTGCTGTTTCTGGTGCTATTTTGTTCATGGTGATGATTGGAATGTTGAACCATGCCCTCCCAAAGAAGTCGCAGAGGGATGCCTGGTTTGAAGTCAATAATCAGATTCTCAATGCTCTATTCACTCTCATGTGTTTATACCAACACCCTAAACGAATATATCACCTGGCCTTACTTCTGAGGTGGAGATCAGAACATGTGCTGAAGCTCCGGAATGTTTACTGTAAGCACGGTACCTATAAACCCCACGAGTGGGCCCACATGATGGTGGTTGTGATTTTATTCAATGTAAACTGCTTTGCTCAATATGCATTGTGCGGTCTCAACTTAGGGTACAAGAGGTCAGAGAGACCACCTATAGGGGTTGGAATATGTATATCTATCGCAATTGGTGCCCCTGCAGTTGCTGGAGTTTACGCTATGCTTAGCCCTTTAGGGAAAGATTACGAAACTGAAATAGATGAAGAAACACAAAATCGAGTTACCACCGAAGGTAGTAGTAGTAGTATGGCAGATCAATCTAGGAGACAATCACTTGAAAAGAGATTCTCATTTGCATCTAGAGATGAGGAAAGCACTGTGGTGACTAGACCACGTTGGAGTGGAGGTGTTCTTGATTTCTGAGATGATATCTCTTTAGCCTATCTGTCATTATTCTGTAGCTTCTGTGTTTTTGGATGGAATATGGAGAGACTTGGACTTGGCAATATGTATGTGCACATTGCGACTTTTCTTCTATTTTGTATGGCTCCATTTTGGATCTTCAATCTGGCTGCTGTTAATATTGACAATGAGACTGTAAGGGAGGCATTAGGTATCACTGGGATTTTCCTATGTGTGTTCGATTTACTCCATGGAGGCTTTTGGAGAATTCAGATGCGTAAGAGATATAATTTGCCTTCGTACCAATTCTGTTGTGGTAAACCGGCTGTGAGCGATTGTGCTCTGTGGCTTTTCTGCTGCTGGTGCTCTCTAGCTCAGGAAGTGAGAACTGGGAATGCATATGATATTGTGGAGGACAAATTTTGTCAGAAAAAGAGCGAGGGCGAGCAGCTGGGCTTGTCACCATTAAATCGAGAAAATGGTGAATTTGAGTTCAGATCTAATCCTAGTTCTCCCTTCGGGAACAGTCCTTCTCCATCCCGTATCATTAAGGCTAACTCCCCGAGCCCCGCCCGATTTCCCCGGGAGTACAACAGTCCAGGAAGGCAGCTTCCTTTAATTGAAGAGGAGTCTTTGAAAAGAGGTAACGATGAAACGATGACACCGCCGAGTCCTGCAGTAATTCAACGAGAAGAGGTGTAACTCAAGCTCAGGCTAGTTTTGAATTGTCTCATACTTTGTGATATTGATGCTTGTAGTATGTTTTTGTTGTAGATTGCTCAATTGTTGTGTATATAGTTATATGCCAATTTGATCTTCGATCTTATGTTATTATGTGAATATGAAAGTCTTTTGTGAAATTGTTTCACTTTTTCTTGGTTAAATCACTTTTCTTTTAGAATTTCTAACTTTTAAGGCCGCGGATATCTACACCTCTTCTTTTACTTCATACACCTTTTTTCTAATACACACATCATGTTCAAAATAATAAACATCTTAAGGATAAATACACCCACCTTAAATGACATATATACCCTTAACATATACATCCATCTAAATTCTTTTAAAATTATCCAAATTTTCACTTTACTCATACACCCACACACCTTTTTCATTCAAACACCACATCATTCAACCAAACACATACAATCCACCACTGTCATCCATATTCCCCATTCAAACGCAAGAGAAAGAGAAGAAGAAGAACAAGAAAAGAAGAGAAACTCAAATTCAAACCCCTACATCTCTCTCCCACCTTTTCTATTTTTTGACAACAAAAAACATCACAATGAGTGATATAATATTGAAAATTTAGAGGAATTAGTATTTAATTTTATAGTTATATTGCGTAATTTTTTTCTAAACCCATGAACTAAGTTATTTTGAACCAAAATAGGATCATTTAGTCGTTGTGTGATCATGTTTGGCACAAGAAATTGTAAAAATTGGATTAGATTGTTCGGCCCTGGTCGAACGCAAAACGAAGCTTCTGTTCGGCCAGGGCTGGACGAAAAATCATGAAACTTGCAACCAATGCTGGCTGAGAGATATACATATTTTCATCCAGTGATGATCGAACAATCAAGGAAATCTCGTCCAACGCTGGTCGAACGATCACATATCTAGCATCCAGTCTTGGTCGAACATACCATGTAACCTAAACTAACGAAACCATCAACCAACATTGGACGAAGAATCTTAGATCGCTCATTCGACGTTGGACGAAAGTTTCTAAAACTTTCGTCCGTCATTGGTCGAAAATTTTGACGACTTCCGTCCGGCATTGGTCGAACAATTTATGAACCCTCAGCCCTGGTTGAACGTGATTTCCGCGACATCATGAATGCATAAATGCTTAAAAAAAGTTTTAAATCGGTAATAATGTTTAAAATAACACAACTTAAGCTTCTTAACTGCTTCTTGCTCCGACATGTTACTTTGTGCTTGATTTTTTTGAATTTGAAATGGATTGAGAAGTGAGTTGTTCTTCAATTACTATTTTGTTTTTAATTAAAAAAAAAACAAAGGGGTGAATGTGGAGGAGGGGATAAGAGGTGTATATTATTATGTTGTTTTAAGTGAATGTATTTTTGGTAGTGGGTGTATTGTATTAAATGTTGAAATATGAGTGAGTAGGAGGTGGGATATGTTTATTAAGGGTATTTTAGGGTTTTAATTTTTGTATTTTTGTAAATAAGATAATATAGGTGTATAAAGTAAAAAAAGAGGTGTGGATATTCGCGGCCAACTTTTAATTTATTCTACAAGTCGACAGTGCTCCATACAGGTTTATCCTATCCTTTCTTATTTGTCGTTAAGTTTTTTTAGTGAAACTGAGGAAAATTGGTGAGATTAAGAAGAAAAAAAACAAAAAATCTTAAAAAAGATCAACTATATGTTGATGTTCGAGAATCACTAAAATGGCTCGATACATAAACCATGTAATAATTATAAAAATAAAAAATAAAAAAATCACTTTATATTAAAAATGTTATATTTTTCATCTGTCTTACTGATTATTCATGATACAGTTTAATAGATTAGTTATTATTTTTTCTTAGTAATATTACTTTTGTTAAAAATATTATTATATTTTATTAATTCTATAAATTGTTCGTGAAATTAACTTTCGTAATTAGTTATTATTTTTTATTAAAGATGTTATCACTTTTAATTTATATTATAAATTGTTCATTAAATAGTTCAAATTACCGTTATCAGTTTTTATCAACCATGTATTACTTTTCTAATAAAAGCTATCACTTCTTTATCTTCTCACTTACTGAGTACTCACATTAAGTCTTTGTCATTATGAATTATTCATAACATGATTCAAATAAAAAACTATCACTTTCATTTGATTAGTATTTTTTATATTAAAAAAATATTATTATTTTTTAAAAATATTATCACATTTTATAAATTTATAACATTTAAATTAAAAAATAAATTAAATGAGTAATAAATTTTAAATTATTATATTTTTAGGATAAAAATAAATTAAATAAGAAAAACATAGTAAACATATATCTACTTATAAAATCTAATTAATTTTCCTTTTATAATTAATTAGTTATCAATATTTTTACTTAAAAATATTACTCACTTTTCATTTATACTCA
This sequence comes from Pogostemon cablin, assembly GCA_023678885.1. NCBI lineage: Eukaryota > Viridiplantae > Streptophyta > Magnoliopsida > Lamiales > Lamiaceae > Pogostemon > Pogostemon cablin. Next base: position 36,260,889 of record CM042963.1, read on the forward strand.
ATAAAATACATTTACACCATTATAACGTTTCATCATATTTATAGTATTTATTACTCCCTCCGTCCACTACAAATGTGGATATTTACTTTTTGCACGTGAATTAAGGAATATTATTATTTAAGGTGTAGTTGGTAGTTATATTAGTTGGGTGTATGAGTCCCATAAATTTATTGTATTAGTGATGTGTGTGGGTCTCATGTATTTAAAAAGGGAAATATGAACCTTTGATGCAGATACTCAAAATGGTAAAATGTGGATCTTTCGGGCGGACGGGACGGAGGGAGTAAAATATTATTCCTTCTATTCACTGTAAAGAATAATTTGTATACTCTTATTATCACTCTTGGGAGTATGTTTTGTTAAAAAAAAAGTTGGAAATAAATTAGGCAACAATTAATCCTGGATTGCAATTAGGCAAATCCAAGAAGTCCAAATACGACCGAGTTCGAAATTAAGACCAACTTGTCAAACAGCGGAAAGTCATAACTCATAACCTAGACGTAAAAGGAAAACACAAGACAGTTATTACTGTTATATAATATTCACGAACCCCTTTTTACCCCTATTTCCTTCTTTCATTCCTCAAGAATCAAGATCGTTTTTTTTTTAATATTTTTTTAATTAATTCAATTTTAAGGAAAAAAAAAAACGCGGCTGCGCAGGGCTGCTATATTCTTTCTTTCCAATCCGAGTGATTTAAGAAACCACAAAGAAGGCCGACTTGCTGTCTCCACCACTTGTTCATTTATGTAAACCCTAAACTAATATTTACTGCTAAACACCTCCCAGCCTCAAGAAAATAGAAATAAACTTATTCAACTGAATCATTCTCCCCCCTTTCCTTTTCTGATTCAATTGAATTCTCCTTCACTTGTTCGGAATTCTATTGCCCCCAATTTGGAGCACCATGGTTCAAGAAAAGGGTGATGTGGATGATAATGGAGATGGGGTGGCGTGGTTTAGGGGTTCTATGATTGGGAAAGGGAGTTTCGGCCGTGTGTATTTGGCTACTTCCAAGAACCCCAGATCAAGATACAGCTATTTCCCTTCTGTAATGGCGGTCAAATCCGCAGAGGTTTCGGTCTCGGGTTCAATTCAGAAGGAGAGGGAGGTTCTTAGCAATGTCAAAGGTTGTCCTGATGTGATTAGGTGCTTCGGCGAGGAGACCACAATGGGGGGTAACGGTGCTATGGTGTATAATTTGTTGCTGGAGTATGGCTCCGGTGGGACGTTGGCGGAGAGGATCAAGAATTCCGGCGGCCGTGGATTGCCTGAAATTGAAGCCAAGGTGTTTGCTCGATGTCTGCTGAGAGGATTGAAACATATCCACGGTGTTGGGTATGTTCATTGTGATATGAAACCTGAAAACATTCTGCTCGTTCCCGATTCCAGAATTAGAGAATTTACTGAATTCAGAGCCAAAATTGGCGATTTCGGATTGGCAAAGAGGGGGAATCTTCAGAGCAAGAAGAGGAAATTGGAACCCTACTTGAGGGGTACTCCTCTTTATTTGTCACCTGAGGCTGTGATCGATAATGTGCAGGAATCCCCTGCTGATATTTGGGCACTTGGGTGCATTGTTCTTGAGATGTTGACGGGGAAGCCGCCGTGGTCGGAGATGAAGGAGTTGAGTGCAGAGGAGCTTCTTAAGAAGATAGGGGAAGGACGTGAATCGCCTAAAATCCCTAATGGGATATCCAAGGAGGCTAGGGATTTTCTCAAAGGGTGTTTTGTGAAGAATTCAATGTACAGATTGACTTGTGAAATGCTGTTGAATCACCCTTTCGTCGAAGGGTTGAAAGATTTTGATGTAATTGAGGAAGAGGAGGAGGAGGAGGATTTGAATGAGATTGAATCCATCTTGTTGGTGAATGGGACTGATAGTGAGCTCAGCTGTGGCTCGTCTGGAGACGAGTGGGGTGTCTTGTCTGAGGATGGCTCGTACTATTATTGGTCTGAAGAAGATGATGAAGACTATGCAGAGGATGAGGTCATATCCAGTCTCTCTGTAGAAAGAGAGTTGAAAGAGGAGGAAATGAAAGGTGTGATCGACTCCTCCAGCATTGATGCTGGTTTGAGTCGACCGACGAAGAAGTTGAGGGAGATACCGTCTCAAGACTATCCAGTTAGTTTCACCATACCTGCAGGAGCTTAGGGATGAAGAATTCGTTGACATCATTCACTCAATTTTGTTGTTGAGAAAATAGGCAACATTTTGATCATAGGTTCTATTCATTAGTCATACCCAATTATATATATAGGTTAATTGTATTCATTTATGTTATATAGAAGCAGCATATTGGATTAGATTGATTCTTTATTCAACAATGTGTGCTAATTTCAGCACTTATCTGAGATCTGTTATCATCTTTATTGAATCATACCATTCATAATGTAAAAGATCTGTTCATTTATCAGAAACAAGATTGGAGTTTTCTGTCAAAAAACACTGCATCAGATTATGGATCTTGCATATAAAACTGTTGTCTGAGTGTTGTTGATCATATCAATTCAGATATCACATTATACTAAAAAGTTATCACAGTATTTATATATCATTTGTCTAATGATGCTATAGAAAATTACACCAAATTAAATTGATGCATTACACTTATCTGTGATCTGTTACCATCTTTATTGAGTCATACCATTCATAATGTAACATATGATGTTCCAATATTTTTGGATTTTTCAGTCAAAAAACACTGCATCATAATGGATTTTGGATTTGATATAATACTCTGATTTCAGATTTATATTACAGAAACAGCTTCAGTTGGTCGATGAAAGCTACAGATCTAAACAAACTTGATGATCGATCTCTTTACTGTATTGCTACCTTCCCTCTTTCTCTCTCATCAATAATATACCTTCCTCAGCTGTTCTGTCACATGATGTCTTAAATTTCTCTTGATTGTTCAATCTGTATAACTGGAATATATTATCATGAGAATATTCTAAAAAACAAATTCAAGAAACATTTAATAGATCTAGATTTAATTAATACACCAAAAGTAGGCACAGTAAGTAATCTTTACAGAATGTTAAGATGGATGGACAATCAGACAAAGACAGGAATCACCGCTTTCTTTATCTTCAAGTTTCTCCCTCGTAAGGAAATTAATTCTTTTAAAAATAATAATTGTTATAATAGAAAGAATGATTCTTTCATTCCTCTGCTATTTTTTAGCTACAAAAGAACAAGAAAACGTTTTTGAACCCACCTCAGATGCGATATTGAAGTACCCATTTTTGGACTTCTTTTTATTTGATTCCAAACTTTATTCCTCATCATTTATATCACAACCAAATTTAACTAGTTGACAATTGAATCATCCATTTCCTCTCTTTTCCCTTTTAGTGTTTTTTTTTTTTCATTATCCTTTTTCTCCTATCACATTTTGGTATTAATTTTCATACTCCAAATTATAAGATGGTTGATTTGTAGGACTGTCACATTTTGGTATTAATTTTCATATTCCAAATTATATGATGATTGATATGTAGGAGAGATAAAATTAATACTCGAGAACGTATTTCTTTCTTTTCATTTCAATCTATATATATTTTTAAATTTGATGTCTCATTTAAATCTTTACATTTTTTTTATAGATGAGACCCACAAAAATTAATTAATGGAGTAGTATATCTTTATGGGATCGTACACAATATTAATACAACTACCCACTTATAATAAAATATTATACTTCCTCTGTCTCATCCTAATGGTTACATATTTCCATTTTTGGCGTCCCATCATAATGGTTACATTTCCCTTTTTAGCATATGAGATCCACACAAATTAATTAATTCTCTCTCCATGGGCCCACACACCATACTAATACACCTACCCACTTTATATTAAATTATTATTTCTCTCACCTCAATACACATTAAAATACTATATTCATTAATCCCCGTACAAAAAGTAAACGTAACCATAAGGATGGGACGGAGGGAGTATCTTTCAATCCACCCCAAATTAAAATGTTACATTCCTTAATCTCATAAAAAAAACAAATAGAGATTGAAATGGGACGGACAAAGTAGACCCAAAAGAGAAATGTTATAATTTTCCTTTCTCTCATGCATATTCGTGGAAGAAAAAATTTATGACAGTATAATAAAAATTATGTTTAGGATTTTTTCTTAGTGTATCTTTTATGACTAAATAACTACTCCTCCCGTCCGCCTCTAACGTCCACATTTGCTTTTTACGCGTATATTAAGGAGTATTATTATTTAATGTGTGGTTGGTAGTTGTATTAGTGGGGTGTATGGGTCCCATATATTTATTGTATTAGTGATGTGTGTGAGTCCCATGTGTTTAAAAAGAGAAATATAGACCTTTGGTACGGACATCCAAAATGACAAAATGTGGACCTATCCGGCGGAGGGAGTATATAAGTTAATTTTAACTCTAATTAATAACTTATACTCCATGCACTTCCTATTACAAATAAAACATTAATTTTAGTTGGAAAATATAATCTTTTTTCTACAAAGTACAAACATTCAACCCACTTTGTAAGGACCATGTAGAACAAGGAAAATTGATCACATACAATTAGTTGCCTATTGCATCTATTTTAGGCAGTTAATTAATAACTACAAACACCTTTTTCTAATCTGGTATTTAATTGCATTAAATGTAATTATACAAGTACAATATATAGACATTATTCTTACATTATATAGACATATACATGTAGTCAACGTATTTATCATATTATTACATATTTTAGTGAATTAAATTAAATGTAGATAAAAGTACAATATTGTATTAAATGTACCATAATCGTTGAAGTTATTATATTATTAAGTATTATTAATATAATTAAATGTGGACTGATTAGACTAGAATTTTGAAATTTTAACATTTTAGCATATCACTAGGATGACTGCGTTTTTAAATTTAGAATATCAATTACGAAATTACAATAAAATTAGTAACTTGTATGTCTTGATCTTGTATAATTGACTAAATTAAATTGAATCGTTAATATAAAAAGTAGAGAAGGTATTGCATGAAATTTCAAAGTTCACTCTAATTCATTACAGGCTTACAGCTACTATTATCTTAACAAATTATGATATGACAGAAATTAATGCGATTTTCTATTTCTCTTCATACCATATTACCATTATTACTTTTGCACTTATATTAAAAGCAATACTTTTTTTTCCCTTAGATTTGTCCAAATGATTTATACTTAATATTACGTTATGCACTCAAAAATAAATTTTTTCAATCCACGTGTGCACATAAATATTCAAAACTACGAGAGATAGAGGGAGTTTTTCTTTTTCTTTTTTTTTAAAGAAAGAAAAAGTATATTATAGAGGGTAAAAGTTTTACTCGAAAAAGTTTACATAATACATGTTGGCGAAACTTATTGGAAGTCTCACATCACTCAGCAAAAAGGAAACATAGCTAAAGGATACAATGACAAGGATTATTATTTCAATCTGAGAAATCAATATCACTCTTTAAGTGTTTCTTCTTCCAAACCTACCAACTTCATATTTATGAATTTATTTCATTCAACATCTTGTCGCTGTCCCAGGATTTATCTTGAAACACAATTTTGCTACGCGTGCTCCATATGATCCAAGTCGCACATACCCATACATCGCAAGTCAATTTATTTTTAACTTTGGCTTGGAACAAATTGCCAAACTGTAAGAGTGTACCTGTTGGGTTATTTGTTAGCGCAGTTTGAACTCCAAGCCAACAAAGCACCTGCTTCACAGTTTTTGGACAATTTTGCATTAGCATATCAAATGTCTTACAGTTTTTCCTTCTTTTTGCAGAGAATACAGACAGCGGAGGTGTTAGGTGGTAAGCTCTTTCTTCTCTTCAACTCTACGGATATTGGGTTTTCCTTTGAGGTATCCTCCTCACGAGAATTTGGACTTTTGTAGGAGCAAAACTTTTCCAAATCCTCTTTTAACTTTCAGCTTTGGTAGTATCCTGTGGCTTTCCTCTTGCTTCGATGATCCTATAAGCTTCGCTAGCCTTGTAATCTCCGAGATTGTTCAGCTTCCAGTCCCATCCATCTTTCTTGTCTTTAATGAAAGTGAACTTGTTTAATAGAGATAACAAATCAGCAAAGATGTTAGACTCTCTTACCCTGAGTTCCCTCCTCCAATTCCATGTCCCCCCTTCCCAACTCTCCATCTCAGCTACCGTTTTGTGTTTGCACTCACTCTAAGTAATACAGTCTGGAAAAAGATGATTTAAGAATTATATCCCCAATCCAAATATCATTTCAAAAATAGATATTTGTCCCATCTCCCACGACTCTTTCTACATTACGTAAGAACCAATTCCTTTTATCATCCTTAAAACACGACAAAACCTCTCTCTACCATCCTTTTCCCATATACCCTTCCCACTGGCTGACCAACAACTCCGATAAAGGGAGTAATTATTATGTATAAGGATAATATGAATTTAATTCTAATTTTAAAATTGTCATATCACCTTAATTAAAATATATAACATATTTTATAATTTATTTATTTTTAAATAAGTTATCCCTACAAATCTATTCTTAAACTACAACTTTACTGTAATTATAAATTTTTTTAAACTAATTTATGTTAGTTTTTATATACTTTGTGTTATTATTCTAATTAAATAGCCCAATTAACTTGTGGAGCCCTTTAAGAATTGGGTCTGTATCTTCTGTGTCACCTTTGTGTGACACTCTTTTGGATAAGTGATATATAAGAGAAAGAAGTGAAACTATACCCTAAATCAACCAGTCAACCCTTGGGGCAAGGGATTGGATTTCTCCACCCTGTCATGTGTCATTCCATAAACAGATGTTATAGGAGATGTCACACCAATATGTCACAGAACATCCCGTGCCTTAAGAATTGCGTAATTAATTGATCAATTAATATGTAGTAGTTTTATTTAATGATAGGAGTATATGTTTTTTTTAATAAATATATAATTTTTGTATATTCAGATTTTTTATTAAAAAATTAACAAAGAAATTGCTTACATTCAAATTTTTTATTAAAAAATTAACAAAAAAAATTGTTGATCAATCGCTAACAAACAGTATGCTTATATTTTTATTCATAGTATACTAAGTATATGTTTTTATTTAATAACTACATGAGTTGAATTCCTGTGTGCATCGTGGTGCATAAGATATTCAAATTATAATATTTTGTTCTAAATATAACATTTTGATGTTGTGGTTGTAATGATTTTTAATGCTCCATGTTTATTTTGGAAATTTCCATATATTAACACATATGATTGTGGCCAATTGCACACAAGACTTTATCTAAATATATATGTTTTGTATGCGGGTGAAAAAAGGATTTGCCTTATTAATTTGTGACCAATGTATTATAAAGTTATCAAAAACCAATATTTTTAACATGTTCACTGGTTAAATTTTCAGATAGTAGTTCCATGTCTTTATTATTGTTATTTTCATTATATTGAGGTTTTTAATTAAAAAAAAAAAAAACAAGTTGCTTGCGGTTAAAGAGTTCGATATTTTTTTTCAATTAGTGAACAAGCGTATTTTCTCTATTTATATTTTTTTTAAAAAAAATGAGATAATATATATACATTTAAAACTTGCTATAAATTTTATTTTTTCATTTCAAGTAATACAGAATAATTAAAAAATGTATATATTATACACATTCAAATCAAATTATTATATTAAATATATGTTGTTTTTATTAACATTTTGTATTATTTTATAATATATATTGAATTTAGAGAAAAAAAATACAACAAACCTTATTTTGAAAAAAAAAAATTAAAATTCAAACTCATAAATTGAGATTGTGCCTTTGTCTGAAAGTTGAGATTGTGCCTTTGTCTGAAAATTTTCCACATAATTAGTGAAGAAGCTAACAAGTGGTCCAGCTGGAAATAGCCCAACAAGTGGAAATATAAGAAAGAGCTTTACAACATTGCAAGCGTTTGCCCAAATCTGCTACATTTATTTATTGGGTCCGAGATTTTGTTTTGGAGCATCCGAATTGTAGATAACAAAATCAATGAAAATTCATTAATAACCTCATTCATTCTTCTAAATTCCAACTCATTTATTATGCCACTTAAAAAAAAAAAAAGTTTTTTTTACTTGGTCCACTCACACAAAAAAATACCCACTCATCTACACAGAAAAAAGAAGGAAAAATAAATATATCAAATAATAAGAAGAAAAGCAAACAAATCATCCCATTATTCTCTATGTAGAGCATGTAGATGATCATTTGATGGAAATTGTAAGTTTGGCACGTTTTTTTCCTTCTAACACGGTGTTGGTTTTTTTTTTTTTTTTTTCAGTAAAAATTTTAATATTGGTTGGTCAAAAATGTGAAAAAAATTCGATTAGAAATATCTGAAAATTTTGGGAAACTTCAGCCACTGATGACTGAAAATTTGAAGGTTTTTCGAAAGGGAGTTGTTGAATTTGATTAAAAAAAAATCAGGCATCCCTAGCTGAAATTCTTACAAGTTATCGGCGAACAAGTGGCGAAAATTAAAATGTCGAATTTTCAACCCTAAAAACATAAAATCTTAATTCATGGTTCTACATTTCTTAATTTTAAAATCTATTAATAGTTTCATTAACCAATTAACAATTTTACAATAGGGTTAATTGCGTCAAAAACCCTGACCTTTTCGCGAATTTTAAATTAGTCCAAACTTTTCAATATTTACAAATAAGTTCTCGACCTTTAATCTTTTTTTCAAATCAAGCCACCGGGCAGCGGGTGGCCTGTCCGGTGCTGACGTGTCCATCTCTCTTCCACGTCACCTTCCACGTGTACAAAACAACATTGTTTCGGCATTCCACCTGTCGAAAAGTTAATTTCATGAAAAGTCCCAACCTTCCTCCGATTGCGAATTAGTCCAAACTTTTGAATACCCAACTTTAACCCGTATTGCAAATCGAACCACCGGGCAGCTCGAGGTCTATCCAGACGCTGCCGTGTCATTGTATAAGCCAAGTCACTCTATATTTGTTAACAACTAGGCTTTTTTTTAATTTTTAAATTAAAATTTAATGTATATTCAAAAGAACGTCCTCATACGATAATTGTGTGAGGGGTTGTGGAAGACAACTTCTGAATTTCGATTAGATGATCCATACGATAATTGTTGTTGCTATTTAGCAATTAGAGTGTAGAAAAAAGTTTTGGGGACATGAATAGTGATTAATCGGCTCCTTCAATTATGTGGCTGATCTGTTCTTGGCCTTAACTATGCAGAAGTACATCGTAGGATTTTCTCTCTCCATCTACTATCGTGATTTATATTTTGATCAAATAATGTTAGTGTGTGATATATGAGGATTTTTTTAAATCTTAATAAATTAAAAAAATCAAAACAATGTATTTTTATTAACTAGTGTAAAGTAACGTGGCATATACAATTACACGTCAGCGTCCGGACAGCCCTTCACCCGGTGGTTCGAGTTACAATACGAGCTTAAAGTCAGGTACTTATTTGAAATTTTTTTAAAAGTTTGGACTAATTCGCAATCGGCGAAAAGGTTGAGACTTTTCATGCAATTAACTTTTTGACAGGTGGAAGGCCGAAACGACGTTGTTTTATACACGTGGATGAGAAATGGACACGTCAGCACCGGGCAGGCCTCTCGCTACCTAGTGACTTGATTTGAAAAAAAGATTAAAGGTCGAGAACTTATTTGTAAATATTGAAAAGTTTGGACTAATTTGAAATTCGCAAAAAAGTCAGGGTTTTTGGCGCAATTAACCCTTTACAATATAACACACAAAAAATAACTATTATACCCTAAAACAAGTTTTAAAAAAATTCAAGAAAAAAATATAAGTATACCTAACATTTTTTAAAAAAAATATATGAGTATGAAAAAATATAAGTATAAAAAATGAGTTGACTTCTTAACTTTTTCAACTTTTTGAGCTGGATCTTCGAATGAAGCTTGTCCGAGCTCTGATTTGGAAGCTTTACAACGTTTATCCGGAGGCGTCGCATTAATTTCACTCTAAAATAAGCTTAAAATCTGCAAAATCTCAATAATACATGTAAAGTCATAAAAAATATGAAAATAAGCAATAAACTCCACAAATAATATTAAAATTATGCAATAATCATATGAAAACGACCTATAAAAAGTACGATTTTCGCGCTGAACACGTCGAGCCTTTATTTGGATTGAACGTTGACTTGAAGATTTGTTATGAAGAACGTCGTTCAATTTGATAGAACGTCGTTGACTTTACGGATAATAAATTTGATTTGAAGAACGTCAAATTGGAGAGGCTTAGCACCATGGTCTCTGATCGGCGACTGTTCTTGACTTGAATATAACTTGAACTTGACTTGAAAATCTTGAGTGTTCTTGACTTGAAGATCTTGACCTTGATCTCGAACTTGTTCTTGATCTTGAACTTGATCTTCAACTTGGGATCTTGAACTTGATCTTCACTTGGGATCTTGAACTTAATCTTCAGAATTCTTCAGGTCTTCAGGCTTTTCAGAATGATTGGAATGAGGACTGAAGGCTCTTAGTTATATGTGGGGGAAATAACACTTGTGAGATATTTTCTCCTTGAAAATATATATTGGGCTTTTCCCATTTAATTAAGCCTGCAGGACTGGATATGAGCCTATTTAATTTAGATAGACCTGCTGGATTTTATTTGGGCCTACTTAATTTAATTAGGCCTACTAGATTTGATCTTGGGCCTATCTAATTTAATTAGGCCTGCTGGATTTGAACTGAGCCTATTTGACTTGGATCAGGCCCACATGATATATTTTGGGCTTATTTGATTTGCGTCAGGCCCACTTAACTTGGATTTAGGCTTAAATAATTATATTAATTATCAATTATTTATTTATTTATTTTAGGAATTTATTTATTAAAATTTCTTAATAAAAAAATATTTAATTAATATTTAATATATTTTCCTTTACATTTATATTTATTAGACAATAAAATTTAATAAAGTGATATGAATCATGTTATATGGTTTTTATCTTTATTTGGTTAGGTGGTTAAGATTTTAAATTTTTAATATACTCTCTACGTTCACTGTTAATATATTTATTTTACCATTTGAGACGTTCATTCTTAATCTATTCATTTCTCTTTTTGGATTACGGGACTCACACCCTCCACTAATACAACTACCTAATACACATAAAATAATGGTACTCCTTAATCTATGTGCAAAAAGTAAATGGATACATTGAGGATAGACGGAGGGAGTAAATACTATTGGATCCCTGCATGCGGGATCCGGGCATATTTGGACACACATTAGCCTTACTCTTAATTAATACTCCTGTCCTGTTTCAACTTTCACATTTACTGTTTCACATTTTTTAAGAAAATTTATTTTTTTACCAACTTTATCGACTTTTAGGGATATTGGATAAAGTTGAGTTTTCTTTTTTTAATTTCCTTTTTTGGGTGTGAAAATTATTATGTGACAAATAAATGAGAAAAATGTAAAAGCTGTTATGGGATGGAGGGAGTACTGTTTTCTTATAAAATATAACATACATCTCTTACATATTAATTTCATATAAAGTTTTCTTACATATTAATTTCATATAAATTTTTTTTACAAATATAACAATACACCTATTACCTATTAATTTAATACAGTATATAAAGTTAAAACTTACCAAACTAAAAATTCAAAACTAATAAAGAAAATAATAATAATAATAATAATAATAATATAATGCATGGCAATATTTCAATTAATCTTAAATTTATCGAATATTCCCCCATCAAATTAGGAACATTTTTTTTTTAATAATAATGTAAGAAAAATATAGATAGATACTCCTTTGAATAATTTAAAGTATCGAAATCCCTCACTCAAATTAGGGAAAGGGGAACGATACGATGTCGTCCGATGAAGAAATAGGAAGTAAAAAGAGGAAGATGGCGATGGTGATGAAGAAACACAGTGGGGTTGATCGATTGAGTGATTTGCCTGATTCTTTACTTATCCACATACTTTTCTTTCGTGTGCGAGCCAGCAGGCTTAAGCAACCGATGGTTTGCGTCGTTTAGTTGTGAAAATGGTGACGAGTGTGTTGTCTCAAAGATGGCGATATCTTTGGGCTGAATTGCCGGTGCTTGCTTTCGAGGAGGAAAGCAGGGATATGGTGAAGATTAGTAAGTTTGTGGATGCTTGTGTTTGCCTCAAAAAGTAAGACCAAGGTGGTATCTTTGGTACTTCCTCGGAAGAACAACACTGTGGGATATGATGTTCTATCGCAATTCATCGTTGACAATTGGTGTATTGTAGTGTTGCTCCTCAGAGAGTAGTAGCGTGGAGATGTTTGAGTAGATTAGAGTTTTGTATGGTGGAGTTGGGGGAGGATGTAATTGAAAATATACGTCCAGTTTTGTATACTGTGAGTCAACATTATTGTTTGGTCACAGCATTGGTAAACTTAGAATATGGGACAATGAGGTAAATCCACCCTGCTGGAGATTTCAGCTCCCTATTTAGACATTAAGTCGATAGGTGAAGCAAAAAACAGAAATATTCGGGTGAGGAACATCAGATGTGTGGTGAAAGCTTTGATTGATATTAGGCCATCAGTTCATTTGAGGTGTCCATTGATCTGCGACAATATGTAAGGATTCATTCATAACAAGATAGAATTAGGCATTATCAAGTATAGTATGCTGACGCGGTTAATTTGTTTGATTTAGGATCCTCTACATCATGAACCTCTTAGGAATAATGATTTCAGTTGCTGCAACTATTCGCATTTAAATACAGTTAAAATTGAATGCTACGCGGAAGATGGCAATGACAAGCCAATCGATATACATATAATTCTATTGTTGGCTCGGATTTTGCTTAGATGGGCGACGGTGTTGGAAAAGATGGTGATTCTCATTGGTATGTTACCTGAATGGCTTGAGTTCAAGAAAATAATTGAAATGGCAGATCATCTAAACAAGCACAACTACTTATCCTCCCCCGTTACAAATTTCCTTAATTTTATATTATTCTAACTGATCCATCCGTTCTGGTTTTGAAAACAACTAAGAATTAAAATTGCATCTAGTTAGCAACACTGTTAATTGCATCAAAACAGAGTAATACTGCTTCAACTCCTTATAAGCTTTGGTTAATAGTCTGAATCATGTCACTCATTCTACATATCACTGTGCTGCAAAGAGGGGAGAAGGGTACTTGAAAAACTTCTCCTCTAAGGTATCATGAAACTTGAACAAAGAACATATCTCCAATTACAGTTTTTAGGTGATAGTATCTATTAAAGTTAAAATATTTTCCACCTTAGCAGTGCATTGAAATGGAGATATAATATACCTTCACATAAATTGATTCAATGAGATGAAACCCCTTCATACTTCTTAGTTCGCCATAATGAAGGGTGGAAAGTTTCTGATGGAAAAGGCAGACTTGAATCTTAATCCCACACTAGATCAGGCAAGCTGGTTTCTTTTCTTTTTCTTCAAAAGATATCAAGAGATCTATTTCCTCATCAACACGAAGGAGGGCTCAATTTTCCATTGTCCATAAGATGAAGAAACCAGACTAGCTCTTACTTGAACACAGATAACACGACAATCCCAGAGAATTACACCGTCTGCTCTATCGCTAGCCACAATGGAATCTGATAAAAGGACACCCAATTGAGCCTTTAGATAATCAATCTCAGGAAACTTGTTACAGCAATGCCAAAATTTCAATAAAGTTTTCTGTTTATTCATACAGCATTTCAAGAGTGTAGATACAAGGACTTGGATTGACTAAAATTACTAACCTACTTTTTTTCATAAGAAACAAAAACTACAAACAGATTAGAACCATCTGGTTTTGCTGTCCCATCTTTTTGTAGCTTCTTACAGAGAAATTATACATTCTTCTCACTACCAAAAGGTTTTAAAATGTAACATTAATGAGATAATTATCAAGAATCAACTATAAGTTCCTCATTCATCAAAGATTAGGAGAGACAATTAGCTGCTAAAAATCAAAACGATGTCGTTTTATTAGCAAGTGTAGAGTAATTTGGCATATACAGTAACCATCAGCGTCCGGGCAACTCTCTAACTGCCCTGTGGTTCAAGTTGAAATACGGGCTTAAAGTCGGGTACTTATTTACAAATATTCAAAAGTTTGGATTAATTCGCAATCAATGAAAAAGTTGGAACTTTTCATGCAATTAACTTTTTGACAGGTGGAAAGATGAAACGGTGTCGTTTTGTACACGTGAAAAGCGACCTGGAAGAAAGATGACACGTCAGCCACCGGGCAGGTCCCAAGCTGCCCGGTGACTTGATTTGCAAAACGGGTTAAAGGTCGAAAACTTATTTGTAAATATTGAAAAGTTTGGACTAATCCATAATTCACGAAATGGTTGAGGCTTTTGTTGTAATTAACTCATGAATTCTCACCATTTTTATCTACAAGTTGTTCTATGCAAAATTCTAGGTGGTAATAGCGCCTTTGTATATTTGGATTTAGATCGTCTTCAAGCCCATTTCTCAGCGTCTTCTCTCTCAAAAAGCCCATTTCAAACCAATTACGAATACCAGAGCATGAAGCCCAAATATAAGCCCATCTACAAAGCCCAAATTAAAATTTAAAGAGGCCCACGTATACGAATGTTCCATAGTTTTCCCGCTTTCTCCAGAACTCTGCCGGATATTCTAGCTCTTCCTCGATCTCTCTTTCTTCTTCTCCCTGCACCACCCACCGCCACCACCACCCCCCCCCCCCAGCCCTTTATATATACACCACTTCCGCTTCCCCAAAAACATCCACACGAATTGAAAGCAAGCAATTCAATAAAACACACCCACACAAACACATCGATCACTCTGTTTTATCAACAGCTCCAGAAAGATCATTAATGGCGAAAACTGAAGGAAAGGCTATCGGAATCGACCTCGGCACGACGTACAGCTGCGTCGGCGTGTGGCTAAACGACCGCGTCGAGATCATCCCCAATGACCAGGGCAACAGAACGACGCCGTCCTACGTCGCCTTCACCGACACCGAGCGCCTCATCGGCGACGCCGCCAAGAACCAGGTGGCCATGAACCCGCAAAACACCGTCTTCGACGCCAAGCGCCTCATCGGCCGCCGCTTCTCCGACCCCTCCGTTCAGGCCGACATGAAGTACTGGCCCTTCAAAGTCGCCGCCGGCCCCGGAGACAAGCCCATGATTCAGGTCACCCATAAAGGAGAAGACAAACAGTTCGCGCCGGAGGAGATATCGTCCATGGTGTTGACCAAGATGAGGGAGATTGCGGAGGCTTTTCTCGGCCAGAATGTCAAAAACGCCGTCGTTACAGTTCCGGCCTACTTCAACGACTCTCAACGGCAGGCCACGAAGGACGCCGGAGCAATCGCCGGACTGAACGTGATGCGGATTATCAACGAGCCTACGGTTGCGGCGATTGCGTACGGACTGGATAAGAAAGCGTCGAGGAGTGGGGAGAAGAACGTTCTGATCTTCGATCTTGGCGGTGGGACTTTCGACGTGTCGTTGCTCACCATCGAAGAAGGGATTTTTGAAGTGAAAGCCACCGCCGGCGACACCCATCTGGGCGGAGAGGACTTCGATAATCGGCTGGTGAACCACTTCGCGGCGGAGTTCAAGCGGAAGCACAAGAAGGATATAAGCGGCAACGCCAGGGCACTCCGGCGGCTGCGAACGGCGTGCGAGAGGGCTAAGAGGACGCTGTCGTCGACGGCGCAAACGACGATCGAGATCGATTCTTTATACGAAGGAATCGATTTCTATGCGACGATTACCAGAGCTAGATTCGAGGAGATGAACATGGATCTGTTCAGAAAATGTATGGAACCCGTCGAGAAATGTCTCAAGGACGCAAAAATCGACAAGAGTCAAGTTCACGACATTGTTCTCGTCGGAGGTTCGACCAGAATTCCTAAAGTTCAGCAGCTTCTGCAAGATTTCTTCAACGGGAAAGAGCTCTGCAAGAGCATCAACCCCGACGAGGCGGTGGCGTACGGCGCTGCCGTACAGGCGGCGATCCTGAGCGGTGACGGGAACGACAAGGTTCAAGACCTCCTTCTCCTCGACGTCACTCCTCTCAGCCTCGGAATTGAGACCGCCGGCGGGGTGATGACGGTGCTGATACCGAGAAACACCACCATTCCGACGAAGAAAGAGCAGATATTCTCCACCTACGCCGACAACCAGCCGGGGGTGTTGATTCAGGTGTACGAAGGTGAACGGCAGATGACGAAGGACAACAACCTCCTCGGGAAATTCGAGCTTGCCGGCATCCCACCGGCGCCACGTGGGGCCCCACAGATCAACGTGTGCTTCGACATCGACGCGAACGGAATCCTGAACGTGTCGGCGGAGGACAAAACGGCCGGAGTGAAGAACAAGATCACGATCACGAACGACAAAGGGAGACTGAGCAAAGACGAGATAGAGAGAATGGTGCAGGAAGCAGAGCAGTACAAAGCAGAGGATGAGGCAGTGAAGAAGAAGGTGGAGGCAAAGAATGCTCTGGAGAATTATGCATACAGCATGAGGACGACGATCAGGGACGACAAGATCGGGTCGAAGTTGGAGGAGTCGGAGAAGGCGAAGATGGAGAAGGCAATCGAGGAGACGATCCAGTGGCTGGACGGGAACCAGCTGGCGGAGGTGGATGAGTTTGAGGACAAGTTGAAGGAGTTGGAGAGCTTGTGCAATCCTATCATTGCCAAGATGTACCAGGGCGGTGGCGGAGATGTTCCCATGGGCGGCGGCGCTGGTATGCCAGGAGACGCCGGCTACGGGAACACCGGAGCTGGGCCCAAAATTGAAGAAGTTGATTAAGTGTGAGATTATGTTTTCCAAGTATTGTATTATGTGGAGTTGAGTTTTATGTAAACAAATGATGAAATAATTATTATTAACATACAATAAACTTTTTTACAAATGATGTGTTATTTCATTATTACTAGCCCTTTAATAGTCCTACAAATTTAGGATATGCTTAGTTTGAAACTCCGTCAACAGAAAAACTTGATATTTTACTACAGATTTGAAGGGGAATACTTTTATAAGATAAATTAAATAATTAGAAAAAAAAAATCGATTATGCTCTACTCAACACAGCCTCATCGTAGTATAATTTTTATTTTTTTCCGAGCAACGAATGAGAACATTATGTATGATTAAACACTAGATTCATTCTACTTGTATGTTGCCATTATACAAAGAGACGCTGTAGAGAGTAAAAGGAAAAGATAAAAAAACATGTATCCATTTAAATGTCTTGAAAGATGGAAGTTAAGAGACTATCTTATCTATTCCAAGGTTTTAAGAAGGCGAAATAGCCCTGCTGCTTCTCTAATCCTGGAGAACTCGATGCAGAATGCTTGCACTTCGATAAAGATGTCATGAACTGCAATAACAATTACACTCACTTCAGTACAAATAATAGTCGACACAACCACAATACGCCTTCGTCTGTCTAAACCTCAAACTTGGACATAACATCATCTCTTCAGAAATATATCATTTAGCCAGCAAATGGCATCTTATAGTAAACATGAAGCTCCACTAATTAGAGTCAGTTATTTAAGCAAACAAGAATCTCACTATTTCGCAATACCAATTACCAAACTACTTGAGCACAAAGTTATGTTCTAATGCAAGTGGAAACTAACATGTTCACACCAAGAATAAAATATCCCTGTATCTGCCTAAATTGATTGTGGAAAATAAAGGTATTTCTGAGATAATTGGGTATAACAATTCCTATAAAATAAATTAAAGCCCATTCGATAACATCAGATTCAATTCTAAACTTCTTACCATTAATTATTTTGTTCCGAATCAAACTTTGCAGAAAAACACAAACCAATCTCACAAGTCTGTTCTGCATATACCTCTCCTGAAGAGTAGGATATGGAACACAGGATGGTAAGAGTTCCGAATAAGATATAATGTACATATATTCAATTTTATAATTAAGTGGGACAATAAAAAAATTAAGGATCCGAACCTTGATTCCCTGACAAGCACTTATACAATTTGAAATGTATGTATGTAAGAACTCGGTAGGAAGTTCAATGGTAGTAGTCAGTCTGTTTACAACTTCCATGGAATGCAGACTCATTTCCATATTTACAAGAACCGTAAAGTATCTGAAAGTTTAAAAGAGAAAATTGCAAAACCGAAGTTAAATTACAAGGAATCAAACGTTGAAAGAACAAGGTGTTTTGAATAGCTTTTAAGTGATTATATTCAAAACTTCTGCTTTTGAGAAGCTGAATTCAGTTTTTTCTCAAATGGAATGCTTGCTTAAAATAATCACCCAGAATCTAAAATTCAAAAGTTGTTTCTAGCTTATCCTGTTTCTACTTTTAATTTAGATATACAATAACATACCAAACTCTTCACACCTACTTCAAAAATAAATAAATAAGGTACAAAGACTACCAACTTTAGCTTCTAATCACTTTTTCACAAAATCACAATTGAATAACTTCTTCAAAATCACCCCCCCACCCCACACACACACACACACACACACACCAGAAAAAAAGACTGAGCTTCATTAAGCAAAAGCTTAAGAAAATAAGCAATAAGTGAGACCATACTCTGATATTTCAGGAGAATTCACTAATTTAATGAGAACTTCGACTGCAATCATAGGATTGTTCTCTACTAGATCCTGAACAATTATGTGAGATTAATAACCAAAAAAAAAAAAAATAGAGGCAAGAATTACATTTTCATTTTCAGGGTGACATATATTGAAAACGTACTGGAAGCTTTTTAGGTGTCAGCCCACAATGATATACAAGCTTCGGGTCATTTGCCAACTCCACCAAAACTTGCTAAAGGAAAAAATAAGTTAATTCACATTCAAAACAAAAGGACGGAACCCGATGCTTCCTAGAGAAAACAGAGTTGTTAAAGTGACGAATAAGATGCTAAATTAACATCTGAAATGAAAAAAAAAAGTATATATGTGTATGTATATATATATATATATATATATACTTTAAGATCAGTTAGAATACAGTTCACCAATTCTTAATTTTGTATAAAAACGAACACTGCATGATACTTAAATTATGTACCACTAATAAAAATAAATAAATCTCATCCTAGGAAATAACGGCCTACAATAATCATAAACAAGCAACGACTCCAAAAGAAATCGTTATTATTGGAACTGCTGTGGCAGTATTTGGCAAGAACAAAAGATATAATCACAAACATAACCCAAACATTTGTTGATTAACAAATAACAAAGTATTGATACTATAATTATTTCTCTCAGCATAAAAGATACATCTTCCTTTATCATTCCTCACTTCACAGATATTTCTTAATCATCTAAGCCAGTTTTCACTGAAACACCGACTACTTTGTGGCACCAGACTCCAATTCCAAGTCAACATTATGAGAAACAATAATCAATTAACAATAGATATTGGATATCACTGAAACACTGACTACTTTGTGGCACCAGATTCCAATTCCAAGTCAACATTATGAGAAACAATAATCAATTAACTATACATATTGGCTATAACAACTACGTGGTTAAAAAAGCCAATGTTTCAAAGCATTAGTTATTAAACCACAATTCAACGGTCTAAATGGAAAAAGTGTCCATACGATTGCACCTAGAGAACCTCGAAAACACAATACCTCTTGCTGCACAGGTACCAGTGGACCTTTCAAAGCTTTAGCAATTAAATCTCTTACAGCTGCTCCCCTACTAGTATCGGCGCACATCCCATAGTCCCATAAAAGCTCATGATTCATATCAGGGTTTAGCCACAATAGCTGTTAAAAACAAGAGACATTTGAAAATAAACTACATGATGCACATATTCATTCATGAATGCTTATTGATCAGCTAAAAGTTGTTAGTGCTAGCACATTACCTCCCCATCCATTACAGGGAGCCTTGGAGGTAATGGCCTGATCCACTGGGGGCCTAGTCCCTCCAGAGAAAGAGAGGACAACAACCCAGCTACAGTTTCATCCCTATTCCCAGCTCCGATTTTAGATGCAACTCCAGGAGGTGCATCAAACCTGATATGTGAATACCAATTCAAAAATCAATGAGCCAAAAGAAAAAATTATTGACCGAAAGAGTGCTTCTCGGAAGAATTTAAAGTAACATCACAATTAAGTGACAAGTAGTCATACTCTGATGAATTACTATTGCATCCAATGGGCAAATCAGGATCAGGAACTACATTTTTCACAGAGTTGTCCTTGAACAAGCAATGAAATGGTTCTGGCTGAGTTTTGGCACAATATTGTTGCTGCAATTGATCACGTTGCGGAAAGGACTGGATATTGAAAGGAGAACGGAACTAATCAATAATATGAGGTAACACCGTAACAAGAGCCAAATGGTTTTTTTATAAACTATTTTTGCAAAGATCAGTGATTTTAAGCAGAAAGACTGTAATATATGTAAACTTACATGTGAAAGTTCGAAATTTTTTATGTAATCTGCTGCAGATTGTTTGAAAACCTGCATGAAAGAAACAACAATAACTTACAGGAAAAGGATAAAGGAAAGAAAAGAAAAAAAAAGTAGCTGTAATGGAAAACTATATGCAGTCTCTAATACATGTGAGCTTGTGGCATCCGATAAACAGGAAAACTTTGGAAAGCAAGAATTGCATTACTTTCATATCACGACATGAATTAACCCAAAGTCAATATTAAACCTAAACTGAGAGAGGAAATGAAGTTTCAACCACGATATTTCTTTGGTAGTGGGTAAGACAAGACAAACAGAGAAAAAAAAAGTTGCTAACAGCAACATAAAATGTTTGGGTCAAATGTCAATAATAAATCATGGAAATAGATAGCAATTGCACTATAGACCCAATGGCAGCAATATATCAACGGAACTATTCAAACATGTTTGGCTTTGTTAGAAGCAATGCAACTCATACAAACACCGAGTAGCACACCAAAAAGAAGCATGTATATCAGTTCACTGTAACAAGAATTTAATTACTTAGCAATACAGTATACAAACATATAAATTGTGAGGAAAACTTTAAAGAGAAATGGATAGAAACCTCTTGGCTATTGCCCAACAATTGAAGAACAAACGCTCTTTCATACTTTTCAGCCGTATCATCCGATGCTGCCTGCACATGGGCAACACTGTGAATATTGGTAATGCTTAGAAAACAATCTCAGAAACTAAAAAAAAAAAAAAAGGAATTAAAAGTTAAAGAAGCAAAACGGCGTTAAATAGGTATTTCAATAAATATATGTAACATTAAACTATGCAAAAACTCAATTTAGAGAAAAATACATCCGGAAGTAACTTGCATAACAAAGGACATGAATAGATCATAAACAGAAAAAAGAAAATGCAGCAAAGAGATAGAAATGTGATTATTCATATTCTCACTTTTCAAAAATATATTGTTTTGGAAGTTCAAACAACAGAGTAATACTAAGGATAATGTATCCAGAAGACCTTAGAAAACAATAATAAAAAGTATAGAACATCATACACTACTTCAGAAAGCATAAGGATTAGCAGAAAAATAAAAGCACAATTAACAAATAAACCTATGCATATCAATATAGTTAAACTTACATCAACAAGCCTAGAAATGAACGGGTTTGATGATGGCTGTTGTGATGAATATGCATGATAAATGATTGCAAATGCAATCAACCGCTGAGTTGGACTTAGAACTTTTTCCTGCACCAAAATGATTTTGAATTTAATCTAAAATCCCACATTGCTACATTTTCAGGTTTCAATTTAATAAGCAGAACAATAACCAGATCAGAATGCATAAGAAAGGCCAAACTAAAACCAATTACAAAAAATGTAACAGGCACATAAGATTGCATCTCCAAAAGCACATTTTTACCTTGTAAAGATAACAATTTGTAAACAAAGGGATGACAATCACAAACTTAGGTGCAAAGAGGCAAAATTCAGCAATTCTCAATAACTAAATAGCTGTTAACACAGCTTACTGATTAATACAGTTCCAATCAACTAATTGCAAGCTCAGATAACGATTAATCCAAATTCGGAAATCAGAATCTTCAATTGCCGATGCAATTAAACAAAATAGTCCAGTGAATCAGAAGACTGAAAGCCCGCGCAATCAAATGCATCCAGTGTGCACTTAAAATTCGATAGAAGTAACAGAATAGGATCGCTATAGCAGCATTCGAAAAACCCTAACCCTGGCGTCTGTTGTGAGAAAATCGAGCGCTGAGCAGGCATTGAAGTGGTGAGAGCGAGGAAATTTTGAGGCGAATTCAGAGACGATATCCTCGATGGTTCTTTCTTCTCCGCCATTGAGGAGCCTAAGGAGGTTGCCGGAATCCTCAAAACCCAGCATCTTATTGCACAGTTGGATGAGAGTGAGAGAGAAAAAGGAGGTATTGAATTGAATTTTTGATTCCTGACATTTAAGAGAATTAGAGATTGCAATTTGACCCTATCTCTTATCAAAGTTTCATTTTTGTCCCCACAATTTCTATTTGTTTCCAAAACGAGGCTGCAATTGATCCGAGTATCGATTTGAATCTCATTTGTTACTAACTTACTATGTTTTGTTTTTCTTTAGTTATTACTTTTGTTAAAGCTTAGTGGCCGGGACACCTTTAATAATAATAATAATAATAATAATAATGTATACCATTTAGAATAATAATAATAATAATATATACCATTTAGAATAAAAATAAAAAAAATGTATATCATTTATAATAAAATGTTGTACCCCTATTAATAAAAATGTATATTCTTTTGAATAAAATGTAGTATACTTTTTAGAATAAAATGTTGTATCCCTATTAATTAAAATGTATACCTTTATTTCCTGAATAAAATAATAATAATAAAAATGTATATCATTTAGAATAAAATGTTATCCTCCTATTAATTAAAGTGTATACTCTTTAGAACAAAATGTTATACCCTTACACATTTTGTGTACCTGGAACACAAGAGACCAACTCTATTACTTTTAATGTTATTATTAAATATATGTCGATTTGATAATTATTATTTTTCATTGTTTAGATATTAGTACTATTTTTTTTCACTTCATCTCATGATATATTGCACCATTAAATAATAAATAAATTATTCCCGACCGTCTTTAAGGGTATTATTATTTGGGTATCTACTTCAAATAGTATAATTTCTCTTTTTAGACATAATACTCCTATATTACTTGCTCCGATTGTCTTTTAAATGTATCATTTTATTATTTTGGGCGTTCACTTAAAAGAGTACTATTTTCATTTTTAAACATATATGAAACTGCGCTAATATAGTTAAAATGTGGGACTCATACGATCCATTAATACAAATACCATACGTATGGAGTAATAATATTCCTTGATTTACATATAAAAAACAAATGCTACTCGGCAGACAGGGAGAATATAAAGTATGTTATGTATATTACAGAGGAATGATAATTTTGAAATTGAAATGTGTTTTGAAGGTATAGGATTGGTGTGATGTCTTAATTTTTTATGGTAAAATTTAATGTAAGCCTGAAAATAAAAAAATGTAATATTTATTATAAAACATTAAAGTATTAAAATATCATCACTCCATATCTATTTCACAAAACATATTATATGAAGCGGTTTCACATGAAATTTTACAAAAATTAAATTTAAATTTGAACTGTGGTTATTTGTTAAGGCTTCCTATAAGTTATTTTATATGTACCAATACATATGAATGTGCAACGTTAATTAGAAGATGAGTGAATTGAGAATTATTAGAATTCGACAGTATATAAAAGGTTGAATTACAAAAACACATTGAGATTTGTCCAAATTACCAAATAAATATGGTGGTTTGAAAAATTACCAATTACACCTTTTAACTTGTTTATTATTTGAACATTAATAAAAATACACTTTTTCTTAAAATAAAGAAGGATAAAAATGACATCAAGACCCATATATTTAACGTTGTATTTTTAAATTTCATTATTTTTTTAAAAAAAAATATTTTTAAAGGGGATAATTCGTAATTTTTCAAACCACGAGGTTTATTTGATAATTTGGACAAATCTCGGGGTTTTAGTAATTTACCCTATATAAAAATGATTTTTAAAACCTTATCTAAGATAGACGGGAGTTTTAAAAAATTCAAAATCAATTTTCAAATCCACAAACAAACACACCTTAAAATGTGGAGTAAGTAATTTATCCTCAACCACCTAAATAAAATAAGAAAAAAAAAATTGAATGAGATATCGTCCTTTATGGTGAATCTTGTTAATGCAGAATAACTATTTTGGCAGTCAATGCTTCAGAGGCATCCGACTTCTGGTGTTGCCATTAATTATACTTTAACTTCCGCAGTGCCATCTACCTTCTCATCATTAATGCTCAATCACAATATTAATGTTTATATTCTCTCCGTACTAAATAGTTATACTCTTATATACTGATACGCAGATTAAGAAATACTCGAGTATTTATTTTAATTGTATAATGTAAGAAAAAGTATTGTTAAGTTGAGAATTTAAAGAAAAAAAGTAAATAAAATTATTGAGAATGATGAATAAATGATACTCCCTCCGTCCCAAAGATATTGACACACTTTCCTTTTTGGGTTGTCCCACAGAAATTGACATATTTCCTTTTTAAGGATATGGGACCCACACAAAAACAATTTATTTATTTACATGGACCCACACACATCACACTCACCACTAATACAATTACCCACTACACATTAAATATTATTTCTCTCACTTCACTTTACATTAAATTATTATACTCCTTAATCTCCGTGCCCAAAAAAAATGTGTCAATTGTTTTGGGACGGAGGGAGTAGAAAGTATGTGAAATGTATAGTGTATTTTCATTATTAATGGAACGTACACAAATACTTGGAACAACTCAAAATGGACGGGGAAGTATTATTGTTGATTTTCTTGCTGATTCGTTTTCCAGCATAGTTTATTCCTTCATAGTTAATCCAATTTCTGCAGTAAAAACTCATTTTACAGTGTTTTCTTCTTTACTTTGATCTGTCTTCGCAACTTATTATCGTGGTCTTCTTCTATAGTGTTCTTTCTCTGTTACTTCATAATTTTTGAAGTGACAATTGTAAGTTGTGATCCATCAGATTTAACAAAATACTTTTTTAACCTAATTTTAAGTTTATATCTTTTTATATTTAAATTGACGAAAATATCATTTAATCGAATATATTCGAGTAATGTATTTGAGTAAAACAATGATAAAAGAATAATTTTCTAATAACAAAAATTTTGAGTTAATGTATAAGAGTAATGTGAGTGAGTATTGTAATTTTCGAGAAATATTAGAGAGCGCGAGTGAGTGAGTGATGTAAATAATGTGAGTAATTTATGTGAGTAGTGTAAGTGATGTATGTGGCTAGTATGTGTAATGTGAGTGAGTTGTGTGACTGATGTGAGTAATGTATTCGAGTAATGTTTTTCAATAATTTTTTTAGTAATGTGAGTGAGTGATATAATGTGAGTAATGTATGTGAGCAGTGTAAGTGAAGTGTGTAGTTAGGGGTGGGTAATATCGGTATACCGAAAATACCGATACCGTACCGATACTGTACTGATACCATACCGAAAATTTCTTTGTAGTTAGGGGTGGGTAATATCGGTAGTCAACTGCATCTTCAAACTGTCAACTCTCTTTGTATATGGCTTTTTAAAGGCAACAGAAGATTTGGAGCTCCCTTTATACTTGTCTTTTATCGTCTCTAGTATGATATTCTTCAGTTGATTCATAGGAAGTCGTCAGCTGAAATTTGTATCTCTTCCTCAACTGGCTTTATTTCAGATAGATGATGCTTTGTGGAGTCCTCCTCCTCGCTTTCATCCTTAACTTGTTTTTCATTTTCATGGCTTGTTTCAGTGTTGGTCATCTTCTCCATTAGCTTGAGGATCAACAGACCTTGTTCTTGACTTTGTTTGGTGAGTGCGGCAACAGATTGAGTCAAGCTTGCTAGTTGTTCTTCAACAGACGAAGTGCTTGTTGTCATGGCTAAGGCTATGGATGAGTCATACGCCGAACTTTCCGTGGATTGAGGAGTTTTGCAGATAAAGTCATCTTCACCATCTTTGTCGTCTTGCCATGGCTTATTGAGAGCAATCCATAACTTATGGTTTGTCACTGAGGAGGCTTCAGACATACTCCTTTTAACGACTTCGACATCTTCAGTCTGCGATTCTGAAAGCTTTGAGGTAGTAGACCTTTTTATCGCAATCTTGAGTAGAGTTGTCCTTTGAATCTTCACATTCTGCAGCTCTGAAGGCTTTAAGACAGAAGACCTTCTAATTGCAATCCTGAGAGGAGCCATACTTTATATCTTTAAACTCGTGGAGAGGAGATGAGAGGTAGAAACTGCCCCACTGGGCGTGCCAAAATTTGTAACAATAAATTTTGTATTTATGGAGAAAATAAATACAAATTGAATACAAAGATAATTTCAGACGGATTTAATTTGAAAAAGATGTAAACGAGTTACAATCCCCATCAATCCTCTGATTCTTCGCTCGAACCAATTTGACTTGACTTGACTTTGACTTGTGTGTGTTGACTTTGACTTCTTTGACTGGAGTGTATGCTGACTGTGTTGACAGCGTGTGTGTTGAGCCGAATCTTCAGATGAAGCTTGTCTGAGCTCGGATGTGTAGTCTTGTAACGTTGATCCGAAAGCGTTGAGCCTTTGTTCGGATTGAACGTTGACTGGAGAGTTTTCTGTGGAGAAAATCATTGACTGGAAGAACGCCGGATCAGAGGAGCTTGACACCTTTATCTCTGATCGGAGGCGGTTGGCTGGAAAAATACCGGATCGGAGGGGCTTGACACCTTGATCTCTGATCGCAGACCGTTCTTGACTTGAAGATGCTTGAAGATCTCAAGTCTTGACTTGAAGGCACTTGAAGATCTCAAGGGAGCACTGCTCGTATTCTTGATCTCTTCAGAAGCGCGTCTTCAGATGTTTTGGTGTGTTTGGAATGAGGACTGAAGGCCCTTATTTATAGGTAGAGAAAATAACCACTTGTGAGATATTTTCTCCTTTAAAAGATATGTTGGGCTTATCTCCTTTAATTAAGCCTGCTGGATTGGATACAGACCTATTTAATTTAATTAGTCCTGCTGGATTGGATTTAATTCGCTGGGCTTGTTGACTTGAATCAGACCCACTTAATTGGGCTTGTTTGACTGGATCTGACCCAATTATCAATAATTTACTTATTTATTTTAGGAATTAATTTATTTAAATTCCTTAATAAATAAATAATTAATTGATAATTATTGCATTAATTTGCCACATATTTTATTAATAGGCAATAAAATTCAGGTGCCTACAACATTGATCGTCCACTAGAGAATAAATAGCCTAGAGAGAACATCATCAAATTTCAAAAAGATCTTGATCAATTCTAATCCCGTACAATCTTCAATCAAATCTGATTCCATATGATATTAAATCAAATCATCATAAATATGGAATATTTTGACTATTTGACTTTGGGCATGATCTCCATCTTCCATGTTCCTTGATCCTCAAATTGGGTCATGGGCTTTTTTTCTTGATCAAGAATTAATCACGCTCATAAAATAAGATCTTTAAATATATCTTTGAACCAAGATATTCAAAGATATCATTGACCAAATACTGAATGAATTTCTACCTTGATATTCTTTTTCATAAATAATTAAATTAAACTTAACCAAATATAAGTTAATTGATTTAATGCCAACTTAATTAAAAATATATCAAATATATTTTCTAACAAGATCAAATCTCATGTTTGGTTTTGGTGGGTTTGGAGAAGAAAGGGGCTCAAAATAGACGGTGATTATAAAGATTGGATAATTGATCCTTGTAATATTTAGAAAAATTTTAATTTGTTGTCACTCGTATGCTCTAAGTTAGGACCATTCACAGTGTGGTGTTTGCACAAACATGAATACTAAGAAACTCGCTCCAGTTTTGATCAAATTCTAACATAACTTATCCTTGTATTGCAGCATTGCTTGAAGTGCAAAAACTCCATCCAATTTTTGAAAAAAGACTCACCACGTTTTTGTTTGCTAAGAATTAAGTGTAAAAACTAAAAACTCCCCCTCATTGATTTCAAATTTTCTTCCAATTTTCATCCACGATAATTTTGTCCAAAACTTTTAATTTAATTAAAGAAATAAAACGTCTTTTATGAAGGTTTTTACATGTGATATTTCTGTGTATTGACACATAAAATAATCACTTATTACGCATACAACAATACTTTTCACAATGCTTCTAGATATATCATAATTACCTCTATCTAACTTTTTCTTTTATTTAAATTAAAGAAAAGGTAACACTAGTACACCTACGATATATAAAATTAGTATTTTAATAATATAAACTGCATTTTTTTATAATAATAAAATGGGCCCATAGCTGAATTGTTTAGACAAAAACTTGTTTTAAACAATTTGAAAAATATAATAGTACTCCCCCCAATTCAATTTGGAGTTCACATCAATTTAGGTCCGGTAGTTTGATATCAAAAAAATATATATATATATAGGCTAAATATAGTGTGCACCCGGGTGCACACGAAGCTTCGTGTGCACCCACATACAAATATAAGCAAAAACATATACAATTGTGAGTAAAAATGTATACAATTTAATTGTTAATTTTTTTAATGAAAAATTGAGTGTAAAAAATATTCAATTATTAAAATACATGTATACACTATTGAATAAAAAGTTATACACATATGAATGTTTGTTTTTTTAATGAAAAATTTAGTGTGAAAAAATTATACAATTATTACAAAACACGTATACAAAAGAGAATAAAATGTATACAAAATAGAATAAAAAATTATATAAATATGGGTGCAAGGATGCATCGGGTGCACCTAATATACACTCATATATATATATATATAAATAAATAATAAGGTGTGTTATGGGTTAAGAAAGATATTAATTTTGAAATTAAAGTATATTTTGAAGATATTAATTAAATATCGTTTTTTATATTATAAAAATATGAAAGTGAAGTTGAAACGAAGCAAAACAAAATATGTGAAGTTGATCAAATTATGAGAAAGACTACTTTATAAAATAAATTCTAATTTAGAGTTCGACTGGATGCTCTTAAAAACTCCTATCAGCTATATTATGTTTTAAATTAATCTCCGCCACTAATTAAAATTATTTAAGTTAAATTAAAATAACTACCCATTGCTACTCTATTTGTACTCATATCAACTAAGTGCACTGTATACTCTATAGTCATCCCTAAATTTAATTATAAATTTAAGTGATGGTGTATGAAGTTCTGAGCGTCTGAGCGGTCAATTCAACAAAAACCACTTAAATAATTAAATTTTAAAAAAAGGAAGAGCCAGAGTGATGCACTTAGGCCCGGGGAGAAATACGAAATTTTGGTATACCACATTTATCATATCAAAAAATACCAAACTTATCGAAATTTTTGGTAAGGTATGATATAATTTTTTTGGTAGATATGCAAAAATTTTAAACCGCTATATTTTGGTATAAATAGAAATATCGTAAATTATTTTAGTAAGGTACATATACTTAAAAGAAATTCTAATATATTTGATATACCGGTATCCGATCCGTAAATCGACCAATCCGAGAGAGGCCAGAACCCACCGTCCACTAGTTGGGACCCCATTTCAAGTTCTGCGCTCTGTATGGACTGGCCCCTCAGTGGTTGAATTTCACCCTTAGGCACCTCAAGTCCTCACTGTTATGCCAACCCCTGGGGTTAGAAATTCTAATATATATTAAAATTATTGATCCATCATTGAATTTAGTGTAGTTTTGGAGAACATTAATGTAAGTACTATATGATTTATTATTTTAAATTTAGGGTATAATTATAATTATTTTTATTTTAATTTTAATCTAAGAGTGTGTATTAATTATTAATTAATTTAGAACTGAATCGTTATCAGATACACCAATCACTCATTAAGATTAAACTCTTACTTTTATTATGTTTTATTAATGTTTTTATATTTGAATGGTTTGTTTTCATATTGTTTGTAATTTGTGGATTATATACATATTAGTTTTTATCAGTTTCATTGTAGTTTATGGTGGATTATTTGGATTTTGTCATTATTTTCTATAATTTTATGATGTAATTTTAAGATATACTCCTTCCGTCCCATTTCAATATTTACGTTTCTATTTTACGTGTTTCATTTCAATGCTTACGTTTTTCTTTTTAGGAATATATGACCCACCTAAAACAATTAATATATAATCTAACACTGATACATCTACCCACTTCACATTAAATAGTATATTTTTCCATCCACTATATATTAAAATACTCCCTCGGTCCCGGGTATTTTTACCCGTTTGTACGGGCACGGAGATTAAGACGTTTTATTTTTTTAATATATAATGTAAGAGAAAGTAGGGATAAATTAGTAATTTAAAAAGAAAAAGTGAATAAAGTTATTGGGAATGATGAATAAAGTGTAAAAAAGTAATTAAAGTTGTTGGGATTGTAAAAAGTAGGTAATAAAATATTATGTATTTTTGCCAAAAATGGAATGGGTAAAAATACGTGGGACACCCCAAAATGGAAAGTGGGTAAAAATACGTGGGACGGAGGGAGTATAATACTTTTTAATCAGCGTGCAAAAAGCAAACGTAAACATTGAAACGGGACGAAGGGAGTACTTAGATATAGGTAATTAAAAGAAATGCCATTTTCTCACTACTAGAAAAAACACCTATTACTACATTATTTTAATACATTTTCTTTTAAATGTCATTATAGATACTCTGTTAATATGGTAAGTTATCAAATATTTATAACTACACTTCATAATACTTATTAATACACTACTTTGTAAGTGAGTTAATATAAACTCTATTATCACACTTATTATAATGTCTTAATAGATCTTTGTGTATTAATAAGTACATATAATACTTTCAATTAAGATAATTTTTTAACAATTTAATTTAATTTAATATTTTAAAATAATAATTAACTATATATAAATATAGAAATTTTATTATATACACGTGAATTATAATATAAATAATTATTATTACTATAAATATAATTAATAATTATTACACGAGAGCATTATAAATAAAAATCTATTTTAAATTAGTTATTACATTTTAAAAAATAATTTTTAATTTAATTAGTTAAATTTATATAATAAAATAAAATGTATAAATAGATTTAATGAATTGAATTTAAAATAAATAAACTGTCATTCGTTTATAAACTATTAATCATATAATTATAGTACATAATTCAATTTTAAGTCATGGATATATATTGATTTTAATTAAAATATTGAATGTGCAAATAATAAAATTAATATTAAAATTGTAATGGGTGTAAAATAGATTTTTAAATTGACAAATTCTCTTGTGAGATATTATATATGTGAGACGGTTTGTGAGACGTGTTAAAGTATGTCTATTATATAGATAAAGTATGCTTAAGGGTTGTTAAAGTATGTTTTTTAAAATGTTTTTTAAAATATGAAAAATGATGAATTAAAGTATAATTTTAGGGTGTTATAATATGATTCATTATTGACATACTTTACCTATATAATAAACATACTTTAGTAATGAGTTAACAACCGTCTCACAAAAAACTCGTCTCTTAAAAGAGTTTCTCTTTTAAATTTGACTAATAAAAGATAAATAATGGCATAATTAAATAAATTAATTAAATATCGTGTATTAATTATATAATTGAAAAAATTTTAGTGAATTATTTTACAGCATAAATGGTAAGAGAGTATATTGTCTGTTTAAACAGTTCGAAGCCGAGGGAGAGTCGTCTTCCAATATTTACATTTTAACGCACGCTTAACTCAAGTTTGCATCTCCAAAAATAATTTTTAACTGTATATATAATATACTTTATAATTTATTTATAAAAATATAAAATATCAATTGTCCCTGTAAATTGTCAAAAAATAATTTTTAATATCAATTGTCCCTGTAAATTGTCAAAAAATAATTTTTATCAATATCCGTGCAAATAATTAAGGTGAAGTTGAAAGTTGAGATAAGAGAAGCATGTTCTGTATAATATATTAACTAGAAAAGTTTTATAAAAAATTATAACAATGAATTTGACGTGAGGCAAGAGTTAAAATTTTCTTAAATTATCCCGCTTTATTATGTGCACTTCATTGACAATCATCTTTCAAGATATAATGTTTAATTATGTGTTAAATGTATTATAGTAGTGAATTATAAAAATGACAGAGTCTAATTATAAATTTAAGCGTCTCTTTCGGGAATGATTCAATCTTTACAAATAATTTTAAATTTAAATCCAAATATTTTTTTATGAAATGATAGGATTTATTTATTTAACAACCACACTCTTTAATTGTATCAGCAAAAATATACTTCAATTTGTTAGGCATCAATTATTAGAGTGATCTCTCCATTAATCTTAAATTTAAAACAAGTATATATATTATTTAAAATCTAAATGAAATATGATGATTTATAAATTATTGTTTAATGGCCTAAAAGCATAGGTAGGTTCACGAATTTCACGAGGGCCACCTATTTTCAATGTATAATCATAGGGTGGGCCTCAAAAGTGAATAAGGCATTTATATTGGATCTTCCACAAACTCGAATCACCCATTTGAACACTCCTCATGTTGCCAACTTGTTGGCTTGAGTTGTGAGGAAGATAATTTAAATAAATAAATAAAAATTATGTTTATTATGGTATGTAAAATTGTGTATAACCGAGTTATGTACATACACGCAGTTCATAACTTATTATCTTTGTTTTGGATTTTAAAAATTGGTTTTCAAAATCTACACTTTAACTTCTCAAAATCACTCCTATATATATTTCCAAACTTTATTAACACTTAACACTACTATATATATATACATGAATAATATTCATTCTGTCTATCTATTTCTTCTCTCATTTCTCATCTCATATCAAGTAATATATTTTACACATATTACTACATATTTCTTACCTACTCTCTCCGTCCCACTCAAAGGTACCTTTTTGCTATTTTGGTCGTTCCACTCAAAGGGTCCCCTTTCTTTTTTTACACACATTGGACCCACACACCCTCTCTAATACGATTAAAATATGGGACCCATACTCCCACTAATACAACTATTCACTACACATTAAATAATAATACTCCTTAATCCACGTGACAAAAAGCAAAAACAACCCTTTGGGCAGGATGGAGGGAGTATAAAACTATCAATTTTGGCTAAACTTATTAAGTCAACCCGCACCGTACTATCAAAACCCATGAATAGTCCGCCCCAAAACAACTCGCCCCATTTAAACCCACTAAAAAACAAGTTATAGTGGGTTATGGGTTAACCCGCCCCAACCCACTAATCTACCACCAACCCAATAGGCCTACACTCCTTACACCCACCCCAACCTCCTCCACCCCTTCCCAAATTGAACTCCCTCCCCTTCCCTGCCAACCCAAATTGAAAAGTTATCAAAATGAATAGAATACAATAAAATGACAAATACTTATATAAATTGAGTTCACATAATTAATTATGTGAATTAATAGTTATTTCCTATTATACCATGATATAATGCTTATTATTAGAGTTTAGAATATTTAAGAGTATTATAAAAGTAAAAATGAAAAAAAAAAGTGGGCCAACCCGCAGGCCAACCCATTAGTGGCCGATTCACCGGTGACCCGCCTTATCTGAGCTTGCTGAAGAGGGGGTTACGGTGTGTTTTAGGGTAAATCGCCCCACCATCTCATTCTGACAGTTTTAGTATTTTACTACACATTAATTTGACATAAAATAAAACTTACGTATGCACCCACAAAAAAATCCAAAATAAACATATACGTATTTACTTGATTTACTTGTTTTTAAACATCATGTAAGCAAAAAATAAATATAGCATTAGGGATCAATATTTATTTTTAAAATTTAAAATATTTAAAAATATAATTGTCTTTACATCTGTTAAATAGAGAGGTTTGCATAAAATATGATTTACATCAATTACAAGTTATCATTGTGATATTACAGTTTCTTTTAAAAGAATTAATGCTGGACCTTAAAAATAAATAATGAATTCTCTCTAAAGAGTAGAATTACAATACTAAAATTTGATAATAATGTTGAGTATAATGATTTCCTAGTTTTTTTTTTACTTTTTAATTTACTTTTTTTTTTCATTTATCAAATGATAGATATATAAGTGATTAAAAAGGGTGAAAATTATATTTCATCCGTCTCATTTTAAATAACACACTTTACGTTTTGGATTGTCTCACAAAAGTTGGTACCTCTCTTAAAAAAGAAAAAAAAATCAAAACAATCAAATTTCCACATACATTTTATTAAAAAAAAATCACTCATACCTAACATATCTAACTTATTTTATTATTTATTTATTATAAAAAATATCATAATACCCCTAAAAGTTATCATTTTTGTTAATTTTTATATCGGAGTGAGGGTGCAAACTAAAGTGGGATGGAGGGTACTCTATTCAATTTTTCTTAAAGGACAATAGTTAAATTTCAGAATGAAATTAAGGTGCACCTGATTAGCAGGAATCATTAAATAAAATACTTATTAAATTAATAATCATCATTAGTTTATAAACCCTAAACGCACTTAGAGTAACCAGTGCACTAATAAATATAGTTTCACTTTCATACATGTTAATTAATTATATTATAATTGTAATGAATAGAAAAAAAAAGAAGAAGAAAAAAACTCGAAAATGGTACATTAAAATAGAGTGATTTTTAAAGGTCACCTTTCCACGCATTTGATGAACAAAACATGATGCAATCAATTACTAATTCCGTTTTTCTTCATAAATAATACTATATGGGTTCTTAGAGGTCAAAGAAATCATTAGACGAATAATTAATTAATCAATAAATTATGAGAATCTCTACCTAGCTACCTACTTTTCTCATTGGCTATGGGATGTTTGTTACTCAACTCGCTTTAAAATTTACTCTACTTTTTAAAACGGTTAATGCTTTACACCATTTTATTTTGGGATCGTTTTTATATATTTTTTAAATAATTATTATTCTTATTAAAGATATTTTTTTTGATTAATTCTTATTAAGATAGATATTACCATTTCTTATAAAAATGTATCCACTTTTTACAAATTTTTTCTGATAATACAATTTTACATCTATGTTTGACATTTTATTATTTTTTATTTACAAAAGGAAGCCAGCATTGAAGGACAATAAGGAAATTCTCAAGATGATACACAAATAAAGTTGCCGTTGGCAAAAAATGCTAACTCATATGCAACACAAATTTTAAATCTATTAATCCAAAAACGGCTCTTACAAGGAATGAAAGCAAGAAAAATCTTAATATCTTCTAGAATTGGAATAAATAGTAGAGTAAGAGACTTCTCCAAATATTGATCAAGAACAGGTTGTAGTCCATAATTAAATACGGGTCGCCATTAATTGTATGTAAACCATAAATTAGTTAGATTTTGTACATAAGAATAAAAAATTGCACAAAATATGAAAAAGTAATTGTATGTCTTGGTGCCAAAGTTTTAAAAAATTGTAATTATTTGTTAAATATATATATCTAATTTAGCCGTTTAACAGAAAAAAATACCCCTTCTATATGATTTTTTAATTAACAAATTGACTTATTATTTTGTTAAAGAAAATACTATAAAATTAGTATTTTTTTTATTAATTAATTTTCAACACTACTCAGCTTCCAAGTTTCTATCTAAATACTCCCGCGGTTGCATTAAAATAGCTATGTATAATCAATATTATAATTTAAAGAAAATTCTTTACTTATTTGTACTGTTTTAATCTTATTCATAATATCTCAATATATTTAAATGAGTTAGAAAACATCACTTTTCACTGAAGCGTAACTAACAACCTAGGTAATTTCTACTTAAAAATAACTTAAATAATAAAATAAATGCATAATTTTGTAAAAAAAATTTAAAAAATTGCCTAACAAAAGAAAATCAGTATTAAATAATAAATATGACCCAAAAAGGGGAATCTTGGGTAGAATAAGAAGAAGAAGAATTCAGATTTTGATCAAAGTATACTTTCTTTTTACTCTTTTCACATAGAACTTCTCTTCTCTCTTTCAACTGTCATAATCATATATCATCCACAAATAGACCCCACCCCCCCCCCCCCCCCCCCCCAAAAAAAAAAAAAACATGGATAAGAAAAAATATGCAACAATCACTAATGGAAAAATCATGGATCATACTAAAAAAAATCAAGAAACACCATATGTGTTGTTAATTCCAGTTGAGCAGCAATATGTTACATCAGAGCAAGGTTTCTACCATAAATCAACTGCCAATACACACCCATTTCAGTAGAATATCTACTCATCTCATCATGGTGCCTTCCAGTTGCAACTTTTCTTAGTCCCTCCACAAATCATATCTTCTTCAACTGTACACTTACACAACATCTCCTTCCACCCTCCAACATGTAAGGCCTCGGACACGATCCGAATTCGATGTTACACATGTTGGACGAATGAAACGAGCGTCTAGTTAATCTGAGCATCATGTTGGTGATCAAGAGAGTGATGCTTCTCTTGGTGTTTCATTCCTTGGTTCCAATATTCGGGCGACAGCTCTTGGTTCATCATCCGCGACCCTCCCACTCTATTCATACCGACAAAGCTGCACTTCTAGCGCTGAAGAATGGGGTGTCGTCCGACCCACATTCAAGGCTTGCAAATTGGAACCAAGAGACTGATGTGTGCAACTTCACTCGTGTCAAGTGTGGGAAGCTGCATCATAGGGTTGTGGGGATCAATCTCAATGATTCGGGCCTTTTCGGATTGATTTCGCCTCTGATTTCGAATCTCACACAGCTTCGATTCTTGTACCTTGTTAACAACCACTTCTTTGGCACCATTCCTCATGAACTCTCCTCCCTTTACAACCTCATAGAGATCAAACTTAGTAGCAACAATCTGCATGGCCAAATCCCAGGTTCTCTGTCTCTAATCTCTCGTCTCCGGTTGATTTTCTTGAACGACAACAGATTCGAAGGGGAGATTCCTCCATCCTTCTTCGCCAACTGCACAAAACTGAAGAATGTCGATTTTTCAGACAATCAACTCACAGGAATGATCCCACCAGAAATTGGCCAGTGTCCTAACTTGTGGAACTTGAATTTGTACAACAATCAATTCTATGGAGAAATCCCCGTCTCTTTAGGGAATGCCACGGGGCTACGCAGTTTGGATGTGGAGAACAACAGCATATCCGGCGAACTTCCTTCGAAGATGCTGTCCACCTTTCATGAGATGATATTTCTACACTTATCAGACAACCACATGGTGAGCCATGACAACAACTCCAATCTCGATCCATTTTTTACTGCTCTGGCAAACTGCACGAGGTTGGTGGAGCTGCAGTTAACTGGCAATGGACTTGGAGGGAGCTTACCGCATTCTATCGGAGAGCTGAGTAGCGATTTGGAGGAGCTGCAACTACAAGAAAACCAGATATTTGGATCAATTCCTCCTGAAATAGGACATATATCCAACCTAATACTGCTCAATCTGACATCCAACCTTCTTGCAGGGACAATTCCTGCAGAGATTGGTAAGTTAAACTACCTGCAACAGCTGTCTCTTTCTTTCAACTTCTTCACCAACATTCCAACTTCAATAGGAAAGCTATGGTCCTCCCTTGGATTAGTCGATCTGTCCCATAACAACTTATCTGGTCATATTCCTGAGGAAATAGGAAATTTGAAAAGTTTAAGTTTCTTATTCCTCAACAACAACCTTCTCACAGGGAAAATACCTCCAAGCTTAGGGAGTTGTACTTCCTTACAGAGACTAGATCTCTCCTATAACAGATTGACAGGAAGGGTCCCTCCGGAGATTTCAGGGCTACACGAAATGCGAAGGTTTATCAATCTATCACACAACCAGTTTGAAGGGCTCTTGCCTATTGAACTTAGCAAGTTTTCATCAGTTGAAGAGATTGATTTGTCATCAAACAACTTCAGTGGGAATGTCTTCTATCAGATATCTTATTGCAATGAGCTGAAGGTGCTAAATTTATCGAATAATTCTCTTCAAGGATTTCTCCCTGATTCATTGGGTGATCTCAAGAGCCTTGTGACTTTTGATGTTTCTACAAACAACTTGTCGGGAGAGATCCCGACAAGCATGAACAAGATCAGCACCCTCACCTTCCTCAATCTTTCTTACAACCATTTCAATGGAACTATTCCCACTGGAGGGATCTTTGATTATGTTACAAATACATCTTTCTTAGGCAACCAAAGTCTTTGTGGGAATGTTCCGGGGATGCAATTGTGCAGCAGAAAGAAGCACATTTTCCACTCACGCACTTTCTTGATCATCTTCACCATCATCATATTCATATCAGGATTCTTCACTACAATCTGTTGTGTGGTAGGGTATCGTCGTCTGAGAGCTATCATCTCTTCCAGTAAATCTACAAAGGTAAGGAAACAGCCACCAGATTTGACTCATAATTTTCCAAGGATTACCTATAAAGAACTCTTAGAGGCTACTGAAGGATTCGATGATCAGAGACTAGTTGGAGCAGGAAGTTTTGGTCATGTATACAGAGGAACTCTTCAAGATGGAACACAAATAGCAGTCAAGGTTCTGCATCTCAAAACTGGCAATTCAACCAAGAGTTTTAACAGAGAATGCCAAGTTTTGAAGAGGATCCGACACAGGAATCTGATAAGAATTATTACAGCTTGTAGTTTACCCGACTTCAAGGCTCTTGTCTTGCCCTATATGGCAAATGGAAGCTTGGAAAGCTGTTTATATCCACATGCTGTGGATGGCCTAAGATCAGGTTCCTCAGATTTGAACCTACTCCAGAGGGTAAACATTTGCAGCGATATAGCCGAAGGAATGGCTTATCTGCACCACCATTCCCCAGTTAAAGTCATACACTGTGATCTAAAGCCGAGCAATGTTCTTCTCAACGATGATATGACAGCTTTAGTCTCCGACTTTGGGATATCACGGTTAGTACTTGCTGTGGAAGGAGGGAATGGAGCCGGAGTGATTGAAAATATGGGCAACTCCACCGGAAATATGCTACGTGGATCCGTTGGATACATTGCACCAGGTATGCGTAGCTCTCGTTTTTTCCCTTATTTCTGCAATGATCATACATACAAAAGCATGAACTGGCAAGATGTTATGTACAAATACAGTTATCTCATTTCAGTATTTGTTATGTTAAAAACCAATCATCATCCCACTTTTCATGATTCAACATTCAATACTCATGTACTTTAGTGTAACCACATAAGGGAGTTTCTAATTCTTTCCACATTCAAGAGTATGGATACGGGTCGAGTACATCAACTAAGGGGGATGTGTACAGCTTCGGGATATTGGTTCTAGAAATGGTAACAAGAAAGAGACCAACCGATGAGATGTTTAACGAAGGGTTAAACCTGAACAGATATGTGAAGAATCATTTCCGTGGACAAGCGAGTACCGTGGTAGACCGGACACTGTTGAGAGCATTAGCAGAACAATCCAGTGAGGTGCAGAGAATGTGGGAAGTGGCCATTGGAGAGCTTATTGAGCTCGGGTTACTCTGTACACAGGAGATGCCTTCCATGCGGCCGACAATGCTTGATTGTGCCGATGACTTGGATCGCCTCAAAGGTTATCTAACTGGAGATACCACAGTAACATTTGCATCATCTCTTGGAATATCATCTTCAACCTACAGTTATGATTAACAGCATTGTTTACATTTGGATAATTATCTTAAGTTTCTGTGATTGATCAGTTGCTTTTACTCATCATTAATGTTGTGTTCAACTAAGAATTTCTAAGCCGTTTCATTATTTAGCTAAGCCAGTTTTACAAATAATCCAAGATTGATGACAACTAAATATCAACCAAAATAAATATTAACAATAAAAGAAAACGCCTGCTTGAACTTTCGTCGAACATATAGCAGTCAATTCAACAAATCGGAAGTACAACGCCAAAAAACAACATGGGATGTCATCTTTCAGGAATATCGTACCAGAAACAAACAGTTAACCTATGATCAAATTTATGGAGTACTCATGAATGGGATTCTTCGAAAACTTTGAAACTTTTTGGGTGTTTGTAGAAAATCAATTTGCTCCTCGCAACGAATCCTAAAAACAGAGAATATTTAATAATATTAGCACCCTAACACTCACACATCAAATAATTATTTGGTTGACATAACTCATTACTTGTAAATGTTAAAGATGGAATTTGGTTAACGATTTGTAATATTGTAAACGAATAGATCCTTTGCCAGTGAACACTTTCAGTCAAACTGTGAAATGCATTTTGCATTATGTTAAGGGTGTTGGCAATTGGATCTTATGGTTAACGTGATTCGATAAACAAAACAGATAAATAGATACAGCGGAAGCATAAACAATTACCTGTCTTCTGGGTTGGTGTAGTGGATGATGATCTGAGAAGAACACCTCTGATCTTCTGCAGTATTACCCAAAGTCAACTCTCTGGTGTTGTGTGGACAACAATCCCCAGAGAGTTCTCAATCTGTTCCTGATCACTTTCTACGTAAGTGGCGCAGAGTTAGGTTATTAGGAACTGAGACAACTTATATATACTTGGGCTACTGCAGGGACCAGGAGGAGAAATTGGGCTGGGCCTCAATCAGATTTAATTAACCAAGCTTAGCCCAAAGCTTTTAATTAAATCCAATAATAATAATATAGTCCACTAAAATATTATTACTGCACTACCCATCCAATCCCAAAATTACATTCTGGGCTCCTTCTTATTATGAGCCCGATAGTCTCCCCATGTTTAAGATATACAATGTCCATTAATTAATTAAGTTACTGACAACTCAAATTAATTAATATCTCATCCGAGAGTAGTACCACTCAACCTTATTATCATGCCGGAAATTAATCCACTTGCAAGATTTACATGATAAACCTTATGAGCTCCTCAAGGGGACATCATCAACCTATGACGGACATGGTTTCCTTCTACAATCAACAGCACACCATAGAGACAGCACTACTTCCCAACTCACCGAGTTTGTTGATTTAATACATTTAAATCTCACCCATTGATGAATCAAAGAAATATATACTGCCTTACGTGTCGAGGTTATTGTATAGGGATTAAGAGCACGAGCATCCATAATAACAGAGATCAAGTTCTTCTATATAGACAGTACAAGTCGAACGATCTCAGACGGTCCTACTCAATACACAAAGCAGTGTACTAATGTGGTTCTATAGTCAAGACAAACTAATACCAAACCACACTACAACCATACCGATAAATAGTCCCCGTATATCTCGGTTGTGAGCATCTGTTTATACTTTATAAGGAAACTGATAATATGATCTTCCGTGTGTTGTCGCACAACATATTATCTACAGTATAAAGTAAATGGACTTTTGCACAAACATATAAATAAATAATTTATAATATGCAAAACAGTTTGATCATATGATTCTCATTTCAAATAAAATCGTTATTACATTGTTCAATACAAAAGCAAGGCTTTTAGTATACAAATCTAACAATCTCCCACTTATACTAAAAGACTACGCTGCTTTATCTGC
Organism: Pogostemon cablin; assembly: GCA_023678885.1. Taxonomy (NCBI): domain Eukaryota; kingdom Viridiplantae; phylum Streptophyta; class Magnoliopsida; order Lamiales; family Lamiaceae; genus Pogostemon; species Pogostemon cablin. The sequence goes on from CM042963.1 coordinate 36,302,574, forward strand.
TGACACGCATCTAATCCCCATTCCTTCTACATGCCCATCGAACGCTTTCGCTGGAAGGCTCTTAGTAAAAGGATCAGCTAGGTTATCCTCAGATGCTATCTTAGCAACAACGACTTCCCCTCTTTTAACGATGTCTCGAATCAGGTGGTACTTGCGCTCAATGTGTTTACTCGCCTTATGGGCTCGTGGTTCCTTCGAGTTTGCTACTGCACCACTGTTATCACAATAAATTATGATTGCTTTGGGCAAACCAGGAATCACATCCAAGTCCATTAAGAAGTTCCTGAGCCATACTGCTTCTTTAGCTGCCTCAGAGGCTGCTACATATTCAGCTTCCATGGTAGAGTCTGCAACGCATTTCTGCTTTACACTCCTCCATATTACGGCTCCTCCTCCAAGAGTATACACATAACCCGAGGTGGATTTACTAGCATCCCTATCTGACTGGAAATCCGAATCAGTATAACCCAAAGGTAACAAAGTATCTGCCCGGTAAACCAGCACATAATCCCTAGTCCTTCGCAGGTACTTCAAAATATGCTTTACCGCAGTCCAATGCCCTTGTCCTGGATTACTTTGATACCTACTGACCATGCCCACGGCATAACAGATATCTGGTCTCGTACATAGCATAGCATACATGAGACTTCCCACTGCCGAAGCATAAGGGACCAGCTTCATTGCCTCTATTTCATGTTGTGTCTTTGGACACATTTCCTTAGATAGAGGTATTCCATGTCTGAAAGGTAGAAAACCTTTCTTGGAATCTTGCATGCTAAAACGAGTCAGGATTGTATCAATATATGAAGCTTGGGATAAGCACAACATTCTTTTCTTGCGATCCCTTATTAATTTGATCCCAAGAATGTGTCCAGCCTCTCCCAAGTCCTTCATCTCAAACTGCTTGGACAGCCATACCCTTACGCCCGACAATACCTTTACATTGTTTCCAATGAGCAGAATATCATCCACGTAGAGTACAAGAAATACCACTACGTTTCCGTCACACTTCTTGTATACACATGATTCATCCGGACATTGAATAAATCCATATGACTGGATTACTTCATCAAAACGGATGTTCCAAGATCTTGAAGCTTGTTTCAATCCATAAATGGACTTTTTAAGCTTACACACAAGATGCTCTTCGCCCTTTGCAATGAAACCTTCTGGTTGCTTCATGTAGATGTTTTCCTCAAGACTTCCATTCAGGAAAGCAGTCTTGACATCCATCTGCCATACCTCATAATCCATATGAGCAGCAATAGACAAAAGAATCCGGATTGACTTAAGCATGGCCACGGGTGAGAAGGTTTCCTCATAATCGATTCCTTCTTTCTGAGTATATCCTTTAGCCACAAGCCTTGCTTTAAAGGTTTCCACCTTACCGTCAGACCCTCTTTTTCTCTTATAGATCCACTTGCATCCAATAGCTTTTACACCATCAGGTGGTTCTACAAGCTCCCAGACATGATTAGAATGCATGGATTCTATCTCAGATTTCATTGCGTTTTGCCATAATTGAGCATCTTTATCCTGTAGTGCCTCGTTTTAATTCCATGGGTCAATTTCATGTTCACCTGGGACCAAGTCGGATGACTCTCCCAATCCCATGAATCTATCCGGTTGTCTAGCAACCCTCCCACTACGACGAGGCTCCGTAGGCATTTGTATATCATGTGTGACACGCGGTGCAGTGTCCTGTGGTATATCCTCTTGCACAATTGGTATTATGTTTGGTGTTTCCCCTCTAACTTCTTCTAGAACAATTTTACTCATGGGTTTATGATCCATTATATAATCCTCTTCCAAAAATCTGTCATTCGCGCTCACGATCACTTTTTGGTCCTTGGGACTATAAAATAAACCACCCTTCGTTCCTCTAGGATATCCTATAAACAGACAAACATCAGTACGTGATTCTAACTTGTCAGCATCTGCCTTTAACACGTGTGCCGGAGCACCCCAAATCCGAACATGTTTCAGACTAGGCTTGCGCCCGGTCCACAGTTCTGTGGGTGTGGAGGCTACCGATTTAGAAGGTACTAAGTTTAGAATGTAAGCCGCTGTTTCTAAGGCGTGTCCCCAAAACGAATTTGGTAATTCCGAATAACTCATCATTGATCTTACCATTTCCATAAGAGTCCTATTCCTTCTTTCCGCTACACCATTCTGCTGGGGTGTGCCCGGTGCAGACAATTGGGATTCAATCCCATTTTCCGATAAATAACTCCTAAACTCTCCAAAGAGGTATTCACCACCACGATCAGATCGTAGTATTTTGATATATTTTCCAAGTTGCTTTTCCACATCAGCCTTGTATTCTTTGAATTTATCAAAGCATTCAGACTTGCGGCGCATCAAATAAATATATCCATATCTTGAATAATCGTCAATGAAAGTGACAAAATATTCAAAACCACCTCTTGCTTGGACAGACATAGGACCACATAAATCAGAATGAACCAATTCCAACAGATCCTTGGCTCTATACCCCTTTGCCTTGAAAGGCCTTTTGGTCATTTTTCCTTCCAAGCAGGATTCGCAAGTTGGATAATTTTCCACTACTAATGAACTCAGAGGTCCATCAGCTATCAACCTTTGAATCCTACTCAAGTTAATATGACCTAGTCTTAGATGCCAAAGATATGTTTGGTTCATTTTAGAAGGTTCTTTTCTCTTATTAGTAGATGTATTATTCATTTCAATTTGTTGCACTGTGGGAGTAATTGGATTAAGAGTATATAAATTATCTATCAATGCACCATCACAGATAAAAATTCCATTTTTCCTTAAAACAACCTTGTCATTAAAAGAAACAGAATATCCATCCATAAACAATTTAGAAACTGAAATTAAATTCTTTCTAAAATGAGGTACATAAAGACAATTTCTCAAAACAAGAGTTTTATTCTTATTAAAAGATAAATAGACGTCTCCCACTGCAACAGCTGCTACTCTTGTAGCATTCCCCATGAGTATGGTAATCTCTCCATCACTGAGCTGTCGGGTTTGGTGGAACCCCTGCAAAGAATTGCAGACATGGTCAGTGGCTCCCGTATCTACACACCAAGTGTCAGCAGATACAGCCGCTAAACACGATTCAACAACTAGTATATAAGACTTACCATTCTTGTTCCCCTTCAGAAGAGGGCAGTCTGCCTTGTAGTGTCCCGGCTGCTTGCATTTGAAGCACTTGCCTTTAGGCTTCTTGACCGCACCCGTCTTTGCTTTCACTTGGTTCACCGGTGCTGAATTTCCTTGCTTCTTTTTCTTCCTACAGCCTTTCGGCCTAGGATTAGCAGCATATTCAGCAACATGAACCTGAGGAGGTCTACGAAACAGTTCTTCCGCCGCCACAAGTTCTGTCAGAAGTTCCGCCAATGTGTACAAATGTTTGTTCATACCATAGTTCAGGCGAAACTGCTCAAAACTCCTAGGCAAGCTTTGGAGTATGATATCGACCTGGGTTTCCCCATCGATTTCAGCTCCAAGAACTTCCAACTCATTGAGTTGGCCCATCATCCTGAGGACATGCTCCCTCACGGAAGTTCCCTCAGCCATTTTGGTGTTCATTAGAACAGACATGCCCTTCGACCTAGCAGGACGACTCTGATGCCCGAAGAGTTCCCTAAGATTATGCATCATATCATAGGCGGTCCCCATAGCTTGATGCTGAGTCTGAAGCACATTTGACATAGAAGCCAAAATGTAACACTTAGCCATCCTATCAGCTTTGGTCCACCTATTATAAGCATTTCTTTGCTCTTCGGTAGAGTCATCATTAGGTTCCGGAGGACATTCCTCAGAGAGAACAAAGATATAATCTTCAGCAGTTAAAACAATGTCCATGTTTCGCTTCCAGTCGACATAATTAGTGCCAGTAAGTTTATGCTCTTTAAGTATTACAGAAAGTGAGTTGAGTGCCATTTGAAAATCTTGAGAATCATAATTAAATAAACAGATCAAACACTTCGAATTTATCAATTTATATTGAATCCCTCAAAACAATATAAAATAAAATTCACCAACATCTCAAGCACCGTGAATTTGCATACCACGATAGTGTGGACGTATACAAACTCGAACATTTACAAGAGAAGGTTTTACCCAATAATTTCATTTGTCAACCTAACTTTATGACAAAATAATTAATAGTCGGTTTCTATTTAGCCATGCAAATAACAGCAGTGACTCCGATGGGGAGGATACATATTATTTACACCTAAGTGTACACCATTATTTAATCCCAAGTCCGCGGCCCAAGCTTGTGTGCCTTACAGATGGAGAAGTACACACGCGCTCGGATAACTTCCTACGATTATCTTAAAGAAGTTTGTACCAGTGATCCGTGAATAAACTCATCCGATATGGAGGAAGACTCTAATGCCAACGCGCAAGCTTACTCACATCACTTACAAGCCAATAATGGAGGCCATGGGAATTTATTTACCAATCCCCTCTCCCACTTAGTTATTTAGCACAGAGGGTTTTTAACATGTATATAATATTTCAGAATAAAATATACAACTTAGCATGCTTCTATATATCAAGTAATTTAAAATTAAATAAATCACATAGAACATGCTTATCACATATATAACAATTAATCGTCATGTAAAACAATTAAATCAATTATATATATTAATTAATTGCTTAAAACTGTTGGATCAAAACTGGGCCCAGCTAACCCAAACAAAATCAGCATTAAATGAGCAGCCCATTAAATAATTAATAATGCCCATTTACCCAGCTAATTTTATTTTATAGAAACAGGCCCAATCCACATGATAGCCCAACATCACAAACAATTAAAAAAATGTGAGCCCAACACCAGCACAACCCTAGGAACAGCGCCGCCCTCTCCTCTTCATCATCTAAGGATCAGCTGCGCTATCAGGCGCCACTGCCGCCGGCGGCGCCGCCATCTGTCCACCGGAACATCGCCGTTAGCCCGCCGCCAAGGAGCTCCCTGCCGCAGTCTCTTTCCCGTAGCATCACAGCCAGCAAACGATGGCGGAAAACGACACCGGCCACCGCGCCCACGTTATTGCATCGTCAGTCCATCCGGAATCGCGTCGTCCGCCCTCTGCCGTGCTGGATCCGCAGCGGAGACCTCGCAGCAGCAACGACCAGTCACGATCTCGCCTTGCCATCCCATCAGCCGTATGCCTTCAGCGCGCCGAAATCCGCTGTGGATCTCCGGCGTCGTTGAAGTGCCCAGCTCCACGGAACGCAGCGCCGATCAGTCCGCTCAGAAGCCACCCCTGACTTGCCCGGAAGCACCCACCTGCCTATGAAACGCCCTCGCAACCCGGCCATCATCGACATGCTTCCCGCCGCCGTCAGTTGGACACTCGATCTTCCCGGAATCGCTGTCCCGCCGTCATCTGGATGCCGGATCAGCCTGGCAATGCATCGATCTGCCGCAGCCCTTCCCGCCGCTGCCATCTGGACGCCGGATCTGCTCGGCGTTGCATCGATCTGACGCAGTGCAATCCACCGCCGATATCTTGAAGCCCGATCTGAACAGGAGCGACGAGAAGATAGTTCACAGTCCTCAGCAGATTGACACCGCCAAATGAGCCCCACCTGTCACTGCCCTCAGTCGAGCAGTCACCGCCGCTTCGTCTACGATTCTCCACGCGCCGGCGGATGCACACCCACCGTGCAAGGTGTGAGTGTGTGTGAGAAACGGGTGACTATAGACAGACTTACTGACTTCTTTGTGTGACCAAAATATGTGTACCATGTATTCAATTAAAATAATACACTACAACAACAGTAGATCACACAACAGAAGATCACAAAGTAATAACAAAATCACTTCTTACATACTGACCAAACATGCGATTAAAACAGATTATTTCATTTAATCAATTAATCACATACCCATCTATCAAATCACGTTTCACCAAGAAACCATGCTCTGATACCAATTGTTGGCAATTGGATCTTATGGTTAACGTGATTCGATAAACAAAACAGATAAATAGGTACAGCGGAAGCATAAAACAATTACCTGTCTTCTGGGTTGGTGTAGTGGATGATGATCTGAGAAGAACACCTCTGATCTTCTGCAGTATTACCCAAAGTCAACTCTCTGGTGTTGTGTGGTCAACAATCCCCAGAGAGTTCTCAATCTGTTCCTGATCTCTTTCTACGTAAGTGGCGCAGAGTTAGGTTATTAGGAACTGAGACAACTTATATATACTTGGGCTACTGCAGGGACCAGGAGGAGAAATTGGGTTGGGCCTCAATCAGATTTAATTAACCAAGCTTAGCCCAAAGCTTTTAATTAAATCCAATAATAATAATATAGTCCACTAAAATATTATTACTGCACTACCCATCCAATCCCAAAATTACATTCTGGGCTCCTTCTTATTATGAGCCCGATAGTCTCCCCATGTTTAAGATATACAATGTCCATTAATTAATTAAGTTACTGACAACTCAAATTAATTAATATCTCATCCGAGAGTAGTACCACTCAACCTTATTATCATGCCGGAAATTAATCCACTTGCAAGATTTACATGATAAACCTTATGAGCTCCTCAAGGGGACATCATCAACCTATGACGGACATGGTTTCCTTCTACAATCAACAGCACACCATAGAGACAGCACTACTTCCCAACTCACCGAGTTTGTTGATTTAATACATTTAAATCTCACCCATTGATGAATCAAAGAAATATATACTGCCTTACGTGTCGAGGTTATTGTATAGGGATTAAGAGCACGAGCATCCATAATAACAGAGATCAAGTTCTTCTATATAGACAGTACAAGTCGAACGATCTCAGACGGTCCTACTCAATACACAAAGCAGTGTACTAATGTGGTTCTATAGTCAAGACAAACTAATACCAAACCACACTACAACCATACCGATAAATAGTCCCCGTATATCTCGGTTGTGAGCATCTGTTTATACTTTATAAGGAAACTGATAATATGATCTTCCGTGTGTTGTCGCACAACATATTATCTACAGTATAAAGTAAATGGACTTTTGCACAAACATATAAATAAATAATTTATAATATGCAAAACAGTTTGATCATATGATTCTCATTTCAAATAAAATCGTTATTACATTGTTCAATACAAAAGCAAGGCTTTTAGTATACAAATCTAACAAAGGGAACGTATGATTTTGCCCTTAATTTCACAAAAGGTTCTTCTTCATTGATTCATTATTTATTCTGACCCACTCATCGTTCCACATTAAATTTCACAACTAGATTAAGGAAAGATACATCAATCTCTAATTTTAAAATACATCTAATTACAAATTTGTTATTCTCCGAAAGACACATATATGCTTAAAAAGTCAATAAAATTGGTAAAAAAAAACTTCTTTTAAATTCCGTATCTCCAGTAATCATGAAAAGTAAATTGGGATGGAGGAAGTAATAAGGTTTGGAATATGAGCAAGTCTCCCCCCTTCTCCACCAAGAATGCTTTTTCCATATTCTGGAACTCCACCGTTTCAAGATTGGCCAAATGCTCGATTCCTCCGGGTATCTCCCTCAACATTACATAGTGATCCATACCCAGTGCTTGAAGAAGGGTAGGGACCTTTCTCTACTACCACCCATTTCAAGTATTTGAGTTCTGTTAGCAGTAAATTCTTTGAGCTTCCGAAAGCCTTTATCTTTAAAATTCAATCCCTCAACATAAGCATCATAGGCAAGAGTAGTAAGGCTATTCAAAGAAGGTATCCACTGATGTATTTTGTCCAGGCACCCATCTAGAAAAAAGTGATGTTAGACTGCGTGAAGGTGTAAGAGAATAGTCGAGGTCCAACTTCTCACCTTCTTCACTGGTTAACTTTGTAAAAAAGGCAATACTTGAGATAATAAGGCAAACCATCATAACTCAGAGAGACCAACCTTTTCAGACATGAGTAAGCCTTTCTGTAGAACAAACTCCATCGAAATCATACATCTTCTTAATAAGGGTGGTTTTTCCTAGTCCTCCCATGCCTACCACAAAAATCACTTCAACTCCATACTTGATATCTTGGATTTCAGAAGCGATCTGGCCTCTGAATCCATATGCACCACCATGCTGTACAAATCGGAGCATGTATTTCTCAAGAACATCTTCACGGAGTTGGCCAACCCATTCTTTGAGGCCAGTGTTGGTGTCTTCTTTTGCTTCAACAACTTTGAGAAACTCCCTCATCATCTCGGATATGAAGACAACAATATTTACTACAAATGATATGATCTTAGGCTCAGCAAAAATTTACAAAGAAAATGTATAAGAATTCAAAAAACCTCAAGATCATGAGTAGTAGAGTTAAGGATCACCTTACTACATATTGCAGTGTTCCAACAAAAGCTATAGCCATACAATTATCTTTAAAGTGTTGTGAATTAACCATTCTTTTTCTTTTCAAAAGAAAAAGTAGATTCCATCACCAGTTGATTGCTGAAGAAGTACAACAAAGAATGGCTTCAAAGTGTGGAATACTTCTCTTTTTAGCATCACAACAAAAGTGTGATCCCTTTAATTACATTACATACTGTTTCCCTCAACTAACAATGGTTGCTCTAAAATTTGAATTTTTGATACAACCTCGAGTGAAAATGAGCAGAAAATGAAATTGGATATATGAAATCTGGGGAATTACAATAAAATATGATATTCAGTAACAGAAAGGGTACACTCATCCCTTAAAGCTAATATGTAATCCAAGCATAGAGTTGTTATGGAAAACGAGCCACTCGAAGGCTCGGCTCGGCTCGACTCATTTTTATTCAAGCTCGAGTTCGAGCTCGTTTATATACTCATTTAGTTAACAAGCCGGCGCGGCTTGCTAAGGCTAGAAAATAATAATTAATAGTATTAATATTATTAATTATTATTGTGGTGAAAACTACATACTAATGAGTGATCAACATTAGGATGTGTGGGTGTGTGTTCAAGGTTGAAACTGATGATGGTGCATGAGTGAAACAGATGAAGCAATATCAGCAAGATCAGAACACATAAAATAGCAGCAATTCAACACCGGTTGCACCAGTGGGGACCAGGGTGTTTTGTAGCCGGTGTACAGGTCGCATAAGAGCTATTTCTGGAAGGTTCCATATATGAATGGAAAGCTGGCCATGCAGGGTGTGTGATGGAGTCGGTTGCAACCGTCGAGATTCGTTTTAACCGCTTGAGAATCCAGCTGGAAGTTGGTTACACGAATTGGTCCTGTAACTTTCTGTGCATGCATAGGGTGTATATAATGGTGTGATCCATGCATATACTCATTGTAACATGTTTTATTCTCTCAATTAATAATAGATCTCTCTCTTACAGTGGATGTAGGCTTGTACAAACAAGCTGAACCACTATAAACTTTTTCTTCTTCATACAATCACACATACACACACAATCTCAATATTGTTATCATATGTGATCAAATTCTTGTATTCAATCCATTGTTTTGATTGTGCATTCAGAGATTAGTTGATAGATTACTTATTAACATCTTCATCTTTGAGAAAGTGGCGCCGTCTGTGGGAATCTGGGCCACAAAGATCAACAATCAACAGAAGGAAGAATCAAGAAGCAGTTGAAGGAAGTTGACACCATGGTTGCAACCAAGTTTGATATTGAGAGGTTTATAGAGAAATCTGACTTTGGTTTGTGGAAGATCAAGATGAGAGCTATCTTGGTACAACAAGGATTGGCAGAAGCCATCAAGAAAAAACCAGCAGCAACTGCAGAAGCTGCACAAACAGCCATAGAAGCCACTGCAGAAGCTGATATTCAAGAAAGAGCCTTAAGTGCCATTGTATTATGTCTTGGTGATAAAGCTTTGAGAGAAGTACAGAGAGAGACATCTGCAAGAGCTGTATGGAAGAAACTTGAAGATCTGTACATGGTAAAATCTCTAGCTAACCATTTATACTTAAAGCAGAAACTATACTCCTTTAAGATGGTTGAGGATAGATCAGTTTTAGTTCAGCTTGATGAGTTTAATAAGGTGTTAGATGATCTAGAAAATGTTAATGTGAAAATTGAAACAGAAGATAAGGCCTCAATATTGTTGTCAGCTCTCCCAAAGTCCTTTGAAAGCTTCAAGGACACACTTCTGTTTGGAAATAGAGAAACTATAAGTCTTGATGAGGTGGAAATTGCTCTGAAGACAAAGGAGTTTCAGAAAGTTTCTAAAGAACAGGGAACATCAGGAGAGGGATTAATGATCAAGAGGAATGATCATGGTAAGAAGAACAACAAGAAAGACAATTTTGATTCAAAGAAACAAGGAAACAAGGCTGATCAGTCAAATTCAGATAAGGATGGAAGAAGTGTTTTCACTGTCATGAACCAGGCCATTACAAGAAGAACTGCTACAAATATAAAGCAGAAAAGAAAAGGAAAGCAGAAGTTGATAAAGATGGACAACAAAGAGTGCAAGCAAATCAGGTGGTAAATAATCAGAATCAGGCTACTGATTATCCTGAGGCACTTCTAGTTGGATCATCAAAAGGATCCATGGATTGGATCCTTGATTCAGGATGTACATTCCATATGTCTCCTATGAAGCATTGGTTTATTGATCTTAAGTTGCAGAATGTTGGATCAGTATTGCTAGGGGATGATCACACATGTCAGATAAGAGGTATTGTATCCATCAGGTTGAGGATGCATGATGGAGTTACTAGGACACTGACAGGTGTGAGGTATATCCCAGAACTCAAAAGAAACTTGATTTCTTTAGGAATTTTAGATGCTTCAGGCCATGAGTTTAGATATAGGGGAGGTGTACTCATTGTTGAGAAAGATAAGTATGAAGTGATGAAAGGAATCAGGAAAAGTGGATTGTATATTCTTGATGGACACACAGTGGTTGGACAAAATCATGTCTCAACTGGAAGTGATGAAATTCACTTATGGCATGGAATACTAGCTCACATAAGTGAGAAAGGATTACAAGAGCTGTCAAGACAAAATGTAATCAATATCAGATCAATAGACAAGCTGGATCAGTATGAGGATTGCATCTTTGGTAAAGCTAAAAGACTGAAGTTTGGCATTGGTGAATATACAAGCAAAACTAAACTTGATTATATCCATTCACATCTGTAGGGACCTGCAAGAACTCAAACAAAAGGTGGAGGCAGGTATTTTATTTTATTTATTGATGATTACAGTAGGAAGATATGGATATATATACTGAAATCTAAGGATACATCTTTCATTACCTTTAAGAATTGGCTAACTGAGGTAGAGAATAGTTGCAATAACAAGGTTAAGATATTAAGAATTGATAATGGTCTTGAGTATTATTCTGATGAGTTCAATAAGTTTTGTAAGGAGAGGGGGATCATGAGACACAAGACAGTACCAGGTACACCACAACAAAATGGTGTTGCAGAGAGGCTGAATCAGACCTTACTTGAGAGAGTTAGGTGTATATTAAATAGTTCTGGTCTTTCTAAAGACTTCTGGGGTGAGTTGGTTAGTACAGCAGCTTTTCTAATCAATAGGTGTCCATCAACACCTCTTAAATTCAAAACTCCTCAGGAGGTATGGACTGGAAAGATTGCTAATTATACCAGGCTTAAAGTGATTGGTTGTCTAGCTTATGCACATGTTAAACAGGATAAGCTAGCTCCAAGAGCCATCAAATGTGTCATGATTGGATATCCCAAAGGTGTTAAAGCTTACAAACTGTGGAACATTGAAGGTAAAAATATTATGATAAGTAGGGATGTTACCTTTAATGAAGCTCTTACGCCACTGAAGCCTCAGGATCAAAGCAAGTCTAAAGCTGAGCTTGAGGTGGAGCTTGTGAACAAGATTCAGAAGGATCAGTTTAGAGTTGAAGAAGAGACAGTACAAAGAGGAACTAGTTCACCAACTACAGATGATCAGATCACATCTAATACTGATGAGCTGCTCAACAGCTATCAGTTGGCAAGAGATAGACAAAAGAGGTCTATTAAGACTCCAGCTAGATTTGCAGATGCTGATATTGTGTCTTTTGCACTATATTCTGCAGAGGATATTGATTCATATGAACCAAGAAACTATCAGGAAGCAATGAACAGTAAGGATAATGCAAAGTGGAGTGCTGCTATGCAAGAAGAGTTGCTTTCATTGGAGAAGAACCAGACTTGGAAAATTGTTCTGAAGCCAAAAGATCAGAAGTTAGTGAGCTGTAAATGGATTTACAAGAAGAAGGTCTCACCTGAGAGGATTGGTGGTGTTAGGTTTAAAGCAAGATTAGTTGCCAGGGGTTTTTCTCAAAGGGAAGGCATTGACTATACAGAGATATTCTCTCCAGTTGTGAAACATTGTTCCATTAGGATACTGTTAGCATTAGTTGCTCAGTTTAATCTGGAATTGCATCAGATTGACTACAACCTTTCTTCATGGAAATTTGGAGGAGAAGATCTATATGACAGTTCCAGAAGGAGTTTCAGTTCAAAACTCAACTACTAAGGCTTGTTTACTTCTAAAGTCACTATATAGATTGAAACAAAGTCCTAGGAGATGGTATCTTAGATTTGATGAGTACATTGTCAAATGTGGTTTTGGAAGAAGCAAGTTTGACAGTTGTGTGTACATCAAACAAGACAGTGAATGGTATATTTTCTTATTACTGTATGTTGATGACATCTTAATTGCATGTAAGTCTATGGAAGGGATTACAGCTGTGAAAGAAATGTTGAAATCAGAATTTGATATGAAAGATTTGGGTGAAGCTACTGTTATACTGGGAATGGAGATCAAAAGGGATAGATCAGCTGGTTCTATTGTATTACATCAGAGTTTATACTTAGAGAAAATTCTCAAGAGGTATAATATGGATCAAAGCAAGGTTGTTTCTACTCCTGTAAAGCAAGGATTGGCTCTGTCAGCTCAACAATCAGCTAGAACAAGTGAAGAAGTATCAGAAATGGAAAGGGTTCCTTATGCTAATGCAGTTGGCAGTCTCATGTACGCAATGATGTGTTGCAGACCAGACTTAGCTCATGCAATGAGTTTGGTGAGCAGGTTTATGGGAAATCCAGGGAAAGATCACTGGGAAGCTGTTAAGTGTATTCAAAGATATATCAGAGGCAGTTTAACAACAGGTTTGCAATTTAATAAGTTTACTTTTAACATTGATTTTCTTGCAGGTTATGTAGATGTTGATTATGCTGCAAACTTAGACACAAGGAAGTCACTATCAGGCTATGTATTCTGCTTGTTTGGTACAGCTATCAGTTGGAGATCAACACATCAATCAGTGGTTGCATTATCTACAACTGAGGCTGAGTTTATCTCACTTACAGAGGCAGTAAAAGAAGGCTTGTGGTTACAGGGAATTTTGTCTGAGTTTGGTGTAGTACAAGAGTCAGTATTGGTACATTGTGATAACTCTAGTGCTATACACTTGTCAAGATATCAGGGTTTTCATGAAAGGACAAAGCACATAGATGTAAGGATGTATTTTGTTAGAGACTTAGTTGAAGGAGGAAAAGTTGTTGTTAAGAAGGTTGAAACAGCCAAGAATCCAGCCGATTTCCTCACTAAGGCCTTGCCTAGTTCAAAGTTTGAGCTATGCAAGAGTCTTATCAATATATGCTGAACATATCAGTGGAGAGTTCAGCTGCTCTCTCTTAAAATCAGTGTACAAGTTGGCTGTCTTGATAAAACAGTGGAGTGAAGGAGTGATTGAGGATTGATTGAGTATGAAGTTTTAGGTGGAGAATTGTGGTAAAAACTACATACTAATGAGTGATCAACGTTAGGATGTGTGAGTGTGTGTTCAAGGTTGAAACTGATGATGGTGCATGAGTGAAACGGATGCAGCAACATCAGCAAGATCAGAACACATAAAATAGCAGCAATTCAACACCGGTTGCACCAGTGAGGACCAGGGTGTTTTGTAGCCGGTGTACAGGTCGCATAAGAGTTGTTTCTGGAAGGTTCCATATATGAATGGAAAGATGGCAATGCAGGGTGTGTGATGGAGTCGGTTGCAACTGTCGAGATTCGTTTTAACCGCTAGAGAATCCAGCTGGAAGTTGGTTACACGAATTGGTCCTGTAACTTTCTGTGCATGCATAGGGTGTATATAATGGTGTGATCCATGCATATACTCATTGTAACACGTTTTATTCTCTCAATCAATAATAGATCTCTCTCTCACAGTGGATGTAGACTTGTACAAACAAGCTGAACCACTATAAACTCTTTCTTCTTCATACAATCACACATACACACACAATCTCAATATTGTTATCATATGTGATCAAATTCTTGTATTCAATCCATTGTTTTGATTGTGCATTCAGAGATTAGTTGATAGATTACTTATTAACATCTTCATCTTTGAGAATTATTTAATTATAATAATATATAATAAAATAAATATTTTAAATATAATAAAAAATATATTACTTAATATTTGGCTGACTCGACTCGGCTTGACTCGAAAACTCAATCTTTTTGCTTAATGAGCCGAGCTCGAGCTCGCTCGAGTATTTTTCGAATTGAGCCGAACTTATATATAAGCTTGTTATCTTAGTGAGCTGAGCTCGAGCTCGAGTATGGGAAGCTCGAGCTCGCTCGACTCGTTTAACACCAGCAGGGGACTTTCTAAGCAGATTGGGCCTTTATCCACTAACGTATTGTGTTGGCCAATTCATTGGGCTGGGTCGTATCAATTTTGGACTATGAAAATTTCACTTTATTTTCCATTTTAATTGGGCCGTATGTAGGAGGCCCAACTTACACCATTCCAATTCTAAAATCTGGATATTTCAAATTTAATAGATATATTCGGACAAAATCAAATTCATTCTTTAAGGGCGTATCTCCTAATTTACTAAACGGACAATAAATACATACTCCATTCGTCCCGTTTCAATGTTTATATTTGCTTTTTGCACGTTGATTAAGGAGTATAATATTTTAATATATAGTGGGTGAAAAAATATAATATTTAATGCAAAATGGGTAGGTGTATTAGTGTTGGATGATATATTAATTGTTTTAGGTGGGTCCCATATTCTAAAAAAAAACGTAAACATTGAAATGAGACGCGCAAAATAGAAACGTAAACATTGAAATGAGACAGAGGGAGTAGATACTTTTATGAAAATGGGTAAATTACCATAACCCCCTCGAGGTTTGTCCAAATTACCAAATAAATCCCGTGGTTTGAAAAATTACCAATTACCCACTTTAAAAAATATTTTTTTTAAAAAAATAGTGAAATTTAAAAATACAATATTAAATACTCCCTCCGTCCCAGGCTAAGAGGGCCAGAGACCTTATGTTAAACATAAGATCTCTGGCCCTCATTACCTGGGACGGAGAGAGTATATGGGTCTTGATGTCATTTCCATCATTCTTTCTTTTAAGAAAAAGTGTATTTTTATTAATGGTCAAATAAAAAACAAGTTAAAGGGGGTAATTGGTAATTTTTCAAACCACGAGGTTTATTTGGTAATTTGGACAAACCTCGAGGGGGGTTTTGATAATTTACCCTATGAAAATTATATAAGTAAAATGGTTGGTTGGAGTAACCTAACACTATAGATACTTTTATGAAAATTATATAATTAAAATGGTTGGTTGAAGTAACCTAATACCACAAAAAACTGTTTTTTTACCAATGAAATATTTCATTGGTAAAAGTCTTAATTTATTGTTAAATTGATTTACCAACTGATTAGCAACGGAATCCGTTGGTAAATTTCCATTGGTAAAGTGGTGATTGATAAATTTTTAGCAACGAAAATCAATTCTGTTGGTAATCCGTTAATAAAAATTCCGTTGGTAATTTATATAAAGATTCCCTTGGTAATTACCAATGGATTGAATTTCATTGGTAAAATAGAGAACAAATACGTTGGCATTCCATTGCTAATAGAAAAATATAATTTTGTTTGCTAATCCATTAGTAATTACCAACGGATTGAATTTCGTTGGTAAATTCCGTTGCTAAAAAATATTTTTTTTTTATTATTAGTTTTTTTTTTTGTAGCGTGACATTACATGCTACGTTCAATTGAAATAACTGAACAATAATAATCGAACACAACACATTCTTTGGTTGCCAGATTATACCTTAAGACAAAACCAAAAATAGAAATAGTTTCTAAAATAATATTCGATGTGGTTTATTATTTTCATTTGCTCGATTAGTATATTAAAATACAATGACAGAAAATTATAAATTTTAATATTAAAATATTCAATAATTATATCTGTTAACACATGTGAGGGATATTTCAATAATTTCAAGAGAAAAGTGGACGGGTTTGATAAATTTTAATTAAAGAGTGCACCTTTAATGATTGAAAAATCAATTTGAGCAACGGGTGATACTTCATCTTAAGCATATATAATTCCTAATTAAGGTTCAACATCTTACAAATAAATTTACACTTTAACTGAAGTCCTTGCTTTTTAGTATTGCTTTTTGTTGGATAAAGACCAAAAAAATATTTTCAATTAATGGAAGATAATGATATGCATTCTTAAATAATGAAGAGATACATAACCCCTATTTATTCTATCAATGGTTCATAATCCCTTATTTATTTAATTCATGGCCACTTTGTACTATTTTATTGTAACATTTTTATGTAATATTGTTGAGAAAAAGAAAAAAAAACTACTATATCCATTTAAACATCAGGGATGTTAATTGAATTTTCTTTTATTTTTATGTGACAATCATTTAATTAGTATCACCGTGTGGTCAAGTATGCATCGTGAGATGAAGGAAGCTATCTTTACATACACTATAAAAAAATTATTTTTTACCAACTGAATATTCCATTGGTAAAAGCCTTAATTTCATTGTTAAATAGGTTTACCACCGGATTAGCAACGAAATCCATTGGTAAAGTGGTGGTTGGTAAATTTTTAACAACGAAAAATCAATTCCGTTGGTAATCCGTTGCTAATAATTACGTTGGTAATTTATATAATGATTCCCTTGGTAATTCATTGGTAATTACCAACGGATTGAATTCCATTGCTAAAATAGAGAATAAATCCGTTGGCATTCCGTTGCTAAAACAAAAATGTCATTTTTGTTGTTAATCCATTGATAATTACTAACAGATTAAATTCCATTGGTAAATTCGATTGCTAAAAAATATTTTTTTGTAGTGATATATGGAAGGACTTCACTTTACACACGTCCATGCATTTCCTTTTTTTTTTTGGCAATTTAATATGATTTCCCATAAAAGATAGGGCAAAAACTGAGTGTAGATCGTTTTATGATAGAATTTCTATCAAACAAATAAGAAATAATAATATTTTAATAAAAAGTAGTAGTGAATTATTTTATAAATGATATATAGTATAAATAAAAATGTTAATATTTTTAAAGAAAAGTAATAATTTCTTCGATAAAATGTGATAAGTGAATTATTTTATAAATAATAATTATTTTATATAGTATAAATAAAAGTGTTAATATTTCTAAAGAAAAGTGATAATATCTTTAATAAAATGTAATAACTTATTAAGAACGTATAACTTAATCTCATCGTGATACAATCTCGACTAAAAAAAATTATATTGTTGTGGTTTGACGAGGGTCACTACAAAAAAAAGTATTTTTTAACAACTGAATTTACCAACGAAATTCAATTGGTAATTACCAATGGATTAGATTAGCAATAAAAATGATATTTTTATTTGGATTTATTCTCTATTTTAGCAACGGAATTCAATCCGTTGGTAATTACCAATGGATTTCCAAGGGAATTATTATATAAATTACCAATTGAATTATTTTCAACGGATTACCAACGGAATTATTTACCAACGGACTTGATTTTTCGTTGTTAAAAATTTACCAACCACCACTTACCAACGGAATTTTACCAATGGATTCCGTTGCTAATCCGTTGGTAAGCCAATTTAACAATGAAATTAAGGCTTTTACCAACGGAATATTCAATTGGTAAAAAATAGTTTTTTTGTAGTGGGTGTTCATATTATTTATAGTAATATTTTTTTAATCTTTTCTTTCAGTTTCTATTATTTCTTTAATTAATAATTGAATATAATAATTAAGGATTAATTACTTTCTAATACACAATTTTAAACATTATTATTGAGATGTGCATACATTCAAATCTTTTACTATCAGATACAAAAGGATAAAATAACATTCCTAATATAACCCTAATATTAATTAAACATTTATTGATACAATTTTATCTCCTATTTATATGCCTATTTAACAGGTAGGCACACAATTATCTCTCACCTAGACATGCACCGATTAACCGGAACCGCCGATCCCAACCGAAAAACCGGCGGTTTTAACCGGAACCGGAACCGGCGGTTCTGGAATCGTAAAAAAAGAAACCGAAACCGGTAGAACACGGTTCGGTTTCGGTTCCATCCGAGCACAAACCGGAACCGCCGGTTCGAACTGCCGGTTCGCCGGTTCATGGTTAAAACCGGCGGTTCCTCTATTTTTTTATTTATTTTTGAACGGCCAAGATCGACTGTCCGTTGGAGATCCGACGGCCCAAAAAAGTGACCGTTGGGGAGGTGAACCGGCGGTTCAGGCGGGAAGGCGGGCTTTTTTGAATTTTGAAAATTCAAACGTGCGGCCGAGATCGTGCTTGAGTATTTTTTTTTTTTTTAATTCAAGGGTTGAGATTTTTTTGTGTTTAAAATTTGAAATGGATGGATGAGATCACTTCCAATCCTCTATAAATACCCTCCAAGTGTGATCAATTTTTGCACACAACATTCACATTCAATCTACTACTTCTTCTACTACTACTACACTCTCTTCTCTACACTACTTATTCTTCTATACTCAATTTGAATCTATTCCACATTCTTGATTGATTCTACATTTCTACTCAACTACTCAAGTTCTCAATCTCATCTCATCTCAAATTGTAGTCTTTTATTTCAATTATCTTATTATCACTTTCATTTCAATTCTCTCATTATAATTTTCTATTCTTTCCCACACATATACTACTAATTAGTATACTTCTACTTCTAGTCTCTTAGTTTTAGTTCATAAATCTTATATATTCATCTTTTTTTCAATTTAAAAAAAATGTCTAGAAGAGGTTCTTCTTCATCCGGTGCCTCACCTTCTTCATCTAGAGGAAAATCCATACCCAACACCTTAAATTGTCCTCCACCACCTCCACGTGAACCACGCCAACTTCCACCAACTCTAGAAGATATTGAACTTGAAAATATTCCTTCGGATGAAGAAATCTCCCCTCATTTGTTCAACTTGAATGTTAGGGAGATACTTGGAGATGATTTCCCCTCCGACGACGACAACGATAATACTCAAGGTCAATCACAACAAAGGGCGAGTGGAAGTCAACCAACCTCGGGTGGTACGGGTACGGGTACCAGAGACGGAGCCGGAGGCTCTAGCGGAGGCGGAGGATCGACTCGAAGTTCCCAACAAGTGTTACGTTTCGATATATTTTCCATTCATTTCAAGAAGGAGACGATTGAGAATTCGAATGAATTCAAAGTTATTTGCAACTATTGTGGCACTAAGTATAAATTCAAGCATGGCGGAGGATATGGAACGTTCATCAAGCACATCAACTCGAAGCATTCGGACAAGATTGGCATCTCAACCGGTCAAACACAAATAGGACGAGGGTTCACGGCCTCTTCCGGAGGAGAAGGTTCATCGGCGTCGGGTAACACTCTTTTTAAATTTGATGAACCTAATTATTTGAGATTATACCTTAAACTTATGTGCACCAAACATTTGCCATTTAACTTTGTCGAAAATGCTTTTTTTCAAGATTGGGTAAATCTCACTTTAAATCCTCAAGCCCCACCTTTGCATCGTAATAAATGTAAACTTGGTGTTGCTAAAGTTGTTAAAGAGTATGGTTTGATTTTAAAACAAATTTTGCAACAATTACCTCATAAAGTGTCTATATGTTCGGATATTTGGAGCAATTTTTGGCAAAAAGCGGATTATATGGGTATTACTTGTCATTGGATTGATAGTTCATGGAATTTGCAAAAAAGATTAATTGCTTATAGATCATTTGATGTTCCTCATACCGTCGTTAATATTGCTCACAAAATTAGTACTATTTTGCAAGAATATGGTTTAGTTACAAAAAATTTTACAATCTCATTTGATAATGCTAGTGCTAATACGGCTAGTTTAGAAAGTCTTATTGATATTTGCAAACCCTCAATTGGTGGTAGATTTTTTCATGTTAGATGTATTTGTCATATATTGAATTTATGTGTTCAAGATGGTATAAATGCTTTGAAAACACACATTCAACCTATTAAAAGTGCTATATGGTATATAATGAGAAACCCTTCCGTTACTAAAAGGTGGAAAAGATATTGTCATTCTGTGAACATTCGCCCAAAAAAATTTCCTTTAGATGTTTCAACTCGTTGGAATTCAACGTATAAAATGTTGCATGACTCTTTTGATTATAAAGATCATATTTGTGCTTTTTACTCACAAGATGCAGGTGGTCAAATCTTGTTTGCTAATCAATGGGACACATGTTATACTCTATGTGATATTTTGCAAATTTTTAATGATGCTACGGAAGAACTATCCGGTGTTTATTATCCTACTTCAAATTTAGTTGTTGATAATTGTGTTAAAATTGCTATGGTTTTTAGTGCTAATGAAGCACACCCGTTGTTGTCAAATGCTATTCTTTCCATGAAATCTAAGTGGTTAAAATATTTTTTTCAAATCCCGGACTTGTGTTTAGTTGCTAAATTGTTGGACCCACGTATTAGAACAGATGGTTTAGAAGAATTGTTAACGCTTTACTATGATTCATTGTATGCTAATTGTGATTCTCCTACTAGACAACAAGCTCCTAATCCTAAAGACATAGTTGCAAGTACTTATAATCTACTAAAGGAACATTTTAAGGAGTATAAAGAACAAAATGGTACAAATGATGATCAATCTAGTGGTGATGATAGTAGTGATAGTGTTGATAATTCTAGGAAATATGATCAAAAATTTTATAGTTTTTATGATGCTAGATCTCAAAAACGTGCACGGGTGATATCTAATCCTTTTCAAGAACTTGATTCTTATTTTACTAACACTTTTGAGTTTGAAACAAGCGGAACTAGTTTTGATATTTTGAAGTGGTGGTCAAGGAGAACAAAGTCATTCCCTATTTTATCATTGATTGTAAAAGAGGTTTTTGCATCTCCCGCCTCTACGGTTGCCGTCGAACAAGCATTTAGTCTTGGTAATCTCACATTGGATCCGACACGATCCAATTTAAGTGTGACAAATTTAGAAAATTTGTGTTTGCTTGATGATTGGTCAAAGGCGGAAAGACGGATTCAAAATCAAATTGAAGAAGACCGATCGGATGATGAAATTACGGAATATGGAAGCGAGTTAGATTGGTAGAGTAAACAAAAAAAGCCATCACCATTCACCTCCACGGAGCCAAAGAGGTAAGTTGAGGTAAGTTAAGAGAACTACGTGGGCTTTGATTCCTTTCGAGGATACGTAGGCAACTTAAATTTAAGTTGAACTTGAATTTTCAAGTTTAACCCTAAATTTAAGCTCAAGTCCTTTTTTTTTACTTTTTTTTTCCTCTATTATGTTGTTGTATTTTATCTTATAAAGTTTGTATTTTTAAAATGTTTGAAGTGTAACAATAGAGTAGTTGACATGGAAGTAAACTTGTAGTGTTCTCTACACTTCTACATTTGTAAATTGTAATGGTTTAGACTTTAATAATTAAATTTTTTATGTGATCACATTAATTAATATTGTTTGATTATTATGAATTTAATATCAACTTTGAAATATTGCATAGTGCATACATGATACATCATGTTTTCAATTTTAATGATATTATTATTACATTAATTCAAATTCAATATTTCCATTTTCAATTACACATGTTTCATTTATTTAATAAATAAATTACACATAATAACTGATAAATGCAAAAAAAAAACCGAAAAAAATATAACATAAAGAAACAAAAAATTGCAAAAAAAAAAAAAAAAACCGAAAAACCGGCGGTTCCGGACCGGAATCGGAACCGCCGGTTCACGAACCGAACACCCTATACCCCGGTTCGGTTCCGGTTTCTCCTCCGTTGGAACCGGAACCGGCGGTTCCGAACCGGGGTGCATGTCTACTCTCACCCTTCATACACGACTTCCACACAATTTTCTTCAAATCTCATCTTTAATATTCTATGCCAACGTCGTATTTGCTCCATCTGAATCGGACCATTTCTGTCAAATATCATTTCTAATATTTTGCCATGGTCAATCGCTGCCCGCTACACGCCACGATGTTGTCGTTCCAAGCAGTCTGCCCGTCACCGTCAGCCACTGATCTGTCTCCATCCGACCACCGTGCCATTTGTCCCGGAGTAAACTGCTGTCCACCACCATCGTTTGCTTCGAAGAGATTTTGCCATAGTTTCCATCATCCACTGTCAACGAGTTTGCCAAATCTGGACTGTTGCTGCCGCCGCCTCTAAAGCATCACTAGTAAAAATCGAAACCAGATGAATCGCGATACCTAAACTACCTTTTTAGGTCTGGTGGTGTCTCTAAAGCATCACCAGTAGCAAACTGTTAGGAAGAGGACTCTATTTTGGTGGAGAAAACTCTCGTATTTCTTACTTCTAAAATCTGCCAACCTTACATCAGTATATATAGATACATATTCAAGCCTTTCAAACTATCCTAATAATTGAGAATATTGAAGGACACTTTGAATAATCTTTGAATACATGAACCAACATTAATAAGTAGAAGACTAAGTTCAAATTATAATTCAACACTCCCTCCTAATTTGAAACTTCATTTCTTACTCCAAGCAAAGCTCTCAATCTTCGAAAATCTTCAAACTTCAATGGCTTGGTGAAAATATCAGTAATTTGATCTTGAGTCTTTACATACTTTAGCTCCACTTCTTTGTTGGCAATGCATTCCCGAATGAATTGATATCTCGTATCAATATGTTTGATTCGATCATGAAAGATCGGATTCTTTGCAAGTGCTTGTGCAGATTTATTATCAATGCAAATTTCAGTAGCTTCCTCTTGTGGCAAATGAATTTCCTTTAATAGCTTCCTCAACCATAAAGCATGGCATGTGCTTGAGCTTGCAGCAACATATTCCGATTCACATGTTGACAACGTGACAACCGATTGCTTCTTTGAACACCAAGAAATAGCACAATCACCCAAGAAAATACATAACCCGTAGTGCTCTTTCTATCATCAATATCACCCGCAGAATTACTATCACAAAACCCATTCAACCGAAGATCATTAGATGAGGAATAGAACACTCCAAAATCGAGCGTACCTTTAAGATAACGAAGAATCCTTTTTGCAACACTTATGTGGGTAGATGTGGGAGTTTCCATGTAACGACTTATCACTCCAACCGCATAAAATATGTCGGGCCTTGTGCTCGTGAGATATCTCAAACTTCCCACAAGACTTTTATAGAGAGTAGGATCCACCTTTTCTCCATCCTCAAACTTGAACAACTTCATTCCAGCTTCCATGAGTGTGTTCACATGATTACAATCAATCATCTTGAACATTTTCAACACTTTCTTAGCATAACCTGTTTGAGAAATAAATATTCCTTCCTCCATTTGCTTTACTTCCAAACCCAAATAATATGCCATGAGCCCCAAATCCGTCATCTCGAATTCAGCCGACATGCTCCTTCTAAATTCATCAAATAAATTTGGATTGTTGCCGGTGAAAATGAGATCATCAACGTAAAGACAAACAAACATAACATCTCCATTCTCATGAAACTTAGAGTATAAGGCATGCTCGTTCAAGCAACGAACAAACCCGCGATCTTGAAAATATTGGTTGATGCGGCTATTCCACGCTCGTGGGACTTGTTTCAATCCGTACAATGACTTCTTGAGTCTCAACACCTTCTTTTCATTCCCTTCAGCAATGTAGCCCAATGGTTGATCCACATACACCTCTTCTTTAAGATATCCATTTAAAAATGCCGTCTTCACATCCATTTGGTAAATCTTCCATTTCTTTTGAGTAGCAAGAGAAATCAACAAACGAATAGTTTCCATTCGCGCAACTGGAGCAAAAACTTCATCATAATCGACTCCATGTTTTTGCTTATAGCCTTTCACCACAAGTCTCGCCTTGTATTTCTCCACCTCTCCTTTTGCATTTCTTTTCACTTTGTAAATCCATTTCACTCCAATGGATTCATGGCCTGTAGGAAGAGAAGTTAATTCCCATGTATCATTCTTTTCAATGGATTTAATTTCTTCATCCATGGCTTCTCTCCACTTCTTATCTTGCACAACTTCTTGAAAATTTAATGGCTCACTATCTGCAAAAAGACAATAGAGTTCATCATTATTAAGAGTAATCTCTTCAGTTCTTTCATATATTTCGGCAAGCGATCTCATCGTCGGCGGTCTTTTATTTGAGCCTTCAACATCTTGAGCTGGAGACTGAGGCTCAAGATTAGTTTCAACATTCTCCGATACTTGATCATCATCAAAGTATGGAAGAAAATTATATGAGCTATCTTGTTGTCCATCCCAATTCCAAGCTGCTCCTTCTTCAAATTCAACATCACGGCTCACCACCACCTTTCCATTCTTTGGATTATACAACCTGTACCCTTTAGATTGATAATCATACCCAACAAAAACATACTTGGCACTCCGATCATCTAGCTTTGATCGTTCTTGTTGTGGAACTTGAGCATAAACGATGCTTCCAAAAACCCGCAAATGATGGACACTTGGCTTATTTCCATTCCATGCTTCTTGTGGTGTTTAATCTTTCACATTCACCATTGGAGAGCGATTCGACAAATACACTGCACAAGAAACAGCTTCAGCCCAGAACTCCTTCGGCATATTTTTTGCTTTTAACATACACCTTGCCATGTTAAGAATTGATCTATTTTTCCTCTCCGCCACGCCATTTTGCTGAGGTGTTCTAGGAACAGTGAGAGGACGGCGAATTCCATGTGCTGCACAAAAATCATTGAACTCCTTTGAGGTGAACTCGCCTCCCCGATCAGACCTCAACGCTTTAATATAATAGCCACTTTCCTTCTCAACAAGCATCTTAAATTTTTTGAATGTGGGGAAAGCTTCTGATTTCTGTTGGAGAAAATAAACCCACGTTTTTCTGCTATAATCATCAATGAAGAGTATAAAATATTTACTCTTACCAAACGACTGTGGATTGATAGGCCCACAAATATCCGTATGCACCAATTCAAGTGGTTTGGAGGCTCTTGATGTCGCTGCCTTTGGAAAGCTTTTCCTTGCATGTTTGCCAAGAAGACATGCTTTACACAAGTGATTTGGATTATCAATTGTAGGCATCCCCTTCACCATCATCTTCTCTCCCATAGCTTTTAATGAACCGAAGTTCAAGTGCCCAAATCTCATGTGCCAACACCATGCCACGTCTTGCACATTAACCTTTAAACAACTTGCTTCAACAGTTTGGATATTCAATTTGAACATCCGATTCTTTGACATGCCCACCTTTGCAATCAAATTATTATTTCTATCTTTAAGCCAAAGATAACTATCCTTCATCAACACTTCATACCCATTCTCAACAAATTGTCCAAGACTAAGAATATTACTTCTTAGTTTAGGAACATAATAAACATCAGAAATCAATTTATGGCCACCATCCTTTGAAGAAATGAGAATTGTACCTTTTCCTTCGATGTGGATTTTCGAAGAGTCTCCAAAAGAAACACTACCTTTCACCTTGTCGTTGATCTCCACAAATTTTTCTTTGTACCCGCACATATGATTGCTCGCACCATTATCCAAATACCATGAACTGTCCACTTCATTTTCTTCCTTTCTCACGGTAAGCAGCAAGGTGGATTCTTCAACTTCTTGATTATCATTAACAAGATTGACCCTCTTATCATTATTTGCAGCATCTCGACACTCCCATGAATAATGACCAAGCCTGTGACATTGAAAGCATTCAACTTTAGACTTGTCATACCTCCTATCATTTGATCCTTGAAAATTTCCACGACCTCTTCCTCGACTCCTTCCGCGGCCTCTAAAATATGAAGGATTCCGCTCATCATTTGTGGAACTTTCACCACTGCTTCTTTCTTGTCCACGTCCTTGTCTTCCACGTCCTCTTCCTCATTCATTTCCACGGAAAAATTGTTTGTCTCCTTCTTTATTTTTTAAAGTTGCTTTAGATTTAAGAACCTGCTCATTTGGTTCTTCTTGCCTTCTTTTCATTTTCTCCTCTTGGGCATGTAAGGAACCCTCCAACTCTTCTATCGTAATTGCTTCAAGATCTTTTGTTTCTTCAATGACACACACAACATAATCGAATTTCGGAGTTAGAGAACGAAGTATCTTCTCCACCACTCGACCATCTTCAATTTTTTCTCCATAGCCTCTTGATTGATTCACATTTGCCTTCACCCTTGAACAATATTCCGAAACCGATTCGGAATCATTCATCTTCATTGCTTCGAAATCACTCCTTAGTGATTGAAGCCTGACTTTCTTCACTTTATCAACTCCTTGGAAAGATTTTTGCAAAATCTCCCAAGCTTGCTTTGATGTAGTTGCGTCCGCCACCTTTTCAAACATAGAATCATCCAAACATTTATGGATGAGAGTGAGTGCTTGTTGATCCATTTTCTTTGTCTTTGCCAAAGCCTCCTTCTCCGCTTGAGATAATGTTGCTTCATTTGCCGGCTTATCGTAGCCTTTCTCTACGATATCCCACACTTCTTGGGCGCCGAGCAATGCTTTCAATCGAAGACACCATTTCTCATAGTTCTCACTTGTAAGACGAGGAAATTGAAAAGATGACATTCCATTGTTTGCCATTTTTCACTCACTCACTCACTCTTGCCGTAGCTCTGATACCACTTTGTTAGGAAGAGGACTTTGGTGGAGAAAACTCTCGTATTTCTTACTTCTAAAATCTGCCAACCTTACATCAGTATATATAGATACATATTCAAGCCTTTCAAACTATCCTAATAATTGAGAATATTGAAGGACACTTTGAATAATCTTTGAATACATGAACCAACATTAATAAGTAGAAGACTAAGTTCAAATTATAATTCAACACAAACGAATTTAGATAAATTGCGACACCTACACTGCCTTTTCAGATCCATGTCACTACCAGTCGCCACCTGCGCCACCAAAGTCATTGCGGTCTGCAGCCACTGCGTTGTGCAGATTTATATGTTGGTTGTGCAAAATCATATCCAATTGTTCAAAATATTTAATGAATTATGTAGAATGTATCCCTATGATTTAATGTGTTTGCAACCATATAACTATATTGTGCGTCAATAATTAAATATATTTATGAGAAATAGATTCTATATATACATATTTTCATGTTTATATACTATTATGAAGAAATATATTTAATTGTGCAAAATATTTAATTGATTATGCAGAATATATCACTAGAATCTAATGAATAAAACATACAGAAGCAATAAATTTGGAATTTATATTATTTTGTATTGTACATATTTTTAAACGTAGTTTGAATATTGTGCAAATGAAAGAGAAATAAATTTCATATTTTAAGCTTTAATACGTAGTAATTAAGGGGGTAATATGGGTATTCTATTGTGTAATTTTGCATCTCATTGTAATTATAATTTAAGCTTGTATCTAATAGTAAATATTAACTACTTAATAGTGAGTATCCCTTTTTAGGGAAAACCACCATTAATTATAGCATTGTATTTGCTGAATTAATTCTGTTTATCATCTTATATTTCTCACTCCATTTCTCTTTCACTATGGTTATAGTACTGTATTAATATGGAGTACGAAAGTAACATAGGGAATCTGGATTCTCTCCTGTACTGCACTCCATTTCTCTTTCATCATGGCTAAAGTACTGTATTAATATGGAGTATAAAAGTAACACAGGGAATCGAGCCGCAAAATTAATACGGAGTAAGTATTAATATGCCAACTTAGAGTTGATCTCATTAGATGTGAGATGTGAGTTGAAGATTCCTTGTACCTTGCCATTTCACACCAACTGATTAGCTGGAGATGCAGCTTCCGCAATTCTCTGCACGTTTCTTTTAAATTAGTTCTCACGTTTTTGATTTCTTTCAAAAACTTTTAAAAAAATAAAAATAATTGCATCGTGAGCCAGTGCGGTAATAAAGAATTAAGAAAAGAGGATCTTATGTATTCATATCTATTAGTATTTTATTGATGTTAGAGTGTATTGATTAAATATTAAACGATTTACCTCTATATCAGTTCTTAAATTTTTAGATGAGATAGTCATTTAATATGGTATTAGAGTCAAGGTCTAGCAAAGGTACCTACATGTGAGGGGTATGGTAGAGTGTCTTGATTAAATATTAAACGATTTACCTAAACTTTTAGATGAGGTAGTTATTTAACTATTGACATTAATTTTTTTTAAAGAAAAAGTTAATATTATTATGAGGACAAGTAGTTTCGAGGATATAAATTAAGAGGTGGGGTGATTCATGATGGCACAAAGACACACACACATTTACGGGGGGATTGAAGGATGAAGGCACTATCAATATTGAGTGTGGTGTTAGTGGCGGCTATATGGATACAGAGGAGTTCAGAGTACAGACAGATATGTTGATTGGAGCTTGCGTTCCTAAGCATTCTCCATCTGGAATTGCAGATGCAATGTCAATTATGGCTGCAATAGTGCAACAAGCTCCAGAGTGCTGTGCCGCTGCCAAAACATACGATTTCGTCTGCGCATGCGAACTATATACGACGTTGTTTGCTGGATCATTACGTCCTGCCATTGGCATTAATGAAAGTCTCGGAGCTTGGCTCGGCCGTAACATAAGATCTTCCTGCAAAGATATTAATATTCCACAACAGCTCTCTTGTTTCCAGTAATCCATAGATCTAAGATGTATGTGTAAGCAATTAAAATTTACTGTCCAATTAAATGGCGACACGTGGATTTTATTGATTAAATATTAATTTATTTTGGAATTTAAATAAATTAATTCCTAAAGTAAGTTAATAATTGATAATTAATTTGAGCCCAATATATTAAATAGGCTTAAATTAAATGAGGCCTGACCCAAGTCAACTAAGCCCAAGTTAAATGAGGCCTGACCCAAGTCAACTAAGCCCAAATCAAATGAGGCCTGACCTAAGTCAACTAGGCCCAAGTTAAATGAGGTCAGACCCAAGTCAACTAGACCCAAGTCAAATAGGCCTGATTATGGTCCAGCAAGTTAAAGGCCCAAGCCTATTAAGTGAGGCCCAAATGGCTTGGACCTCCTTTCCTCACCTATAAAAACGGGTCTCCGCCATTCATTACAGACACACAGAGACATTCAAGCACTCGAAGATGACGCTCTTGAAGAGATGGAGAACACGAGTAAAGCTCCCTCAAGATCTTCAAGCGAAGAGCGAACGAAGAACTTCAAGCGATCTTCAAGTCTTCGAAGCTTCAAGCTCAAGAACGTTCGAGGATCTTCAAGTCTTCAAGCGATCTTCAAAGCATCTTCAAAGCTTCAAGTTCAAGGCCTTCGAGGATCTTCAAGTCTTCAAGCTTAAGTCTTCAAGTGATCTTCGAAGATCTTCAAGTCTTCAAGCGGCCTTTGAGGATCTTCAAGTCTTCAAGCTCAAGTATTCAAGTGATCTTCTAAGATCTTCAAGCCTTCAAGCAGCCTTCGAGTCTTCAAAACTTCAAACCTCCAAAGCTTCAAGCGGCCTTCGAGCATCTTCAAGTCTTCAAGCTTAAGTCTTCAAGTGATCTTCGAAGATCTTCAAGCTTCAAGCGGCCTTCGAGTCTTCAAAGCTTCAAGCCTCCAAAGCTTCAAACGACCTTCGAATCTTCAAGTCTTCAAGCTCAAGTCTTCAAGTGATCTTCGAAGATCTTCAAGCCTTCAAGCAGCCTTCGAGTCTTCAAAGCTTCAAGCCTTCAAGCGGCCTTCGTGTCTTCAAAGCTTCAAGCGGCCTTCGAGTCTTCAAAGCTTCAAGCTCAAGATCTTCAACAAAGCTTCAAGTCTTCAAGCCTCTAAAGCTTCAAGCTCAAGATCTTCAACAAAACTTCAAGTCTTCAAGCATCCAAAGCTTCAAGCTCAAGATCTTCAACAAAACTTCAAGTCTTCAAGTATCCAAAGCTTCAAGTTTAAGATCTTCAAAGCATCTTCAAGCTTCAAGTTAAGAACAACCACTAATCCGGGATCAAGGCTCCAAGTTCTCCAGATTAAGTGATCTTCGTGGAAAGCTCTCAGTCAACGTTCAATCCGAACAAAGGTTCAACGCCTCCGGGTCAACATTCAAGACTACACACTCGAGTTCGGATAAGCTTCGTTCGAAGATCCAGCTCAACACACACGCTGTCAACACAGTCAGCATACACTTCGTCAAAGAAGTCAAAGTCAACACACAAGTCAAGTCAAAGCCATATTGGTTCGAGAGAAGAATCAGATGATTGATTAGAGATTATAACCCATTTACATATCATTCAAATTAAATCCACAAGAAATTATCTTTGTACCCAATTTGTATTTATTTTATTATAAATGTAAAATTTGTTGTTACAGTATGTATTGTTGGATTGTATACTAAAATCCTAATTTTAGTATGAACAATGTTTTGAAATGAAAATCATTGATCAAATGATTGCATCTTATAAATTGTTTATATGTCGATAGAATTGTTCATTTACTTTATATTAATGTAGATAATATGGTGTGTGACGTCACATGAAAAATTATATTATCAGTTCTTTATAAAGTATAAACAGAGGTTCACAACGAGATAGATTGAGACAAACTATCGGAATGATTTTAATTTGATTTGGTATTAGTTTGTCTTGAATATAACATTACACTCATGCACTTTGTGTGTATTGAGCAGCACCGTTTGAGATTGTTCAATTTGCACAGATTATATATAAAAGAATAAGACCTAAGTTATTATGAATGTTCGTATACTCTTAATTCCAATATAATAACTTCGATACGTAATTCAATATTTATTTTTTTGATTCATCAACGAGTGAGATTTAATTATTAAATCAATAGGTTCGGTGAGTTGAGAGATGATACTGTCTGTATGGTACGCTGTTAATTGTAGAAGGAATCCTTGCAGATGCCTGCCCAACGGATACGGTTTGCAACAATGCTTAAATATGAGGTTCTTTTTTGTAATTTCTAAAAATAAAAATTAATTTATAATAAGAGAAAAGTTCATGATTTTTTTTACAATCAACCCTTTAAAATTACGTATTCTATGAGCGTTGGGCAACCTATTGTTTAATGGCAAAAGCTTGTGTGTGCCCGGACACACGGGAGCATATTCCGTGTGCCTTTAGAATTTTGTGCTAAATTGTATATCCTTTAGTATAAAGATGTGTACCCTTTATTTTACAAGGCAAAAACTTGTGTGCGCCCGGGTGCACGGAAGCACACTCCGTGTGCCTTTAGAATTTTATGTTAAATTGTATACCCTTTAGTATAAAGATTTGTACCCTTTATTTTTTGAAAAAAAATAAAAAAAATAATGAAAAGTGTATACCCTTTAGAACAAAATGGCGTACCCTTATTAATTAAAATGTATACTCTTTAGAACAAAATA
Organism: Pogostemon cablin; assembly: GCA_023678885.1. Classification (NCBI taxonomy): domain Eukaryota; kingdom Viridiplantae; phylum Streptophyta; class Magnoliopsida; order Lamiales; family Lamiaceae; genus Pogostemon; species Pogostemon cablin. The sequence continues at coordinate 36,334,204 of CM042963.1, forward strand.
ATGTACCCTTATCTATAGTACTAAATTCTAAAGGTGCACGGCGTGCGTCCAGACGCATGCAAGCCTCACACTTGTTCAAATACCCCATCTATCATTGAAATATATAATGCCTAATATTAAATAGATTTTTCCAATGAGAAATATATACTCCATCCATTCCGTTTCAATGTTTATGTTTCTATTTTACATGTCTCATTTCAATATTTACGTTTTCCGTTTTAGGAATATGGGACCCACCTAAAACAATTAATATATCATCCAACACTGATACACCTACACACTTCACATTAAATATTACTCCATCCGTCCATAGAAGTTGACACATTTTACTTTTTGGTTTGTCCCACTAAAGTTGATACATTTCATTTTTAATACATGAGACCCACATAAAAAAATTAATCTACTCTCATCGGCCCTACATATCACCTCTAATACAACTATCCAATACACATTAAATATTATTTCTCTCACTTCACTTTACTTCACTTTACATTAAATTATTATATTCCTTAATCTCCGTGCCCAAAAAAAATTATACCAACTTTAATGGGATGGAGGGAGTATATTTTTCCATCCACTATCTATTAAAATATAATACTTTTTAATCAACGTGAAAAAAGCAAACGTAAACATTGAAATGGGAGGGAGGTAGTATAACAAAGCCAAGCAGCCCTCTAAAAAAAATCCAACGTGATTAAATGTGAAAAAAAGAAAAAAAAAGGAATCTTGTTAATGTAACCGACAAAGGATCACCTATTGCACACACGAATTTCATTTTCTATTTTACTTTTGAGTGTTGTTATTCGAACATCCCCTCTCATTAAATACACTCCTTTTATTAAATACACACCTTCTTAAATTTATTACTATTTTCAATTTTATTATATGCACACCCCTAAAATTATAAAAATGCCATTCTAAACTTAAAATTAAGAAATATTCCTAAATTTATACACATCCTTTCCCTCTTTCGTTTCGATTTCAAACATCACTATTACATTTCAATCAAAATTCTAACCAAGTTTCAATTCCCCATGAATTGTCGTTGTACGTGCACCATTTGAGATGGTTGGCGATGAATGAATGTTGTGTGCAAGTTTGAATGGAAGCAAACTGAAACTCAAATTAAGAATATGGATTGGTATATATATATATATATATATATATATATATATATATATATTTTTTTTTTTTTTTTTTTTTTTGCTGCATGCATAACAATTCTCCTCTCCATTGCAATAATCTTCATTCCAATTGATCGCCTGATCTCCATCAAAAAGCGTATGTATCATAAATTAGTTTAATTTGGATTGGATATATGATGAAGTAATTATAATTGTAATTACAGGTTGTTGAAGTCGTTGATCGTTAGGAACTTCATGTTCGCAGTGAGAGAAGGAGATAATAATATATGCATATAAAATACTTCATAATTTAAATGTACATGATGTAGATGCATGTATGTAATGTATCACTGGTAAATTAAATCATGTGTATAAAATACTCCATAATTTAAAGAAAGAATAATCAATTTAGGGTTTATAATAAAATTATAAGAGAGTTTAGAAGATATGGTGTATATAAAATATATAGGTGTGTATTTAATAAATTAAGGTTAAATTAGACTTTTTAAAAATATTAATTTATTTTTATAATAATAAGGTGTGTATTCAATAGGAAGAGGTGTGCAAATAAGATTAGCCTTTTACTTTTTACGCCACATACTTCAAGGGTTTAATGATAAATGGTAGGATATAATTTTTTATAATAGCAATAAAACATGAAAAGTGAAATAATTATGGATGCCTAAGGAGTCTTCATCTGGAATTGGAGGTGCAGCAATTATGGATGCAATAACGTGATTCTATAGCCAAGACAAGCTAATACCAAACCACACTACAACCATCCCGATAGAGAGTCCCCGTCTATCTCGGTTGTGAGCATCTGTTTATACTTTATAAGGAAACCGATAATATGATCTTCCGCGTGTTGTCGCACAACATATTATCTACAGTATAAAGTAAGTGGACTATTGCATCGAAAATATGAATAAATTATAAGATGCAATCATTTGATCATATGATTCTCATTTCAAATTAATTGTTATAACATTGTTCATACAAAAAGCTAGACTTTTAGTATACAATCCAACAATCTCCCACTTATACTAAAAGACTATGCTGTCATGTCTTCTGCCATACATCTGATTTCCACTCCCACTACACGACCATCAAAAGCTCTCGCCTTAAAGTCCTTGTAAATGGATTTACTAGGTTATCATCCGATGCAATCTAGGTGACAACAACCTTCCCCTCATCATACGATTTCTCGTAACAGGTGGTACTCGCGCTCCATGTGTTTAATTGCCTTATGGACTCGTGATTCCTTTAAGTTTTCAACTGCACCAATATCATTAATTTAAATTGTGATAATTTTGGGCAAACTTAGAAATACTTCAAAGTCCATCATGAAGTTTCTAGAGTCATATAGATACTTTGGCTGCCTTATAAGTTCCAATTTATCATCTTTTCATGATGGAGTCTGGAGTCCGAAATATATTTCTATATAACACTCCTCCATATTATAACTCTACTTCCTAAAATTAAACACATAACCTTGAGGTGGATTTACTGTCATCCCCATCTGATTTGAAAAATCCGAATCTATGTAACTCATAAGAAGCAACGAATCTGTCAGGTAAGCCTACATATAATTTCTAGTCCTTTTCAGGTACATAAGTATATGTCTTACCACAATTCAACATTCTTATTTTGGGTTACCTTGATACCCACTGTTCATGCCATCGGCAAAATAGATATCCAATCTCGTGTATAGCATTCCTTAGATTAAGCTTCCTCATTTGCCGAAGCATAAGGAACCGCTTTCATCTTCTTTATCTACTTTTGTGTCACAAGACACATTCACTTAGATAAATTCACATGCTAAATGAGTAAGGATCGTATCATTATATAAAACTTGAGATAAGCATAACATCCTTTCTTGTGATCCGTATTACCGTGATCAAAAGGATATTTTTGCTCTTCTTAAGTCCTTCATCTCATACCGCTTTATCAACCATACCCATACGCCCGACAATACTCTTTCATTGTCTCCAATGAGCAAGATACTATCTACGTATAGTACAAGAAATACCACCACATTTCCATCACTCTTTTCAATACACAAGACCCATCCGATCATTGATTAGATCCATGTCACTGGATTACCTCATCAAAACGAATGTTTCATGATCTTGAAGCTTGCTTTAGTCCATGAATGGACACTTTTAAGCTTACTATCACAACGCTCTTAGCTTTTTGCAATGAATCACTCTGGTTGCTTCACATAGATGTTTCCCTTAAGACTTCCAATCAGGAAAGCTGTCTCGACATCTATTTGCTATCCCTCATATTTCATATGAGTAGCAATAAATAAAAGAGTCCGGATCAACTTAGGAATAACTACCGGTGAACAGGTTTTCTCATAATCGAACCCTTTCTTTCTGAGTATACCTTTTCGCAACAAGCTTGCTTCCAAGGTTTTCACCTTATTCTATGATCCTCTTTTATTCTTGCATGCCCGTTTCCAATGGCTTTTACGCCATTTAGCAGTTCAACAAGCATCCAGACCTAATTTAAAATCCATCGATTATATTTTAATATTCATTGCACTTTGCTAGGATTTGACATTTCTAATTTGTAGTGCTTCGTCGTATCCGTGGGTCTATTTCATGTTTGCGAGGGACCAAGTCTCACGACTTTTCCAAAACATGTATCTTACAGGTTGTCGAAGAATCCTCCCACTACGACAAGGCACTACACGCAATTGTGTATCAGACGTGACACGCGTTGCAGTTTACCTTGTGGTATATCCTCTTGTACAATTGGTACTTATACTTTGTGTTTTTCCCTCTCACTTCCTTTAGAACAATTTATACATGGGTTTATGATTTAATACATAGTCTTTTTCCAAAAATCTAGTGTTTGTGTTAACAATCACCCTTCGATCTTTTGGACTAAATAAATCACCCTTCATTTTTCTAGGATATCCCACAAACAGACAGACATTCATACGAATTACTGTTTCTAGGGCATACAAATAAAATGAATTTAGTAATTCCAAATAATTCATCATTCATCTAATCATTTCCATAAGAGTGCTACACCTTCTATCCGCCACACCATTCAGCTGGGGTATGCCCGGTGTAAACAATTTGAGATTTAATCTCAATCTCTGATTAATAGCTCCTAACTATCCTAAGAGGTACTCGTAATGACGATTAAATCGTCATTACTTGATATATTTTCCATGACGCTTCACTGTACCAGCCTTGCAATTCTTGAATTAATCAAAGAACTTAGACATGCAGTGCATCAAATAAATATATCGGTATCTAGAATAATCATCGATTGACAAATATTCATATCCACCTCTCATCCGGACAATCTTAGGACCACATAAATCATAATGAACTAATTCCAACATATATATCTTTGGTTCTGCACCCCCTTTGCCTTGAAAAAGCAATTAGTCATTTTTACTTCCAAGCAAGACTCAAAAGTCAGATAGTTTTCACTTCAGATAAACCTAAGGGTCTATCGGCTATCAACTTTTGAATCCTACTCAAGTAAAATGATCTAGTCTTAGATGCCAAATATATGTTTAGTTCATATCCGAAGGTATCTTTCTCTTACTAAGATTAGAAGATTCATTATTAATTACTATTTGTTGCATCTGTGGAATATACATGATTTAATAGTATACAAATTGTTCACCAACGTACAATAACAGATTACAACTCTATCCTTCATTATAATGACCATGTCATTTAAATGAAATGGAGTATCCATCTATTAATGCATAGAAACCGAAATCAAATTCTTTCTATGAAAACGTTGATTAGAGCTATTTTCACCTAGATTTTAGTGTCTTTTTATATGTGTTTTCGTATTATTTTATCAGTATTTTTATGTTAATTGGTAGTGTTTTGTGTTTTTAATAGAAATGTGTGTGAATGAGCTTAAACTTAATATTTTCACTTTTTATTGGATGCTAAACATGATAAGGAAGATGTAGGAAAAAGCGGATCTCAATTCGGAGTTGAAACGAGAGAGAACGAGCCAAAACAGTGAAAAGAGAAGTAGGGCAGCAAGAACACGGGCCGTGTACAGCGCACGGCCCTGTAAGAAGTGGCCGTGCGCTGACACTCGAAACACCAACTCGGCCACGCCTGTGGCCGAGTACCGAACACGTCCCTTGCTGAGTACAGAAACATGGCCCGTGCACCGCGCACGGGCCTGTCGAGAAAGCCGTGCGAGAACGTCAGAAAACAAAACACGGCCACCCCTGTGGCCGTGTGCTGCGCAGGAGGTGTGCGCTGTGTTAGAACACGGGTCGTGCGGCGGAGCTCGAGCCGTGTTGGTGCAAAAATGCAGGAAATTTCTGGAATCTTCTAGAAGGCCCACATGGGGTATAAATAGACCCCATTTCAATACTTTGTAGATCGGATCCGAAATCCTATCATCTACACACACATCACACACCATTTCTTCCATTTTCCACCTTCATCTTCATCCATCTTCATCCATCTTCATCCACCCATCATATCTTCCATTTTTGGTGCTAAAGACTTCAAAATCAAGAGCTAGAGGTGGAGATCAAGAAGAATAGAAGATTATCTTCAAGAGATTGATAGGGAAGAATCCATTCATTTTGTATTTCTTTAGATCTTAGACTATGGGTAATTGTAATGAATCCTTTAATTGTTTTGTTACTTTTACTATGATAGGCTAATCCCTCTAGTGGGATTAGGAACATGAAGAGCATATTAGATTTATATTATCATGTGGATTAAATTGGTTTTTGATTTAATTGATGTTGATTTCTATTCTTGGAGTTTAATTGTCTTGATGTTGTGATGGCATGGTTTGTTATTCATGAATGTTTATTGGTTTAATGGATTGTTGATCAATGGATTATTTGTGGTAATTAAATGCTATCATGATGTTCATGTATGTATTGCTTGGAGTGAGACGGAAACGACCCTCTATAGTATTAGGAAGGCATGAATAGACATTGAGTTTGGGTTTGACCGAAAGGATATTTGAATTCAATGAGGGGAACCAATCCATTCGTTGGCCTTAGTACACAAAAAGGGAGAGTTTAATCTAACTAGTACCTAGATGGAAGGGGTTAATGTTGGGCTTTGATCTTAAGTGCTTTTGGGAGTCTAAAATGGATCAACAACCTTTGTAACCCGAAAGGGAGCTTAGGATACAATCGTGATCACCCTTAGTCTACATCAATTGAGTTGAATTCCGTTTGCATGATAATATGAATCGAGTGTGCTTGGATGTTTCTAATCCCATGTTTTTCCATATTTGAACTTTAGCACCCATTTTCTTTACTTGTCATTTTCTTATTTGCTATCCTTATTTACTTGTTACTTGTTTTAGTTGTTAATCAATCTCAAACCCCCCGATCATCTTTACAAAAACAACAATGAACATGAACTCACGTATTTTGCTAGTACGAATATAACTCCTTATTGGATTGATAATTTTTCTTGGGATATACTACTACAACGATCGAGTATTCTTGCTCGTGAGTGCTAAAAATAGGCAAACAAGAAAATTGCGCCGTTGCCAAAGGGGAGTTTGACGGACTAGTCGAGTACTGTGTTATTGTTTTATTTGCTCTTGATAAGGATTCTTTTTATTTTCTTTTATTTATTATTTGTGTTTGTGGTCTCACTCTTTGCTTTTTCGTAGGTGTTTTATGATCACAAGATCAAAGGGAAATCAATCGATCATTCCTTTGAATTTGGAGATTGAAAGGACCGCACGACAAAGGAAACGAGAGAGGCGTAAAGCTAGAAAAGGAACAAAAATGGAGAATCAAAGGGGAGACAATGTTAATTATGACCCACCCCAAGATCCTTTACAAGATCAAAGGGGGGTACAAGAAGGAGTGCAAGAGAATCAAGCGGAGATAATGAGGAATTTCTTTGCTCAAAATCAAGAGTATATGCAATTGCTTGCAAATCAAGAAGCTCAAAGGATATTTCAACAACAAGAGTTGCCAAGACCTAGAGCAATTCGGGATTACTTCCAACCGAGGGCCGTGCACAATATGGTTCCTCCGGTTCAAGCCAATGATTATGAAATCAAGACCGGATTGATCAACATGGTTAAAGCAAATCAGTTTGGGAGAGGTCCTCTTGAAGATCCAAACATGCATCTAGCTAGCTTCTTGGAGGTTGCAAATACCATTAAGATGAATGGAGTATCGGAAGATGCTATTCGGATGAGGTTGTTCTCTTTTTCTTTAAGAGACAAGGCTAAGGCATGGTATAATGCAATTCCTTTGGGAAGTTGTAACACATGGGAAGATCTTGAGCAAAGGTTCCTAAACAAATACTTTCCTCCTTCAAAGACACTCCAATTGAAGAGCCTTATCACTCAGTTTAAGCAACTTCCGGATGAAAGCTTTTATGAAGCATGGGAACGCTACAAGGAGATGCTAAGAAAGTGCCCTCAACATGACTTTCATGAGAATCAACAAGTGGCTTTCTTCTATCAAGAGTTGAGCCAACAACATCGGATGCATGTAGATGCATCATCCGGAGGATCTATATTTGGAGTGGATGCGATGAAAGCTATGGAAATTTTTGAAGATATTGCAATGAATGCTTATCAATGGCCGTCCGAGAGGATAGTGGGAGGTTATGCATACGGAAAGGTGGCTCAAGTGGAAAGTGTGCATAAAGTGAAGAGCGATGTGTTTCAAGGCCAAGGCATGAAAGAATTTAATGAAAGCATCAATGCTTTAACTAAGCAATTGAATTTGATCACTCAAGGAGTGAGTCAAGGGGAAAGTACGAGTACTACCTTGAACGAGAAGAGTAATGTGATGCAAAATGTAGAGGATGTTGCCTATTTAGATGGGAGAAATTACCAAGGAAATTTCCAACATCAAGGGAATTTTCAAGGCAATTATCCTTCTAACCAAGGTAATTTTCAAGGAGGATATCAAGGACAAGCTCGGGGAAGCAATTTCAATCAATCAAGTGGAAATTATCAAGCTCCAAGGAAGCATGAAAATCTTTCTTACTCTAATCTTCAAGCCGCCGTGTCATTTCCTCCGGGATTCGATCCAAGTGCCAAACCATTGAATGGAGAAGGTAAGTCATCATTGGAAGAGACATTGCTAGCATTCATGAAAGATACAAGGGCTTATATGGAAAAAAGAGATGCTAAGTTTGAAGCTAGAATGGAGGAAAATAAGAAGAAATCCGACAATAGGATGAGAGCATTTGAGCATCAAATGGGGCAAATTGCTTCCTCCGTTGGATCTCAACATCAACAAGGAAAGTTCCCCTCTACCACGGTAACTAATCCTAAGGAGCAATGTTTGTATGTTACTGTGTGCAACATGGAAAGTAAGGTGGAGAAAGGGTTGGTGGAAACAACAAACATTGTTTCTAAGGTTGAAGAAGTAGTTGGTGATGAAGTGGTGTCAAAAATTGAGGAGGACATTGGCATCGATGAAGATTGGTCTTTGGATGATGAGATGATAATTGGTGAATTTTTGTCTTTGTTGGATGAGGAAAGTAAGTGTGATGAAGAGATGATATTGAAACAAGATCATGACATTGTTGAAGTTGATGCTTCATTAAAGGTGGAAGACCCCGGTAAATTCGTTCTTACTTGTACAATTGGAAATGGGGAACACTTTAATGCTATATGTGATCTTGGTTCAAGCATTAACGTGATGCCTTTGGGAATTTTTGAAAAACTTGGTATTGGGAGGCTAAATGAAACGGATGTAGAAATTGGAATAATGGATGGTTCAATGATGAAGCCCCATGGAGTTGTGGAGGATATGATAGTGCAAATAGAGGATTTTGTATTTCCGGTGGATTTTATGATAGTTGAGAAGCACGCGGATCCTTTGATTCCATTAATTTTTGGAAGGACATTTTTGGCAACCGCAAAAGCAAAATTTGACATGGATAGGAAGGAACTCACACTCCGATCAAATGAAAGAGAATTGGTGTTATCAAGCAAGAATGAAAAATGGGGAAATCTTCATGTGAAATCACCCATTAAGCCTCCGGATATTCGAGATGAAGTGGTAAGTGCGATTTTAAAAGATGAAGAATTAACTAACTTTATGCTTGAAATTGCAGGAAATGTCTCTTCAAAAAGAAATACGCTTGGGGGAGATCCATATATTGATTTGAAGATTGATAAAGGGCCTCCGGGATTTAAGAATGTGAGGAAAAGAGGAAACGAGGTGAGCTTAAGTGTTAAAGGAGCACGAAGTGTGGATAAAAAGGTTGCTAAAGAGATGTTTAAAGTGAAGATGCGGCCCGATGGGGTCTTGGATTTTTCCGACTGTTAAGAGCTTAAATTCGTCCGGCTTGAAGACGTTAAACTTAGCGCTCGATGGGAGGCACCCCATCACTATCTTTATTGCTTTGTTTTTGTTGTTTGTTTGTTTTGGCCTTGTAGGTTGATTGTGCTCATGGAGAAAAATGCACATTGAAGAAAAGAGAAATGCTTCATGGATTCAAGTTGAGATGTTCCAACACTTATTGCAAACTTAATTCGTGACTCTTGTCTCGAGTTAAGTTTGGGGGGTGATAGTGCGTGGTGGACATAGCTTGAGTTGTGTGGATGCGGTTACTTCTCTACAAGAAGATCATCAATGGAAACTACAAGGGTAAGTCTCACCACTTTTTGCAAACTTAAGTCTCAACTCTTGTTTCGATTTAAGTTTGGGGGGAGAGTGTGTGGTGTGACTCACCACTTGAGTATGATTCTTGTAAAATTGGACAAATTTTAAAATTTTTCTCATGAGTTTGGGTTGATTTTGGCATGATTGGTGGTGTTGAAGTGCATGATAGTCCATATTTATAATGAAATTGTTGAAATAATGGTGTTTGTTGAGTGTTTGAGCATGAATGAGAGGTATTGGAAGCATGATGGAGCTTGAAGCTAACGATTTCCTTACCAAATGCCTAGTGAGGGAGTACTCTACACCTTATCATTTTACTACTTGAAATGAATTGAGTTTGATTTGGATTGTTGTGACTAGCATGCTACTTCATGTGTTATGTTTGTGGGAGGTTTACTTTCGTAAATTAGGATTTCCTTTTCAATAAAGGTTGGGATGAATGTGTGCTTAATTTTCTTATGGATGATGGTATTTTGTGTTTTTCCATGTTTTGTATTTTTGTTGTGTCTTATTTGTTGAGTCCTTATTTGTATGTTGTGTGTATTTTCATTCTTGTCTTGGGATGTTTGGTGGTTTGTTTAGGGATGTCGTGAGTCATTTTTGAACGTGAGTGATGATATGTTGTGGTGATAAGTGATGACAAATTATGATTAAGAATCTCTACACTTTCAAATTGTGACATGTTTTACTTAACTTGTTCAATTGTGAGATGAATGTGGTGTAATAAGTTCCTTAAGGTCCGAGCACAAGCTTGTGAGCATTTGAGCCTCAACCATGCATACATGGTATTTCTTCATGAGTGGATCGGTTGTGTTTGATAAGTTAGAACTTGCTCAAGGACTATAGGAACGAGCCCGATTAGTGGAGATTGGTGAAATGATCTAAGGCCATCCTTGTTATTATAGTCATTGCCATATATGTTCCCTACCATGAACATCATCCTTAGTCAACCACTTTGAGCCTATAAACCTATTTCTTGTGAATTTAGCACATTACAAGCCTTAATTACCCATTCAAGCTTATATATACCTTTGTGTGGGTGATTGAGGAGATAGTAGCTAGACAGGATTGATTGATTAGCAAAAGAAGAAAAAGGACATGGTAAACAAGCAAGAAAAAGGATGAAAAGAGCAAAACAAGAATGCACATGCAACCTCAAAGTAAGAAAGGAGCAAATCAACATCAAAATGCTCAAGTAAACAAAATTCAAAGAAAGGAAGCATGCAACAAAAGAAACTCAATCCTAGGGAAGTTAATGAATAGTGCTTGAGATTTGTAAAGATAAGCAAGGAAGAAAAGAAAGTGAAGATGTTGAGGAAATTGGTCATCTCTTTGATTACTTGCACATGATTAGTCACTCTTATCCATATACTTCCTACCCTACCAAAGAGCCTATCATTACATCCTAATTAAAGACCTTTTTGATCATTAATTGAAACTTTGGTGGTTTGTGAATATAGTCCGCGAGCAAGCTTATAGCGAGTCGAGCCAATCGATTAATAAGTGTGATTTATCCGAGTTCAAAAGAGTGTTGAGAGACATCGATATACATTGTGAGGCTTGGACTAAAAGGAACTATATTACACTTTATTTTCTTTCGATTGAACTTGTTAATTTCTCATGTCATGATTTTAATGTTGTAGGATGACTTAGCATAGTTTGTAGTTATTATTGCTAATGATTTGTTATTACTTATGTTCGTTTAGTCTTTTTTTCTAGGTGAAAATTTCTCATTTTGATTTGTCATTTTCGTTACTCGGGGACGAGCAACACCTTAAGTTTGGGGGGTTGATTAGAGCTATTTTCACCTAAATTTTAGTATCTTTTTATATGTGTTTTCGTATTATTTTATCAGTATTTTTATGTTAATTGGTGGTGTTTTGTGTTTTTAATAGAAATGTGTGTGAATGAGCTTAAACTTAATATTTTCATTTTTATTGGATGCTAAACATGATAAGGAAGATGTAGGAAAAAGCGGATCTCAATTCGGAGTTGAAACGAGGGAGAACGAGCCAAAACAGTGAAAAGAGGAAGTAGGGCAGCAAGAACACGGGCCGTGTACAGCGCACGGCCCTGTAAGAAGTGGCCGTGCGCTGACACTCGAAACACCAACTCGGCCACGCCTGTGGCCGAGTACCGAACACGCCCCGTGCTGAGTACAGAAACACGGCCCGTGCACCGCGCACGGGCCTGTCGAGAAAGCCGTGCGAGAACATCAGAAAACACAACACGGCCACCCCTGTGGCCGTGTGCTGCGCAGGAGGCGTGCGCTGTGTTAGAACACGGGTCGTGCGGCGGAGCTCGAGCCGTGTTGGTGCAAAAATGCAGGAAATTGCTGGAATCTTCTAGAAGGCCCACATGGGGTATAAATAGACCCCATTTCAATACTTTGTAGATCGGATCCGAAATCCTATCATCTACACACACATCACACACCATTTCTTCCATTTTCCACCTTCATCTTCATCCATCTTCATCCATCTTCATCCACCCATCATATCTTCCATTTTTGGTTCTAAAGACTTCAAAATCAAGAGCTAGAGGTGGAGATCAAGAAGAATAGAAGATTATCTTCAAGAGATTGATAGGGAAGAATCCATTCATTTTGTATTTCTTTAGATCTTAGACTATGGGTAATTGTAATGAATCCTTTAATTGTTTTGTTACTTTTACTATGATAGGCTAATCCCTCTAGTGGGATTAGGAACATGAAGAGCATATTAGATTTATATTATCATGTGGATTAAATTGGTTTTTGATTTAATTGATGTTGATTTCTATTCTTGGAGTTTAATTGTCTTGATGTTGTGATGGCATGGTTTGTTATTCATGAATGTTTATTGGTTTAATGGATTGTTGATCAATGGATTATTTGTGGTAATTAAATGCTATCATGATGTTCATGTATGTATTGCTTGGAGTGAGACGGAAACGACCCTCTATAGTATTAGGAAGGCATGAATAGACATTGAGTTTGGGTTTGACCGAAAGGATATTTGAATTCAATGAGGGGAACCAATCCATTCGTTGGCCTTAGTACACAAAAAGGGAGAGTTTAATCTAACTAGTACCTAGATGGAAGGGGTTAATGTTAGGCTTTGATCTTAAGTGCTTTTGGGAGTTTAAAATGGATCAACAACCTTTGTAACCCGAAAGGGAGCTTAGGATACAATCGTGATCACCCTTAGTCTACATCAATTGAGTTGAATTCCGTTTGCATGATAATATGAATCGAGTGTGCTTGGATGTTTCTAATCCCATGTTTTTCCATATTTGAACTTTAGCACCCATTTTCTTTACTTGTCATTTTCTTATTTGCTATCCTTATTTACTTGTTACTTGTTTTAGTTGTTAATCAATCTCAAACCCCCCGATCATCTTTACAAAAACAACAATGAACATGAGCTCACGTATTTTTCTAGTACGAATATAACTCCTTATTGGATTGATAATTTTTCTTGGGATATACTACTACAACGATCGAGTATTCTTGCTCGTGAGTGCTAAAAATAGGCAAACAAACGTACGTAAAATAATTTCTCATAATCAAACGTCTACTCATATCATTATATAAATAGACAACTCCCACTGCAATAGCCACTACTCTTGTAGTTTTACCCATGTCATAACAATCTTATCCTCGCTTAGTAATAAACATTTAGTGATTCCAGTATCTATACACTTCGTGTCAGTAAATGCCATCACTAATCATGTTTTAAACAACTAGTGAATAAGATATAAAACTTGTTCACATTATAATGAAAATGGCTTTCCTTTGCCACATGTTTTGCCAGAAGTTTTCCACCATATACAACCTCTTGTAATTCATGAGAAACTTACTCAAAACATCTAGGCAATTATGAAGAATAAAATTGACTTAGGTTTCCCCTTCAACTTCTATTCCATGTATTTCCAATTCATTCATCAAATTCAATCATGATCTTCTGCCTTTTAACTTACTCAAGTATCCGAAGAGTTACATGAGACCATCATATTTCTATGAACCTCTCATCTCTTCATTAGAGACTTTAATAGGCATCATGAGACGTCCCTTGTGAGAACACACATGTATTTTCTTAAGCAGTAAAATTCAAAACCAAGATTCTTTTCTAATCATCTAATTTGGACAAGTAAATATAATTTCTTTTAGTTAATAATATGTGAGATAAAACCATTTGAAAATTAGAGAATCACAAATAAATATACCGATCAAAACTTCGAATTTTATCCTTTTATATTGATTCCCTCAAAACAATATAAAAATAAAATTCACCGACATCTCAAGCACCGTGAGTCTGCAAGCCACGATAGTGTGGATGTTTACAAACCCGAACATTTACAAGAGAAGGTTTTACCCATTAATTTCATTTGTCAACCTAACTTTATGACAAAATAATTAATAGTCGGTTCCTCTTTAGCCATGCAAATAAAAGCAGTGACTCCGATGGGGAGGATACTTATTATTTACACCTAAGTGTACACCATTATTTGACTCCAAGTCCGCGGCCCAAGCTTATGTGCCTTACAGATGGAGAAGTACACACGCGCTCGGATAACTTCCTACATTAATCAATTATAAGTCTGTACAGTGATCCGCACATGAACTCATCCGATAGGGAGGAAGGTCTATGCCAACGCGCAAGTTCATATGCATCATATTACAAACATAATTATTTAAAGAAGTCTGTCCCAGCAATCCATGAATAAACTCATCCGATGGGGAGGAAGGCTCTAATGCCGACGCGCAAGTTTATTCACATTGCTAACAAACCAATAATGGAGGCCGCGGGAATTTTTACTAATCCCCTCTCCCACTTAGTTATTCAACACCGAGGGTTTTTACATGTATATAATATTTAAAAATAAAATACGCAACCTAGCATGCTCATACTTCCAAATATATAACAATAATTGACCAATAAAATAATTATAGCAGTTATATATAAGGAAATAAATTACCAAAAATAAGTTGACTTGATCAACACTCCAACATACATGCATATAATATACCAAATATAATACGCAATCTAGCATGCTTCTATTTAAGGCAATAAATCATAGAGAATCATGCATACATATATAAAAATAATCAATTAATAAATCAATTATAACAGTTATATAACAGCGAATTCGATTGTTCGCCACCAATCACGAATGCGGACAACTGCGATGGGGATCGACCTCCCCGCAGCTTGCTCCACCACTCTGGCATCCTGCCCGATCATATTGTGAAGACTCACGCGGAACCTGATGCAGACCAGTCGAACTTGATGCAAACCCGCTCGAACCTGGTGCAGAGTCGATCAAACCTGATGCAGACCAATCGAACCTGATGTGAATCCGCTCGAACCTGGTGCAGCATTGATCGAACCTGATGCAGACCAATCGAACCTGATGCAAATCCGCTCG
Organism: Pogostemon cablin; assembly: GCA_023678885.1. Lineage (NCBI taxonomy): Eukaryota > Viridiplantae > Streptophyta > Magnoliopsida > Lamiales > Lamiaceae > Pogostemon > Pogostemon cablin. The sequence goes on from CM042963.1 coordinate 36,349,354, forward strand.
AACTTGGTGCAGCATCGATCGAACCTGATGCAGACCAATCGAACTTGATGCAAATCTGTTCGAACCTGGTGCAGCATCGATCGAACCTGATGCAGACCAATCGAACTTGATGCAAATCCGTTCGAACCTGGTGCAGCATCGATCGAACTTGATGCAGACCAATCGAACCTGATGCAAATCCGTTCGAATCTGGTGCAGCATCGATCGAACCTGATGCAAATTCGCTCGTCCAAAGGCCTACTTGCACGGAACCAAGTTCAGCCCAACGCGCAACATCAAACTACACCAACTATTGTTCAGGGTTCGCAACTTTAGGAATCTGGGAATCCAATCTCCACCGTCCAGAATCTACGCCTGTGAGTTTTGAACATGCTGTCCAAATTACAGGTCATTCCAATGGTTAGATTGTAAGAAATAAATCTTTTCCCTCGACTGCGCAGAACAGAATCGCCCAAAAAACTACTTCTATTTTCGGCGTATTCCCGACAACGCAAAGCTCCAAATACGATCTTCACCGTTCAGAATGTACATCCACAAAATTTGAACGTGCTGACTAAAATTCAGCCTGATCCGACGGTTGAAACTCCGGTTATTGCCTCTGCAATATCACTGCGCTGGATTTTCTCTCAATTTCTCCTTCCATGTGAAATTGACGAACAGTTTTCGTCGAATCCTCTCACACACAACCATCAACGAACAGATATGATATAGGGTATATTTCACATAGGGATATTCATGGTTTGCGCAGTAAAACCAAAACCCTAAACATGCGATCCTAATTTCGAAAAATTAACCACATAAACCCTAGTCTAACGTGTCACGCTTCACCACGAAACCGAAGCTCTGATACCAATTGTTGGTGCTCGATCGTTTGGTTAACGTGACCCGTTAGGATACCATGCGTTTCTAACACAGCGAAAGCAATAAATCATAGAAACGATTACCGTTCACCAGGGTATGTTGATGAAGATTAATTCTCGCAGGCAGCCTGCGCAGTCCCACGAGAATGACCATAACTTTCTCGTCTGATATCATAATTGAGTGATCTTTGTGTTCAGACGATCCTCTCTTCGACGGCTTTCCGTCAGTATATTGATCATCAAATTATGAGCAATTTACGATTTTATATAAATTTCGCAACGCGGCAGACAGCAGCAAACTATCTTCTGATCTTCTGCCGTATGTCCCAAGTCCGATCTCGACGTCGTGTGGGCGACGATCTACGAGACCTCCTCAATCTGCTCTCAACCCTCATCACACGTGAATAATCAGTTAGATTAGATTAGATTAGGGTTCCAGATAAGCTAAGGTGACTTATATACATGGGTTACAGCAGGGACCAGGAGGAGAAATTGGGTTGGGCCTCCATTGGGCTTAAGTATCCAAGCTTAGCCCAAAGCTTATACTTAAGTCCAATAATAATAATATATTCCACTAAAATATTATTATTGCACTACCGTACCAATCCCAAAATTACGTTTTGGGCTCCTTCTTATTATGAGTCCATTAGTCTCCCCATGTTTAAGATATACAATGTCCAATAATTAATTAAGTTACCGACAACCCAATTAATTAATATCTCATCCAAGAGTAGTACCACTCAACCTCATTATCATGTCGGAATAAATTCCACCTGCAGGGTTTACATGATAATCCTTATGAGCTCCTCAAGGGGACATCATCAACCTATGACGGACACAGATTCCTTCTACAATCAACAGCACACCATAGAGACAGCACTATTTCCCAACTCATCGAGTTTGTTGATTTAATTATATGTAAATCTCACCCATTGATGAATCAAAGAAATACATACTGCTCTACGTGTCGAGGTTATTGTATAGGGATTAAGAGCACGAACTTCCATAATAACTGAGATCAAGTTCTCCTATAAGTCAGTATAAGTCGAACGATCTCAAGCGGTCCTGCTCAATACACACAAGTGCACTAATGTGATTCTATAGCCAAGACAAGCTAATACCAAACCACACTACAACCATCCCGATAGAGAGTCCCCGTCTATCTCGGTTGTGAGCATCTGTTTATACTTTATAAGAAAACCGATAATATGATCTTCCGCGTGTTGTCGCACAACATATTATCTACAGTATAAAGTAAGTGGACTATTGCATCGAACATATGAATAAATTATAAGATGCAATCATTTGATCATATGATTCTCATTTCAAATTAATTGTTATAACATTGTTCATACAAAAAGCTAGACTTTTAGTATACAATTCAACAGTTATAACAATCGATGACAACTTAGCGTACGAGGAAATTCCTATAGCCATTCTTGACAGAAAAATTCATAAGCTAAGAAATCGTGAAGTTATTTTAGTCAAAGTTCAATGGAGCCGATACAATAAAGAAGAAGCGACTTGGGAACGTGAAGACGACATACGAAATAAATATCCAAATTTATTCACAACTGGTAAGTGAAATTTCGAGGACGAAATTTTATTTTTAGTAGGGGTGGATGTAATATCCACTAATATATATATATATATATATATATATATATATATATATATATATATATATATATATATATATATATATATATATATATATATATATATATATATATCACATGCTTTAATAATAATAATAAATAAATTCAGTTTTGGATAAGGGATGTTATATTTTAAGCCAAAGTTCAATGGATTAAATATTATACCTAGCTAGTCTACGTGTAGTATATATCAGAAGTGAAAGAGATTAAATAGCTAGAATTCTGTATTATCCTCTTACCTTAATTATAACAATATTTAGAAGGATATAAGCAAGTGGGATCCCCCGTTACACAAGGTGTTACATCTTGTGTTACAGGGGTGTGTATGGGTGACAAGTGTCTTATTTCACACACAATTGTGTGTGAAATGGGACACTTGTCACCCATACACACCCCTGTAACACAAGAAGTAACACCTTGTGTAACAGGGGAATTGAATTGGGATATAAGTGGGAAAGGATTGAATTAGAGACTCCTTCCATTTCAGCAGAAGTAGAGGGAAGGTAAGCATCACTGTACACACATATTTGTAAACGCGCGCGAACACACACACACACACACACATATATATATATATATATATATATATATATATACAAGCTCATACACATACGTCACATACGTGTATATAAATTTTCACACTCTGCAATTTTGAGAATTTCTCTATTCTTAGTCAAACCTTATCATGTTATATACGAAAATGATCGTCTCGATGCGTGGATTCCATATATATAACTGTTTTGTGAAATAGATTTCGTATGAGTTAGATAAGCTCAGTTGAAGTTATAACCCTTTAATGTCATATTTTATTTCGGTGTGAGATAGCTTTGATATTATAGACCATTTTGAAGCTCTTCTCACGAGAATTACAAACATATAATTAGTTTTGAATTTGGACGTGAAATGAAGAAGATGGGAAGAGACCCACTTCATATTAAAATTTTGTCCCCTTTAAACTTCGTTATTTTCATAAAAAATTGGTATGCATGTGATCCTCACCATGCGAGGACTCCATACGTGCTTTCGAATTTTCAAACGGAGTTGTATAACTCAAATTGGGTCATTTTGTAATAAGGTTAAAGTTTAGGGTAAGTTTAAATGAGAATTTAATATAATGCAGGGACTTAATTGCAATTTATAAAAAGTATATATATATTAATAATAAATAAATAAAATTTTAAAACGCAACTGACTTGCAGTATACGTCCAGATTACACATTTTATATATATGTGTATTAGTTTAATATTTTTTTTTATTTTATATGATTTTATTTAATTCTTTTAAATATTAAATATAATTTTACCATTTTATTATTTAGGTGTAGAATCTTTATATTTTTTTTAATAAAATTAATGTTATTTGTATCCATATTTTTAATGTTACCATTTATTACTAAGATTATTAAATTACTATTTTAATTTTTTAAGAAATAAGTATCTTTTTATTTAATTATTTTAAGTATAAACATTTTATTTAACGATTAATTATTTATATTTTCTTTAGTTAATAATTAGTTTATATTAATTATATGATAATATTAGTTTTAGTAATAGGAATTATTATTACAAGTAGGACTCAGTTTAGTATACCCTTGCAGGCATACCTGAGACTCAAGAGCAAGTGTAGTCCTGCCTACTATTTTCCTGGAAAGTTTGAGGTGATGTAACTTTCACTCTTTACAGAGTGCTACATTTTATGTCATAATTGCTATGTTAAAATGTGATATGTATTACTTATATGTCATGTTATGTGTCATGTGTCCTTTTAGTTCGATAATAAATATTTTCTTACTAACACTTGTACGGGGTGACGACTCGTTGCACATATACCAACTAACACAAGCTTTTAGCTACGTCGGTTCAGTACTAAAATGTATTTTAAAGTATGTTATCATCGTACTGGGGTGACGGCCTGGTGCACATATACCAACTAACACAAGTTATCGGATGACGGTTCGATCTAAAATATTTTCATTTAGTTATCGAACGACAATATGCAAAACTATTTTTTTTGTGAAAATGACGTCTAACAACTTGTTTCTCCTCAAAATGAACTCATTTGTTGCTTTAAAAAGTAGTACTTCAGATGAAACAAATCTTTTGCACTTGAGATATGGGTATTTAAATCTCAAAGGGCTACAACTGTTAGCATTCGATCATTTAGTTAACGTAAACCATTAGGGTTCCATACGATTCTATATTCAGCGGAAGTAAGAAAATATAGAAACGTATTACCTTTCACCAGGGTATGTTGAACAAAGATTCTCACTGGCAGTCTGCGCAACCTCACTGTTTTGGACATAACTTCCTCATTCGATCTCTGATTCGAGTGATCTACATGCCAAAATGATCCTCTCTTCAATGATTTTCCAACGGTATATAACACATCTAGTTTGGAGTTCCATATGATTTTAGAAAAATTGTGAAAGTTGATGAACAGCAGCAGCGAATAACCTTTTGATCTTCTGATGTATTCCCAAGTCCAATCTCGACGTCGTGTGGGTGACGATCTTCGAGATCTTCTCAATCTACTGTTCCCTCACCCTTCTCATAATGTTAGACGTGAATTAGTTAGGGTTTCTGGATAGCAGAGATGACTTATATATGGGCTACAGCAGGGACCAGGAGGAGAAATTAGAGTTGGGCCTCCATTGGGCATAAATATCCAAGCTTAGCCTAAAGCTTATACTTAAGTCCAATAATAATAATATATACCACTAAAATATTATTAATGCACTACCGTCCTAATCCCATAATTACGTTATGGACTCCCTCTTATCATGAGCCCGTTAGTCTCCCCATGTTTAAGATATACAATGCCCATTAATTAATTAAGTTACTGACAACTCCATTAATTAATATCTCATCAGAGAGTAGTACCACTCAACCTCATTATCATGCCGGAATAAATCCACCTGCAGGGTTTACATGATAATCCTTATGAGCTCCTCAAGGGAACATCATCAACCTATAGTGGACATGGATTCCTTTTACAATCAACAGTACACCATAGAGACAGCACTACTTCCCAACTCACTGAGTTTGTTGATTTAATTACATGTAAATCTCACCTATTGATGAATCAAAGAAATACATACTTCCTTACGTGTCGAGGTTATTGTATAGGGATTAAGAGCACGGACATCTATAATAACTGAGATCAAGTTCTTTTATATAGACAGTACAAGTCGAACGATCTCAAGTGGTTCTGCTCAATACATACGAAGCGCACTAATGTGATTCTATAGTCAAGACAAACTAATACCAAATCACACTACAACCATCCCAATAGAGAGTCCCCGTCTATCTCGGTTGTGAGCATCTGTTTATACTTTATAAGGAAATCGATAATATGATCTTCGGTGTGTTGTCGCACAATATATTATCCACAGTATAAAGTAATTGGACTATTGCTCGGACATATAAATAAATTATAAGACGCAATCATTTGATCATTGATTCTCATTTCAAATAAATTGTTAAAACATTATTCATACTAAAGCTAGACTTTTAGTACACAATCCAACAATAACTATTGAAGAAAAAAGACATGGTAGTTGGTCTTCCTGAAATAAAAAATGTAGATGGTGTTTGTGAAGGCTGTGTTTTAGGAAAAATACATCGTCTTTTCTTTCCAAAGACGGCGTGGAGAGCTCATGCTTTGCTTGAGCTAGTGCATTTGGATATTTGTGGTACGACAAGGACTCCATCGCTGGGAAACAAAAGGTATTTTCTTTTGTTTGTTGATGATTATATAAGGATGACGTGGGTTTACATTCTTGAACAAAAATCAGAAGCATTTGCAAAGTTCTTGGATTTTAAAGCTCTTGTTGAAAAGTAAAGTGGATATCAATTGAAGTGTCTAAGAACAGATCGAGGAGAAGAGTTCATCTTCAAGCCATTTATGAAATATTGCAAAGATGAAGGGATTCATAGACAGCTTACAGTTCGACACACGCCGCAACAAAACGGCATTGCGGAAAGAAAAAATCGTACAATCGAAAAGATGGCTAGAAGCATGATGAAAGGCAAGGGACTTCCAAACCAGTTTTGGGCAGAAGTCGTGAATACTGTTGTGCATATCCTGAATCGATCACCGACGAATGCTGTTCGGAACAAAATGCCATTTGAAGCTTGGCATGGGAGAAAACCTATTGTAAGTATGTTGAAAGTTTTTAGAGAGAAATTTGATGGGAAAGGAGAAAGAATGATATTTATTGGGTATAGTGATGAGTTGAAAGGGTACCGTCTATACAATCCCTCAACTAATGAGTTGGTGCTTTCAAGAGATGTAATATTTGATGAGAATGCTGCATGGAAATGAAAATCTGAAGATGAGCAAGTTCCATTTGAATTTACTTTACTTGTGCCATTGCAATCTTCTAACGAACCTGCTGATCCCTCGAGTAATAATACTCAAGAAGAAGATTCTGATTCAGACTCTGAAAATCATACGAGAAGGTACCGTTCTTTGTCTGAAATTTATGCCTCATCTAATGTTGCATTGTTTGCAAGTGAACCACAGTGTTTTGAAGAAGCTGTTAAAAGGAAGTATGGAGAAAGGCAATGGATGAGAAAATGAAAAGCATTGAAAAAAAAATCAAACTTGGCAGCTTGTGAATCTTCCAAAAGAAAATGAGGCAATTGGCTTAATATGGGCTTTCAAAACCAAATTCAATGAAGATGGAACGGTGCAAAGTATAAGGCATGTTTAGTTGCGAAAGGTTATGCTCAACAACCTGGAGTTGATTTTACGGAAACGTTTGCTCCCGTTGCCCGAATAGAAACAATAAGAGTATTTCTTGCTCTTGCAGCTCAGTTGGAATTGCAAGTATTCCAACTTGATGTCAAAACAGCCTTTCTTAATGGTGAATTGGAAGATGAGGTTTATGTCTTACAACCTCAAGGTTTTGAAGTAAAAGATGGGAAAGAAAAAGTTTACAGATTACACAAGGCTCTTTATGGTCTTAAGCAACACAAGATGTTGGAACAACAAGATTGATGCTTACTTTGAGAAGAATGGCTTCATGAAAAGTCCATCTGAACTATCTCTTTATGTGAAGAAAAATGGAGCTGATTTTTTTTATGGTTTGTCTCTATGTTGATGACTTGATTTATGCTGGAACGAATCAAGTAATGGTGCAATGGTTTAAAGAAAAGATGATGAATGAATATGAGATGTCCGATCTCGGATTGATGAAATATTTTTTGGGCATTCAAGTGAGGCAAGAAAAAGGGGAGATATTCATTTCTCAAGAGAAATATGTTTCAGATTTGTTGAAAATTTTTCGAATGGTGAATTGCAAGTCTATAGCAACTCTGATGGCGTTAAATGAAAATTTGAAGTAGGATGATGGGGCTGAAAAATCAGATCCTAATGTTTATAGAAGTCTTGTTGGGTCTCTACTTCATCCTACTTCATCTAACGAATACAAGGCCTGACATCTTGTATCATGTTAGTCTCATTTCCAGGTTTATGAGTGAGCCAATCAAACTTCATTTTGCAGCAGTGAAAATGTTGGAATATAAGGTTGGAGGGATATGTGTAGGTATTTGTGGAAGGGTGTAGGGATTGGTTAGTTGGGTGAATAAAATGTGATAGAAAGAATTTGAGGGAGAGAACAAGGTTTGGGATAAACTTTCAACTTTATTGGTTGTATTTCTTCTAATTCAAAATGGTACATCACATCACCTATTTATACGAATCAAGAGTACAATCTCAAATACTCTAGATAATTTTACACTAGCTCCATCTAGACATTTCTCCTATTTAATCACATGTTCTTCTAGTTAATTCTATCACTACATTAATCTAGATTATTCTTTAACTATCCATGAGTTCAAATGCTAGAAGTTTATAGTTTTACTTACATCTCAATCAATCTAGAACATTCACAACTTCTCAATTTTTCTAGATTTCTCTTCATCTCACATACAAAATTAAGTTTACTATCCAACAGAAAATGATTCTTCGTTATCTTCAAGGCATGAAAAATATTGGAATCAAATTTGCAAAGGAGAAAGGTGTTGAGATGGTTGATTTTACGGATAGTGATTGGGCTGAAAGTCAAGATGATAGGAAGAGAACATCAAGATATATTTTTTGCATTGGTTCAAATCCTATATCATGGAGTTCTAAGAAGCAAAATTCAGTTGCGTTGTCGTCGGCGGAGGCGGAGTATATAGCCCGTGAATGAAGCTGTACGAGAGGCTATTTGGTTAAGAAGAGTTCTAAAAAATTTGCAGCAAGATGTTTCTAAGCCAAATCCCATTTTCTGTGACAATAAGTCTGCAATCTTGATGACAAGGAATCCGGTGTTTCATGGAAGATCAAAACATATTGAGTTGCGTCATCACTACGTTCGTGATATGGTTCAAAAGAAAAAGATTCATTTGGAGTATGTCAAAACTTCGGAGCAGCCTGTTGATGTTCTTACCAAAGCCGTTTCGTTGGAGAAGCTTCAAAATTTCAAAGATGGCATGAAGATTACAAATTAAGGGGGGATGCTAAATGGTAATTTGTAGAGTTATTCAAAGTATGTCTCCTAAAATCCTTGAGTCAAGTCAAAAATATTAATTCATGTGGTGTTTCCTAGATTCATCACACTACTATATATTTTCATGTAGCTAGATGAGTATGTATCATAAAAGTTATCAATCCAAAAGCAAGAGCAGTAGCTTTGCTATTCACTAATCTAAAAATACTATCAAATATCTCCAACACCTATTGTGCAGTAATAAAGGATCTTCTTATGTATTTGGCATGTTTTCTTATAATTGATTTTTCTGATTATTGAAAAATTCCGTCAATTATGTTACTGTTTGAAGAATGAACAATCAATTTCAATAGTTGGGACCGTTTGTTGTGATTTAGGTTGTTAATTACCTTATCAAGTGCTACGCTCACAAAGGCTTCTATTTCTCTATCGCTTGAACGAGTGCGGACAGATGCTGTGAGGATCACAAAAGGAAAAAAATAAAAGTGTTTTAGGTGAATATTTTCTCCAGGTTTGAGAAGAGTATATTCATAAATATATTTTATAAATGATGGTTATGAAGGTAAAATTACACCATACAGTAATACTAATACTCCATTTCCTATCAAACACAATAAATATTATAATCACTTTTTATATACACTACCAAACAAATTTATTTATACATATTACTTACTCATGTTAATATACATAATACACTCTTATTATACATTTATCTTATCTTGTCTACCAAATGAACAGTTAATGTTGGGGTATTCGCCCATTGAAAATATGTATGGTAAAAGAATTGCATATTATCTATTCCACAACATTCCTACGTTGAAGGCATGTTTTGATAATGGAAGAAAGATACTCAAATCCGGGTTTGGCACTATATTGCCTGAACATCACATTATAGTACATACTAGTACTAGAATTAAAATTGGAAATTGGAAAAAATAGAGCACGTAATTTATTTATTTTCTTATATAATAAGAGACTAAAATACAACTCCAACATCCATCAAACTTGTTAAAAAATGTAGCACACATGCATCAACTAAAATAAATTTGCACTACAGCTTAGAATGATCAGTACCCTGATATAGAAGCTTCTGGAACAACGTCATATGTTGTTTAAACAACGTCACAGCATAGAGTAAGCTGCCATCCTTCTCTGGACAACGCATCAGAAACCCTTTCCCATCCTGCAGAGCCACTCCGGGTCCGCAGTTAATGGGCTTTCCCCACCCGAAATCCGCATCGTAGAAAGGCAGCTGGATCCAGCTGGTGATCCCAAATTCGGGCATTTCGTCGTGTGCATCCCACGCGCCATGGCCGTAACATCCCCCTGCACCTCCAAGTAATCCAGAGCCGACCTCAAGTACTCATCGTCCATTCGGACCACCGCCTCGTGGACTTTTCCGACCACAAACCTCAATGGCCTCGACACGAGCTCACCGCACAAAGCAATGGGTGTGGCCGAGAATATCACATTGCCATAGAAGCCTGGCGGAAGAGGCGGCCCAGCCTGTTCCGCCCTTCCACAGGTATATGCAGTTTGGTTTCCTGATCTGCAGGCAAGCCACGTGCCATGCACACGTGGCCGAAAACCACCTCGTACGTACTGTACTTTTGGCCATTGCATTTGGCTCTGAGGGCGTTTACTTGGTCACGTGTGATCTTGAACATCGAAAACGCTGTGTCGGAGCAGCTGTTGTCTGAAGGAGTTTTCAGAGGTGGTGGGGGTTGGTAGGCGATGTGAGGGAGGCTAGGGTGCCGCGGAGGATTCCGTGCAGAGAGAAGAGTTCGGTCGAAAAAGGGACGCAGTCGGACGGTCCGGCCACGAGCTATGTCGGACCAGGTGTTGATAAGATGGAGGGTTGAGACACCGTCGGATACGTGATGCTCATTGGCAATTCCCAAACAGACTCCACCACATTTGAAACCAGTTAACTGCGCCATTGAAGATTTAACAACATACATTTTCATTAGTAGTTATTTTATACTCCCTCTGGAGAACGCTTTACATTTATTGTTCCATTAGTTAACAAAAAGTTTCTCCTCTTCACCTCTCCTAATTTGTTCCCAATTGGAATCGAACCTGGGTCTCTTACTTAAGTGACACACGGGATGTTCTGCGCCATTTTCGTGCATCATCTTCTGTGCCACATATTAAGTGATTGACGCGTAAGAGGGGGAAATAAATCCAATCATTACCCCTAGAGTTTAAAGAGTAGGGTATAGTTTCTCTCTCCTACGTGTCGTCCATCCAATGATGTGGTACAGGAGATGATGTACCAAATGACAAAGAGAATTCGAGCTGCTTAAGTGAAAAGCCCAATAACCAGATGGGCGTGTGGGTCTCATGTGTATAAAAAAAGAAATAAAATCCTTTGTGCGAACACCCAAAACAAAAAAAATGGAGCTCTTTAAAGTGAACAGGTGGAACACATTCATTTTGTCCCACGTTCAAGTCCATTTTTTCAAGTTGTTAATATAAAAGTTACTTGGAGAAAAGCTTTTTCTTGACCAGCATAATTTGAATTTTTTTTTTAATTATAAAAAAAGTGGTAAAAGTGTGTTAAGGTGTAATGATAATTTTGAAATTACGTATGCTTATTAAATTGAGTGTAGTCTTCTTTGTAGAAATGCGAAATTGATTTTAAGACAAACAGAGTAAAAAGTGTATATGTGTTTACAGAGGAAGAGCACCTCCTTTTTTTTCTTTTTTCTTTTTTTAATATGAGATTATTAATCCCATTACAAGGATATAATATTATTTTTGAATCTACCATACATTTTCGTACATCATTTTCTATGCCACATCTTACATGATTAACATATAAGAGGAGAAAGAAATTCAATCATTGTCGTCTTAGGATTTAAGTTTTCCTTTTTAAGTTATAATATATAGTTTCCCTCTCTCTCCTGCATGTCAAACATCCAACTGACACGAGAATTCGAAAGGATAATTTTCATACTAATAGGGGACTATGCTACAGTGCCCACTGTCAAAAAGCCAACTATAAAAATGCCCGGTTCAGAAAAAAAAGAGCAAAAATGCAAACTTTTGATCTAATTTGATATATTTGCCCTTGATTTGACTTAAAAAATCATTTGACCTGTTTTTTTCTTGACTCTCGTGCAGTCAGTAAAAGTCCGAGTAATTTAAATATTAAAAAAATTACAAGACCGAGTAGTGTACAAGAAAGAGGAATGACCGAGTAGTTGGCAATGAGAAATGAAATGAGAAATGAGAATGAAAGACTGACTAGTTCCCAGTTAGAAGAAAGATCGAGTGGTTGAAAATGAGGAATGAGAATGAAAAACCGAGTAGTTCAAAAAAAAGAAGAAAGACCGAGTAGTTGAAAATGAGAAAATTGATTGAGGGTTTTTTGTCTACATGACAGAAAACTCCTCTGACGTGTCAAATTGTGATTAATTTAAATTAATTTAATTATTTATAATCTAAAATTAATTAATGATGATATTTTATCAACAAATATGCATAAAAGATTTTGTATTTATTTTGGTTTAATAAATAAAGTTTTAGGTTTTTAAAATTCAATCAAATAATTTTAAAATCATCCAATATATACATATAAATTATCAATCCACACATCAAACATATATTAACATTGTTTATTAAATATAAGTATATTTAATTTTACAAAAAAGTATCTATTATTTTTTTCTATAAAAAAATTATATTCAAGGGTCAATTTTTTTTAATATATTTAATATATTATCTCTTAAGAAATTTGTCAATATATTTAAATATATTTATCTCCTAAGAAATTTGTCAATATATTTAATATACTATCTTCTAAGAAATTTATCAATATATTTAATGAAAGACCGAGTAATAAGTTCACAAAAAAGGAAAGACAGAGTAGTTTAAAATGAGAATTAAAAATGAAAGACCGAATAGTTTAAATGAGAAATGAGATTTGAAAGATCGAATAGTTAAAAAGAAAGCACATACCGAGTAGTTTAAAATGAGAAATAATAATTGAAAGACCGAGTAGTCAGAAAGAAAGCAAAGCAAAGACTCAGTAGTTGAGACCAAGGATGAAAATATCCCGATATATCCACAATATATCCATTTTTTTAGAGTACCGATATTGATATGGGGAAAAAAGATATTTTTTTTTCTGATATCGAGGATATATCGGGAAATATCGATAACAATATCGATATCGAATTGCTACAGTTCAAATTTTTCCAGATATCGAGATATATCGAGGAAATATCGATAAAATATCGACAAAATATCGAGAATATATCGAAAATATCGAAAAATTCTCTATAATTTAAAAAAAAATTATTTTACTTTTACTAACAAAATATATATTTTTTGTTATTAATATGTTTAATTTAAAAAAATAAAGCAACACTTGCGTGAAAATGGTGAGATTGTTTTACATTGATTAATTAGTTATCACTTTTTATTAAAATTGTTATCACTTTTCATTAACATTATTATGACTAAGTAAATTAAGAGGGTTCAATCATTTCTCAACAACATGGTGATAGGATTAGCTCACACTATCCAATCCATGGTCAAAAAGTTGGACAAGATAGAACGACGTATTACTGGCACATTCAGAACTATGTTCAGAATTTCTCTAATTCGATGAGCTGGTGCCAATATTGTTTAAATTTAGACGGCATGACATGTTTTACATTTGAGACTCATAGATCATTATTTTGAATTAATTATTATGTATTAAATAATAAGTAGTAATTATTATATGATCACTCTAGACAATTTAAATATGTTGTTATTGATTTGCTGATCATGTGTTATGAATTTTATTTAGTTTTAAAGTGTATTTATATATAAAATTAGTTATAATATATTAAAAAGTTAGTTAATTAATTTTCTTCTATTTTTTTCAAGTTTCCGTATTTTTTTAAATTTTACCGATATCGATATTCAATATATCCATCGATATATCTGTATATTTGAGGTAACGATATTTTGATCGATATCCGTATTTTCATATTTGGTTGAGATCGAATAGAAAGCAAAGAAAAGAGGAAAGAGTGAGAAGTTGAGATCGAGTAGTTAGAAAAGGGAAAAAAAAAAGAAAGACCGAGTAGTTGAAAATGAGAATTGAAATACCAAGATAGAAAACCCGAGTAGTCACATACCATTTAGTTAAGGAATTAATACTATTTAATACAATTTATACATTAATATTACTCTTAGATACATTATCATTAAAATATTATTACTGAGTACAAATAAATAGGATGATATATCCAATATATTCCTGTAACTATCCTAATATATTTCTAACCATACAAGATGTATTATATTCTTGTTTAGAAAGATAAAATCGGATTACATTGGTTTTTTCAAAAACAAGCATCATTACTATTCTCAATTTACCACCATCTGCAAATTATACACCTACATATTACGTATAGCTATGTAATTTCCCCACATTCTCTCTTTAAATTATTTCTGAATATTAAAAATTAAACACGATCATTCTACATATTTTTTTAATCCTAAATATTTTTTAATATCGAAATATTGAACACCGTCATTATATATATTTTTGAATACTGAAACTTTGAACATCATCATTTTATATATTTATGAATACCTAAACATTGAACGCCATTATTGTATATATTTTTTAATACTAAAACATTAAATACCATCATTGTATATATTTTTGAATACCGAAATATTGAACAGACATCCATAAGTATGCGGGATGGTGGAGTATATTAAATTCGTATGGTTTTTTGGAATTATAGTAAACTTTCACCTATTTTTAGGGAGAAAATCATGGGGATAATTTTTATTTCTAATATACAGTATATATATTAAATTGGTATGTCCTTTTGGAATTGCAGTAAACTTCCAACTATTTTTAGGGAGAAAATCATGGGGGATGATTTTTATTTCTAATATACATTAATCTCCTACGTTTTAAATTATTTTTGAACACAATAAAAGGATATAAGAAGGTTATTTCACTCATTACTAATATAGTTTTGTACCTATAAGTAATAACGGTGTGTGGAATGTATCTATTAGTAAAATTAAATTACTTATCAACTTTAATTAATTTTTTAATATTATTGAAATATTTAGATATATAGATAAATTTACTATATTATATCAATATTAATCTTTCTATATATATATATAGTACTAATTACGAATACACTGCTATAAATAACTTTGTAAAATTATGAGGTATCGCGACGTGGTTAATTGTCATTTATTTTTTATTTTTTTTGTTTTAATATCATATATATGGCCCGGCTGGCCTGCCGACGGTAGTGGGAATTCTCCCGTTCCCTGGTCAAAGACTTGGTTGGATACAGGATCTTTCTGCTTTTATTTATTTATTTTATTATTATTACTACTACTACTATTATTATTATTATTATTATTATTATTATTATTATTATTATTATTATTATCTTTAAATCATGTAAATTTATAAATTAAAGACTTACCTATGATCATATTTTTTTGATTGATTAACAATAGATAATCAATAAAATATAAATATATCTAATTATTATTATTATTATTATTATTATTATTATTATTATTCATGTACATCTTCAAATTAAATACCACCTTTAATCAAATTTTTTAATTGGTTAGGAATACTACTTTTATTTTATTATTACTTTTATTATTATTATTATTATTATTATTATTATTCTTCATGTATATCTTTAAATTATGTATATTTATAAATTAAATACCATTTTTAATTATAATTTTTTATTGATAATAATAATTTATCCGCGTATTACGCGGGAATATGTACTCGTATATATATATATATATATATATATATATATATATATATATATATATATATATATATATATATATATATATATTATAGAATTGTTTCTAATAGTTTAAGCATATATTTAAAGTATATTATTTTGAAATTAATATCCGGATATTCATTGTAAAAAAATTGATGAAAAGTTCAATAATTAAAAAAAATATATTGAAAGCCCGAATAGTTCACAGAAAATAGAAAAGATCGAGTGGTTCACAAAAAATAATTAACAAATAAGATTGAAAGACCAAGTACTTTAATAATTCACAAAAAAAAGAAGAAGAAAGACCGACTAGTTAAACAATTAACAATAATTAACAAAAAATATTAAAGACCGAGTAATTTAAAGAATAATAAGAGTTACTGCCCGAATGAAAAATATCAGAATGTGGTTGGGTCCCCATTCCATAAATTATTGTTAGAAATTTAAAAAAGGTGACACGTAGTAGGGATATATCAATAAAATCATTTCAGAAGTGGGCATTTTTATTTATATTTAGTCAAAGTGGCATTTTTTAAAATCTCAAAATCTATTTGGCAGCAAAGCACATTTCAAGGAAAATCTAGGAAGACATTTATTACCCTTTTCTTGTAATAGAAAAAACACAACGATCGAGGATGTGTTAATTAGGCAAGAATCCAACTTCCAATCGATCAATTTGTAAATTTGTAAGCATTAGTAACGACAGATCATATTAGTAATTAATAATTCGAGAAAAGAATATCCTATTAATTAACAATTTAAATCCTTAATTAATTAATCCGGAACAAAAGCACAACTAATTAATCAATCAATAAAATTGAGGGAAAATATATTCCTTTCGTCGCACATTAAATTTTACATTAATATTTTGCACCTAAATTAATAAATAAAATATTTTAAAGAATAGTAGGGTTTGTTTAGTATTTTGGGTAGCGTTAACAAACACAAAGAAAATATTCTAAATGTGTTCTAAGAGAATGGGCTTTTAGGTTGCCATTTCAATTGTGAGTAGGCCAAAAGTTTTTCAATCAAATTTGTTAAAATGGGCTTGCATTTCTATTCCAAGAAATAGGCCTACTCCAGTTCTCCAATATCTGCTGATGGGCCTTCGATCTATTCATGTGGGCCGAGTAAAAATAATTGAAGGTGGGCCGAAAGTCTGCGTGGAAGGGCTAAAATGCTGGTTGGGCCTAGGGTAGGATGGTTGTTTGGGTCGTCCCTCAAACCACCCCAATTTACCATTACCATTTGGTGGAGTGGATATTGGCGGGCTGACTATTTGCAAGGCAAGTTAAAAATGGGCTGGTGCGGGTGGGCCTGCAGACTAAACTTCGCTTTGATGTTTTTAAATAATAATCTAAATAAAATTATGAAAATATATTATTTGAATGGAATACTTGCCTACTTGACTTAAATTAATAAAAATCAATTTGTCATGGGCAGTTCAACTGGTCAAACAAAGGGACAATGGTCACAATGACCTAGGATCAAATCCCACCCGCAGCGTGGGAGCAACCTCTTATTAGACACGACCTCTTATTAGAGGGGCTCCTTGTGTGATTGTTAAAGGTCTAACTCTTGTAGATTAGTTGAGTTATTATAATTAACCTGATTAACCTCCTTCATAAGAACCATATGGGTAATTTTGGGGTGCACCCCTGAGTTAATAGTTTTAGTGTAGGGTATATTGGTAATTTAAAAAGTTAGTTATTAATTGGAATTTAAGGGTGAGGATTGATTTTCGTTTTAGTGTAGGGTATATTGGTAATTTAAAAAGTTAGTTATTAATTGGAATTTAAGGGTGAGGATTGATTTTCTATTTAAAAAGTTAGTTATTAATTGGAATTTCAGGGTGAGGATTGATTTTCTTAAAATTTAACGTATTAGATCTTACAGGTGCACCCGGTGCAGTAAGACTCCAAACATATTTCAAAATTATTGAGAGAGGGGCAAAGGGTCAATTTGACCCTTCATCTTATTTATTGGGATCTTAATCTTATTTTTGTTCATCCAAGTCCTTACCTTTTTAGTTTGGATCAATAAAACCATTATCTTATTTAAATAAAATTAAAAGATCATAAAAACCCCTCATCTTCCATCTCTTGATCAAATAAACCCCTCCTAATTTTTTTTCCATCTAAACTACACCTTTTTTATTAATTAAGCGACTTTTATTAATTAAGCAACATTCCTGCTCAAATTTTCTCCTAAACTTCCGTTCTTTTGTTTTATTATTTATGTTTTTGTTTTTCTTTTAATCTTTTTTTATTTAATTTTTTTTATTATTATATGCTACTCCCTCCGTCCCATTTAAAGAGGGTCTTTTTTTATTTTGGTCGTCCAACCCAAAGGGTCTCCTTTCCTTTTTTACACACATGGAACCCACACACACCCTCTAATAGAATTAAAATATGAAGCACACACTCCCACTAATACAACTACCCATTACACATTAAATAATAATATTCATTAATCTACGTGCAAAAAACCAAAAGTCCCTCTTACACTGGGACGGAGGGAGTATATATTAATAAGCAAAAATGTAATATTAGTTATTTATTTTATGGGCTTTTATCAATTCAAGGCCAGAATTATGGGTAAACTATCAATTAGGGGCCTGTATTATTTTTTCTATCAATCCAAGGCCTGAAATATGTAAAACTATCAATCCAAGGCCTGAATTTGTCAAATATTATCACCTATTTTATCAATTTAGGGCCTAAGTTCATGCCCTGAATTGATAGTTTTACATAATTCAGGTCCCTAATCGATAATATACATAATTCAAGTATCGAATTGATAGATTACCCATTTTTCAGGCCCTGTATTGATAAAATTCCTTATTTTATTCAATTTTAATTACATTAATTAATTAATATTAAATTCTGTAGTCAATTTTTTTTATAAAGATATTTTAAATGTATCATCCAATAATTTCAACATCTACATATTTAAAATTTTTTTATGAATATAATAATAAATGTGAGGTGAAAATTATTATTTAATTTTTTTAAAAAAAATTGTAAGATAACTATAAAGTAAAAAATTAAAGTAGTTCAAATTAAATAATTTTATCGAAGGATTATTACTTTTTCTTGATAAGTATCACTTTTATTAAAAATATTAATCTACCGTACGAATTGTTAATGAAAATATTTAATTGGATGCATGATTATCACTTTTTCTTTATCGAATATCAATTTTATTAAAAATTTTATCACTTTTTATTCGTCATATAAATTTATTCATAAAATAGTTCAATTTATATTTATCACTTTTTCTTGATTATATATATATTTTTTTATTAAAAATGTTAGCATACTATTATCTAATTTTAATTGTATTATAAATTACGGGTGATTTGGGTGCACCGAAATAGGGTTTATAGGTTTAAAATAGGGTGTATTGGAGAGTTATTTTTTTAAAAAAAAATATTATTTTATTTTATTTAATAGTAGTGATTGAATTAAAATTTAATTTAACGGTTAAAATCATTCAAGTGCACTCGATTTGTACTCATATATTATTCATGAAGTATTTATATATAATATTTTGTAATCTAATATATATATATATATATATATATATATTAAATAATTGAAACTTTAAAAAATCAAAGCAGAAAAAGAAAATAAAGAAAGAACACCAAAACATTTTGTTTATTAAACATACTCCATAAATAAATAAATTAATTAAAAAAACAAAAAAGAAACAATAACGAAATAATATAAAAGAAGTTCAAGTGGGTGATTAAAAATGGGTTTAAGTGTTATATGTTTAATTTATAGAGGATTAGGATATATTTGATTTAATTATAATTTTGAAGAGCTAAAAAAATAGATGAAGGGCTTAGTTGATGCATTGGTATAAAATAAGGGGTTTAATTGATCCTATTAAAAAAGATAAAGGGCATAATTGATTCAATTTTAAAAGGTCAAGGGCTTAGCTGAATAAAAAATAAAGTTGGGGGCTTACTTGATCTCAAGGGATAAGATAAAGGGTCAAATTGACCCTTTGCCCTTAAGAGAGATCACAAGCATTAAGCCCTAAGATAAAGCCTAAAACAAGGTAAAACCCAATTTGCAAGTTTGTTTACAATAAGTCAAAATCCAGAACCCTTTAAATAAAACATTTTTGAGAAAGAAACCGATGCATAATGTTGAAATTATTACTTTATCAGCATATTCACACACAATATAATTTTTTTTTAATTAAGTAAGAAAAAACATTTTAATTAAATACTTTTATCTAAGTATAATTCATATCCGCGTCCATCTTAGTCGCATGTTTCTTTATAGCTGGTCCTAATTTATGAGTGATCCATCTCATCCTTATTTCAGTTGTCTATGGCTGGATGTTTTAATGGTTGTGGGGTTCTTTAGTTTCAAGCCTACTTGCATTATAAATGCAAATGAAACTGTTTAATTTTGGGACAGATAAGTATGTATATGATGGATGGTGAGATATCATTGTTATATATATAATATATGCTTATTGATGGTTTTTTTTAAATTTTATTGAAAGAGTGGAGTATAAGATATGCTCGTACTTAAATGAGAAAGTACATCACAAAAAGATTAAAAATCATACATCAATTTAAACACATCTATATCTCCATCTTTTCTTCGTATGCTTATTGGTGGTTAAACTATGATGATTGTGAATCATACTAAAATACCTTAAAATCATATTTTAATTCATCTTTCATAATACTTTAGAAAAAACATGATATAATTATAACTACCAACAAACATACCTTATCTATATAACAATCATATTTCAATAATGAGTCGGCCCGTCTCACATAGATACGTGTCTTTAATTTTTGCAGTTTATGAAAAAAACTTATTAAAAATAAAAAAAATATGGTGAGTAAATTTGTAAGTCTAATATTACTTAATCATATAACCGTTCGCCATTCTGATTAAGCGGATGATATTTTTTCGATGTATCAATATTTGATTTGTAGATCGATTAATAGAAAAGAGGTCAGAATCCACTATACACTAATGGAAACTCCTTTATTGATCCGGGTTGAGTTACAGTTGGCTGATAGCTCATATTTCATATTAACGGTTTTTTCATGCTATTTGCTAAAATGGCTAGTTAAAGTCTTGCTTCTTATCGGTGCCTGTTTAGGTATTTTGGAGCAGAACAATAGTTTATATATATATTTATATATATATATAGCTCTGAATAGTGCAACTTGATCATACTCGGCTCGAATTTTCTGTGTCATTTTGAACATCATTTCCCGTGTCACACCGTTAGATGGACGACACGTAGGAGAGAAAAATTATACCCTAAAGCTTAAATCCTAGGGGCAATGGTTGAAATTATTTTCCCTTCTTATGTGTCAATCACTTAACATGTGTCACATAAGATAATGCACGAAAATAAAGCAGATCGAAAATTTGACGTGATACTTTTATGTGAAGTTTGTTTTCGGTTTTTAAAATTAAGTTTTGCTTTTCAAAATTCATACCTATATTTTAAAAAATAGTTCCTATATATACCTTAAATCCAATAATTCTGATCATCACATCCATTTTCTACCCATTACCTCTCCTTGACTAATATTCTTTCTCTCTTTATCTCTCAATTTTCTTATATAAATTAATATTTTCATGCACATTAGTTTCACATAAAGTTGAAATTTAATTACCAAAACCCAAAAACAAACCTACCCCACTATTCAATTAGATTATTCACAACTTAAATTCTAGTTTTATAGTTGTGTAGTGAATTGATTACCAATTATCAGATTGAAGATCAAGAAACAATAGGAATGAAAGTCAGTACTGTATTGATCTATGAATAAAATACGGAAGAAGATTGCACAGTGTTTTTAGTGGTTTAGCACATATGATTTTTTTAATTTCAATTTGCTAATTAGCAACACAACAATTGAGTCGTTTGTAGGAAATTCATCAACACCAGAGGTCCATTCCAGCCTTCATTGTTGCTGACACTCCTCACTGGATTACAAGGCACAAGCTATCTCCTGCTTTCCAAATCGTTGCTTCCATCGTACACTGCTCTCTTCATCTTCAAATCCCGAAATTTTAAAATAAATTTTTGATTAAAAAATTAAATTATAATAAAAGTTTTCATCTTTAATTATTAATGATTGGGGAGCACAAATAATCTTATATCAACTCCGGTGTTGACATATTTCGCATGAATCAATGTTAAAGCATGTAATGATAATGTTCTTTTTTCTTAAAAGAAAAAAGTGGCTATTTGTGATTTATTTAATTTTTATGGCCAACCTTTAAATTGGATAGCAAATTAAAAAAGAAAAGATTCCAGGTGAGAATATGAAAAAAGTGGTGATTATGTCAATCTAAATTGGCCATTCATCTTTCTCATTCAAGACCCTACCAATGCTCAAAATGTTATAAGTGGTGTCCAATGAATTTTGAAAACTTTTCCATGCTTTTTAAATATTTTATTTTTTTAACTAAAGTCAAATAATGTATTCTTTAACTCGAAAAATATTTAATTCGAAAATTACAGTACTCACTTATATTACTCATATTGTTCACTCACATTTACTTACTCACATTACTCGAATATTTAACTCTAAAAACATTAACTCAAAATGATTTGATTTATAGTTTAACTCAAAAAATACATCACTTATTGGAATACATTTCCAAGTAAAAGATTTTTCTACTCAATAAACATTTACTAAAAATTATTTGACTCAAATATTTTAACTCGCATTACTCAAAAATTACATTTAATTACTCACTTGAATCATTACTCGAGAAACACTAACTCAAATATTTTACTCGAAATTTATTTTTCACTACATCACTTGAATGTATTCTAGTAAATAAAGGGTTTTTTTTCGTTGTTATTTCGGATATAAAAAGATATTCATTGGTTTAAAATGTTTTTTTGTTATAAATCTGTTTGGGCACTGGCATGATAATTTCATTAATCAACCGTTGGGAGATTACATGTACACTGCACAACCAACCTTTTTAGTCTTTTACCTTTTGTTTTGGTTTTATCTGAAAGCTGGCTTATTCTTTGTTTTTGTGTAGTTGTATTGTTTCCAATTTTGGAGAGAGAAACCAACACTCTTTCACCTCCAATTCGAACCATCATTTTCTGCTGTTTTTCTCTCTCATGATCACATAATTACCTTCATCATCTGAGTTTTCCTACAACCAATCCTCAAACAACAAATGGCTTCTGCTGCTTATTGGATTCTCATCCTCTTGTGTGCTTCCAACTTACTCTCAACCTCTGCTTATCAACATTCTCAGATGTTAAACAGCTCCTCCAACAAACTCTGTCTCTCAGATCCACAACACCATGGTAAGAAAACAATCCTCACTTCTCCTTCAAATCTATATTCTAATCACTTTCTGAATTATGCATAGAATTGGATTCAAGAAAAGGTCACAACATTAAATTCACCGAAAAGGGACAGAAAGGGAAAGGCTCCTACGGCGGTGCAAACGTTGTTCATCGCAAACCTGGCGATAAGAATGATGCTCTGTTTTACAACCCCTGTTTCTTCACTTCTTCCATCATTCTTGCTGTTTCCTGCTTTCTGCTGCTTTGATATGGACTAATATTCTGCAATTTGTTTACTTTGGTTGTTTTCTTTCTTTTGAGTTTTTGTTTGATTTGATTTGGGATTGTAATGAGTGTTTTGAATCTGACAAGTACAACTATTTGGGTATGTAAATCATGGTTTACACTCTGCATCGATCAATCCGGATTCCCTGTTTCACGATCGTGTTTCAATGCTTGTTTCTTTGCACACTTGACCATAATTAAGAAAATGATTGTAATATGACGAAACATCATCGTGGAATAGGAAATTTGGAGGGCCAATTTTAATTTTGTGTAAACATTCATTAAAAGTAGTTGCAAGAAGTGCATCAGAGTGCTTAATTACAGAGCACGTTTTTTTGGAGTTTTCAATGTTGTCAATGGCGAAACAGACAATGTTGAAAATAAAAGGACACCTAAAGAAGAGGGAAAACGACACGCGTCAAATGTCATAGAGTAGCTTCTCAAAAAGCTTCATGTGGTCTACCTGCAACGAGATCGCGACCGATAAGCTACCGTCGTCTATTGCGCTAGGCAGCACGAAGCTTAGACCCTCGTACGCGATCCCTCCGGGCCCCATAAAGATAGGCCTTCCCCATCCAAAATCAGCATCGTGGATGGGGAGCCTAACCCAACTCGTGATCCCAAGGTTGGGGCACCGGAAGGTGTGGGCCCCGCGGACGAGGGCCTTAAGGTCGGGCTGCAGCTCCAAGTAATCTAGAGCTGATCTCAAATACTCATTGTCCATTCGGGCTAATGCGTCGTGGATTTTACTCGCGGCGAACCACACCGGCTTCGTTTCTAGGTCGCCCGACACGGCTATAGGCGTGGCCGTGAAGATCACATTTCCAAAGTAGCCCGTTGGAAGCTGCGGCCGCAGCCTAGACCGTCCATCCGTCGCAATGTAAAGCTTTGATTCTTGATCTTCCGGAAGGCCACGAGCCTTGCATACGGAGCGCCACACGTGGCCGGATAGCATCTCGTACGAGCTATAAGTCACCGTGTTTCCGTCTTCCTTCGACTTGGACTTGAGGGCGATGAGCTGATCGCGCGTTAGTTTGAATATGGCGACGGCCGTCTCGGGGGTTGCATCGGTTGTGGTGGCGGTTTTCATGGCGGGAGGGGGTTGGTACTCGATGTGCTTGAATTGGGGTTGGGGCGGATCGCGCGCTCTGAGGAGCGTGCGATCGATGAATGGTGGGACCGTGAGCTCGAGCCCTCGAGCCATGTCCGACCATGTATTGATGAAGTGGAGGCCGGAAAAGCCATCGGCTGCGTGGTGTTGCATTCCCACACCTAAAGAAACTCCACCGCATTTGAAAAATGTCACCTGCTCACAATTAGAAATTATTATCTTCTTGAATTAATTAATTAATAATGTAATACTATATCGTAAATTTCAAAATTTTGTAATTTTGACGTTTAGTAATGTATTGCTTTAAATAAAACGTTTAATAATGTATTAGTGTGGAACCAAACAATGATAGCCCTACCATAACACACAGTACTTATCACGTGTTTGGGGGAAGGATTCTTCATTTGTCGTTGTTAACGTACGTATCTCTCATATATTTGTAGGGACTACTTGCGTGAGGTACCTTCTCACATTGGTACGCTTGCATACACACAGTCATTTGGATATAATTTTACATAATTACATATCAAAGATAATACTCCCTCCGTCCCATAGAAGTTGACACACTTTCTTTTTGGTTTATCTTACTAAAGTTGACACATTTCCTTTTTAATACATGAGACCCAAAAAAAACAATTAATCTATTCTCATGGCCCCATATATCACCTCTAATACAACTACCCACTATACATTAAATATTATTTTTCTCACTTCACTTTACTTCACTTAACATTAAATTATTATACTCCTTAATCTCTGTGCCCAAAAAAATTATATCAACTTCTCCGGGACGAAGGGAGTATTACTTTTCATTTATATTATAAATAATTCATAAATTGAACATCATCTCTTATTATAAAAGTTATTACTTCAAATTCGTTTCTGAAAAAATCATTCCATGAGACTGTGTGTCACACAAGTCTTTGCCTTTCGTAAGATCGTTTTATGTTTTCTTAAATAGTTATCACTTTTTATTAATGATTTTACTTTACATTAAAAATATTATCACTTTTTATTTATATTATAAATTATTCGTAAAATAATTCAACCCAATAATACTCCCTCCGTCCCGGGCAAAGGTCTCATTTGCTTTTTGCACGTGAATTAAGGAGTATTATTATTATGTGTGTAGTAGGTAGTTGTATTAGTAATGAGTGGTGAGCCATATGTAGTGCCCTTTTACTAAAAGGAAAAAATTAGGACCTTTGAGTGGAACGAAGTGAGTATTATTTTTCATTAATACAAGTATATATATATATATATATATATATATATATATATATATATATATATATATATATATATAAAGATGTTACACAATTCACATGACACAATCTTACCCCAATATCAAGTGTTTGGTTACTTTTCATTTATCTTATTATGCAACTCATTTTGAAAATCTAGATCACAACTAACAAATTTTTTACTTTTCCGAATTATGTTAGTAAATATTTCAAATTCAAACATAAAACCTTGATACACTTACATTTTACAATATAATACTCCATCAATTCCGTAAAAATATTCACATTTATTGTTTCACTTTATATTAAAAAAAATAATTATTGACTTATTTTTCTAATTGAGTGAGGTGGAACGACATTTTATTTCAAAATTAGACAATAGTTGCATGAAATCATGAGTCGTGAGACGAATAAAAAATAATAATATTTTTATAAAAAGTTATATTTGTTCAAGTATATTATTACTTGAACAATTCATATAAATAAAAGGTGATAATATATTTTTTAAAAAATAATTAATAAAAAAAAGTTCTTACAGAGAGAAGGTCATGCATAAACGTTGCTAAAGAAAATAGTAAAGTGTATTAAAGAGTTATTTATTTAAATTAACTTTTGGGTGAATATTTCATAAAGTAAATTAGAAATGAAGAAATGTTAATATTTTCGTAAACGACGTGTGTTTTTAGCATTACACATCGAAATTTTCATTAGTCTGCTACTCACCCTAAACATCTCGACAAGGTATTTCTTCAATAATTTGTACACATTCGGGTATTCACTTAAGATAATGTAATTTCACTATTCAATACAGCTCTTCCAATTACAATTATAAATTTGATATTTTTTATTTATTTATTTTATTAGACTTTTCACTTCTTAAAATATAGGCATTCAATAGAAATAATCTTTAAAAAAAAAGACATTATCTTACACATAACTCACCTTATCTTTTACTTTAATACTAAAATATTTACAAAATTAATAAAGTCAATAAAAAGATCACTATATTTAGACGACATGTAATAATGGGATAAAACTTTGTCGTGAGTTCAGATTCGACGTTATTCAAAAGTTATACTGTGTTAAATGCTGTATTTTGTAGTATAAAATTTATACTCTTAATTTTTTATTAAAAAATTATTTTTCTTACACAAACGATAATACTATTCATATGCCAACCAATTCTTTTATTGAAAAAATAATACTACTATAAGATAAAATAAAAATTTTTTAAAACAAAATGTTATATTCTTAAAACCTTGTACACCTAAATGCAACTATTAATCAATTGGGAGAAAATAATTTTTAAAAAATTAGTGAACATTTATAATCCTCATCCATGGCATCTGTAAATTAGTTTTATCTTTAAGATGAACACAAAACGTCAAGATGACTGCAAATAAGTTCAACTACTTTATTGCTTCTAAAACAATACAATATGTTAGATTGAATATAATAATGAAAGTAAAGCCTCCTTTATGGAATATTAACATATTTTATATTCACTTTTATGATGATAATTTAAACATTGTTAATAAAATATTATTATTAAAATGTGGGTGGACAAAATCTCCAGTCCCACTTCCACCATCCGAACACTATGGAATGTTGCGTCAATACAGTGGCACAATAATCAAGCAAACAGGTTTAATATTACAATGTTGCGTGAGATTGTTTTTTATATTTTAAAAATAATTATCATTTTCTATATGTATATATATACTCCATTTGTACCTTTTAAAAAGACAAATTTTCTCATCTTTATACGTCCCACTCAAATCTTTGGGTGAAACGTATAAAAATGAGAATATATATATATATATATATCCACACACCTATTAATATAAATATAATAAAATAGGGGTCTACATTCTACACTCCCACTAACAAATTTAGAGACTCTCTTGTGAAGTAGCGTCTCACAAGAGATTTTATCATAAATCTATTCTCTATACATTTAATAATAATATTCTTTAATTCACGTTCAAAAAGTAAAAGACCCAACGAAGAGAGAATATATAATCAGTTTTTAGTTCATTAATTAGGGATAAAATTTTTTTTTTATCAATTCAGGGTATAAATGAAAAATATAAAACTATTAGTTCACAATCTAAAATCATAAAATGATTCAAAATAATTTAGTAATAATTACATTAATATTTAATAGAATATACTATAAAAAATGTTTTTAAGATAATTTTTTTAATTTACTATATTAAAATAATATATATTAATGGAAAATATTATATGGTACAATTATATGATTTTTAAAAATTTTATAATTTTAGGTTCAAAATTGATAGTTTTATATATTTCGATTTTTAATTGATAGACTATTTTAGATCTTTAATTGATAGTTTATCAATTTTTTGGATCCTATATTTAAAAAATTCCTAAGAAAGAAACTGATAGATGGAGTTTTATTTTTAATTAAAAATATTATTATTTTTTATTAATACTAAAATTATTTATGAAATAATTTATTGCACTATTATCACATTTCATTAATTAATTCGAGTATATTACTTAGTACTCCCTCCTCCGTCTATCGTTAATATACTCATTTTACTATTTTGGGTCGTTCACTCTTAATGTATCTATTTCTCTTTTAGATATATGGGACCCACACAGATCACTAATACAATTAAAATATGGGATCCACACACCCTACTAATACAACTATGCACTAGACATAAAATAATACTCATTAATCCACTTACTCCCTAATCCACGTGCAAAAAGCAAATTGGCACATTAGTAGTGGACGGGGAGAGTATTATTTTAATGTTGTATGTTTCACATAAATCTCTCAAGTCGTCTCCCTATGAGACGATCATATACAAGTCAAAATTTATTATATTCACTCTTTATTAATATGTTATTTTAAAAAATATTTTTTTATTGAAAAAGATCACTTGAAATATGTAGAATAATAAAATATGACCATTTTTTTATTAAAAAAAAACAAAAATTATTAAATTTTATATTATGGGATATAAAATTAGATTTAAGCACATGAATTAGATTCATTACGCGCAATCTTTCCCATTATAATTTATTTATATTAATGTCTAACTTTTTTGCTAATTTTGAAGATGCCAATTTAATTTTTTTATTATTATTATTATTATTATAAAATACTATTTTATACTGTGTTTCCATCATTTATAGCATAAAACAGGGGTGGACGTATGTATTGGCCCCGGGATCCCAAAAGCCCGTTATATCATATGTAAATAATTTATAAATAATTGGTGCTTTTAAGTTTAGTCCAATCCAAAAATATTTTAAGTCCACCCAAATGAAACTAAAAATTAAATATCTTCTTAAATTATATACATTCTATGATTACATTACAATAAATATTAAAATTTAGTCTATTCTTCGTCCCTTTCGAGAAGGTAATTTGTATGTGAATATATATATATATATATATATATATATATATATATATAGTATTTTCTTTAATAAACTTAGCCCACCCCACCATAATTTTCTGGATCCGCTCCTAGCATAAAACATACATAAATAAAGGCATGTATAGAAAAGAGAGAATATCTATATTTTAAACTTGTCTTTTTTGTAATAAAACATAGGAGTCCAACAATGACAATAACCGACAACGAGAGACTAATTTTCCTCTTCTTGTTCAAAATATATCAATTAGCATTAAATGTAATTTATTTTTTAATCATAATAACCGTTACTCAATTAATCTGAACCATTTTCATTTACTGCACCCTACTAAACTATGAACAAATTGAATTGAATAAAACATTAACACAATAATCATTACATTTACATTTTAATTTAAAATTTACACTCTTTTCTCAATCTTTATCATTTATTTATTACTTAAAATATATTATTAACTTCCCAAAAGTTAATAAAATCAAATTAAAAAATTCATTTCTTAACCTCCATTAAGACTAAACAAAAATTGTTCATTGAGGAAAGTATTATTTCCTTATTATTACTTTAAGATTATCTATCTATGTGTAGCAGTAGTTGTAGTATTAAATTTAGTATTTTACTGATCATTACTCTTACTTTTTTTTAAATAAATAAAAGAGGGATATAAATTAATGGTGTACCTAACCCCACCTACAACAATCAAGCTCAATTTAAAGATCTTTTCACCTTTCCTTACCATTTGAGATATAAGTATAAATCATAAGTAATTTTGTAAAAGAGTTAAGTCAGTGAGTGTGACCCTCTTATAAAAATAAACCAATAACGCGCAATATCCGAAAATGGAAAAAAAATTCAAAATTTACATAATTAATGCTGATATTCTGAGCACAGAATAATTGATTTCACATTAAAATAAATAAATAATAATACCACCAAGAAATAGCAACAAAAACGTACCTGCAACACAAGGAGAGGATACGCCGATATTCCCTGAGAATAATCCACCGCCGGAATGAGGCGGCGGAGCTCCAACGTCGGAGCAAAGTCGCCGAAATCATCCACGACGCCGTCGGACTCCGCCTCCACAAAGAGCACTCCCTCGCCGTTGCAGTCAATCTCGATTCGCCCATCTTCATCCCTCTTCAATCTCCCCGCCATGGGGTAGAACGGAACCAACGCGCGGCCGAGCGCCGCCTTCATCGCCGCCGTGTCAAAAAATTCCGGCGACCCGTCGGGGCGGTAGAAATAAACGCTGGGTGTATGGAAATTGGGGACCACCAAGTCGACGTTGGAGTTCCAAAGGCTGATCGCCGGCGTCTCCGCCGCCGGCCTCACCAACGTCGACTCCTTCACTTCGATTTTCATATCGGACTTTGTCGATGTGAATTAATGGCTATTAAATTTGATAACCCCTAATAAAAAAGAAAATGAAGAGGAGGAGCGGTGGCGGAAGTGGTGGTGGTGGTGGAGGATTAGTTTAAAAGAAAAGAAAGTGGCAAGTATTTAAGGTTGGAATTTCTTACCAACCGCTCCTAATGAAGATGACTAGTAACCGGAGGACTTTATATGTCCACACAAAAATTTAGGAGTTGGATATGTATGGAAAAATAAATTGTAAATTGTGAGAAATGGGAAATTAAAATTAGTACTATGGTCCTAATTACCTATTTTGAGCACTTTAAATGGACATAACTCATTTTCTTGATGAGTTGAATTGGTGGGTGAAGCGGCGTGGGGAGTGTGGCACGGTGGTTGAATAGGGAGGGGGCTCGATTTGCTCCATGTGTTTTTCACATCCGGTCCCACTGGTTGATTAGGGATGCACACCAAATTTATAAGTTTAATGCGAGATGAGTAGATTGGTTTGTGAGATGTTTTAAAGTATATCTATTATTTAAATAAAATATGTTTAATGGTTGTTAAAGTATATTTTCTAATATAATTTATTATTGACATATTTTAACTACAAATAAACATACTTTATCTATACAATAAATATACTTTAGTGATGAATCGATCCGTCTCACAAGAGAGTGTCTCTATTTTATTTAGCGATAGAGATTAAACTATAACTAAATCTAATATTCCCTCCATCCCAAATTCATGTTCACGTTTACTATAGATACGTAGTTTAAGAAAATTCACTTTTTGATTTACTTTTGGGGGTAGTATGGTATTTTTGGATAATAAATAAATGATAAAGTATGTTATGTGTGTTAAAAAGGTGATGACAAATTTGAAATTAAAGTATGTTAGAGAGATGTTGATTAGTTACTTTTTACTTTTATAGAAGTATGAAGTTGAATTTGGAACGGAATAAAACGAAAAGTATGAAGTTAAAGATGGGACAGATGGAGTAATTAAGATCGTTCAGGTGCACCCAAATTGGACTCTAAATTAGAGCATTCCATTTTAATTGATATATTTCTCTTTTTCATAGATATATAGTACAAACAAAATAATTAATATATTTTTATGGAGTTAACATTTATGGCTGGGAAAAAATATCGAAATTTCGGTATATCGCCCTTACCATATCGAAAAATATCGAATTTATCGAAATTTTAAGGTATGATACCATATTGAAAATTTTGGTATAATAACGGTATATAAATTATCAATACTGCAGTATTTTGGTATATACCTAAATACCGTAAAATATTCAATTTTTTTTGTAATATACTATATGTATACATACATACATATAATATATGTATTATAATTACTACTTATTTCTATATTATAATTTTTTAATTAAATTATAATAATTATATCTATATTATTTAAAATAATTATAATTATTATATATAATTATAATTATTATAATCCTAATAAATATATTTTTATATATTTAAAATATATTTAAAAATTTTTAATTGTGTATGTGGTATCATCACATTCATTCTTAAATGGCTAGAGCTGGAGATAGTTAATAATCTTATCATTTAATATTTTTTGTTAATATTAAGATTTGAATTGTATTGCTTTACACTATTATTTAATTTGGTCATTTGTGGAGACGTTCACCTATTTTCATTCTCTAATAACTTTTGAACAGATGATTTCTTGGGGATGGATTAAATATTTAGATCTCTAATGGTTTGTATTTTCTTTTACTGTTGTACTAAATCTGTTGAGTAATTCTCTTACCCTTTTCATATTTGATTAATAATTTTTTTCTAATAAAAAAAAATTTGGTCATTTGTGCATTGTCGTATATTTTTTTTATATTATGATTTTATTATCTATTAGAATTAGTTTTATTGTTATTTTTTTATTTTTATACAGTTTTTAATTAGGTATACTGAATTTTAGGCGAAAAATGGTATACCAAACTATTTATATAAGACGGTATACACCGATATTTTAAGTATGATACGGTATACCGAAATATCGATAAGTAACAGGTATACTTTTTTCCTATACCGAAATATCGGTATACTGAACTATGGTATACCGAAAATTTAGGTAAGGTAATGGTATGAATTTTTTTATACCGAAACTTTCGGTACAGTATTTGGTATGACTAAAAATCTCCTGTATGCTATACCGCACACCTCTACATATAACATCAATAACAACGCACACTATACATTATTAAGGCAAAGACTTGTGTGAGACATCTTACGTATGTGGGACGGATAAAATGTGATACTTTTTATAATAAAAAGTGATGCTCAATTAATGAGTGATAATATTATTTCATGAACAATTTATAGTCTAAATGAAAAATAATAATATTTTACTGCGGGAGTGATAATATTTTATAGTGAAAGTGATAACTAATTTAAAATGTGTAAAATGATCTCACGTGAAACGATCTCACACATGATTTGCCCCATTATTAAATGGCAACTTCTCGTACACTGACATTCAAAACATATAAATTTATTAATAAAAACATGTACTTCCCCGTCCTGCCATAAGAGTTACATTTTACTAACTATGGTGTTCCGCTAAAAGTGCTATATTTTTATTTTTGGTAGATGAGACCCATACAAAATAATTATTATATCTATATGGGGACACACAACTTTAATACAATTAATCACTATAAATTAAAAAATTATATCTATCAATCAAGTACACATTTAAATATTATTTTCCTTAATCTATGTGCAAACAATAAATGTAACTCTTTAAATATGATGGAGGGAGTATGCTAATGAATAAGAACTTATATAGTTTTTTTTTTTAAAATAATAAAAAACTGAATATAAAAAATTCATACATTTATTAAGAAATATTTATATATTATTGAATAAATTAATTTAAGGGTGCATAAGATATCAACTCATATTAAATTACTGTATTCATTAATTTCTATGCTAATAGTAAACTTAATAGTAATATTAACGGGCTGGAGGGTGTATATATTTTTAGAATAAAACTTGCGCGTCTTAGTGGTCTCAGAAATTTGTAGCATTTAGTGTTAAATATTGTACTTTTAAGTATAAAATTTGTCCTTCATTTTTTTGTTAAAAAATAAAAATATAAATTTACTCAAACATTAAGGACAAATTTGTGTGAGATCGTTTTACGTAAACACTTACGTGAGACGGATAAAAAATAATAACATCGTTAACGAAAAGTGAGGGCTTACGTGAGACAGATAAAAAGTGATAAAATTATTAATAAAAAGTGATACTCAATCAATGAAAAGTAATAATGATGCAGTAAATTATTTCATGAACAATTTATATTATAAATAAAAAATGATAACATTGATGGAAAGTGATAATAATGCAGTAAACTATTTTATAAACAATTTATAGTATAAATAAAAAGTGATAACATTTTATAGTGAAAGTGAAAATATTTATAGCGAAAGTGATAATAATGTTATCACTTTTTATTCGTCTCGTAAGGACTTACGTAAGAAGGTCTTACACAAGTCTTTGCCCAAAAAATAACACCCAATTAAAGTATATATCTTAAAATAATACCTAGAAGGAGTACACAAACATTTGTGTAAACTGGACTCACGGTGTAAATCCTGTGGTTCCCCCTTCCAATCATTTATATCATATGTATTGCATAAGTGTTTAAATTAAGGGGACTACAGAGTTTACAAAGGTTCATGATATAAACCTAATTTATAAGAGACTAACTCGAGAGAGTATATATATATTTTTAGGGTAAATATCAAAATTGGTCCTGTAGTAGGCCTTTTCCAACTTTAGTCATTTTTTAATTGCATTTCTCACTTTTGGCCCTCTGATGAGAATGGAAATTCATGTATTTTTTTGTCCGATTTGATATCTCTTCGAGGGTATAATTGTTATTATGCACACAAATATTAATACTTTGAATTATTATGGACTAAAAGGTGCATGAGAGGTATTTTTTTTTGTATTTTGATAGGAAAAAGGTTCAGGAACGCAAAGTTGGAATGAAGGATGAATTCGTACTACTTGTAAGCAAGCAGACGTCCATTTTCCGTAATTTTTTTGTATCTGTGTGGATGTCCAAATTGGTTATATAATATATGGTTGGAAAGCTACATAAGAGAAGATCATTTTGGCTCAAGAAACACCTCAATCGAAATTCAAACGAGAAAGTTATGATCAAAATGGTGACATCGCACAATCTGTACCTACTCAGCATGACTGTTCCATTTTGCATGGCTTGTTCCACATTTAAATGTTAGAGTTTTTGTGATTTCTTTATATGAATATAGAGCAAGGAAGAGAAAATCACGTGAGCTCAAGAATCACTCAAATCGAAATTCGGATAAAGAAGTTATGCTCAAAACCGTGGAGTCGTGCAGGCTACCGATCTCCAAATCGGACACAAAAGCCACACAACCGGGCACCCTTATTCCTAAATGGGCATGGCGGTGAGCAAGCAACATTTCATTGTGTTTTACATCGTGCATAGCAACCGGGCACCTTGGCTTCTTAACCGGCATCTATGTCCTTATCGAGCACATTGCCGGGCTCACACACACGTCAACCGAGCATGCTTGCGCGTCACCAAGCGCCATGCCGAGTGCCATGCCAAGCGTTGATATGCCCCAACCGGGCGCACTTCCGTGTGAGCCATCCTTAACCGGGCACACTACCGAGTGGCCCATAATTGCACCATGTGGCTTAAGTTGGACGAGTTCGTGAATTATAGTAGAAGAGAAGATATGACGCCACACACCAACAGAACCCTACTTTCACCCATATTCTTCCATCCATCCACTGGAGAGACGATCAAAGTTGTTACTTGAATTGGAGATGGAGATCCCGACGGAGATCGCAATTGAAGAGATGGAGTCCTTCACAAGGGTTCTTTATTTTTCAGTTATTTATCTCTACTATTTTAGAACAATAGTTGAGGCTTATTACATTATTATGGTTTGCCCTCGTAATTCCATGGACTAATTTTCTTTGTTTGTAATGTTAGGGCGTTAAGACAGTTTTGACTATGTGATTTGATTACATGAAAATAAATACCAAAATGAATTAATTAACTAACGCGATAAAAAAATTATTAAAAAGTAAATATTTTTAAAAATTTAATATAATACTCCCTCCGTCCCGGGCAAAGAGTTACATTTGCTTTTTGCGCGTAGATTAAGGAGTATTATTATTTTATGTAAAGTGGGTAGGTGTATTAGAGAGATGTGATGGGTAGTGGTGGGCCATTTGTGTACTTTTTTTTACTAAAATGAGAAAATGTTGCAATTTGAATGAAACATCTAATATAGTAAAATGTTGCTATTTGGGTGGGATGGAGGGAGTAGGTTATTGGTAAAGCAGGTAATATGCATAACAACTCTAAAGCAAGTCATATGCTAGACGGACACGGACCATACGAGTTGAGTATTATACGAGATGGAATGGATTCACCCTCTACTCATTTTAACAACTCTAAAAATAAATATCACTGTACGGTTTCCATTTATCAGATATCACCATAATTACAATTTACAATTGAATCGTGAGTGATTCTGTGGTGCACCGGATGCACTGATACACTTAGGGGTTAATAGATTAAAAGTAAGATTTAGTGGTAGTTATATTTTAAAATTTTAATTATTTTATTTTATTTGATAATAAAGATCGAATTAAAATATAATCTAATGGTTAAGATAGTACAAATACACCAATTCACCAGATGCATATCAGTTGGACTCTTAATAAGACTGTAAAACTTTTAAGAGTATAGATTTTAAATGTGTAGATTTTCATTTAATAAAATTAAAAGTATATCTTAATGTGTTACCAATCAAAATAACAAAAAGTTGTATAGTTATTTGGGGTGCAAATTAAAAAATGTTGCAAATTACTAGTAATTTTTATTTTAATTACAACTTACTTGACATTAAAGTTGAAAAATTAAGTTGAAAAATTAATAGCTGATTAAAGTTGGTGAGACGGTGACCAATATGGATTAATATTAATTCAAAATCCCTATATCTGTATCCTCACCAACTCCATCGGACTTGCATAAATTCTAAGTTTGGCTGATGAATTTGAAAGCAACAATTTACTTATTCTTCATATATATCGATTTAAAAAAAACATTATATATCCATTTCTAGTATATAATCCTAGCATTTTTTCAAAGTCAACATAATTTATTTGGTAATTCACGAGACTTTAAAATCAAATCCACGCATATGACTATTGACTATTAATGTTACACAATAAATAAATGGAATAAAAATAAAAAATAAACTAATTATATAAAAAATAAAAATTGATCAATTATGAATCTGGTTAGCTTACCTATGTCACTTATTAACACGCTACACGACCTATATTAATAATAGAGAATCATATACTCTTAAATAAAAGAAAATAGAGAAAACATTGGACATCAGTTGGTGGGGTGGATGGGAGTGGTGTGGGTCCCCTGTGGAGGTTGGTGAGATGAAACCCTGTCCTCAAGTCATGCTGCCCTCACCAATACTGAGTCAACTCAGATCGGGTGTCGGTAATTTTTTTCTTCCATTAATATATCACTAGTCACTACCTCCCTTTTTTATGATTATATTTAATTAGCTATTTATTTTTGTTTCCAACAATATTTTGAAACCTCGTAATGATTATTGCGTGGAATCGGATTTGACTTAACTAGATTTTTGTAACAAGCGGAAAATGTTTTTTTTTTTTTTTTCATTACTAACTTACCTATTTTAAAAGAGAGAATATGTTGTTATATAGATTATTTGTGAG
This sequence comes from Pogostemon cablin, assembly GCA_023678885.1. NCBI lineage: Eukaryota > Viridiplantae > Streptophyta > Magnoliopsida > Lamiales > Lamiaceae > Pogostemon > Pogostemon cablin. Next base: position 36,386,705 of record CM042963.1, read on the forward strand.
ATGGGTGTGAGACCCATCACTAAATTGTGTTTATTGTGTAGATAAAGTATGCTTATTTGTAGTTAAAGTATGTCAATAATAAATCGTATTATAACACGTTAAAATTATATTTTAATACTTAATCCAGTCTATTTTAAAAACATACTTTAACAATCATTAAACATACTTTATCTAAATAATAGACATACTTTAACATATCTTACAAACCGTCTAATGAAATTAACGTATTACAAGAGAATTTGTCATTTTTAAAATGTTTCATTCCTTACTCGATTTTTGTAACAAGCGGAAAATGTTTTTTTCTTTTTTCATTACTAATTTACCTATTTTTAAAGATAAATTCTCCCGTGAGACGCTATATATGTGAGACAATTTGTGAGACGTGTTAAAGTATTCATATTATATATATAAACTATGCTTAATTATTGTTAAAGTGTATTTTCTAAAGTATGATAACTAATGAATTAAAGTATGATTTTAAGATGTTATAATATGATTTATTATTGATATACTTTAAATACAAATAAGCATACTTTACCTATATAATAAGCATAATTTAACAATGGATCGACCTGTCTCACAAAAAACCCATCTCACAAGAGAGTAACTTATTTTTAAAATATTTTATTCCTTACTCGATATTTTTGTACTTTCATATTCTGCTGCAGCGAGTGAAATAACTAATTATACTTATATGAAGGGCGGCTCTTGGGCAGTGTCGGAGATGCCGACAAACAGGACCTCCTAATTTTATTATTATTATAAAAAATATATATATATTTATTTATTTAAGTTAAAAAATAATCAAATATGTCCCTCAGCTTGGTTGGCAGCGCTATAATCCTCCCCTATCTTATATAGTTTGAATCTTGTTAGTGTACTCCCTCCATCCCCTTTCAATGTTTACGTTTACTTTTTGCACGTTGATTAAGGAGTATAGTATTTTAATAGATAGTGAGTGAAAAGATATAATATTTAATGTAAAGTGGGTAGGTGTATTAGTGTTGGATGTGGGGACCATGGTGATATATTAATTGTTTTAGGTGGGTCCCATATTCCAAAAAAAAAACGTAAACATTGAAATGAGATGCCCAAAATAGAAATATGTAAACATTGAAATGGAAATGAGGGAGTATTTTTCTTTTTATTTTTAGTTATTAACTACTCCCTCCGTTTCATAACAACTTTCATATTTATTATTTCATACTATTATTTAAGAAAAGTTGCTTCTTAATTGATTTTTAAGGATATTTTAATGAGACACTCTCTCGTGAGACGGGTCGACCCATCACTAAAGCATGCTTATTGTATATATGAAGTATGCTTATTTGTAGTTAAGGTATGTTAATAATAAATCATATTATAATATGCTAAAATCATACTTTAATGCATAATTAAACATACTTTAGAAAATATACTTTGACAACCATTAAACATAATTTATCTATACAATAAGCATACTATTGTGATGGGTCCACCCGTCTCACAAGATAATTTGTCTATTTAATATTTTTAGGTAATAAATAAAGTGAAAAGTAATGTTATGGGTGTGGAAAATAAGTACTCCCTCTGTCCCATACTTATCTACACCATTCCTTTGTAAATTACAAAGGAATGGTGTAGATAAGTATGGGACAGAGGGAGTAGCAAATTTGAAATTAAAATAATTTTTGAGCTTATTGGATAAAGTTTTATTTTCTTTTTTGAGATGTGAAAGTTATTGTGAGACAAACAAATGAGAAAAATGTGAAAGCTATTATGGGACGGATGAAATATTTTTTCTGATTATACATACTCCATTCGTCCCACATTAGCGTTGACATTTACTTTTTTCACGAAAATTAATAGATAGTGGGTTGAAAATATACTCCCTCTGTCCCGTCAAAATAGTCTTTTGCTTTTTTGCACGTAGATTAAGGAGTATTATTATTTAATATGTAGTGGGTAGTTGTATTAGTGGGAGTGTATGCCCCATATTTTAATTGTATTAGAGGGGGTGTGTGGGTCCCTGATGAGTGTGTTAATTCACGAATCTTGCACTTGGATTTATGCTATTATAGAGTGTTTGAAGGTTGAAATCGGTTGTAAACCGATATATATTATGAAAAGGCATGAATCAGGTATTGTTGGAGCTATTTGAGTGGTTTTTCGAAGAAAATCGGACTGAAAGTGTTGAAAACTGAAGAAAGGAAGTCGAAGTCATCCGATTGGGCAAAGCAGGAGTGCGATTCGACCTAAAGAAGGTCAATTCGACCAGCCCTTCAGGTCGAATTGGCAACTTTGATGAGTGTGTTAATTCACAAATCTTGCACTTGGATTTGTACTATTATGGAGTGTCTGAAGGTTAAAATCGGTTGTAAACCAATATATATTGTGAAAAAGCATGAATCAGGTGCTGTTGGAGCTATTTGAGTGATTTTTCGAAGAAAATCGGAGTAGAAGTGTTGAAAACTGAAGAAAGAAAGTCAAAGCCATCCGATTGGGCAAAGCAGGAGTGCGATTCAACCTGAAGGAGGTCAATTCGACCAGCCCTTCAGGTCGAATTTGCAACACAACACGAGCAGAAGGTGGATTCGACCACGACAGGAGAATTCCACCTGGGCATCAGGTCGAATCGAGGTCGAATCGATTAACGGAGATGCTGATTCAACCTCGTCACTTCGATTCGACCAGGGCAGTTGGTCGAATCGAGCACCTGGGACTTACAGTGTGTTGATTCGACCTGCGATTCGACTTGGAGGAGTCAATTTGACCTGTTGTTTTGAGGTCGAATTGAGGCTCGAAAACTTACCATATCCGTGTTTTTACACCCTCAATGCATGTGATCACTTAAAAAATCCATTCCAGGCTCGAAAGGCGCGATTACAAGTATAAAAGAAGGCTTGTGCAACACCGCCAAGGATGACTTGATCAAGAAGACAAGGAGACGTAGAGTTGAGAGGAGAGCGATCGTCCATCATCCGGAGGGGCTGTGACAGAGTTCCGCTGGAGATTCAAGTAAGATTGGTCCAACTAACCATGATTGTTCTTAGATTAATCATGGGCTAGAGCCACTTCGATAATTCTAGGGTTATGAAGGTTTCATGAGTTAAATTGTCTTTCGTGTGTAAACTCCGTACAACACTACTTGTGGTTTATTTTATATAAGATTGCGCATTTTTAATCCATACTCATAGTCGTTTTGTGCATCAATAATTGTTGTGTAGAGTCTGAATACATAACTCGGTTATTGGTTGAGTGCGTTCACTGCTGTGCAGGGTTTTATGCTATAATTCTAAGTGAAGGGATTCCGAAGTCTTATTAGAACTATCTTATATGAATACTTATTAATTGAATCATATTCGGGTTAATAAGTAGGATAAAGAGTATAACTTTATAGTACCTATAAAGGGAGATCAAATCGGGTTAGAGTACTAAGTGCACGGGAAATAATTAATTATGATAGTACCTAGAAAGGGGGGTAAAGTATACGTCTTGCTCCGAGGATATTCACACGTGTCATACGCATATTTACTTGTGTCTATAATATGAATTTGCATGGTTAAGTGATGCGTCCATAAACCACAAGGCAGAGTCTGACACCATCACATGGAAGATGATTTAATAAGTGGAACTGGATTACCTAAAGAACTACCTACTATCTTACTTGATCACAACTCACTTATCTCTTCTTCGTGTTATTATTACTTGATATTTTAATCACTCTCGTTACTTAATTACAAAATCACAACCATTATAATTTCCAACATAGTCTTAGTTTACTAGAGTATAATTAAATTGATATTTATCCGTCCCTTGGGTTTGATATATAACTTGGTCACCTTCGAAATTACGATTGATATCCTTCATACTTGAGAATTAAATTGTGTGTTGAGAAAATGCCTATCAAGTTTCTGGCGCCGTTGCCGGGGACGGTATAAAATATCTTTTTTTTTTTATTTCTAGTTTTATTAGGACTATTTTAATTCTTGTTTTACTAACTCTTATTCTTTTCAGTGTATGCTCACAAGATCAAAGCAAGGTGAATTAGTACCATATAATCCTGAGATCGGAGTATCATTGAGGAAGAAAAAGAAGAAGGGTAAGAATAAGAACGTAGATCCAACTGAAGCTCTTAACCTTGGAGTTGAAGTTGACATGCTAAATTCGCAAACGATTAAAGCTGCAACCGAAGTTAATTTGGAAGTAGAGACAGTCGACATGACAGCGAATTCGGTCAATCTGGCCATCTGTGATGTCTTAATGAATAACGGGGCTGGACACTTTGGGCTTCTAGGAGCAAGGGGGCTAATGCGGACTTCGATCTTCACCACACTCTTATTAGCATGATAAAAAGGAACTCCTTTTCAGGAGATACTTTCAAAAATCTGCAGCAGCATCTAAACAAGTTCTTGGGCTATGCAAGTACTAAAAAAGAAGCAGGGGAACATGAAGATGCTCGAAAGATCCTCTTGTTTAAATTCTCGCTTACTGAAAAGGTGAGAGATTGGTACGACACTATTAACGTAGCTGAATGCACTACTTGGGAGCAATTGAAGTTGAAGTTCTTGGAAAGATACATGCCACCTTCTAAGGTGTTCAAGATGAAGCAAGACATTAACTAATTTTCTATCGGTGGTGGAGAGAAGTTTCATAAAGTTTGGGACAGATTAAAGGACATGCTTCGTAAGTGTCCACAACATGGGCTATCTAAAGCTCAATATATCAGCATATTCTACAGTGGATTGGACTGTGATTCTCATATATTATTGGATGCTTCTTCTAATGGAGCATTGCTTACTAAGTCATCCATAGAGGCCGAGAAACTTTTTAAAGATATTTCGATGAGCTCGAGAGATTGGCCAACTGATAGAGTGAGAGACACTTACGTCCTTGGAAAGGTGGCTAAGGTTGAACATGATATGGTGAAAACAAGTAGAGAAGATGAGATCGTCTCTAGCTTGTCGAGTATCAACAAGCTACTTGAGTCCCAACATATAAATTGTTCTAAAAGAAGTGAGAGGGTAAACACAAAGTATTAGTACCAAGTATACAAGAGGATATACCATAAGGTAAACTGCAACGCGTGTCACGTCTGATATACAATTGCGTGTAGTATCTTGTCGTAGTGGGAGGATTGTTCGACAACCTGTAAAATATATATTTTGGGAGAGTCGTGAGACTTGGTCTCTAGTAAACATGGAATGAACCCATGGATACGACGAAATACTACAAGTTCAAAATGCGATATCTTAGTAAGTGCAATGATGTTGAAATGGAATTGATGAATTCTAAATTGGATCTGGGAGCCTGTAAAATCACTATATGGTGTAAAATCCATTGGAAGTGGTCTTACGAAATAAAAGAGGATCATATGGTAAGGTGAAAACCTTGAAAGCAAAGCTTGTTGCGAAAAGGTATACTCAGAAAGAAAGGGTTCGATTATGAGAAAACCTGTTCGCCGTAGCTATGCCTAAATCGATCCGAATTATTTTATTTGATGCTACTCATATGGAATATGAGGGATAACAAATAGATGTCAAGATAGCTTTCCTGATTGGATGTCTTGAGGAAAACATCTATGTGAAGCAACCAGAGTGATTCATTGCAAAGAGCTAAGAGCATTTTGATAGAAAGCTTAAAAGTGTCCATCGATGGACTAAAGCAAGCTTCAAGATTATGGAACATCCATTTTGATAAAGAAATCCAGTGATATGGATTTAATCAATGCTCGGATATATCTTGTATATTGAAAAGAGTGACGGAAATGTGGTGGTATTTCTTATACTATACGTAGATGATATATTGCTCATTGGAGACAATGAAAGAATATTGTCAGGCATAAGGGGTATGGTTAATAAAGCAATATGAAATGAAGGACTTAAGAAAAACAAAATATATTATTTTGATCATGGTAATACGGATCATAAGAAATGATGTTATGCTTGTCTCAAGTTTTATGAGATGATACGATCCTTATTTATTTTAGCATGTGACTTTATCTAAGAAAATGTGTCTTGAGACACATAAAGAAGATAAAGGTGATGAAAGCGGTTCCTTATGCTTCGACGAATAAGGAAGCTTAATCTAAGGAATGTTATGCACGAGTATGGATAACTGTTTTGCCGAATGCATGAACAGTGGGTATCAAAGGTAACCCAAAATAAGAATGATGAACTGTGGTAAGACATATACTTATGTACCTGAAAAGGACCAGAAATTATATGGGACTTACCGAACAGATTCACTGCTTCTTATGGGTTACATAGATTCAGATTTTTCAAATCAGATATGGACGGCAGTAAATCCACCTTGAAGGTTATGTGTTTAATTTTAAGAAGTATAGTCATAATGTGGAGGAGTGTTATATAAAAATATATTTCAGACTCTGGACTCCATCATGGAAAGATGATAAATTGGAGCCTATGAGGTAGCCAAATTATCTATATGACTCTAGAAACTTCATGATGGACTTTGAAGTGTTTCTAAGTTTGCCCAAGGTTATCACAATTTATTTTGATGATAATGGTGCAGTTGCAAACTTGAAAGAATCACGAGCCCATAAGGCAATTAAACACATGGAGCGCGAGTACCACCTGTTATGAGAAATCGTATGATGAGGGGAAGGTTGTTGTCGCCTAGATTGCATCGAATGATAACAAGGTAAATTCATTTACAAGGATCTTAAGATGAGAGCTTTTGATGATCGTGTAGTGAGAGTGGGAATCAGATGTATGGCGGAAGACATGACAACATAATCTTTTAGAATAAGTGGGAGATTGTTGGATTGTATACTAAAAGTCTAGTTTTTTGTATGAACAATGTTTAAAAAATTAATTTGAAATGAGAATCATATGATCAAATGATTGCGTCTTATAATTTATTTAATGCTAGATGCAATAGTCCACTTACTTTATACTGTAGATAATATGTTGTATGACAACATGCAGAAGATCATATTATCGGTTTCCTTATAAAGTATAAACAGATGCTCACAACCGAGATAGACGGGGACTCTCTATTGGGATGGTTGTAGTGTGGTTTGGTATTAGCTTGTCTTGGCTATAGAATCACATTAGTGCACTTGTATGTATTGAGCAGGACCACTTAAGATCGTTCGACTTATACTGACTTATAGGAGAACTTGATCTCAGTTATTATGGATGTTCATGCTCTTAATCCCTATACAATAACCTCGACACGTAGGACAGTATGTATTTCTTTGATTCATCAATGGGTGAGATTTACATGTAATTAAATCAACAAACTCGGTGAGTTGGGAAGTAGTGCTGTTTCTATGTTGTGCTGTTAATTGTAGAAGGAATCCATGTCCGTCATAGGTTGATGATGTCCCCTTGAGGAGCTCATAAAGATTATCATGTAAACCCTGCAGGTGAATTTATTCCGGCATGATAATGAGGTTGAGTGGTACTACTCTTGGATGAGATATTAATTAATGGAGTTGTCAGTAACTTAATTAATTAATGGACATTGTATATCTTAAACATGGGGAGACTAACGGGCTCATAATAAGAAGGAGCCCAAAACATAATTTTGGAATTAGAACGGCAGTGCAGTAATAATATTTTAGTGGTATATATTATTATTATTGGACTTAAGTATAAGTTTTGGGCTAAGCTTGGATACTTAAGCCCAATGAGGCCCAACTCTAATTTCTCCTCCTGGTCCCTGCTGTAGCCCATATATAAGTTATCTCAACTGTTCTAAACCTAATTCTCTGTGCCTAACATTCGTGAGATAGAGAGTGAACAGTAGATTGAGAAGATCTCAAGGATCGTCACCCACACGACGTCGAGATTGGACTTGGGAATACAGCAGAAGACCGGAAGGTTATTTGCTGCTGCTATCTGCTACTTTGTATGATTTTTATAAAATGTCATAGAAGTCAGATCAGAATGTGGGAGATACTGATGGAAAGCCGCCAGAGAGAGGATCGATTTTCAGTATAGATCACTTAAATCAGAGATTGGATGAAGAAGTTATGGCCATTCTCGTGATGGTGCGCAGGCTGCCGGTGAGATTGCATCTTCTCCAACATACCCTGGTGAAAGGTAATACGTTTTATATTTTCATGCTTCCACTGTATGTTAAAAATGTATGAAACCCTAACGGGTGGGTCAGGTTAACCAAACTATCGAACACCAATAATTTCCAATAAAAGTAAATTATCTCAACCGATATCCACTTGCTAAATTCAAGAGAGATGTTGAGACTTTTATATGGTACGATCCGTTCGTTTACAAAATTTACGCGGATTCTATCATCCGTAGGTATGTGCCCGAGATGGAGATGGAGAGTGTTCTCGAGTTTTGCCATGCACAACCTAACGGGGGGCACTTCGGAGATCAAAAGACAACAGCCAAGGTACTTCAATCCTCTCTCTATTCGCCTACTTTGTTTAAAGATTGTGAAACCTTTGTGGCGTCCTGCGATAGATGTCAACGGATGGGGAATATAAGTAGAAGAGATGAGATGTCGCTTCAGCCAAGCATTGTTGTAGAGATCTTCGATGCGTGGGGGATCGATTTTATAGGGCCTTTTCCCCCGTCTAATGGATTTCTCTACATCCTTTTAGCTGTGGATTATGTTTCTAAGTGGGTGGAAGCCATTCCTACTCGCTTGAATGATTCAAGGACTGTTATATCTTTCTTGAAGAAGCATATCTTTGCCCGCTTTGGAGTTCCTAGAGTACTAGTGAGTGATGGAGGTTCTCACTTCGTCAATAAACTTCTGGAGAAGGCGCTTAAGGATTATGGTGTCAAACATAGGGTTATTACACCTTATCATTCTCAAGCAAATGGGCAAGCGGAGGTCTCTAACCGTTAAATGAAGCAAATCTTGGAGAAGGTGGTAGGAACCAATAGGAAGAATTGAGCTATAAAGCTCGATGATGTGTTATGGGGGTTCCGTACTGCTTATAAGATGGTGTTGGATATGTAACCGTACCAAATTATCTACAGGAAGCCGTGCCACTTACCTATGGAGATTCAACACAAAGCTTTTTGGGCTTTGAGAAGCTTGAACTTGTCTCTTAAGGATGTGAGAGAGTTGAGGATGACTCACATTAATCAACTTGATGAGTTTAGAAATCGTGTGTATAAGAATTCTGAGATTTACAAGGAAAGGATGAAGAAGTGGCATGATTCTAAGATCTCATACAAGGAGTTCAAGCAAGGTGTTGAGGTATTACTTTTTAACTCTCGTTTGAAGCTTTTCGCAGAAAAATTTAAATTGAAATGGACGAGTCCGTTCATGATTCATAGAGCCTGTGGAGGGGAGAGTTTTGAGCTTATTGATAAAGATGGAGATATTATCGAGGCGAATGGGCATCGATTGAAGCATTATAAGTCACCGGATGATGCTTGCGTCGCTTTGAAGATACCTTGTCTTAGATTGGTACCGTCGTGACTCTCCGACGTTAAACAAGAGCACCTGTTGGGGGCTTTCCCTCTAGTTTTAATGCTTTATTTCATTCGTGTGAGTAAGAAATTTTTATATTTGAAGTGTTTACTTATCAGCAATTATATCTCTTTACAAACTTAGTTTCGAATATAGTTTCTACTAAGTTTGGGGTGGGGGGTGTGATGTACTTACCTCGATAAGCACCGATAGTATAATCTTTTCTTTGTAACGTTTGTTAGGGAAGTTGATTTTTTGCGGCATATTTAAACTTTAATCGGTTTTTATGCATCGATTTTTTTGCAATTTGCCTAATGTTTAGTGGTGTTTTGTTCCGTGTTTTGTGTTGTTTGTGGAGTTACTCATGAATGTTATGTTTTAGGATTGGTTCTTGATGAAGTTATACTCTATTTTGGTACCTAATGTTTGTGTGTTGAGCTTGAAGTGTGTAGAGGATGAAGAAAACTCGATTTTGGAGCATCAGAGAGCCAATTCGACCTGAGGCATGGCAATTCGACCAGAGGCCCAGGTCGAATCAAGGTTGAATCGAAGTGTAAAATCTTCCAATGAGCCGATTTGACCATGACCATTTCAATTCGACTAGCAGCTTAGGTCGAATTGAGGTCGAATCGAGGACCTGAATCTTACAGTGTGTCGATTCGACCTGAGGAGAGCAAGTCGAATCGAAGGAGTAAGTTGTCTAGAAGGTCGATTCGACCACGATGAATTCAATTCGACCTCATGAACAGGTTGAATCGAGGTCGAATTGGGCCAGGTAAGTGAGTTTTAATTTCGATTTTTGAGTCATTCGAACACTTTTTGCACACCATCTCCACTCGAATTCATCTCTAATCGAAGAACCTTGCATCCAATCTTTAATCCCATTCGTTTTTGCACCAATTACACTATATTCCACCTTTAATTTCTTTGATTCGTCGCAGTTTTGGGCGAATTTAGTCGTAATTTAGGGTTTATCTGCGCGAATTTAAAGAAGTTAATTCACCTGTTCGATTTTAGCCATGGGCAGAACAAAAGGTATATTTTCTCAACTCAATTATCCTAGGATTGATGTTCTATGCGTTGATTTTGGTATGGGTAAGTTGATTAAGCTTGTTTTATTTGAGAATTCATGGTGATAGTTGAATATTGTGAATAATTTCATATGAATACTTGTTTGGTTCAATTTGATTGCTTAATTGATGTTAGAACCGTGAGTTTTATGTGAATTATTGGGTGATTAGAGGGTGTGATTGATGAGCATGTTGGATATGGGCTAGAATTGTTGAAGTTGAAGTAGTTCATGGTGATTGTTCATGTTGAATTGCTTGAATTGATGAAGCATGCTTGTTGTTGGTTATGATTGTTTGATTGCTATGTTTGATTGGTGTTGGAATCATGTTGAATAAGTAAGAGGATTGAGTTTTGTTTGAATGAATTTGGCTTGGTTGATTATGCATTGTAACTTGAACTCTTGAGTAAAGTAGGATGCTAGTCAATTACTTGGTTTGTTTTCCTTGTTGGTTGTTATTGAAGTATTGTTTTCAGGTCAAGGAAAAGACAAGGGCAAGGAGGTAGAGGTTCGATCAAAGAAGAGGCAGGATAAGCCTACTCGTATGGATAATGTGATGAAGAAATTGAGGCTAAAGGAGAGGTTGCCTGCGAACTTTAAAATCCAAATGAATGAGTGGGATGAGATTAAAGAGAAGTGGGCTGAGGTGTCGAAAAAGATTACTAGGACGAGGTACCAAGATGAGGATGTTATGATTGCAATAAGGATCCAGGATGATATGTTATGGATGTTTGATCAAGTTGGGATCCGGCATTTTATGGAGCTGAAGAAGCCGACATATATTCATGTGATGGCTGAGGTTCTTTGTTTGATCACGATTGAGAAGAATCATATGGGATTTCCTTATGAGTGTACTTTTTAGCTCGGAAGAGTGATGAGGACGTGGTCTGCGGAGGAATTCAATGTACTATTTCAGACTCCTACAGAGATTGCTCGGATGGAGAATGGTTTTTTCAATGCCAATATTTTTTGGTGAGAGATTTCTGGGGAGGATGGAGACTTTAAGACGCAGGACGCTCGTGCCTCGATGATCAAGAATCCTGTGCTCCGGTATATAGATAGAGTGTTGAGCAACACACTGTTTGCCCACTCTGAGGGAAGCTGCGTATCGAGAGGAGAGCTCTACGCTCTATGGTGCATGTTGAATGGGGTGAAGTTCAATGTGGGTTCGTATTTCATCTATCAATTGAATCGATTTAGAGTATACGAGTTTCAGAAAGTGAACATTGGAGGATTGCTCACGATCGTGGCTGAGCATTATCACATGGACTTCACCGGCATCACACCTGTTCGTGGAGAGCCTGATTTGGTTATGTTCTCTTGTGTAAGGACAGGGTTTGCTCACTTTCGAGATGGGGATTGGTTCTTCACGAGGGGTCCTAAGCCCTTTAATTTCATGTTTCCCTTCGATGTAAGTAACCTGACTACCATTCGGGAGGAGAGGAACATGTTGATGACCATATTGGGACACACCGCCTTGTCCGTGACTGTTCAGACAAGAAGAGATTAGAGAATGGTTTCCCAGATGTGTGCAGCCGGTATGGTTGAGGAGCTACAGCGGATTGTTGATCAAGGAGAGTTCCGGCTGTCACCGCCACAGCCACAACAGCCACCGCCACAGCAGCCACATGGAGACGAGGAGGAGCACCATGAGATGGATATTCCCGAGTAGCACGAGAGGGTTCCTCATCCCATTCTGGCAGTGCCACAGCAGCAGTGGGCTGGTCTGGATGACTATACACGAGAGCAGTTCCGCCTGTTGAATGAGCACTTGGCTACGATCAGCACGAACCAAAGGGAGACAAACAGTCAGCTCGCGCTCGCAAATGCCAACTACGCCACGCTTAATGATCGGTACAATGCCATGAATGAGCGGTGATGAGTGTGTAAATTCACAAGTTTGGCATCATGTTTTGTGCTAGTTTTGGAGAGTTTTGAGGTGAAAATAGGTGGAAAACCCATATATATTGTGAATTAGCATGAATCAGGTGTTAGTGGAGCTATTTAAGTGGTTTTCATAGCAAAATCAGAGAGGAAGTGCCAAGAATTGAAGAGACGAAGTCGAGACCACGCGAACCGCCAAGGAGAGAGGTGGGTTCGACCTGTTGTAGGAGGATTCGACCTCTCTAGCAGGTCGAACCAGCATTGAAAGAGTGCAGGAGAGGGGTTCAACCACGACTCGAGGGGTTCGACCTATCTATCAGGTCGAACCATGGTCGAACCAGTTCGCGAGAAAGTTGATTCGACCAAGACTCGAGGGGTTCGACCTGTACAAGAAATCGAACCAAGTGCAGAAATTGTCCAGTAAGTGGGTTAGACCTGTGGTTCGACCTGTTTGCTGAGGTCGAACCGTCATGCGGAAACTTACCTTATCCGGATTTTCGAGGCCAAAACGCGTGGGATCACTTGAAAAGCCCATTCCAAGCCCTAGAGACATGATTAAAAGTATAAAAGGAGGCTCATGCAGTCAAGGAAGACATCACCAAGGACACAATACATAATACAAGAGAGCTTTTAGAGAGTTTTAGAGAGCGTAAGATCGTGAAGCACAAGAGGAGACTAGGAGGAGCTGTGACAGAGGTTTAGCTGGAGATTCAAGTAAGATTAGTCCATCTAACCATGATTTTTCCTAGATCAATCATGGGCTAGAGCCACTTCGGTAGTTCTAGGGTTATGAAGGTTTATGAGTTGATTTGTATTTCGTGTGTATACTCCGTACAACACTACTTGTGGTTTATTTTATATAAGATTGTGCGTTTTTAATCCATACTCATAGTTGTTTTATGCATCAATAATCGTTGTGTAGAGTCTGAATGCATAACATGGTTATTGATCGAGTGCGTCCACTAATGAGCAGGGTTTATTGTTATAATTCTAAGTGAAGGGATTCTGAGGTTTTATTAGAATTGTCTTATATGAATGTTTGTTAATTGAATTGAATTCGGGTTAATAAGTAGGATTAAGAGTATAACTTTATAGTACCTAAAAAAGGAGATCAAATCGGGTTAGAGTACTAAGTGCATGGGAAATAATTGATTATGATAGTACCTATAAAGGGAGGTAAAGTATACATCTTACTCTGAGGATACTCACACGTGTCAAAAGCTTATATATTTGTGTCTATAGAATAGATTTGCATGGTCTAGCGATGCGTCCATAAACCACAAGACAGATTCGGACATCGACACACGAAAGTATAAATTAACGAATGAAACTGGATGACCTGACGAACTACCTATCATCTTATTTGATCACAACTACTGTTCTCTTGTTCTTGTTATTTATTTGCTATTTTAATTGTTAGTTAGTTTACAAACCAACAATTACAATTCTCAACATAGTCATAATTGCTAGAAAATAACTAAAGTAATATTTACCCGTCCTGTGGATTCGATATTTAACTTGGTCACCTTCGAAACTACAATTGATATCCTTCATACTTGGGAATTAAAATTGTGTGTTGAGAAAACACCCATCAAGTTTCTGGCGCCGTTGCCGGGGACGGCGTAAAATATCTTTTTGCTATTTCTAGTTTATTAGGGCTATTTATCTTGTTTTGCTGTTTTAATTCTAGTTCTTTTTAGGTGTATGCTCACGAGATCAAAGAAAGGTGAACTTGAACCCTATAATCCTGAGATCGGAGCATCGTCAAGAAAGAAGAAGAAGAAGAAGAGCAGACAAAGACTATTGATCCAACTAAAGCTCTGAATTTTGGAGTTGAAGTTGACGAGCAGATTTCGCAGACGATTGAAGCTACAACTGAAGTTAATTCGGGAGTAGGGACAGTCAACATGGCAGTGAATCCTGTTAATCTAGCCATCCGAGAGGTTTTCAGAAATAATGGGGCTAGAAATTTTGGGCTTCTAGGAGTGAGGGGAACTAATTCAGCTTTCGATCTTCATCCCGCTCTTATTAGCATGATAGAAAGGAACTCCTTTTCAGGAGGGTCTTTTGAGGATCCGCAGCAGCATCTGAACAAGTTCTTAGGCTATGCAAGTACTCAAAAAGATGCAGGAGAACATGAAGATGCTAGGAAGTTCCTCTTGTTCAAATTCTTGCTTACTGAAAAGGCGAGAGATTGGTACGACACTATCAACGCAGCTGAGTGCACCACTTGGGAGCGATTGCAGTTAAGGTTCTTGGAGAGGTACATGCCACCTTCAAAGGTGTTTAAGATGAAGCAATACATTAACCAATTTGCTATCGGTGGAGGTGAGAAATTTCATGAAGCATGGGATAGATTCAAGGACATGCTTAGGAAGTGTCCTCAACATGGGCTATCTAAAGCTCAATATATCAGTATATTCTACAATGGCTTGGACTGTGATTCACGAGTATTATTGGATGCTTCTTCTAATGGAGCATTGCTTACAAAGTCATCCGTAGAGGCCGAGAAGTTGTTTGAAGATATTTTGATGAATTCGAGGGATTGGCTAACTGTTAGAGTTAGAGGTACTTATGTCCTTGGGAAGGTAGCTCAGGTTGAACAAGCAATGGTGAAAACAAGTAGAGAGGATGAGATCGTCTCTAGCTTATCCAATATCAACAAACTACTTGAATCCCAACAGAAGCAAATCAGCGAATTATCTCAGCGCGTACCAATCATGCAGCAGGAGTTGAAGAATGATAGACCAATCCAAGAGGAGTTGGAAGAGGCACACTATGCCATGGGTCAAAGTATTCAAGGGACTAGGTATCCATATCAAGGAAACTGGAACTACCAAGGGAACTATCGAGGAAACTTTAATAATCGTGGTCCCCCGGGTGGTTATCAACAGCCTAGGAGGCCGGAGTTCTCATGGAGCAATCCGAATAATGCGATTCAACCTCTGATGGGTGTTGATCCGTGTGCTAAGGTGGAAGAAGGAAAATCGGGTTTTGAGGATACTGTGAACAGGTATATGGCCAAGAACGATGAAAGAGTGAACCGCCTTGAGGCCAAATTTGAAAAGAAAATCGATGCAAACCATGAGGTTATATCTAAACAGGTGAAGGACCTTACATTGCTGATGGGGGAGATGACATGAAGTGTTAACAAGCTTACTCAAACTCTTGAGAAGGGGAAGTTCCCATCTCAAATTATTGAGAATCCAAGGTCCTGCAATGCCATCACATTGAGGTCGAGAATGCAGTACGAGGGACCTATGAGGCCGAAATCAAATTTGGACATGTCTAGGGCAAGATTCGACTATGGTTCGACCAACATTGAAGGTCGAACCATACAGGAGAAGTCGAACCAACGCACTGGACACGATCAGGAAGAATCGCAGCATCGGTTCGACCAAAATTCAAATGGTTCGAACAGGCATACAGGTCGAACCATGGTCGAACCAGACAATTCGGAGCACTCTATTTTTCTAAAACACCGGTTTGACCAAATCAATGATGGTTCGACCTATCCAACAGGTCGAACCCAGGTCGAACCGCACAACTTGGAGCACTCTGTTTTGTCGCAGCAACTGTTCGACCACGATGGACATGGTTCGACCTATCAAACAGGTCAAACCTTGGTCGAACCGGAGGGCGGAAGGAATACAGTAGGTCGGTTTGACCTAGGTAGCCATGGTTCGACCTACTCAACAGGTCGAACCCAGGTTGAACCTCAACTTCAAAAAGAGAGCAGTTGTCTAGAAGAGCGGTTTGACCATTACGTGCCTGGTTCGACCTGCTCCACAGGTTGAACCCTGGTCGAACCTATCCAGAAGTTGCCTGTTGCTACTCCGAACACTCTCGATGATGTTGATGCTACTCCAGTGGTTCGGAATGAGCAAAGTACAGAGATAATATCTGAGAAAAAGTGGGAGAGAGCCAAGTGATTGAGAGCCAAAAAGGAGAAAGCGGAGAAGGTTGATCGTGATGAATGGGAGATTCCCTAAACGAAGATACCTCCGTTGTTTCCTTACAAGCTTGTGAAGAAGGGATTGGAAGAGAAGTTCAAGAAGTTTTCAGAGATAATGAACAAGATAAGCTTGAGCATTCCTTTCTCAGAGGCAATCATGGAGATGTCGTACTATACCTAATTTCTTAAAGACATATTATTGAAGAAGCGGAGCTTAACCGAAATTAAAACTGTGAATTTATCTGAGAATTACAGCTCAATCATTCAAAGGAAGCTGCCGCAAAAGATGAAGGATCCGAGGAGCTTCACTATTCTATGTGAGATCGGAAAGGGGCCGGCACGGCGAGCTTTGTGCGATCTAGGGGCAAGCATCAATTTGATGCCGATGTCCATCTTTCAGAGACTTGGTTTGGGGGAGTTGACCACTACAACAGTGGTTCTACAATTGGCGGACAGGTCGATGACGTTTCCAAAAGGTATAATTGAAGACGTTCTCGTCAAAGTGGAGAAGCTAGTCTTTTCTATGGACTTTTTTGTGCTAGAGATGGAAGATGACAAGGATAGTATCCCTCTAATCTTGGGGAGACATTTCCTTGCTACTGCTGGAGCTATGATTGATGTTCAAAAGGAGAGCTTAGATTGCGGATGGACAAAGAAGAAGTTCTTTTCAACTTGGACAAAGCAATGAAGATGCCCATGGAGTCTCAGTGTTACAGTATTGATGTGGTGGAGGAGATTGTGAAGGAGGATATGTCTCTGATCCTGTCAAAGGATCCTCTTGAGACATGTTTGATGGAGTCTCTTACTTATCCCACTACGGAGCTTAACGGACTCTCCAACGAGGTATGTATTGAATTTCTTGAAAACTTACTTGCTTTGGGTAATGACAGGTTTGAATCGGAAAGAACTAAGGTGGAAGAAGTCAAGTGGACTAGGAAGTACTTGCCTTTGGATAACGAGAGCTCTTCGATAGAAGTGAGGAAAGAGGAGTTGAAACCGTTACCGGAACACTTGACATATGCTTATCTTGGTGACAATGAAAAAGATCCATCAGGTGATTCGGAATTCAAGAGGAAGATTGACCCAGAGGAGTCTACACGGCCATGGGATGAAGGTAATTCTAATGATCATATTTTTGTGAGCGAGAAAGGTGCCGTGCTGACTGTAGACAAAGGAAGAGAAGATGATACCTACTTGAAGCCTCCTAACTTACCACCGGATACCAACAAATTTGAAAGTCCTTACTCTTGTTCTTATCCTGACTTTGATCTTGATGGAGATAGGAGTTATTCCAAAATTGAGTGGAAGATTGACAGGAATGAGAAGAGAAAGTTTGAGAAAGGAGATTCTACTGATCGTATGGTGCATAAGAATGGTAAGGTGGAAAGTGTGGATGATAAGAGGGGGAGAAAGTATTGGAAGGTGAGGATGCGATATGATCATCCTCTGATCAAGTAGTCTTCTAAGTGGTATTTCGTCGTGACTCTCCGATGTTAAACATGAGCGCTTATTGGGGGCTTTCCCTCATGTTTTAATGCTTTATTTCTTTCGTGTGAGTAAGAAATTTTTATATTTGAAGTGCTTACTTATCGGCAATTACATCTCTTTGCAAACTTAGTTTCGACTATAGTTTCTACTAAGTTTGGGGGGGTGTGATGTACTTACCTTGATAAGCACCGATAGTATAATCTTTTTGTTGTGACGTTTGTATGTGTCGTTTTTTGTAACTTGCCTAATGTTCCGTGGTATTTTGTTGTTTCGTATTTTGAGTGATTGCAGAGTTACTCATGATTGATAAGTTTTTAAAGAACCAATTCTTGACGAAGTTGTGCTCTAGTTGGTGCTTAATGATTCGTTTTGAAGTTTGAAGTGTGTAGGGATTGAAGAACACGCATTTTGGAGCTTCCAGAGGGTAGGTTCGACCAGTGCCAGGAGGTCGAACCCAACAGAGGAGGTCGAACCGTGGTGATAAATCATCCAGTGAGGTGGTTCGACCACGACGTTCTTGGTTCGACCTGTTTAACAGGTCAAACCTAGGTCGAACCGGTGATCTGAAACATACAGAAGGGTGGTTCGACCTGATGCATTTTGGTTCGACCTGTTCTAGTAGGTCGAACCCAAGTCGAACCTGAAGAAGAACTCGTCCAGAAGGGTGGTTCGACCTCGTCAGTCGTGGTTCGACCTGTTCAACAGCTCGAACCCAAGGTCGAACCAAGCCAGGTATGTGTTTTAAGTTCGATCTTATGGATAGGAATATCAGCAGTCTGTATCGAGCTGTGGAGCAGAGATTGGATGACGAGGATGATGATGATGAGGATGATGATGCTCCACAGGAGTAGATCTTCAGATGGATTCATGAGTGTTGAATACTTGTATGGTTGATTCGGTTTATGGGCTATTGATTTTGTGCATTCATATGTTCATGTGTTAATTTCTATTGATGAAAAGCATGTATAATTTGATGAGTATGTAGAGTTCTTGTGGAATTGATCTTAATTATGTGCTATGAGGAGCACTTAGGATTCTATTTACCTATGTGAAGATTTGAGCCTTGATAATCATGCTTGATCATGATTGTTTTATTCTTGAGAGGATCATTCATATGAACGTATTCTAGAACTTGGCTTGGAGTCTTGTGTGAGACTTATGATTGATAAATTGCTAGGACATAATCTTAGGCCATTATTTTGTGATTAAGCTACTTAGCCAAATTTTGTCCTTCCTATGATTTTATTGAACTTTGGATGCCCCGTTGAGCCGCTAAAAATCTTTTCTTTGGTAGCCGAAGTAAATAACCTTATAAACCTTTACTTGAGCCTTGATTAACCTATTCATTTGTAGAGAGAGTTGAGGTGAGTAAGCGTTGCAAGAAGAAAAAGGAAGATAGAATATGGTTGAATGAAAAGAATAAGAATATGGTTAAATTTTGTTTAGGGGTAGTGCCTGAAATTGGTACCCCGATTGCTTATAACATGAAGTTTTAAGCTTAAGAGCAGCTGATTGATAAAGTGAAGAAGGGTAGTGCCTAAAACTGGTACCCGAATTGTATAAAGAGATGATGTTGATGCACGGGAAAAGAAGAAAAATTCATGAAAAGAATAGGAGAACTTGGAGGAGATATTGCAGCAAGAAGAAGAAATCGAGAACCTCCAAGGTAACTCTCTACTAGTGTTTTAAGTCACTTACCTAAAATTTCCTACCTTTATCCAAAGAGCCAACATTACAACCCAAAAACAAGTCCTTTGTGATCCTAGTGAAGAGTTGATTATAAGTTAATTTTTGAGACCTTTGCCAAGCTTATGGTTACGCGTGAATATGGATTGATATGAGTGTTTATATTAGCCTATATAGTGCCTCAAGCACTTGAGTGAAAGAGAATAAATACTTATCTTGTGAGCTAGATTATCTAGTACTCCGAATGGTGTGTGATTGGGTTGGTTTTGCATGAGTGATATATATGAAGCAATTAATATTTGTTTGATTTAATGAAGTTGCATGTGTGATATGTGTTGTACTTGATCTTGGTGAATTATACACGACTCCTGTGGTTTGATTTGGTTGCCTCGGGACGAGCAACATGTAAGTTTGGGGGTTTGATGAGTGTGTAAATTCACAAGTTTGGCATCATGTTTTGTGCTAGTTTTGGAGAGTTTTGAGGTGAAAATAGGTGGAAAACCTATATATATTGTGAATTAGCATGAATCAGGTGTTAGTGGAGCTATTTAAGTGGTTTTCATAGCAAAATTGGAGTGGAAGTGCCAAGAATTGAAGAGACAAAGTCGAGACCACGCGAACCGCCAAGGAGAGAGGTGGGTTCGACCTGTTGGAGGAGGGTTCGACCTCTCTAGCAGGTCAAACCAGCGTTGAAAGAGTGCAGGAGAGGGGTTCGACCACGACTCGAGGAGTTCGACCTGTCTATCAGGTCGAACCATGGTCGAACCAGTTCGCGAAAAAGTTGATTCGACCACGACGTTTGTGGTTCAACCAAGACTCGAGGGGTTCGACCTGTACAAGAAGTCGAACCAAGTGCAGAAATTGTCCAGTAAGTGGGTTTGACCTGTGGTTCGACCTGTTTGCTGAGGTCGAACCGTCATGCGGAAACTTACCTTATCCGGATTTTTGAGGCCAAAACGCGTGTGATCACTTGAAAAGCCCATTCCAAGCCCTAGAGACGTGATTACAAGTATAAAAGGAGGCTCATGCAGTCAAGGAAGACATCACCAAGGACACAATACACAATACAAGAGAGCTTTTAGAGAGTTTTAGAGAGCGTAAGATCGTGAAGCACAAGAGGAGACTAGGAGGAGCTGTGACAGAGGTTTAGCTGGAGATTCAAGTAAGATTGGTCCATCTAACCATGATTGTTCCTAGATCAATCATGGGCTAGAGCCACTTCGGTAGTTCTAGGGTTATGAAGGTTTCATGAGTTGATTTGTATTTCGTGTGTATACTCCATACAACACTACTTGTGGTTTATTTTATATAAGATTGTGCATTTTTAATCCATACTCATAGTTGTTTTATGCATCAATAATCGTTGTGTAGAGTCTGAATGCACAACATGGTTATTGATTGAGTGCGTCCACTAATGAGCAGGGTTTATTGTTATAATTCTAAGTGAAGGGATTCCGAGGTTTTATTAGAACCGTCTTATATGAATGTTTGTTAATTGAATTGAATTTTTGTTAACAAGTAGGATTAAGAGTATAACTTTATAGTACCTAAAAAGAGAGATCAAATCGGGTTAGAGTACTAAGTGCACGGGAAATAATTGATTATGATAGTACCTAGAAAGGGAGGTAAAGTATACGTCTTGCTCTGAGGATACTCACACGTGTCAAAAGCTTATCTATTTGTGTCTATAGAATAGATTTGCATGGTCTAGCGATGCGTCCATAAACCACAAGGCAGAGTCGGACATCGACAAACGAAAGTATGAATTAATGAATGAAACTGGATGGCCTGACGAACTACCTATCATCTTATTTGATCACAACTACTCTTCTCTTGTTCTTGTTATTTATTTGCTATTTTAATTGTTACTTAGTTTACAAACCAACAATTACAATTCTCAACATAGTCATAATTGCTAGAAAATAACTAAAGTAATATTTACCCGTCCCGTGGATTTGATATTCAACTTGGTCACCTTCGAAACTACAATTTATATCCTTCATACTTGGGGATTAAAATTGTGTGTTGAGAAAACACCCATCAAGCGGGTTGGTAGGATGAGTGATCGTGTTGACTACTTGGATAGACACATCGGTGATCTGCACTGGATTGTGGAGCGGAGGTTTGATGAGATAAGTGAGGATGATGATGATGAGGATGATGATGCTCCGTAGGAGTAGATCTGTAGATTTTTGTGTTATCCGATTCATCTAATCTCCATTTTTCTTTTTCTCTTTACAGGTTGGGGTGTGTTCTTGTGTGAGTGACATGTACTAAATTGTTATATTTGATCTTGGATGTGGGTGGTGAGGATAGATTGATGCATGAGATGGGATTGTAAAGACACTTGTATGATTGATTTGATATATGGGTTCACGGATTTTGTGCATTCATATGTTCATGTGTTAATTTTCATTGATGAGAGCATGTATAATTTGATAAGTATGTAGAGTTCTTGTAAAATTGATCTTGATTATATGCTATGAGGAGTACTTAGGATTCTATTTACCCATGTGAGGATTTGAGTCTTTTAATCATGCTTGATCATGATAGTTTATTCTTGAGAGAATCATTCATATGAACGTATTCTAGAACTTGGCTTGGAGTATTGTACGAGACTTACAATTGGTGAATTGCTAGGATATGATCTTAGGTCATTCTTGATTATCTGAGTTACTTAGCTAAATTTTACCTTCCCATTAATTATGTATACCTTTGGTAGCCCCGTTTGAGCCTTAAAAGCTTTTTCTTTGGCAAGCCGAATAAAAGAGCCTTATTTAACCTTTACTTGAGCTTTGTTTAAATACCCTATTGGTAGAGAGTTGAGGTGAATAAGTGTTGCAAGAGGAAGAAGGATAGTAGAGTGTGGTTGAGTAAAGTAAGAGAAGTGTATGGTTAAATCTTGTTTAGGGATAGTGCCTGAAACTGGTATCCCGATTGCTGTTTAAAAAGGGTAATACCTACAATCGGTACCCGAGTTATCAAAAAAAGAATGATGTTGATGCAAGGAAGAGAAGAAAAATTCAAAAATTACAAGTGTAAGAGAAGCAATTGAAGGAGAATATGTAGCCGAATGAAGAAAGCAAGAACCTCCAAGGTAACTCTCTACTAGTGTTTGAGTCATTTTATCTAAATTTTCCTACCTTTTCCAAAGAGCCAACATTACAACTCAAAAACAAGTCCTTTGTGATCATAGTAATGAGTTGATTGTGAGTTGATTTTTGAGACCCTTGCCAAGCTTATGGTTACGCGTGAGTATGGATTGAGTATGAGCGTATACACTAACCTGTTAAGTGCAACTAGCACTTGAGTGAGAGAGTAAACACTTATCTTGTGAGCTTGATGACTTAGTACTCCGAATGGTAATATGATTGAGTGATGTTTTGCATGAATGATATGTATGATGCAGGAAATACTTGCCTTTAATTGGTGAAATTGCATGTGTAATATGTGTTGTACTTGGTGATCTTCGTAAATTACACACGACTCCTTGTTTTGATTGCGTTGCCTCGGGACGAGCAACATGTAAGTTTGGGGGTTTGATGAGTGTGTTAATTTACGAATCTTGTACTTGGATTTGTGCTATTATGGAGTGTTTGAAGGTTAAAATCGGTTGTAAACCGATATATATTGTGAAAAGGAATGAATCAGGTGTTGTTGGAGCAATTTGAGTAGTTTTTCGAAGGAAATCGAAATGAAAGTGTTAAAAACTGAAGAAAGGAAGTCGAAGCCATCTGATTGGGCGAAGTAGGAGTGCGATTCGACCTGAAGGAGGTCAATTCGATCAGCCCTTCAGGTCGAATTGGCAACACAACACGAGCAGAAGGTAGATTCGACCACGATAGGGGAATTCAACCTGGGCATCGGTCGAATCGAGGTCGAATCAATTGGCGGAGATGCCGATTTGACCTCGTCACTTCGATTCGACTAGGGCAGTTGGTCGAATCGAGCACCTGGGACTTACATTGTGTTGATTCGACCTGCGATTCGACTTGGAGAAGTCAATTCGAGCTGTTGCTGAGGTCGAATTGAGGCTCGAGAACTTACCATATCCGTGTTTTTACACCCTCAATGCGTGTGATCACTTAAAAAGCCCATTCCAGGCCTGGGAGGCACGATTACAAGTATAAAAGAAGGCTTGTGCAGCAACACCAAGGACGACTTGATCAAGAAGACAAGGAGACATAGAGTTGAGAGGAGAGCGATCGTCCATCATCCGGAGAGGCTGTGATAGAGTTCCGCTGGAGATTCAAGTAAGATTGGTCCAACTAACCATGATTGTTTTTAGATCAATCATGGGCTAGAGCCGCTTCGGTAGTTCTAGGGTTATGAAGGTTTCATGAGTTAAATTGTCTTTCGTGTGTAAACTCCGTACAACACTACTTGTGGTTTATTTTATATAAGTTTACGCGTTTTTAATCCATACTCACGGTCGTTTTCTGCATCAATAATTATTGTGTAGAGTCTGAATACATAACTCGATTATTGGTTGAGTGTGTTCACTGCTGAGCAGGGTTTTATGTTATAATTCTAAGTGAAGGGATTCCGAAGTCTTATTAGAACTATCTTATATGAATACTTGTTAATTGAATCATATTCAGGTTAATAAGTAGGATAAAGAGTATAACTTTATAGTACCTATAAAGGGAGATCAAATCGGGTTAGAGTACTAAGTGCACGGGAAATAATTAATTATGATAGTACTTAGAAAGGGGGGTAAAGTATGCATCTTGCTCCGAGGATATTCACACGTGTCATACGCATATTTACTTATGTCTATAGAGTGAATTTGCATGGTTAAGTGATGCGTCCATAAACCACATGGCAGAGTCGGACACCGTCACATGGAAGATGAATTAATAAATGGAACTGGATTACCTAAAGAACTACCTACTATCTTACTTGATCACAACTCACTTATCTCTTCTTCTTGTTATTGTTACTTGATATTTTAATTACTCTCGTTACTTAATTATAAAATCACAACCATTATAATTTTCAACATAATCTTAGTTTACTAGAGTATAATTAAATTGATATTTATCCGTCCCTTGGGTTCGATATATAACTTGGTCACCTTCGAAACTACGATTGATATCCTTCATACTTGAGGATTAAATTATGTGTTGAGAAAACGCCTATCAGTCTCATATGTGTAAAAAAGGAAAGGGGACCCTTTGGGTGTGACGACCAAAATGAAAAAAAAAACCCTCTTTAATTGGGACAGAGGGAGTAATATTTAATGTGTAGTTGGTAGTTGTATTAGTGTGGTGTGTGGACCTATGTAGAATAAATAATTATTTTGTATGGATCCTACTTGACAAAAAATGAAATATAATACTAGCTTGAGACAAATCAAAATTAATTATCTTGTATAGGTCCCACTTAAAAAAAGAAAATATAAAAATTAACTTGAAACAAACCAAAATAAAAACGTAAATCTTAACACAAAACGGAGGAATTACGTATTAATAATTTCCTCCTTTTCAATTCTTATTTTATATTTAAAAAATTTCTCATCACTTTGTATATGTATCTTTTTCATTTTTAAGTAATTCTTTTATTATTTTGTTATTAATTCTTTTATTATTCCATTCAACGTATTTATATTTCATTTTTTTGTTATTTATACCTCCACTTCTTCAGTTATTATTTTAAATTTTTTTGTTTATCTATTAAACTAATTAATGACAAAAAAAATCAAATTTTCATAGTTAAGTTCACATGTGAATCCTATAAGGAAAGGTTTAGGTGATACCGTCTCAAAGTAATTTTTGTGAGACGGAAGAAATGATAATATTTTAATAAAAAAGTGATACTTAATTAGTGAAAAAGTAATAATGGTGCAGAACTATTTTATGAATAAATTATACAAATAAAAAGTGACAAATTTTTTAAAGAAAAATGATAACATCTCTAATAAAAGTAATAACTAAATAAAAAAGTAGAAAATTGTCTTACCGTGAGATGATCTCACCTAAAACTGCCTCACTATTATACTAATATACACTATATTAATTTTTATTTTTATGAGCTAGATCACATTTAATGTGTCGTCTTTTTATTTTTATATGCTTTACTACATACTATTCATATTTCAATTTCATTATTACTTTGTGTTTTTTTTTAAATAAAAAATTCTTTAAAAATTTCGCAACAGGCTCCATAATTAATTAAAGACCGCCCCTGCTTATATGCTACTCCCTCCGTCCCAAACTCGGTGTCTTACTTTCCGTTTTCATCCTTCTCAAACTAATTGTCCAAAAAAGAAAACTTTACATCAACCAATAACCTCAAAAGTTTATCTTAATTTCAAAAATACCACTCCCACCTAACACACATAAAATAGTTTATAATTTATATTACCTAAAAAAACACAATACCCCTAAAAAGTCAATAAAGTTAGTCAAAAAATAACTTTTCTTAAACTCCGTGTCTACAGTAACTAAGACAACGAGTTTGGGACGGAGGGAGTAGTATTTTTCTTTTCTATTTTTTTAATTAAAAAATTTCACAAACCTTCAAATTTGGCAATTGACATGGATGGATGAAGAGGTAGAAATGTTGGAGAATTAATTGGTGGAGAGGTTAAAATTTAAATGGGTTTAATGAGAATTAATGAAGTTTAACATATCCCAAATTAAATGGGGGAGTTTATTGGTTATGAGGAAACTCAAATTAATTATGGTAAAAGCTCTTGTGCTATCGGGACACACCGTGTCCCCATAGAAATACAACTCTCCCCTTCCATATTTTATTTAAACATATGCATTATTAGGGGTTTAAATTATAAAGGAGCACGAAAATTGCAAAGGGGAACGGTATCCCAAGAGCACGAAAGAGCTTTTTCTTCGATTTTTCAATAAAGACGAATTTTGATTTATTCTTTATAATTTAAATTTATAATAATAATAGAAAAACTTATTGAATTCACTCATTAATTATAGTGACTTTACAAATCACCACACTAAGGCGCCCATGGGTCGTGCCTTGGCAATTGGATTTGCCCAGGCCTCGTAGTCTATACTTTTTGAGTAATTCGTGAAAACCAAACTCTCTTTGCAGCAGGTAATTCTGTAGGAAATTAATCCATAAAACCTTAACCATATTATGATTAACGAGATTTAAACTGTAAAGCGGAAGCGTACCTGATCCAATGAGTCTCTAGGCGGAACACGAACTCAGGATCAGTGGTTATATGTCATTCCTCAACTAAGCCCTCCTAATTCCTTTATGGGGACCGTAGTAATCCCTCCCGATGAGGAGAAGGGAAGACCATGTGCGGCTTAGTATATTGGGGGCCATAACCGGGTAACCTTTATATACTACTTGACTAGACCACCCATAATCACCTAATCACGTAGTATTGAGTATCTACTCATTTGACCCATATTAATTATTATTATAGCTCATGGACTTTTAATCTTAATTGGATCACTTTAATTAAGTTCATAAAATAATTGAATAGCTAATATAATTGTATAATAATATATTGTCCACAATTAAATTATAATGAAAATTAATAATTCCCAACAATCTCCCACTTGGGCTATATATTTTCCATTAGCAATTATATCAAGAGTCCTTAGTTGCGCAACTTTATGCTATTCATCTTCAGGCTATACTTAACAATCTGGTCCATCTCATATACTAATATGGAACTACCGCGGCATTCACCACATTACAAATCGTGGTTAAACCCCGACAATCACCATATCAATATACTCAATGACATAGATCAAATATGGTGAGTAGCATGAAAATTACATGCAACATGATCAATATCATGTCTATTTCCAACTGGTCCAACTTTAAACTTTAGTGAGATCAATCCATAATGTAAAATATTACAAAATGAAATTACTTAAGTGAATTCACAATGAATTCAAAGCCATTAACTCTATTCTGCAGAAAACTGAATTATCCAAATCAAAGTGTCTTGAAACTTTAAAGAGCAATAAATATAGACTCCCACTAAACCAATGTATTCTAAAACCATATAACACCCATATGAGTAGCTAGCTCATAAAAATTACAGGGCGTTGAATACATAAATAGCGGATCCAAATTTAGAGTCTATCATAATATGCTTTACTAAAATTCTATCCACACAAAACACTTTCTTTAACAACCACGAATTCTATGTCAATATGCTTGACTTGTAAGTACTTTTGTTGTTAATATTTTAGTGTGAATTAACTGTCACAATAAACTTTATGTGACAAAGTTTTGCAATCTTTATTTCATGTTTGAATGCCCTTTAGTATGCTACTATTTCTGTTGTCATGCTTAATGAGCTACAATTGTTTGCTTAACACTTTTACTTATATAGCTTTCAAAACCAACAGAAGATGTAGTCTGAAATGGATCTTATACTATATTGACATCCAACAAACTCAGAATCAGAATATCTCATGATCTCTAACAAATCTGATCCCTGATGTACATGCATATTATTCTTAGTTCTCTATACATACTTTATAAAGATCCATACTAGAGTTACTTAAATGTCTACTTAATATACCAACAACATAAGCCAAATTAGGTCTTGTAGAGACCACATCATACAATAACTTCCAACAACAAATGAATATGGAATGTTTCTATATTTTTTAAATCTTTAGTTTAACTTTAGGGCACCTGATTGAGACTGCACTTGTCTCCCTTAGTTTAACTTAAACATTCTCCCGCTGAATCACATAATCATCTACATTTGTCTCAAAACCAAATGAGACACTTACTTCATGATGATACTTGTGATTCCTTTACGAAAAAAAAATTGCTTGAATGCATAGATGGATTCCCTATTAGTTCTTAAACCATTTAGATCGTATCATCAGTGTTACAATCAAGGAACTTTATCTTTACATCCATTTAATATGATTCAAGATCAAAATGTGCTACTACTGTCACGATTATCTTATAATAATGCCTTCCTTCCCTTTTTAGTATAATCCTATATCAAGATGCAAACCTAATCATCTTGTATTGATTTATACTCATAACTTATAGCATTAAAATACTTTGGAGTAATTGGACCTTTCATGGTTTGATGAATATTGTTTGAATGTTCTACCATTAATTCTATATTGTCCTCATTATTTAAGAGAAAAACTACATAATCATTCGAATTGTCTTTCACCCAACTCTAGTGGTTTTCTTAGTAACATTAATTATTGAGGTTGTTGAATTTGTTATTCCTTAAATATTATTGTCATTGTCATATCGTTATTCTGAATTTGCACCAATTCTTTAAAGCATAAGTGGGGATCGAATCGACTCCCCCTTAAGGACAGTGTCTCTAATATTATTCTTCCCCCAAAATCAACATCCTCACATAATACCGTATTACCCGTTTCAAATATGATCCGATCAATTGGATCATAAACTTATTATCTTTATTTAATACCAATAAGGTAGCTTGTATCTATTTGAATCCAATTTTCTTTAGTAGATCCCAATGATCTAGCCTTAGTTGGACATCACCATATGTGAAACTAATAAAGAGTTCTCACAACTACTTTAGTTAAAACTTTATCGAGACCATAAGCTGCAATCTTAAGTGTTTCTCCTATTAATAACCATATGTTATGAAGTTCAATCATGCCTTTTAACTACACCATTCACACTTAGCAACTTTAATATGGTGTATTATAAGACAATTCTATAAGCCATTAAGAGAAACAAAATGTTATACTTTAATTTCGTCTTTAGCAGCTTTCTTCACGGGTATTCTTTTATTGCCCTTATACTTTATTGAGACAGAGTTTGTTAGAAACTTATTAGTTCATCCTTATTGTTGAAGTTCTCATTATGTATAATTTTTTTGTTGACATAGGTTAAACTTAATTAACAGACTTCTTAATTGTACAGAGAATTAATCTAAAATGATTATCATGCTTGCACTAAACTTTATAATCTTTCAAATTTTAAATAGTTTAGAATCATCTCAAGGAATCGAGCACAACATTAGTATCAAGTCCAATGACAATAATACTAACTTGTAAGTGGCACCTCTTTGTAGTAGTCAAATACTGACAATAAAACTGTCAAGCAATAGCCTTCCTTTGGGCCGACTTATTACTCACATGTTAAATAAATAATCGTCACATATTTACCACCACAAGTGTTTGCGTATTTCTGCCAAATATTAATCTACCTATGGGCCGATCAATACCCGCATGAAGATGCACTTGCACAACATTATTAATTAGGGACCCATCACAAGACACCTTGTGCAACATTAATCTCGTCTATGGACAAAAATTAACTGCAGGGGTAATCTTGGTGTAATAATCAAGTATTGACAATAAAATCTGTCAAACAAAAGTCTATCTGTGGACCGACTCATGTTCACATGAATAATCCAAAAAATTATCACATACTTATTATCACATGTGTATTATTATTCTGTCAAACTGTGCCTACCTGTGGGCCGAACACAGAATACATAAATAATACCACACCCATCTATGTAATTTCAATAAAGCTTTTCTCCACACACGATATTGATGTGGCAACATGGTGCTTCGATTGACTAGATTGAAGGTTTACTAGACCAATTAAACAAATACTTAAAATAAATATTTATGTCTAATTGACGATATTAAAAAAAATGTCTCCCCAATTTAAATTTAATTAATTAAATTCCACCAATCAAATGGGAATATCATGATTCACACCAATTTAAAAATAATGAAAGATTTCTTTACTTAATTAGGGATTCCAAAATCCCAATTTAATATAAACTAAATTTGGTAAATTATTTAAGCTGAAGTGACTGCACGTGAGCAATAAACAACAATTAAGTTGCATAATCAATTTAATTAAATTCGTAATATGGATTCCACATATTAAATAATATTCAATATAATGGCAACCCATTTAATTCATTAATGAAAATAATAATAAGGATTGTAATACTGCTTAAAAAGAATTATGGATCATGATTTTGTTAGAGGCACCGGCAGATATATCGAGATAAAATATTCATTGATGTGTCTTAATATAAATATCACCAATTCACCATCATTCAAAGAATCACACCAGTGCCGTCGGTATACCCATTAACAACACTAGATCGATGATTGCATACATACCCACAAAAATCATAAATGTGGCGTATTAAAAAAATTAATATCCAAATATACTACCAAATTTCACTAATATCCAAATTGCCATATGTGAATGCATCATCATAAAATTAAAATGGAGATGGCTAGCAATCACGAACATGTAATCACCACAATTAATATAGTAACCCAATTACTATGTGATTAAATGAATCCATCAAATTTACAACTTTTCATAAACGGATACATGCAGGGCTTTATTACACCTTGAATTTCACAAGATATGTATGTTAGGATGCAGTAACCAATCCCTTTTACAATCATGATAAAACATTATTAAAGGCACTTAATTCTCAGAATTTGAAGTTAGACATGATAACCCGAATTATTATGAACATACCATTTTTAAACCACATAATGCTTGAGTTTACAAAATTAATCAAAAATACATATGTCAGTCCATGACATTAGCAAAGCAAATTTCGTGCTTTATTGATTATTCATTAAATTTTATAATTAATGCTTTCATATATGCCAAATGATAATCAAGCACATATTATTTCTACATAAATGGCATATATCCGTCTATATATGTACCAATATCACTTGTGATATCATTACATAATCACCCGTATGAAAGTTAATCAGAATCAACCAAATTCACACTTTCCAAATTTAATAAAATTACACAATTACTGCCATATCTTAAATTTTACCACAATGTCGATAATAGCATCAATTAACATATATGGATATGTTAATTTGCAAAATTAATCAATCCAAATAGTGACTCATCCAATCCACATAAATAATGCCATATACTGAAGACATAATACTCACAAATTTTAAGTGGAATAGTTAACCCCTTGATGAGTCCAGAATGATAAACTATTAAAATTTAAATCAACAATAATTGAAACCTATTATTAATGGAGCCAGTAACCTTAGATAATTCCACATATCTTCATTAACAGTATTTCTAAAGATTTGCTGAAATTCCACAAATATTTATTGGAGATCACACCGAAATCAAAATTATAAATTATGCTCCTCAATAATAATATTAAATTACGAACCTCAAGTTATATAACTGAAAGAAGCAGTCAAAATCACTTCAATAAGAAATAGTCTATTATCAAATATATAATTGAAAGTGGCATCCATAAATCATAATAACCAGAATGATTTTATGCATAGCATTAATCCTTATATCATAATTCCAAATAATAAGAATCACAATCGTAAGCATCCTTTAAAAGCTAATTAATATTAAATTAGCAATTGCGAATTTTAATCTCACTGAATGTAAGAACTAAATCCTGAGCCATACATTTACAGTACAAATGCCCGACATGCATCGGTGTATGCATCATAATAAAATTAAAATATTAATCATTAAATTTGATAATTAATATCACGTAATAATTCCAATTCTCAAATCCGAATATGTAATTTCATATAATGATCAAATTCAAATGTTTTGATCTAAACATAATTATTTCAAATCTCAGAAAATCATTAATAGGGTGACTCTGATACCACTTGTAGGAAATTAATCCATGAAACCTTAACCCTATTATGATTAACGAGATTTAAATTATAAAGCGGAAGCGTACCTGATCCAATGAGTCTCTAGACGGAACACGAACTCAGGATCAGTGGTTATATGACCTTCCTCAACTAAGCCCTCCTAATTCCTTTATGAGGACCGTAGTAATCCCTCCCGATGGGGAGAAGAGAATATCATGTGCGGCTTAGTATATTGGGGACCATAACCGGGTAACCTTTATATACTACTTGACTAGACCACCCATAATCACCTAATCACGTAGTATTGAGTATCTACTCATTTGGCCCATATTAATTATTATTATAGCCCATTGACTTTTAATCTTAATTGGATCACTTTAATTAAGTCCATAAAATAATTGAATAGCTAATATAATTGTATAATAATATATTGCCCACAATTAGATTATAATGGAAATTAATAATTTCCAACAAATTCTTGTTAGAGTATATTAATTAAATATTAAATGGTACTCCTCTCTATTAGCATAAACTTTTAAATGAGGTGGTCGTATTAGAGCTCATGATTAATAAAGATCTAGGGTTCAAACCTCACCGTCACCCATTTATGAAAAAAAATTCCACATGCAAGGCTCGAGGCAAAAATTCCCCGTCTGCATGTGAGGGGGCGTGTTAGAGTGTATTAATTAAATATTAAATGGTACTCCTCTCTACTAGCTTAAACTTTTAGATGAGGTGATCATTTAACAATTCTTTGAACGTGAACGATATCTGCATGCGCTCCGTTTCGCAATCGATGTCCATGCATTTTATGATACCTTCGTCTGCATTGCTCACTACACACAAGCGTAACATCCTAGACAGTCCTTCAATCCTTAGCTTGTCGGAGTTCTAGCGTTAGCGGTACTGCCATGTCGAATACGCAAGTTGTTTCACCTTTGGGGATGAACAACCGAGACCTGAGCACTACCGAGCGTATTTCGTCTTACGAGGAGAGTTCTACTTGACTCGACTTGTGCACTATCTCAAAATCAATTCTACATAATCTTCTAGATTTTTGCACGAAGGTGTTTGAAGACCTCTTTTTTGCTACCCTTTCTTTGTAATCATATTTGTACTTGTTGTGAATTAATGTAAGAATATTTTAATGCTCAATTAATTTCTTCACACAATCTCACTTACAAATTAATCAAAGAAGAAAAGAAAACAATAAACATAATATCTTATTTATGATGATTTTATAAACATAATGAAGAATAAAACTTAACCCTCATTATATATCCTAATATATGATATACATGGATAAGATATCCCGAGTATTACTTACCAAATATAAGATTGTAACTTGCTTGCAAAGCAAGCTATTTACAACTCCTATATTCAAGTCCATAGATTTCGACGGCCCATTCTTATATCAACACTCGATCTTAGCCTTTGATTTCCATGCTGATCTACTAATCTTCATTATACACGTGTACACTGCTGACTTAACATATGCAAGCGTCTATTTCACGTACTAATTTTTGTACTTTCCCCTCTCCCAAAATTTTGTAATGTGATTGTTTAGTGAAACTATATATAAACTAACAAGAAACGTGATTTTCAATTTCCTAAATCCTTGAATCCTAAATTCTCAAATTGAATAAAACCCAAATTTGTTAGGTGGTATTTGTTTTGGATTTTTATACATATATTGAATAATGAGTATACATAATGAGAATACATTTATTGTGAATTTTTTTTAGGATAGGTTTTAACATTATATTAAATAAATATAAGAAATAACTAATTTATGTAAAAAAAATAGATAAGAGATAAATAGATAAAAGTTGAAAAATGATATTCAATTGATGAAAAGGATAACGAAGCATTGAGATATTGAACAATTTATTTATAGTCTAAGTAAATAGTAACAACATTTTAAAAAAAAGTAATAACATCTTTAATAAAAAGTAATAATTAATTAAAAAAAATGTAAAATGGTCTCACCCAAGAAGACTGCCTCAATTTTATATATATACCTTTTCAATTTATTTATATCATACGTTAAATTATAATTTAACATTTCGGTCGACAAACATATAACTAAAGCATAAAAAAGAACCCCAAATGCAAGGAAAGAAGATATTGTGTTCAAGATGAAGAAAAATGTCTTTTTCTTTAATTATCTTTTATTTATTGTTGATGGTCTAAACTCTATGTGTCGCATAACTCTAGATGTTATTAGGTTAGTTAAGTTATGTCATTACTTCATTTATTTGGATTGCAAATGTGTGTGGACACTATTTATACAATTCATTTATTTTATGTGCGTTAAGATAAGATTATTAAAGTTGATTTATTTTATTTCTAAGTCTGGATTTAAATTTGAAAAACATACTTTTGATTCTTTATACAACTTCTTAAATTTTGATTCATTTTAATTTATTCTTCTTAATAATTAAAATTTTCTTTTTATAAGTAATTATTAATTTATGAGAAAAATAAATTTAATGAAAATCATAAAAACAAAAATAGTAAGGAAAGTATAAGTAAAGGAGATGTAGCAAACCATCTGTCTGTCCCATAAAATTTTCGCATTTTTCATTTTCATCATTTCATATAAGTTTTTATACTCTTAAAATGTAAAAAAATAAAAATAAAACATATAATTCAAATTCCTCTTACACTTTATTTAAAAAATACTTTATCATTTACATTATTATAAAAAATAACAATATACCTCGTATATAATAACTTTTTAATTTACGTGCAAAATAGTATGAAAATATTTTTGGGACGGGATAAATTAAAATAATCATATATTTAACAAAAGATAATAAAAAAATAAGTACCGGAGAATATTAAAATAAGAAAAAAGGAATTAGTATAAAGATGCTAAAAGATTAAAAAAGAAAAAAAACTAGAATATATAAAAGACAAAGTCTCTTGTGAGACGCTACCTTCATGAGACGGTTTGTGAGACGTGTTAAAGTATGTCGATTATTTAAATAAAGTATGTTAAATAGTTGTTAATGTATGTTTTTTAAAGTATGTTGGATTATGTATTAAAGTATGATGTTAGTGTGTTATAATTTGATTTATTATCGACATACTTTAACCACAAATAAGCACACTTTAACCACAAATAAGCATACTTTAGTGACGGGTTGACCCGTCTCACATCCGTCTCACCAATAACCCATCTCACAAGAGACTTACTCTATATAAAAATGATCTAAGTGTTAAATAATACTTCCTCCGTCCCACCACAAGGAGTACATTTTACCATCTTCGTCCATCATAATACAAGAGGTGCATTTCCCTTTTTTAGTAAATGAGATCCACACAAAATAATTAATATATCCTTATGGGACCCACACACCACACTAATACACATACCTACTATACATTAAAATATTATTCCTCTCTCTTTATTTACACATTAAATATTATATCCCTTAATCTACGTGCAAAAAAGTTTCGACACCCTTGTTGTGGGACGGAGGGAATAATAATAATAATAATAATAATAATAATAATAATAATAATAATAATAATATCGCGGCATTGAGAATCAAACATTAAATCCCCTATTATCCTATTATTATTATTATTATTAATTTTTTTTTTTTTTTTTTTTTTTTTAAGATTACCCTATCTTCTTAGTTACTCTTTATGCGACAGCCTTCTATGTATATATTCTCTCAATCCGCGCTAATATTTACATTTGCTTTTTATTGTAGTGATGTAAAAATAATAAAAATTCCATTAATATTTATGTTTGTTTATTATACATAAATTAAGAGGATACAATATTTTAATATGTAGTGTGGTGAGAAAAATAATATTTAATGTAAAGTGAATAATTGTATTAGTATTGTGGAGTAATTAATTATTTTGTGTGAATCCAACTTGATAAAATAGAAAATATAAACCTTTTACTTAAAACAAAGCAGAATGAAAAATATAAACCTTAACGCGGTGCGATCGAGTCACTTGACTGCCTTCATGTAAAGAGCGGCCCTGTTTTCTCGTATTTAAAAATCGAACCGAAATCAAAATGAGTCGCCGATCGATCAGATTAATATCCGGTCCCCTCCTACCGAGAGAGCCGGCCTTTCTAAACCGGAACGGTGGGCACCTCTACAGCTCTACTGTGTGTGATTGAGACTTGAGAAATCTAGCTGTTCGGTTTTGGAAAGAGGTTACGAAATAAAGAGGCCGTTAGGCCTTGTACAAATCAAAAAACTGTATTTGGGCCTTTATTTCTTTGGACCGATAAAAAAACATAATGGGCTATTAAGATAAATTTAGATTGTAAGAAGACGTTACTGGACCTAAAATATGTACACGTGTAATTCTACAAATCTTGAACCACATTCATAACTTAGTCTCATATGAACAGGGTTTATGGTATAAATTGTGTGGTAAGAATGTTTGTGTTTATTATTAGCAATTTTGGTTTTGTTATGATAGACAAAAATCGATATTACTGAGAGTTGAGGTGTTTTTCAAGGGATTTGATGGAGGTGGGGTGGAGGGTTTTAATGGAGTCAAATATAAATGAAAGTTTAAGAGCGAAAATGTGTGGTGACAAAGAGTATGCATGGAAGGAAAAAATGCATTAACTCTTCTTTTTATTGTTATTTCTTAACAGGTGATGTATGATGTGGATTATACAGGACAAGTCAGCAATCGGGCATTTCTTTTTGCTCGGTGGTTCGAATTATAATTGAGCATTAAAGTAGAATGCTTTTTGCAAAATCTTATAAATTTAGACAATTAAAGTAAAAATTGAGACTTTATAGGAATTAACCCTATATATTAAAAGAGGTTAGCTTCTTATGAATCATTTCTTCCCATTATATTCTTACTGTTTATTCTTTTTATATATTTAACATTAAGAAATTAATACCTTTGCTCCACAATTAATTAATTATTTACTTTATATTCATGTTCCTCCATATGTGATTAATTAGTTTGAACGGCTATTTCTATGATCATATTCTGTTAATGTCATGTAATTCAAAACTGCATTCTTTTGTGAATCATCAAGCCCAAATGGCATTAACATTTCATCAAATTAGTACTGCTATCATCTTTTTTGGAGCAAATACTACACTTCTCTTCTATCTGCACAACAACACTTGCTTACAATGACAAGAAACTAGAGTAAAAAATCAATAATGATCATAAGAAATATATGCAGTGATCAGATCTTATTGGTGGATTTATACAGAACACAGAGTTAATGATTGTTGGTACGCTACCCTAACAATTCATTATTTCTCTTCGGAGATGATATACGAAAATGATTTTCGCTATTAATTCTGAATTTTCATGTTGTATTCAGAATGAGAATGTTTCAATGATGATGGGATGGGACCAATCCCCTCATTTTGGAAAGAGATTTGCCAACATGGTGTTGCTTTTAATTTTTCCCATTGTAACAGATAATCAATCAAAAAAGGATCCTATTTATAATTACAAACATAAATTCAATTATGATCACTTGGTTGGGAACTTCACACGTAATAATATTTTATAGCTAATGATATTATTATTTTTTATCCGTCTTTCGTAAACTTACTAAGACGGTCTCGCACAAGTTTTTACCTAAATTTCAAGATAGTCATTGCAAAATCTGCAATGGTGTGATTTGATTTATATATTTGACCATTTTTGTTCTAAACAGGGGTTTCATATTCAAGATACATTCTACCAGATCTATTCTTATCCCGGGAACGTCAGCACTTAGTAATTTCAATTCTCCTAACTATAAAGTAGAGCTATTTTTCAATTTCTCACTATTTTGTATTGATGTTATTCAATGATTAATTTTATGAATAGAAGTTTTTAAGTGATTACTAAATACAACATTTACTTAATTTGTTCATAATTATGTTGAAAAAAAGGTTTCACAAGAACAAAATTGCAGAATAAAAAATAGGAACAAAAAAATCAATTACAAATTATGACGTGCACAACACGTCTTGAAAACTAGTATATGAAAAGTAACATCTTTAATGAAAATAATATTTAATCAAGAAAATGTATAATGGTTTTACATAAGACTGGATTTTTAATCTAAGGGGTACCATTTAGTCACGGTAAAACAATTTGTTTTTTCTTAATTAATTATAACTTTTTTATGGGTTAATTGCAAAAAAAACAAAAGTTTTTATTTTTATTGTAAATAAATCCCAATCTTTCAAAAATTGCAAAAAAACCTCAACTGACCTTTAAGTTTCGTGCAAAATATACCCAATGAGTAGGAGAGAATTGTCCGACGTCCGACGTGGCGTTGACCTTTGCCACGTCAGCTTTCACGTCAGATTTGAGTTTATTGCAGAAAAAACCCCAATCTTTACTTAAATTGCAACTTAATCCCAACCTTTGAGATTTTGGCAAAAAAAATCATCAGATTTTTTATTTTTTTTTAAAATTGCACCCATTATATTTTATATTTAAAATTTAAATTCTAAAAAATTATTAAATAAAATATTAAATTTATTTTAGTTTTTAAAATATTTTATGCATTATAAAATTATTATAATTTATAAAATCAACATATTCTTAACATGTCTTAAAATTTTTTCGTAATTTTATGTTATACTATTTAATATGACAAAAAAAATATATTTAGATGACTAAAAAATTATACAATAAAATAGTTTATAATTCATGTAGACTTAACTTATAAATAAATTCATAGTTTTATACGGACAAAAAATAGTATTAGTTAAGTTTTAATTTATACAAACCAAATTTTCATGTACTCCCTCCGCCCATTTCAATTTTTACATATTTATAGTTTTTTTTGTCTCTTTTCAATCTTTACGTTTCTCTTTATAGCATATGGCCTACCTAAAACAATTAATATATTACCATGGAACCCACATACAATAATAATACACTTATCCACTTGCATTAAAAATTAATAAAAAATTAATAAATACGGGACAAGATAATTACGAGACAGAGCGAGTAATAAAAAATTAATAAATAAAAACTTAAAAAACCTTGTAAGAAAAAAAACTTTAATTATGAAAATTTTATAATGTATAAAATATTTTAAAAAATTAAAAGAATTTAAATAGTTAGATGTTTTATAATTTTAATATAAAATATAAATTTTTTATTAGATTTGTGCAATTAAAAAAATAAAAAATCTGATGGATTTTTTTGCCAAAATCTCA
The DNA here is from genome assembly GCA_023678885.1 of Pogostemon cablin. Classification (NCBI taxonomy): domain Eukaryota; kingdom Viridiplantae; phylum Streptophyta; class Magnoliopsida; order Lamiales; family Lamiaceae; genus Pogostemon; species Pogostemon cablin. The sequence continues at coordinate 36,425,969 of CM042963.1, forward strand.
AAGGTTGGGATTTATTTGCAATAGAAGTAAAAGTTGAGGTTTTTTTTTGCAATAAACTCAAAGTTGACGTGGCAAAGGTCAACGCCACGTCGGACGTCGGGCAACTCTCTCCTGCCCGTTGGGTGCGTTTTGCACGAAACTTAAAGGTCGATGTTTTTTTTTGCAATTTCTCAAAAGTTGGGATTTATTTGTAATAAAAGTAAAGATTGAGGTTTTTTTTTGCAATTAACCATTTTTTATTAAATATATTATTACTTTAAAAAAATTACTTTTCATTTATTCTATAATTTGTTTATAAAATAGTTTACGGCACCGTTATAAATTTTCATTAATTATTTATCACTTTTCATTAGAAAAATGAGGAATTATATGAAACGATCCCACGTAAGAGTTCACCTCAATTTTATTATATATTATCACTTTTTATTGATTGTATTCATTTATTAAATATTTATTTATTTATTAATTATATTTTTTATGTTTCTCACCGAACCAATTTCATCATGCGAGAACTTCACATATTTTTTTCCTAAATGCATACTCAAGCCTTATTTTTATATTATTCTTATATCAATTTATTGGTCTAAATGTATATCATAATCTACGTATTAATAATGAATTTTTTTAAAGGTCAAGGTGTTATTTATATCATAATCTACCAGACACTTGTGTAAACGTGAGTTTATATACGTTCATATGTAAAACATGTTACTCTTTAATACATAAAAATTTACTCTTTAAATATATAAATGGTCACTCTTCTAAATTAAAATTTTACTTTTTAAATTTTTGTAAATCCTAATTTATTAATTACTCTTCAGTACATGAAAAATTACTCTTTAGAGATATGCATGGATTGTTACTTTTCTACATAAAAAAATTATTATTCTTCAAAAAATAATTTTTTATATACTAAAAATAATTTTAAAAAATAGAGTTTACATATAAATCGGGTTTACATGAGACTCACTCTTCTACTAAACACATTTCATTAATGAGTGAGTCTTGCGTGCGCCCGGACGCACGGGAACACATTCCGTGAACCTTTAGAAATTTAGTATTATGGGTAATGGTACATTGCTTTGGTCTAAAGGGTATACACTTTAATTAATAAAAGGTGCACCATTTTGTTCTAAAGGGTATACACTTTTCATTAATATTTTTTCTTTAGAAAATAAAAGGTACACATTTTTATACTAAAAGGTATACAATTTAACACAAAATTCTAAAGGCGCACGGGTGTTATTCATGCGCCCAGATACACACAATAATTTTTTTTTAAAATATAAAGGGTACACATCTGTATACTAAAGGATATACAATTTAACACAAAATTCTAAAAGCGCATGGAATGTGGTCCGTGCGCCCGAGTGCACATGAGTTTTTGCCTTCATTAATTTTATGATTAAAATAACATATTAAGAATTGACTAATAAACTCTATATATCACAATTTTCTTTCATAAAAAATTTAAGGCCGAAGCTATACTAACAGTTTTCACTAATTTTTTTTAATCAACCGATTGAATTTCGTTAATAGTTATCAATGAATTATCAATTAAAATTATATTTATCTTTTAATAACAAAATGTCAATAAATTTATACTATTTTTACCGATAAGATAAATTTAATTGTTATTTACCAACTGCATGATCTTTACTGTTATATATGACTATAATTAACCTGCGTGTTGTAAAGATATAAAATTTTATTTTATATTTTATTTAATAAATATAAAATATAATTACACATTTATAATTAAATATAGAGTTTATATTAGGTGCACCCGAGTGCAAGGGTGCACTCATATGTGTATAACTTTTTATTTTATTTTGTACTATATGTTTTTACTCTATTTGTATATGTGTTTCTTAATAATTATATATTTTTTTCACACTAAGTTTTTCATTAAAAAAAATTAGCATTCATATGTGTATAACTTTTTATTCAATAATGTACACATATTTTTTAATAATTGTATATTTTTTTACACTCAATTTTTCATTAAAAAAACTAACAACTAAATTGTATACATTTTTGTTCATAATTGTATATATTTTTATTCATATTTGTATACATTTTTTAAAATAGATGCACCGTATCTTAGGGTGTACAATATAATTAGCCTTAAATATACGTCTATATAACAAACGAAAAATACAGAAATTAAATTTATAATAAATTACTTGATTTAGATAATAATTCAATAGTTTGGGCCCATCATATTTAAGCGGCATGTGCACGTCACAGAACAGCCCAAACTCTGAGAAAAAATTGAATGGTCCGTACGGGAACACGCAGCCCGGCCCGGCCCCGCCCTCCGTGGGCCGCCTCCAGTACCTTTCAACTTCATTTTATTATCCACTATAAATAAATAAAGAGTTCGTCTCATATATTCCTATGTGTATAAGGTGTATAAGATTATAATATATTATTTTAAAGGATGTATAATTTAATTAATAAAAATATAATTTTTTTAGTGATAAAGGTCAACTGAAATATGAATGGTACTAGTGTTTGAGTGAAAATATTAAATTTTTTTCTTAAAAAGTCAAAGATATACGTTTTTATACTAAAAGGTACTATATCATATAGTATTAAGTGTATAATTTAAAAAATCGTGAGATTTGGGGCCACGTAAGTTTTAGCCATAAATAAATTCTCTGTGGCCGGTTTAATGATGCTTATGTTCCCTGCTTAATAGAGTTTTTTTTTTCTTTTTTCTTTTTCTTTTTTTAAAGAGTTCGTCTCAAAGGATTCAAGCAAATGAGATTCCTTGACTCGATCTTTGAAGTATATAACATAACTCTATTGTATATCCGTTAAAATGGCTAAGGCCAAGCGGTCTGTCCCTGCATTACTCCCTCAAAGTCAACTTGTAAATTACCTGAATAATTACAATTTATATATAATTAATGACTTCTATCAGGATGGTCCAATCAATAATCCAACCATGTTTAATTTTAAAAAATAAATTTGATTTTGTGAATTTTAGGTTAATTAATTTATTTCAACAACTATTTTTATAAGTTTTTTTTTAATAAAATTTATTTATATAAAAACATCAAAACAAATTTTATCCCAAGTTCGTCAACCTACATCGCTCCACTGAAACCTGCACAATCAATGATTCAACCCACAATGTGTCGTCCCACTCAACTCACAATGTGGTGATTTGTAGAGGATTGAGGATCAATTCAACCTTAATTCTATTCATTTTGTATACCTCTGATCATACCTCCACACTTACTATTTCCAGTGAACTACTTGGGGGAGGGTTGGTTTGAGACTTTTTGAAACGAGTAGGGAAAAAAAAAACAGCAAAAACTAGTACGAATGTCCTGCTATATTTTTGTGTTATATCTCCCTATTACAAATGTTAGACGAGTGACACGTGCGCAATAGGAAATTCTCGATCTTTCTCCTTAAGGTTGATGTTTTCCTTTTAGGGTATAAATTTCGTCCCTAATTTATGTGTTATTATCGGTTTTCAATAAGTGATGTAACACCAAAATATAACAAGAGATTCGAATTAGCAAAAACTTGTATGAGATAGTCTCACAAAATGATATCATATACTCCCTCCGTCCCGTGTTAATATTGGCGTTTGCTTTTTGCGCGGAGATTAAGAGATATGATATATTAATGTGTAGTGAGGTGAGAGAAATAACATTTAATGTAAAGTGGATAGTTGTATTAGTGTTGTGTGTAGGCCCTACATGAAATAATTAATTGTTTTGCGTGGGCCAACTTGACAAAAAAATAAAATGTAAACCTTAATTTGGGACAACTCAAAATGAAAAACGTAAACCTTAATGCGGGACGAAGTGAGTACGAAAGTGTGAAATATAAGTTGTGACAAAGGAAATATATATTTTTATTAAATATATACTCCCTCCGTCTGCTTTCAAGGGTATCATTTTTCCATTTTGGACGTCCGCTCCAAGGGTCTCATTTCCTTTTTAATACATGTGGGACCACACACCCCACTAATACAACTAAAAAATGGGACCCACACCTCCACTAATACAACTATCCACTATACATTAAATAATAATACTCTTCCACGTGCAAAAAATAAATGACACTCTTAAAGGCGGACGGAGGGAGTATATTCCAATAGTTAGAAAGTTTTATTGAAAAACTAAAGAAAAGATAAAGAGAGTACAACAATAATAAAAAGGTAGAAAAAGAGAGGAGAATTTTACACTTTTGGTCCAACATGACACATAACCTCATTAAAATAATTCCAATACTTTCACTTTTAGTCCCAAACGATTATTTTTTTTGCAGACTTGATTCCATAAGACTTCACCCTTACATATTTAGTTCCATGCATATAACTCCATTATTGATCCTAAAAATTTAAATTCATATTTTATTTTATATTTTATTTATTTATTTATTTTATGTTATTTTATATTGTTAATGTTAACAAATTATTATTAAATTCAAAAAAGACATACTGAAATAATAATAATAATAATAATAAATAGAATAAAATAAAATATGAAAATATAGTTACACTATTGGTTCTTTTATTTTATTTATTTATTTACTTATTTATTATTATTTTTATTTTTATTTGACAATTAAATCTTTGCAAACTTGGTCTGATAAAACTTCAATCTTACATATTTAGTTTTATACAGATGTATTATTAATATTGATCCAAAAAAGTTATCCAAAAAATTTAGATTCATATTTTATTTTTATTTATTTACGTACTTTTTTATTTTATTTTTTATTTTTAATGTTACCAAATTTTTATTGTTTTCAAAAAAGACATGTTCAAAATAATAACAATAATAATAATAAATAAATAAATATAATATAAAGTTACACTATTGGTCATAAGAATTTAGATTCATAGTTTATTTTATTTATTTATTTACCCATTTATTATTTATTTAACGTTAGATTTTTATTACTCCCTCCGTCCCGGAAGTATTGACACATTTTTTTGGGCACGGAGATTAAGGAGTATAATAATTTAATATAAAGTGAAGTGAGAGAAATAATATTTAATGTGTAGTGGGTAGTTGTATTAGTGGTGAGTGTGATGGGTGTGTGGGTCCATGTAAATAAATAAATTGTTTTTGTGTGGGTCCCATGTTCTTAAAAAGGAAATATGTCAATTTCTGTGGGACAACCCAAAAAGGAAAATGTGTCAATATCTTTGGGACGGAGGGAGTATTTTTTAAAACATGTTCAACATAATAATAATAATAATAATAAGTATTAAATAAATAAATAAATATAAATAAAATATGAATTTAATTTCTTGGGACCAATAGTGTAATTGAATGTGACTAAATTTGCTAGGTTGAAGTCTTATGGGATCAAGTCTGTAAAGAAATAATTGTTTGGAACTAAAAGTGAAAGTATTGGAATTATTTTGAAGAAGTTATATGTCATGTGGGAGCAAAAGTGCAAAGTTTTCAAAAAGAGAGCAAAGAGAAGTTCTTGAACGAGCCCAAACAAACTACCATTATAAAAGTAGTTTGCATGAACTTGTAAAACTAATATGAATCAATAAACTACTAATTAGATCATCTATAGTTATCTAGTTGACTCTAGCTAATTTCTGGAGGCATTTATGCTCATAAGGATGGACCTATTTGGAGTGAAGCGAAGAAATTTGAATTACTACTGTATCGTAGAATTTCTAGCCTGATTAATAGAGCCGTCAAAATAGGTTAGGCTCATCGAGTCGAACCGCTTTCGCATCTATATAAAAGTAGGTTGGGCTGTAAATTTTACCGTTCGTTTGAAGGCGGGTCTAAACATGTGTGTTTGAGCTTTAGAATTAGTAAACTTTTTGTGATTTAATTTGGTATTTTAGAATAATTAGACTTATGTTGTTTTATTTGAAATCTTTAAGAATGTATATATATTTAGTAAACTATATGTTGTTTGATTTGTGATACTCCCTCCGTCCCGGCGTAAGAGGGGCTTTTGCTTTTTTGCACGTAGATTAAGGAGTAGTATTATTTAATGTGTAGTAGGTAGTTGTATTAGTCGGAGTGTGGACCCCATATTTTAATCGTATTAGAGGGGTATGTGGGTCCCATATGTATAAAAAGGAAAGAGAACCCTTTGGATGTGACGATCAAAATGAAAAAAAAGATCCTCTTTGAATGAGATTGATGGATCAGTATTTGTTTATAGTTAATTATTATCATTTAGTAATGGGCTATTACGTAGAATCTATATTTATATTTTAATTGTCTGATTGACATTACAGTTTTTTTGTAATAGCTTACATCATTTTTATATTTTATTTTCATGTAATTATAATTTTAATAATATCATTTCTTAAAAAAGAAAAAAAAAAGGTTGGTCCGTCATAACCCGCAACTCATCTTTAGATGGGTTGGGCCTAGCAATTCTAACCCACCACTCGCCTAGACCCGCTAAATGGTAGGTTGAGGTGGGTTTTAGTCCGCCTCGACCCACCAGCTCGTATTGACGGCTCTACTAGTACTAGTTAGGTACCATATGAACGATCTGGGATAACTTCTGCATGACTTCTTCAATTTCTTGATAAAGAGAAATATGTCCAACAATGATTGGAATGTATAGAATTATTTTATTATTATTATTATTATTATTATTAGAGTGAGGCTCTTGTGCCCTCGGAGACACCGTGCCCCTTTACAATTTTTGTGCCCCTCTGTAATTTAAACCCCCTAACAATACATAGGTTTAAATAGAATATAGAGAGGGAAGATTGTGTTCACATGGGGACACAGCGTATTCCCGGGAGCACAAGAGCTTTTGCCTTATTATTATTTTACTTCTTACTATTAGATAATGTCCACAAATCTCATAATAATTGCGAGGGATTAATTCGCCGAGACTTTTCAACATCAACTCCTTTATTAAAGGGTGAATTGCAAAACTACCCAAAAGTTAAACATCAAATATCTTTACCAACCATTCCTTTTGTTTTATATATTTTATATACAATAGCCCTTTTTTGGACCCTTATACCCTTACTGTTTGAAATATCCTGCCCAATATATCCCATGTGGGTGTGGGTGTAGGTACCAACGTGGGTGACCCACACTTCACAATAATTTTTTTTTCAACATTTATTTTTCCTCAAAATTGACATAGTCCATTACGACCATATCAGACCCAGCATGCTTCCGTATATTAATTAAACAACATTATTATCATAACTAACCAACTTGAAATAGTAACAATATATTTTTTGACAGTTAATCCACCGGGTATCCGAGAGATATTTTACAGCTGCTCCTCACAGCCAACCACGCGCCCCGCAGTGTGATGGTTCAGTCCCGTTCCTTCAGCGGACCTCAGCACAACCCTTGTTCGTTTCCTACACCGGGTATATAGGATGCTGCTACTTTTTCTCGTCGGAAAGTATGGATATATAGGATGTAGAAAGAATGAAAGGTTACATGCTTCGGGCAGTAGCCCAAGATTAATTATTTATGGAATGAAAATATTTTTTACACACTCATACTACTTAAATAAGAGGAGAAGACTCCTCTAGCTACATATGGTAGCTGAAACAGAAACACTTATACAAAGAAAGGAAAGAAACTACAATGTTTATTGAAAGAGAAAATAGATGGTGATGGTCGATGCCTTCTGCTTCCTCATACTCTCTATTTATAGAGGTTTGTGGACTTAAAATCTGGATTCCAAAGCTTCTTAATCATTTGTGATGTCACTGCTTACGTCACCATACTTGCGTCAGCACTTACGTCATATGCATTGGATACCAACTTTAGCAGCTGGCTGGTCCCCTTTTCTGCATTGGATGCCCTTTTGTGAGCCCTCTTTCTTGTCTTTTACAGGGATCGCATATTTCTTACCCCTTTGAAAAGGTCATCTGACTTTTGCTTTTTTGAAGAGTTATTTGTCTCTCTTGGTGTCTGAAGGGTCCTCTGGCTCTTGGTTGTTCTGAAGAGGTTTTACCCTCTTCTTTCCACGTGTATCCTTTGCCTGAAGGGGTTCAGCAATTCTTATTCTCCCTATGCCCAAATTTATTCTTTTTCCAAACTCTAGTTCTGTTTGGGTAGAGCAACTTGTGCATATCTTGTTTGTCCATTGCCCAAAGTGGGCCATATTACAGTATTTTTGATGAGTTTGTTTACTCACCGGTATCCTGTTCTCCAAAGAAGCTCTCGCTTTCTTCTAGAGCATCTTTCGCAAATCCTATTTTTCTTCCTGTTAAGGTGTTTAACAGGAAGGACCTGTTCATTGTTTTGTATTCGAATTTGAACAGGAACTTCACCTGGTCTATTGCTTGAATGCAGGCATATAAACCCCTAGCTCTTCGCGTAGAGATTTGTTCCTCAGAATAGGTGGAAACCAAAATTAGTTCCTTTCCAGAAGACTCCTTGATTCTGTTGGAAGTTGAGACATCGGGTCTTCTTAGTTTGATATAATGAAAGGCTTCGTAGCTACCTTTCCTGACTGATTTTGGAGCCGCACTGGTGAAGTAAAGCTCCAATACATCTCCTCTGGACAGAGTTGGATTGTTTTCCCATGATTTCACAACCGCTTTTCTTAGCCATTCTGGAAGTTTCAAAAGTTCTGGGAAGCTTGGTGCAATAGTATATATTGAGGCTAATGCCCCAAAATCATACCACTGCTTTACATCGTTTGGACTTGAGCCTTCTCTCATCCAAACTCAGGGATGTTTGTTCAGCTCGAAAATTCGCGCTTTTCATAGGCCGTTTTCATATGATTATTGTATTATGTTAGCATTGTTTGTGGAATTTATTGCTTATTTTTACAATTTTTATAACTTCACGGATATTGTTGAGATTTTGTAGAATTTGGATCTACTTTAGAGTGAATTGATGAGATATTAATGGAGAAGTTGAAGGAGATAAAACACATTAAATTGTGCAAAGAAAGTTCGAGTTAGAGGATAGTGATCGAGCTGTAGCAGGGTCTCATTCGGATAGTAAAAGGAGTTGAAAATAAATCCATCCACGTCATTCATGGTTGGGCCAAAGAAGAAAATAAATTGATTTGAGAATCAATTGAATTATCTATGCCACGTGTGTGAAAATCTTGCCAAGAATTGGGTTGGCCAATGTTTGTGTATGCACACTAATTAAAAGCCCACGTGTGAAGTCCATTTTTCCACCGCATTCCAGATATAATGGCCTTGTGGTGTGGAGAATGATGTGAACTTCTTGCTTCCTTCTTCCATCATAATCTGGTAGAACCCAGATTTGCAATTGAACTTTGAGAATACCTTGGCATTCTTGATACAGTTGACCAAGTGTTCTCTACTAGGTATGTAGTATCCATCGAACTCCAAGATGTTGTTGATCCCTTTGTAGTTGATCACAAGTCTCGGCTTTTCCCGCTTGACTTCTCTATGATTTCGAACCAGAAATCCTGGACTGCTATATGGAGATACTCCTGGTAATATCAACTTAAGGTCCAGATGTTCCTTAAGTATTAGCTACATATCCTCTCGATCCTCTTAGTTCATTAGGATAGGCTTGTATCTCACGAACTCATGCTCCTTTCTTTCTTTTACTTTGAGTGAAGCTTTGAGCTCATTTTTATCCCACCAGGCTAGGTGATCCTCATAGAAGTTCCTCTGTATCTTCTTCTTGACGTCCTCCAGAGATGTTTATTCTTCGATTGTGACGTCTCTCTGTAGGCTTTCTCCCAAGCTTGCTTTGAGAAGATAGATTGTATTTTTCTTTAGGTTCTACATCTTCCATCCTCTTTTGGTCTCAGTTTTCATTTGAAGGACCGCTTCGTCATATTTTCTTCGATCATTCATCTTTGGATGACTAAGTTTTCCTTCAATATCACCACGCTTGCTGCGAAGTTTGATTAGTATTTTTCTTTAGAATGCATTACGCAGTCTTGGTGGGATGATCTTGTGTTCACAAAGGGTTGTGAAAATAAGCCTCCTTGTTGCATTTTCTTGTGTAAAATGCTTAAATGTCTGTAGAAATTTATTTCCTAATAGAATATCAAATCTGGTATCATGAAAATATATCGGTGGAGTTTTACCTTGTACCATGGGGTACGATCAGCTCTTCCGATCATGATCTCCACTTGCTTGATTCCTCTTTTGAGGATTAGCACCTTCTATGAGAAATCTTTTCCTAGTACAGTTGGCAAATCTCTGCCAGAGCCTTTAGGAAAGACTCCTTCTTTTGCTGTGCAGATATCGGCTCCTGAATCAATGTATGCCGTAAAATATTCTGCACAGTACTCCTTATATATCATCCCTACAGTGATATATATCGAGAATGGACTTGTGGCCATGGATAGATTCGAGCTTTAAAAACCCCAAGCTTTTATTGAACCTTGTATTTCTTTTCTTTGACAGTGAATTCCATTCCATCTTGTAATCTTTCCCAAGATTTGTAGTCCTCGAGAAATTCCAGTCCCAGTACTAGTTGCTCTGAAAATCTTCCTGCTACTCCTTCAATCACTAGCTCAAGTTTTTCAAGTTTGAGCTATCCTCGGTATCTCCCAATTGTTGCTTTTTGGAGATAATACAAGATATCACAAGGAATAGAGTTTTCCTTTTTAGTGATGTAAAATATTACTTCGACTTCTCTCCATCCTTCTGGACATTTTAGTTCACCCGTGGTTGTGAACTTCTCTGATTCCTGGATTACCTTCACAATTGGTTTATTTCCCCATTTTCACTGATCATTCTATCTTCTTGGAAAGAAATCCATCTCTGCTCGAATCTGAGGCTATTTTGACTGCTCCAGATCAGCTTATCTTTGATTCGCAAATCCATATCGTGAATCGATGGTAACTTCATTATCTCTGGCCTAGTTGCACATGCAACCCTTTCCAACACTTGTGGTATCTCAATATACTCCTTCATTTGGAATAAATCCGAATGATGAGTGTTGGACAAAGCATACGAGATACTATACTTGATAAAGTAAGGCATATTCCCTTCTCTCATCAAGTCTTTGTTTTTGAAATATTGATGAAGGGTGAGTGCCCTATTGAAATCTCGGTCCGCCAGATTGCAGGCGATCCTCGGGTAAATGTAGGATGCCACCTTTCTTGCGTACAGGTTTCCTGAGAGTCCTCCTAGGCATGCTCCTCTCGTATTCTTGATCCTCATATCAAAGATATCAATATCGATTGGTGTATCGATTTTTCTTTGAATGTTACTTTGATGAGGATTCGAATGGCTCCGATATGGACCCATGACATAGTCTTAGACACCTTCTCCGGGAGTTTACTGAGTTCCCTCTTGATCTCTTCATAGGGAACTAGTTGCATTTCCATCATATTTCCCGTAAGCTCCATAGGGATGACAATTTCCCTTCGGTTTTCTTATATATGATGTTGTGCTTTATCATTTTGAAGCTGAGGAACCGCTCTAATCGTCCCACGGTGAATCCGTCGTATAGATTGAGTCTTGGATCTTCTTTCATGATTCTCATAAGAGTCTTATGAGAAATGGATGTCTAGGAAAATAATCCAGACATATCCTCCTGCATCACTTGTCTAAAGTCCTTTCTTCACTCCGACTCATCTTCAGAAGATTCGTCTTGTCTAAAGAATTCTTCTTCATAAATGCTCTCGTCTGAGGGTATATCTTTAAATTGATATACCTGCACCAGGTCTTGGAAGTAAATAGCTTCTTCTATTTCTGGAATTGTTTCGAACTATCGTACTCCGCGCTTCTGGTTCTCTGGGCAGTCTGGTGAGATATGCCCTCTGGCTCCACATGTATAGCAGTTACAATCCTTAAATCTTTCATTAGCTCGTGTATCTGCTCTTCGAAACGTCTTTCTTGTGGGAGTTCTTCATGTACTCCTCTGGTTTAATCCTGAGGATGAGGCTTGACTTCTTGAACTCTATCTGGATGATCTAAACCTTTGCCCTGATACTTGGCCTTTTACTTGGAACAAAAGGATCTTGGTCTTCTGGACCTCCATCCTCTGCTTCTTTGTGTGTAAGGATGATTTTTCATCATCCTTTTCTGCTTTCTTGGATTCCTTCCAATGATAGTTGGAAGATCGTTATTCTCACAACATAAAGGTACTGTCTTGTTGATTCCCCTTAATCTCTTGCAGTTCTTGTGTAGTGATACTTGATGATACCACTCCGCAATCTTGGCTTTGAGGAAAGACATCCTCCTTGCTATTGAATCTAGCTCGCATGGTTCATACTCTTTGATCAGCATTTCGCTCCATAGACTTGGAATCTTGGAAAAGAATAGGTGGAATACTTCCTCCTCCTTGATCTTTGATTTTCATCTATACTCTGTGAAGAGTTTGATGTATTCGTCTACGTGACAGATGTCAAGTAGTTCCAGGCTGTATAGAGCATTTCTATACTTCTTCTTCTTTTCTTCTTTCATTCCTTCGAAGTAACCTACTCCGATGAAGTGGATCTTGAAAATCTTGGCCAAGCGATCAACAATATTACCTAGATCTTCACCTTCCATGGCTTCCTTCTTGACTTTGTCTGAGAGTACTTCCCAGACACACTTTACTGATCCTTCCAGGCTCATAGTTAGAAATCTTATGAACCCTTCTTTGTCTAGCTCCAGTGCGCCTCCTGCAATTTTCATTGCATTTGTCCACTCATCGATCAAGATCTCTCTATTTTTGAAGTCTATAGTATCGAGGTTTAAGATCAGCCTGTATGGATTTATCGGTTCAAGGTGAGACCGACCATATAGGGTGTTGTGTAGGTTAGACCCTCTTACTCGGCTTCCCCCTGTTGACAATCCTAATGCCTTTATCTTGAAATTTCCTTGGTTTTGGGATGTCACTTCTTGTCTTGCTTTATGGACTCCATGTGATCCAGAAGTTCTTTCATTTTGGCTCAGATCCTGTCGGGTCTAGGGAGCCTGAGATTGTTGTTGAGAGTTCGAAGTCTCTCCAATATTCATTTTTAGATCTACGATAGTTAGTCCTTGGAAGGATTCATATAGATCTTGTAGATCCTCAAGATTCGCTCTTTCCATCCGGGGATGTGGATTCTCCTCGAAGGATACCGATCATTTTCTCACTCTCCGTCTTCGGCCTTGTGACCTCCATCGTCTTTCCCCTTTTAGTGTAAAAGGGGTTCTATTCCGAAGGTTGGTGGCAACCTTCCTCCTGGTCTTCTCCCGGTTACTTTGGTTTCCAGGAACTCTACTTGCTTTATCAACTTCTTGATGAAGTCGAGTTGTTTATTCTACAATGTCTCTACCTTGTCCATCTTGAGGCTTATCTCAAATATTATCTTGGACATGTTTTGACAATATTCTCCAAAGAATTTTACCGTCTTCTATAATTCTCTAAGATCTTGGTTCATCTTAAAGTTATCTGCCTCAATTTCTTTCAACTCTATCATTATGACTGCCATGAAAAGTGATAGGTGAACATGGTTTCAATTTTGGTTAAATTGATTTAGAGCAAGTGTACTCTATCGTGTATAGCACGTAAGCGACCAAGTGCAAAATTTATAAGATATCGAACCCAAGGGCGAAAGTGGATAGTTGTATTTGAAAGATGTTTCACTCTAGTAGGACTAATCAAAGAAGGAGGATTGATTATACTACAAATTAACAACTAGGAAAGCAATTAAAGATAGAACATGTACAAGTGTGATGGAAGATGGATGAAAGTGAACAATCTAAGAATTATGTAAGGCAAGCAACATTCATGGTAAGGTATATATAGACACACACACACATGCATTGATGGTTTTCATGTTATGATATTAAGGGCAATCACGTTTGTACCTCTAATCCCTATGGCCAAGGTGACTAGGTTCTCAACTCTTTTACAAGTTTAAATCTCCTATGATTATTCTTACTCTCAATTCCCTTAAGGTACTATGATCATAAGTTTGGTTCCCCTCACTAGTTCATCACTAATGTCATATCATGATGTTCTAAGCACTTGAAGGGTATGACTTACCTCTCCTCATACTAACTAAGTCATCTCATTCAATAATGATTCAATTAAACCACTAATCATAATATTGGAATGGCCATCCTAATACTATGAATAGAGAATTTAACCACACAAATCATACATAAAATGAGAATATGCATTCATGATAGAAAATATTTATAACAATCATTTCATCAAACATGTGGTGTGCAAAATCTACATAATTCCTATCCAATCACATTGCTAGCCTCACATGAGGACTAGCCCCTACATATCATTACAAATTCAATATAATCCATGGCATGCTCCAATTGAGCCAAATAATGAAGAAAATAACAAAATAAAGGTAAGTTGACTCCCTTTGATGGTGAACTTCCTCCTCCTTAATCATGCTAAAATCTTCAACCAATGATGAATTCTCATTTTTAGATTAGTGGATGGATAGATTTATGGATGTATTTGAGAAAATCAAGTGAATTGGATGGATGAAGTGAAGGATAGAAGAGATGGAGATGAATATGTGTGATTTAGCTGTCTAGTGTGTGTGGAAACTGATCCAAAATGATTCCTCCCGGATTTTGTGGTCAAAACATGTATTTATACCCCATGGAGGCTTCTAGAACACTTAGAAATCATAAAACTAACTTTTGTCAGAACATAGATGGTGTGCAGAACACGGCCATGGGGGTGGCCGTGCTGCGTTTTCTGGTGTCGGAACACGGCCACCCCTTACAGAGCCGTGTTCAGAACACGGCCCATGTAGGTGCAGCGCGTGCAGCGCAGTCTCACCATTTTGCGCATAACTTTCACATTCGATCTCCAATTCGAGTGATTCTTAAGCTCATGCGACCCTTTCTTTCGTGGCTTTCCAACCATGTATAACATGCCCAATTTTGATCTCCATACAAATACAGAAAAATTATACAAGTTGGGCGTGTGTTTTTTAGCTTTGCTTTGGTCGTTCTCCCCCGTTTCACCTCCAAATCGAGTTCTGTTTTTTCCCACATCTCCTTTATCGTGTCTAGAATTCATTTTTACCTGAAAATCACACAAACTACACCAATTTATTAATCCTCTAAATATTTATAAATACAGCACAATTTAAGGCACTTAATCATGAAAATCACACATTTATCATTTCAAAGCACAAATCTCCATATCTTCATATAACACCACCAAATGATTGACTAAAAACATAATAAAATACATAATAAAATACATTAAAATCTAGATGAAAACGACACCGATCAATAGGGCTTGCAGATTTCTCTTGGATCTTGATTTGGTCGTCTTCTCCATTGTTCGTGTTTGGGGACACGTCTATAGATCTCGGTGAAACTTTGGAGTTCCACTATATTCCTTGATACTTTCTTGGAATATCTTATCTCCATTTGGCGGCCTTCCTCCAGATGTTCCTCTTTGGTGTGGTTAGCATGGGCATCCGTCAGTTTCAACCTTCGATCGAGACTATCCCAGAATCGATTGGCGTCTTCGTATTCCTTTTCCGCATATTGTCTATACAGAATATTATAATATTGCTGTATAGAGCTTGTTTCATCATATCCAATAGGTCAGAAGTCCTTGTTGCTCCAACTTTGAACAGGGCTAATAGTTCTACCACTCTCGGATGTCGAACTTTCATTCGAATCCATATATCTTTGAAACTCTCCTCTCGTTAAGTGATATAACTTTATAATAATTTTTCCATTCATAAATAAATAAACCTAGGGCTCTGTTACCATTTTGAAGCGTGAGGAAATGTTGAAAATTCTTGTAGAATATAATGGGTGAATAAGTGGATTAAAATATGTTGAAATATTTTGTAAAAGGCTGTGTGGGTGACAGTATGGGTGAGCATGTAGGTCACCCTCACAAGTTTTGCCAAATATCTCTTATAAGGGCATAGTGGTCCTTTTTTGTCTAAATTTATAGAAAAGATATGAAATTTGAAAAAGTTTGGTATTGATTTTTGACTATGACATTTTGGGTATTTTTGCCTATTTCCCAAATGTGTGAGATTTAATAGTAGGCCCTTTTTTCTTTTTCTTTTTTAATTTTTTTTAGGAGGATGCAGATCAACATGTGTTTTAGAAGATGTAGCCTGTAAGGAGGACTGCTGCTGCATCCAGATTGTAGCCCACCTTATATAGAAAATGCAACACTTTAATTTGTTGTATCACAAATAATTTGCATAAAACTTGAATGACTCTTCTTCAATGAAGTAATTGTATTAAAAATTAAATAAATTATTTATTCTTTCTGTTCCACATTATTTTCACCACAAAAAAAAATTACATCAATTGATAAGCTCAAAAGTTATACTATTAATTTTAAAAATATCATTTCCACCTAACATATATAACATCTACTTTATTTATTAATTAATAATACCACAATGCCTCCAAAATGTCAATAAAATTAGTAAAAAACAAAATTTCTAAGTATGAAAATAACTATGAGAGATAGAGAGCCTCTGTTTCATTTCAATCATTACATATTTTCAATTTAAGTGTCTCATTTCAATTTAGACATTTCCCTTTTTATAGATGAGCCGAGTCTCATGCAAAATAATTAATATATTTTTATGGGGTACACACACTCCACTAATACAACTATTAACTTTACGTTAAAATATTATATTTCTTAACCTACTATACGTTAAAATACTACTCCCTCCATCCTATAATACTTTTCTCACTTTCCTCATTTGTTTGTCCCATAAAATATTTCACCCCCTAAAAAAAGAAACATCACTTTATCCAACAACCTCAAAAGTTACTTTAATTTCAAATTTGCCACTCCTTTTTCACACACGTATTATTATTTTATATTCTTTTTATTACCTAAAAATACTACAATACCCTCCAAAGTCAATAAAGTTGGTCAAAAAGTGCACATTTTTTAAACAACGTGGAACAGTAAACGTGAAAAGTATTATGAGACGAAGAGAGTAATATTCATTAATCTCCATATAAAAAAAAATGTAAGTACTAAAAAAGTTGATATCATGTGCACTTGGTGCACACATACATCTATATGTGCTTAATATATAGTTTTTTTACATTCAATTTTTCATTAAAAAACTAATAGAAATTCGCTAATAAAGTGTATATTTTTTTATTCATCAGAATATATTTTTATTTATAAGTGTATATATTTTTGAGGGTGGATTCACGGGATAATCAGCCATGTTGAAATTGAAAAAAGGGATTACTATTATTTATCAAGCCAAAAATAAGAAGGCAAGACCACCCAACTCAATGCGTAAGCTTTAAAGAGTTGCAATGATACATGGTCCCCTTATATGTCTTTTCTGAATTTGAAATTAATAGAAATAACTGCAAGAAATAATTAACAGAGATGCTGGCAAATTGAGAACCATATGCACATGTTATGTTTGTGTGGTACGGCACTTCTGACCAGATGAATGAACACGCTATTAAATTCCCCAAAATAAGAAACCCATTAAACTTTCACTTTCTGTACATTAGTATGCAATACAGAGACATTAAATTCCTCTAAAATAAAAAATCCATTAAACTTTCACTTTAATGTACATTAAATTGCAATTCGGAAAGAGAAATGTAGAAGATATTAAATCGCAATTGAAGAGTAAACACTGATGTACATCAGTGTGCAATCTGGCTAGAGGAAATAACACGCCAATAAATTCTTTCAAAATAAAAAACCTATTAAACTTTCACTTTACTATACATGTAAATTAGCGTGCAATTCAAAGTAAGAAATAGAAGATAGGGTAGTTCCTGAAATTTCTGCGCGATTGATGTGTACAATGGGTAATGCTGAAAAATAAATTAGGTCTTCTGTATTTATCAGTAATTATATTTAATCAATGTATTTATTAATAATTAAGTTATACAAACGCGTACTTATAAGTAATAATCCAATTTTTTTCTTCACCTACTTTAATTTACTATAAGTAATAATCTAATTTTTTTTTTCATCTACTTTAATTTATCATTAATCGTATGATTAATAGTTAATCACATAAGAAAATTAAACCAATGCTCTAATTATTAATACTTTATTTTAAGGTATAATTTCTCTTTATCTTTCATAGTATCATAAAAAAGAAAAAAGTTACTAAATGACGAATAAACTGAAATTCACAATTTCATTTCGTGTTGAATATTTGATATATATATATATATATATATATATATATATATATATATATATATATATATATATATCACTTTTTTTCCTTTTATATATCTACATATTTGAAAATAATTGTGTATTGATTATTTATTTTGGCAAAGACTTAGAATACAATTGTCCTATCAATTCCAAAATGTATAACCTCCTTCTTTCACTTTTCAGCGTGTGCTTCCCTTTTTTTTTCATTTAAATTGGTCCTATTACTGTTTTTTTTTTCGTTTTTATTTATTTATTTAATTTTAGTAATATAATTGTAATTTTACCTTTTGGTTTAGGATATAATTTATTGGGACAGCACTTTTAATGCCCTATGTGACCTATGCAACATCTTTTTTGCCCTATCCTTTTTAAAACATCTAATTTGCCCTGTTTTTGGTGTATATTCCTAATTTACCCCTGACGCATGTCGTATCTTTCCCTTTTTTTTGAAATCTCGTGATTACTGCCCAGCGGTTAAAAGTACCGCTTTTAATGGCATTGAAATTGGGGAGAGAATCTTTGACCCCTTTATCTCAAAATTTTTGTTATTTACTCCCTGTATCTCTCTCTCTCTTTTCATCGGCACTCATCCCTCCCATACTCTCCCTCTCTCTCTCTCTCAAACTCTCGATTTTTCTGTCGAACACAGCGCTCCATCCGGGCCTCCGGCGTGTCGTTCAATCCATCGTCATCTCCACGTCGAAAATTAGCAGTAGCAAATATGGATAACCAGGTATTCCGTCTTTAGGATTTTAGGGTTTTGTATAATTGCGATTTAGAGTTTGAATTTGGTAACTGTTCTTGTCCCCCGAGGAAGTAGAGTCTGCATTGTATGAATTTGCCGTATCTGTTTGAGTATAATTGGAAATTTTATTGTAATTTGTAGTGTAATTGAACTTGTCGGCATATTTTTCTAATATTTTTTAGCTTGTCCGCCAATTTTTCTAGCTAGTTGAACATGTCCGCCGATAATTGTATGTAAAGTGACGTTGTCCGTCAATATTTTAGTACCATATAGCATGTCCGCCAATTTTTTGGCCCTGTTTGAGCTTGTACGCCGATTTTATGAGTTTTTTGAGCCTGTCCGCCGAGTTTTTGACCATTAGTTAGCATTATTTTGCTATTATTTCTGCTTAAAATAGCTTGTCCGCCGTTTTTGTGCCTTTACTGTGCTAGTCCGCTGCTTTTTCTAGCGTAGTTGAACTTGTCCGCCGATAATTGTATTGAAAGTGACCTTATTCGTCAATATTTATAGTACAATATAGCATGTCCACCAATTTTTTATCACTGTTTGAGCTTGTCCGCCGATTTTATGAGTTTTTTGAGCCTGTCCGCCGAGTTTCTGACCATTAGTTAGCATTATTTTGCCATTATTTCTGCATAAAATAGCTTGTCCGCCGTTTTTGTGCCTTTAATGTGCTTGTCCGTCGATTTTTCTAGTGTATTTGAACTTGTCCGCCGATAATTGTATGTAAAGTGACCTCGTCCGTCAAGATTTGTAGTACAAAATAGCTTGTCCGCCAATTTTTTGGCCCTGTTTGAGCTTGTCCGCCGATTTTATGAGTTATTTGAGCCTGTCCGAGGAGTTTTTGACCATTAGTTAGCATTATTTTGCCATTATTTCTGCATAAAATAGCTTGTCCGCCATTTTTGTGCCTTTAATGTGCTTGTCCGCTGATTTTTCTAGTGTATTTGAACTTGTCTGCCGATAATTGTATGTAAAGTGACCTCATCCGTCAATATTTGTAGTACAAAATAGCTTGTCCGCCAATTTTTTGGCCCTGTTTGAGCTTGTTCGCCGATTTTATGAGGTTTTTGAGCCTGTCCACCGAGTTTCTGACCATTAGTTAGCATTATTTTGGCATTATTTCTGCATAAAATAGCATGTCCGCCGTTTTCGTGCTTTTACTGTGCTTGTCCGCCAATTTTTCTAGCATAGTTGAACTTGTCCGCCGATAATTGTATGTAAATTGACCTCGTTCGTCAATATTTGTAGTACAAAATAGCTTGTCCGCCGTTTTTGTGCCTTTACTGTGCTTGACCTCGTCCATCAATATTTATCGTACGACTCGACACGCCCACACCTATACTCGTGCTCGGTCCGGCCAAATCTACGGGACAATGAATATTGACAGATAGAATTTGTGACCGAAGCAAGTCGGTCCAATAACTGCTCTCCACTGGTGCAGCACTAGTGCAACCATTATCAACTGATTGCTGTGGTATGGCCTTAACTGTGACAAACAACATCGGCTCATCAACCTGCTGATACAACCCCCTTATATCCATATCATCCTTCACCTTATGTTTTGTTATACAACCACCGATGTCCACAAGTGTGTGTATAACATATTTGAAATGATTCAAATCGGCGCAAACTAAACTGTGCACATGCCCAAGAATAAAATCCAACGTCAGCTGATCTGAATTTAAAACTAAGCTCGTCTGTTGGCCACGTACATACTCTAAACCTTGCCACCAGCCGCCCCACCATATACAAAAATTTCTTATTTCAAATCCAACGCCTAAACCTTTCAACAAAACGACAATTAATTGTTATATTGACACAGAATTCATTAAAAATGATACGCCAATTTAGTAGGTACACACAAATTAAGCATTAAATTATCAAGCACACATGAAAGTTAAACATTAAGTCGTACGTACGCGGACAAGCTCAATTAAGGTCCTAAATCGACGAACATGTCTATTATAATCGGAGGACATCATATAATATGCTTAAAAATGGCCAAACATGCTCAATAATGCATTAAAAATCGGCGGACATATTCAAAAACCAGTAACATTTCGGCGAATATGCTCAATTAGGGTCAAATAATCAGTTCACATGCCCAATTACGGTGGGAAAATCGGCGGACATAAACTATTAAGCCCAAATAATCGGCGGACATGCTCAATTAGGGTAAAAATATCGGCGGACATGCTCACTTAAGAAGGAAAAATTGGCGGACAAGACCATTACGGGTGAAAAAATCGGCGGACATGATAAATTAGGGTGAGAAAATCGACGGACAAGACCATTTCGGGTAAAAAATCGGCGGACATGATAAATTAGGGTGAGAAAATAGGCGGACATGCTCATATAGGGTAAAATAATCGGCGGACAGGGTCATATATGGTACAGATTCGGCGGACATGCGCAAATATGGGGAAAACATCGGCGTGCAGGCTCAATATTCGGCGGACAGGCTAAATTTTTGGCGGACAGGATCTACTGGGCAACTACTTTTGGCGGACACGCTAAATTGGGCTACTATTTTTGGCGGACAAGCTGAAATACTGTCAAATAATAGGCGGATATGGACGATAAGTCTCAAATAATGGGTGGACATGCACAATTAACCATGCATATTAGCAAAAAAGTCTACGATGGGTGTATGTAGAGGTATTCATGCATATTACAGCATACTTCACCATTTTCTTTGGCGGACATGGATATATATAACCATTTTACTCAGCGGACATGCGTTTTTGAAACCCTAAAGCCCTAAAAACCCTAAAACATTCAAAGAAAGTAATAAATAAAATTCAATGCAAACAGCGTTCGTATCTTACTCTTGGCTCTAACTATGGATCCGTCGACAAAAACGGTGGGTAAATGCGGGAGCCGATCACCTTTTTATGCTCCAATAATTTATGGATACAGATGAATGAAGTTTGAATTCACTGTGCCCAATTTTTATGTTTGTTGGTGGTGAAGTTATTTGGTTGGTGGGGATAGTTGAGAGTTTAATGTGACAAGAATTTACATAAATGAACTGATTGTGAAAACAGGGCCTTTTCACCCCATTTAATGAAGTGTGTTTAAGTGGAG
Organism: Pogostemon cablin; assembly: GCA_023678885.1. Lineage (NCBI taxonomy): Eukaryota > Viridiplantae > Streptophyta > Magnoliopsida > Lamiales > Lamiaceae > Pogostemon > Pogostemon cablin. The sequence goes on from CM042963.1 coordinate 36,447,851, forward strand.
TGGTAGGTAGTTGCATGTGTTTAATCACATAAATACTACTGCATGTGTTAATTAATAAAAAGCCTATTATAATATAACAATTTAAGGAATTTAAAAATAATTTCGTGCATTTTAAAATTTGGCTTTTGCACTTCATTCAGCTTGTCCGCCGAATTAGGGGTTATATTTTAGTAGACTTATTTATTTATTCTTTAATTAATGTGTCACTTTTAAATAATCAACATATTCCCTGACACATCTATTTTGAATGCAACTGTACTTGTCAACTCATTCCCAATACAAAAAGGTGGACCATCCTTGAGGGTATTCGTGACATTGCATGTATTTTCAGGGCAATTTAGATGTATTACAAAAGGTAGGGCAAAAAAGATGTTGACTTTCCCATATAGGGCAAATTGTGGTATTTCCCTAATTTATTCCTAGGGTTTAGGGTTTAAGGTTTAGAGTATAATTGTAATTTTACCCTTGTTGTTTATGGTATAATTTACTCCTAGAGTTTAGGGTTTAGGTATAATTGTAATTTTATCCTTGTGGTTTAGGGTATAATTTATACTACAAAAAAACTATTTTTTAGCAACGAAATATTCCGTTGGTAAAAGCCTTAATTCCATTGTTAAATTGACTTACCAACGGATTAGCAATAGAATCCGTTGGTAAAATTTCGTTGGTAAAGTGGTGGTTGGTAAATTTTTATCAAAGAAAAATCAATTCCGTTGGTAATCCATTGCTAATAATTCTGTTGGTAATTTATATAATGATTCCCTTGCTAATCCGTTGGTAATTAGCAACGGATTGAATTCCGTTGCTAAAATAGAGAATAAATACGTTGGTATTCCGTTGCTAAAACAAAAATGTCATTTTTGTTGCTAATCCATTGGTAATTACCAACGGATTGAATTTCGTTGGTAAATTCGGTTGCTAAAAAATACTTTTTTTGTAGTGTTATCTCTAGGGTTTAGGGTTTAGGATATAACTGTAATTTTACCTGTGTGGTTTAGGGTATAATTTATCCATAGGGATTAGGGTTTAGAGTATAATAGTAATTTAAATAAAATAAATTTAAAAATAAAATAAAAAATAACATTAATAAAGAAGCAAAAATTAATTAAAAAGAGTAGGGATCAAGGGTGTATCAATTAAATTGGTACCATGATTATACTATAGTCCCTTATTTTAGTTTGAACACCAAATGAATGGAATTGGAAATCTCACAAAACGAGTTATAGAGAATGATAAAATAATTATAGCGGGCAAGCTATATACTGTTTAAATGTTTTCAGTGATTTATTAACTAATATAAGCCCATTTTTAGTTAATGCGCCAAAATAATTTTTACCCTACAAATGTTACTGTTTGTTTGTTTTGTCTTTTTTGTTTTTTTTTCTTTTCTTTTTTTCACTTACATTATCTTTTTTATGATAAATTAGATTTTTCCACCAAAGGAATTATATTAGGATTATTTTTTTTAAAATTTAAATTATTATTTTTGTATTAGTTATATTATATATATATATTTATATTTATATATTTTATAAATAAACTGTGAATTATTTAGAGTATATACTTATAATATATAAATATAAGTTTATTTATTTTTAAACATAACGTACGTAGAGAGAAAAAAAATTAAAAATATAAATAGAATTTCAAGTTTATTTTTATATATGTATAGATATTGTTATTTTTATTTATTATGTTTTATGTCTTTTTCCATTTTATCATCTTTTTAATTTTAAATTGTACTCTCTCCATCCCACCGAAATGTTTCCATTTTATTATATTGGGTGTCCATTCAAAGGTTCTCATTTTCTCTTTTAAGTAAAAAAGGCCCCATATATGGCGCATAGAGCTGTTAAACGAAATGAGCTGCTTGAGAGCTCGGCTCGGCTCGGCTAGTTAAAACTTGAGCTCGGATCGGCTCGTGACTACTCGAGCTCGAGTTCGAGCTCGCCCTTATGCTCGATTCCTTAACGAGCCGAGCTCGACTCAGCTCGTTTAGGCTCGATAACAATAATAGTAATTAATAATTAATATTAATAATAATAAATATTATTTAATTAAATTACATTAATTGTTATTAAATATAATAAAAATTAATTAAATAAAGCTCGATAGGCTCGATAAAGCTTGAAAAAGTCGACTAGTTTTGCTTAACGAGTCGAACTGAGATCGAGCTTGAGAATTACTCGTTCGAGCTCGTATATAGCTCGTTTCCTAATCGAGCCGAGCTCGAGCTCGGCTCGATAACTACTTGAGCCGAGCTCGAGTATGTGATACTCGGGCTCGCTCGCCTCGTTTAACAGGCCTAATGGTGCACCACTCACTACTAATACAACTACCCGCTACACATAAAATAATAATACTTCTTAATCCACGTGCAAAAAAAATGATGACCTTTCACCGGGACGGAGGGAGTATGATTTAATTTGAACATTTCTTTTTAATCTTATAAAATCATTTTTCTGATACAAATTAAAAATAAAAATTATTTTAACAAAAACTGGTATTTGTCTAACTATTATTATCATGACGGATTATAAAAGTTAAAATTTTTTATAATCAGATCTTCTTCTCCATTTTCGTGCATCATCTTTTATATCACTCATTAAGAGATTGACACGTAAGAGAAAAAATAAATTCAACTATTGCCCCTAGGGTTTAAGCTTTAGGGTATAGTTTCTCTCTCTCCTACGTGTCTTCCATCTAACGATATGGTCCAGGAGATGATGTATCAAAATGACACAGAGAATTCGAGGCGGCGAACAATTTATATGACCAATGAAAAATAGTAATTTACTTATATTAAAATGTAATAGTTGATCATCAATAAATAATACTATGTGTCCAATTTTTATGAACAAATGAATTAAATGTAATAACATCTTTAATGAAAAATGTACTCCTTCCGTCCCGCCGAGAGGTCCCCATTTTACTATATTGGGTGTCCCATTCAAAGGTTCACATCCTTTTTAATAAAAAATGCCCAAAACTATCCATTACATCACTCTAATACAACTACTCAATATACATAAAATAATATTACTCCTTATTCTACGTACAAAAAGAAAAACGACCACCTTTGCCCGGAACGGAGGGAGTATATGAGAAAAGAGTTGGTCTCTTGTGTCCCAAGTGCAATAAGTGTGTAAGGGTACAATATTTATTCTAAAGGGTATACACTTTCATTAATTTTTTTTGAAGAAATAAAAGGTACACCTATTTATACTTAAAGGTATACCCATTTAATATTAAATGGTATTTTGGTGTACTGTGTCCTGGGCACACAAGTTTTAGCCTATATATGAGTATATATATATTTTAAATAAAATAATACCTAATTTAAGAAAGTTGATATCCGTCCAATTAAATTATGAATGAGTTTTCTGTGAATTCCATATAGATCATCAACAATTCACCAAGCAATGTTTTTGCAAAATTATTCTTTGATATTTAGAAATTATTTTTTAGAGAAATGATCTATTACTTTTCCAAATAAAAAGTATTACACATCTTAATAAAAATATAAAAAATTATAACATATAAAAATTTAAAAAATAATATTTTACATTTGAAAATTTAATAATTTTACAATAATGTAGCTAGTACCATTACAAAAGACAAAGTCTTGGATGCAATTGGGTTTGAGTGAGGCTCTTGTGCCCTCGGGGTGACACCGTGCACCTTTAAAATTTAGTATTATGGGTGATGAGAGTGATAATTCACGTATTGTAAGCTTCGATTTATGTGAAAATTGAGTACGATTTGCTTTATTATTAAGACGAATCGGGTGTTTATGGAAAAGCCACGAATCAGATGCTACTAAGGCTATTTGAGTATATTTGAACAGGAAAACAGGTCTTAAGTGCTCGAAATTGGAAAGTACAATTTTTGAGATGATTTCCGTAGCTTTGCTCGACCTAGAGAAGTTGCTCGACCAGTATTGGCTAGGTTGAACAAGGGTGATAAGTCGAACGGGGGGCATTTCAACTTACAGGTCATTCGACTAAGGATGCCCGTTCGACCAAATGAAGCCAAGTCGAACGAGGAAGGTCAAGTCGAACAGGAAGCAGAGACAAAGTTCAGATTACAGACATGTTGTTAGACCAGCATTCGACCAAGAGGTTCCGTTCGACCAATTCTAGTTTGGTCGAACGACGACGTATCAGCTCCGAAAAGTCAAGATTTTCACCTCCAGTGCTTGCATGTGCGTGTTTTCGACGAAAAAGCGCAGTAAAGGTCCATGAGGAGAAGTAATAAGTATAAAAAAGGGTGCCAATCACACCAAAAAGAGAGTTAGATTCCACATCCATCCTACACCACATCCAAATCCTAACTCCATTTGCAAGAGCAGGAGCAGTAGAGAGAGATTCGTGCGGCAAATCAAGTGAGAACCAAGTGAAGATTCAAGACAGAGCAAGAAGCGACGGCGCCCACATCTAGGGTTTACTTCGTAACTTAATATATATTGTAATTTTCAAGACTATGGGTAAGATCTATCCAATCACCATGAACGTTCTTCGAAGCGTCATGGGCTAGAACCACTTTGGTAGTTCTAGGGTTATGAAGGTTTTTATCTAGTTAATTGAACTTGCGTGTGTATACTCCGTACAACACTACTTGTAGTGTCCGTTTACTTTTTGCACGTGGATTAAGGAATATTATTATTATATGTAAAGTGGGTAGTTGTATTAGAGGGAAGTGGTGGGTCATATTGTGTACTTTTTTACTAAATAGGGAAAATGGATACCTTTGAACCGAACGATAAAAATAGTAAAATGGACACCTTACAAGCGGACGGAGAGAGTATAATATTAATATCATACTCCCTCCGTTCCGCCCAAAGAGTACATTTTGCTTTTTGCACGTGGATTAAGGAGTATTATTATTTAATGTGTAGTGGGTAGTTGTATTAGTGGGAGTGTGAGTCCTATATTTTAATTGTATTAGTGGATGTGTGTGGGATCCATGTGTATAAAAAATGAAAGAGGACCCTCTGGGTGGGACGCCCAAAATGAAAAGAATCAACCCTTTAGGTGGGATGGAGGGAGTACATTTTATTCCATTAAATCACTAAAAAGTTGGGAAACATAACAAGGAAGGAATGAAACAAACACATAAACACAAAGTGGTGCATGCATGTTTACTATCGGTTCGATTCTCATGTTACATTTTGATGTTATATCTCTTGCACCGTTGGATAATTGACAAGTATAATATAATAAAACATACTTCCTCCGTCCCACACCAAGGGTGCATTTTGTTTTTTTGTACGTAGATTAAGGAGTTTTATTATTTAATGTGTAGTGGGTAGTTGTATTAGTGGGAGTGTGGACCCCATGTTTTAATTGTATTAGTGGGTGAGTGTGGGACCCATGTGTATAAAAAAGGAAATGGAACCCTTTGGGTGTGACGATCAAAATAGAAAAAAGAGACCCTTGGTGCGGGACGGAGGGAGTATATCCTAAAAGGAAAGCTTAAACCCTAGGGGCAATGGTTGAGATTTTCTTTCCCATACACATATTACTCATTTAACGCGTGTAATAGAAAATGTAATACCAAATATAACAGAACATCTTTGATCGTTTACGACATTAATATAAGCAATAGTAGCACTCCATAAAGTTGAGTTAATGCACTTTTATTCCATAGCTCATGCCAAAGTCAATTTTTGTTCCAAATTTTTAAAAATTTTCAATTTAGTTCATAGTTATTTCAAAATTTTTGATTTCGTCCCAAAATTATTTTTTTGTCGTAAATCGTTTCATAATTCCTGAAAATTTTTCAAAATCATCCCAAATTTGGGATGGTTTTGAAAAAATTTTATGAGTTAATTTTGAAAAATATTCAGGAGTTATGGAACGATTTGAAACGAAAAATTAATTAAGGAACGAAATCTAAAATTTTGAAATAGCAACGGAACTAAACCAAAAATTTGAAGTAATTTGAACTGAAAATCAAATTTGGCAAAAGGCAAAGTTGCCCATAAAGTTAGTTGAATTGGTAGAAGAGATTGTGAAAGAGGTTGATATGTTGTTTGTGCAATGTGATTGCGTAGAGTAAGCCCCCCTCTTCATCTGGATTTTGCATCAGAAAGCTTTTGCCTTCAAATGGAGGTGCTCCGGGTCCGATGTAAACGGGCTTTCCCCACCCGAAATCTACTTCGTAGGCTGGCAGGCGGGTCCAGCTGGTAATCTGCAGATTAGGGCATTTGGTGGTGTGAGGGCCGCGCGCCTTGGCACACACATCCCCCTGCAACTCCAAGTAATCAACCGCCGACCTCAAGTACTCATCGTCCATTCGGGCAATCGCCGAGTGAACCAAACCCACCGCATAACTCAACGGATTCGAAGCTAGTTCGCCGCACGTGGAAACCGGCGTGGCAAAGAATAAGACGTTACCGAAGAAGCCGGGAGGAAGCGGCGGCTGCAGCCTGTTCCGGGCTTCGACCGGGATATTGAACTTGGTTTTCTGATGTGCGGGCAGGCCACGTGCCCTGCACACGCACCGCCACACGTGGCCTGCCAGCACCTCGTATGAACTGTACTTGTTGTTGCATTCCGCCTTGAGGGTTTTCAGCTGATCTGACGTGATCTTCAGTACTGAATAAGCTGTTTCTGTTTCGGAGTCGGGAGTAAGCTCCAACTGTGGTGGGGGCTGGAACTCCACGTGAGGGAAGATAGGGCGTGGAGGATTGCGTCCGGACAGGAGAGTACGGTCGAAGAAAGGAGGAATTTTGTTGGTCTTGCCTCGAGCTATGCCCGACCAGGAATTTTTAAAATGGAGAGCAGAAATTCCGTCGCATAAGTGATGCTCGTTGGCAATGCCCAGGCAAACTCCACCACATTGAAAACGACTTAACTGCACCATTCATTAGAATATAGAATATTCAATATTATTTGTAGGCAATTAAATTTTATTACCTAAATAAATAAAAATGCAAAGGAGAATATATTAAATATTGATTAAATATTTATTTATTAAGAAATTTAAATAAATTAATTCTTGAAATAAATAAATAAATAATTGATAATTAATATAATTATTTGAGCCCAAATTCAAGTCAAGTGGGTTCAATTCAAGTCAAGTGGGCTCAATTCAAATCAAGAGGGCCTGACCCAAATCAGTAAACCCAAGAAATAAATCATGTGAGCCTGACCCAAATCAATAAGCCCAGGAAATAAATCATGTGGGCCTGATTCAAGTCAAACAAGCCCAGTAAATCAAATCCAGCAGGTCTAATTAAATCAATAGACCCAAGTCAAAATCAGCAGGCTTATTTAAATTAAATAGGCCTATATCCAGTCCAGCAGGCTTAATTAAAGGAGAAAAGCCCAACATATCTTTTAAAGGAGAAAATATCTCTCAAGTGGTTATTTTCTCTACCTATAAATAAGGATCTTCAGTCCTCATTCCATTCACTCTGAAAATCTTGAAGACCTGAAGAACTCTGAAGATTCAAGTAAAAATCAAGTCAAGATCAAGATCCGGTCAAGTGAAGTTCAAGTCAAGACCAAGTTCAAGTTCAAGATCAAGATCAAGTCGAAGAACACTCAAGATCTTCAAATCGAGTTCAAGTCATCTTCAAGTCAAGGACAGCCTCCGATCAAAGACCAAGGTGCTAAGCCTCTTTGATCCGACGTTCTTCATATCAAATTTATCCATCTGTCTCCGTGAAGTCAACGCCCTACCAAATTGAGTGTCGTACTTCACAATAAATCTTCAAGTTAACGTTTGATCCGAACAAAGGCTCGACTTCTCCGGATAAACGTTTTAAAGCTTCAAGTCAACCCCGAGCTCGGACAAGCTTCATCCGAAGATCCGGCTCCAAAAGTTGAAGAAGTCAAGAAATCAACTCAAGAGAGGAATCAGAGGATAAATAGAAGCTGTTTACTGAAATTCTCAACTTCAATCCATCTTGGATTTTCATTGTAATTTCTTTTGTATTTATTATTTTATAAATACGAAATTTGTTGTTACATTATTGTTTTTATTTTCTAAACCCTAAAAACAAAAAGAATATAACCTGTAGCAGCAGGAGTGGAAAGGTTGAAATTCCTTGAGAATAATCCACGACGGGGATGAGGCGGAGCCCTGGTTTGGGGGCGAAATCACCGAGATCATTGAGGCTGCCGTCGCACTCAGCCTCCACGTACAAAACCCCCTCGTCGTTGCAGTCGATCTCCAACCGATTACTTTCCCCCTTCTTCAGCCTACCGGCATAGGGGTAGAACTCAACCAGGACGCGGCTCAGCGCCTCCTTGAGCACTGTCGTGTCGAAGAAGTCGACGGAAGTACCGTCGGAGCGATAGAAGTAGAGGGCTTGGGTGTGGTAGTAGGTGGGAAATAACAAGTCCACGTTGGAGAGCCAGATTGTGCCACCTGGCGTGTCGGCCATTGGCTTTACCATAGTCGAGCTCTTCACAGTGATCTTCATCCCTGTCATTTGTGAATGGAGAAAGAGAGATATGAGAGAGAGAGAGAGAGATCAAGAGCGCTCAATTTAAGATGATCAGAATAGGGTAAGTATAAGGCATTGGTGGGAAGACATTGACAGGTTTTATTACAAATTAATGAAATTTCGTATATCATCTTTTATTATTCTTAAAATAATTGACACATGGAAAGAAATCTAGTATTTTATGATTTAAACTTACTGTAAACAAATCTAACTATTGTTTTAGGATTTAAACTTACTGTTTTAGGTAATAGTTTCCTCTTTTATCTAATGTGTCATTTATTTCATGATCTGACGAAGAAAATATTACACTAAATAATGACAAAGGGAGTATTTAAATATAAAGTTGGAGTTGGGACGGAAGGATTATATAAAAAGATAACATATGGGTCATGCTATAAAATTTCTATTATTATTTAATTTACTTTTTAATACTTTTTTATTTCGGATTCAAATTATATAAATCTAATTCGATATTAAAAGATATGCACACATATAAAATTACTCTTTAAAATATAAACTATTATTTATATGAATAAAATATATTACTCCTTTCGTCTCGGCGTAAGAGGGTCATTTATTTTTTTGCACGTAGATTAATAAGTATTATTATTATTTAATGTGTAGTGGGTAGTTGTATTAGTGGGAGTGTGGGTCCGATATTTTAATTGTATTAGAGGGGGTGTATGTGTCCCATGTGTGTAAAAAAGGAAATGAGACTCTTTTGGTGAGACGATCAAAATGAAAAAATGACACTCTTAGCCTGGGACGGAGGGAGTATATATCTTAAAATGAATATAAAAAAGCACAATATATCAGAATTTGAAGAATAATACTTTTTATTTAGATATGTAATAGTTTAAAGATATAAACTACTCCCTCTGTCCCGTCCAAACGTCACCGGTTGTTTTTTGTGCGTAGATTAAGGAGTATTATTATTTTATGTGTAGTGTGTAGTTGTATTAATAGTGAGTGGTGAGACACATGTGGTACCTTTTTACTAAAAATGAAAAATAGAGACATTTAGATGGGACACCCAATATAATAAAATGGGGACCTTTCGATGGGACGGAAGGACTATTATATATTTGAATAAAAAATATTATATATTTTAAAATGAATATAAAAAAGAACAACATATCAGAATTTAAATAATAATACTTTTTATTTAGATACTCCATGTAATAGTTTAAAGAGTTATTTTTCATTTAAAAGAATAATTTCGATAAAAATTAAGGTGGAAAATGATCAAATTTTTTACTCTATTAATATAGAGTATATTATTATTACATATTCCTACATTTCTTCAAGAATTTCAGGCCACCATCTGCTGTCTTATTTAATACTTTCATCCGATCAGTACGGTCCCCCTGCTCCTGCAAATTATTACATACTCTCTCAATTCCGGGTTAACGTTGATTTTTGCTTTTTACACGGAGATTAAGAGATATAATATTTTAATGTGTTGTGAGATAAGAAAAATAATATTTAATGTAAAGTTAGTAGTGATATTAGTATTATGTATGGGCCCTACATAAAATAATTAATTATTTTGTGTGGGTCAACATGACAAAAAAGAAAATATAAATATTAACTTGAGACAATCCAAAATGAAAAACGTAAATCTTAATGCGGGATGGAGGGAGTATAATATTTCTTCAAAAATTTTCAGCCATCATTAAATCTATTATATATCATTGATCAAGGACGTCCCTTGGTCCCACATGAGTTTAATCGAACCAGTCGAGTCGAACACTATTGGGCTTGAGTATCGTTTGTTAAGGAATAATCGAACTCGAGTCTGAGTTCTAACTCGTCGAGAAAAAAATATATCAAATTCGAGCTTGAACTGAGACTGTTTGTTAAGGTTCGCGAACGTATTCCCGAACACGTCAAATAATTTTTTCATCAATAAGTTTTTCATGAATATATAAATATTTTTGTTCGTAGGATATTAAAAGAGCATTTCGTTAATGAACATCTAATATTATTCATAAATATTACAAACCAACAAAAGATAATAATACATTTTAAACATTTAATAATCACTTAAACTATATATTATCATATTTGTATTTTTTAATATAAATATTTAATTATTAAATTATAACAAATAAATAATACTCCCTCCGTCCCAACTTCAACTTTACACTTTTTGTTTTGGTACGTCCCAAATTTAACTTCACATTTTCATAAAAGCAAAAAAAAAAACTAATATCCCTCTAACATACTTTAATTTCAAATTTGTCATCACCTTTTTAATACGCATAACTGTTGGCGTTTGATCGTTTGGTTAGCGTGAACCGTTAGGGTTCCATGTAAACTAGATCAATGGAAGCAATAAATCAAAGTCTACATTACCTTTCACCAGGGTATGTTGTTGAAGAACTGCAGAGAAAAACCTCTTGATCTTCTGCTGTACTCCCCAAGTTCAATCCTGACGTCGTGTGGGCGACGATCTTCAGGATCTTCTCAATCAGCTTCTCTCTTTGTGTTTCACGCCAAAAAAGGCGCACACTTAGGGTTCCAGGAAGTTGAGATGACTTATATAGGCTACAGCAGGGCCCAGGAGGAGAAATTAGAGTTGGACCTCCATTGGGCTTAAGTATCCAAGCTTAGCCTAAAGCTTATACTTAAGTCCAATAATAATAATATAGTCCACTAAAATATTATTACTGCACTGTCGCTCCAATTCCATAATTACGTTATGGGCTCTTATTATGAGCCCGACAGTCTCCCCATGTTTAAGATATACAATGTCCATTAATTAATTAAGTTACTGACAACTCAAATTAATTAATATCTCATCCGAGAGTAGTACCACTCAACCTTATTATCATGCCTAAATTAATTCACTTGGAAGATTTACATGATAATCAAGGGGACATCATCAACTTATGTCGGACACGGATTCCTTCTACAATCAACAGTACACCATAGAGACAACACTACTTCCCAACTCATCGAGTTTGTTGATTTAATATATGTAAATCTCACCCATTGATGAATTAAAGAAATATATACTGCCTTACGTGTCGAGGTTATTGTATAGGGCTTAAGAGCACGAACATCCATAATAATTGAGATCAAGTTCTCCTATATAGACAGTACAAGTCGAACGATCTCAAGCGGTCCTGCTCAATACACATAAAACGTACTAATGTGATTCTATAGTCAAGGAAAACTAATACCAAATCACACTACAACCATCCCGATAGATAGTCCCCGTCTATCTCGGTTGTGAGCATCTGTATATACTTTATAAGGAAATCGATAATATGATCTTCCACATATTGTCGCACAACATACTATCTACAGTATAAAGTAAATGGACTTTTACACAAACATATAAATAAATTATAATATGCAAAATGTTTGATCATATGATTCTCATTTCAAATAAATTGTTAAAACATTATTTCATACAAAAGCCAAACTTTTAGTATACAATCTAACAATCTCCCACTTATACTAAAAGACTACGCTGTCATATCTGCTGACATGCATCTAATCCCCATTCCTTCTACATGCCCATCGAATGCTTTCGCTGGAAGGCTCTTAGTAAAAGAATCAGCCAGGTTATCCTCCGATGCGAATTAGCGACAACGACCTCTCTTTTTTTAATGATGTCTCATATCAGGTAGTACTTGCGCTCAATGTATTTACTCGCCTTATGGGCTCGTGGTTCCTTCGAGTTTGCTACTGCACCACTGTTATCACAATAAATTGTGATTGTTTTGGGCAAACTAGGAATCACATCCAAGTCCATTAAGAAGTTCCTAAGCCATACTGCTTCTTTAGCTGCCTCAGAGGCTGCTACATATTCAGCTTCCATGGTGGAGTTCGCAATATATTTCTGCTTTACTCTCCTCTATATTATGGCTCTTCCTCCAAGAGTAAACACATAACCCGAGGTGGATTTACTAGCATTCCTATCTGACTGGAAATCCGAATTAGTATAACCCAAAGGTAACAAAGTATCTGCCCAATAAACCAGCACATAATCCCTAGTCCTTCGCAGGTACTTCAAAATATGCTTTGCCGCAGTCCAATGCCCTTGTCCTGGATTACTTTGATACCTACTGACCATGCCCACGACATAACAGATATCCGATCTCGTACATAGCATAGCTTACATGAGGCTCTCTACTGCCGAAGCATAAGGTACTAGCTTCATTTCCTCTATTTCTTGTTGTGTCTTTGGACACATATCCTTAGATAGAGGTATTCCATGTCTGAAAGGTAGAAAATCTTTCTTGGAATCTTGCATGCTAAAACGAGCCAGGATTGTATTAATGTATGAAGCTTGGGATAAGTACAATATTCTTTTCTTGCGATTCCTTATTAATTTGATCCCTAGAATGTGTTCGGCTTCTCCTAAGTCCTTCATTTCAAACTGCTTGGACAATCATACTCTTACCCCCGACAATACTTTTACATTGTTTTCAATGAGTAGAATATCTTCCACGTAGAATACAAGAAAAACCACTACGTTTCCGTCACACTTCTTGTACATACATGATTTATTCGGACATTGAATAAATCCATATGACTGGATTACTTCATCAAAACGGATGTTCCATGATCTTGAAGCTTGTTTCAATCCATAAATGGACCTATTAAGCTTACACACAAGATGCTCTTCGCCCTTTGTAATGAATCTTTCTGGTTGCTTCATGTAGATATTTTCCTCAAGACTTCCATTTAGGAAAGCTGTCTTTACATCCATTTGCCATACCTCATAATCCATATGAGCAGCAATAGACAAAAAAATCCGGATTGACTTAAGCATGGCCACAGGCGAGAAGGTTTCCTCATAATCGATTCTTTCTTTCTGAGTATATCCTTTAGCAACAAGTCTTGCTTTAAAGGTTTCCACCTTACCATCAGATCTTCTTTTTCTTTTATAGACCCACTTGCATCCAATAGCTTTTACACCATCGGGTGGTTCTATAAGCTTCCAGACTTGATTAGAATACATGGATTCTATTTCAGATTGCATTGCCTTTTGCCATGATGGAGCATCTTTATCTTGCAGTGCTTCGCTATAATTCCATGGGTCGATTTCATGTTCACCCGGGACCAAGTAGGATGACTCTCCCAATCCCATGAATCTATTCGGTTGTCTCACAACCCTCCCACTATGACGAAGCTCTGAAGGCAATTGTGTATCATGTGTGATACGCGGTGCAGTGTCCTGTGGTATATCCTCTTGTACAGTTGGTATTATATTTGGTGTTTCCTCTCTTACTTCATCTAGAACAATTTTACTCATGGGTTTATAGTTCATTACATAATCCTCTTCCAAAAATTTGGCGTTCGTGCTAACGATCACTTTTTGGTCCTTAGGACTATAAAATAAACCACCCATCGTTCCTTTAGGATACCCTACAAACAGAAAACATCCGTATGTGATTCTAACTTATCAGCATCCGGCTTCAACACATGTGCCGGAGCACCCTAAATTCGAAAGTGTTTGAGACTAGGCTTTCGCTTGGTCCACAATTCGATGGGTGTGGAGGCTACTGATTTAGAAGGTACTAAATTCAGGATGTAAATCGCTGTATCTAAGGCATATCCTCAAAATGAGCTTGGTAATTCTGAATAACTCATCATTGATCTTACCATTTCCATAAGAGTCCTATTCCTTTTTTCTATTACACCATTCTATTGGTGTGTGCCTGATGCAGACAATTGGGATTCTATCCCTTCCGCCGATAAATAATTCCTAAACTCTCCCAAGAGGTATTCGCCACCATGATTAGATCGTAGTGTCTTAATATATTTTCTAAGTTGCTTTTTCACATCAGCCTTGTACGTACTCTTTGAATTTATCAAAGCACTCAGACTTGTGGCGCATCAAATAAATATATCCGTATCTAGAATAATCGTCAATAAAAGTGACGATATATTCATAACCCCCTCTTGCCTGGACAGATATAAGACCACATAAATCAGAATAAACCAATTCCAATAGATCTTTGGCTCTATACCCTTTTGCCTTAAAAGGCGTTTTGGTCATTTTTCATTCCAAGCAGGATTCGCAAGTTGGATAATTTTTCACAACTAATGAACTCAGAGGTCCATCAGCTATCAACCTTTGAATCCTACTCAAGTTAATATGACCCAGTCTTAAATGCCAAAGGTATGTTTGGTTCATTTTCGAAGGTTTTTTTCTCTTATTAGTAGATGTATTATTCAATTCAATTTATTGCACTGTGGGAGAAATTGGATTAAGAGTATATAAATTATCTATCAATGCACCATCACAGATTATAATTCTATTTTTCCTTATAACAATCTTGTTATTAAAAGAAACAGAATATCCATCCAAAAACAATTTAGAAACCGAAATTAAATTCTTTCTAAAATGAGGTACATAAAGACAATTCCTCAAAATAAGAGTTTTATTCTTATTGAAAAATAAATAGACGTCTTCCACTGCAACAGCCGCTACTATTGTAGCATTCCCCATGAGTATTGTAATATTCCCATCACTAAGCTATCGGGTTTGATGGAACCCCTGCAAAGAATTGCAGACATAGTCAGTGGCTCCCGTATCTACACACCATGTGTCAGCAGATACAGCTGCTAAATATGATTCAACAACTAGTATATAAGACTTACCATTCTTGTTCCCCTTCAGAAGAGGGCAGTCAGCCTTGTAGTGTCCTGGCTGCTTGCATTTGAAGCACTTACCTCTAGGCTTCTTGACCGTACCAGCCTTTGTTTTCACTTGGTTCACCGGTGCTGAATTTCCTTGCTTCTTCTTATTCCTACCACCTTTCGGCCTAGGATGTGCAGCATTTTCCGCAACATGAACCTGAGGAGCTCTACGAAACAGTTCTTCCGCCGCCACAAGTTCAGTCAGAAGTTCTGCCAACATGTACAAATGTTTGTTCATACCGTAGTTCAGGCGAAACTGCTCAAAACTCCTAGGCAAGCTTTGGAGTTTGATATCGACCTGGGTTTCCCCATCAATTTCAGCTCCAAGAACTTCCAACTCATTGAGTTGGCCCATCATCCTAAGGACATGCTCCTTTACGGAAGTGCCCTCAGCCATTTTTATGTTCATCAGAACAGACATGCCCTTCGACCTAGCAGGACGACTCTGATGCCCGAAGAGTTCCCTAAGATTATGCATCATATCATAGACGGTGTTCATAGCTTGATGCTGAGTCTGAAGCACATTTGACATAGAAGCCAAAATATAGCACTTAGCCATCCTATCAGCTTTGACCCACCTATTATAAGCAACTCTTTGCTCTTCGGTAGAGGCATCAGTAGGTGCCGGAGGACATTTCTCAGTGAGAACAAAGATATAATCTTCAGAAGTTAAAACAATATCCATGTTTTGTTTCCAGTCAACATAATTAGTGCCAGTAAGTTTGTGTTCTTTAAGTATAACAGAAAGTGAGTTGAGTGCCATTTGAAAATCCTGAGAATCATAAATAATAAACAGATTAAACACTTCGAATTTATCAATTTATATTGATTCCCTCAAAATAATATAAAATAAAATTCACCAACATCTCAAGCACCGTGAATTTGCATGCCACGTTAGGGTGGATGTATACAAACCCGAACATTTACAAGAGAAGGTTTTACCCTTTAATTTCATTCGTCAACATGACTTTATGACAAAATAATTAATAGTCGGTTTCTCTTTAGCCATGTAAATAACAGCAGTGACTCCGTTGGGGAGGATACTTATTATTTACACCTAAGTGTACACCATTACTTGATTCCAAGTCCGCTGCATAAGCTTGTGTGCCTTACTATTGGAGAAGTACACACGCGCTCGGATAACTTCCTACAACCACCATAAAGAAGTTTGTACCAGTAATCCGTGAATAAATTCATCCGTTATGGAGGAAGGCACTATAGCCAACGCGCAAGTTCTTCACATCACTTAACCAATAATGGAGGCCGCGTGAATAATTTACCATTCCTCTCTCCCACTTAGTTATTTAATACCGAGGGTTTTTAACATGCATATAATATTCCAATAATAAAATACATATCCTAGCATGCTTTTATTTTAAGTAATTTAAAAAAATAAATCACATAGAACATATCCTCATATATAATAATAATCGTCAAATTAAAACAATTAAAGCAGTTATATATCACGAAATAAGTGCATAAATGGTTGAATCAAGCAAATGGGTCTAGCTGGCCCAAAAACAATAATTGCATAATACACGTGCAAGGCACAAACCAAGTCATGCCCATTGCCATACCCCGCTAACATGCTGGCATGATAAATACACAACATTGCCTTGTTCCCCACGCTAAACGCCGTGTTCTTCCTTGCCTCGACCCCTCACGGCCAGACGCTTCCCAGTCATGCCGGTAGCATCAACAGTTCGTGCCGTCGATTGACTGAAGATGCCCAGTAACCACCGCACGACTCGGTGCCGGCTGCTTTCGGCAGTCGTGTCACCGACTGAACAGTCGATGCCTCAAGCTGCACCCTGGTTCTATTCGTCTCTTTCTTGTTATGCACGACTGATCCCCGATGCCCTGTGCTTGATGGCATGGCCAGTATCGTCCGACAGCCATCAAGCCACAGCCGATCGACTTCAGCCACGCCTGCCGCAAATCGCTAAAACACGGCAGACAGTGCAAGGAGAACTGGACCCGAGCGGAGGAGGCATCAGTCCCGCCTTGGCTGTAGAAAAACTCGCCCAGAACCTGTCTCGGACTCAACCAGAAACTGCTCAGAAACTCACCAGTCTACTTCGACTCGCCGTCTGGTTTTGCATCGGTGGCTCACACGCGAAGCCACGCCATCACGCTATCATACACCAGACTTCGCTGTTGCACCGATCAGCGGCAGTGGTAATAGACCCGCCCGGAACAGTCATGGTCCCACCCAAAACTTGCAGGGACTCATCCAAAATTATCAGTCCAGGTCAGACGCCGCCCGTCGTCTGTTCAGTCACCACCTGTCGGCGCCCAAACTGGCTGAAAACACCACGTTGTTACAGCCCTTCACAGCGTGCGACAATCACCTATCGGCAGCGTCTTCACTCGCCGAGAGTATTACCAGCCACATCAAGTCCATGCGGCCGCTGCCTCGCGCCGACAACGTCCCTCCATGCACGCGTAGCAACGTGCGCTCTCACACCAGGCGCCATCGTGTTGCTTTCGGTCAGTCATCGTCAGTCCATGATCATTGTTGCTGCCACCAATCGCTCTCACCAGACGCCTCCATCAACTGTCCAGCCTAGCACACCAAGCTCCAGCCCCGTCGCGATCGCGCGACAGCAAGTAAGCCCTCCAGCATGCTGGTTGCCACTTTCAGTCCAGCCGTGTGTGTGTGTCGTTCGGTGTTAAATTATCAATGATTACACGCCAATTACATCGACAAAGCACATAGGATTTATGGATAATTCACACACATACCAAACCTAATCTTATGCTTTTTATATGACAATTAACACACATATGCCACATACCTTAACCTAACATGTAACGTTTCACTACAAAACCGAAACTCTGATACCAATTGTTGGCGTTTGATTATTTGGTTAGCATGAACTGTTAGGATTCCATGTAAACTAGATCAGTGGAAGCAATAAATCAAAGTCTACATTACCTTTCACCAGGGTATGTTGTTGAAGAACAGCAGAGAACAACCTCTTGATCTTCTGCTGTATTCCCCAAGTTCAATCCTGACGTCGTGTGGGGGACGATCTTAAGGATCTTCTCAATCTGCTTCTCTCCTTGTGTTTCACGTCAAAATAGGTGCACACTTAGGGTTCCAGGAAGTTGAGATGACTTATATATGGGCTACAGCATGGACTAGGAGGAGAAATTAGAGTTGGGCCTCCATTGGGCTTAAGTATCCAAGTTTAGCCCAAAGCTTATACTTAAGTCCAATAATAATAATATAGTCTACTAAATATTATTACTGCACTGCCTCTCCAATCC
Source organism: Pogostemon cablin (assembly GCA_023678885.1). Taxonomy (NCBI): domain Eukaryota; kingdom Viridiplantae; phylum Streptophyta; class Magnoliopsida; order Lamiales; family Lamiaceae; genus Pogostemon; species Pogostemon cablin. The sequence goes on from CM042963.1 coordinate 36,466,245, forward strand.
CATAATTACGTTATGGGCTCCTTCTTATTATGAGCCCGACAGTCTCCCCATGTTTAAGATATATAATGTCCATTAATTAATTAAGTTACTGACAACTCAAATTAATTAATATCTCATCCGAGAGTAGTACCACTCAATCTTATTATCATGCCGGAATTAATCCACTTGCAAGATTTATATGATAATCCTTATGAGCTCCTCAAGGGGATATCATCAACCTATGTCGGACACGGATTCCTTCTACAATCAACAACACACCATAGAGACAGCACTACTTCCCAACTCATCGAGTTTGTTGATTTAATACATGTAAATCTCACCCATTGATGAATCAAAGAAATATATACTGTCTTACGTGTCGAGGTTATTATATAGGGATTAAGAGCACGAACATCCATAATAACTGAGATCAAGTTCTCCTATATAGACAGTACAAATCGAACGATCTCAAGCGGTCCTACTCAATACACATAAAGCGTACTAATGTGATTCTATAGTCAAGACAAACTAATACCAAATCATACTACAACCATCCTGATAGATAGTCCCCCTCTATCTCGGTTGTGAGCATCTATTTATACTTTATAAGAAAACCGATAATATGACCTTCCGCGTGTTGTCGCACAACATACTATATACAGTATAAAATAAATGGACTTTTGCACAAACATATAAATTAATTATAATATGCAAAACGTTTGATCATATAATTCTCATTTCAAATAAATTGTTAAAACATTGTTTCATACAAAAGTCAGACTTTTAGTATACAATCTAATAATAACATACTTTATCATTTATTTATTATCAAAAAATATCATACTACCCTCAAAAGTAAGTAAAAAAATTTATTTTTCTTAAACTTTATATCTAAAGTAAACATGAAGTTGAATTTGAGACGGAATGAGTAATATACAGTATTAAACATATGTATCATCGTGTCAAAGAACTCGGCGGCAGTCGTCGAAGCGGTAGAAGTAGAGGGCGAGAGTGTGGGAAATAACAAGTCCAGATTGGAGAGCCGGAGTGTGCCACCTGGCATGTCGGGCATTGCCTTTACCGTAGAGAGCTCTTCACAATGATCTACATTCCCTTCATTTGTTAATGCAGAGAAAGGGTATAATTGAATCTTCATTCCACTTCTCATATCATATAGGTATTAGGCATTAATTGTTCTCCATGGCACTAAACTATTACTGGTGGGAAGACATTGACAGGTTTTATTACAAATGATATTCAATGCATCATTTTTTTGTCACTAGTAAATAATTGATATGTAAGAAGAAAAAACTCTAACCATTGTTCATAAATTTTGTTTGAATATTTTTCACTCATGAGCAAGTGTACTCGAAAGTCGTACACTTATACCCAAGTAATAAAAATTATCGAACCCAAAGAAAATCAAGCAATTTAAAGTTTAAGTGATCTTAGGAACCGTTTGATTCAAATTCCGGAATGGCAATGGTAATGGGAATCATTGATGAGGGTAATGGGAATGGGAATGAAAATTATTGAAGGAATGGAGGTATACATTGAATCAAGAGGAATGATTGAGGGATTTGAATTCCTATTACCCCTAACCAAGCATGCTGAATGGGAGTCAATACCCTTTCATTCCTATTACCTTCCCCTAATACCTCTAACCAAGCGCCCCCTTAAATTTATTGCGATTTTATAAGGACGATGAGAGAAGTGGATAGGAAAGCATTGTTTAGTGTGAAATTCTGCATGTTTTAGGATCCAATTTAACACCGTTTTGTGGAATTTATGTTCATATTTTTGCACTAAATGGTTAATTTTCATATATTTAAGATATTGGTGCATTTGAGGTGTTATTTCGTGTTTTTAGGTGGAAACGGATTAAAAGTGCAAAGTTGGAATGAAAAGTGAAATCATGAAAGAATGCTGAAAAATGCATGTCCAATTTTCATAATTTTTCTGTATTTGTGTGGAAGTCCAAACTACTCATATGATATATGGTTGGAAAGATACAGAAGAGAAGGTCATTTTGGCTCAAGAAACACCTTAATCAGAGCTCAGATGAGAGAATTATGATCAAAACGGTTAAGTCGCGCAAGCTGTGCCGGAAGAGCACGACTCGTGCCAATCTTTTCATGACTCGTGCCAATCTTTTCACGACTCGTGCCACACTCAAATGGGTGAATTTTCTTGAGTTATTTATATAGATAGAAAGCTATGAAAAAGAGGATCGCGTGAGCACAACTTGTGCCACACCCAGATTAGAATATATTTTTTATTTTTATTATTATTATTTTTAATATTATGCAGAGCACTGTCATGCATTAACACCTGCAAAATTTCACCCATAAAATAAAATAAAAGAAATAACTACAAGCAATTATATCAACAACTTTTGAAAGGTTAGAGAGATGTTGGCAAATTGAGAACCATACAAACATATCCTTGCAAGTTGCAATTATCGTGTAGGCAATTTGACAACCATACACACATACCATAATGGTGTGGTTTGAGCCCCAGAACATAGCTCAAGTGGTAGAGGAGAGAGTGGAGATGCCTTCCAGTTGAGCTTGGTTGCTGAAGGGTGGAGGTTCGTATTCTGCCTTTGGAATGTATTTGGCCCCTTGCAAGCACAAGTTTAACCGTGAGCCTTCCCTATAAGCCACTTGAGGCACATCCTGCGATTTACCTCCTCCACCAATCCCCAGGGCAGGGGTTGTGGGGGACCCTAATAGTCGGTACACATTTATAATTGTGTGGTTCAGCACCTCCCACATCATATTAAACAGAACGTCTCTTCTTGGAAAGACAAATAGGTGGGTGAGAGCATAAATAGCCAAAATTCCTACTAGAGATCTTTATTATATTTTTCATACTCCCTCCGTCCCAACTTCAACTTCACACTTTTCGTTTTGGTTCGTCCCAAATTCAACTTCACACTTCCATAAAAGGAAAAAGCAACAAACTAATATCCCTCTAACATACTTTAATTTCAAATTTGTCATCACCTTTTTAACACACATAACATACTTTATCATTTATTTATTACCCAAAAATACCATACTATCCTCAAAAGTAAGTCAAAAAGTGGCTTTTCTTAAACTCCGTATCTACAGTAAACGTGAACTTGAATTTGGGATGGAGGGAGTACATTATTCATAAGGGGCACGAGTGCAAATGCCCACTGCCATTTAATTTGTACAGTTAAAACTGCCCACTTGATTGTGAAACAATAAAAAATGCCCAGTTTTGAGGTTGTTTTACCAGAATACCCTTATTAATTTGCTCACTTGATTGTGAAACAATAAAAAATGCCCAGTTTTGAGGTTGTTTTAGCAGAATACCCTTATTAAGGGTGTGACCCCTTTTATGACGACAACAGTCAATTAATTTTAGAAAAAAAAAAAAAACTATTTCCCGTCTACATTTATCTCTCTCCTCACCCGCCTCTTTCTCTCTCCCCATTTCTTATCCCACATACATTCAACTACTACTTATCTAGTTTTAGGGTGATTATGAATAATGAATAATAAGACTTTTATTTATTAATAATTTAACGATTTTTTTATAAATTAATAAATTTGAATAATAATTAAAAATCTAATAATTTAACTAAAATAAAATAATAAACTATACGTATATATATAAATTAGTTTAATGATTGAAATATATCTATTATACTGTATTGAGAATTAAATCTAAGCAAAAAATTTGTGTGAGATCGTCTCACGGAGACGGATAAAAAATGATAATATAATTAACAAAGTATGTGAGACGGATAAAAAGTGATAACATAATTAACAAAGAGTGATACTCAAATTGATGAAAAGTGATAATAGGTCATTGAACTATTTCATGAACAATTTATAAAATAAATAAAAAGTGATAACATTTTATAGTGAAAGTGATAATATTCTATAGTGAAAATGATAATAATTTTATTATTTTTTTATCCATCTCATATAAGAGCTCGTGTGAGTCACACAAGATCTACCCTTAAATTATCTAAGTTCTAAAAAAATTATAAAAAAAGTGGGACGAATAAAAAGACGGTCTATCAAGTAATTTCCCAAATTAATATCGTTTATTTGAGTTGACCCCATTACATGTATTGAGTCTTAGACTAACCCTCTTCCCGAATTCATTTCGAAACAGTTGCATATGGATTAATTTCATATATTCGGTCTTGACCAAGTTATATGCCAGATAATGCAGGTGTATGCATCATACTCTAATTTAACTGACGGTGTATGCCAATAAATTAATTAATCAATAGCCAAGTTTAGTCATTTATTTGACAACGTTCATTTCCTTTATTTGAGTTACTCTAATTTAACAATTCAGGTACACTAAAAATCTATAAACTAGAGGTAATTTGGAGTTAATTAATGTTTATTTTAATTGTTCACCGAAGCTCTTTCCCCGTTAATCATTACAATTAGGTAAACATATATTCTACGACCTGAACGCTTCACGCGAGGGATTTATGAAGTACGGTCATCCTATTATTGTGGCTGACGGAACCCACATGAAGGAAAAATACCAAGGTATTGTCTTCGTAGCAGTCACGCCAGATGGGTGTTAGAAAGTATAGACACATGCATTGTAGTTTTGGTGCGTGTGATAGCTGTTCATACGTGGAAGGTGGAGATTGATGGAGCTAGTTGATCAAACATGAAGCAAGGATTGATGAGCTAGCACAAGGATGAACCATTGGATTGCTTGCATGATCAAACAGTTGTAAGGTGATCAGTTGGAAGGGAAAGGAGAGTTGAGGGAGTTAGTCTGTTATAACTAACTAACAACCTATGGCGTGCAGCTGATCATCATTTGTGAAAGTAAATATTGTATTTGCCTTAAACATTTACACTGTACATTCTACAATAAATAGGGAATTCAACCTACACTATACATAGAAAGAATATCTTCCTTAAACTATACAAGGAAGAAGTCAATCATACAAATAATAGATTCCTAAATTAATAGCATAAAATAAACTATTAAATCTACAATTTATTTTATACTATCATCCCCCCTCAAGCGAAACATGAGATGTGGTCCAACGCAGAGATTGTCTCAGAAAAACTCGAAAAGTGGACGATGGAGGGCTTTAGTAAAATAAATCGCCAACTTGGAGAGTTGAAGATATAAATTCCGTGTTTAGACGATCACTCGAAACAAGCTCCCGTCAAAGTGAAAATCAATATCAATGTGCTTGGCCCGTTTGTGCGCACTAGGATTTTGACTTAGAAAGATTGCACTTTTATTGTCCGAGTAAAGAGTTGGAGATGAAGGAAGCTGAATTTTCAGTTCTCGAAGAAGTTGGAGGATACATAATATTTCTGAAGCAACATTTGCAAGAGCGCGATATTCCAACTCACAACTTAAACGAGAGACTGTAGGTTGCTTCTTTGCACTCCAGGACACAAGATTGCCTCCTAAATAAATAGAATAACCATAGGTAGAACGCCTAGTTTCAACACAACGAGCCCAATCTGCGTCAGAGTAAGCAACTAGAGAATGCGGAGAGCTACGAGTGAAAGATAAGCCGAAGGACGGAGTGCTCTTCACATAGCGAAGAATTCGCTTAACTGCTTGAAAGTGGTCGATTGTTGGTTTTTGAAGATGCTGACTAACAAAATTAACAGCAAAGGATAAATCCGATCGTGTGACAGTGAGATATTGTAAATAACCAACCAATGATCGATATAGCGCTGGATCATCAAACGGCTTGCCATCAGAGGAAAGTTGACAGCCTGCAACCAAAGGAGTAGAAACGGGTTTTTAATCTTCAAGAGCTGCTCGTTGAAGAATATCCCGAGCATACTTCGCCTAATTCAAGAAAATGCCGGAGGAAGTATAAGTAACCTCAAGACCCAAAAAATAAGACAGTTTACCAAGGTCTTTGATGGAGAATTCCTAACAGACGAGTGATGAACGCTTGCAAAACCTCAGTTGAGTTTCCTATAAGAATGAAATCATCAATATAAACCAAGAGATACAAAATAGAAGGCCCATGAATATAGATGAACAAAGAAGAGTCCGAGCGGCTGTAAGTAAACCCAATACTCAACAAGAAATCACTCAATCGTTGAAACCAAGCACGAGGAGCTTGTTTCAGATCATATAAAGCTTTCTTTAGTCGACAAATATGATTTGTGTACTGAGTATTTATAAATCCAGGAGGTTATTCCATGAAGACAGGTTTAGAAAGAACGCCATTGAGAAATGCATTCTTCACATCCAACTGGTATAGTGGCCAGTTGTTTAAAACTGCAATTGAAAGCACAATACGAACAGTAGAAGCCCGAACCACAGGATTAAAAGTATGAGAATAGTCAAATCCAGGAAGTTGAGTATAGCCTTGGGCGACTAAACGAGCTTTATGATGGTCAATGGAACCATCAGCCAAAAATGTGGTGCAGTAAACCACTTAGAACAAACAATATTCGTATCGGGTGGATGAGAAACAAGATCCCATGTATGATTTGAATGTAATGCCGATAGTTCATCATGCATGGCTGCAACCTATTCTGGACATTTCAAGGCCGACTTGATACCGCGAGGTTCACTTACAGTGATTAGGGCATTAAATAATCGAGTGCAAGCATAGCTCGGCAAATGTCGAGGCTGAAAAATTCCTGATTTTGCCCATGATTGCATGGAGTGAGTAGGAACTGGAAGAGGCGGATGTAAAGTCAAAGGAGCAATAGTCTGATCATGAACTGCATCAGCCTCAGCACGGGGAGACGCAGACTTTAATTCAACACCAGGAAAGGAGGTAGAATCATCACATAGTTTGCAAGGACCTGGTGCAGTATCCTCATCCATAGCATCCGTCATAGAGGCATGAGTGGGAAAATAGAACTGTCGAACAGGTTCGAGAAACTCAGACACAATAACTGAAGAAGAGCTTGACCTGTCGAAACTCAGACACAATAAGTGAAGAAGAGCTTGACCTGTCTGGAGAATTAGTGAATGAAAAAATGACTCATCAAATTTAGTATGACGAGTAATGTAAATGCGGAAAGAGGAAGAATCGTAGCATCGAAACCCTTTATGCGAACTACTACAACCTAGAAAAATATAAGCAGTGCTCCGAGGCTCAAACTTGTGTGCAGTGTAGCCCCTGAGGCAAGGATAAAGTCTACAATCAAAAGTATGAATTGTTTAATCAAAATTACTAATAGTTTGACTTTGAGATGGGACATAGGGCTATTTTAGTCAATTCATTCTAAAAGTGGGCAGATTTGTAACATTCTGTTCGAGGTGGGCATTTTTTATTAATCAAATTAGAATTTGGGCACCAGGCCCCAATTCCATAAAAGAAGAAAATTCAATTATTATGCTCTTAAAATTGATACTTTTTTTTTTTCGATATAGTTTTTCTCTTTAATTTTTACGTGTCACTCATAAAAAAAGTGTAATACGAGAAAGATGTTACACCAAAATTACACTTGAAATTCGAACCAAAATTCCCTACATTTTGTGCTAAATATTTGACATGTCACTTTTTTTTTCAGATTTGAAAATAATGATATCTCAAATCATTTTAATTTTGAACACCAAATGAAATATAATAGAGAATCCCACAAAGCGAGTTATAGAGAATGATTAAATAATTATAGTCGGCATGCTATATACTGCATTTTGTTTTAAAATATTTGACATTTCACGTTTAATTTTTTCCATTTATATAGATTTGAAAATACTGATATCTCAATCAATTAATGAACACCTTAAATGGATGGAATAGGATATCCACGAAACGAGCTATATATAGAGCATGATTAAATAATTATAGTGGGCTATATACTTTTAAGTAAAAAAAAAATAGTAAAAGTCTTAATTTCTGTGTTAATTTAGTTTAGCAACAGATTAATAGTAATTTTTCATTAATAAAGAGATGGTTGGTAAATTTTTAGCAATGGAAATTCGATTTATTTGATAAATATATAATTCTGTTGGCAATACTAATAATTATGTTGGTAATTTATATAATGATTCTGTTGGTAAATAGCAATGAATTTTTTTCGTTGGTAAAAACATAATAAATCTATTTGCATTTCGTTGTTAAAATAAAAATGTAATTTTTGTTGTCAATTCATGGGTAGTTACCAACTATTGAATTCATGGGTAAATTTGTTGCTTAAAAAAAAAGAAGTTTTTTTTGGGTAATATTTTCTTTGATTAGTGATTCACCAATTAAACTTTGCTCTTTGCTTTGATTTGGTAAGGATGAGGATAAATAGGAATATTGAAAAAAACCAGAACTAGGTTTAACGGTGATGAGAGTGTAGGGATTAATGGAGGGATACTTCCATCGATGGGATCTGCCGACATTCTGCAGCGTTAATGATGTTAACGACCCTAAATTTTAGACATTATTGTTTATAACAGAGAGAAACATAAGGAAGAGAGAGAGTTCATTCTATGTTTCTGGAAAATTGGTTTTACAACTTGATGCAGTGAATATATATCTATTTCCTATGAGCTGTACATACACGTGTAGAGATAACCAACTAATATCTTTAACTAATCATCTGTAACTAATCAATATCTAACTAATTAACCTCTATTATCTTAACATGCTCCCCACAATTGGATCGTGGGTCTGCTAAGGAAAAATTTTTACGCAGATGTAGAAAGAGAGTACAAGAAAGAGGTTTAGTTAATGCATCTGCAAGCTGATCTTCTGAGGAAATGTATCTGACATCCAATTCCTTTGCTTGAACTTTCTCACGAATGAAGTGGATGTCAATTTCTATGTGTTTGGTTCGTTGATGAAAAACTGGATTTGCAGCCAATGAAGCAGCACTACTATTGTCACACCAAATGATGGAAGGAGTCACAAGAGGAATGCCGAGTTCAATAAACAAGGAACGAACCCAGATAAGATCAGTAGTTGTGGCTGCCAAGCTTCGGTACTCGGATTCGGTGCTGCTCCTAGCAACAACAGGTTGCTTCTTTGAACTCCAAACAATAAGGTTTGGACCCAAGAATATACAAAAACCACTTGTAGAGCGACGATCATCAAGGCAGCTAGCCCAATCGGCATCGGAATAACCATGAAGAGTCATCCTAGGAGAGGATCGAAAAATAAGACCAAGAGTAGCAGTGCCCTGTAAATATCGTAAAACACGTTTGCATGCCTTCCAATGATTAATTGTTGGAGCATGCAAAAACTGACTTAACTTGTTTACAGCAAAAGAGATGTCTGGTCTGGTCATAGTTAGGTATTGAAGAGCCCCAACTATACTCCTAAACAATGTAAGATGATCAAAAGGATTGCTATCAAGTAACTTAAGCTTGATACCGGAGCAATAAGGAGTAGGGCTCGGTTTGCAAGTGGACATTGAAGCTTTACAAAGAATATCACGAATATACTTAGCTTGATTCAACAAAATACCATCTGCAACATGATGTGCTTCAAGACCCAAGAAATAATGAACTTGACCAAGATCTTTTAGAGAAAACTGATTATGCAACTGTGAAATGAGAGAAGTGATCATGGTAGAATCATCCCCTGTGATTAAAATATCATCAACATAAACTAGAACTAGTAACAACTTATCATTCTGACGAATATAGAAAAGAGAAGAATCAGAGACTGTACTCACAAACCCCCATGAAAGTAAAGATTGTTTGAGCTTGTCATTCCATGCCCGTGGAGCCTGTTTCAATCCATATAGAGCCTTAACCAACTTACAAACATGAGAAGGTCGTGACGGATCAACATAACCTTGTGGTTGAGTCATAAAAACAGGCTGCAGAAGATCACCATTTAGGAAAGCATTATTAATTTTCACTTGATGTATTTTCCAACCTCTAGTGACAGCAAGAGAAAAAACAAGCCTTATTGTCACAGGCTTTACAACTGGACTGAAAGTCTCAAAATAATCAACCCCTGGAGTTTGTTGAAAACCTCGAGCCACTAAACGAGCTTTAAGCTTATCAAGAGAGCCATCTGAAGCATACTTAACCCTGTAAATCCATTTATGAGTGACAAGATTCATCTCGGGAGAATAAGGAACTAGTTCCCAAGTGTTGTTCCGTAGGAGAGCCGCATATTCCTCATCCATGGCCTTTTTCCATTGAGAATTTTGTAAAGCATCGCTGACTGATAATGGTTCTGAAACGGGGAAAGAAGAAGATGTGGTAGCGACATAAGTTTTTGGCTTATATGTACCAACTTTGGATCGTGTGAGCATCGAATGTGTAGAAGTATAAGTAGTATAACTACTAGGTGGAGGAGATGGAGGCTGAATATGTGGAGAAGATGAAGGAGATGGAGGCGGAATATATGGAGGAGCTGGAGGCTGGATATGTGATTGACTTGGAAATGGAGAATTTGTGGGCTGCTCAAAAGAAAGAGGAGTAGAAATAACGGGTGAAGGTGTTGGTTGGGCAGAGGAAAATGATGGAGAAGTAATACCAGGTAGTGCTACTGGTAAAATAGGAAGCAAAGGAGAGATACATGAATCTGGTGAAACAGAGGTGGAAGGGAAAAGAGAAGAGTATGGAAATTCCTGCTCATTAAAACTCACCGTTCGAGCTACATATATTCTTCCGGTAGAGCTTAAACACATGTAACCCTTATGAAGTAAACTATAACCCAAGAAAACACATTTAGAGCTTCGAAACTGAAGTTTATGGCTATTATAGGGTCTGAGGTAAGGATAACAGGAACACCCAAAGGTTTTAAGGAATGAATAATCAGGTATAGAGTTAAACAACCTTTGGAAAGGAGAAATATGATTAAGAATAGGTGTAGGTAGGCGATTTATAGTGTAAGTGGCTGTAACAAATGCATCCCACCAGAATTCAAAAGGAAGGGAAGCCTGAGCAAGAAGAGTGATACCTTTTTCAACAATATGTTGATGTTTTCGTTCAGCTGTACCATTTTGTTGGTGTGTATAGGGACAAGATTGCCTTAGTTGAATGCCTAAGGTCTTGAAAAGGGGTATAAGGGCTTTGTACTCTGCTCCACAATCAGTTTGTAAGGCTTTAAGTTTAGTGGAAAATTGTCTCTCAACAAAGGCATTAAACTGAGAAAAGATAGAATGAACCTCAGATTTTTTATGCATGGGAAAAATCCATGTATATTTGGTGTAGTCATCAACAAAATGAATATAATACGAATATCCCTCCCTTGATTGATCATGAGCAGGGCCCCAAATATCAGAATGCACAAGTTGAAAAGGAGCAGTAGTTTTAGAAGAAGAGCTTGGAAAATGCATACTATGTAATTTGCCCTTTTTACAAGCCTCACAAAAACCATGATGAGCCTCATGAGCAGGAATGTGTAAGGAATTCAGAAGATGTTTGAGAGTACTTTTACATGGGTGACCAAGTCTATTGTGCCAAAGAGCAAAATCAGAATTAGATTGAAAACAAACAGGAGACACAGAAGGTATACTTGCTGAATTACACAGATATGTAGAGTGTGGCTCTTCAGAAGGAGATGAAATGGAGCCAACTCTTCTTGCTAGTAGATGTGAGAGATCAAGCTGGTAGAGTCCCTTGATAAGCAAGCCTCTCAGCAGAGTTTGGTTTGTATTCTTGTCCTTAACAAGACAATAAGAATCATGAAACTCAATAAAAACATAATTATCTTTGGTGAATGCAGATATGCTGAGAAGATTTTTTGTTATATCAGGAACACAGAGTATGTTTTTGAGAATAAGATTTTTTTAGTGAAGGGAAGGAACAAAAGTATCACCAATATGAGAGATGGAGAGAGTAGAACCATTACCAACAGCTAGCTTTTCCTTGCCATGATAATGTGATTGCAGGTCCAAATTATTCAGTTGAGCTGTAACATGATCAGTAGCTCCACTATCCATAAACCATGAGTTATCTGTACCATGAACACTTGTAGAAGTGTTAGTCAAAGATCCAGCAAAAGGAGAACAAGAGGGACCAATAGCCTGCAAAGAAGAGGACTCATTTGAAGCAAAGTGAGCTTGATGTGAAGAATGTTGCCCTCCACTAGATGAACCAGAATCATGAGGAGTGGGAAAATTGACATCAAACCGTTTAAAACATTTGAAAGCCATATGATTCGACTTTCCACAAATTTGGCAAATCGGCTTATTGTAATTCCTCGAAAACCGACCTCGACCTCGACCTCTAGGATGATAAGAGGTTCCATATCCAGAGCCATTAAAAGCAGCTCCACGAGAGGTAAATTGAGACTTATTAACCATATTAGCACTCATCTGATCATGTGAAATATTAGAAAATTGATGAAGAAGTCGCATCTCATGTGTCTGAAGAATGCATTGAACGTCGGTTAGAGAAACTGATTCATGCCTAGTAGAGAGATTCACAACAACTGACTCAAATTCAGGACCTAAACCACCTAATATATGATCAATTAGATCATCATCAGAAATTGATTTACCAGCGGCAGCAATAGCATCAGCAATTGATCGCATCTTCAACACATAATCATCAATACTTATATTACCCTTTTTCGTGGATTGAAGAAGAAACTTTTGATGTTGTACCTTAGCACGAGAGTGAGATTGAAACAAATTCTCTAGAGTACGCCATATTTCTGCGGAAGAAGAGCAACGAGATATGTAACCAAGCATAGACTCAGAAACAGACGCAAGTAGCCAACTGCGTAAAAATTGATCGCGACGAAGCCATGGAATATAAGCAGGATCTGGATCGGTGGTTCCAGAGAGAAAACGCGAAGGAATAGGATCAGTGCCCAACAAAAATCCATCGAAACCATGAGCTGTAACAGTGCTAAGAACTTGTGCTTTCCAATATAAAAAATTCGAACGATCTAATCGAAGAGTAAGAGTTTGAAAAGTGGGGAGAGAGAAAATTTGTGTAGCTGCCATGGCTGAAAGGATGAAGAAGGATCGAGAAGAAAAGCGGTTATGCTTTAAGCTCTGATACCATGTTTATAACAGAGAGAAACATAAGGAAGAGAGAGAGTTCTTTCTATGTTTCTGGAAAATTGGTTTTACAACTTGATGCAGAGAATATATATCTATTTCCTATGAGCTGTACATACATGTGTAGAGATAACCAACTAATATCTTTAACTAATCAATATCTAACTAATTAACCTCTATTATCTTAACAATTATCATAGAAACACGAAGATCTGCCATGTTCAACACATTTGAAGATTTGGAAGGTCCGATTCTCGATCAAATCCGAAAACCAATCCCGAATCTATAATCCATCGGCCCGCTCCACACTCACCTGAAAGCCCGATTAGAGTCCGAAAGATCTGGAAGCCCGATTCTCGATCAAATCCGAAAACCAATTCCAAATCTATTTTCGGCCCGCTCCACAATCATCTGAAAGCCTAATTAGAGTCCGAAAACCGCGAATCTGCTCTCCATCTGGAAGGTATTCTTCTTAGCTTCTTCCTTCTAATGTTGAATTTGTGATACCATGAAAAGAGTTGTCCAATTAATCATAAAGAGTAATCTAATTATTTTTATAGAGTGATATGTGAACTTATTGCATACAATTTTATTTTTAACCATGCATGACTTTATTTTCAGAAAATAAGTATTTTAAATCAAAGAATAACTCAATTCATTATAAAATAGTGACTCAATTAATTAAAACAAGTAATTTTGTTGACCAAACAAAACTGAACATGGACAAATCAGCAGAAAGGATAATCCAAAAAACTTGCTTATATTAAAAACTTGTTTACAGTAATAAATTCATTATAAAAAGTAACTTAATCAATAGAAAAGAATAACTTAAAATATATTGATCAAATAAAAAATATATATTTCATGCTGAAAAATAAATATATAAATAAATAAAGCTAAATACCTGTTGCAAAATTATTATGGAGTGGGGAGGGCTGCCATATAGTGGACCATTATGAGCCATAAAATTCGAAAAAAAATTTGTCAGTTGATATACCACTCTACATAAATGATTAGATTACTCTTTTGAATTATTTAGATTAATTTATAAAAATAATTTTGATTATTTAAATTATTTTATAGAAATGATTGGGTTACTAATTTAAAAAAAAAAAAAAGGCAAAAAGTTGCACGAGGCCGTCTCACTTAATCCGAAAGACAAATATATAATAATAATTTCTTAAATGAATAGTGCCCTAGGTTCAGATATTTTCGTTCGCCTAATTGACAGAAGCCCAGGCCAATAACCCAACAACTATCAAACATTGTATCTTTTTATATTAATCATCTATTTACAAACTAATTTTTTAAAAGTAATTTATTTATTTAATTTATCGAAATATAAATTTTTTATTTTTAATTATTCTTATTTAATAGTAATATATTTATTTTAAAATTTCAATTTCATTAGTTAATTTTATTTTAGTTAATAATTTTATAATATAAAAAGTAAAAGTTCTAAAAAAACATGTTAAAAAACTATGGAAATATGATATTCGATCAAAAATATGAAGTATTATTTTTAATAAAAAGTAATACTTGATTATAGAAGGGTGATATTCGTAAATTGAAATTATAAGTCGTAAACAATTTATATGATGAATAAAAAGTAATAATATTTTTAATATAAAGTGTTACATGATCAATAAAAAGTGACAATCATCTTACTGATCTATTTTAAGAAATTTATTAAAAATAAAAAATGATAACATTTTTAATAAGAATTAATACCTAATTAAGGAAAAGTGATAATTAAACTAGTTAATAAACAATTCGTAGGACAAATAAAAGATGATCATACTAAAAAAGCTATCTTGATTAAGAAAATATTATGATTATTAATTATTTTATAAATAATTCGAATTCTAAATAAAGGTGATAATTTTTTTAATTAAAAGTGATACTTGATTAAGAAAAAATGCTAATTACCGATTAAACTATTTTATGCATGCATGAACATTTTATATAATAAATAAAAAGTGATACTTGATCAAAGAAAATTGATTGAATATATGTCAAACTAAACTATTTTATAAGAATTAATATCTAATTAAGGAAAAGTGATAATTAAACTAGTTAATAAACAATTCGCACGACAAATAAAAGATGATCATACTAAAAAGCTATCTTGATTAAGAAAATATTATGATTATTAAATTATTTTATAAATAATTTGAATTCTAAATAAAGGTGATAATTTTTTTAATTAAAAGTGATACTTGATTAAGAAAAATGCTAATCACCGGTTAAACTATTTCATGCATGCATGAATATTTTATATGATAAATAAAAAGTGATACTTGATCAAAGAAAATTGATGGAATATATGTCAAACTAAACTATTTTTTGAACAATTAATAGGGCGAATAAAAAGTGATAACATTTTAATAAAAATGGATACATAATCAATGAAAAGTTATAATCATCCAATTGAACTGTTTCATGAACAATTCGTAATAAAATAAAAAGTGATAATATTTTTAATAAAAAATGATACTCGATCAAGTAAAAGTGATATCCAATGAAGTGAACTACTTAATGAACAATTAATCGGAAAGAAAAAAGTGATAATATTTTTAATAAAAAGAGATATATAATCAATGAAAAGTGATATATATTTAATTAAATTATTTTATGATTAATTTATAAAACGAATAAAAATTCATAATAATTTTAAAAAAAGTTTAATTGTGAACAATGAAATATTTAAAAGTTAGGCTTTATATAATTTTTTGTCCACTAACTTTTCCCTATTTTGAATTTGGTCCATCGTTTTACTACTCTTTGAAATTAGTCTTTTATATTTACAAAATTTCGACAAAATCATCCTCTGATCGGCTGTAGGGAGGTTAATCACCTGGTTGATGCTGTCGACGTGGAATAAAAGTTAAAGAAACAGGCTTTATCCCCAGAATCCCCAATTTGAAATGAAATGAAATATGCGAATTATACGATGTGTGGAAATCAATTATGCGAATAATACACACGAATGCTTAAATAATAATTTGGGTCGGTTGATGAGAGTGGAAATTTACGTCTTTTCGGTCTCATAATACACTGTTTTTGTTAGAATAAGGCCATATATTCGTGTGGGATTGCGTGGTTTACGTATTTTGCATGATTATGGTGCTATTAAGGTATTTTGTTGTGTTTTGATAGGAAAAATGGATTAAAATTGCAAATTTGGGATGAAGGGTGATCTTGTGCTACTTGCAAGCAAACAGATGTCCACTTTTCATAATTTTTCTGTGTTCGTGTGGAAGTCGGAACTGGTCATGTGAGATATGAGATATGGTTGGAAAGCCACGGAAGAGAGGAACGCGTGGCCGCAAGAATCGCCTTAATCGGAGTTTGAATGAAGAAATAATGGCCAAAATGGTGGGGTTGTGCAGCTATTGACGAAATTTTCGAAACTTATCAAATTTTGGCACAAAATAAGACCTTATGCCACTTCAGCCATGCATGGAATTAATTGGTAGTAATTGATTTGGAATTAATTAATCATGACTGGAGGGAGTGCTCTTGCAGATATATGCCATGCCACGTACAGTGTGATTTTGAAAGTGTTAATTCCAAGTGGGCCAGGATATTATGATATAATGTTTGCCAATTCATGCCATATCAACCTGCAATGTTGGTGGAAATTCATGAATTGAATTTTGTGGTGGGCCTAAAAGTTGTTTGCATACATGTGGAAATTAACCAAAGCCCATGCAGACTAATTCCAGAACCAATTCGTCAATTATCAAATTGGCCCAGGTGCATCATCAGGCTTGTTACATGAAAAAGCCCATTACTACTTACTGGCCATTAGAAAACACGGGAACGGAAGCGAAAAAAGGGAGAACAGAGGCTGCTGTCCAGAACAGAGAGCCGCGACACAATTCTCCACGCAGAACCAACACACGAATTCACCAACATCACTCACCCTTTCATGCCATTCCATCCACTTCAACCATCCATCATCCCGTGTGTGTCAAGTGCAGTTAGAGAGCCAATTCAATCGGAGAGACGAAGGAAGAACGTAAACCACGTGACACTAGTAATTGATTTGCAAACCTAGATTAATATTGTGAATTCATGCTATTGATATTTTAATTTATTTATTTGATTCAGGCTTTATTTATATGTTTGTAACGTCTTCACAACATATTATTGATGTTGCCCGTAATGCTTGATATGTTGTGTTAGCTTGTGTGTATACATAGTTTATATTATCTATTTGCTAGAGATTATAGTAGTTTGTCTGTGAACACGATAATCCTAAGGGCTGGTAAATTAGATACTTGACATTCTTAGTGGAACTGTTGAAATTGATATTGAAATGTATAATAGAAGATTTCATTGATCTTGTTTGAATTGTGTTATTTTACAAAGTGTGAACTACAATCTATTTATAGACAAGGAGAAAATATAGCTGTTGTAAAAGGTAATGAAAAAGCCTCAATTAAAGGAAGATGTTTCACTCTTCAACACTCCCCCTCAAGTGTAGGGGTGAACGGGTTGATCACTCCTAACTTGTCAAGAATGAAATTATGTCTTGATTTGTCCAAGGCTTTAGTGAATATGTCTGCAAGTTGATCCTTGCTCCCAATATAAGGTGTTTGAATCATCCCACTTTGAACTTTGTCTCGAACGAAATGACAATCCACCTCAATATGTTTTGTTCGCTCGTGGAACACCGGGTTTGAGGCTATGTGGCGAGCAGCGTTGTTATCACAATGCATTTGAATTACTCCTTTGGTTTGAATGTTCATATCCTCAAGTAGTTGCTTTATCCAAGTAAGTTCACTAGCAGTTGATGCCATTGCACGGTATTCTGCTTCGGCACTTGATCGAGCCACTACGTTTTGCTTTTTACTTTTCCAAGTTACTAGATTCCCTCCAACCATAGTGCAAAATCCCGTAGTAGATCGTCGGTCAAAACTTCCTGCCCAATCAGCGTCTGTATAACCTTGAATAGTTACATCGTTGTTATTTTTTATCCAAATTCCTTGTCCCGGAGTTGATTTTAGATATTGGAGGATCCGATCAATAGCAGCTAGGTGAGTGGTCCGAGGTGCCTGCATAAATTGACTAACAACACTCACAGGAAAAGCAATGTCAGGACGAGTAACTGTTAAGTAAATAAGTTTTCCTACGAGTCTTTGGTACATGCCCACATCTTGAAGAGGAGATCCATCTTCTGAGTTAAGTTTAGCACTGGTTTCCATAGGAGTGCTAGCGGGCTTAACACCGAGTTTTCCTGTTTCTTGAAGAAGATCAAGGGTATATTTTCTTTGAGAGATGAATAATCCTTTTGTGGAGTGAGCTATTTCAATTCCAAGAAAATATTTAAGAATACCAAGATCTTTGATATCAAAAGTTTGTTTGAGAAAGTTCTTAATATCTTGAATTTCTGTTTCCTTGTCACCTGTAATAATAATATCATCGACATAAACTAAAACAATAATTGAAGAATTTGAGGAGATGCGAGTAAATAGCGAAGAATCAGCTGAACTTTTTCGAAAGTTCTGAGAGAGTAATGCATGACTAAGTTTAGAGTACCAAGCTCTGGGAGATTGTTTTAGACCATAAATGGATTTGTGAAGTTTGCAAACAAGGGTAGAATCTGGATTTTTAAGACCTTGAGGAAGAGTCATGTACACTTCTTCTTCTAAATCTCCTTGTAAAAAGGCATTTTTAACATCCATTTGATGAAAAGACCAATTTTTATTAGTGCCTATAGAAAGAAGAATTCTTACCGTGCTCATTTTAGCGACGGGTGCGAAAGTTTCTTCATAATCAATTCCATAAGTTTGAGTGAAGCCTTTAGCAACAAGTCGGGCCTTATATCTTTCGATTTTTCCCAAACTATCATATTTAACTTTATAGACCCATTTGCACCCGACTGCCTTTTTTTCTTTAGGGAGATGAACAAGAGACCAAGTATTGTTTTTCTCAAGAGCATTTAACTCTTCTTCCATCGCTTTACGCCAAGTAGGATGAAGATTAGCTTCTTTGAAGTTTTTAGGTTCAATTTGATTTATGCAGTTTAAAAAGGCATGATGCGATTTGGAAATGTGGGAATAAGAAAGAAAGTTTTGGATAGGATACGATACCGAATATGTGAGGTAATCTTTCAGTTTAGTAGGCTGTCGAGTTTGTCGAAGAGATCTCCGAGGTGAGTTAGCGCGAGTTGGGTTCTGGTTTTGATCTCCCCCTATCGGAGCATTTTCTTCGACTGGAACGTGATCTCCCCATGTCGGAATATTTTGATCTCCCCCTATCGGAGCATTTTCTTCGACTATATTTTCATCATCCTCGAGAGGAATCGTATTGATCAAATCATTATGATGATCCTGAGAAGGAGTAGGAGCTAAAATAGGAAAAACAAAGTCGTTAGTATCAATGGAGGAGTTGTCAATAGAGTAATAAGGATCATTTTCATTGAAGGTAACATCTCTTGAAATATATTGCTTTTTAGTAATAGGATCATAACACTTGTAACCTTTTTGAGATACCGAGTAGCCAAGAAAAATAGCTTTAACCGAAGAAGGACTAAGTTTATCAGTTCGGTTAACGTGAGCAAAACACGTACATCCAAAAGTGCGTAAATGATCAAGACCTACATCCTCGTTAAAAAGAATTTTGTGGGGACTAAGGTTATTGAGATTAGGGGAAGGTCGACGATTAATGAGGTAATTGGCAGTTAGAAGAGCATCTGACCAAAAATGTTTTGGAACATTATTTTGAAAAAGAAGAGAACGAGTAACTTCGAGGAGATGACGGTTTTTCCGCTCTGCAACCCCATTTTGAGCAGGTGTGTAGGGACACGAGGTTTGATGAATAATTCCATTATTTTTTGTAAAATTTTGAAAATTTAAGTTTATAAATTCAGTTCCATTATCCGTTCGAAGAATTTTGATGGACTTGTTGAACTGATTTTTGACGTAGGCAGAAAAATCTTGAAATTTTGCGAAAACTTCGCTTTTGTTTTTAAGGAAAAATATCCAAGTAAGCTTCGAAAAATCATCTATAAAACTAACATAATATCTAAAACCATTATAAGATGTAGTTGGAGCGGGACCCCAAACATCCGAGTGGATCAAATCAAAAATAGATTTTGAATTCGAAGAGGAATTTGTGTAAGGGAGACGTGTGTGTTTAGATAAGGAACAAATATCACACTTATCATGATATGACGAATTAGGAAATATTTTGTTGAAAATTGAATTGGACGGATGTCCAAGACGTTTATGCCAAAGGGACATATCAAAAACATTTAGAGCAATACTAGGGAAATTAATTAGGTATAAATTATTGATACGAACTCCTTTACCAATCGTTCGTCCCGTCAATCTTTCCTGAAATACAACATCAATGTCAGTAAATATAACTTGACAATTTAATTCCGTGGTGATCTTACTAACGGATAGCAAATTCAAAGTAAAAGATGGTACATAAAGGATATTGTCGATCTTTTTAGAAAAAAGATAACTTGATCCTTTTCCACGAATTGGAACGGCAGTGTTATTAGCTACTTTAACATTTTGAGAGTTATCTAAAATTAGGGAGT
The DNA here is from genome assembly GCA_023678885.1 of Pogostemon cablin. Taxonomy (NCBI): domain Eukaryota; kingdom Viridiplantae; phylum Streptophyta; class Magnoliopsida; order Lamiales; family Lamiaceae; genus Pogostemon; species Pogostemon cablin. The sequence goes on from CM042963.1 coordinate 36,486,696, forward strand.
TTTCTAGAAACATAGAACGATTTCCGGTCATATGATCGGTTGCTCCGGAGTCAACTACCCAATGGTTAGAAAAATTAATATTATTATTTGATGAAAACATGCTAGAGCAATTAAATGATTTTGTGTTAAAAAATTTTGGTTTTTGAAAATTGGAAAAATGAGTGGGCTTTTTATCAAAATTAGATTTTAAAATATTTGGGCCCAATGAAGTATTAGAAGGAAATGGACCTGCATCCACTACTGTATTAGTGGATTTGATTTGATTTTGGGCCTGCAGGGCTTGAGCAACTTGGGCAACAAGATAAGAAAATTGGTTTGGGCCCAATATGTTTGCATGGGCTGCACTGAGATGAGGCCCAGCTTCATTTTTCTTTAATCTTCGATTCATGACACGATTAGGAACACAACCTTCATTGTGCCCTAAATTTTCTCCCCGCCGCATAACCTCGTTGGGCTTGCGAACCATGGAGTCCTTCGGCAGTGACAGACGAGCAGCAACGGCTTTCGGCTGGATTGCGCTTCCGGCTAGCAGCACAGTGGGCTGACGGCGGCGGCGGTCCAAAAATGAACACCGGAATCAACAGACGTCCAGCAGCCTGACGGACGACCGATCTGAGCGGCTCTGCAGCGGAGGTCAGCGGAAGGCGGACGAGCGGCTAGAGGTGTCTTCCGTCGGAGGCGGCTGGAGGTGTCTTCCGTCGGAGGTCAGCGGTTTTAGGTGGTCAGCGTCACGCACAGATCGTGACCCCTCTCTTCGTCTGGAATCACCGGCAGCGAGCAGGTCGTCGGCGGGGGCGGCTCAGTTTCAGCGGCTGACAGCAACGGTCGAGCTTCCGGCGGCGCGTTCCTTGCCAACTGATGGTGACTGGTCTGACCACGACGGCCCAACCTCGTCGCGTTTCCGGCGGCGCGTTCCTCACGAACCGATCGTCGGCGAGCGACAATGGCACGGCTGCGTGGTCAGCGTTTGCAGTTCCGGCGTGCTTCGAGCGGCAGCGATGGTGAGCTGCTGGAACCCTAGCTGCAAAGTTTTTGATTTCTTGTGTGGTGAATGTTGGGAGTAGGGCTTACTGCTCTCTCCTTAGAACAGTACACCTTCGAAGGGTGTAATTGAAGCCTGCAAACAGACTTGATTGAATGTAGAAGAGGTTGAACCTCTTTTGAATTGAGACACCTTTAATGGTGTTTTGATTGAATGAAGAAGAGGTTGAACCTCTTTTTAATTGAGACACCTTTAATGGTGTTTTGTAGAATGCTAGAACCTATTTCAGAAATTAATTTTCTGAAGATTCTCTGAAGATAAATATCAGAAGAGGATTAAACCTCTTATTAGAAGTAGAACACCTTTAAGGTGTAATTGTAGTCTGTAAGCAGACTTGATAGATTGATGACAGAGGAGAGGTTAAACCTCTCTTTGAATCAGGACACCTTAGAGGTGTATATGTTCTGTTTGAACAGATTTGAAGGGCTAAGAGACAGGATTAAACCTGCTCTGATACCATGTTGAAATTGATATTGAAATGTATAATAGAAGATTTCATTGATCTTGTTTGAATTGTGTTATTTTACAAAGTGTGAACTACAATCTATTTATAGACAAGGAGAAAATATAGCTGTTGTAAAAGGTAATGAAAAAGCCTCAATTAGAGGAAGATGTTTCACTCTTCAACAGGAACAATGCAATTAAGAATTCAAGTAGGAAGTGAATAAGTTTGAGTATTACTTTCAGAGAATGTATGTTAGTCAAACTGACCATTAGGAGGTTCTTTAAGTTTGTCTTATTAGTATTTAGGAAGGAGGTTCAAAACTATTCACGCATCATTTGTTATTAATTGAACAATACTATTAACTTGAAATCGAATCATATTTGATGGGCTAATAGGGTCTTGTGATGTATTTTCATTAAAATAGCATGAATGAACAATAGGACGTTTAGGAGATCAAATCAATTGCACTAAACCTGAATATCTTGCGTTTATTTATTTTGTTATTTGTTATTTAAATTCTTTAGTTATTAATCATCTTTAAACAATTGGAAATTGGTTACATAATTCTAGCTAAATAGTAATAAAAATTAAATAAATAATTAACTGCTTCAGTGAGAACAATATTTAACTGGGGTACTTGCCATTACAATTGACATCCTTATACTTGGGGATTTTAGTTGGAGTTATGCAATAATTGCCTAACATCGGTGGAGATTCGTCATACATAAGGAATTTGTGAGACATCTCACACAAGACTAAAAAAAATATTACCTGATCTAGATCCGAATGTAATACCCTTTATTATAAAAAGTTATACCGTTGATTTTCTTTTTAAAATAATCTTAATCAAAGATTAATACCTTTCATATTCCAATCGATTATTAATTCTATAAAAGATACTCTACTTATTAATTAAAATGAATATTCTTTAGAATAAATCTAATATCTTTGAATACTTACCAGAGATCAACTCATTATAATATTTCATTTTTTTTAAATAAAATGTCAATAATTCTATACATTTTATTCCATTAAATCATTAAAAATATTTTTTCTTTTTTTAACTACATAATTAGAGTTAAATTTTTGTTGAATTCGATTTTCGTCCGAAATTATTTAAAATTTTCAATTTAGTCCCGTAGCTATGTCAAATTCGTCTCATAACTAATTTTTCGTTGCAAATCGCCCTATAACTCCTGAAAGTTTTTCAAAATCGTCTCAAATTTTGGAAGCTTCCAAAATTTGGAAAGATTTTGAAAAATTTTCAGAAGTTATGGGACAATTTGTGATGAAATCTAAAATTTTGAGATAGGTAAGGAACTGAACTGAAAATTTTAAATAATTTGTAACGAAAATCAAATTTAGTAAAATTTATGGGATTAAAAATGTATTTAATTCACATCATTACACCAAAACACCATTTTTTATTCAAAAAACACCCACAAAAGTTGGCAAGCTTAACAGGACTGAAGGATTAGTGGATTTTATTGAGAAAAAAAGGAAAAAAAAGAAAAGAACTAACAAAGATGGCCACCAACAAATATACCGATACAAAGCAGTGCATGTTTACACATTAATTTCAACAACAGTAGTAATTAAGTTAGTTAAATTGGTAGAAGAGATTGTGAAAGAGGTTGATATGTTGTTTGTGCAATGTGATTGCGTAGAGTAAGCCCCCCTCCGCATCTGGATTTTGCAGCACATAGCTTTTGCCTTCGAATGGAGGTGTTCCGGGTCCGATGTAAACGGGCTTTCCCCACCCGAAATCCGTGTCGTAGGCTGGCAGGCGGGTCCAGCTGGTAATAAGCAGATTCGGGCATTTGGTGGTTTGAGCGCCACGCGTCTTGGCACAAACATCCCCCTGCAACTCCAAGTAATCCACCGCCGACCTCAAGTACTCATCGTCCATTCGGACAATCGCCGAGTGAACCAAACCAACCGCATAAATCAACGGATTCGACGCTAGTTCGCCGCACGTGGAAACCGGCGTGGCAAAGAATAAGACGTTGCCGAAGAAGCCCGGTGGAAGCGGCGGCCGCAGCCTGTTCCGGCCGTCGACCGGAATATTCAACTTGGTTTTCTGATGTGCTGGAAGGCCACGTGCCGTGCTCACGCACCGCCACACGTGGCCTGCCAGCACCTCGTACGAACTGTACTTGTCGTTGCATTCCGCCTTGAGGGCTTTCAGCTGATCTGGTGTGATTTTCAGTACTGAATAAGCTGTTTCGGAGTCTCCGTCCAAGGGAGTAAGCAATTGTGGTGGTGGTTGGTACTCCAAGTGAGGGAAGATAGGGCGTGGAGGATTGCGTCCCGACAGGAGAGTACGGTCGAAGAAAGGAGGAGTTCCGATCGTGTTGCCTCGAGCTATGTCCGACCATGAATTTTTAAAATGGAGTGCACAAGTTCCGTCGGATAAGTGGTGCTCGTTTGCAATGCCCAGGCAAACTCCACCACATTTAAAACGAGTTAACTGCACTAGGTAAAATTACAACTCATTATTTATTTTGCAAGTTTTTCTCTCTTCTTTGTTGTAGTAATTTGTAAGGTATGAGTACTCAACTTTGGGTGATTAAAAAAATAATAAAATTATTCCTCACAATTGGGCATCACCAACAATTTTCTCCATTTTAGAATACTCTATCCACTAAAAAAGAGTATTTGATACTCTATTCAATTAAATAAATACTTTTTCGAATAAAAAAGTGACATTTTTTTTTTATAAATTATGCATTCACTATTTTTCACTCTAAATCCGCTCTCTTTCTTCAAATTTGGGGAACACTCAGCCCCGTTTTCTTATTACATACACAAAATGGAGAATGGTTGAAGTAGTAGATTCTCTATTTTAGAGTGTTCTCCAATATGGAGAATAATTGGAGATGCCTGCTTTAAAACTCATTTTAGTTGTGTCAAATCAATATAACAGATTAGGTGTGATACTTGTAAAAGATTATTATTGATAGTAGTACAAGAGTATAGTTAAGTTCACAAGACAAAAGAAGCATATCTTATAGTGCATTTAACGTGTGTGGTATAATATATTTGAAAAGCTAATAATTGCAAGATTTTTGAGAACTTGGAGATTGCCAACAAAAACAATCAGAACCAAAGCATGGTGCCTTTATTATTTTAAGAATATGAGTATAACCCATTTATCATTTCAAGATTGGTTTTGCAATCCTAGATTGTGTTGTATTTAAAATAATGTTTGGTATATTGTCTAGGAGCTCATTCTTATTTTCCTTGTACTCATATAATTTTTTGAGTACCTCTGGTACTCACTAATAAAATCTCCTTTTCCGATAAAAAAAAGTAGCATATATATCAAAAAGATAATTGAATATTTACTTAGCCTGGTGCTTGGAAGCACATCAATCGTTAGTTGAGGGAATGAGGCTCGAAACTTACCCAGCGCAGTTCTGCAATCCTTTTATCTAAAATATCATAAAAAATCAGGCTCTAAGACTAAAATTCCTGGGTCCATGACTAACACGTACATAATCTCAATTGTTAGATTAAATTTTTATTTAATTATCACCACTCAATAAAATAAAATAATTTAAAATAAATTTTGAATGCACCCTCATTTTACCTGGGTTTTTAGAATAAAAATTTAATCTTCAGAACCTAAAACAAACATATACCTGCAGCAGCAGAAGTGGAAAGGTTGAGATTCCTTGAGAATAATCGATGGTGGGGATGAGGCTGAGCCCTGGTTTGGGGGCGAAATCACCGAGATCATTGAGGCTGCCGTCACACTCCGCGTCCACGAACAACACCCCCTCGTCGTTGCAGTCGATCTCCAACCGATTACTTTCCCCCTTCTTCAGCCTCCCGGCATAGGGGTAGAACTCAACCAGGACACGGCTGAGCGCCTCCATGAGGACCGTCGTGTCAAAGAAGTCGGCGGCAGTACCGTCGGAGCGGTAGAAGTAGAGGGCCTGGGTGTGGTAGTTGGTGGGCATTAACAAGTCTAGATTGGAGAGCCAGAGTGTGCCACCTGGCGTGTCGGCCATTGGCTTTACCATGGTCGAGCTCTTCACACTGATCTTCATGCCTGTGAATGCAGAGAGAGAGACAGAGATATCTAGATGGTTGAATTTAAGATGATCAGTGTGGGGTATGTAAGATATTATTGGTGGGGGCCACTTTATTATAACAGTGAACATGGACTTCATACACGAATAATGTTTTAATATTAGTTGAACTATTGTTACATCCGTGATGCAAAATAAATTTATATGATTGCAAAAGAAAATTACATGAAAATAATAATATAAAAATGTGTTCATCACAAGTATAATAATATTATTATCACTTTTTTTTGACGGAAATATAAATTATCATAAATTCAAGGAATGTCAGAGTTTATAATTGAGTGTGGTAAAGAAAAATAGCGTACATATATTGTTGTTAAAGAATATTAGTTATTAAAAATTATAATATAAAAATATATTTTATTAGAAAGATAACAGTATGAAATTTTCTGGTTTGAATTTTAATTTTTTTTAAAATTATGAATTGAAATTATATCTGTAACAAAGGAGAAATATTAAATTATGTGATTAAGAAATAGACCTACCAATAGGGAAAAGAGTTGGTCTCTTGTGTCCCGTACAAAGTATGTAAGGGTACACCATTTTATTCTAAAGGGTATACATTCTAATTAATAAAGATACATTATTTTATTCTAAAGGTATATATTTTTCATTAATATTTTCTTATTTTTTTAAAAAATAAAAAATACACATCTTTATATTAAAAGATATATAATTTAATACTAAATGGTATATATATATATTTATATATTTCCTTCATAAAATCAATAAAATTGATAAAAATAATTTTGATTAATCCCCATAAAAAATATGCACCTTCAAAATGAAACATTAACCCACAAAACTTACTAATAACTCTTCTGGTTGTCTAAATATACTTTTATGTAATTATTAGAATATTTTACAAAAATAAAATTGAAAAACACACATATGGTCTATTCTCGTTCATCCTGATGCACTAATTTATCTATTAAGAAATAAAAAATTCATACGGTTTGGTAGCGATTTTTTTAGTGAAATTTAAGTTTTAACTTTTAAAGAAAATTGAAAATAAAAAATAAGTAATACATTTATTAATAAACACATACTCCGAAAAAATTAATAGATGTACATCTGCCACCCAAATGTATGAGAGATAAACTCATAACATTTCCCATTGAAAAAAATATAATGAAAAAATCAATTTAACTTGCATTATTTAATATATGTATGAGAGATAAACTCATAAACATTTCCCATTGAAAAAAATATAATGAAAAAATCAATTTAACTTACATTATTTAATACATGCATCATATATAATAGTAAATGCATTATATTTCAATATTTAAATTATTTAATCTTTCTTCAATATATTGTGTTATCATATTCTCTTATTTTTGTCAATATTCTACATCTTCTGTGTTATTTCCCATACTCTGTATTATATTTCCATGTTTCTATTAATATTTTATTTTTTATTGAGAAATAAATGAGATATGTTGTTGGAAAAGCTCATGCGCGGACACGGATGCTTCCGTGTCTCCATGTGAACACAATCATTCCCTTATATTCTATTTAAATCTATGTATTGTTAGAAGTTTAAATTATAAAGAGACACGAAAATTGCAAAAACACATGAGATGTGGTCTGTGCGCCCGGGTGCATAGCACCCTGTCATTTCCCATACTCTGCATTATATTTCCCATGTTTTTATTGAGAAATAAATGCAATAGATCCTTTAAATTTAGTTTCTATTTGTCTATTTTCCGTCTTTTATTTTTCTAAATATAATTCTTATTTCCAATTGAACATGTTAAAGAGTACCTTTATCTTCTCTACTTTTCTCTCCCCTATCGATTATTTTGAATTCAATTTAAAAAAAATGTATAAAGTCATATATTTCTTTCTATTTTGCTTTGTGTTGCTCCGGATACCATTTTATTACTTCTTGTTTACTTCAACTTTTATGACCTTACAAACCTATTACATTCTACTCTATTTGAGATCAGATATCGTCATTCCCTAACTTACTATACCATTTAAATCAAGCCTAAGAGGAAACAACCACACCATATGGCTGGAAAACAACGATTGTGTCACTTGGGACATTTTTTAACTTTTACTTAAAAGGAATGGAGTTTTTCACTAAAAATTTTGAAAAATGTGTAAACTATAAATTTAAATTTTATATTAATTTTTTATTAATTAAAAATCTAAAATATATAAAACTAACTTGAATTTAAACCCTAGATTGATGAATTAGAAGACAATATGTGACAAATTCAGGCTCCAAACTAATAATTTTATCTATTCACATTCCTAATTCATAGAAAAAATAATTAAAGATCCTAACTGATACTTTACTATTTTTTAGGTTTTGGGTTGAAAACATTTCTAAAAAATGAAATGAAAAATTAAAATAAAATTTTACAATCTTTTGGACGGCACCGCAGAATTTCACACTAAAAAGAAATAAGGGCAAGTGATTATCAAATGGGATCACCTATTCTATTTTATATTTCATCTCATATTTCATGTATTATATTTTTACCATATATTGTAATCAATGCCCAAATTTTCGCCACATATAGAAGAGTTTAGTGATTATTAATTACTACCTCCATCCCATAAATAAATTTCTCCGTCCCATTTCAATCTTTACTTATTTTCAATTTGGCGTTCCATTTAAATCTTTACATTTCCCCTTTTAGTAAATGGAATCTACACAAATTAATTATTTCTCTCACCATGGGCCACACATCATACTAATACACTAACCACTTTTCATTAAAATATTATTTATCTCACCTCACTATACATTAAATTACTACATTCCTTAATCTACGTGCAAAAAATAAACGTAAAATTTGAAAGGGGACAGAGGGAGTATTTTCAATTTTTGTCTATCCCACGAATAAATTCACGCCCTCAAATAAGGAAATACACACAAATCAATAACCCCACAATACATTTTAATATCAAAATTGAAACCATTTTTTTCTTTTTTTTTTCTTTTTCTTTTTCAAAATTATAACCATTTTACAATTCAAATAACTTACTTTATAATTTATTTACCAAACTATCCCTAAAAAGTAAAAAAACATTTTTTTTCTTAAACTCTAAACTTCGTATCTACAGTAACCATGAACTTCTCTTTGGGACAGAGGGAGCAAGGTATAGTATTTTAATACTCCTTCCGTCCCACTGAAACTTATGTTTTTTTTATTTTGATTCGTCCCAATACAAAGTGTGCATCTCTTTTTTGGTAAAAAGGACACACACAAATTAATTACTTCACTCTCTTTGGGCTCATTCATCACACTAATACATATATCCACTTTATATTTAAATATTATTTCTCTCAACTTAATACATATTGAAGTATTATATTATTTAATTTACGTGTAAAAAAAATATTCATCTTTCAATAAGATAGAAGGAGTATGAAATAAGTTATGGAGGAAGAAATGGGACTAGATCAGACCAGTAATTATATCAACATCTTTTGAAAGCTCAGTGATGTCGGCAAATAAGAACAATACACACAGACCCTTGCAGACGCACATATGGTACGGCACTTCCCATATTAAATTGAGAAATTTTGGGAACCATACACTTATAAGGTGCGTCACTCCCCAGGGCAATATCACACATGAGATTGGATTTTTTTTTTATAATCAATGATTTATGTGAAATAATTTTATGGAATGACTTTTGTGTGAAAAAATAATAGTAAGTGATACTCTTTTAAAGTTTACAGTTTTTATTTTGGTTTGTTCCCAAATTAAAGATTTACATCTCTTTTTTTTTTTTAAATTGATCTACACAAAATAATTAATTATTACATGTAGGGGTCCACACAAAACACTAATACAATTATTCACTACACATTAAATATTATTTATTTAACCTCACTACATATTAAAATATTTTTATATCTCTTAATATACGTGCATAAAGCAAACATAAACGTTAATGCGGGACCCGTGGAGTATTTAATTAAAGAAAAATTATAATGGTACTGTGAACCTTAACTGCATGATTGGTATGAAAAAATATCTTGAGAATGGAATCAACATTCCCAATATCATTCATATTCCTATGTTTGTATGTGTATTACCTTAAATATGAGAATCGACATTCCTTCCATACCTCATGGTATTAGCTATTCCATACCACATGAGAATCAATTATTTATATTTATATATTTATTTTATCTATTTATGTAATATATATTAGAATTATAAATAATTATTTTTATATCACATTTCATTTCATATACTAGTTACGAATATTAAAAATAAGTTAATATTTTTTTAAAATTAACATATAATTTTTATATTAAAATTTTTAATATATTAAATTATTTATTAAATATACTAAATTATTTAAAATATAAATAAAAAAATCATATATTTCAATTCATATTATAATAAGGATAGATATTGAGTGAGATCATCATACGAATCCTCTTATATGAGATGGATCATTCATTAACCCAAATAAATATATTTTATATTAAATGAAAAGAGAATTAAAGAAAAAAAAGGGCTTGTTTGGCTCCCACAATTAAAATATCATTTTCAACTTTTTAAACTTTCGGTCATTGCCGATTTGCAAGCATTCACGCTCAAACTTATTAAATTAAAAAAATTCACTTTATTAATTATTATTGTTAATATTATTAATATTAACTATTCAATAATTATAATATTATTAGTATTATTTTATAGATAATTCGATTATTTTATTAATATCACTTTATTTTATTCAGGTATCACTTTATACTAAAAATGTTATCACTTTTTATTTATTATACTAATAGTTCATAAATAATCTAACTAAATGGTTATTACTTTTTGTTTATCATGTATCACTTCTTAAAAAAATACTATCACCTTTTATTATTCCAATAAATGATACTTTGTGAAATAATTTAATTATACGAATATCAATTTTCTTAGATTAGGAATCAATTTAAATTAAAAATATTATTACATTTTATCCATTCTATAAATTATTTATAAAATACACTTTAATAATTAGTTATCACTTTTTATTAAAGGTGTTATCACTTTTTATTTAAAATGTTATCACTTTTCATTTATATTATAAATTGTTCATGTAACAGTTCACAACACTGTTATCACTTTTTTCAATTGAGTATCACATTTTATAAATTTATAATATTTAAATAAAAAAATAAATTAAAAAAATAATTAATTTAAATTAATAAAAATTTAATAATAAAAATATTATTTAAAAATAATATTATATACTCCCTCCTTCTCACTTCAGATGACACACTTTCGATTTTGGGCTGTCCCACAAAAGTTTGCACATCCCAAAAAAAGTAAAAAGTAAAAAGCAACCACCCTTCCCCATACACTTTAATTACAAAAAAACTATATCTACCTATCATATTTTATCATTTATATATTATATAAAAATATCATTATACCCCTAAAAGTTATTACTTTCTTAATTTCTGTGCCGAAAAGAGGTGTGCAAACTTTTTAGAGACAGAGGGAGTACTATATAAATAAAAAATATATAAAAGACCTAATTAATTTACTTTTATAATTATATTTTCAATTTTCTAATTTGAGTACAACCAAACAGGGCCCTTAAAAGTATAATTTATGGATTAATGGGTGATCTATCTCATATAAGGGGATCCGTGAGTGAACTTAGTCGTATTTTTTAGTAAAATGTCAAGAACAAGTGTATTCTATCGTTGTTGTATACGCGTGACCAAGTGCAAAATTTATAAGATTGTCGTCCCAAGGGAAAGCAAACATTGGCTAGTATCCGAATTATTCATCGATTTATGCTTTGTAAAGATAATATGTTTGAAGGTTTGGTATTAAAACTAATGCTTAAGATTCTACTAAAGTAACTAGAATGTAAACTAGCTAAGTAAATGATCAAATAACGAGCAAATGATTAATGGAATGGATGTATAATACACTTGAGAAGAGAGTAAGGCTAATCATACTTATAGTTGAGACTTGAGCTAGATATGCAAAACCCTTCATGGTAATTCTCATTAACTTGTGGATTAAAAGAAATCATAAATTTACCCCTAGTCCCTATGGCCAAGGCAACTAGGTTCTCGACTCTTTTACAAGCATAAGTCTCTTAAGATTGGTCTTAATCTCAATTCCCTTAAGGTACTATGATCATAAGTTGGTTATTTTCACTCAATTACTTAAGTGTCCCTCTATGAATGTTCTAAGCCTAAGAAGGGTATGACTTACCTCCCCTTATACTAACATGCATGCACAACTCAATATATGATTCAATTAAAACTACACTCACAACATTGGAATGACCATCCTAATATAATGAACATAGAATTTAATCACACATACATTGAAATGAAACATGATTGATATATCATAGAAGAAAATCCACAAATCAATTCAAATCACTACTCAAGTTTTACATATCTAACTCTTCCCCTCAACCACTCATATTACTAGCCCTACTATAAAACTAGCCACTAAACATGGTAATTAATTCAATACAAATCAAGCTTTGCTCCATTTGAGCTATAATAAGAAGAAAATTAACAATTGGAAAGTAGATTTGCTTCCCTTGCATAGGAAAAGCCTTCCTCCTCTTCAATTGATCAACTCCTTCAATAATTGATGCTCCAATCTTCTCAAATGGTGGTAGGATGGATGGAATGAAGGTTTTATGGATTGAAAATATAGATCAAATGGTGATTTGATGGATCTAGATGGTAGAGATGGAAAATGGATCTACTATATGAGGAAATGTGGTGTTTTGGTGTGTGTAACTGCTCTAATCTGATCTCTAATGAATTCCCCCTTTAAATTTCGATCAAGTCATGGTTTTATATCACTTATGGACCTTCTAGAAGCTTTCGGAATATTTTAAAAATTACACAGGATTTTACACCTATACGGCCCGTGCAGCAGCACACGGCCCGTGTAGGGCACACCTACTTCGGCGTGTTGTGCGTGCTTTCGAACACAGCTCAAGCTGCGCTGCATGACAATGGTCATGGCCATGTAGCATTTTTTGATGACAATACACGACTTCTTCTTACATGGCCGTGCTCTGCACACGGGGCATGCAGCGACGCACGATCCGTGCACCAGCGCACGCTATCCTCCTGGGCGAGTAGCGAGTTCTGATGCTACTACACGACTATTGGGTACAGGGCCGTGTTCCGCGCACGGCCCATGTACCAACATGCCCTGTTCTACCATTTCCTTTTCGCTCCCAACTTCGTTTTTGTCTATTTCTTGACCTGTTTTACATATATTTAAGCTCATTTACATAATTATATCAATTTATACCACGTTCCTCAAAATAACAATAACTCTACCAAAAATAACATAAATACGGATAAAAATATCTGAAAATACACAAATAAAGATACTAAAATCTAGGTGAAAATGACTACGATCAACCCCCCAAACTTAAAGTATTGTTCGTCCTCGTACAATGAAAAATGATAAACAAGAGGAGTAATTTTCACCTAGAAAAACACCTAACGAACATAAACCACAATACATCACAAGTACTGAGGACTACAATTTCATATTAAGCATCTTTACATCATCAAACTTATAATATGAAAGATTAACAAGTTCAATCTTAAGAATGACATTAGAGTACTCAAATCCCTTTCAATCCATGCCTCTTATAGATTATAGATCTCACTTAACACTCTTTATGATAGGGTTTTTATCATCACTCATCAACCGGTTAGAACCGACTCACCATAGGCTTGCTCATGGACTATGTTCACCAGCCACCCTAGTTTCAACAAGTGATCAAAAAGGTCTTTACTTTTGGATGTAGTGTTTAGGCTCTTTGGTAGGGTAGGAAACTTTGGATAACAGTGACTATTCAAGTGTAAGCAATTGAAGAGATGATTCCTTTCTTCAACTTCTTCACTTTCAAGCTTCCTTTAATTTCTTCTTTGATCAAAAGCACTAATCATTACATTCCTTGGATTTCTCGAGCTCCTTTTGATTTGCATGCTTCCTTCTTCAACTTTTGAACTTCATGAGCACGTTTTTGTTGATTTGCTCATTTTTCTTGTTTTTAGGTCGCATGTACATCTTGTTTAGCTCCTTTGCATCATTTTCTTATTTATTCACCACTTCCTTTCTTTTCTAGAATAATTCTCACATCAAACCTTGTAAACCATCATCTTCTCAATCACTTATACTTAGGTTATATATATAAGGCTCACATGGATTTTAAAGGCTTGTATTGTGCTTAAATCACAAAGAAATAAGCTTATAGGCTCAAAGTGACTTACTAGAGATGATTTTTTTGGTAAGAAAATTTTTGGCTATGACTCACTTATCAAGGATAGCCTAAGATCATTTCACAAATTTAAACCATTCAGGCTTCGTTCCTATAGTCCATGAGCAAGTCCTAGTCTGTCTAAGTTCAATCGATCCTCTCATCAAGAATTAACCATGGAGGCACGGTTGAGGCTCAAGTCTCACAAGCTTTTGCTTGGACCAAAAGAAACCTAATTACCCTTCATGCTTCTCAAAATTGAACAAGTTATTTAATCCATGTCACAATTTTAACAAATAGAAACCATTAATAATGCTTGCCATAACTCATCACATACAATGCATCATAGCTCATATTTCAAAAATGACTCACTCCTTCCTAAAACATACCACCAAACCAAACCTATACAAGAAATAAAATAGCAACAAACATCACATATAATCAAGGAATCAACAAACAATACACAAACATATAACATGCATAAATCAAATCATCCATAAAAAAATATCAACACATCAAATCACATCCATAATAATAAAGATCAAATTCCCATTACATCCAAATAATGAAAAATTAAACCAAAATACCAAAATAACTAAAAGAATATCGCATAAAACTGAATATAAAGAAATTCCAAAATACGAAACCTCCCAAAAACATACAATCAAAGTACAACCCAATCGAATCAAATCAAATCAATCCAAACATTCTTCCAACAATCTATCATGATGAATGGACAAAAGTGCCAAGCACTCAAAATATTTCCTTCATTGTTCTGGAGGCGGAGAAGGTGGATGATACGCATTCCACGGGATGTAGGCACGAGGATTTGCAGGAAACTGGAAGTTGAACATCATGGTCATCATCGCCTCCATGTTGTTGGAGTGCACCCTTGATAGTTACTCATAGTACTCCCTACGACATTCTCCAACTCTCAACTCTTCAATGTGTCTTCCATGCTCTTACTGGACCTCGCGGATCTCCCTAATCTGTGCCCTATAAGTCTGCTGCATATGTCTCATGTCACGCACCTCATCCATTATATAGTTCCACCTTTCATCTCCTTGGCCTGGTCCCACTGGTGGTTGTGCCCCTTCTTCCTCAAACTGTGATGGATCAGGCCCCTGCTCCTCAAATTCCACTTGCTCCGGTTGTTTTCCTTGCTCATCGCCCTCTATTGGAACTGAATCTGATCTCAAGTTGGCTAGCTCTTCATTCTCTATAACTCTAATTTGCCTCAGAACCTCTTCCATTTCATCTATGTTTCTTCTATAGAAAGCCTTCACCACTCTGGAATGGTTCACACTTCCCATAGCCAAGTTAGCAAGCTTTCTTCTCGTGTACACCGTAGTGAGCTCCGGTATTGGCAAGGGAAATGGAGCTCCTTTCTTCTGCCTCAAACAGTATTGATTCCCTACCATAGTTAAGAATTCCATCCTCATCAGTTGTTGGTAGTTCAACCCTTCACTAACCATCCGGTTCTCCATCCCTGCAAGATTAACTCCCGAACCTTGAGCTATCATAGAAATCATCCCTCCAAGCATTAAACCTTGAGATGTTTGCCTTTTTGTAACTCTCTCCGCATGTTGCACAAAGTGTGCTGCAACGTTAAGCGGTAACTCCTTATAGATGCAATACATGATGTAGAGCTGTTTCTCTCCAACTGATCCACCTTCAAATCTCCCTAAGATAGAGTTCGAGATGATCTTCTCTAAATACCTCATCACAGGATTTCAGATGGACGTCCCCTTTGAAGCACTAGGGACGTATCCTGCTCTCTCAGTTCCATCATTCACTGAGCTTGACCACCATTCTTGTTGGTTGAAAGTGCCTCCTGCATAAAAGCTCTGATGATTCTCACATGGTGGGCAATCAAAACATTCATTCAAAAATATCAACGGGACCTTTTCCCTCAACACATTATTCAGCTGAAAAGTCACCCATCGAGGAAATTTATTTCTATCTTTCTTTACCTGCAGAGTGCTCATAAACTCGGCAGTGAGATGGTAGTAGGTTGGTGGCCTCTTATCGAAGAAAGCTTCTATCTGAGCAAAGCAAAATAGCTTCCTTAAATCCTCTTATAATCCTAATTCTCTCATCATCTCCGTGTCTTGGAAACGAGTGGGCTTGATCTTTGGAGCTAAAGTTTGCCAACGAAGTACGTACTTTCCCCAATAATTCTCAAACTCAACCCCAAACTCATCCGGATGGATTCCTTCTATAATCAACTGCGCATCCAAATTAGCCAACTCTGCAGGGTCGGTTATCACAATGAAATCCTCATTCCTGGGTCTAACTCTCCTCTCAGCCATCTACAAAATAATAATTCTCAAGTTATAACCAATTACCTTTATATGAATGTTAATGCACCTAATTAAATTCCACCCTAGTTATTCAACTTAGTATGGAACCTATTATGCATCAACATAGCTCATTCATATCATTAAACTCAAACTTATTCATACTAAGCACTTTATTGACATTCATCTCAACTATCAATAATTCTAACCAACTTCTAATCATTTTCATACATATGAATTCCAAATTCAATCATCATCAAACATTATTCATATATGATCATCAAATTCCAACAAAATCCTCTCTTAGACATTTCATCAAACAATTGGCATGCACAAAATTTAAACATCTTCTCAACATACAATTTACATAGCCTCATGCCCAAATCCTCAATATCTAAGGCTAATCTCTCAGAAATAAATATCATACTCAGGTAATTCATCAATTAGCATAACACAATTATTCAAACTCATGATTCTCAAACAATCCCCAAATTATTCCTCATGAACCCTAATTCAACTTTTCAAAAATTCAAAAATTCATATTTGAACATGTATGAATATCATCAATTAAGCATATAATTCCTATTAGAACAAAGCCCATACATCAATTCAATCAATTCATATCAAAATTTACAAGTTAGGGTTCAAGAAGTTAATACCTTTTGATAATTGGATGTGGAGAAGTGTGTTTGATGTGCAAAATCGACAAACTTCACTCACAATCCTTCAAAACTAACTTGGGTGGAAGATTTGTGTGCTTGGAAGGATGAATTGGGTATGTATGGATGAGAGAAGACTCGTGGAATGAGTATGGAATGGCCTTTTAAAAAAACTGGACAAAGCCCTGCACGGCCCGTGTTACGCTGCACGGCCTTAAGTGAGGCCGTGTAGCGTGTTCTGATCCCACTACACGGCTAACTGTTACAGGGCCATGTGCGGAACATGGCCCGTGTACTTTTTCTCCTACACGGCTCGAGCTGCAGAACTTAGTCTTCCTCCTGGCCGTGTAGCATGTTCTGATGGCTCTACACGGTCAATTGCTACATGGCAGTGTGTGGAGCACGGCCTGTGTAACAATTTACCATGTTTCTCCATTTTTCATACTTCACTTCATTCTTGCCCTATTTTTCCACTTTTCACACATTCCATTCATGCTCAAACACTTCTCAATATCATTCATGCTACACTCATGATAAAAAAATAGATCGAAATGTACTCAAAACACCACCAAACATACCAAAATTCAACTAACTCATGAGAAAAATTTTAAAATTGACCATTTTTGCAAGTCAATATAAGATAACATAATAAACATGGTTCATCACACACTAATAAACAAAGTATAAGTCACACCACACACTATCCCCCCAAACTTAAATCGAAACGAGTTGCGAATTAAGTTTGCAAAAAGTGGTGAGACGTACCTTTGTCGTATTCTCAATGCTCTTCATGAACTTTTCTCCAGATGACTCTTGTGCATCTTTCTCCTTTCGTATGATCAAGTATGACCACCACAAAACCTCCCCCCAAACTTAAATTAACACAAGTGTTAAAATTTAAGTTTGTAAAGAGTGGTGAGGCATACATCATCATTCCATCTTTAGCCTCCTTGTCTTTCATCTTATGCATTTTTCTCACAAGCTTAACCACCTACATACCAAATCTACAAGAAAACTAAAACTAAATAAGAAAACTAACCAAAATGGGTTGCCTCCCATCAAGCGCTCAATTTAACGTCGTCGAGCTAGACGCATTTAAGCTCTTAACAATTGAAGAAATCAAAGATCCCATCGGGCCTCATCTTCACTTTAAACATTTTCTTAGCAACCTTCTTATCCACACTTCTTGCTCCTCTAATACTTGAACTCACTTCATTGTCTCTTTTTCTCACGTTTGTAAATCTCGGAGGCCCTTTATCAATCTTCCAATCAACTTGTGGATTTCCCCCAAGCTTGGTCTTTTTTGAAGAAATATTTCCTGCAAATTCAAGTAAAAAACTTAGTTAAATCTTCATCTTTCAAAATTTCACTTACCACTCGATCTCGATCATCCGGAGGTTTAATGAGTGGCTTCAAATGAAGATCTTCCCCTTTTAAATTCTTGCTTGATAACACCAATTCTTTTTTATTTGATCGGAGTATGAGTTTCTTCCTATCCATGTCAAATTTTGCTCTTCCGGTTGCCAAAAATGGTCTTCCAAAAATTAATGAGATCAAAGAATTCACTTGCTTCTCGACTATCATAAAATCCACCGGAAAGATAAAATCCACTATTTTCACAAGCATATCCTCCACAACTCCATGGGGCTTTATCCTTGAATCATCCATTATTCCAATTTCCACATCTGTTTCCTTTAACCTCCCAATGCCAAGTTTTTCAAAAATTTCCAAAGGCATCACATTAATGCTTGAACCAAGATCATATATAGCATTAAAATATTCCCAATTTCTAATTTTACAAGTAAGAATGAATTTACCGAGGTCTTCAACCTTTGATGAAGCTTCAACTTTGACAATGTCATGATCTTGTTTCAACATCACCTCTTCATCACAATTACTTTCATCACCTCTTCATCACAATTACTTTGTCTCTTATGTCTTTAGGTGAACAAAATATGTAAGGGTATAACATTTCATTCTAAATGGTATTCTTTTCATCCCGTTTCAATGTATACGTTTATTTTTTACTCATTGATGAAGGAGTATAATATTTTAATAGATAGTGGGTGAAAAGATATAATATTTAATATAAAGTGGGTAGGTGTATTAGTGTTGGATGATATATTAATTGTTTTAGGTAGGTCCCATATTTCAAAAGGAAAACGTAAACATTAAAATGAGACGCGCAAAATAGAAACGTAAACATTGAAATGGGATGGAGGGAGTATAACATTTGTTTTAAATGGTGTACACTTTAATTAATAAGGGAACAATTTTTCATTGAAAAGATCGGCTGAAATATGAATAGTATAAATGTTTGATTAAAAAAATTAATTTTTTTCTAGAAAATAAAAGGTACAAGTTTTTATACTATGTTATAAAGAAAATAAAAGGTACAAGTTTTTATACTAAATATAACATTTAATGTAAAAAAAATAATAACATTTAATATTAAAGGATACCATTTAAAAAAACATAGAATTTGAATCACGGTATCCCGAATACCACAAGTTTTATCCCAAAAAACTTATTTAGAGTATCAAATGCTATTCCTCACTATCATGTTAAACTTTTAAATGACTTGGTCATCTAATAATTATGAAGATTTGATATTACAATATATATCTTATCTATGTGACTTATGAACTACGGTTAAATACTCCCTTCATCCCGTAACAAAATTACTCCCTCCGTTCCAAAGAAGATGATATAATTTTTTTTGGACACGGAGATTAAGGAGTATAATAATTTAATGTAAAGTGGAGTAAAGTGAAGTGAGAGAAATAATATTTAATGTGTAGTGGGTAGTTGTATTAGAGGTGATATGTGGGGTCCATGTGAATAGATTAATTGTTTTTGTGTGGGTCCCATGTATTAAAAAGAAAATATGTCAATTTTAGTGGGACAAATCAAAAAGAAAGTGTGTCAACTCCTATGGGACAGATGGAGTACATTTTATTAATTAGGGTGTCCTGCTACAAAAGTTACATTTCCTTTTTTTAGTAAATGGAACCCACATAAATCAATCACTTTATCTTCATTGGGTCCACACACAATACAAATACAACTATCCACTATAAATTAAATTATTATACCTTTTAACTCACTACATATTAAAATACTATATTTTTTAATCTCCGTACAAATAATAAATGTAACTCTTTTAATGGGACGGAGATAATATTATTTACCATTTTAATCTAATGATTTAATTAATTTTATGTCAAAATTAATATGTAGAACGTGTGATTATGTTTTTAATAGAGACTAGTAATACCTGGCCCATGCGTTGCACAATCACGCGTTTTTATAAAAGAAGTATATGTTCACATTAAATTTATTTTAATTGAAAATTTATATAATACAATCCTTCAATCCATGATACGCATGTTACTTTCTAACAGTAAGAAGATCAAGAAGCAACGCATTTTAAATATATTAGTAATTTTAGACGTACGTTACACGTCGCAAACACGTCATACTTCGTAATGTGGTTTTTTCTTTTGTTTAGAGTTAAGTTTTGAGTGAGACCATCTTATGAAATATGTTTCATTTAATAAATAAAAGCGAGTCCTGTCTCATGAATAACTTGTATAGTGTATAAAAAAATGATAATATTAACAATTTAAAAATATATACATACCTAACCAAATAAAATTTAAATAATTTAACTACTATACACACGCACTATAGTAAAAGCATTAGACCATGTTATATTCAAAACTTGAACGCTCTAAGATATGATATTAAGCATTATGAAAAGCACTCTCACTATTCTGTACCACACACAATATAAACACAATTCTTATTGTCATCCAGCCATTCAGGTCACTTGCAACTCATTATTCAGTTTCAGATAATATTCTACTCTATGATTAAAGCTTCACCAATTGAAATAAATGGAGGCACAAGATACCAAGGATTACTCTTTTAAATAGTTATGGGGGTTTTATTTTGACGACAGTCAACAATTATTCTCAGCAATAAGAAGAGCATTTCAAGAATCCTAGAATTGAACTAATTAAACAAGCACATTCCACACGCCCCCAATTTCCAAGAAAAGAAGAAACAGAATTCTAACTTAACTTATATGTAGTGGAATAGGAAGTGTAAGACATAAGAACAGAGCTTAAGGAAAGGGGATATTACCTTTGATGATGAATTGATGGTGAAGAGAGACGAGGGAGAGCGATGTGTGGCCGTTCTGTGAAAACCCAGATGAGATGAGGAGGAACACGTACGCTAACTGGCCATTTTAAGGGTGAAAGTTCTTTATATATATGGTATAGATTTTAAGGGAGAGGTTAATAAAATGTTCAAACCTTAACACTAAAGTTTAGTTTCAAATTAAAATTAAAAATAGAAAAAAAATATTAGTCTCACGTAACTATTTAACAAAGCATACATTTGTGGAATATTTTAATATAATCATTTCATATAAAATGTGAAAGGCATACTTGACAAAAATATAATTTCCCTCCATCCCAAAATATTTCATATTTTCTTTATTTTACTTTTTTTCTTCTAAAATTAGTAAAAATATATTTCAATAATACTTACTCCCTCCGTCTCGGTCAAAGTGCACCATTTACTTTTTGCACGTAGATTAAGGAGTATTATTATTCTATGTAAAGTGAGTATGTAGGTGTATTAGAGAGATGTGATGGATAGTGGTGGGCTATCGGTGGGTCCTTTTTACTAAAAGATGAAAAATTGTGCAATTTGGACGGGACGCCCAATATAGTAAAATGGTGCTATTTGAGTGGGACAGAGGGAGTACTTTTTACAATTATTTCAACATAATATCGTTTTTACATAAATTTCAACAACTTTTCATATATTTTTTTATTGAATTACCTAGAATATTCCTATTTTTACTTATTTCATACATCAAAAAGTATATTTTCTTAAACTCCGGGCACAAAAATATATGAAATACTCACTCCATCCCGCCCAAATAGTACCATTTTACTATATTGGGTATCTCATCTAAATTGCACCATTTACCTCTTTTAGTAAAAAGGGCACACTAATGGTCCACCACTACTTATCGCATCTCTCTAATACACCTACTCACTTTACATAAAATAATAATACTCATTAATTTACGTGCAAAAAATAAATGCTCCTGTTTGCGTGGGACTGAGGGAGTACTTCCCAAGATGGAGAAAGTAAATTTTTAGTGAGACAAAAGAAGTATAATTTAATAAAAAGTTATACATAATTAATGAAAAGTAATAATCATTTAAATGAAATATAATATGATTAATTCATTTATAAAAATATAAAATAAGAGTAATAACTAAAAAAAATAAAAGTTACTCTCTTGTGAGAAAGGTTATTTGTGAGACGGGCCGACCCATCACTAAAGTATGCCTATTTAATAGATAAAGTACGCTTATTTGTAGTTAAAGTATGTTAATAATAAATTGAATCATAACACGCTAAAATTATATTTTAATGCATAATCCAACATACTTTAGAAAACATACTTTAACAATCATTAAACATATTTTTTCTAAATAATAGATATACTTTAACATGTCTCACAAACGGTCTCACATACTTAGCGTCTCACAAGAGACTTTATCAAAAAGTAATACAACATCATTGTAAGACAATCTCATACTAACGTTAACTCTTTTTTATTAGATGAACATCTAACATATAGTAACCTATCATACATGACAAAGTCTCTTATAAAATGGATGAATGATCCATTGTTAAATTATTATTGTCATATAAATTTTGACAAATAAAATATGTTTATTACTAATTAAAATATATATTTTAAAATATGATGAATAATTAATTACATTATGTTTTTTAAAATATTTATAATATGATTCATTACACACATATTTTAACTACAATTGAGCATATTTTATTTATATAACAATATAATTTGATAAAACCGTCTCACAATATAATATAGCTCATAATGCACATATATAAAATACTTATAACATTTAAACTAAAAAAAAAAAAAAACTAATTTATTTTATATATTTATATAATTCATAAATAATAATTATTGTTGTTATATTAAAATAAATAAAATTAAATTAAGTATTAAATTCAAATATATTAGAATAATGAAAAAATAAAGTATAAATAGCCGTTGTAAGATTTAAAATTTAAACTTATTCTCTAATTAATCCTAAATTTAGATTATAAAAAATTAAAATAAAAGTGCAATTTATATCTTAAAACGTTTGAAAAAAAAATGTAAACACTCGTGTGAGTGAAACTCTCACTCATAAGAATTTTGAAGTAAAAATAAAATTTATCCTTCCTCTTGTCCCATGAATACATACACATAGTTGGTGACCAAAATTTTAAAAAGAACATTTTGTTCTAATGATGTAAGAAAGAGAAGTGGTATTTTGAAAAATTGATTAAAATAAAGTGTTTAGTATAATTGACTTTGACCAAATTTTATGAAAAAAAGAATTTGACATTTTTGTGATATATTGTAGTATTATAAAATTATTAATATTATTATTTTTATTTTTAGGGTGTGCAAGTAATTTGAGACGGAAAAAAAAAATTGCAATTATTCTTAAAATGAAGGGAGTAATATTTTCAGTAAAAATATATACTATATACTCATATTTGATAAAGAAAGAAAATAATACTCATAATTTATTATTAAAAGAAAAGAAAAAAACGTTCCACATTACTACATTAGATGCGTGTTTAACAAAAACAATCAAATCCTTGGGTAATACACACAACAAATTTGGAGCGAAATCTTACCCTTAAAGAGGGAAAAAATGCCACTCTTATTTTTAATTTTCCAAAAACATACACACTACAAATTTGGAGCACAAACTTAACGTTGGGGAAATTTGCCGCTCTTATTTTAGATTACCAAAACTAAATTTAAGTTTGATAAGATGCCGCACACATTTTCCCACCTTCATTAATCAAACCTCTTCTTTCTTATTTACTAATAAAATAATAATTCTTTCTTCGAAGATCAATCTATTTAATTATTGCCATTGGTTTCTCAAATCATTGTATCATAATTATGTCGTACTCTTACTTCTTCAAGTACATAATCATCGGAGATGCAGGTAATGTTTAATTTCATTTTATGCTTGAATGAACTGTTCTTTGGTTGTTTTTTATATGTACTTGAGACTTTGGAGATTACATGCTGGGTAACTTTCCCCCTCTGTTAATGCCGTTATTTCATGTTTTCGTTATTTCAATTGTTTGTCGAACAGTTTGAAACGCTGATGTAGTAGTTGTAGTGAAGAACTATTAAGTTTTATTGGTACGAATGTATTTGTGGATCAGTGTAAAATCTGAAATTTATCATTTGGGAACTTTAGTTGATGATTTGAGATTCAATTGCTATTGGTTTTAGTTAAAGGTATGGCTTTGATTCGATATACAAGAAATGGTTTTGATGTTTTTTTAATGAAGTTAAGAGGCAGTATTGTAGGATATTTTAGTTCATGAATTGTTAACATGTCTTCAGGTGTTAAAAAATCATTTCAGCTTCTACAGTTCACCGAAAAACGCTTTCAACCGGTGTATGACTTGACTATTGGTGTCAAATTTGGGGCCATCGACAACGATTCGATAAAGCTACAAATTTGGGACACTATTTGTATTCTTATTTCTAACCTCACTTGTTTGGCAATCTTATACTGATTGAAGTTCTGGTCCCAAATTCTTGAACATGTCCTGCATTTAGTGTTAGCTGTTGGTGTATTAGGCCAATTGGTATAGTTCCTTTCTTGCTTTGAATTTTTACTAACCTTTCCAGCTTGCCTTCAACCCTATGTTTGATTTGTATTTGAACATTTCACGTTAGGCTGGTCATGAATCATTCATGTTCATTACAATGTCTCACTACAGAGGTGCTGCTGGAGCTCTACTATCACGTGGAGATGAAATTGTGCCTGTCCGCTAACACTCATAGCCTCTACTGCACGGACGGACGACTTGTCATCTCGCCTCGCCTTCTATGCCAACTCGCATCACAATCTTCAGTCTTTTCCTCTATCTCTACACAAAAGTATCTCTTTTTGTTGTCTAGACATTGTATTTTGCTATTATATGGACTTCCACTCACAAATTTGTTGAAATTGTCTTAAATTGTTTTATGCTTTTTTTTAGATTGTGGGAATTAGTATAGATTCGTACAAATTTTATTGATAATCTTGAATTGGGATTATCCTTTCTCTCCCTATTTTCATATCATCCGCAGGTTGATTGTAGATAGCTCCTTGGTAGATTGAGCCACACATAGCTCCATCCCTGTCGCCTCCTCCTCCTTTTTCTCCGAAGTCACAGTGCAGCCGATTGATAGAGCCTCTAATTTCAAAGGTTTGGATATGTGTCATGTTTTCAGCTTTGTGAAATGTTTACATAACAACTCTACTTGATCTTTTTTCTGTATATTGTGTTTATATACTTTAAATTTTATTGGGAGTTTTACTGTCACATGGATAATAATTCATTCTGGTCAAATTTGTGTAACATTCTTTTGCTTTCATTATGATTTATGGTTTGCTCAGCTGAAATTAACATTTGTTTCTATTTGTTTGGCTTCAGAACAGACTAAGGGCTATTGGGTGACTATTTATCATTCAAAAATTACAATTTTTTTATATATAAACAATTGGTAGATGATACCAAATGATGGATTGTTATACAAAAATGCCATTAAGATTCTGCTAGTTTTGGTGGAATAGGTGACTTCTTAGGTATAAGGCAATTATGAGAGTTAGTTAGATAGATTAAAGAAGATAAAATTGACTAGAATAAGGGAATAAATTAGCTTTCCTTGAAACATACTGTTAATACACATTGCCATGCATGATTGTCATACCCTATCAGTTTATGGACGCCAATGATATTTAGCTTTTTGCATAGTTAAACTTAGCTATTTGCTGGAATTTAAATTGAGAGTGACTATCCTTTTGCTAAGGTTGATGGTATTGTTGTTTGCTGTGTAAATTTTGATGTCTGTTGGTAGATACTTAATTGAGAGCAACAATATAGACTTCGAGCTGAGCTTTTTCATCCGTCTCTCTCTATTTTGTTATAATTGCCTCCAACCACATAATGAATGTACCAGGATTGAAGTGACACTGGAGAAAGACCTCTTGTAGAGATATGATAAGGCAGTAAAGTATATTAACTTCACCATATGTTAGTTTTTTCAGCCGTTCTATCATGAAAGTAGGTCTCTTTCAACTGTATTTCATTGTCTTAGCTTAGAGTGCAATATCTAAATTTGTATATCTTATAATGTGAAATCATCTTGATTCTTTGTCAAGGTATTATTTGTTGTGCAAGACTAATAGAAGGGGAAAAAACTATCTTTTAATGGTGTAGTACACCAGTAAAATCATTATCCTTTAATTGTTTCCCGTTAATCATGTCGTTCCAGAAATTCTTTTTGGGACTATATAATGAGTTTTTTTTTAATATGACTATTCCTTAATCTCTTTCTTGCCCTTTGCGTTTAACTAAATATCTATTTAAATTTCCAATCATCTCATAAAATTAAAATAAAATATAAAATTTTCACAAAAAAAGTTGTTTATATTAAAAGAAAACAAATTTCACTCATCACACCGATTGCAATTCGCCCACAATTCAGGATTCCAACAATTAAGAAGCAAATAATTAAGTAGAAATCTAAAGAATTACCCCAAGACATCATTGACTATAAGAATTAATTCGTTCATTTCTCAAGAGTACCTTTCTGCACGAACAATACGATGATTTTTTGTGCCCAATTGCGTCTGAAGGTTCATCACGTCAATATTTTTACTCGAAGCCGCCTGTTGAATCAATTTCAAGAATTAGTTTCTGTGAACTTCTTCAAGAAAAGATCATTCCACTTCAAATCCTAAAAAATCACACTTCAAAAGAATAAAATTCGATCAATAACCGACTCTATTCAATTTAAATTATAGCATTTAGTTCTCTCTTTCTTTTGTTGTCTTGATTCCAAAATAGTGCACTCAGGTAATAGAAGTTCTTAACACATAAAGAGCATAATGTACCAAAGTGAAAATTCAATGGAAGCTACAAACAATTCAATCGGGATTTCTTCCCATTGCATGTAGAAAGGTACCCCCATGAGAAACGAAACAATAAACTTTTTTTTTAATAAAAATAACCATGATAAACTGTAAGAAACAATATAAAATGCTGATTAAATAAATAAAAAGAGTTTCTACCTTAGATGTCAGAGATAATCATGAGGGAGTATCCTTGATAATACTAATATGCATGGAGTTTCCTGGACATGAAGTAAATATATAATAGATAATAAAAATAAATCGACCTTTAAAACAAAAAAGAACGATCAGTATTGGTGTTGTATATACGAACAAATCAACCTTAAAAATAAAAATAAAAATGATTTTTAAATGTCACAATACAGAGGCAAATAATAAAATATGAGATAGGTAGAAATGTCAAAAATATAAAAAGGGAATGATCAATGTTTAGTGTGAAAATCTGTGTGTTTTAGTATCTAATTTAGCACTATTTTGTGGTATTTATATCCATATTTGAGCATCTTTTGGTTGAATTGCATATATTTGTGTAAAAGATGCGTGTGAGGTGTTATTTCGTATTTATATGTGGAAAATGGATTAAAAGTGCAAAGTTGGAATGAAAAGTGAAATCGTGAAGAATACTGAAAAACACAGGAGCACTTTGTATATTTTTCTGTGTTCTTATAGAAGTCAAAACTGATCATGTGATATATGTTTGGAAAGCTACGGAAGAGAGAATCATTTTGGCACAAGAATCATCTAAATTGGAGTTTGGATGAAGAAGTTATGATAAAAATGGAGAGGCTGCGCAGAAATGCACGACCACAAAAAGGGTCCTCGTGCATTCAAACAGTGAAGATTCACGGTCAGCGGTTTAGTCATCATGCGTGATTGGAATGCACAAGAAGAAAGTTGTCATTGTGCGCTGTTGAGAGTGAAAATAAGCGTATTTGAGTGTCCAATTTAACATCTGTTTAATGAGAATTATTGTTATATATTAACACAAGTGGTCTTATATTCAATATATGTGAGAAAAAGGTGCACTTGAGGTGTTTTATTGTGTTTTAGGTGAAAAAAGGATCAAAAGTGCCAAGTTGGAGAAAATGTGTAATTTGTTCAATGATGCTGAAAAACGTACGTCCAACTTGTGTAAGTTTTATGTATTTGTGTGGAGCTTTGAATTGGAAGTATGATACATTTTTGGAAATCCACAGAAGAGAGGATCGTTTTGGCGTAAGGAACACCTAAATCAAAGTCCGAACGAGAGAGTTATGATCAAAGTGGTGACATCGCGCATGCTGTGACGAACAGAATGGCTGTGCCACTTTGCGTGAATTTTTACACTTTCAAATATTAGAGTTTCTGTGAGTTCTTTATATGGATAGAAATCCAAGTAAGAGAGAATCGCTTGAGCGTAAGAATTACGCAAATCAGAGGTCGGATGTGAAAGTTATGTGCAAAACGGTGAGACGGCGCAAGATTGTTCGACCAGAGAAGATCCGTTCGAGCAGTATCATCTTGGTCGAACGGATGAAGTTTGGTCGAGCAAAATGACTAAATTTTTACAGAAGGTTATCTCGACCAGGAGGCTTTGCTCGATCAAGAAAGATTTGGTCGAACAAAATTGCGCTGATGTTATTTTTGGTAGTTTCGAGTTTTTTTTTATCAAATTTGACGTATGTCTCAAGTAAAAACTCATCCAAGGTCCGTGAGGATAACTTTACATGTATAAAAAGGGATGTAGAGCACATCATATTGGAGATTAATCATATTGGATTGGAGAGATGCCACAACAATACTATACCCCACAAGGGGGGATCACCCCCAACCATCATCCACATCCTTTCCTCCGTTCATCCATCACTTTGAAGATTCATTTGTGAAATCAAGAGGAGAATCAAGAGGAGAATTCAAGACGGAGAAGGACGCGGCGACTCCAAATTTAGGGTTTATTTTTTTTTATTTCCTAATTTATCTTGTAATTTTTCAGACATCCGGGTAAGATCTATCCAATATCCATGATTGTTCTTTGTAACATCATAGGCTAGAGCCTTTTTGGTAGAACTAGGATTGTGAAGATTTTTACGAATTAATTGATCATTCGTGTGTAAACTCCGTACAATTCTACTTGTGAATTTATTTTATATATGATTGTGCTTTCTTAATCCATATGCACGGTCGTTTTGTGCATCTTCAATTGGTATATAGAGTCTGAATATATATCTTGGTTGTAGATTAAGTGCGTTCACCGCTGAACAGGATTCCATGTTATGATTCTAAGTGAGGGGACTCCGAAGCTTCATTAGAACTATCATATATGAATACTTATTAATTGAATTGAATTTGGGTTATTAAGTAGGATAAAGAGGATAATTTTATAGTACCTATAAAGGGAGATCATATCGGGTTAGAGTATCAATTGGCCAGGGAAATAATTGATATTGATAGTACCTAGAAAGGGGGGTGAATTATATCTCTTGCTCCGAGGTTATTCACATGTGTTACACGCATGTTTACTTGTGTCTATAGAGTAGATATGCATGGTTTAGTGATACGTCCATATTCCACAAGGCAGAGTCGGACATCAACACACGGATGGAAAATTAATGAGTGAAATTGAATTTCCCTAGAGCTACCTATTCTCTTACTTGATTCACTTTCGTGTTCTTCTAAGTGCCTTTATTTTATTTTTATTTAATTTAAGTCTTTTAGTTGTTAGATTAAATCATCAAACTTAATTGCATAGTCTTAATTAATTCAGTAAATAATTAAATTGATTATACGCCGTCCTTTGGATTCGGTATTTCACTTGGTCGCTTGCTTAAGCTGCAACTGATATCCTTAATACTTGGGGATTAATTTTGCGTGCAAAGAAAATGCGCATCAAGTTCTTGTTCACTCAAACAGCGAGTTTGCACGAGCACAAGAAGGTTCATCGTGCGTTTGACATAAGTTACGTGATTAAGGCTCAGACTTAGTTCTGCTCCCTTTTTAAAGCCCAGTTCGTGAATTTCACATCTATAAAAGAGAAACTTGGGATTCATAAGTCATAACTCTCCACAACCCTACATACTTTTGCATACCCTTTCACCGTACCACCCCATCCACCCATCCCGGGGAGTTCATCAGTGTTGCTTACTTGAGAAGGAGAACAAGAAGATTCAAAATCACGGAAGAGAGAACGGAGAATCACGCCACATCTAGGATTTTTCTTATTCTTTCTTTTAAACTTTTAAATTATAGACCTATGGGATTATTTTCATATCTAACCATGGGTGATACTTGTAATACCATGGGCTAATACTTCTTGGATAGTGCTTGGGTCTGAAGGTTGAATTGTTTTGAATTGATGATCTAGAATAAGTTGGATACCTACAGTATACTTATTCCCTTATTAATTCTTTGATTTTAGACTTATATTTTTGTTTTATATGATCTGCCCTCATGCATGTATATGTCATTATCTTATGCATATTTATGCTTGTTGCTTGTGTTATATAAGAATTATATATGTCAACCTGTTATAGGTAAAGGGATCTAACCATATAATCTTTATTCATTAGAATAATTAATATTGAAAACTTAATATATCTATTAATTATCATTTTATAGGATTTGGTTTCTTAGATTGTTAGGTGGGAATTGAGGATTAATTCTTAAGTACCTATAAAGGGAAGTCTAGTGCTCTAACCTATTAGGAAATTTGCATGAAGTACCTAGAAAGGGAGTAAGAATTATTCTTCTGCATATGAGGGTTTTGTTTAGTGTGAAAATTTGCATGTTTTAGGGTTCGATTTAACATCGTTTTGTGGAATTTATGTTTGTATTTTATCATTAAATGATTCATTTTCATGTATTTAAGATATTGGTGCTTTTGATGTATTATTTCGTGTTTTTAGGTGAAAAACGGATTAAAATTGTAAAGTTGGAATGACGAGTGAAATCCTGTAAGAATGCTGAGATACACATGTCCTCTTTGCATAATTTTTCTGTATTGATGTAGAAGTCTAAATTGATCATGTGATATATGGTTGGAATGCTATGGAGAAGAAGGTCATTTTGGCTCAAGAAACACCTCAATCGGAGGTCAGATGAGAAAAATATGATCAAAACGGTAAAGTCGTACAAGCTGTGTCGATCCTGCACGACCAGTGCCAATTGAACGACTTTTTCCATACACAAATGGGAGTATTTTTTGTGAGTTCTTTATATGGTTAGAAATCCAAGGAAGAGAGGATCACGTGAGCGCAAAAATCACCTCCATTGGAAATCAAATAAAGAAGTTATAAGAAAAATCGTGAGGTTACATATACTGCCGATGGGTGTCACTACCCGTGCGGCACATGGGCGGCACGACATGTGAAAGAATTAGTAATCATTGTCATTGGTGTACAAATTGAATTCAGGATGTCATGTGAAAGAATGGAAGGAGTTTGTTTGGGGCATTAAAGGGTTTTAATAGTTTGGGCCCATCACATTGTGCAAACAAACAACATCCTTAATTAATCCCAGTCAGAATGATTGAAGGCTAGTTGTCTCTCTACAATAAATTGAGACTCTACACTTTATAAATAATAAATAAATTATTATGTGGTAGGTTTATGGTTTAAATTTTACATGTCCATATGAATTTAACAAGTATTTATAATTTCGAAACTTTAGTAATAAATGTTAAAATGTTCAAATTCTTTAATTTGATTGGTAATTCGATTTTAAAGTTTTAATTGATTCATAAATATATACAATTCAATTATAAAAATTTGTACTCCAATAAAGTGTAGTATATTTTAATTGAGTCAACAATCAAACTAAATATTGGGACATTTAAAATTTTATTACTAAACCTGAGACATTAAATTTTTTTGATAAATTCATTTGGGCAAAGTGAAATTTAACCCTTTCGGATGAATAGTTATGAATTCTCCACTAACATTTCAATATATTAATTCGACAGGAAAATGATAGTATTTTATGTTTTCGTAAGTATTACTTCCTCCGTCCCGTTTCAATGTGTACATTTGTTTTTTCATGTTGATTAAGGAGTATAATATTTTAGTAGATAATGGGTGAAAAAATATTAATATTTAATTCAAAGTGACGGTAAGTGTATTAGTGTTGGATGATATATTAATTATTTTAGGTGAGTCCCATATTCCAAAAAGGAAAACGTAAACATTGAAATAAGACGCGCAAAATAGAAACGTAAACATTGAAACAGCACGGATGAAGTATTTTTTTGTTAAAAATATTATTATTATTTTTTAAATAGAAATTTTAATATATATAATATTTATAAAATAATTTATTGTACCATTATCACATTTTATCAATTATGTATCATTTTTTTCCGAAATATTATATAAAATTTTGTCCATCTTAAAAAAATAATTCAATAAAACAGTCTCACACAAGTATTCGATATAGCTATAAATTCTACCCTAGTATTTCAGTTTATTTATTTTCGAAATATCTAGAATACCAAAGGCCTTGATCGAGAGACTCTACCTTATATAACACGTGCTCATTTGGAATTAAATAACCTAGCCAGCTCTGTGTTTTCACTCACAACTCATAAGCATGAAGATCAACGTGAAGAGCTCAATGATGGTTAAGCCAATGGTGGAGATGCCAGGTGGCACACTGTGGTTCGCCAATGTGGACTTGTTAATGCCTGCTACCTGCCACACCCACGTCATCTACTTCTACCGCACCAGCGGCACCGCCGACTTCTTTGACGCGGCGGTGCTCAAGGCGGCGCTCAGCCGTACCCTGGTTGAGTTCTACCCCCACGCGGGGAGGCTGAGGAGGGGGGCAAATAATCGGTTGGAGGTCGACTGCAACGGTGAGGGGGTGTTATTCGTTGAGGCAGAGTGCGACGCCACCCTCGATGATTTCGGTGATTTCATCTACCCCAAGGCGGAGCTCCGCCTCATTCCCGCCATTGATTATTCTCAAGGAATTTCATCCGTCCCACTTTACTTAGTACAGGTATACATGCACTCCAATTTTTCTACTTCACGCTCCTATTTTATCTTGTATTTTAATGAGGTGTGTAGTTGACACATCACTCATTTTAAAAATTTGACTTTAAAATTGGGAGATGTATCACGTCCACACCTTCGTAAAATATAAAATGATATAAGAGTGTGGATTAGAGATTATAATTGTAAGTACAAATTGTACTAAAAATGAATTAAAGTTATCCGAATATATGAATCACATATCACCAACCAATGATAAAAGAGAATAATCAATTTCAACTTGTAAATTATAGTTACTCAAAATTTTTATTAAACTATAGTTGATGGCTCCTTGTAAATTATGTAAATTAATAATTGAAATGAAACCATTTCAACTTGAATGAGATAAAATACACATGCAATTAAATTTACCGACGGAATTTTTCGTCAGTAAAGAAAGATTTTCGTCGGTAATCATTCAATGTAAATTCGTCGGAAGTTATAATATTTGACGTTTTTACCGACGAAAAAATCCGTCGGTAAATTTACCGACGGAAAAATCCGTCGGTAAATTCAAATTTCAAAATTAAAATAAATAATAACTTACCGACGGATTTTTCCGTCGGTAAAATTAGCGACGGAAAAATCCGTCGGTAAAATGCAAAAGGAAAAATAAAAAAAATTAAAATATATTTTTTTCAATTTAATAAATCTTCAAAAAACCACCTAATATAAATTCTTCCCTCAATATAACATTGAAATTAAAAACTCTACATAATTTCAAATATCTAGAGAAAAAGGTTATCTTTAAATTCAGCAATTTTTGGTAAGTCAAGTACAAGAATTTGGTCTACCTACTACAATTCCTATTACATCAGTTTAGAACAAATAGAAAAATTACTCCACCTAAATAATTGAATACGATCCCACAAAAATAGAAATTGGTATATCTTTATCATCGCCTTTTTTCCCTGTTGTTTTGATTCCAAAAGCTTTCACCCAAAGCAAATTGCTGACTGGACTCCTAACACAATAGAAAAACTACTTTGTTACAAAAAGAAGTGGTCACAAAAGTGGTATAAGAAAACATGTTAAAATTCTCAAGTAACTAAAAGAAACATACATTTGTAAAAAGTAGATGCTTTCAAGTAAATGATTAAGCTGTCTAGTTGATTGCTTCAGTTTAAATGCGATAAATATCTTAACAAATATTCACAAGCAAACAAAATTCAACCTTGGACCATCTTCTACAAAACATATATAGCCAAAGAATCAGAGTTCACAAAAGTATTAGGTTTGGCTTAGGAATAGATGTTCGAAATTATTTAGAGAAATGTCTTATGAATATATGCTATACTGGAAATAGAGAGTCGAGACATCAAACCTTGTAGGAAGATAGAAGAGTGGATTTATAAAACCACATTTTTTAACAGCTTTAGATACCTTCATCACTTGATCCTTTTTAGTAGGAAGTTCTATCCGATAGCTACAACAAAAAAATTAGAAAAAGAAAATAGAATGACAATTCAGAAAATATGTCAACAACTTGGCAGTAGAAAATTTAGTGCAATAGACTCACCATGGAATGATGTCTTTAACAATAGCCAACAAGATATTGAAATATGCGATCAAACCTATAAAGTAGTAATTTTTTGTGTTAGTTCTTGAATACCATCTATTATTTATCATACATACATGTGGAAAAAAAAGAACTAATCTTATTGTCACATGAGGGCACCATGATGGAGTAGACAGAAGTAATCATCTTGGGTAGAAACTCACATGATGGAGTAGCAGAAGTAATACCTCATGATCTTGAGAAGCAGCAACTGTATGTTTGTGTTTATCAGCCATGAGAGAGAAATTTCAAGTCAGTCCCAAATTTTAAACCAAATTTAGGATGCAATTCTACTACAAACATGCAAAGAGTAAACAACTTCAGATATTAGTTAAAGCTCAGGTATGACAACAAAGTCCTACGTAGCATTAAATCTATTTGGATGATAATGGTCAAGCTCTGCTGTCATCTCAGCCCGCAAATCTATATCAACCACTTCCAAGGCATGTGATTAGAATCAATGCTTTAGCATAATCTTCCACGAGACTAATGATAATGGAAAAAGAGCAATAAAGAAAATACTTCTCACCACTTCAATTTAAGCAACTAGACAAGAAAATAATTTCACATTGGTTGACCAAAATGAATATATCATAGTGCAAGTGGAGGTCTTATGTATATAGGAACTGTATCTGTTTTTCAGAATTTCCTTGCAAGATTATCGCTGTGTAAAAATTAAACGATGTGATATTCTAAATTCCATGTGTTTTTACTTTAGAGTGAAGATACTATCTAATTAATCGGATGTGATTCACCTAGTGTTAAATAGAAACTCATGCACCTGAAAGTAATAAGCATTATTAGTGATACACTCCCTGCCATTTATTATTTGCAAAATAACTATGATATTCTTGATTTGTTATTACTTATTTTAACTTAATTTTCTCAGTTTCTTATTTATCATGTGTGGTTCACTTACATAATTCGATACTTATTGTGATGTCAAAGTATGAATGGAACAGTGAAAAACCTTCTATATTACTCTGCAACCGTACATCTGCAGAGTGAGATGCAAAAAATGACCAATGAGGTGCCTTGCTAACTTGTTTCGTTGGCTCTCAGTTCCATGCTCAAAGAACTATAAGTTGAGCAATATAACATCATCATCAAAAGGTTTATATATAACAATAAAATGCATAATAAACAAACATTACCTTTTGTATGACATAATTGTAGTTCAAAGCTCATGAGATTAGAAATATACAGCAACCCCCCACCCCACCACCACCACAACGTAGTAGATGCAACACTTTCACATTCGCATTAGAAGTGCGATCGTTGCAATCTTCAAAGTCCCCCAAATAAATCAAGTATCAGTCAATCTCAGCTTTACAGTATTCCTTCAACAGTTCTTATCATTTATCCATTCTCCTTCAAATTACAAACTTCACCAGGTCATTGATTTTGTGTGTGTGCTTGAGAAAAAAGAGTAGAGGATATATAGTTGGTACAGTAAAGATTAAGGCTCAATATCCAAACTGGTGCAGAAATTTTAAACATTCTTTCAGCTCAAGAACATAATCGACAGGTATTTTTGAAAAAGAGTTCAACGATGGAGAAAATGATTCAACGAAATCAAAGCTCAAAACTCTAATTAAAATTTTGGAATAAAAAAAATAAAAAGATAAAAGAAAAAATAGACGAGAACCTCAATTGCTCGTCCAACATCATAAAGGTGAAGCTCCAGCTAGCGGGCGACCTGGAGTGGCCGGAAACAGTGGGCGGCAGATGCGGCGGTGACCTGGAGGCACGTGTCGATGGCGTCGCGAGCTGGATTGGGACGCATCGCGAACTGGACCGGGATGCGTCACGAACGGTTGGCGCCGGTGACGCCGTGAGGGTGGCGTCGCAAGGTTGGTGTCGCGTAGTGCAGCCGACAGCGGGAGGGGGGGTGGCGGGTTCTTCAATTTAGCCGGGGAGTAAGAATTCGATTACATTTTGGAACGATTTGGGAATATTGATGAATTAGGGCTTCGATCAGTTTGTTTGATTTTGGGAGTTGAATTTGATTTGATTTTTGAAAAATAAGTTTGGGTTTGGGACTACCGCAGCAGATCTACTACAGCGGCAAGACGAACGGTGGTGAGAGGAGTAGACTCCGGCAACAAGGACGAACTGTGGTTTCTCAATTTTGGGGTTGAAAACGTATGAGATCCCTAATTTTATTACCCTTAACATTTCTGACGGATATATTTCGTCGGTAATATTAATTTAATTAAAATAAATACTATCTAAAAATACATAATTTCATTTACATGATTAATTTTCAGAATAAAGATTTTAAATTTTACCGACGGAATTTTTCCGTCGGTATTATTTTTTAAAAGTTTACTTAATTTTACTGACGAATTATTTTCGTCGATAATTTTAAAATAATAAAATTAATTATTTTAGATTGATTTTTGTGACAAATATAAATCGTCAATAATTTATGTGCACACAAATTCGAAAAAATTACTGACGAATTAATAACCGTCGTAATTTTTTTCATAAAAAAATTCATAAGATATTTACCGACGGAATATTTCCGTCGGTAAATTTCCGAAAAATAATTCCTCCTAAATAGCGACGGATTTTGTGACGGAATTTCTAACCATCACAAAATCCATCGGTAATCCGTCGGTAATAACGTCGGAAAATTCTTTTGATTATTTTTCTACATAAATTGACTTATTATGATTATTCGTCACTAATCCGTCGGTAACTACCGACGGATCAGATCCGTCGGTATTTCTGTTGGTATTCTGACAGTTTCTTGTAGTGAAATAATTGAAATGAAACCATTTCAACTTGAATGAGATAAAATACACATGCAATTAAACGTCATGAATACAAAACAAGGCTATCTGTACGTAGACACTGTTTTAAAAATTATGCATATATGCAATTATAAATTTTGAAAGGGGTAAGTTCAAATATAGTACAGTAAGAATTGCTTAATGCAAAAAAGGTGCCAAAACTGACAGATTTAGTTCTGTATGAATTTTTCATCAAAATTTGTTAATAATTAACGAAATATTCTTAACATTAGCAAGACCAAAAATTGTAATTTGCAGATTTGATTCCATAATTTGCAAAAATAATCCCTAAACCCTGGTAGTTTAATTAATGCACGGAAGCATGTTGGGCTTGATATGGTCGTAATGGACTGTCTATTTTGAAATACAAAAAATAATATAAATATGGTCGTTTATAATAATATAAGTTGATTTAGGAATGAAAATTTTCGAAAATTATGGTTATAATATTTTTATGAGACTAAAACCGCTAGATATTAGACATGTGCATTCCTATAGGATTAAAATTGAATTGAAGGAATTTTTATGGAACCAAATGTTACATTTTCCTATTTTGAAAGACATGACATGATCAATACAAGTTCAACTCATTTACATTAAGTTAGGTACAGCCCTGCAGCGTCAATTAATGCCCTCCTCTCAGGTAAGTTTTTTTTTTCATTAATTATTAATTACAATTTTCATAATGCATTTAATATTTTATCCTACTATTTGATCTATTTTACACAACCTTGTCGTTAACGTAACTATTATAGGGTTTAATAGTTCGAAGTGTATATTAATTATAATTTCATATTGTTTATGGTCTATTTTGCCTTGTTTAATTTATTTCGCGTTTAGTATTCCCTCTATCCCATGTATCTATTCACGTTTAAATGGGTAAGGAAATTAAAAAAATATTGTTTTTTTAATATATATAATGTAAGAAAAATTGACGTAAATTGATAATTTAAAGAGAACAAATAAATAAAGTTATTGGGAATGATAAAAAAGTGTAAAAATGTAAATAAAATTGTTGGGATTGATGAATAAAGAGTAAAAATAGGTGAGATGTATAGTGTATTTTTATCATTAATAAAATATGAATAAATACGTGGAGCACTCCAAAATAAAAAGTGTAAATAAATACGTAAGAGGGAAGGTGTATTATTAGTTATTATAAAAATATAACTATAATTTCACCACTGTTATTTTACCTTTAAAGTGTAGGAGTAAGGTTAAATTGTAAGGATTGACTATTAATAAAATATTATTAACATAAAAGGGAAAATATTAAAAATTGATTTTAATTTTAGTACAGTAAATTTTTATTTACAATTCTCAAATTTTGTCTTTTTTTTTAATTTTTTTTTCAAAATTAATCCTTAATTAAATATAGTCATATTTTTGTTAAATTTTGAATCAAAATTAGATAAATTCTTATATAAATGACCAAATTTGAACTAAATTTAATAAAATAATTAAATTAATTAAACTAAAAGATTAAAATCGAAAAAAAAAAAAACCAAAATTTAGGATTGCAAATGAATAAAATGAATTTTTATATTTTATCATGACATAAAATTAAAATCCTGCCAAAACGACTAGTATAAATTATCACAATAACTAAACTTATGTAATTGATGATGCAGTTGACTCGTTTCAAATGTGGTGGGGTTAGTTTAGGCATTGCAAATGAGCATCACTTATCAGATGGGATTGCTGGTCTACATTTCACCAATACCTGGTCCGACTTAGCTCGTGGTGGGACCATCGGAATCCCTCCGTTTTACGACCGCACTGTCCTGGCGGCGCGTTCTCCCCCACGCCCCATCTTCCCCCACATCGAGTACCAACCCCCGCCGCGCCTCGCCACTCCTTTACCACAACTCGACACCACCTTTTCACTATTCAAGCTCACTCGGGATCAAATGAACGCCCTCAAGGCTAAATGCAACGACGGAAACGGCCCCAATTACTCCACCTTCGCGGTGTTGGCCGGCCACGCGTGGCGGTGCGCGTGCATGGCACGTGGCCTGCCTGCTAATCAGAAAACCAAGTTGCATATTCCGGTTGATGGCCGGAACAGGCTAATTCCGCCGCCTCCGTCCGGCTACCACGGCAACGTGTTGTTCTCGCCGCCTACCGTAGCTCTTTCCGGTGAGCTGGTGTCGAACCCGTTGAAGTTTGCGGTGGGTCGGGTTCATGAGGCGATAACCCGACTGGACGATGAATACTTGAGGTCAGCCATGGATTACTTGGAGGTGCAGGGGGATGTTTCCGCCTTGGCGCGTAGTACGGACACGACCAGATGTCCGAATCTGGGGATCATTACTTGGACCCGGCTGCCGCTCTACGACGCAGATTTCGGGTGGGGAAAACCCGATTCGGTCGGACCCGGAGGTGCTCCGTATGAAGGGAAAAGCTATGTGCTGGCTAGTCCGGATAATGATGGGAGCGTGCTGTATGGATTGGCGTTGTACGAACCACATATGAAGCTCTTCAAGAATTTCTTCTATGATGCAATATTTAAATAAATAAATAATGTGGCAATATGTATCCTGTGTGACATTGTTCCCGTGTGAGACTGTTTTTGTATTTTCAGTTTCTAATAATAATTTGCAGTATTGTTTTACGAGAATTTTAATTAACATGTACTAATGCAAAAGTGTAATCTTGTCGCACGTTAATATACATGTAACCAAGTTAAATTTCACTCTCTTTCTGGTACTAATGCAACAGTTAGAATGATCTGTCATGTGATGATGTGAGTACTATCTACTCCATGCTCTATCCCATTTAATATGGTACAATTTCTATTTTGAATTTTCCTATAAAAATTTACATATTTTTAAAAAAAAAAGTCAAACACAATCTTTTTTTTTCATATACTTTATTTTTAAAAAAAAATCATCACAACCTAACATACCTAACATACTTTATCATTTATTTATTACCAAAAAATATCATAATACCCCTAAAAATTATTACTTTCTTAATCTTTGTGTCAAAAAAGGGGATGCAGACTTTCTTGGGATGAAGGGAGTATAATTTGTTTATTTTAATTAAAAGTCAGAATTGGAGATCATAAAGTGTTGACTTATTGATTGGTCTCACCACACAACTCTATTTAGCTGGCATGCTATTTGATGGAAAATGATAAATGGGCTCAGCATGCTATTTGATGGAAAATTATAAATGGGCTCAGTTGCAATTTAAGGCATGGGCTGTAAATTCGAGCTGAAATTTCTGCATTTCACTTTTTTTTAGTTTCTTTTAATCCGTATTAACTCTAAATCGAAGCTCGTTTCTTCTTATGTCTAGAGTTTAATTTTAATCATGAAATCTTAAAAATAACAGAAAATAGAGAGTTTTACTATTAAAGCACAGTTCACTATTTTTTTTTCATTAAAAGATTATTTCACCCTTAAATATAGGAGATCTATATACTAAGCATGACCAAGTATACATCGAAAGACAGTTGTAGAATAACAAATAGTAATTTCTATTTATGACTCTTCTTATTTAAAACAAACCAAAGTTTTCTAAAAATTAATTACTAAGATTACTGCAAAATAATAAATTGAAAACTAATGACGAGCAGACAATAAAGTATTTGAAGATTAGATAATGGTAACACTAAAACAATAATTCAGTTCAATCTTGCCAATTAACTCACTAGCTAGATTCGAAATTCACAAATGCAAACACTTGTACGAAGATTAAATAAGTATGTAAAATCATTATGATTAACAATCTTAAAGAATAAAAATTACTAAGATCTAATTAGACATTACTCATTTTCCCTTTTTAGATACGCGGTCAAGATGTTCCTTTAGCATCTCATTCATTCGTCACACAATAAGATTTACCTCTCTAAAAAAACATCTCAATCTAAAATCTTAAAACTACACTATGATTTCAAAATTATCATTATTTCTTAATACATACTTTTTACATTACTTATTGCCTAAAAATATAATATTATACTCAAAATTCAATAT
The DNA here is from genome assembly GCA_023678885.1 of Pogostemon cablin. Classification (NCBI taxonomy): domain Eukaryota; kingdom Viridiplantae; phylum Streptophyta; class Magnoliopsida; order Lamiales; family Lamiaceae; genus Pogostemon; species Pogostemon cablin. The sequence continues at coordinate 36,527,867 of CM042963.1, forward strand.
TTTTAGTAAAAGTCTAAAGAGTTGTAATATAAAATTCTCATTTTTTTTAATACACACCACATATTTTATAAATTATTTATTACCTAAAAAAATTATGCTTCCCCTTCCCGCATTAAGGTTTACGTTTTCTATTTTAGTTTATCAAAAGTTAAGGTTTATATTCCTTTGTGAGTTAAATTTATTTTCAGTCCTACAACTATATCAAACTTCTTTTTCAGTCCCAAATAAGTTAATTTTCTTAATTTAATCCCACAACTTCTTAATTTCGTCGATTTCAGTCCAATTTAGCCGAAAAATAAATTTTCCACCGGAAAAGGCCCTTCAAATTGGGAATCTAGCATGCATATCAAACGTGTCATTCTAAATTAAAAATAGACCAATCAGATAGCCACATCACCATTAATTAATTAAAAGAAAAAAAAAATCGGTGTTGCTGCCTTCCACACCAATCTCGACTTCATCTTTGCACACCTGGCACAACACCTCCTTCTTCACGTCTTCCGCCCTCAGCTCCACCACCAACAGCCCCTCGATCGCTGATTCCGACACTGGTGGCTAGCCGGGCCTAATTCGGGCTTAATTCTACGAAATAAAGAAGCTGTGGGACTAAATTAAAAAAATTAAACTGAAGAAGAAATTTGTTATAGTTGTGGGATCGAAAATGAATTAACTATTTCATTTTTATCAAGTTCGACCCACACAAATTAAATAATTAATTATTTCATATAGGACCAACACACAGCAATAATACAACTATACACTTTGTATTAAATATTATTTCTCTTACCTCACCATACATTAAAATATTATACTATCTCTTAATCTTCATACAAAAAGCAAACATCAACGATAAAATATTATACTATCTCTTAATCTTCAAGCAAAAAGCAACTTGGTTATCCTTGGAATTTTATAAAGCTAGTTAAAAAGTTTTTTTTTTCTTAAACCGATTAACTTAATGCATGAGACGGCAGGGCCGGCCCTGAGCATAGGCAAGAAGGGCGATCGCCCAGGGCCCCCAAATCTTAGGGGCCCCCAATTCTTACCTGTGTAGTATAGTTTATTGTAATAAAAAAAATACTTTTACCGTGATTTCTTTATTTTTTTTAATTATTTCTTTATATTTTGATTGTAGTAATATTTCATTAATTATCTCTTATTTAATTAAACTTTAATAATATTATCTCTTTCTTTTTTTAATTGTTTTTTATTCAATTTTAACGTTTGAGCTCTTTCTTTTTTTAATTGTTTTTTTATTCAATTTTGACGTTTGAACTCTTTCTTTTTTCAATTGTTTTTTATTCAATTCTGATTGTGTTTGATCTCTTTATTTTTTTAATTATTTTTTTATTCAATTATTATCTCTTTCTTTTATAATTCTTTCTTTAATCTTAGTAATATATCTCCTATATTTTTAATTAAACTTGATAGTTGATGTCGTTCTTATTTCAAAGTCTTATTCTTTTTTTTCTAACGTAATCTTTTTTTTAATTCTTTTTATTGTGATTTGTTTTTTTTATAATTCTTTTCTTATATTTTGGAGTCTTACTAGGGTGCGCCTGTAAAATCTAACCCATTAAAATTTAAAATAATCAATCTCCACCCTTAGATTTTAATTAGAAACCAACTTTTTAATTTATGTAATTACTATTATACTCTAAATTACATCATTAAACCCTTAGGTGCAGAATTACACTATGTTTTGATAAGTACATTTCTACTAATCTACCTCTTAATTCTAATTAATTCTAATTCTAACTCTAACTCTAACTCTAACTACTTATTCCATCAACCTCCTAACTAATCTACTTCTAATTCTTTTTAATGATATGACAATATTTAAAGAATAGAGATCATATAATAATACATGATAGAGTTTGAGATAATATTTATAATAAAACATTAAAACTAGAGACATATAGATGGAGAACTATACTAAAAAGTATCTCAAATTTTCTAAAATAATATTTTCTAGAAAATTTTTATTAAATATATTATATTAGAAAATTACAAAAAGAAACTTATTAATATTTTTTTTTAAATTAAATAGGGCCCCTTTGTAAATTTCGCCCAGGGCCCCAAAATCTCAGGGCCGGCCCTGTGAGACGGATGAAGTACTCTATTTCAATATTCAATTGCGCTTCGAATTTTATAAATTACATCATTATAACCAATTTTCATAAATTACCCGCTATAACAGTTGGCAAGCTTTAACAGAACTGAAGGAATACAACAAACACACCGACAAGATACTGTTTCTACGACAATTTCCACAATAGTAATTAAGTTAATTGAATTGGTAGAAGAGATTGTGAAAGAGGTTGATATGTTGTTTGTGTAATGTGATTGCGTAGAGTAAGCCCCCCTCTTTATCTGGATTTTGCATCAGAAAGCTTTTGGCTTCAAATGGAGGTGCTCCGGGTCCGATGTAAACGGGCTTTCCCCACCCGAAATCTGTGTCGTAGAAAGGCAGGCGGGTCCAGCTGGTAATATGCAGATTAGGGCATTTTGTGGTGTGAGGGCCACGCGCCCTGGCACAAACATCCCCCTGCAACTCCAAGTAATCCAGCGCCGACCTCAAGTACTCATCGTCCATCGGACAATCGCCGAGTGAACCAAACCCACCGCATAACTCAACGGATTCGACGCCAGTTCACCGCACGTGGCAACCGCTGTGGCTGTGAATATGACGTTGCCGAAGAAGCCCGGTGGAAGCGGAGGCCGCAGCCTGTTCCGGCCATCGACCGGAATATTCAACTAGGTTTTCTGATGTGCTGGAAGGCCACGTGCCGTGCTCACGCACCGCCACACGTGGCCTGCCAGCACCTCGTACGAACTGTACTTGTCGTTGCATTCCGCCTTGAGGGCTTTCAGCTGATCTGGTGTGATTTTCAGTACTGAATAAGCTGTTTCGGAGTCTCCGTCCAAGGGAGTAAGCAATTGTGGTGGTGGTTGGTACTCCAAGTGAGGGAAGATAGGGCGTGGAGGATTGCGTCCCGACAGGAGAGTACGGTCGAAGAAAGGAGGAGTTCCGATCGTGTTGCCTCGAGCTATGTCCGACCACTAAATTCCAAAGGTGTGGCAAGTTGGCCGGGATCCTCTTTATGGGCTCTTCCACGAACTTTCTCAGATCATTGCCCTTTGGTCGTGAGAAACCAGAGAATTTGATTGGGGTCCGAAACATTTCAAATTCAAAAATAGTTGGCTGCTCACAACGATTTTGACAATTTCTTTAAAGATAAATGGGCAGGGTATGTTGTTTCAGGTTCCTCTGGTGGATATGTCAAAGAGAAATTAAAATTGCTTAAGAAAGATTTGAAGTGTTGGGGTAAATTGCTAGAGGGAGAGGTGAACAATCGAGCTATCCAGTGTAGGTACATGGGGTACAGCTGTACCCCAAAATAAAAAATAATACCTATATATATTGGATATAACAACTAATATACATAGTAGCGTAGTGGTTAGCAACTGTACCTCAGTAGTTGAGTTTGAGAGTTCAAACCATGGGGATCCCTCTTCCCTTTTATTTTATTTTATTTATATTATTATTATTTCTACAACTTTATCTATTATTTACCATTTTCTTTATTTATTCCTTTTTAAATTTACATTATTCCCACAACTTTAGTTTATAATTTATTCATTTCTTTATTTATATTTATATAATTTCTTTGTGTTCTCTATTTTTTTTATACATCATATGCTTGATTCTCTAATGCTATCCTACACTTTTTCTTTTTATTTTATTTTTAAACATTGGTATTTTTTCTTACTTTACTCATATATACACACAATATATTAATATTCATATTTTATAAAAGCATTCATATTTTCATTATTCACTTATTACTTAAATTATTAATTGTAACATAAATATATACATTCAATTCATTACTTTTTTTTAAATATATACTATAAATGCATGATAATAATACGTTAAATTTCTTTTTATAAAAGAAAATTAAATGGTGTCAACAATAATTAAATTTCTGTATTTTAATTTATTTATATATAATTTAAATTTTAAATAAATAATATTTTATAATTACATGTCGACTGTACCCCAAAAATTATTTTCTGGATCCGCCCCTGGCTACAAGTGCCAAATCACGAATAGAAGAGATTGACAAAATCAACGAAAATGAGATGCTGTCGACACAACTTGCAAAGGAAAGGATGGAATGCTTGAACGCCATCAAGGAAGCTAAAATCGCAGAAGCCACTCTAGCCTTTCAAAGAGCAAGAAACCGTTGGATCAAGGAGGGGGATGAGAACTCAAAATATTTTCATGCAGTGGTTAATTCACATATAAAAAAGGAAACATTAACGGGTTGTTTGTTGTAGGGAAGTGGGTAGAAGGAGTGGAGAACATCAAGAGAGCCATCCGAGATTACTTCAGTAAGATGTTTTCGAAGGATGTTCGATCCTTCAATATCACAGCTAAGCAGCTAGGAGTTAAAAAGTTGAAACAAGAGGACAGAGACTAGTGGGATAGCAAGATTATAAAGGAGGAGATTCATAGAGCAGTTTGGGAATGCGGCAGTGATAAAAGTCTGGGCCCTGACAGATTCAATTTCAAGTTCATCAAACATGGGTGGGAGACGTTAAAGGAGGACATCTTCAACTATGTCTTCGATTTTGAGAGCAGGGGAAAAAATTCTAGAGGTATGAATACATCCTTTATCACACTAGTTCCGAAGAAAAGTAATCCGATGAACATTGAAGATTATCGCCCCATTTCACTAATTGGCTGTCTTTATAAATTCGTAGCAAAGATCCTAGCAAATCGAATTAAAGAAGTCATCGGAGATGTCATATCTCAAGAGCAATCAGCCTTTATCAGTGGAAGACAGCTTGTGGATAGTGTGTTAATTCTTAATGAAGCTATTGATTATATCAAGAAAAACAAAAAGGAGGCAACCATCTTTAAAGTCGACTTCTCCAAGGCATATGACACAATTGATTGGAACTTCATTGAACTTCAGTAAAAAATGGAGAAGATGGATCTAAGAGCGTTTGAGCTATGCTTCAATTTCAATTCTAGTGAACGGAAGCCCTGTTGGCGTTCGGACCGTTTGGTTAACGTGACCCGTTAGAATATCATGCGTTTCTATCATATCACAGCGGAAGCAATAAATCATAGAAACGATTACCGTTCACCAGGGTATGTTGATGAAGATTGATTCTCGCAGGCAGCCTGTGCAGTCCCACGAGAATAGTCATAACTTCCTCGTCTGATATCGGAATTGAATGATCTTTACGTTCAGACGATCCTCTCTTCGATGGCTTTCCGTCAGTATATTGATCATCAAATTCTGATCACTGTACGAATTTATACAAATTTCGCAAGGTCGCGGACAGCAGCAGCAAACTACCTTCTGATCTTCTGCTGTATGTCCCAAGTCCGATCTCGACGTCGTGTGGGCGACGATCTACGAGACCTCCTCAATCTGCTCTCAACCCTCATCACACGTGAATAATCAGTTAGATTAGATTAGGGTTCCAGATAAGTTGAGGTGACTTATATACATGGGCTACAGCAGGGACCAGGAGGAGAAATTGGGTTGGGCCTCCATTGGGCTTAAGTATCCAAGCTTAGCCCAAAGCTTATACTTAAGTCCAATAATAATAATATATTCCACTAAAATATTATTATTGCACTACCGTACCAATCCCAAAATTACGTTTTGGGCTCCTTCTTATTATGAGCCCGTTAGTCTCCCCATGTTTAAGATATACAATGTCCATTAATTAATTTAAGTTACTGACAACTCAATTAATTAATATCTCATCCAAGAGTAGTACCACTCAACCTCATTATCATGCCGGAATAAATTCCACCTGTAGGGTTTACATGATAATCCTTATGAGCTCCTCAAGGGGACATCATCAACCTATGACGGACACGGATTCCTTCTACAATCAACAGCACACCATAGAGACAGCACTACTTCCCAACTCATCGAGTTTGTTGATTTAATAACATGTAAATCTCACCCATTGATGAATCAAAGAAATACATACTGCCCTACGTGTCGAGGTTATTGTATAGGGATTAAGAGCACGAACTTCCATAATAACTGAGATCAAGTTCTCCTATAAGTCAGTATAAGTCGAACGATCTCAAGCGGTCCTGCTCAATACACACAAGTGCACTAATGTGATTCTATAGCCAAGACAAGCTAATACCAAACCACACTACAACCATCCCGATAGAGAGTCCCCGTCTATCTCGGTTGTGAGCATCTGTTTATACTTTATAAGGAAACCGATAATATGATCTTCTGCGTGTTGTCGCACAACATATTATCTACAGTATAAAGTAAGTGGACTATTGCATCGAACATATAAATAAATTATAAGATGCAATCATTTGATCATATGATTCTCATTTCAAATTAATTGTTATAACATTGTTCATACAAAAAGCTAGACTTTTAGTATACAATCCAACAATCTCCCACTTATACTAAAAGACTATGCTGTCATGTCTTCTTCCATACATCTGATTTCCACTCCCATACACGACCATCAAAAGCTCTCGCCTTAAGGTCCTTGTAAATGGATTTACTAGGTTATCTTCCGATGCAATCTAGGTGACAACAACCTTCCCCTCATCATACGATTTCTCATAACAGGTGGTACTCCCGCTCCATGTATTTAATTTTCTTATGGGCTCGTGATTCCTTCAAGTTTGCAACTGCACCAATATCATCAATATAAATTGTGATATCCTTGGGCAAACTTAGAAACACTTCGAAGTCCATCTTGAAGTTTCTAGAGTCATACAGATACTTTGGCTGCCTCATAGGCTCCAATTTATCATCTTTACATGATGGAATCCGGAGTCTGAAATATATTTCTATATAACACTCCTCCACATTATGACTCTACTTCCTAAAATTAAACGCATAACCTTTGAGGTGGATTTACTGCCGTCCCTATCTGATTTGAAAAATCTGAATCTATGTAACCCATAAGAATCAGTGAATTTGTTCGGTAAGCCCACATATAGTTTCTAGTCCTTTTCAGGTACATAAGTATATGTCTTACCACAGTGCAACATTCTTATTTTGGGTTACCTTGATACCCACTGTTCATGCCATCGGCAAAACAGATATCCAATCTCGTGCATAGCATTCCTTAGATTAAGCTTCCTCATTTGCCGAAGCATAAGGAACCGCTTTCATCTTCTTTATCTACTTTTGTGTCACAAGACACATTCACTTAGATAAATTCACATGCTAAACGAGTAAAGATCGTATCATTATATGAAACTTGAGATAAGCATAACATCCTTTCTTGTGATCCGTATTACCGTGATCAAAAGGATATTTTTGCTCTTCTTAAGTCCTTCATCTCATACCGCTTTATTAACCATACCCATACGTCCGACAATACTCTTTCATTGTCTCCAATGAGCAAGATACTATCTACGTATAGTACAAGAAATACCATCACGTTTCCATCACTCTTTTCAATACACAAGACCTATCCGATCATTGATTAGATCCATGTCACTGGATTACCTCATCAAAACGGATGTTTCATGATCTTGAAGCTTGCTTTAGTCCATGAATGGACACTTTTAAGCTCACTATCACAATGCTCTTAGCTCTTTGCAATGAATCACTCTGGTTGCTTCACATAGATGTTTCCCTTAAGACTTCCAATCAGGAAAGTTGTCTCGACATCTATTAGCTATCCCTTATATTTCATATGAGTAGCAACAAATAAAAGAGTCCGGATCAACTTAGGCATAGCTACTGGCGAACATGTTTTCTCATAATCGAACCCTTTCTTTCTGAGTATACCTTTTCGCAACAAGCTTGCTTCCAAGGTTTTCACCTTATTCTATGATCCTCTTTTATTCTTGCACGCCCGCTTCCAATGGGTTTTACGCCATTTAGCGGTTCAACAAGCATCCAGACCTAATTTAAAATCCATCGATTCTATTTTAATATTCATTGCACTTACTAAGATTCCGCATTTTAATTTTGTAGTGCAACGTCGTATCCCTGGGATAATACCATGTTTACTAGGGATCAAGTCTTACAACTTTCCCAAAATATGTATCTCATGGGTTGTCGAATAACCCTCCCACTGCGACAAGGCACTACATGTAATTGTGTATCAGACGTGACACGCGTTGCAGTTTATCTTGTGGTATATCCTCTTGTACACTTGGTACTTATACTTTGTGTTTTCTTCTCACTACCTTTAGAACAATTTATACATGGGTTTATGATTTAATACATAGTCTCTTTCCAAAAATCTAGTGTTTGTGTTAACAATCACCCTTCGATCTTTTAGACTAAATAAATCACCTTCATTTTTATAGCATATCCCACAAACAGACAAACATTCAAATGAATTACTGTTTCTAGGGCTTATCCATAAAATGAATTAAGTAATTCCAAATAATTCATCATCTATCTAATCATTACCATAAGAGTCTTATTCCTTCTATCCACCACACCATTCAGTTGGGGCATGCCCGGTGTAGACCACTTGAGATTTAATCTCAACCTCTGATTAATAGCTCATAACTATCCTAAGAGGTACTCGTAATGACGATTAAATCGTCATTACTTGATATATTTTCCATGACGCTTCACTGTACCAGCCTTACAATTCTTGAATTAATCAAAGAACTTAGACATGCAGTGCATCAAATAAATATATCGGTATCTAGAATAATCATCGATTGACGAATATTCATATCCACCTCTCATCCGGACAATCTTAGGACCACATAAATCATAATGAACTAATTCCAACATATATATCTTTGGTTCTGCACCCCTTTGCCTTGAAAAAGCAATTAGTCATTTTTACTCCCAAGCAAGACTCGAAAGTCAGATAGTTTTCACTTCAGATAAACCTAAGGGTCTATCGGCTATCAACTTTTGAATCCTACTCAAGTAAAATGATCTAGTCTTAGATGCCAAATATATGTTTAGTTCATATCCGAAGGTATCTTTCTCTTACTAAGATTAGAAGATTTATTATTAATTACTATTTATTGCATCTATGGAATATACATGATTTAAGAGTATACAAATTGTTCACCAACGTACAATAACAGATTACAACTCTATCCTTCATTATAATGATCATGTCATTTAAATGAAATGGAGTATCCATCTATTAATGCATAGAAACCGAAATCAAATTCTTTCTATGAAAACGTACGTAAAACAATTTCTCATAATCAAATGTCTACTCATATCATTAGATAAATAGACAACTCCCACTGCAATAGCCACTACTCTTGTAGTTTTACCCATGTCATAACAATCTTATCCTCACTTAGTAATAAACATTTAGTGATTCCAGTATCTACACACTTCGTGTCAGTAAATACCATCACTATTCATGTTTTAAACAACTAGTGAATAAGATATAAAACTTGTTCACATTATGATGAAAATGACTTTTCTTTGCCACATGTTTTGCCAGAAGTTTTCCACCATATACATCCTATTGTATTTCAGGTGGAACTTACTCAAAAACATCTAGGCAATTCACGAAGAATTAAATTGATCTAGGTTTCCCTTCAATTTATACTCCATGCTTTCCCAATTCATTCATCAAATTAAATCATGATCTTCTGCCTTTTAACTTACTCAAGTATCCGAAGAGTTACATGAGACCATCATATTTCTATGAATCTCTTATCTCTTCACTAGAGACTTTAATATGCATCATGATAAGTCTTTTGTGAGAACACACATGTATTTCTTAAGCAGTAAAATTCGAATCCAAGATTCTTTTCTAATCATCTAATTTTGGACCAGTAAATATAATTTCTTTTAGTCAACCATAAGTGAAATAAAACTATTTGAAATTCAGAGAATCAAAAATTAATTTACCGATCAAAACTTCGAATTTTATCCTTTTATATTGATTCCCTCAAAACAATATAAAAATAAAATTCACCGACATTTCAAGCACCGTGAGTCTGCAAGCCACGTTAGTGTGGACGTTTACAAACCCGAACATTTACAAGAGAAGGTTTTACCCATTAATTTCATTTGTCAACCTAACTTTATGACAAAATAATTAATAGTCGGTTCCTCTTTAGCCATGCAAATAATAGCAGTGACTCCGTTGGGGAGGATACTAATTATTTACACCTAAGTGTACACCATTATTTGATCCCAAGTCCACTGCGCGAGCTTGTGTGCCTTACAGTTGGAGAAGTACACACGCGCTCGGATAGCTTCCTACAATCATCAATTATAAGTTTGTACCAGTGAGCCCCACATAAACTCATCCGTTAGGGAGGAAGGCCTATAGCCAACACGCAAGTTCATGTACCACATTACAAACAATAATTATGTAATGAAGTCTGTACCAGTGATCCATGAATAAACTCATCCGTTAGGGAGGAAGGTCTATTGCCAACACGCAAGTTTACTCACATCACTTACAAACCAATAATGGAGGCCGCGGGAATATTTACCAATCCCCTCTCCCACTTAATAATTTAACACCGAGGGTTTTTACATGCATATGATATTCAGAATAAAATACGCAACGCTAGCATGCTTCTATTACGGCACATAAGGCAGTAAATCACAGAGAGTCATGCATACATATATAACAATAATCAATAATTAAATCAATCATTAACAGTTATATATCAGCGAATTCGATTGTTCGCCACCAGGCACGAATATCAGCAAAGACTTCCAGACTATCAAATTTTTGAAATTTCCAGATTGTCCAATTTTCGAAACCATCGATATCGACCGTCGATGTCGTCCAGATTATCAAAATCATCGATATCGACTAGATTATCAAATATTCGAAAAACATCAAGATTATCAAAATTTCAAAACTATCGATATCGATCGTCATATCGTCTAGATTATCAAAATCATCGATATCGACGAGCAACCATATATAACAATAATAGATAATTAAATCAATTATGTCAGTTATATATTAGGAATCAATTCAACATCCATATATAACAATAATAGACAATCAATTATAGCAGTTATATATTAGGAATTAATTCGACATCCATATATGACAATAATAGATTATTAAATCAATTATAGCAGTCATATATTAGGAATTAATTCGACATCCATATATAACAATAATATACAATCTATTATGACAGTTATATATTAGGAATTAGTTTTCCTAAAATTGGATGTCTTATCCAACACTCTAGCAATACATGCATATAATATACCAAATATAATACGCAATCTAGCATGCTTCTATATAAGACAATAAATCATAGAGATCAGACATCCATATATATATATAACAATAATAGACAATTAAATCAATTATGACAGTTATATATATTAGGAATAAAAATGCCTCTAAATTTTAATGTCTTGTCCGACACTCCTACTGTGGAATCGATGTCTTACGCAACAAGCAGGATTGCTTGTGCCCCAAGACGTCCATCGTCATATCCCACCACCAATCATGTCAGGGAGCGCCCCAAGTGCCTTGACGAGCGCCCCTCGCCCGGACTGTCGCTCGTCCAAGGGCCTACTTGCATGGAACCAAGTTCAGCCCAACGCGCAACACCAAACTACACCAACTGTCGTTCGTAGTTCGAAACTGAAAGAACCTCAGAATCCAATCTTCACCGTCCAGAATCAACTACTGTAAGTCCTGAACATGCTGTCCAAATTACAAATCAATCCAACGGTTATATTGTGATAAACGACTCTTTTCTCTCGACTGCGCAGAACAGAATCGCCCAAAAAACTGCTTCTGTTTTCGGCGTATTCCCGACAACACAAAGCTCCAAATACGATCTTCACCGTTCAGAATGTACGTCCACAAAATCCGAACGTGCTGACCAAAAATCAGCCTGATCCGACGGTTGAAACTCTGGTTATTGCCTCTGCAATATCACTGCGCTGGATTTTCTCTCAATTTCTTCCTTCCATGTGAAATTGACGAACAGTTTTCGTCGAATTCTCTCACACACAACCATCAACGAACAGATATGATATAGGGTATATTTCACATAGGGATATTCATGGTTTGCGCAGTAAAACCAAAACCCTAAACATGCGATCCTAATTTCAAAAAATTAACCACATAAACCCTAGTCTAACGTGTCACGCTTCACCACGAAACCGAAGCTCTGATACCAATTGTTGGCGTTCGGACCGTTTGGTTAACGTGACCCGTTAGAATATCATGCGTTTCTATCATATCACAGCGGAAGCAATAAATCATAGAAACGATTACCGTTCACCAGGGTATGTTGATGAAGATTGATTCTCGCAGGCAGCCTGTGCAGTCCCACGAGAATAGTCATAACTTCCTCGTCTGATATCGGAATTGAATGATCTTTACGTTCAGACGATCCTCTCTTCGATGGCTTTCCGTCAGTATATTGATCATCAAATTCTGATCACTGTACGAATTTATACAAATTTCGCAAGGTCGCGGACAGCAGCAGCAAACTACCTTCTGATCTTCTGCTGTATGTCCCAAGTCCGATCTCGACGTCGTGTGGGCGACGATCTACGAGACCTCCTCAATCTGCTCTCAACCCTCATCACACGTGAATAATCAGTTAGATTAGATTAGGGTTCCAGATAAGCTGAGGTGACTTATATACATGGGCTACAGCAGGGACCAGGAGGAGAAATTGGGTTGGGCCTCCATTGGGCTTAAGTATCCAAGCTTAGCCCAAAACTTATACTTAAGTCCAATAATAATAATATATTCCACTAAAATATTATTATTGCACTACCGTACCAATCCCAAAATTACGTTTTGGGCTCCTTCTTATTATGAGCCCGTTAGTCTCCCCATGTTTAAGATATACAATGTCCATTAATTAATTTAAGTTACTGACAACTCAATTAATTAATATCTCATCCAAGAGTAGTACCACTCAACCTCATTATCATGCCGGAATAAATTCCACCTGCAGGGTTTACATGATAATCCTTATGAGCTCCTCAAGGGGACATCATCAACCTATGACGGACACGGATTCCTTCTACAATCAACAGCACACCATAGAGACAGCACTACTTCCCAACTCATCGAGTTTGTTGATTTAATAACATGTAAATCTCACCCATTGATGAATCAAAGAAATACATACTGCCCTACGTGTCGAGGTTATTGTATAGGGATTAAGAGCACGAACTTCCATAATAACTGAGATCAAGTTCTCCTATAAGTCAGTATAAGTCGAACGATCTCAAGCGGTCCTGCTCAATACACACAAGTGCACTAATGTGATTCTATAGCCAAGACAAGCTAATACCAAACCACACTACAACCATCCCGATAGAGAGTCCTCGTCTATCTCGGTTGTGAGCATCTGTTTATACTTTATAAGGAAACCGATAATATGATCTTCTGCGTGTTGTCGCACAACATATTATCTACAGTATAAAGTAAGTGGACTATTGCATCGAACATATAAATAAATTATAAGATGCAATCATTTATCATATGATTCTCATTTCAAATTAATTGTTATAACATTGTTCATACAAAAAGCTAGACTTTTAGTATACAATCCAACAAGCCCGACGACTGAATTTCTCCCTAACAAAGGCTTGAGACAAGGTGATCCCCAATCCCCATTCTTTTTTCTGGTTGCAGCTGAAGGTATTAGAAGCTTTGTTGAAAATTCTCCACGTGAGAAACTTGGCCTTCCCCGGAATATTGCTTCTCCACAGCTTACTCCAAACTTTGTCACCTTCCACCAAAATACTATCTTGAGTTCTTTCACTTAATAACAAATATGCTGATTTAACTGAGTATGTTTCATTGTTCTCAAGTGTCCATACCCACTGATCTTTCATGTTAACTCCTGGGTTGTACCTGTTCAAAATATTCAAAAGATCCAATGAAGATGAAAGCTCCCAATCAAATAAGTTTCGCCTCCAAGAAAGATTCCAGTGCCACTGTCCCTCCTCATCCCATTTGCCCATCTCCCTTACTACCTTTCCTCCATCCCTGGACAACAATAAAAGACGGGAAAATCTCTCTCGTAGAGAAATTTCACCACACCACACATCGTTCCAAAAATCAATCTCCTCTCCGTTGCTAAGTTTTCGCGTCATATTCTCCCTCATCCAATCTCCCCTACTTCCTTCGAGAATTTAAGATAGTTCTCGGAACCACCCGGACCACTTCCTCCTTCATCTTCTCCCACCACCAGGTTCGTTATCCATGCCCCTTATCCTATCCAAATCACCATATTTTGAAACTAGAATTTTCTGCCAAAAGAGATTAGGTGAAGTGTGAAACTTCCAAATCCATTTGCCGAGAAGTGCACCATTGAAGCATTCAATATCTTTGATTCCTAATCCTCCATTCTTTTTAGCAGTACACACTTTCTTCCAGTGAACCCAATTTATTTTATTCTTCTCATCACACCCTCCCCACAAGAATTTTCTTTGGATGCTAGATAGAGACTGAATTATGTGTTTTGGAGCTCGATAGAAGGATAGCACGAAGGTTGGGATAGCGCTAAGGACTGCATTAATTAGAATAGCTCTACCTGCCATTGATAATTGTTTCGACTTCCACTTAGCTAGCTTGTTATGAAGCTTTTCAACCACTAGATCCCAAATTCTTCTGTCTTTGCTACTTGTACCTACAAGAATCCCAAGGTACTTAAATGGTAGATGGCCCAATTTACAGTTGAGGAGTTGTGTTGCTTCATTGAGAGCGCTCTCTTCTTTATTAAATATGAACACTGCACTCTTTAGGAAATTGATCTTCAGTCCTGATGCTAGCTCAACCCATCTTAGAAAGTGTGGAGACTTCTACTACTTCCATTGTTGAAAAAACCATATCATCAGCAAATTGAAGGATCTCCAAATCAATCATATTGTTTCCAATTCTCAGCGGGTTGTAGAGGTAACACTCACTTGCTTTTCTCAATTGAAGAACCTCCACAAAAGCTAACCTTATAAACGAGGGGTAAATGTTGGAAGAAGTAGTTGTGTGCTGTGTAATGATGTTGAGGAAACAGAGGAGCATCTCTTCTTTGGATGCACAATGACACTCTCTATGGGCATTGGTTAGAAATTGGCTTGGGATCTATTCGGCAGGTAACATTGCTCCTATGTCAAACTTTGAAATGCACACAGGATGTAAACTAAAGAGTGTCAAAGTTGCAAACCGGAATGCTATGTGGATAGGTGTGGTATGGAGTGTATGGAAATAGCAAAATGAAGTTGTCTTTGAAGGATCCACAAGGCATGTAAATGATGTTTTTGAGCAATACGTATTTAGAACTTGGAAATGGATAAGAATTAAAGGTGAGTTTAGAACGCACTATTGTATAAATGATTGGATTTCAAATCCAATTATATGTCTCACGAGCAGGTGATTTTTTGTATGTATTTGAGTTGTATCTTGCGTGCTCGGATAATCATTTTTCTAAGTTATAAGGGTTGAGTACCCCTTGTACTCACTTTGCTATTTCAAAAAATATATATTAAAATGGAGAGCAGAAGTTCCGTCGGATAAGTGATGCTCGTTGGCAATGCCCAGGCAAACTCCACCACATTTAAAACGACTTAACTACACAAGGTAAAATTACAACTCATCAAGATGCGGGCGAGGTTAACGTGGAATTTTAAATTTTCATTAAATGGATGGTGGTCGGGTTTAAACTAGATCTTTATTAGGTAATGACTTTAATACCATGTTAAATATCCATCTTATCTAAAAGTAAAAGTTTAAGCTGATATTGGGGAGAATTGTTTAATATTCATTCTAAAAAAAATTATTTCCGCAAGTTTTTCTCTCTTCTTTGTTGTAAATTGTGGAGTAATTTGTAAGGGATGAGTACCCAACTTACTTTCTCACAATCACGTTTAATGCTTCACGTATTTTAAGAACTCATGATTTTAGTTGTGTCAAATTGAAATTTTTTTGTTATAATCAAACCCTTCCTTTTAAGAAAAAAAAAAAGAAGACTATACTGGTATCAATTTAAAATCTTTTGGACAATTTTAGAGATTTTTTTTATTTTACTATTTTCAATAAAATAAATTTATATTAGACTATTTATGTTTTAAACTTACAATATATAAGTAGACGTATGAAAGAGAAAGAAATATTTTATACTTTCCTTTTTAATTTCACATTATTCACGTATCTATGATTTGCCCATCCAACGGTGAAGGACATTCGATTAGGGATGTAATCGAACCGAATCGAGTCGAACACTACTAGGTTTGAGTATCGTTTGATAAGGAATTACCGAACTCGAGCCCGAGCTCAAACTCGTCAAG
Organism: Pogostemon cablin; assembly: GCA_023678885.1. Taxonomy (NCBI): domain Eukaryota; kingdom Viridiplantae; phylum Streptophyta; class Magnoliopsida; order Lamiales; family Lamiaceae; genus Pogostemon; species Pogostemon cablin. The sequence goes on from CM042963.1 coordinate 36,544,135, forward strand.
AAAAAAAAATATCGAACTCGAGCTCGAACTCAAACTGTTTGTTAAGGCTCACGAACGTGTTCACGAATATATAAAGTAACTTGTTTATGAACATTTTTCATGAACATTTAAATATTTTTTTTCGTAAATATTAAAAGGACGTTTGGTTTATAAACATCTAGTGTTATTCATAGAATTAAATAAACAAACTAATAAAATATAATAATAAACGTTACAAAAATATTTTAATAATTTAAATAATTACTTAAGTTATTATCATATTTGTGTGGTTTAATATAAAATATTTAATTATTGAATATTAATAAATAAATAATAATATATAATGCTAAAAAATAATTATAAAATTTGCGAACACGTTTGCGAGCCATTAACGAACTCATTATAGAATATGTTCGCGAGCTTTCGAGTCGAACACCTTTAGGTTTGAGTCTGGTTTGATAGACTATTCGAGCTCAAAATTTAAGTTTGATTTGGTTTGTTAAGATTAATGAACGAGCTCGAACGAACACTTTATCGAACCGAGACCCGAATAGCTCGCGAACGGTTTGACTCGCTTACATCCCTACATTCGATTGATGCATCAAATGATGGTGGGAGATCATCTACTCCACTTGGGTTTCATTTTGTGTTTCAGACACATACTTTAGCAAATTTAAATTTTCAAAATTTACAATTGTTGAGATGTCATTGGGTAAATATTAATTTTGGTCCTTATTATCCAAATTCAATTTCGGTCCTAAAAATTGGAAAAATTTTCAAATTTCACATCATTATTTTTGTAAACGCGTGATTTGATGAAAACTTTTGCTATGTTAAAACCTTTCATTTAAAAAAAAAAAGAGCATTAAAATGTGAATTTAAAAGTTATAAGAATTATTTCATATTATTTCAATTTCTTGAAATTATTTTTAATAAAATAAATTTATATGAGAAGTTTTTTATTTTTGGGTCAATAAATAGTATGTACAAAATGTATTTAAAAATTACTAAGCGATAAATTCGCTTCAGAAAATTACCGATAAATACAAAATTATATTTTGTTTTACCCATAATACCTATACATATCGTACATTAGTGTGCATTATTAAGATGGACACAAAAATATGTTATCTATACGAATGTACATTAGTGTACATTCTATTGAGAAAGAAACTGAAAATAGCGATTAAATTGAAGAACCCTACTAATGTACATCAGGGTGCATCTTGAGAGAGAAACTTAAAATACACGATTGAAACTATTGTTAAGTAGATTAGTGTGCATTCTTAGAGAGAAACAGAAAATATGTAATTAAATTGAAGAACCCTACCAATGTATATTATTATACATCTTTGAAAATAAACAGAAAATATGTGATTAATTAAATTTAAAATAGGGGTATTTATTACTCCCTCCGTCCCATAGAAGTTGACACACTTTCCTTTTTGGTTTGTCCCACTAAAGTTGACACATTTCCTTTTTTACTCATATTTTATTCTAAAATGTAATTTTAAACTAATACATAGGACCCACACAAAAACAATTAATCTATTCTCATGGCCCCACATATCACCTCTAATACAACTACCCACTACACATTAAATATTATTTCTCTTACTTCACTTTATTTCACTTTACATTAAATTATTATACTTCTTAATCTCCGTACCCAAAAAAATTATACCAACTTTTCCGAGATGTAGGGAGTAGTAATTAGTTTATATACATGCGTATCAGTAATAATCCCTTTATTTCCTCACTAATTCCGACCATTAACCATAGCACTACAAATTGGTAGCTAGTCTGGTGTTGACGGTTTTAATGACAACAGATAAGAATACGTATATACACTCGCAGCACGAAAATGATTTGAAGTATAACAATCTTTCTCTATCTCTCTCTCCATTCAACGCTAAGCATGAAGATCAACGTGAAGAGCTCGACGACGGTAAAGCCAATGGTGGACACGCCTGGTGGATATGGCTCTCGAATATGGAATTGCTACTGAGAGCTAACTACCACACCCCAATTCACACTCTAACAAGTTCTACCCCAATGCGGGGAGGCTGAACAAGGGGGAAAATAATCGGTTGGAGATCGACTGCAATGGCGAGGCGGTGGTGTTGGTGGAGGTGGAGTGCGACGCGAGTTTGGATGATTTTGGGGATTTTTGCTCCCAAGGGTGAGCTCGGACTTATACCCCTCGTCGATTATTCTCAAGGAATTTCTACTTTCCCACTTTACCTAGTACAGGTATTTAAGATATAAGATACTCCACTGTCTCATACTTATCTTCACACTTTTCGTTTTCTTTCGTCTCACACTTATGTTCACCACCTAAAAAAGGAAACTTCACTTTAACCAACAACCTCAAAAGTTATCTTAATTTCAAAAATATCACTCTCACCTAACACACATAACATACTTTATAATTTATTTATTACCTAAAATAATACCCCTCAAAAGTCAGTAAAATTGGTCAAAAAGCAACTTTTCTTAAATTTCGTATGTACAGTGTCGGTGAACTAACTACGGGACGGAGGGAGTAAGATTTATTTTGAGTCTTCATACAAAATTTATAAGACCATATTTATTTTTAATTAAATTTCAATATTTTATAATTTCAATTCTAATTTTGATTATTTAAATTGTTATGGTCCTAAATTTTTAATTAATTTATTATATTGGTTCAAATTTTCAGTGAATCCTCCCTTATACCATTAATTACTACTTGATTAACACATATATAACAGGTGAAAAAAAAACAATTATTAGAGTTTATATTTTTTATTTTAAGATATAATTTTGTGATTAGGTACCTTTTATATTTTGTGATGTTACATCTCATAAGCGATAGTTAGATAAATGACACATATGTGAGTGAGTAAATTTCCACCTTTATTGATAGGATTAATATTTTCTTTTTACAGTATAATTCTATTTGATTACTTTACTTATTCCTAATCAATATCAATCATGGTAATAGATATTTTTAGTTATTCCATTCTCTTCTCTATTTTATTCATGAGTTCATTCCATTCCAACGTAATTCCATTCACTCATACCAATTACACCGTTAGTTATTACTTGAAATGCCAACTTCGGAAATGGGAAACGTATACACACATGCTGGATTTTTTTTCTTTCTTTTTTTAGAAAAAGTCAAGTTTTATCAAAAGAAAGTCTAGCATAAGATATTGCCATACGTACCCAAAAGAAAGAACCACATATCCGTCAAAAAAAAAGAAAAAGAAAAAGAAAGGACCACATAAAGAAGAAAACCATAGAGTGGATCTATTAATTTAAATCTTCAACAACCATAAAGTAAATCTATTAATTTAACACCTTTCACAACCAATCATACATTATTAAATCATTGATGCATACCGCGTTATAAAGATGTGTACCTTTTATTTCTGAAAAAAAATAAAAAATATTAATGAAAAGTGTATACCCTTTAGAACAAAATGGTGTACCCTTATTAATTAAATTGTATATCCTTTAAAACAAAATAATGTATCTTTACCCATAATATTAAATTTTAAAAGCCCCAAACACTGTGCCCCGGGTGCACGCAAGCCTCACTCATATAATTATATATTTCTTACATTCATTAATAAGATATTCATTTTGTCATTTTTATAGTCCACTCTAAAAATATCTAAATTTCAATCTTAATATATAAGGCCCCAAATACAGTTAAATTCATTTTTGCCCTATAATTAAAAAAACTTCGATTATTGTCTTAAAAAGATAAGTGGTTCAATTTTGCCCTATAATTAATGAATCATTTTAATTTTTGTCCAATTTTCGCCGGAATCCGCCACGTCATACTTCAATTTAGGGGTTTCCGGTTGGTCAATCCGACGTGACAATTTTGACTTTTTTTTAGCCTAGAGGTAAATATTTTTTTGCCCTGTTACTAAGTAAAACTTCGATTTTTGCCCTAAAAAAGTAGTTCAATTTTGCCCTATAATTAACGAATCATTTCAATTTTTGCCCTATTTTCACCGAAAACGTGAATTTTTTCGGAATCCACCATGTCATACTTCGATTTGGGAGGTTTCCAGTTGGTCAATCCAAAAATATTACTTAGTAATAAGCATCGGAAAATAATAGTATAATATTTCTGTTACAATTTGGTATTACATTTCCTAATATATTACTTATGTAGCATATATAATACTCCCTCCGTCCCAAATTCAAGTTCACATTTACTGTAGATACGAAGTTTAAGAAAAGTCACTTTTTGACTTACTTTTGAGGGTAGTATGGTATTTTTGGGTAATAAATAAATGATAAAGTATATTATGTGTGTTAAAAAGGTGATGACAAATTTGAAATTAAAATATATTAGAGGGATATTAGTTTGTTGCTTTTTCCTTTTATGGAAGTGTGAAGTTGAATTTGGGACGGACCAAAACGGAAAGTGTGAAGTTGAAGTTGGGACGGAGGGAATATAACATACTCCCTCCGTCCCGGAACAAGGGTTCATTTTACTGTTTCACACGTAGATTAAGAAGTATTAATATTAAATGTGTAGTGGGTAGGTAGAAGGTATCTTTTACCTTTTTACCCCCAATGTAATTAACTACTGATCTGCCTTTTTATAAAACAGGTAAGAGAAAAAAAAAGTATTTTTTCAAATATCATTGAACAGCACATTGGGTCAACATCAACCTAGCCTACTTTCCACACACTTCATCACTCGTACACTAAATAAATAAATTACAATTCCCTCCAAATATTCATAGATTCCCTCCAAATACTCAAAACTAACCAAACAGCATCAACGGCCACACACTGCATTACAAGAACAGTAAAAAAATAAATTACAAATCCCTCCAAACATTCATGTATTTCCCTCCAAATACTCAAAACTAACCAAATAACACTACTGTCTTGTCAACATTCCCTCCAAAATACATTACTAAGCTCCTCATAATTCACAAGATAAATATATTCACTCCACCAACAACTTACAAAAAAAAAAAAAACAGAATGAGAACTAAAAATCTGAGCACCAAGGAATTAAATGCCATTGCTCAATTCTTGTTGGCGGGCTCTTCAAATGGCAAGGTTGCACATGGTAGATTCAAGGAAGCTGCTTCTAAATTCTCTGTCAGCCAAAAAACTATTAGAAATACATGGGCAAGAGCAAAAGAACAGATGGCAGCAGGTAACCCCATTTCCTTAGTGAATTCAAAAAAGCTACGTACATCTGGAATATCGACTAAATTTGATGAAGAGAAGTTGCAACTTATTGAGTTCAGTAAGAGGGGAACAATTAGGGGCCTTGCAAAAGAGATGAAAGTAGGCAAAACTACAGTTGGAAGATGGGTACAGAGAGGGCTGATAAGATCTCATACCAATGCAATCAAACCATTTCTCACACACGAGCACAAGATTAACAGGATGAAGTTCAGCCTATTAGCATTGGAAGTTAATACAGATGAGAAACTGATCAAATTCAAGAGCATGCAACAGATTATTCACATAGATGAGAAGTGGTTCAATATTACAAGAACCACAGAAAGATATTATTTGGCACCAAATGAAGCTGAACCACATAGAGAATGCCAAAGTAAAAGGTTCATCATTAAGGTAATGTTTATATGTGCGGTGGCAAGACCTTTGTATGGTTCGAATGGGGAATGCTTGTTTGATGGAAAAATAGGTATTTTTCCCTTTACTGAACAAGTACCAGCAAAGAGAAATTCAAAAAATAGAGAAGCTGGCACAATCGAGACTAAAGCAATGCAATCTGTCACAAAGGATGTGACCAAAAATGTCTTGATCAATAAGGTAAACTCTCACTAATCTGATTATAGTTATCATGTCTTTATAATTTCTGATTATATGCAACTTATTGAGTTATGAAACCTAAAATAAAGCTCCTGAATAAGATTTCTTACAAAATTCCTAATTGTTGTCATTTATGTTAGGTGATACCGGCCATAAAAGCTAAATGGCCAAGTGAAGCAAGTAGAGACATATATATTCAACAAGATAATGCCCCCCCTCACATAGATGATAGTGATCCAGAGTGGAGAGAGGCAGCATCTTCAGATGGTTTTAATATTCACTTAGTATTCAACCTCCTTGTAGTCCAGATACTAATGTGAATGATCTAGGATGGTTTAGGGCTTTGGAATCATTGCAAGTGAAAACTGCAGCCACAACAGTTGATGAACTGTTGCAAGCTGTCCACAATTCATTTGAAGAATTGTGTCACAAGAAACTCAATGCGGTATTTTTAAGCCTACAAGCATGTTTGAAGAATGTTTTGGCTTGCAAAGGATCAAATAACTATAAGATCCCTCACTTGGGAAAGAATGCATTATTAAGGGAAGGGACTCTTCCTACAAATTTGGAAGTGGAACTTGAGCTAGTGCAATCAAGCATTGATTATCTAATTGAGGCGTAGATCTTTCTACATAGCGATGAGATCGAGGCCAGGTTAAGCATACTGATGTTTGTTTAAGTTTTAATCAACTCCAATAATTCTACTTTTAATGTAATAATAACGGAGTTTAATTTAATTAGTGTATTTAAATTAAGAGTGGCATATGAGTAATATATTAAAAATTATAGGGTTTTTAGTTGGTATTAGTGGGACCCCCATATTCCATTAATGGAAATGTGACCCTTTGAACGGAACGACGAAAATGGCAAAAATGAACCCTTGCTCCGGGACGGAGGGAGTATATAATAGAAGATATAACATCAAAATATAACGGGACATTTCAAAAGAGGACCTTCTTCGTTCAATGTAATACTAATAAATTTTATTACTTTTTTCTACCCTTATAAAACCTTATAATCTTTCTTACAACCAAGTGAAGACTTTATTTAACTTAGTTAATTCAAAAATGATCCTAATATTAACACAGTACTGGAGTGAAAAAAAAAAGAGAGAAGGAGATTTAGCTTAATATTTTTAAAATCTATTTGCTTATTCAAAATTTTATTTAAATATAAATTTATTATAAATTTAGTGAGCCATCACTAAAAAGTAGTTTCAACAAAAATTTCTCTACAATAACATAAACAAAATTCTCTACTCTATAACATTTGAGTATAGATTGCATTTAGAGTTTCGGTGCATTTTTTAAATTAAATTTTAATTTAATTTCTATTATTAAAATTTAAGTAAAATTACTACTTATTACTACTTTATATTCAAACATGAGGATGAATAGGCTGAGATCGATCCATGAAAATTTGGTGGAATCAGATCTCGAAATGGGTTAATTTATTTTCTCTTACTAGTGTGATTCCAAAATTACAGATACCAATTCTTCAAAATAGGCTACTCCTCTTCTTCGTCAATACGCTACTCTTCCCTTCCATTTCCACCACGCCGACCATCCAATCTTCACTCAAACCTAAATTCATCTACTCTCCGTCCCCGATTCTCCAATTCCGGTCGAGAAATCGAAGAATCACGGCCGTCACCGTCCAATCACCGACGCGCCGGACCGATTGATATCCGCAATAGTCTACTTCTACCCCTTCTCCGATGGCGTCCAGTACGGTAAATACGTTATCACGCAGTTTTCTCTCTTCCAATCGTTCATCCAGCCATTGGTCCCCGCTCTTCAAGAGCTTTCCTTTCAACGGCTTTCTGGTTTTCATCACGCTCTACTTCGCCGTGGTGAGGAATCCGAATTTCAGTAGATACGTGCGATTCAACACTCTGCAAGCTATAGTTCTGGATGTGCTGTTGATATTCCATGATGTGGTGGAGAGGAGCTTCAATCCGAGGAATGGAGTGGCATTGGATCTGATGATGATCTGATGGGAAGTTCTTTGTTCATTTCTTTTTGTTTTGATGATGAATTGTAGTTTTTATTATCGGATCAAATTTATAGCAGCTACTATTCACTAAGTATAATTTTAATAGTATCTCTCTTATATATAATTTTTATTAGCCACTATTTGGTGGACTCCCCAAATTACCTCATAACTGTCAGATAAAGGACGACAATAATAGGGACATGATTATGTCAGTGTTGACTGTATTAAATAGGGTGGGTGGGACCACATTTAAAATTATAGGAAATATTTTTTTCCAAAAAAAGTTTTAAAAAAAATTGAAAAAATATTTCTTCTATTCGGCCTATTCGGTCAACACTAATTGTTCTATTCGGCCAACACTTTTTTTTCCAGAAAAATTAAAAAAAATTTCAAAAAAAAATTCTTCTATTCGGCCTATTCGGCCAACAATTTTGTTCTATTCGGCCAATACTTTTTTTCAAAAAAAGTTAAAAAAATTCAAAAAAAATATTTCTTTTATTCGGCCTATTCGGCCAACAGTATTTGTTCTATTCGGACAACATTTTTTTCTCAAAAAAAATTCAAAAAAAATTCAAAAAAAATATTTCTTCTATTTGGTCTATTCGGCCAACAATTTTGTTCTATTCGACAACACTATTTGTTCTATTCAGCCAACACTTTTTTTCCAGAAAAAAATTTAAAAAAAATTCAAAAAAAATATTTCTTCTATTCGGCCTATTCGGCCAATAATTTTGTTATATTCGGCCAACACTATTTGTTCTATTCGGCCAACACTATTTATTCTATTCGGCCAACACCTTTTTTTTCCAGAAAAATTTAAAAAAAATTGAAAAAAATATTTCTTCTATTCGGCCTATTCGGCCAATAATTTTGTTCTATTCGTCCAACACTTTTTGTTCTATTTGTCCAACACTTTTTTTCAGAAAAAATAAAAAAAAATCATACGAATAAAATTAATGCATCTTTTTGTATTTTAATAAAAAAAAATATTCATGAGGCATATAAAAATAACAAATTAATGCATTCAATAGATTGTAAAATAAATTATTGTACTTTTGTACTTTTTGGTTAAAAAGAGACCTCAAATATGTGATCAGTGAGTCTCTTTCAAGGTATTTTGGTCTGTTCCATTAAAAGTAGCTAGAATAAATTGTGTTTAAGACTTGTGGCTACTAAAAATTATTTTTAACCAAGAGTGACTACTTTTTACCATTATCACTTTTATTATTTGTGATGATCATGCATCAAAAGAAGCTCAATCCAAGGAAAGTTAATGAATAGTGCTTGAGATTTGTAAAGATAAGCAAGGAAGAAAATAAAGTGAAGAAGTTGAGGAAATTGGTCATCTCTTTGATTACTTACACATGATTAGTCACTCTTATCCATATACTTCCTACCCTATCAAAAAGCCTATCATTACATCCTTAATGAAAGACCTTTTTGATCATTGATTGAAACTTTGGTGGTTTGTGAATTTAGTTCACGAGCAAGCTTATAGCGAGTCAAGTCAATCGGTTGATGAGTGTTGCTTTACCCTGCTTTAAAAGAGTGTTGAGAGACATCGATATCCATTGTGAGGCTTTGACTAAAAGGGACTATATTACACTATTACTCTCTTTTGATTGAACTTGTTAATTTTTCATGTTATGATTTTAATATTGTAGGATGACTTAGCATAGTTTGTAGTTATTATTGCTAACGATATGTTATTACTTATGCTCATTTAGTTTTTTTTTCTAGGTGAAAATTTCTCCTTTTGGTTTGTCATTTTCGTTGCTCGGGGACGAGCAACACCTTAAGTTTGGGGGGTTTGATTGGCGCTATTTTCACCTAGATTTTAGTGTCTTTTTATATGTGTTTTTGTATTATTTTACCCGTATTTGTATGTTATTTGGTTGTGTTTTGTGTTTTATGAAAATGTGTGTGAATGAGCTTAAACCTATGATTTTCACTTTTTATTGGATGCTAGATATGATAAGGAAGACGTAGGAAAAAGCAAATCTAAATTCGGAGTTGAAACGAAGGAGAACGAGTCGAAACAAAATGTGAAAAACAGGGGCATGCACCAACACGGGCCGTGTACGGAACACGGCCCTGTAAGAAGTGACCGTGTGCCAACATCAGAAGATCCAACACGACCACCCTGTGCCTGTGTTACAACACACGAGCCGTGTTGCAGTACACGAGCCGTGTTGCGTAACACGGCCCTGTAAGGAGAGGTCGTGCGGCAGCATCAGAAGACACAACACGGCCACCTTGTGGCCGTGTTGCAAAGCACGACTCGTGCCGTGTAAAATCCTGCTGAAATTTCCAGATCCTTCTAGAAGCCTCCATAGGGGTATAAATGCCCATTTATTTAACATTTGAGGAAGAATCCGAAATTCCACCCTTCTACACACACCTCACACACCATTTCTTCCATTTTCCACCATCATCTTCATCCATCTTCATCCATTCTTCATCCCTTCCATTTTTGATGCTAAAGACTTCAAAATCAAGAGCTAGAGTTGGAGATCCATGAGTATTGAAGATTCTCTACAAGAAATTGTTAGGGAAGATTCACATCTCTTTTGATTTTCTTTTGGATCTAAGACTATGGGTATTTGTAATGAATCATTTATTTGTTTTGTTACCCTTATCATGTTAGACTAATCCCTCTAGTGGGATTAGGAGCATGAAGAGCATATTAGATTTATATTATGATGTGGATTAAATGGGTTTTTGGTTTAATTGATGTTGATTTATATTCATGGAGTTTAATTGTCTTGATGTTGTGATGGCATGATTTGTTATTCATAATTGATTATTGGTTTAATGGATTGTTGATCAATGAATTGATTTATGGTAATTAAATGCTATCATGATATTCATGTATGTATTGCTTGGAGTGAGACGGAAACGACCCTCTATAGTATTAGGAATGCATGAATAGACATTGAGTTTGGGTTTGACCGAAAGGATATTTGAATTCAATGAGGGGAACCAATCCATTCGTTGGCCGTAGTACACAAAAAGGGAGAGTTTAATTTAACTAGTACCTAGATGAAAGGGGTTAATATTGGGCTTTGATCTTAAGTGCTTTTGGGAGTCTAAAATGGATCAACAACCTTTGTAACCCGAAAGGGAGCTTAGGATACAATCGTGATCACCCTTAGTCTACATCAATCGAGTTGAATTCCTTTTGCATGATAATATGAATCGAGTGTGCTTGGATGTTTCTAATCCCATGTTTTTCCATACTTGAACTTTAGCACCCATTTTCTTTACTTGTCATTTCTCTTATTTGCTATTCTTATTTACTTGCTCCTTGCTTTAGTTGTTAATCATCTCAAAATCCCCTATTATCTTTACAAAAATGACATGAACATGAGCTCACGTATTTTGCTAGTCCGAACATAACTCCTTTGTGGATTGATAATTTTTCTTGGGATATACTACTACAACGATCGAGTATTCTTGCTCGTGAGTGCTACAAAAATAGGCAAACACTATGCTTGGTAGATAACAATGAGAATGCTTCTGGTTGTACTGTAGATTGGAACTGGTGAAGGGATAAAGGAGAAAGTGACTGGATTGTTAAAACTAACGAATTTATATAGAGATAAGTTGGATTGTTTTAATTCATCCATGGGATTCAACTATCTAAAAAGCTCAATTGATTTTAAAACTGTAACAATTTAGGACATGACTTCAACTTTTGTTAGTGATGCTGTACAGAAACACAAAATCATAAGTTTTTCTCATTCTCAATCTACTTTTTATTCAAATTCTCATCAATTTATTCATAGCTATTTGATTTCGACTCATCGAGCATCACAAGACAACATGAAACACATGGAACAATTTCAAAGTTCCTAATATGTGGGTCATGCTTGATCAAAACAAGCATTCATCAAAACATAGTTTCAAGCATGCTTAGAAATAATTTAAAAAAATAAAATATCATATGAATCTTTCGTAGCCCTTCCTCTCATCATTTATGTTAACTCCGGCCTCATTGTCCCCAGTCTATCCCCATTCGTACAAGCTTGCATTGCCCCCACTATTTCTCTATAAGTCTTCCAGATATGACTCTAAATGATCTGATGAAAACTCAGTTGTAAGCAAACCAGCAGTTTGCAATGGCCATCCCCAAATGCTCACCTCCTCGGCAGTAGATTTATAAAGCACGCACCGCGAATGCAGAAACAAACCAGCCTAAATTAAAAATCATCATTCAAAAGGAAGCAAAATATTACAAAAATAGTCTATGAAAAGAAAATTAGTCTTCGGAAGATAAGCATCATTAAAAAAAAACAAACCAGATCATGAGCTAGGGGCGCCCTAAACACTAGCTCAACAACAAATAAGCAGAGACAACCAATAGAAAGTAGGAACTATAATGTGCTAGTATAATTTATTAATTTAAAAAAATTATCTAAAGTCAATATGATAAACACATCCCATCTACAATCCCACAATACTTAATGGAAAACAAATAATTTCTTCATCTTCAACTGAAAAATCATGGATAGTGTATACAATAAATCTTAGATGATAAAATAATGCGAGAATTGTTTAAAGAAAATATAATGTATGTTTGAATGATTTACTTGTGGAAGCAGCAGTTAAAAAAGTAGTTAAACAAGGAGATATCTCTATTCCACTCACCTTACATATTCTTCATTCTCATCAGCTTGATTGTCGCCGCCGCCGCCCTCCTTCTCTGGCACCGGAAGAGACTTCAATTTCAATCCGGTTCATGATTGAAGCAAATTAGGAGAAAATTAAAATATTATATTTACTAAATTGAGCTTAAGAAAATTCAAGGACTCTGGGTTGATTTCAACATCTCTCTGAGCTCTCTCCAGTTGATGATCCATGCCAAGCACCGGCAGCAACTACTACAAGTTGAAGATTCAGAATTTAAAACTGCTCGATTAATCTTGGCTGCTTCTCGTCGGTTTTAGAACCGTGCCTGAGCTTCCACCCAATCCACAACCCACAGAGTACATAGACCTGATAATCACACAATTTGTAATGACAAGCCGTCAATCATCCACAGAATTCCAAATCAACACTCATCAGATACACTATTTTATTCCTCAATAGCATAACAAGTTTATAATGCCCATGTATGATCATGTTATAATACAAATAATATAAATGAAATAAGATAACTATTGTACATTCAATCTTTTGAAAGATTACTGAAACACAATTACATTATAGTAATAAATATCCACATCCATCTGGAAAATATAATAAAATACATTTCAGAGGTGAGGAGAAGCTTACATGCCACCAGATTGACAGGCCAAAGCAAGAAGGTAGCAGTATCCAGCTGCAATTTGAACAATTGGTGTATTTTCGAGCGACCCCAGTAACGGGCGAGGCTCCAGGTCATTCGGCTCTGTCTAATGGCCGAGCTTACTTTTGTTTCCCCAAGCAAATATGTAAATCCCGCCTTCTCTTGACAACAACATTAAAGTAATTCCCTATAGAAACTTGTACAGTAAAGACATCCTTTAAAGATTCAACTAGATATTGGGTCGTCGGAGTGGGATCTCGAAGTCAGGAAGGCAGAGGTCGGCGAAAAGATGGCGCAACGAAGAATTTAAGAGTGAAGAATTGGAGATTTAGGGATTGAAGAAAGAAGGAGGAGAGAGAAGAGTGGATAATCCATTTAATTATTTTGACCCATTTTATTATAAAAGATCCGGTTTCACATAAATTATAAGCAAGATCCAACGTAGTCATTGTCTTCAAACATATATATCAATCTTAGAAGGAGCATCTAGAATCATCATTAAATATAAATTAAATTATAAGTTTCACAATACTCCAAAATAATTGAGGTGGAGTTTCGATTATTTTTGTTCTCATTTATTTATTTGTTTGTGTCAAAATCATCTACTAAAAAAATTTATTTTTTACAAATGGAATATTCTGTTAGTAAAAGTTTTAATTTCATTATTAAATTAGTTTATTAACCGTAGGTAAATTTCTATTGACAAAGTGGTGATTGATAAATTTTTAGCAACGAAAATAAATTCCGTTGGTAAATAATTCCATTGTTAATCCGTTGCTAAAAATTTCGTTGGTAATTTATATAAAGATTCCTTTAGTAATTCATTGGTAATTACAAACAAATTGAATTCCGTTAATAAAATATAGAATAAATTCATTGGCATTACATTGCTAATAAAAAATATTATTTTGATGCTAATCAATTGGAAATTAAAAAATACTTTTTTAGTGATCTTTACACTTTTGAATAAGAAATAACACTAAATTTGATAACTATGCTATATATTTAATTTTAAAATTATCATTCCAACAAATTTAATATACATATCATATTTTATAATTGGTTATTATTTATTATGTATTTTTATAATTCTTTGATGAGATCAATAAATAGATGGGAGATTTTTTTTCTCATGTGTATATGTTGCAGTCTGACATGAACACATGTGAAGATCAGTGAAATCATGAAATGGGATTGATACAGCTGTAACACAACAAAAATGTCAAATACTTTAATTTTCTTTTCACCCACATTTTGAAGAAATTAAAATTATATTTCAAGTTAGTTTTGTCCAACAATACCATAGCAATAAAATTAAACTTAAATTAAAGTTAAAAGCGGTAATTGATGAGTTCTATTTGTAATGATTAGTAATATAATATGTATATTGTATCTATTAGTACTAATATAGGTACATAAAATGTATATATAAATAATAGACCCAACTCAAGCTATTAGAATTTGGTGAATATCCTTTAATATTTGATCAATTGCACACTCTAACAAAATTAATGTCTAAAATTCGAAATATATTTATTAAAACATGTATTTTTTGTGGTGGATAATTATATTTTGCAGTACAAAAAGTTTAAGTTGGATGTAACATATAAGTCCATTAGGGAAGGCCAAATATTATAAAAGAGCCCACAACATAAGATATTTCGAATATGTAAATTTTTTTTTAACTATTACAAAACGAGTACAACTCGAAATACCAAGTACAATCAAACATAGGTATCAAGCCCAATTCTATTGCAAGATTCATGTTTTTAGTTCACAATGCGTATAGGATTTAGGACCAAATTTTTTAAGTCAAAGAAGTTTAGAATTTTTATCAACATTACCTTTTATTAATAAATAAATAAATAAAAGACCCAACTAAGTAAAAAAAAAAATTCATTTTCTCGTACAATTTAAAGAGTGGCCAGTATGCAGCATGTAGTCTATTGCCAGCCGTAATTTTGCTTAAAGCACCAATTGAAAACAAAAGTGTGAGAAATTTCATTATTATCCCTATTCTTTATTAAACTTTAACTCATTTACAAAACTGAAAAAAAAAAATTGCTTAGTTGGTAGGAACACGCATGTTGTTTGGGTTGAAAATTCAAAGATGTAAGACTTCAAGACTGGTTTGACGAAAATCTTGCGCAAGAAGTCGCTGAAAAAAATCGATTGGGGACTGCCAAATTTTTGTTAAAAATTCAATGTCGAATGTTTTTTCAAACTTTTGGTAGGACTTGGTTAGAGTTAGTCAAAATTTTGTCCCGTTGTTTTGAGGTTTGACATGTTGGCCGATGTAGGAACGGTAGCAAAATTTTTGTGTATTAGTTAGAAAAATAATCCTTCAGTCAATCCATTATGTTTATACCCTACTTTAATTTCTTGATTGTGGTTCTTGTCATAATGATCTGCAGAACTTTAATTTGTACAAATCTTGCAATAATGAGCAGTATTGGTACTGTTTGGTGTGCTTCCTGCTGCAATGTTTATTCAAATTCACCCAAGTCTTAGAAGATACCAATGCTGGTATCCATAGGAAAACTCACTCTCTCACTTATTATGGTTGAATCCCATGTCATTTGCACTTAGTTTTTTGATAATGTGGGGATGTAAGTGTGTGTTCTGGTGTATGCGTGAGTTTAGAATGTGAATGTGAATGTGAATGTGAATGTGAAAAGCAAAGTTAGTTTTTTTTTTCTAATTAATTAATGTAGTTAATGGGTTAGGGTTAAATAAAAGGTGGGGATGTTATTGAAATTTTACATAATTTTTGTTTTCAATTTGGATGCCTTGAACAAAAGTTCGGGTGGCAATAGTGCCGCCCGATAAGATATGTTAACTTGGGCCTGCCCACTCATTTTAACCCTAAAAACATATGGTTATTAGACCCGGCCCACTAGCCCATTTATCTTTTATTTTTATATTATGTACTCCCTCCCTCCGTCCGAATTTAAAGGTGTCATTTGATTTTGGGCATGGATATTAAGGAGTATTGTTATTTAATGTGTAGTGGGTAACTGTATTAGTGGAGATGTGGGTCCCATTTTTTAGTTGTACTAGTGGGTGTGTGTGGATAAAAAAGAAAATGAGACCCTTAGGGGCGGACACCCAAAATGAAAAAATGATACCTTAAAAGCGGACGGATGGATTACATGATATTAGAATCTTTATAAATTAATAACATTTGAAAATATTATTTAGAAATAAACGATTATGAAATGAAGAATTTTTGTTTCAGATGAGACTTCCGCACATATACTTAGGGGTGGGCGGTATGGTATACCGAAAATTTTTTATCATATCAAATATCGTACCGAAATTTTTGGTATATAAAAAATCATACCGTTACCTTACCTAAACTTTCGATATACCATAGTTCGGTATACCGATATTTCGACATAGAAAAATAATATACCTTCTACTTACCAATATTTCGGTATATCGTATCATACCTAAAATATCGGTATGTATCGTCCTATTAAATAGTTTGTTATGCCATTATGCACCTAAAATTCAATAAATCTAATTAAAAACTATACTAAAAAGTGAAAGCTATAAAATAAATTTTAATAGATAACAAATTCATAATAAGAAAAATATACGACAATTTACAAGCGACCAAATTAAATAAAAGTGAGTCTCATGTAAATCGGGTTTACATATAAACCATATTTTTTAAAATTATTTTTTTGTATATAAAAAATTACTCTTTGAAGAGTAATGATTTTTATACAGAAGAGTACTAATTCATGTCTCTAAGAAGTAATTTTTCATATACTAAAAAGTAATCGATAAACAAGGATTTATAAGAATTTGAAGAGTAATTTTTTTAATTTAGAAGAGTAACAATTTATGTGCTAAAGAATAATTTTTATGTACTAAAGAGTTACAGAGTTTATATAATTAAATGTAAACCCGATTTACACAAGTGTTTGTCATCAAATAAATGATACCCCCAAGAGATCTACATAAGAACTATATGGAACATTGGAACTTATATCAAAATAAACACTTTTAAATTTTCATATAAGATAGAACTACATAATTAAAAAAGAATTACAAGATATCATGAAAGCCAATCAACTTTATCACTCGTTTATAATTATGAAATTTACAGTAGGATTTTAAATTTAATCTTTTAATTAAATAGTGCATATACATAATTTAATTAAAAATTATAAAATGTAAATAATAATTATAATTGCATATAGGGTATCATGTAATATTGTATACCGTATTATATTACCCAAAAATTGAATATTTTACGGTATTTCGGTATATACCAAAATACCGCGGTATTGATAATTTATATACCTTTATCATACCAAAATTTTTAATACGGTATCATACCTTAAAAAAAATTCGGCATACCTAAAATTTTGATAAAATCGGTATTTTTTTATATGATAAGGGCGGTATACCGAAATTTTGGTATTTTTTCCCAGCCCTACATGTACTTCACTTGAATTTATATGACATGTTAAAACTAATTCTTTATGTTTCACACATGGTTTTAATTTACTTAATTGATATGAGTTAGTCTCTTGTAAACTGAGTTTATATCATAAATCTTGTAAATTTTGTGGTCCCCCATAATTTAAAGACCTTAAAAATACATAGATTATATAAGATTGGAAGGAGGGACCACCCTTAACCCGGTTTACACGATTGTTTGTGTATTGGTATATACTCCCTCCGTCCCATTCTAATGATTACATATTCCATTTTGGGCGTACCATCCTAATGGTTACATTTTCCTTTTTAGCATATGAGACCCACACAATTTAATTACTTTTCTCTCCATGGGCCCACACATCCCACTAATACACCTACACACTTTACATTAAATTATTATTTCTCTCACCTCAATACCATTAAAATATTATATTCATTAATCCACGTGCAAAAAATAAACGTAACCATAAGGACGGGACGGAGGGAGTATATTTTTTCATTATTTGATTTAAGAATTAGTCTCTTGTGAATTTGGGTAAAAGAATATATAACATTTTATTTTAAAGGATATACACTTTAATTAATAAGGATATATTTTTTTATTTTAAAAATTGACTAAAATATTAATAATATAAATATTTGATAAAAAATTAATTTTTTTCACAAAAAATCAGGAGTATATAATATGATTAACATTTAATATGATACTAACTTAAAAAAAATATGAGATTTGGGGACATTGTATTTCCTAAACACACAACTTTTAGTCTTAATTTAAAATTAGAAATTATATACTCCTACATTTTTATTTATTTAATTTGTTATAAAGAATGACTGTGAAATATTAAATCTATATTTTAAATATACATTTTAAAAAGAGAGGCTATAATTTTAAAAGTTTATATTGAGATTATCATTTTTAAAATAATATAAAATTAAAATTGGTAGAGTGTTGCATACATAGTATTAATATATTATGTATTACACGTTTATTTATTTATTTTATTTTATTATGGAAAAAAATATTAAATTCGTATTTAGATTGTTGATTACTTATTATACATATAATTTTAACGCGTTTATTTGCATTTGAATAAGCAATACATTTTTGTTTAACATTAATCTCTAAATATTTAATAATTAATTATGTTTGAATTTTAAATTTAATTTATCTTATGTGATTACTTTATATATTAAATAAAAGTAAATTATAGTTTCATAGTCCTTTAGCCCGAAGCCTTCTAATTAAAATTAGGTTGAACTCCACTTAAGTTGGGTTTAAGTCACACTCTATATTCGATCCATTAAAATTGGGTTTTAAGTCCACTTCAGTTGGGTTTAAGTCCACTTTATATGAGATCCATTAAAATTGGGTTTCAAGTCCATTTAAGTTGGGTTTAATTAAGTCCACTCTATATTCGATCCATTAAAATTGGGTTTAAGTCCACTTCGGTTGGGTTTAAGTTTCACTCTATATGCGATCTATTAAAATTGGGTTATAAGTCCCACTTAAATTGGGTTTAAGTCCACTCTATATTCGATCCATTATAATTGGGTTTAAGTCCACTTAAGTTGGGTATTAGACCAATCTAAATGCGGACCATTAAGTTGGGTTTAATCCTGTAATGCCTGTACTTACGTAAAACATTTCTAATCTAAATTCGTGGGATTAATTAATCTAATTTAAAAATGGATGACCCTATAAGGATATTTTTAATTTCTCAACATAAAGATATTTTTTTTGGTCGTCTAAGGATCTTGTCAAGAGGGGGATAAGGTGGAAGGTTAGAGATGGTACTAAAATAAATGTTTGGGGTCATCCCTGGTTACGCAATGATGATAGTTTCTACATTCACATCGCCGTAAACCCGTTATTTGCAGAATTGAAAGTTGCTGATTTGATGATTCCTGGTTGCCGACAATGGGACATAGAATTATTGGAAGAGCTCTTTATTTCGGAGGATGTCCAAGTTATTCTGAACACTACTCTTCCACCTATTGGAATTTCTGATAAAATCATTTGGCATCATGCCAGCAATGGGGAGTACTCAGTAAAGACTGCCTACAATCTAGCAGTTGCACTTACGCTTGATACATCATTCGAAGTAGAAGGCAATTGGAGAGCAATTTGGAAATTGAAAGTTCCACCGAAAGTGAAAATGTGTTTGTGGAGGATATGTAGAGGTCTAATTCTATGTAAGGAAGAACTCTTCAAGAGGGGAATGGTTGGAAACAAGCTATGCGTTGTTTGTGCTTCAGATACCAAAAGTGTATGGCATTTACTTGTTTCATGCCCTTTTGCAGAAGAGTGTTGGAGGGAATATGATCCTTTCTCTGATATGGAAAGAGCAATCATACGAGTTGAATCTATTCGTGAACTTCTTTTTCTTCTCATCAATGAATTAGACGACGACAGAAAAGTTATTCTTGCTATGATAGTTTTGCAAATCTGGAGGGAGCGAAATCGTGTAGTTTGGGAAGGGACACGACAGATTGTGGCTAAAGCAGTTTTTTAAGCAAAAAGCTTACTATCAGAATGGAGCTCAGCAAAAGAAATCCCAGCGAGAAGGAACTCAAATGAAGTTTGTAATTTATGGCATAAACCTCCAACTTCTTTTATGAAAATCAATGTTGATGCTGCTTTCTTTGATGATACGTCAGAAACTGGAATATGAATAATAATTCGGGATGATGAAGGGAGATTTGTTGTATGTAAATCTTTAGTAATACCCAAAAAAATGCGTGTTGATGAAGATGAAGCCTTGGGGCTTCATGAGGCTTTGTCGTGGATTAAGGATGTCTCCTGCGTGTCATAATTGAAGTGGTTGCAAAGATAGTGTATGATGCAATCTTCAGATCAGAAGATGAAGTTTCCATATTTGGTGACTTTATTTCATAATGCAAAAAATTACTTTCATTGAATAATCTTTATGATTTTCGTCTTATTCGTCATATTGCCAATTCTGTGGCACATTGTATTGCTCGGGCTTCGCATTCTGTTGCTAGCCCCCATTATTTAGTCAAGCTTTCTTACTTTGTGGATGACATTCTCGACAGTCCTTGCTCATGTTCTACTTAATATATGATATTAACTTTGTTTTTCAAAAAAAACATAAAGATATTTTTTTATGCCCAAAAATCATTCTCTCTTCCATATATACTTTGCATCTTTCTTTTATTTTATTGTTCGTAGAGGAATATTATGAAAAGAATAAAATTATTTTCAAGGTTGTTGTTCGACAATAAATTGAGGAAAAACCAATGCAATGTCACTAAAATAATACTCGATCTATTCACCCACTAATACGCTTTTTTTTATTAATCCTATATCAAAGAATTTATTTCATTCTTAATAAATATATGAACCTAAAAGTATATTTGTTTTAAGGTTTTAAAAATTAATTAAGAGTTATCAAAATATGTACATATTTTAAATAAGATTTTAATTTTAACCACCTATACACTTACAATATATTTCCCCTTCTCAATTAATATTTATTCTCACTCCTCTCTCATATTTTCTCTTCTAAATTAATATTTATTTACTCTCACCCCTCTCTCATATTTTTTTCTCATATAAATTAATATATAATACTTTCTTAACATATACATCACGACTCACTAATTAAAAATTAATTTGACGTCTAAAATTTGTACTCAAAAAACTCAAAACAAACACTTATCACTATTTAATTGGAGATCGTTTTCAAAATCCACATAAATTTAAATAAAAAATCAATAATGATATACAAAGGTTCAATTGTTTTATACTCCCTCCTTCCGTTACGATGAGTTCCATTTGCTTTTTGCACTTGGTTTAAAGAATATTATTATTTGATGTATAGTGAGTATTTTAATTGTATTAGTGAGTGTGTGTGTGAGTCTCATGTGTGTATAAAGGGAAATTAGACCATTAGGACGGTGCCCAAAATGAAAAAAATGAGACTCTTTGAAGCGGACGTAGAGAATACAATATTAGCAAACACTTGTATCGATCGCGAGTTTAAGATATGATGTATAAATGATGTGGCTGTGATGTGTAATCGGCTAATCGAACATAATAGGGGAAAGCGGGACAAGATTCCTCCCAACTCTAGTTCTCTGGGAGGGAATATTTGTTCTTTCCTTTAGAACAATAGTTAGGGTGGGTGGTATGACATACCGAAAATTTTTGATCATACCAAATAACGTATCAAAATTTTTGGTATATAAAAAATCATACCGTTACCTTACCTAAACTTTCGGTATACCGTAGTTCGGTATACCGATATTTCAGTATAAAAAATAGTATACATTCTGCTTATCAATATTTCGGTATACCATATCATACCTAAAATATCAGTATATACCATCCTATTAGATATTTTGCTATGTCGTTATACATGTATAATTCAATAAATCTAATAAAAAACTGTACTAAAAAAGTGAAAGATAGCTATAAAACAAATTCTAATAGATAACAAATTCATAATAAGAAAAATATACGACAATCCACAAACGACCAAATTAAATAAATGTAAGTCTCATGAAAACTGGATTTACATGTAAGCCTTATTTTTTAATATACTCTTTTGTATATAAAAAATTACTCTTTGAAGAATAATAATTTTTATACAGAAGAGTAATAATTCATATCTCTAAAGAGTAATTTTTCATGTATTTAAAAGTAATCGATAAATCAGGATTTACAAGAATTTGAAGAGTAACTTTTTAATTTAGAAGAGTAACCATTTATGTGCTAAAGAGTAATTTTTTATGTACTAAACATCAACCGAGTTTACATAATTAATATATCTGAACCCGATTTATACAAGTGTTTGTCATTAAATAAATAGTACCTAAGAGATCTACACAAAAACCATATGGAACTTATATTAAAATCAACATTTTTAAATTTTCATATAGGATAGAATTACATAATTAAAATAGAAGTACAAGATATCATGAAAGTCAATCAACTTTATCACCCATTTATAATTATGAAGAAATATACAGTAGGATTTTAGATTTAATTTTTTATTAAATAGTGTATATATATAATTTAATTAAAAATTATAATATATAAATAATAATTATAATTGGATATATCATGTAGTATGGTAATATCGTATTATATTACTCAAAAATTGAATATTTTACGGTATTTCGGTTATACCAAAATACCACGGTATTGATCATTTATATACCTTTATCGTACCAAAATTTTCAATACGGTATCATACCTTACCAAAACTTCGGCATACCTAAAATTTCGGTAAAATCGATATTTTTCAATATGATAAGATCAATATAACAAAATTTCAATATTTTTCCCAATTCCTAACAATAGTACAGAACACAGGAATGTAGTCCTCATCCTGTCTGAGGCCTAATGCCCTGTATTTATAGGGGGAGAATGGTTGAGATTAATTTGGTGGATCCCTTGGATTAAATGAGGCTTCGGGGCGGTAACAAATGCTGATTGGCGCGCCTCATACCGCTGGTGGTATCCTTCTTACTCTGTGGGCAGTAATTAAGGCTGGTGGGCCCCTCCAAGTGGGAGAGGAGATATTGGGATGGACTCCTACAATGGGCTTAGTCCGTCGGTTGGGCCGGATTAACAATGGCCATTCACAATTTGTATGAATAGAATTTACACGTGTACTTTAATTTATTGATTACTCTTCAGTACTTAAAAAATATTCAGAATTTGAGAAGTAATATTTTTTTTATATAAGAGAATAATAATTCATCTTTCCAAAAATTAATTTTTATATATTAAAAAACAATTTTAAAAAATAAAGTACATGATGAACCGAATTCACATCTTCCCCACTTAGATATCAATTGTCAATAGTATTAGAGCATCTATATGTGCTAGCAATATCTTTTTCTACACTCTGGATGAGGTGTTTATTTGGAAAAATATTTAGGCGTCTTTAGGGCCAATAAACAAAGGGAGCTAGTATGACAATTTGAGTTGGTTATTAGCTTGCAAAAATTAATTAATTCTGCCACTAGCCAGCGTGCTAGTATATTTTAATTTGTCAATAAACAATATTTCAATGCTTGATCTTGTTCCCACCAATTATGTGATATGTTTTTTGAATTATTATTAGTACTCTTTATTCAATGCAAAATAAATGTATTCGTTTGATATAAATAAATAAATTCATACTGTATTTATTATAAAATTATCTTTATGTTATCAAAAAGTAAAATAACACTCACCTGATCAATAATTCCATATTACACATAAATAAATTAATATCGTCTTTGGTGAGACAACAACAGCACACCAATAACGTATATTATATTTAATTAGGTACTTAAGCGGGTTTATATAAGAAATTTTAAATTTATTGTGACAGGGTAAGGGCCTAAGGGGAGGGAAGATGAGGAGGCTCTGGTTTAATATTTTTTACTCCCTCCGTCCCATAGAAGTCGGTATAATTTTTTTTGGGCACGGAGATTAAGGAGTATAATAATTTAATATAAAGTGAAGTAAAGTGAAGTGAGAGAAATAATATTTAATTTGTAGTGGGTAGTTGTATTAGGGGTGATATGTGGGGTCCATGAGAATAGATTAATTGTTTTTGTGTGGGTCTCATGTATTAAAAAGGAAATGTGTCAACTTTAGTGGGACAAACCAAAAAGGAAAGTGTGTCATCTTCTATGGAACGGAGGGAGTATTTTTTATTTTTGTTAATTTTTTCTTTTATTTTTTAAAAAAACATTAAAATATTTTATACAAAGAAAGTACTCAAAATGTTACAGTTTAAAAATTTATTCAAAATACAGCTAAAAATTCAACTAAACAACTAAGGTAATCAACCTCAAAATTAATAATTTGTAAGCTGTCGTTTTAATTCATGAATTTACAGGTGATTCCATTTATTTGAAATTGCATTCAAACAATTATAAAGAATTATAATAATAAATTTATAAATTCCTTCTCATGATCCCATCAATCCACAAGTTAAAAGATAGCGAAGATAATGGGCCAAAGTTGAAACAAATAATGGGATTCCACTTGTCTTAGATCTGAGGACTGTATTGGAGTTCAATTCACGTACTCGCACCTGTCTTATATTTTTTTGCATTGTCGTATAATAAAGTTAATTTTAGATCAACTTTAAATATTATTAACTTTTGGAAGGAAATTTAGTATTTTTAGAAAAAAATAAATTATAAATTATTTTAAAACATTTCCAAAAGACTTTAATTTGAAGAGGATTTTCATAAAATAGAGAACATCTTTTAATTTTAAAAAAATTCATATTTTATTATGCTCCAACATACTCTTTATTTCCAAAAGATATAACATGATTGAGTAGTTGCCCCAATTTCATAGTTACGGTATGTTCTGTAATACATTGGTGTGATTGTAGCATTTGCTTATGGAATGAATCCAATCCCTTATCCCAAAAGTTGATTGATTGACTTAGGGTATAATTTTTCTTCTTTCTATTACGTGTCACCCATCCAAAAGAGTAGCATAAGAGATATCACATCAAAATAACACATAAGATCACACAAGCATTTTTTCTAAAAGTTATGCACATAATGAGTTTTTTCAATACCTTATCCGGTAGATATTTTAACTATTAATTTATGATCAAAATCATAATATCATTTAAAATATCAGTATATTATAATTTCATATATTAAACCTATTTTTCAAATTTTTATTTTTATTATATTTAAAATAAAACTTTAGCTATTACAGTGTATAATTTTTATGATTTTAAGTCTTGAGTTGGTAATTTCATATTTTCACGTCCCTAATTGATAAAAATATATAAATAATTAAAATTAGATAGTTAATCTATCTTTAAACTCCTAAAAAAGAAATTATCCAAGTTCGTTCTTTAATTATATCCGATTCCAATTTTATTTCTTTTGTATTTGCAATTCTCATATTAGATCATTTTATGTTCGATTTTGGTTCTTTTTGTCTAAATTTAGTCCAATTTGTCCTTTATGTCATAATTTGTCCTATTTTGATGAAAAAAATTGAAACATAAAAGAACTATATTTGATAAAAGGATTAAAATTGGAAAAAAAAAACGAAAAAAATAATAATTAAGAATTGAATTTAAAAAAAAAAATTGGGATTTGCTATCATAGTTTCCCCTCCAAGTAAAAAATCCAACCCTAGGAACAGTATATATAGTGATGGTTGATTGTTCAAAGTTGAGCATCTCTAATCACTCATACACACCAACAAACACTAAATACAAATTAATTAAGAATGATGGAGATAGAGGTGAAGGAGTCAACAATGGTGAAGCCAATGATTGGCAAGCCAAGCACCACCCTCATGCTCTCCAATTTGGACCTCACTGCGCCTTACATTCATGTTCCCGGTCTCCTCTTCTACCGCTCCACCGGCGCCCCCGACTTCTTTGACTCAGCCACTGTGAAGGCAGCGCTCAGCCGTGTCCTGGTGGAGTTCTACCCCATGGCTGGGAGGCTGCAGAAGAATAGCAGCGGTCGCCTCGAAATCAACTGCAATGGCGAGGGGGCGTCGTTCGTTGAGGCGGAATGCCAAGGCATTCTGCGGGACGACTTCGGTGATTTCGTCCCCAAGCCGGAGATGAGAGTCCTCACGCCTCCGGTGGATTATTCTCTCGGAATTTCCTCCTACCCGATCTTGCTGGTGCAGGTATTCCATGATAATTACATAAGTCCCAAATTAAATATCGAGTGAGAGGCTCCTGTACACCCGGGCGCAAGGAGCACATTTCGTGCGCCTTTGCAATTTCCATACTCCTCTGCAATTTAGGACCCTAGCAATACATAGGTTTAAATAGGATGGGAAGAGTTGTGTTCACATGGGGACACGGAGTATTCTCCGTCTCCCCGGGGGCGCAGGAGCTTTTGCCTTAAATATCACACATTCCGTTTTCATTCATTTAACATTAAACTTTGTTATTAAAAAAAAAACATCCATCAATATCACTTTTAAAATTTCATCTTAGTTACAAATTTATTAATCTCACCCAACACATATAACATATTTTATAATTTATTTATTATCTAAAAATACTACGTACATTATCTTCTAAAAATCAATTAAGTTGGTCAAAACATAATTTTTCTTAAACTACTATTAGCAATGATGAAAAAATAAGTTGAGATGGAAAGAGTATTATACTACAGGTTAATTGCTAAAAAAAATTATCTTCTAGATTAGTGCTAATTTTTTAAATTTTGCTAATATGCACACGATTTGAAATATGTGTTGCTTTTATGATCAAGTTTCTATAAAACATAGTGAACGCAATTATTAAGAGTTGAACTAAATGTAAAGACAACTATGTATTCTGACTATCTTGTACAATTTGATACAAAATGTAACATTCTATATTAAAGTTTGAGTCTTTATATGGAAAATTTCAAACATCAGAACTAATCTTCAATAATTGAAGTAAATATATGGATTAATTTGCAATCAAGCCTAATACATGCTCCATGTATTATCTTCTTCCCATAAAAAATATTTCACGCATATTGTTACATATTTTTTAAAAAAATAAAAATATTATTTAATTACGTGCTTTAATATTTTTTTTAGATAATATATAAATTTTGGGGTGTCTTATAATATACAGTGATAATATTGAAATTTACGTGTATTTTGACATTATTATTAAAGGATTTTTTTTAAACAAAAAAGTTATATGAGATGGTGAAAGTTAAAACTAATTTGATTTTGGAACATGTTTTCAGTTTGCTAAGCTTGTCAAATTCAACACATTTTAATTCATTTATAAGCTTTGCAAGTAAAATAAATGTGAGATATAATTAATTTTCTGAATTATTATTGAGAATATTATATTTAAATTAGATTAGATTGATGTTATTATGACATTATAAGAATATTATATCAAAATGATCAGATTGATTAATTGATAAATTTATAGTAAAACGTAGATGTACCTTTCAATTTGTATTAACGAAAAGAGTGAGTTTAGTGTGAATCGATTTCACACGTTAATCTTGTTTTTGCAAAATTACTCTTTCAAAAGATATGTACTAAAAAATAATTGATAAAGTGAGATTTACAATAATTAAAAAAGTAATTTTTTTCATTTAAAAGAGTAATAATTTATGTCCCTAACAAAAATTTCATGTATTAAAAAGTAATGGTTGAAAATAAGGTTTACATTACACAACTATTTGTCTAATAAAAAACAGGTGACGCGTTTCAAATGTGGTGGTGTGTGCTTGGGTACAGCGATTCACCATTTAGTCGCGGACGGGTCAGCCGGCTTGCATTTTATGAAAACGTGGTGCACCATGTCTCGCGGCCTCGACGCCACCGTTGTACCCGTCATCGACCGCAGTATCCTGGCGGCACGCGACCCTCCTCAGCCGCAGTTCAGCCATGTGGAGTACCAACCACCACCAATAATGAAAAGTAATACTCTCTTCGTTTCTTTGGAAACTGATGTAGCGGTCGTGAAGGTAACGCTAGACCAAATATTTGGTCTCAAGGCTAAATGTCAACAACTTGATCCGCATATGACTTGTACTACATACGAGGTGCTCGCAGGTAATTTTATTATTTATTTATTTATTATTATTATTTTTAAGATATATTAGTTGATTCATACTAAAAGGTTCAAACCTAGACCAACCTAATGAGGTAAAAACACTCGTGTAAAAATGGTTGAATGAAAATGATGAAGATTGAAAAAGATGTCATACTTTTAAATTGATTCAAAAAGTTGCATATTTCCAAAATCTTAAAAATATAGGATGAAAATTAATGTTTTTTTTTTCATTAAAAAAAAAGTAACTTTTCGGACCAATTTTAAAATTATAGGACCTTTTTTTTTAAGAGAGTCCCTTCATACGGGATCAAAAATGGACTTTTTTCAATATTATGCGAAAAAATATATATATACTAATTAACCTCAAATAATGATGAAGATAATTTTCGCTAGCCTCTCTTCTTATATTAAACTCTCTACCAAGCTACATGCATGTTTGATCATCAGGGCATGTATGGCAGTGCGTTACCAAGGCTCGCGCACTGCCGAAAGATCAAGAAACGAGGTTATATGTTCCGGTAGACGGCCGGTCGAGGATGAAAAAATTGTTGCCGCCTAACTATTTCGGCAATGCAATCTTCAAAGCCACATGCATCGCTACTTGTGGTGAACTCGAGTCCAATCCGTTGAACTTCGTGGTACAAAGAGTTCACGAGGCGATAGCACGGATGGACGAAGACTACCTTAGGTCCGCTATTGATAGCTTGGAGCTGCAGGGTGGGGATTTTATGCGAGGGGTTCCCCTCGACTATAAGTGTCCCAATCTTGCGATAAACAGCTTGGTTCGATTTAACTTTAATGATGTGGATTTTGGGTGGGGTAAACCCGATTACATGAGATCGTCCGATTCGCTAATACGAGAAGGGCTAATCGTCGTGCTTCCCTACCCTGCAAACGATGGGAGCTTGCTCTTTGCAATCACATTGCCAAAGGAACAAATGCAAGTGTTTAAAGATCTCCTCTATGCTATCTAGATGAAGAATATCTCAGATGTGTGCTACTTTAATTTGTGTTTCTTGTACACTTTTCTTGATGCATAACATTCATAGATTAAATATTCTATGATTAATGTGTTAATGTACTATTGTACCCTATACTCATTTCCTTTAACCCTTTCTTTTCTGCAACGTCTCTGATATTCATCCAACCCTTCTTCTTCTTCCAATTATTCATTTATTTCCAGTTTAAAATCAAAATCGTTCATTATTTATTCCAAATAGTAATAAAAAATTTAAATTTTGCGAAATAGTTACACAACTTTCAATTCTCAAAAAAATGGTCTTTTTTATTTTAAAGTGTCAAAATTTTCTTATTTTATACTTGGATGTAATTGACTCGGTACTTTTACAAAGTAGTGGGACGAATTGGTAAAAAAAGATTGTTGTGGAATGAAATCGAAGCAAACTAAAAGGTTTGGAACAAAATTAAATGTTGTAACTATTTTAAGATTTATAAAAATAAAAATAAAAATAAAAATTTGGACAGTTTTATTATGGGTAAAACTTGTGTGTTTCTGGTGTGTCGTGAGCTCACATTCAACGGTGTCAAAAAATTATATCTTTAGTGTTAAATGTTGTACAATTTAATATAAAAACTTATACCCTTAATTTTTGAAAAGAATTTTTTTTTTTTCATATACAAACATTAATATCATTCATATTTTGAGTGATTTTTTTTATTAAAGTGTAACATTTTAGTACAGAATATTATACCATTGAAATGCTTTAAGCGTACAACGCACAAGAGGCACGAACTCTTTTATTATTTGAAGATTTATTTCCTTTTAGAATTCATAATTTTTGGGATTCTCAATTCTAAGCTATTGCGTCGACTTTATATATATATATTGCAATTCGATATATTTACTACTGAAATTATTCCATTTTGAATTAGGGTTATAATTTTCAATCAATTTTTATATTTATCTTCTCCAAAAATTATTACGTCAGTGACCACGTTGAACGTCACATGGTCAATTTTATAATGCCTTGTTAGCAAAATTAAAAATCTCACTAGTATCGGATCAACTGGGCAACGAAAATCAGAAGCAATCTTTTAGATTTATAATATTTATAATTTAGTAAAAAAATATGTCAATGTCCTTCTCACGAAATGAATTTCATGAAAGGAATGAAAAGTGATATTATGCATAACTTGTGAAACTCATGAAACAACTCTTAGGACAAACGAAAAATGTGCTGATAATGAAAAAATATGACATTAAAATATAAGTAAAAATTGGCATCACAACAATATTTTGAGCAAACAATTTCATTGTATCACTTCTTAATAAAGATATGAGTAATTATTATGTCAATTTTATAGTAAATTATTTATAAAATAGTTAATTAGATCATTATCACTTTACATATATTCTTTGTCACGAAAATACAGCTAATCTAGGACCTATATGACGCTATTGAGAAGATCTAAACATGTTGTTTCTTATGAGACAGGTTATTTATGAGACGTGTCAACACATCACTAAAGTATGTTTATTATATAAATAAAGTATGTTTATTTATAGTTAAAGTATGTTAATAATAAATGTTTATTTATTGTTAAAGTATGTTAATAATAAATTATATTATAACATATTAAAATCATACTTTAATACATAATTCAGCATACTTTAAAAAACATACTTTAACAACCATTAAACATACTTTATCTATACAATAAGCATGCTTTAGTGATGGGTCAACCCATCTCACACCCGTATTACAAATAACCCGTCTCAAGAGACTTTCTCTTTTTTACATGTAATTAAGCCAATAACGTACAACTAGTATATAACCGAGGTTAGCGTGCAAAAGAAAATTGTTTCTGCCACCATAATAAATTTATGACAACAAACGAATCAAACAACTTGTATCCACGCAATTGTGTGAACGTTTATTTTAATACTACTCCATGTGTTAATTGTAAGAAAGCTATCTGTAATTAAATTCACCCAATTGTTTAAGGCAAAGTCTAACGTGTTTGTTCTTAATAATTTATTTGTGTTTTTTTTTTCTTTTCTTTTTTTCTTCTTATGATTTAAAATTTCTTCCAAAACACTCATCAAACGGTACAATGCTAAAAATATATCATATGGTGAATGGGTGCTACATCGCAATCAATTCCTAAACATGGACTTTTTTTTTTTAAGTCATATTCCCATACGTCAAGGCCACTTGTTGTACAGTTGTATATATGATTTAATAATGATTTGCGTAAAGAAATAGTATGTTATATGATTCCGCCAGTTGAATGATTATTTTATGCTCGTTAAAAAAATAATAATAAAATTTTATCTTTAATGAAGAATCGATATTCTTATATAAATCAAAGTTTCAGTATAAAATAGAAAGTGATGTTCTCACACAATCGTGTTTGAACATGAATAAGAATTTAAAGCGGAAGTAACTGAAACGATAGTTTAAAAACGTCGGGATGACTTCGTCATTTCCTCGGAACCATTCATCAGCAGATCACAGTATTACAAACTCCATCTTAATACTTTCACCCTAAAGACGTTCCGGCCCTACGGACTTTTTCCTACTTAGACATCCAATCTAAGCAGACCTTATTTCTACGAAATAGACACTCTCTTATACTCTCAAAAAGAAAACAAACACAACCAATGGGAGAGATGATTTCTTCTCCAACAAAAGATAACTTAAATAGATGTAGCAACATTTATCACAGGTTGATTTCTTCAACGTATGTTGTTGCATGATTTATTGGATACCATATTAAGAATGGTAATTGAAACTTGATTTCCTCCATTCACTCTTGATTCCCACTTAAATTGACTTTCTATGTAATTGAAATTTAATCTCCTTCTCAAAATTGAAATCCTACATAAACAAAATTAAAGCCATTAAATATGTTCTAATCATGCCATAATTTAAATACTCTACAATCTCCCCATTGGCATGTGGAATATAATTAGTAAAAAAAAAATCAAGAATCTCCCCCTTGGCATGTGGGAATATTCTTAGTCGAATTTCTAGTAAAATGTTTTAGAGTAAGAGACTATATCGTTGTTGTACACGTATGACCAAGCAACAAAATTTATAAGTATGTCGTCTCAAGGGAAAGTAAACTCATGATTATATCTGGATTTGTCATTGATTTATGCTTTGTAAGAGTGACAAGATTGAAGGTTTGATATTTAAACTACTTATTATTCTATTCAATTAACTAAAAGTTCAACTAACAACTAAATGTATCAAATATCGAACAAGTAACAAGATGAATGGAATGTGGATAGAATTCACTTAAGAAGAGAGTGAGACTAATCATACTCATGGTTAAGAATCTAGCTAGATATGCATAACTCTTAATATTGAATTTCATTAATTGTGGTCTAAAAGCAATCACATTTTTACCCCTAATTCCTATGGCCAAGGCAATTAGGTTCTCGACTCTTTGATAAGTCTAAGTCTCCTAGGATTGTGCTTACTCTCAATTCCCTTAAGGTACTATGATCATAAGTTTGATTCTTTTCACTCAATTTCTTAAGTGTCCCTCTATGAATGTTCTAAGCATAAGAAGGGTATGGCTTATCTCCCCTCACACTAACATACATGCTCATCTTAATATATGATTCAATTAAACACCTAATCATAATATTGGAATGACCATCCTAACGCTATGAGTAGAAAATTTAATCACACAAGTATTGAAATGAAACATGATTCATTAATCATAAAAGGAAGTCCAAAATTAAATCAATTCAACATCTCAAATCTTACATATTTAGCATTCTTCTCAACCAATCATATGATTAGCCCTACTATAGGACTAGCCACTAGACATTGTGTTTAGATCAATACATTCAAAGGCTTGCTCCATTTGAGCCAAAATAAGAAGAAAATTAACAATTGAAAAGTAGATTGACTTTCTTTTTGTGGAGATAACCTTCCTTCTCTTCAAAATGCTATCTTCTTCAATCATTGATGCTTTCCTCTTCTCAAGTGGTGGAAGGATGGATTAATGGATGGGTTATTGAAGATCAAGTGAAATGGATGGATCAAATGTATGGAGATGAATGAAATAGATCTAGTGTGTGAAACTATGGTGTGGAGTGTGTGTAACTGCTCTAATTCTGATCTCCTCTCCAAATTTTGCACAAGTCAGCTTTTTATATCACTTAGGGGCCTTCTAGAAGCTTCCGGAATATTCTGAAATTTACACTGCCTTTTGCATCTACACGGACCGTGTAGTAGCTCACGGCTTGTGTAATGCACACGCAGTTTGGCGTGTACTGTGCATTTCTGAACACGGCCCGTGCACCCACGCACGCCCGTGGGCGTGTAGCGATTTCTGACGACTGTGCATGACTTCCTCAAACAGGTCCGTATTCCACACACGGGGCGTGCGCCGGCACACAGCTCGTGCACCGGAACACGGCCTTCTCCTGGGTGAGCTCTGCGTTCTGATGCTCGAGCATGGCCAACTCGGACAGGCCGTGTTCTGAACACGGGATGTGTCCGAGCGTGCCTTGTTCTTCCTTCTCCGTTTACTCCCGACTCCATTTTTCTTCATTTCTTGACCTGTTTTGCATATACTTACGCTCATTTACATATTTCTATCAATCCATACCATATTTCTCATAATTACATAAACTCCACCAAAAGTTATATAAATACGGATAAAAACATTCGAAAATTCACAAACAAAGACACTAAAATCTAAGTGAAAATGACAACGATCAACCCCCCAAACTTAAAGTGTTGTTCGTCCTCGAACAACAAAAAATGATAAATAAAAGGAGTAATTTTCACCTAGAAAAACGCCTAACGAACATAAACCACAATACATCACAAGTAATAAGGACTACAAAATCACATTAAGTATTTCTACTTCATCAAACTTATAACATGAAAAATTAACAAGTTCAATCTTAAGATGACAAAAGAATAATCAAATCCCTTTCAATCCAAGCCTCTCATAGGATATCAAATTCACTCAACGCTCTATGGAGTAGGGTTTTGAATACACTCATCAACCGGTTAGAACCGACTCACCATAGGCTTGCTCATGGACTATGTTCACAAGCCATCATAGTTTCAATAAGTGATCAAATAGGTCTTTATCTTAGGATGTAATGTTTAGGCTCATTGGTAGGGGAAGAAACTTTGGATAATAGTGACTATTCAAGTGTAAATAATTGAAGAGATGATTCTTTTCTCCAACTTCTTCACTTTCAAACTTTCTCCCTTCGTTAATTATTCAAAAGCACTAAATATCATCATACCATGGATTCATTGAGCTTCTTTTGAAGGGCATACTTCCTTTTTTTGACTTTTGTGTTCCTTGAGCATATTTTATATTTTGCTCCTTTTCACTTTTTGTTGAAGTTGCTCTTGCTTTTAACTTGAGCTCTTTCATCTTTTTTCTTGATTCAACATTTCTTCCATTTATTTTCACATTTTTTCACATCCTCCTTTGTAAACCATCATCATCCTCAATTACCCACACATAGGTTACATATATAAGGCTCAAGTGGGTTTCCAAAGCTTGTATTGTGCTTAAATCACAAAGAAAAGGCTTATAGACTCAAATTGGTGAACTAGGGATAATGTTTTAGGTAAGGAATTTTATGGCTATGACTTCATTTAACAAGGATGACCTAAGATCATATCACAAATTTCAACCATTTGGGTTTCGTTCCTATAATCCATGAGCAAGTTCTAGTTTGTCTAAGTTCAATCGGTCCTCTCATCAATAATTAACCATGGAGGCACGGTTGAGGCTCAACTCTCACAAGCTTTTGCCTGGATCAATAGAAATAAAATTACCCTTCATACTTCTCAAAATTGAACAAATTATGTAATTCATTTCACAATTTTGACTAGTAGAAAATCTTAATATGCTTGTTATCACCTATCACAAACAATGCATCATAGCTCACATTCAACACCTTCCCAAATATACCACCAAACCATCCCTACAAGAATAAAAACAAAACAAACATAACATAATAACAAAAACTATCTAAACAAGAAACATAACACAAGCACATAACAAGCATAACCAAAATCATCCATCTCAAGATATTAAAGCACCTCAATTCACATCCATAACAAGTAAAATCATATTCCCATCACATCCAAACTATGAAAATCAAACTAAAATACCAAAAATAACGAAAAGTAAATCCTATAAAACTGAAAATAAAATCCCAAAGTAAAACCTCCCAAAAATAAACAATTTAAGTACAATCCAATCCAAACCTAACGAATCAAATTAAGTCTAAAATTCTTCAAATGAACTACTAGAAGTGATAAGCACTAAAATGACTCCCTCATGGCTCCAGAGGTGGAGGTGGATGATAGGTATTCCATAGAATATACGCACGAGGAGACGCTGGGAATTAAAAATTGAACATCATCGTCATCATCTCCTCCATGTTGTTGGAGTGTACCCGCGACTGCTCCTCGTAGTACTCCCTACGATGCTGTCCAGCTCTCAGTTATTGAATATGTATTCCATGCTCCTGCTGGACCTCTTGGATTTCCCTCATCTGTGCTACATACGTCTGCCGCACATGCCTCATATCTCTCACCTCATATATCATATAATTTTATCGATCATTGCCATGTTCGGGATCCATTGGTAGCTACTGTGTTGCCCTTCTTCCTCGAACTGTGGTGGCTCAGGGGCTTGCTCTTCAAATTCCACTTGCTGATGTGGTGCATCTTGCTCATCTCCTTCCATCGGTACTGGCTCTGCTCTCAGATTGGCTAGCTCGAGGTTCTCTTCAACCCTCATTTATCTGAGAACCTCTTCCACTTCCTCTTTGTTTCTTCTATAAAAAGCTCTCATAACCCTGGAGTGATTAGCACTAGCCATTGCCAAGTTAGCAAACCTCCTTCGAGTATACACCGTAGTGAGCTCTGGAGCTAGCAAAGGAAATGGAGCCCCTTTTTCTTGCCTTAGACAATACTGATTCCCGATTATAGACAAAAATTCCATCCTCATCAACTGCTGATAATTTAATCCTTCACTCACCATCCTGTTTCCATTCCTACAAGATTTATTCCCAAATCTTGAGCGATCATAGTAATCATACCTCCCAATATCAAGCCCTAAGAAGTTTGTCTCTTGGCAACTCTCTCCGCATGTTGCACAAAATGTGCTGCACATTTAGTGGTAGCTCATTGTATATGCAGTACATGATGTATAACTGCTTCTCTCCCACTGCTCCACTCTCAAATCTCCCTAAGATGGTGTTCGAGACAATCTTCTCTAGGTACCTCATGACTGGATTCCTTATTGCAGTTCCTTTCGAGGCACTAGGAACATATTCTGCTTGCTCTATCCCATCATTCGCCAAACTTTTCCACCATTCCTGCTGATTAAAATCACCTACATGATAAAAGCTCTAATGGTATTGGCATGGTGGGCATCCAAAGAATCCATTTAAAACATGTAAAGGGATCTTTTCTCTCATCACGTTGTCCAACTGGAACGTAATTGAAATAGGGAAAGAATTCATATCTTTCTTCACTTGAAATGTGCTCATAAACTCAGCAGTTAGATGGTAGTAAGTAGGGGGCCTTTTATCAAAGAATGCTTCCATATTTGAGAACATAAACAACTTCCTCAAATCTTTCTCAATTCCTAACCCTTCCATTGTTGTTGTATCTTAGAATCGGGTTGGCTTGATCTTGGGAGCGAGTGTTTGCCAACGAAGCACATACTTTCCCCACTCTTCTTCAAATTCTACCCCAAAGTAGTCCGGATGGACCCCATCTTCCATTAGTTGAGCATCGAGATTAGCCAATTCTCTTGGATCGGTAATGACGATGAAATCCTCATTCCTAGGTCTCACCCTCCTCTCGGCCATCTACAATTTACAACAATGCTCAAGTCATTCTCAATTTTATCATTAAAAATGTTAATGCATTAAATATAAATTCCACTCTAGTTATTCAACAAAATGTGAACTATACTATGCATCAACATTACACATTCATATCATTCTAACTTCAAGCTTTGCCACAACATTCACTTCACTATCACTCCTTTCAATTATCCATGAACTTATACCTCAATTCATATCATACTTGCACACATAGGTTCTAAAACATACCTTCACTAATTACCATGAACATATGATCTCAAATTAAGCCAAAATTTTCACTTAGACATTTCATCAAACACTTGGCATGCACAACTTTTCAATAAATTTTTTGAAAATAAAATCCACATTGCCTAATGCCCAAATCCTCAACACCTAAATCTATTTGACTACAATTTAAGCATTCTACAAGCATGATAATTTAATTTATTCAACATCGCATCCAATTTCATCATTCTCACAAATCCCCTAATTCAACTTTCTCATGAACCCTAATTTCACTCTCAATTCAATAATTAAATTGGCACATATTTGTTCAACAATCAATAAAACATTCCAAACTCCCTATATCACAAATCCCATACATTGATTTGCTCAATTTCTCTCAAACTCTAAAAAAAATTCAAAAGTTAGGGTTCATAGAATTCATACCTTTACTTTTGGATTTGGAGAA
Organism: Pogostemon cablin; assembly: GCA_023678885.1. NCBI lineage: Eukaryota > Viridiplantae > Streptophyta > Magnoliopsida > Lamiales > Lamiaceae > Pogostemon > Pogostemon cablin. Next base: position 36,581,730 of record CM042963.1, read on the forward strand.
GTATTCTTGGTGTACAAGATTGAAGAATCTCACTAACAATCACTCAAAACTAACCTTGATGATGAAGATCGACGAAAAATTGTGAAGATTGAAGTGGAATCAGTGTGTAAGGAGTGAAGGGCGTGTGTGGAAGTGCGTATGGAGTATTCTGAAATCGGGTTTTTAAAACTACTTTGAACGCTACACTGCCCGTGTTCCGCTACACGGCCACAGTCGTGGGCGTGTATTGTTTTCTATCATTCAAGCATGGATACACGTTATAGGACCATGCTCTGCACATGGCCCATTTTCCTGTTCCCTGCATGGCTCGAGTTTGGAGCTCGTCCTTGACTCTGGGCGAGTAAGCACTTCTGATGTCATTACACGGCCAGTCCTTATAGGGCCATGTACTGAACACGGCCCGTGAAACAACTTTACCATGCACTTCTCATACACCCTATTCATTCTAAAAAAATACTTCAAAATATTAACACCACAATTATGATCAAATAATGGACTATCATGTACTTAAACACAACCAAACATACCAAAACAAACCTAACTCATGAGAAAAAGTTCAAAATTGACCCATTTTGCCACAAGACAATATAATATAAACACACATGATTCATCACACATTCAAGCATAAACAAATGGTGAGTCACACCACACACTCTCCCCCCAAACTTAAATCGAAACAAGTTGAGAATTAAGTTTACAAAAAGTGGTGAGACTTACCCTAGTCGTTTCCACCAATGCTCTTCATGAACTTACCTCATGATGACTCATGCGCATTTTTCAAAATCCAAGTATGACCACCACGCACCTCTCCCCAAACTTAAATTAACACAAGTGCTAAAATTTAAGTTTGTAAAGAGTGGTGTGGCATACATTTTCATTCTACCTTTAGCACCCTTGTCTTTCATCATATGCCATTTTCTCCATGAGCTTCACCACCTACATACCAAATCTTCAAAAATAATAAAAACAAAAGAAAAATAAAATCTACACTACTAAACAATCAAAGAAGTTCAAGAAGAGAGGGTATCCACATACACTATCTCCTTTTGAGAAGAAGATAGGTAATGTTTCACCCGATGACCATTTACCACAAACTCATTATTAGGACCCTTAAGCTTCAACGTATGTCCACTCAACATCTCAAGCACTTCATATGGCCCAATCTATTTAGACTTAAACTTTCTGGGGAATAACTTAAGCCTCGAGTTGAATACAAGAACTTTATCCCCAGGAGCAAACGCCTTTTCTTTCACCTTAGCATCATGTCATCTCTTCATGTTCTCTTTGTAAATGATTGAGTTATCAAATGCTCTTCCTCTAAACTCCTCAAACTCAACCAACTTCAACTATCTTGCTTGACCACTCTCTCCTTCCTCCATGTTAAGGCGTTTAATAGCCCACAATGCATGGTGTTCCAATTCCACGGGAAGATGGCAAGCCTTTCCATAGACCAATTGATACGGTGACACACCAAGGATGGTTTTAAAAGTCGTTTGATAAGCCCATAAGTTATCATCAAGCTTCTCCAACCAATCCTTCCTCCCTCCATTGATTGTCTTCTCCAATACTAACTTTATTTGACGGTTGGAAACTTCCGTCAAACCATTTGCTTGAGGGTGGTAAGGTGTAGTTACTCGATGCTTCACTCCATATCTCTTCAACAAACTTTCCATCAACTTGTTTACAAAATGAGATCCTCCATTGCTCACTAAAGCCCGTAGAACTCCAAACCTAGCAAAAATATTCTTCTTTAAGAATTTTTGAACAATCAAGGTATCATTTATCTTAGTGGGGATTGCCTCCACCCACTTAGATATATAATCCACGACTAGCAAGATGTACACATATCCTTTAGATTAGGGAAACGGTCCCATAAAATCAATGCCCCATACATCAAATATTTCCACATCAATTCTCAAACTTAATGGCATCTCATCTCCCTTACCGATTCTCCCTATTCTTTGGCATCTATCACATTTAGCCACAAACTTCTTTGCATCTTTAAATAATGTAGGCCAATAGAAGCCCGATTGTAAAACCTTAGCCCCCGTCTTTTGATGATCAAAGTGACCCCCATATAAAGACGAATGACATAGCTCAAGAATCCCCAAGACTTCTTCATCGGCCACACACTTCCTTATTACTCCATCATTGTAAATCTTAAACAAAAGGAGCTCATCCCACAAGTACTTCTTAACTTCAACATAAAACCTTTTTACCTTATACTCATTGAGCAACGTGGGCTTGATTCCACAAATAAGAAAGTTGACATAATCAGCATACCAAGGCGGCACATTCACCATGAGAGTACACACTTGCTCGACTTCAACTTGCAAAATTTCTTCATCCGAGAATTCATCCCCAATCGGCTTCATGTCTTCATTCTCACCTCCATTCTCCAATCTAGTCAAATGATCCGCAATCATATTCTCCACGTCCTTCTTATCCTTGATAATCACATCAAATTCCTGCAAAAGTAACACCCAACAAATTAAACGAGATTTAGCATCTTTCTTACTCATTAGGTATTTTATGGCCGCGTGATCTGTGTAGACGATAGTTTGTTTTCCAACTAAGTATGGCCGAAACTTCTCAAAAGCATACACGACGGCTAAAAATTTCTTCTCTGTTGTGGTGTAATTAACTTGACACGAATTCAATATCTTTGAGGCGTAATAAATTGCTCTAAACTTTTTCTCCCTTGTTTGTCCCAACACCACTCCTATGGATTGATCACTAGCATCGCAATGTAGTTCAAATTGTAAGCTCCAATTCGGGGTAACGAGTATTGGAGAAGAAGTGAGAGCATCCTTAAGCACCTGAAATGATACACAACATTCATCATTGAAATTAAATGGACAATATTTTTCAAATAGTTTATAAAGAGGTTTAGCAATTTTGGAAAAATCCTTAATGAAGCGTCTATAAAAGCCCGCATGACCTAAGAACGATCTCACCCCCTTCTCACTAGTAGGAGGGGGAAGACGTTCTATGGCTATCACTTTAGCTCTATCCACTTTTAAACCATGCTTTGAAATATGATGCCCCAAGACTATCTCATCGGTCACCATAAAGTGATATTTTTCCCAATTTAGCACAAGATTTGACTCTTCACACCTCTGCAACACAATAGTGAGATTAGTCAAGCAAATATTATAAGAGGAACCATACAGGGAAAAATCATCCATAAACACCTCCATAATATTTTCAATTAAACCATCGAAGCTAGACATCATACAATACTGGAAAGTGACAGGGGCATTACATAGACCAAAAGGCATCATACGAAATGCAAACGTACCATAAGGACATGTGAATATTGTCTTCTCTTGGTCTTCCAGAGCAATCAATATTTGATTGTACCCGGAATAACCATCAAGAAAACAATAGTACTCATGCCCCGCAAGTCGATCCAACATTTGGTCTATGAATGACAATGGAAAATGATCTTTACGAGTATTTTCATTCAATTTATGATAATCAACACATACTCTCCAACCCGTGATAGTTCTAGTGGCAATTGTTTCATTTGTATCGGATCAAACAATTATCATACCACCCTTTTTTGCCACTATATGTGAAGGACTTACATATCGACTATCACTATGTGGAAAGATTATTCCCGCATCAAGCCATTTTAACACCTCTTTTCTCACCACTTCTTGCATTATAGAATTTAATCTACGTTGGTTTTGCACACAATACTTCTCATCATCAATCAAATGAATCTTATGCATACACATAGATGGACTAATACCTTTTAAATCTTTTATACTCCAACCAATAGAAGATTTATACTCCCTCAAAACTCTTAACAACTTTTTCAATTCTAAATCATTAAGGGAAGAAGATACAATTACCGGATACGTCTCATTCTCTTCCAAGTAAGCATACTTCAAATGCTCCGGTAATGGTTTTAACTCTACCTTCTTCTTCTCTTGCACTTTTTCTTTTGGTTCTTCATCAAGTCTCTCCACTTTTGCTTCCTTTGCTTCCTTACTTGTGAGTTCTCTACAAGCATTCAAACCATGCAATTCATCAATCATTTCATTATTTTTTTAAAAAAAAAAGAAGAGTTAGATTTTATAGATTCAATAAAGTAGGAGTGGCTTATGATAATCTCTAACGGATCCTTGGAGTGAAGATGATACATATGCTTTTCAACAATGTTGTCTACAACCTCCAATCTTCTACATTCCTCCTTGTTCCGAGGATACCTCATAGCTTCTCTTAATGAAAATATCACCTCTTTCTCATTCACCCTTAAAGTTAGCTCCTCTTTCTCTACATCTATCAATGCTTTTTCCGTGGCAAGAAATGGACGTCCAAGTATCAATGGGACATTAGCATCTTCATCCATATCAAGTACCACAAAATCAACGGGAAACAAAAACTTACCAACTTTGATCAAAACATCTTCCACAATTCCTTTTGGATGTGTCAATGACCAGTCAGCTAATTGAAGTGTGACCGACGTTGGTTTGACCTCACCAATACCCAACTTCTTGAAAATTGACAAGGGTATCAAGTTAATGCTAGCCCCCAAATCACATAAAGCCTTGTAGTTCTCATGCTCTCCCATCTCACATGGAATAGTAAAACTCTCTGGATCTTTCAATTTAGGGGGAAGTTTCTTTTGCAAGATCGCACTACACTCCTCCGTTAAATTCATCATTTCAAACTCTCCCAAGCTTCTTTTCTTTGACAAGATATCCTTCAAAAACTTGGAGTAATTGGGCATTTGATGTAAAGCGTCCACAAAATGAATATTCACATGTATCTTCTTCAACATCTCAACAAACTTGGCAAATTTATTTTCTAATCCCTTTTTCAAGCATCTTTGTGGAACGGAATTGCAACGGGCAACTTAGGAATTCCCTATTCATCCCTTTCAAACTTCTCTTCTCTCTCTTTATGTTTTGTTTCTCTACATCTTTCCCATTTCTTTGGAGACTTCACCTTTTCTTCTTCAAGTATAGGGGTATTTTCATCTTTTTCAACAATCTCAACTTCTTCCTCTTTTCCTTCTTCATCCACTCTTTCCATAGGCTCAAGTTCACACTCTACTTCCTCTACTTCCATCGGCATAGAAGGCCCTTCGTATTTTGTTCCACTATGAAGTTCAATAGCCTTGCATTGCTCTTTCGGATTAGTAATGGTAGTAGATGAAAACTTTCATTGACGATGAACATCCCCCCTTTCACTTGCCATTTGACTTATTTGTGTTTCCAAAGTTTTGAATCTATTATCACTCAACTCTTTCTCTTGTTTCATAAAGTCAAATCTTTTATCATTCACTTCTTTCTCTTGTTTCATAAATTCAATCATCTTGGCCATTTGATCCTCTATTGTAGGCTTCCATTCACCATTTTGAGCTTTCTCCCCCGGATTAATGCCCGGTGGAAGAGTAAGGGCATTACCTTAATTTTCATATGACAAATTTTCATACCTACGAGGTTGATTGAAATTTCCTTGAAAATTACATTGCCCCCATCCTCCTTGCCTTTGTGGATATCCCCCTCCATGATTACCAAAGTTACCACCATAATTTCCTTGAAAGTTCCTTCCTTGCATGAAGGCAACTTCCTTAAGTGACATCTTGGGTGGGCACCAAGTATCTTGAATTCCAAAATTAGAGGGCATTCCTTGTTGAGGCATAGATGTAGGTATTTGACAACTTTGAGAAGATTGACCCATATTAGGCATAGACATGCCTTGTTGAAGATTAAGAAACACTTGTTGATTCATTAAAGGCAATGACATACCTTTTTGATGATTCGCAAGCACTTGTTGATTCACCATAGGTGTAGAGTTCGGAGAAACTTGCAAATTAGCATTCATCCTCTTAAGTATCTCCGCAATGGCCTTGTTGGTCATATCTTCCTTAGGCACCTCTACCTTTTTCACTTGTTGCAAGCACACTTATTCCATCTTAGCTATTCTCTCCCTTTCATACATACCTGCAACTCGATCCATAGGCCATTGACCCGTATTCAAAGCAATCTCTTCACATATAGCAATTGCTCTCTCCAGAGTTTGCCCCAATATAGAACCTCCCGATGAAGCATCAACAAGCATTCGTTCACTCCCATTCAATCCGGCATAGAAAAATCCTACTTGTTAATCTTCGGAGAATCTATGTTACGGACACCTCCTTAGTATCTCTTTGAATCGGTCTCATACTTCACTAAATGTCTTAAGTGGAATTTGCTTGAATTGAAAGATTTGTCCTTTTAGATGCAACATCTTTGAAGGGGGAAAATACTTGCTCAAGAATCTTTGTGCCAACTCTCTTCATGTGGTGTAGGATCCCGGTGGTATAGTATAATACCAAGCATTAGCTCTATCTCTCAATGAAAACGAGAAAAGCTTCATTTTAATAATATCCTCACTTACCCCATTCATCTTAATTGTATTTGCTAACTCCATAAATTGGGATAAGTGAGCATTCGGATCCTCAATTGCACCACCACCAAATTGATTTGATTGCACCATGTTGATTAACCCCGTCTTTATCTCAAAATTATTCACATTCAATGGCGGGCCCATTTCATAATTTCCATATTGCGGTTGGAAGTGATCACGGATATTCATTCCTGCTCCATTGTTTCCATTACCACGGGTTGATTTTGCACTACCGGAGGATTATTCCTTGCTTCTTGTGTGCCATCAAGCGTTGAATGATTACTTGCAATTGTTAATTATGCAAGTGAACTTGTTGAGTATTATCTTGTGGCACAAACTCCGGATTAATATTTTCTCCTCGAACATTATCACCCCCTTGAAAATTCCTCATATTGCCTTCTTCATCCACCATGTTTGCATAATCCCTTACATTTTCCATAATTTCCTCTGTAGGCTCTAACACTCCTCTTCTTTGTCTTCTTAATGTAGCTTCCAATTCCAAGTTCAAAGGTTCAATAGATTGAGACCTTGAACGAGTTCGCATGTATCTACAAGAATTTCCAAATTAATTCTCCAAGTAACCAAGACAAGTAAACAAGTAAACAATAAAAAGAAATACTCTTATCAAAACTAATCAAATTCAAACTCGTTACAATCAAAAGTTTAACATTTCCCCGGCAAGCGACGCCATGTTCTTAGTCGAATTTCTAGTAAAATATTTTAGAGTAAGAGACTCTATCGTTGTTGTACACGTGTGATCAAGCAACAATATTTATATGTATGTCGTTCCAAGGGAAAGTAAACTCATGATTATATCCAGATTTGTCATTCATTTATACTTTACAAGAGTGACGAGATTGAAGGTTTGGTATTTAAACTACTTATTATTCTATTCAATTAATTAAGAGTTCAATTAACAACTAAATGTATCAAATATCGAACAAGTGTCCTGTTAAGGGTTTTTTTGTTGTAGTTAAATGACAACTTGTGTAGCCTAGGTAGCTAGTAACAATCAACCTGCAGCCTCATGTGCCATGTGATTTTTTTTTTTAACTAACAATCCTTGTTGAGAAATGAGATAATTAATCCTTTTGGTTTTTTTCTTTTACTTGACTACTGTTTTTCTTTTTTAGAAAATAAGAATATTTACAATTTTAGAAAATCAAATATGTATATTAATTTTATTTTAGTTGAGATTAGGTCAACATATAAACAAATGATGTACAATTTGTCTCTAGGTTAGGGTACTGCATTAACAATCAATCATTTCTGCAATTTGCTGCGTGGTAATAAATTTTCATCTAACAAATTATCATTTTTTCCTCAAACGCAATTGAGTGATATTTCTTCTCTCGATATATAATATATTGATTATTATATATTAACTTCATTGATTTTTAAAGGCTTGAGTGATCACCCTTCTTTATATAAATAAATAGAAGTATTAGAGCAATTTACATGTATTTGGTGATTGTGATATTTTATTTAAATAAATTGTATTGAGAGGTTATTACTTTTGTATCGGTGTATAGTCGAATGGTGTAATGGGTAAATAAATTAAGAAATATGAAATATATAATGTTTTAAAATTATTTTTAGGTTATGGATAAGAAAGAAAGCTATCGGAGATCCTTTACTGGATGAAAAAGATATGCACTTAATTACTATTATATGCATGATTCCTCTGATTAAATTACTCCCTCCGTCTCGGGTATTTTTACCCGTTTGTACGGGTACGGAGATTAAAACATTTTATTTTTTTAATATATAATGTAAGAGAAAGTAGGGATAAATTAGTAATTTAAAAAGAAAAGGTGAATAAAGTTATTGGGAATGATGAATAAAGTGTAAAAAAGTAATTAAAGTTGTTGGGATTGTAAAAAGTAGGCAATAAAATATTATGTATTTTTGGCAAAAATAGAATGAGTAAAAATACGTGGGACATCCCAAAATGGAAAGTGTGTAAAAATACGTGGGACGGATGGAGTATTATATAACGTGTACATTATTGAGTTGTTACAACAGCCATTATTAATTACATTAATTTTAAAAACACACTAACTTACATAATTAACTATATTCGTGATAGTTAATGTTGTCATATATATAACACTGAAATTAATGAACACGATCGAAGAGAGTTTTTTCTCTTGTTTTTAATTAACTAATTCGCAATTTACATTTCTGTTTATTTTATTTTATTTTATTTAAATTCGACTTATATAGTTGGAGATTTATTGATATAGGCTATGATTGAAATGAAAATTTATCACAAAATTGTGAGGATCCGTTTGATATGCTATAATATGGGTGGAACATTTCGAACCAAATCTTCTAATAATGTTACATCTCATTTTGTGAATGGTTGATGGATGTTACTTAAAATATAGATAAATTTTATATCATGAAAAAAAATATCAACCTCAATAAAGGTGCAGATTTCCTCTGGCCATGCATGTCACTTGTCTGACGCGGCATGATATAATACCAAAATCAAAATCTAACAGAACATCTTGACCGTTACTTTATTTTATCTTCTACAACGTTAGATGTAGCCCATATAATTAATTTTTATGAAGGAATTCTATATTATAAGGCAAAAGCTTTTGTGCTCCCGGGGACACGTCGTGTCCCCATGTGAACATAACATTCTCCCTCCATATTCTATTTAAACATATGTATTGTTAGGGGGTTTAAATTACAAAAAGGCACGAAAATTACAAAGAAACATGATGTCTCCGGGAATACAAGAGCCTCACTCATAGTATAATTAGTCTTTAGAACAACTGAACAAATAATCTTGCAATTAGCATTGAGATATTCATAGTGTTGATTCAACTGTGCAATGAGACAAAGAATTGAAATTAATCATTTATCTTAAAAGTCGAATTCATTTTTCTTTTATATATAATAAAACACACTTTAAAAGTCAAAATTAGACCTAAGTTTTTCTTACCACACTTTAAAAGTCAAAATTAGACCAAAATTTTCCTCTTATTTTAACTTACCTAATTTAGCTTGGTAATAGTAAATCTTGGCTCTTTATTAATCTTCTTTCTTTATATATAATTAACACACTTTAAAAGTTAAAATTAATTACTAATCTTTAACGACATATCATCCATTTATTTTTTTTATTTTATCTCATCCACTTATTTTCTTGGGCTCCCATAATATATGAGTATATGTTTAAGTAATTTTTTTTTACGTGACTTCATAATATTATTTGGACAATCTTTATCTTCTTTGTTGTAATATTTTATTTATTTTATATATTTTTATTTTATTTTTTTATTTTATCTCATCCATTTATTTTCTTGGCCTCCCATAATATATATATATATATATATATATATATATATATATATATATATATCAATTGATTATTTATATATCTAAGTAATTTTATTTTATTTACATGAATTCATAATATCATTTGTACAATTTTTATCTTTTATTTATATTTTTTATTTTATTGCCTTTTTATATATCTAAATTATTTTTTAAATTTCTTTTTAAAGATAAATTATTTTTTATTATATGAACTCATATATTTAAATTATTAATTGAAATTTATTGTCAAAAGTAATATTTTTTGTTTTATTTTTAACGTGAATACATAACATCATTTATACAATTTTTATCTTCATTGTTGTAATATTTTATTTATTTTATATATTATTAATTTTATTATCCAAAATATTTTCTTATGTTAAAAATTTATTTTAATTTTAAACTTTGTCTAAAATATAATTAATGCAATATTAAAAGAGAATTTATGTAATATTTGATTAATAATAAAATATTTTTAATAAAATATTAATTTAAACAATAAATAAATATAAATATGGATAAAATAAATGAATATTCAATAAGTATGGGTAACCCGCGAATTTTGATAAATGGGTATGACACGGGTACGGGTATGATAATAATTTTTTTTAACGAGGCGGGTACATATATGAGTATTTAATAAACGGATACAAGTATAAGTACCCCAAAAAATATAGGTACCCTACCGGTTGCTATCTTTATTCCTACATGCTATAACTTTACACTTTTTATTTTTGTTTATTTCAAAATTTATGCACATAATAATATATAGTACAATATTAACACTCTTAAGGTACCACAAAATTAAATAATAGATTTTATGTTATATTTAATTAATAATAGTATACTAATTTTTAATAAAATATTAATTTAAAATGAGACGTGTACAAATACGGGTAATTAATATTTAAACGAATATGAGTATCCCAAAATAAGCGGATATCTTACCCGTTGTCATCTCTTTTCCTACATGCTATAACTTTACACTTTTTTTATCTCGAAATTTATGCACATAATAATATAATAATACTTTTACGGTACCATAAAATTACTACTTACTTTTTCTATAAAATTTATGCAATGTGTTATAAATAATTACTTCTTTTTAGGAATGTAAAAATTATTGGTAGTATATATATATATATATATATATATATATATATATATATATATAATTTAAAATAATATTTTAATCAATTTTTTTTTAATTATTTAAATAATTTAAATAAATTAGAAACCCTTTAAATAATTTAATCAATTTTCAAACCTTTGATCTCAAATAATTATAATGTGATAATATTTTCCCTTATTTTAAGGGTGGTCATTACGTGAATTAATGAGTTTTTTTTTGTGTGTAATGGGTATTTGTTTATGCAGTGAGTAGTAAGTCATATGTTGGACCATTTTACTAAAAGAAAAAATTGATACATTTGAAATGAACATCCAAAATAGTAAAATAAGGACCTTTAAGATGGACGGAGAGGTTATATAAAAAATAAATAAAATAAAAATAAAAAATAAATAAATAAATTAAATATCAACCATGTCCATGCGTTGCACATGTTATGATTACTAAGTAGTTAATAAATAATAAATGACTCACTAAATCAAGAACCCTGATTTTCATTTCTAAAAATATTATGTCCCACCATTTCACTCCATCTCCATCTTAAAATAATGTTGCGCCATTTTCCTTCAATGGACGACTATTAATTGATATTTTTTTTTAAAAAGAAAGGGTTAATTGCAAAAAAAATCACGAACTTTACTACTATTGCAAATTAATCCTCACTTTTGAGAAATTGCAAAAAAAACCACCATCTTTGAGTATTGTGGCAAAAAAACCCAAAAAAATCCTACTTTTAATCAAAATTTGGGTGCGTTTTGCAACAATACTTAAAGGTTGTGGTTTTTTTTACAATTTCTTAAAAGTGATGATTAATTTGCAATAGAAGTAAAATTCGTGATTTTTTTTTTGCAATTAACCAAAAAGAAATGGGCTTGATTTATAATAAACTCATAGCCCAACAAAATGTTGATTCTTGTCCAAATGTTGATTCTTGTCCAAATCTACTCATGCTTCTTTTATGTCAAATGTAATGGAATGGGATACAAAGCACATAGGACAATTGGGTGAAGGGGTGGGCCGCCTACTTAATAAATATGTACTGACACTTGCCAATATAATGGACTCAACTAACTTCATGAATGGGCTCATTTTGAATAATGGTGCGGCCCAACATGGCCCACCTTTGGACGAACACGAAAGACAAATTTATCAAATTTTCTTCCAAATTAAATCTAAGAGCAGCGTAGAGAATGAAAGGATATGCGATATTTCACTGTTTCATAATTTATTGTTTCTATTAAAAAGAAACTATATCATATACTTAAATAATCATTAAACCCTTGCTGATCTAACTACTCCCTCCGTCTCATTTCAGATGACACACTTTCTATTTTGGGTTGACCACAAAAGTTTGCACATTCCTAAAAAGCAAAAATCAAACACAATCATCCTTCCCTCATACACTTTATTTATAAATTGCAAAGGTGCACGAAATGTTCTTCGTGCGCCCATCCGGCACAAGAGTTTCACTCAAATAGAATAATAGATGAAATAATAAAATGGAATGGGAAGAATAGACGAGACTCGAGAGAACGCGGTGAAGAGCTAGCGCCAGCGAAGAGAGATAAACTTTCAATTTTTAAATATGTTTGAGTTGTAGTTTGACTTTTTATGACGTTTTTTTTTTATCGGAATCTTTGTATATTTTTTTTTCAATAAATAGTAGGTACAAAACGTATTTAAAAATTATTAAATAATACATTCGCTCCAGAAAATTATCGATAAATACAAAATTATATTTTGTTTTTCCCATAAAACCTATACATTCCATATATTAGTGTGCATTGTTAAGATGGAAACAAAAAATACGTTATTTATACAAAAAATACATTAGTGTACATTCTATTGAGAAATAAACTGAAAATACGCAATTAAATTGAAGAACCCTAATGTACATTACTGTACAATATTCTTGAGAGAGAAACAAAAAATACGTGATTAAATTGAAAAACCCTACGAATGTACATCAGTGTGCATCTTTGAGAGAAACGAAAAAGGCAAAAACTCCTGTTCACCCGGGCACACGGACCACATTCCATGCGCCTTTAGAATTTTGTGTTAAATTGTATACCCTTTAGTATACAGATGTGTTCCCTTTATTTTCTAAAGAAAATTATTGTGTGTATCTGGACGCATGGACAACACTCCGTGCGCCTTTAGAATTTTGTGTTAAATTGTATACCCTTTAGTATAAAAATGTGTACCTTTTATTTTCTAAAGAAAAAAAATATTAATGAAAAGTGTATACCCTTTAAAACAAAATGATGTACCTTTTATTAATTAAAGTGTATACACTTTAGACCAAATCAATGTACCCTTACCCATAATACTAAATTTCTAAAGGCGCACGGAATGTGTTCCCGTGCGCCCGGACGCACACAAGCCTCTCTCAACGAAAAATACACAATTGAAAATGTTGTTAAGTACATTAGTGTGCATTTTTAGATAGAAATAGAAAATACGCAATTAAATTGAAGAACCCTACGAATGTAAATTAGTGTGCATCTTTGAGAAAGAAACAGAAAATACGTGATTAATTAAATTGAAAATACGGTTGTTATAATTATCCTTAAATCTCTCACCCATTATTTTTATTTGATTTAGTGTACATTAGTGTTTAATGAAACTAGTGTTAAAGCTAAAACGTTGAAATATTCAGCATTGTAAATAAGGGTAAATTTTGAAAAAGAAATAGACGTTTAGATCAATGTATTTATTAGTAATTAGATTATATAGACGCGTATCTATCAATAATAAACCATTTCTTTTTTTGGATTGATATTTTTTTAATCTAATTTATCTTTAACGGACAGTTCAGATTTAAAATTAAAAAAAAAAAACTCCATATACATAAAAATTGAGATATGGTAATTAAATCGAAAATTGTTGTGCCACAAATTGTACACATGATTTCATGTTATATTTATGGTAGTCTTCTATAAAACCGTATAATGGTATGACATGCATTTTACGTAATTAATTATTTTGTGAAGAGTTGATCTTGCGTGCCTCCGGGACACGCCGTGCGACTTTAGATTTTAATATTATGGGTAAGGGTACATTATTTTGTTTTTAAAGGGTATATACTTTAATTAATAAGGGTACACCATTTTGTTCTAAAGTATAAATTTTTCATTAATATTTTTTATTTTTTTTCAGAAAATAAAGGGTACACATCTTTATACTAAAGGGTATACAATTTAACACAAAATTCAATGCACATAAATTTTTGCCTTTTGTGAAATAGTTCTACACTATTATAATATTTCAACAGTCAAGTATCATGACTTGTATATTAAAATATTACTCACTCCATCCCATAGAAGTTGACACACTTTCCTTTTTGGTTTTTCCCATTAAAGTTGACACATTTCCTTTTTAATACATGGAACCCACACAAAAATAATTAATCTATTCTCATGGACCCCACATATCACCTCTAATATAACTATCCACTACACATTAAATATTATTTCTCTTACTTTACTTTACTTCACTTTACATTAAATTATTATACTCCTTAATCTCCGTGCCCAAAAAAATTATATCAACTTCTCCAGGAAGGAGAGAGTATTATTTTTTATTCGTCTCACAAAATACCTCCTGTGAGATGGACTCTTACAAGTCATTGTCTATATTTATATTCAATTCGCATATTCTGTTACACAATATAAATAACACACTACAAAAAAGGTATTTTTAGCAATCGAATTTACCAACGGAATTCAATCCATTGGTAATTACTAATGGATTAGCAACTAAAATAACATTTTTGTTTTAGCAACCGAATGCCAACGGATTTATTCTCTATTTTAGTAACGAAATTCAATCCGTTGGTAATCACAAACGAATTACCAAATGAATCATTATATAAATTACCAACGGAATTATTTACCAACGGAATTGATTTTTCATTGCTAAAAATTTATCAACTACCACTTTTCCAACTGAATTTTACCAACTTCCGTTGCTAATTCGTTGGTAAGTCAATTTGCCAATGGAATTAAGGCTTTTCTCAACGGAATATTCTGTTGGTAAAAAACAGTTTTTTTGTAGTGACACCGTGAACTTAAAGCCAATTTCGGTATAATTAATCAAGGTAAGTGTACCTTATTGTGTGTAGTTATTGACCCAGTTTAAATATTGATCATAGGGAGAGTTAAATTCGAGGTGTATCCATATTCGTTTTCAATCATACTTTATAGGAGTGATCAGTTTGTGAGTTTTTGAGAATTAAAAGATAATTATCTAAGCAAGTAGCAATTAAAATAAATAACAACTAAAGATGATTGATGCAAGAGACGAATAACCAAGATGAAAATGAAGTGAAAGGTGAGTAATCTAAAGAGGAGTAAGGCTAACCACATCCAAGATTAAGGGTATTACATGGACTTGTTAAATTTAAATGACAAGTCGATGATAAATGGAATAGAAGCAATCACAAATGTTCCCCTAATCCCTATGCCCGAGGTAATTAGGTTCTCAACTCATTACAAGTTTAAAGCACAAAAGATTGTCCCTTACTCTCAATTCCCTCAACGGTACTATGATTATAAGCTTTATCCTTCTCACTCAATTAACAACCACATATGATAAATTAATTAAGTGTCCCTACATGAATGTTCTAAGTACATAAAGATGCTACCACATACTTCACATACTAACATATACACTATCCATACTATAACATGATTCAATCAAAACCCTAGTTACAACATCGGAATGGATTTCCTAACATAAAAAGAGATTTCAACACAATCATAATACAAATAAAGTGAGTCATAAACCATGTAGGAAAAATCAAATATCATATCAACTATCATTTAAAATCCAACAAATCCACTAAACCTTAATCCATCTTGTGGCTAGCCTCACTAGAGGTCTAGCCAACAATAAACATTATGAAAACATCCTCAAAATGCTAACACATATCCATTGTTTCAAAACAAACCAAAAAGGATTACAAATGAAAAGTAAAATATCTTCCCTTCTTGAGGTAGATTGGATGTCTTCCTTCACTTTGCAAGCTCCCACTCTCAATCCTCAATCCTCAATAGATTGGTGATTAAAAGATGAAGAAAAATGAGAGGATGGATGAAAGGATGATGGATGGATGAAGATGAAGGTGTAAAATATAGAGAATAGTGTGTGTAGTGTGTGTCTTGGAAACTCCCCCTTGCAAATCTGTCTTCAAATATTGATATTGGGGATATTTATACCCCCTCAGCAAACCTGAAAATCGCACTTAAAATTTAACACTTTTGCATAAAAATACGGTCGTGTTTTCTTATATTTGCTCGTGTTTTCTTGTATATGCGCTTTTAGAACCATAAACACATTTTTTTGCCAAACATCAAGAAAATACAAGCGTGTTTTCTTGTTCCGTCGGTGTTTTCATTCACTTTATTAGCTCTATAGACATCAATCACATTTGCATAAAAACACGAGCTCGACATAAAAATACGGTCGTGTTTTTACGTCATTTTGGCAATTTTCTGATTTTTCTAACTATCTCCATTCTTCATGCTTTTCTTCACCACTTATCTTCATAATCACCTATTTCAAGATATGAAAATGCATCATCATCATTAATCCTCAATTTCCCATAATACGATATGAATAGATGTAAAAATACAGAACGAAAGAACAAAAATACATACAAAAATAGCATAAAATCTAGGTGAATTAGATGACAATCACACCGCTGAAAAAATTTAAATATTTCATCATATATATTTTTCTTATAAATATAATTTTATCTTATCTTTATATCATTCATCAATATAAAATATATAAACATGATTGGGAAGCGTGTTTGAAGGGTACAATTATCTTGTAGTAGTTGCCCCAATTTCATACAAGTATTATATTTGTTAAAAGTTATGCATATAAAAATAAATGAAAGTTCAGCCCAACCCTATATAGCAGTATATAATATAATTAGGGTTAATTGTTTCAAAATTGAGCATCTCTAATCACTCATACACACACCAAGAAATTACACTAAATACAAATTAATTTAAGAATGATGAAGATAGAGGTGAAGGAGACAACAATGGTGAAGCCAATTATTGGCAAGCAAAGCACCACCCTCATGCTCTCCAATTTGGACCTCATCATGCCTCACATTCACGTTCCCGGTCTTCTCTTCTACCACTCAACCGGCGCCGCGGACTTCTTCCACTTAGCTGTCGTGAAGGCGGTGCTCAGCCGTGTTCTGGTGGAGTTCTACCCCTTGACTGGGAGGCTGTAGAAGAATAGCAATGGTCGCCTTGAAATCAACTGCAACGGCGAGGGGGTGATGTTCGTTAAGGCGGAATGCGATGGCAACAAGCTGGAGTTAAGCGTCCTCACGCCTCTGGTGGACTATTCTCTCGGATTTTTCGTGTACCTGTTGTTGCTGGTGCAGGTACGTAAGCTAATTGCTAAACGACTATTAAAATATTTAAATAAAATGTGATATTTCATAAACTATGTATTAAAAATATATATATACTACCTCCGTCCCCTTCACATGTATTCGTTTATTTTTTGTATGTGGATTAAGGAATATAATGATTTAATATGTAGTGGGTTAAGAATATAATATTATAATGTGTAGTTAATAAAAATAATAACGTTCGTAATAAAGATGATTGAAATTAATACTATAGGTGGCTCGTTTCAAATGTGGTGGAGTGTGCTTGGGCATAGCGATGCACCATGTAACCGCGGATGCATTAGCGTGTTTGCATTTTATGAAAACATGGTGCGCCTTGTCTCGCAGCGTCAATACGGCCGTTGCGCCCGCCATCGACCGCACTGTCCTGGCGGCGCGCAACCTACCTCAGCCGCAGTTCCCACACGTGGAGTACCAACCACCACTGACTTTGAAAAGTAGCAGCCCCTCGGAAACTAAAATTACGATAGTGAAGGTAACGATAGATCAAATATTTGGCCTCAAGGCTAAACGTCAACAACTAGACCCCACATGACTTGTACCACGTATGAGATGCTCGCAGGTAATTTCTTACCATGTATTTTGTCAGGAAAGGGTTAAATCCCTAATTATGTATTTAACTCACCGAGTTTAAAACATAAAACATCTCATAATTTTTTACTTAAGTAAAGAGACTAGTGACCAGGTGGGCTAGCCCACCTGGTTATAACCCATAATGATAATAATTTATCTTAAATCTCTACTCTACCAACATGCATCGATCTTTGATGATCAGGACATGCATGGCAATGCATTACCAAGGCTCGTGCACTGCCGAAAGATCAAGAAATGAGGTTGTACATTTTGGTGGACGGACGATCAAGGATGAAACTATCTTTGCCACCTTACTATTTCGGCAACGCCATCTTCAAAGCCACAAGCATTGCTTCTTGTGGCGAACTCGAGTCCAATCCACTCAACTTCTCGATACAAAAAGTTCACGAGGTAATAGCCCAGATAGACGAATAGTACATGAGATCCGCTATTGATAGCTTGGAGCTGCAGGATGGGGGTCTCATGCAAGGCATTCCTAGTTTCGAATATAAGAGCCATTGTCTTACCATAAACAACTTATCTCGGTTTAATTTTTACGACTTGGATTTTAGATGGGGTAAGCCCAATTACGTGAGATCTTCCAATTCGCTGCTACGAGACGAGCTAATTGCCGTGCTTCCCTTCTCGACTATTGGATTGTATACTAAAAATCTAGCTTTTCGTATGAACAATGTTATAACAATTTATTTGAAATGAGAATCATATAATCAAATGATTGCGTCTTATAATTTATTTATATGTACGATGCAATAGTCCACTTACTTTATACTGTAGATAATATATTGTGCGACAACACGCGAAAGATCATATTATCAGTTTCCTTATAAAGTATAAACAGATGCTTACAACCGAGATAGACGGGGACTCTCTATCGGGATGGTTGTAGTGTGATTTGATATTAGTTTTTCTTGACTATAGAATCACATTAGTGCACTTTGTGTGTATTGAGCAAGACCGCATGAGATCGTTCGACTTATACTGACTTATAGGAGAACTTGATCTCAGTTATTATGGATGTTCGTGCTCTTAATCCCTATACAATAACCTCGACACGTTAGGCAGTATGTATTTCTTTGATTCATCAATGGGTGAGATTTACATGTAATTAAATCAACAAACTCGGTGAGTTGAGAAATAGTGATGTCTCTATGGTGTGCTGTTGATTGTAGAAGGAATCCGTTTCCATCATAGGTTGATGATGTCCCTTTGAGGAGCTCATAAGGATTATCATATAAACCCTGCAGGTAGATTTATTCCGGCATGATAATGAGGTTGAGTGGTACTACTCTCGGATGAGATATTAATTAATGGAGTTGTCAATAACTTAATTAATTAATGGACATTGTATATCTTAAACATGGGGAGACTAACAGGCTCATAATAAGAAGGAGCCCATAACGTAATTATGGGATTAGAATGGTATTGCAGTAATAATATTTTAGTGGTATATATTATTATTATTGGACTTAAGTATAAGCTTTGGGCTAAGCTTGGATACTTAAGCCCAATGGAGGCCCAACTCTAATTTCTCCTACTGGTCCCTGCTGTAGCCCATATATAAGTCATCTCAGCTGTCTGGGAACCCTAATCAACTGATTAATCATGCCTAACATTGTGAGGAGGGAGAGAGAATAGCAGATTGAGAAGATCTCGAAGATCGTCGCCCACACGATGTCGAGATTAAACTTGGAAATACAGCAGAAGACCGAAAGGTTGTTTCTTGCTATTGTCCGTGAACTTGCATGATTTTTCTAAATTTGTACAGAACTCAGAACTGAACATGTGATACACCGTTGGAAGCTACTGAAGAGAGGATCATTTTGGCATGTAGATCACTCGAATCGGAGATCAGATGAGAGAGTTATGCCCAAAATGGTGAGGCTGCGCAGGCTGCCGGCAAGAATTCATGTTCTTCTTCAACATACCCTGGTGAAAGGTAATACGTTTCTTTGCTTCTTGCTTCCGCTGATTTAGAAACGTATGGAACCCTAACGGTTCACGTTAACCAAATGATCGAATGCCAATGACAATTGATGGAACCTTGCACTTCACAATCACACTGCCAAAGGAACACATGCAAGAGTTTAAAGATCTCATTTATGCTATATGATCATGAAGAATATATATGTGTGTGTGTCTGTGTTTGCTCCTTAATTTTTGTTTCAGTTTTTTTACAATATGGTGCATTTATCTTGATAATATTCATACATCATATATAATATCCAGTAATAATAAAATAAATAAAATAAATAAATAAATGTGTACCCACACATGCGATATGCGATATGTGTGTGTGTGTGTGTGTGTGTGTGTGTGTGTCTGTATTCATGTGTTCTTTATTCATTTTTTTTACAATTTATTTTTCTAACCATGTTTTTTTTCTCAAGATTTATTTTAAGAGACATGATTTGGATATTCAGATTTAATTGCACTCAAAAGATGTATAATGATAATAACGAATGAAAACAAAAGTATATGTATATATATTTAATAATATATATAATAAATATATATATATATATATATATATATATTGATAAATAAGCAGTACATATGATAATGAATAAAATAATTTAGTTTATTTTGGACAGGGATAAGACACGTTTCTTCCACAGGGAATAAGAACGTTTCCCCAATCAAATTGAGAAACGTGATAAAAAAGTGACTTGATTTCTTACACTCTGCTTCCTCTATAAAAACCCTCTACCAGCAGCAGAGACTTACCGCTCTCTTTTCTTTTTTTTTTTAAAATATATATATAACATAATCCCTCTCAAAGGGTCGTCTGCTTCCTCGTTACATCCTACTTTAGGTTAATACAGAATCATCCATAGTCATGTAGTTTCTTTTCTTCCTTTCCCCTTATTCTCTTTACGGTTTAAAAAAATAAAAATAAAAAGAACTTTTTTCCCACCGCTTCAGCCACTGTTATTACTCTTTCTCATCGGTGTTCATCTTTCTCATTGGTGCTGCTGTTGTTCCTCTTTCCCCTCGGTACTGCTATTTCCTCTTAGGTTAGTGTTTTTAATTTATCATTTTTTTTCAAAAATGTTTATATATGTATAATTGATGATAATGCGTATAATAATAAGACTTCATGTTCCCAAATTTATAGTGTGATTTGGATCATTACTTTATAATTATGAAGATATTATTTATCTAAAATCTTCTTTTCTTTCGTTTAAATTTTTGTGAATTCTAAAAAAATGGGAAGGGAGGAAGATTTGACAATATTAAGTTGGATGTAATTTTGTCATGTTCTATTCTTGTTAAGTTAGAATAGGTTGAAGTTTTAGGTAAATAATTTATGGGTTTTTACGCTAAATCCTATTCTCAAAATTTTTGGATAAGAGGGAAATCTCAAACTACTGCTCAACCTCGTAGAATCCAAAGGAAGCATCACATTTTAGTTTCGATAAGCCATAACCTACTCTAATGTAATAATTATTTTTCATTCTTTTATAATCCCCTTACCTTATTGAAAGAAAGATATACAATGGGCGATTTTTTTCAATAAATCGAAAACATTGGTCGCATTCTTTTATAAAAAAATAAAAATAAAGACAATGTCATGTATAAGAATCAATAGTTGAAATTAAGAGCAAATGAAACACTTATTTTATCCTTTACAAAAGATGATGCTTATCAATTTATTTTAAAACATTAATATTCTTCATTTTATCTTGTGTGAGAACTATTTATTATCTTGATAAAAGTTTTATAAATATTCTTGATAACTTCGTATTTGTTACAAACAAATTGATATGTCAATATAGTTTATATATATATATGTGTGTGTGTGTGTGTGTGTGTTAAATCCGAATTGGGGAATCAAAAGATTCAATAAATACAAAACCTTAACTAACATAATAATAACAATAAAAATAGTAAATGAAGGGAGTAAACAATTATCCTTAATGGCAAATTATGTGATCTTTTGTAAGGTGCAATTAAATCTCGAAGATTCCAATCTCTTTTATCTTCAGTCAGGTGGGTGATTCTGTCACAGAATAAGATCAAAGTTACATTATTGGATATTTTCCCCATTCGTCTAATTAATAATAAGATTAAGTTGTCATGGTATATTTTCTCATTTAGTGGTCATAGTCATTTAGGAATAGTACAAAATCTATTGTGAAGTAATTCACTTAGAGTATGTCTACTCCTAATTGATTAATGTCACACTATTGTGAAACATACATATGATATTCGACCTACTGGTCACAAGTTAAAGATTTTGGATGGACTTCAGAGTCATCCAGCCTTAGCGGGGCCTTCCGATATATCGAAGATAGAAAATGACTGACGAGTCATATAGAAGATGTTCTTTGATTAAGAAATACTAAGAGGAAAATTTCACTACGATGTACTATCCAATTTATGTAACAACCTCAGGTCATCCACTGAGAATTTATCTCACACCCTCCTTTATTAAAATTTTTCAGGCTGAGGATTTAAGATGGTTGCAATAACGAGACATGGAGTTACCCTCTATATAATAAGTTTGCTAATAAGTCCTATAAAGACCATGTTTGTAACATACTTTACTAATTCTTTTCTTTAGATGTCATGTCACATGTTAAATGACGTCAGAATCTTAATCTATGTTGTAGTTCTAAAACACTCATGCTTCTGAAAGATATTTGTATTAATCTTGTATACACACACATATTACTTTCATTTATTTCAGCGCATCAAAAAATATCAACTAGAATAAGCTCGTTCACTTAATGACGTCAAAATTTCATCTCGCCGAGTAACATAATTCAGCGGAATGAGACCTGGGCCTCACAGGTGGTATCAGAGCCTTGATCAAAACATCTTATCAAAAATATCTAATGATAATTCATGTTTCTCACTGTCAGCCATGCTTAAAATAGGTAAAATGTTTGTTTATATTGCTAAAAAAACTTTTATTTACTTTTATTTAGTTTTCACTATACTCATCCTCGTTTTTTCTTACCTGAAAGTATAGGATGGACCACGTAGTGCCACACTTTATCCCACCACCCGCACCAGCCTGGGTAATGTATAGGTAATGCCGGCAAGTCCCAGATGAGACTATATTAGCATTTTCCAGCCGGATGTCTGAACTTAGGAGAATTTCAATTGAGCAAGGATTTATGGATACCTGGTGGGAGGCCGTTGTACACTTTAGGGAGAGCACCCTTTGTGTTGGAGGACGATAGCACGAGCCTATTTTGATAGGATGGCTTCAGTTGATTCCTTGTAGGGTGGCCAAATTCACTATCCTCGATATGTAGACAGGGTCGTTGAAGTAGTAGGGATTACATTAGATCATCATATTATAGCACAGGTGCTCGAAACTCAAGCTACTGAGTGCGAGACTAAGGCTACAGAATTAGATCAGATAACTTCAGGACTGCGCCGATAGGCTAACACTACAACGAGCCATGCTACTGAGCAAAGGATCAGAGCTAGAGAGGCTAGGGAGAGAGCTAGGATGACCTTAGAGAGGCAGGTCTGAGCGGGGGGCCAACTGAGACGGATCCTATCAACTGTATTGATGATCTTACCTATGATGCTGGATCAACCGTTAGAGCAGGCCATGTCGATGGACTTTTACCACTTCCAGGTTTTGACGATGGCGTAGAAGGGTAAGATGAGTGGGTAGTACCAGACATAGGACAGGTGGCAGGACCTAGCAATCCTTCTCCGGGGCACAACTAGACTTATGGTTATGGATGTTGATGTAGTTGACTATGCATATGTATATATATATAACTGAACCACTAGATGATGCATATTTACTAACTTTTAGTAGGACCTATTTATTTTGTATCCGTAAAAAATGGGGCCCTTAACCGACTGATGCTCGGTTTTGCTGTTGTGAGAGTAGGGTCTATTAAACATTTAGTTTAAGGAACTATGGACTTAATCAATGATGTATGCGAACTATTTGGATGATATATATATATATATATATATATATATATATATATATATATATATATATATATATATATATATATATATATATATATATATATATATATATATATATATATATATATATATATATAACTTATTAATTAATATCTTTTAGAATATTCATATGATGACAACCAATGGACATGGATTTAAGATTTTATAGTTAAAAATCGTATTATTCTTACACCATCATACACACATTTCTTAAAAATTTTAGGAGGATGGACCACACGAACAGAGCAACCTCGGAGGAGTCTGTGGACACGAGTAACAAACACCACCCAACACCACCTCCGGAGCAGACATGGCAAGAGAATTCTTCGCAACCTTTCAAAACTATATCCAATAACAAATTGCTCCATCAATCCAAACCTTCATCCCTCAAAATATTCCTAAGACAAATGACGTAGTTGAATAATTTTGATGATTCCAACCTCCTTGATTTAAGGGGAATGAAGGGTGGTCAATTACCGCAAAAGAATGGATTGCTGAAATAGAGCGCATCTATGAGCACATGGAACTTACTGACTCTCAAAAGGTTTCATGCGCCAAGTTCCAGCTTGCAGAAGACGATGCTCAATGGTGGGAATCTTTTGAATGCACATTAAACCTCGAAGAAAAGAATGCTCTCATTTGGAATGATTTCAAGGGAACCATTCTAGATCGATATTTTCCTCAAGCACTACGTGATTAAAAGGAATTAGAATTTGTTAACTTAAGACAAGGAACTCTTTCCATTATGGAGTATGAAAGAAAATTCAACCACTTATCAAGATACGCAACACATTTGGTTAATACAGACGAAAAGAAGGCAAGGTGTTTTGAAAGAAGCCTCCGATCGGAGATTGGCGGAATCATTGTGGGTCTGAAACTACCTGTATTTCATGAAGTTTTTGAAAGAGCTCTGATTGTCTCAATAAGCCAAAGATTGGAATACACAAAAAGACCTCAAGAGATGACGATAAAAAGGAAATTCCAACCCAATTGGAAAAACAAGAGTCTTCCTTCCAAAAGAAACCCACCACCGGGTCGAGGGAAGCCAAGACAATCGGCAGTTCCACAATATCCTACGTGCAGTAAAGTTCATACAGAAGAATGCCTAGCAGGAAAGAATATATGTTACCGATGCCGCCAGTCTGGACATAGAGCTTATGAATGCCCCATAGTCATTACTGGAAAGTCATCCACGAGAAATACATCAACAGCCTTACCGACAAACAAACTCATTAACCAGAAATGCCCGAAATCAAGGAAACAAGGAAAAAGGAAAAATGAATGTGATTCCAGCGGTTGAGGATTCTGATGCAAACGAAACCATGACAGGTACATTACTAGTACTTGGGATACCCGGGTATGTGTTATTTGATACTAGGGCAATACATTCATTTATCTCTGAACATTTTAAAGGGTTGTTGGGAGTGAATAGTGTTAAGCAGGGACCACTTAATGTAACTATTCCCTTGGGAGATACTCTAAGAATCGAAAATATGGTGAGATGTGTTATGATAAACCTGGAAGGTTACGAACTAGAAGTTGATCTCCATGTTCTTAAAATGAAAGATTTTGACATAATTTTGGGCATGGATTGGTTAAGCAAATATAAGGCTACTATTAGATGTGTTGATCGGGAAATAGATCTATTGGGGAGTGATAGACATCATTTCACATATACTGGCACCAAACTTCGTTCAAAACCAAGTATTATACCGGCGATTAAAGCTATGCAAATGCTTCGTAAAGAAAAGTGCCAGGGTTATCTTGTGAGGATTACGAAGGAAGGAAATGGAAAGGACCTATCTACCAAGATACCAGTTGTAAAAGAATTTCTTGACGTTTTTCCAGATGAAATACCTGGGATTTCACCGGATCGACAAACAGAATTCACGATCGAATTGATGCCAAGAGCTGCACCTGTATCAAAGGCTCCTTATAGAATGGCCCCGAAGGAGCTAGAATAATTGAAAGAGCAACTACAAGAACTTTTAGACAAAAAACTCATTCAACCAAGTGTCTCACCATGGGGAGCACCGGTCCTTTTTGTGAAAAAAAGAATAGATCCATGAGAATGTGCATCGACTATCACGAACTAAATTGGTTGACCATAAAGAACAGGTATCTGTTACCAAGGAAAGAAGACCTGTTTGATAAACTAAAAGACGTCAGCGTATTTTCCAATATTGATTTAAGGTCTGGCTACCATCAATTGAAGGTCAAGAAAGAAGACATACCTAAGACCACTTTTAGGACTCGATATGGCTATTACGAGTTTACAGTAATGCCATTTGGAGTAACTAATGCCCCAACTATTTTTATGGATCTTCATCACTATCTTGATCAGCTCGTGATCATGTTCATTGATGACATACTTATATATTCTAAAAACAAGAAATAACATGAAGATCACTTCAAGATAGTGTTAGAAATAATGAGACAAGAAAAGCTATATGCCAAATTCACTAAGTGTGAATTTTGGATTGATCGAGTTTTCTTCTTGGGGCATATCATATCTGCCAAGGGTATAGAAGTGGATCCGGCAAAGGTGAAAACAATACTAAATTGGTAAACTCCGACGAATGTTAGCGAAATTCGAAGTTTTCTAGGATTAGCAGGTTACTACCGTAGATTCATCCAAAATTTCTCCCGTATTGCTAAACCTTAAACCCAACTGACTAAGAAAGGCGAAAGGTTTTCTTGGTCCTCTATATGTGAGAAAAGTTTTCAGAAACTAAAACAAAAGTTAGTCTCGACACCTGTCTTGACCATTCCCGATGGGCTTAAGGAATTTATTGTTTACACGAATGCATCCAAATTTAGTTTGGGATGCGTTTTAATGCAGGAAAGAAAAGTAATTACTTATGCCTCAAGACAATTGAAGCCACACGAGTTGAATTATCCAACTCATGATTTGGAGCTGGTTGATGTAGTCCATGCACTAAAACTTTGGTGACACTATTTGTATGGAGGAAAGTGCAAAATTTACACCGACCACAAGAGCCTGAAATATTTCTTCACACAAAAGGAACTCAATATGAGACAAAGGCGATGGTTGAAACTTGTAAAGGATTATGAATGTACTATTCATTATCATCCTGGTAAGGCAAATGTGGTAGCAGATGCTTTAAGTCGAAAAAATGAAGCCTATTGGATACCAATGCCGACCAAAGAAGAATCTTTGATTAAAAAATTATCTAAAATGTTTTTGAATTTTACGAGATCTTGTTGTGGCACTACAATTATTTCCTCCTTAACAATCCAACCAACATTGAAGGAAAGAATTAAAGAAGCCCCGAAGGGGGATAAATTTCTTAACAAAATGAAGGACCAACTCACTAAAGGAGATTTAAAGGATTTTTCTCTAATGTCTGATGGAACTTTAATATTTAATGAGAGACTTTGCGTGCTTGATGATGAAGAATTACGAAAGAAAATTCTCAGAGAGGCTCATAGCACGCCATACACTGTACATCCAGGTGAAACAAAGATGTATAGGGATTTGAAAGGAAACTTCTGGTAGAGAGGAATAAAACGATCCATTGCACAATTTGTTAAGAAGTGTTTAACTTGCTAACAAGTTAAAACAGATCGCCAATGACCAGCCAGATTGTTAAACCCATTAGTAATCCCATATGAAAATGAGAGCATATCACTATGGACTTTGTAACAGGCTTACCTAAGACGATTAGGAACCACGTGCAATCTGGGTAATTGTCAATCGACTAACAAAGACGTCTCATTTCATTCCTTTTCGCATGATATATACAATGGATCAGCTTGCTCGATTATACATAAATGAGATTGTTAGACTCCACGGAGTGCCAGTGTCTATAATTTTAGATCATGACCCTCGTTTTACTTCAAAATTTTAAAAAAGTCTTCAAGAAGCAATGGGAACAGTACTCAAGTTTAGCACAGCCTATCATCCTCGAACAGACGGTCAGTCTGAAAGGATCATACAAACTTTAGAAGATATGCTCAGAGCTTGAGCTCTTGACTTGGAAGGAAATTGGGAGACCCACATCTCACTTGTGGAATTTGCCTACAATAACAGTTTCCAAGCTACCATCAAGATGGCACCGTTTGAAGCATTGTATGGAAAAAGATGTCGTACTCCTGTATGTTGGAATGAAGTAGGAGTTCAAAAAATTTTAGGTCCTGAACTTGTAGAAGAATCTACAAAAATTATCTTAATGGTTAGAGAAAGGATTAAAGCTGCACAAGATCGTCAAAAGTCCTATGCCGACGTACGAAGAAAAGATTTACACTTTGAAATTGGGGATAAAGTTTTCCTCCGAGTAGCACCAATCAAAGGTGTGGTGCGTTTCGAAAAGAAAGGAAAGTTAAGACCGCATTACATAGGGCCTTTTGAGATTATAGGAAAGGTGGGGAGTGTTGCGTATCAATTGGCTTTACCATCCGAATTGGCAATGATGCATAATGTTTTTCATGTCTCTATGGTTAGAAAATATATTGCGGATCCTGATCATGTCATTAATCTCGACGGTGTGAAGCTGAGCCAGAATCTATCTTATGAGATACCCGTTACAATTTTGGAAAGAAATAAACAAACTCTTAGAAATTGGTAAATACCATTGGTCTTGGTTCAATGGAGTAGACATGGGAGAGAAGAAGCTACATGGGTACAAGAGGATGAGATTTTAGCCAAATACCCCCATTCGAAGGAAATTAATGAATGAATTTCGAGGACGAAATTTTTCAAAGGTGGGTAGGATGTAATATCCAGTAATAATAAAATAAATAAATAAATACGTACACACATATGATATATATATGTGTGTGTGTGTTCATGTGTTCTTTATTTATTTTTTTTATAATTTATTTTTCTAACCATGTTCTTTTTCTCAAGATTTATTTTAAGAGACATGATTTGGATATTCAGATTTAATTGCACTCAAAAGATGTATAATGATAATAACGAATGAAAACAAAAGTATATGTATATATATTTAATAATATATAAAAAATATAATATATATATATATATATATATATATTGATAAATAAGTTGTACATATGATAATGAATAAAATTATTTAGTTTATTTTGGACAGGGATAAGACACGTTTCTTCCACTGGGAATAAGAACGTTTTCCCAATCAAATTGAGAAATGTGGTAAAAAGTGACTTGATTTCTTACACTCTGCTTCTTCTATAAAAATCCTCTACCAGCAGTAGAGACTCACCGCTCTCTTTTCTTTTTATTAAAAAAATATATATATTTAACATAATCCCTCTTAAAGGGTCGTCTGCTTCCTCGTTATGTTCTACTTCAGGTTAATACAGAATCATCCATAGTCATGTAGTTGCTTTTCTTCCTTTCCCCTTATTCTCTTTACGGCTTAAAAAAATAAATAATAAATAAAAAAGAACTTTTTTCCCACCGCTTCAGCCACTGTTATTACTCTTTCTCATCGGTGTTTCTCTTTCTCATCAGTGTTGCTGTTGTTCCCCTTTTCCCTCGGTACTGCTATTTCCTCTTAGGTTAGTGTTTTTAATTTATCATTTTTTTTTTGAAAAATGTTTATGTATGTATAATTGATGATAATGCGTATAATAATAAGACTTCATATTTCCAAATTTACAATGTGATTTGGATCTTTACTTTGTAATTATGAAGATATTATTTATCTAAAATCTTCTTTTCTTTCATTTAAATTTTTGCGAATTCGGAAAAAAAAATGGGAAGGGAGGAGGATTTGACAATATTAAGTTGGATGTAATTTTGTCATGTTCTATTCTTGTTAAGTTAGAATAGGTTGAAGTTTTAGGTAATTAATTTATGGGTTTTTACGCTAAATCCTATTCTCAAAATTTTTGGATAAGAGGGAAATCACAAACTACTGCTCAACCTCGTAGAATCCAAAGGAAGCATCACATTTTAGTTTCAATAAGCCATAACCTACTCTACTGTAATAATTATTTTCACTCTTTTATAATCCCTTACCTTATTGAAAGAAAGATATATAATAGGCAATTTTTTTCAATAAATCGAAAACATTGGTCGCATTCTTTTATAAAAAAAATAAAAAATAAAGACAATGTCATGTATAAGAATCAATAGTTGAAATTAGAAGCAAATGAAACGCTTATTTTATCATTTACAAAAGATGATGCTTATCAATTTATTTTAAATCATTAATATTCTTCATTTTATCTTGTGTGAGAATTATTTATTATCTTGATAAAAGTTTTATATATATTCTTGATAACTTCATATTTGTTACAAACATATTGATATATATATATATACTCCCTCCATCTCTAAAAAGCTTGCACCCCTCTTTTCGGCACGGAGATGGTTTTTTTGTAATTAAAGTGTATGGGGAAGGGTGGTTGTTTTTTACTTTTTGCTTTTTTTTTGGAATGTGCAAACTTTTGTGGGACAGCCCAAAATGAAAAGTGTGTCATCTGAAGTGAGACGGAGGGAGTATATGTTAAATCTGAATTGGGAAATCAAAAGATTCAAATAAATACGTAACCTTAACTAACATA
The DNA here is from genome assembly GCA_023678885.1 of Pogostemon cablin. Taxonomy (NCBI): domain Eukaryota; kingdom Viridiplantae; phylum Streptophyta; class Magnoliopsida; order Lamiales; family Lamiaceae; genus Pogostemon; species Pogostemon cablin. The sequence continues at coordinate 36,612,092 of CM042963.1, forward strand.
ATAATGACAATAAAAATAGTAAATAAAGGGAGTAAACAATTATCCTTAATGGCAAATTATGTGATCTTTTGCAAGATGCAATTAAATCTCGAAGATTCCAATCTCTTTTATCTTCAGTCAGGTGGGTGATTCTGTCACAGAATAAGATCAAAGTTACATTATTGGATATATGCCCCATTCGTCTAATTGATAAGAAGATTAAGTTGTCATGGTACATTTTCTCATTTAGTGGTCGTAGTCATTTAGGAATGGTACAAAATCTATTGTGAAGTAATTCACTTAGAGTATATCTACTCCTAATTGATTAATGTCATACTATTGTGAAGCATACACATGATATTCGACCTACGGGTCATAAGTTAAAGATTTTGGATGAACTTCAGAGTCATCCAGCCTTAGCGGGGCCTTCCGATATATCGAAGATAGAAGATGACTGACGAGTCATGTAGAAGATGTTCTTTGATTAAGAAATACTAAGAGAAAATTTTCACTACGATGTACTATCCTACTCATGTAACAACCTCAGGTCATCCACTGAGAATTTGTCTCACACCCTCCTTTATTAAAATTTTTCAGGCTGAGGATTTAAGATGGCTGCAGTGACGAGACATGGAGTTACCCTCTATATATAAGTTTGCTAATAAGTCTTATAAAGACCATGTTTGTAACATACTTTACTAAACCTTTTCTTTAGATGTCATGTCACATGTTAAATGACGTCAGAATCTTAATCTATGTTGTAAGTTCTAAAACACTCATGCTTCCGAAAGATATTTGAATTAATCTTGTATACACACACATATTACTTTCATTTATTTCAGTGCATCAAAAAAAATCAACCAGAATAAGCTCGTTCACTTAATGACGTCAAAGTTTCATCTCGCCGAGTGAATAATTGGGCGGAATGAGATCTGGGTGTCACATCATATATTTGATCAATGTATCTGTTGGCTTCGTTATAGCAATCCGGGTGAGCGCAGTGGAATTTAAAATTTTTAAGAATTAATAAATCATATTTATTAGTAACACCAAATATTTTACCTGGATGCTCGGAAATGATTATCGGATATGGTGTTAAAATATGCTGAAAGAAATCTACCGTAAAGATTATTCTTACCCTCATAGACTTTCTTCCAGTTGATGCAAGGAGTGAGGAAATTGATTCCCGAATTATGGCTAAACTTCCGTTCTTCGTACTGAGGGATCCAAGTGTATCCCCTCTAAAGAAAATCCACCGATTGGATTAATAATGCAGATTTTACACTTTGTTAGCAGTATAAATCTATTTATATCAATGGACATTTCTAAGTAACAACCGGGTGATACTAGAAACAGGTTGAAGAATAATAATTAATTTATTGTCTCCAACAGTTAAAAGAAAATAACAGAAAATCTTAGAGAAAAGGGAGAGAATTAGAAAATGAAGTGTCTACATCTATTCTCAAGAAATCGACCACAGTTGCAAAAATAAGGAGGCACGTTATCAGAATACGTGACTTCCTAAATCTTCTCAACCACCTTGTATTCTCTCTTCTCACGTAAGAATGAGGGATGACTGGGTCGTCTCCCCTTTATCTTTTCTGTTACGTTTGAATTAATTAATGAGCTCAATCATAAAGTACATTAATTATGTTTGGGCTTAAATAAATCTAATTTAAGACTAACACAATTATATATTAATTAATCCAATTGATTTGTTCTTTTAACTTTATTAATCAAATTAATTCTTATTGTAATTAAATAATTAAATTATTCAATTTTAATACATGGTTAACAATTTAACCATTACACCAATTGACAAAAGTCGTTAATCCAAATTAAGGTGTGATCCTTTAGGTTCACTACTAACTCTAGCAGTAGGCTTACAACACTTTGTAACTTGTAATAACAATTATTATATTAATTAATCCAATTGATTAATTGACTTGAAATTAACTAATTAATTTCAAGAGCCTACTAATCACGGTAACTGATGGTGTGGAAATCTATATTTTTTTTGGTCTCATATTACCTTATTTTTATTAGGATAAGGCCATATATTTGTGTTGGATTGTGTGGTTTATGTATGTTACATGATTATGGTGCTTCTAATGGGTATTGTGGAGTTTTGAAGATTACAACAGGGTAAAAATGAAGCAAAACCGAAGACGAGCAAGAAACAAGCTGAAAAGGAGCATACTCGAGTTGCGTGAGTCAGCACGACTTGGCAACTCGAGTCGTGTTGATAGCCGTAGAGGGTCAGAATTGACTAGTGAGTCAACTCAACTTGTCTTAGGCAACTCGACTTGCAGCTAGAGTCGAGTTGCGTTTGAGGCAAGCCGAGTTACATGTCGTGTGAGGCAGAGTCGTGGCAGATTTTTACAGTGAGCCAACACGAGTTGACAGGCAGTAGCTCGACTTGCTAGCTTGACTCGTGTTGGTGTCCGTGGCTGAATCAGTTTTAGAGCATTGCAGCTCAACTTTACAGGCGAGAGCTCGACTTGGTAACATGACCCGTGTTAGGGCACACGAGTTGCGGTGCAGTGCAGCACGAGTCGTGCTAGCAACTCGAGTTGGGCATTCCAACTCGTGTTGCGCAAGTTTGGGCCAAAAATTAAGATTTTCGATCCTCTGTGCATGACGTGTAAAAATAGCCTAAAGGAGCCAGTTTCGAGGCCCATGGTATAAATAGGGATCAGAACACTAGGAGAAGGGAGACCGATCATTCACCACAGAAACAGAACGTGAATTTAATTCACACACCATCCATTACCCAATTCACATCAAACCTTTCACCCATTCATCCCATCGGTCCAGAGGAGGATTCTTATGCGATTGAGAAAGCGATCCAATCGGAGAGACGGGGGAAGAATGCAAACCACGTGACACTAAGGTTTCATATTCTTGTCTTTAATTTCTTCTTTTGTTGTTTTGATTATGAATTTGTCATCCATGAGGGTTGTTTGTGACTTCATGGGCTAAAACCCTTTACAGTTCTAAGGATTGAAGGTTAGATGTAATTGATTTGGAAACCTAGACCAGTATTGTGAATTCATACTATTGATAATCCTTGTTTATTTGATTTATCCAGATTTTGTTATACGTCTGTAACGTCTTCATAGCATATTATTGATGTTGACTGTGATGCTTGGTATGTTGTGTTAGCTTGTGTGCATACGTGTTCAATATTATCTGTTTGCTAGGGATTATAGTAGTTTGCCCGTGAACACGATAATCCTAAGTGGCTGGTAAATAAGATGCTTGATATTCTTAGTGGAACAATGCAATTAGAAAATCAAGTAGGAAGTGAATAAGTTTGAATATTACTTTCAGAGAATATATGTTAGTCGAATTAGCCATCCGAAGATTTATGAAATTTACCTTATTAGTATCTAGGAAGGAGGTTCACAATTGTTCAGGCATCACCCTTTGATGTATTTCCATTAAAATAGTGTGAATGAAAAATAGGACGTCTAGGAGACCAAATCAATTGCACTACACCTGACACCTTAGAGTTGTTACTTCTCTCTTGACTAAATCTTGAGTATTCCTTGCATTTATTTAATTTGTTATTTATTATTTCAGCACTTTAGTAATTAATCATATTCAAACACTTGAAATTTGGTTACATAATAATTTTAATTGAATAGTAATATAAATAAAATAGATAATTGACTGTCTCAGGGGGAACGATATTTTTTAACTGGGGTACTTGTCATTACAATTGACATCCCTACACTTGGGAATTTAATTGGAATGCGCAAAATTAGCCTAACAGTAACACCTAGCAAGTAGCGTGATCATTTAGTGTTAGGTGAAATAGCGAGTAAATCTGCAAATTAACAAGTTATATACACGTACGGTCCTTCTAATAATTAATCTCCCGATTGAGTCTAGAATAGGAATGTTAATCGAAACTCTACTAACTTAATAACTGTGTTTCTATTTCATGTTACAATAATTCATTGTGAATCTTTATTCTCGTTGCCTTGACCAAGGTCTTTGAATCATTAACAATGAAATATACAGGAGATTCTCTTGTCTCTTAGACAAATGTCAGATTATATCTTAGCCACATACAAGTCTCCATGTACATCAATATAATACTCAACATACCCCCTTTATGATTGCTAAACAACCAAAAGATAAATCTAAGTATTACAAGATGCACACAAGACTACTGTGGTGCTTCAAGTCTAAGGACTAATCGTGTACTATTGTAATTAGAAAATTTTCATTTCGACACATCCAATAAGAATTTTCTATGGATCATGTTCGATAAATTCATTCTCTAATAAGTATCCACATATATAAACTTATGTCACAACACTAATATTGATGGAATGCAATATTCCCATCCCACGAGCATTCATCATATGTACGAGTTTTTACTGAGTTATTCTTTGTCCTATTTAGAAAAACTCTCGACTCGGAACAAAATTTAAGACCAAAGCTCTCTATGTATAATTCTATGATCACCATCATATGCGTGACCATACATTTCAGCTTAAATTGGTCTAGGGACTTTATCTAACAAGCGAATTTATAATTCACTATTTTAATAAATTAAACAGCCTATAATAATATAATTTTCAATGAAATTGTTTATATTCACAATATAAAGAGTACAATCCAATCTAATTGGCGCGCTGGGCACACTACTCTAACAGTATCAATATGATGCACCCTATACTCAATAAATTATTCTCTTTCCTTCAACCCTTAATATGATGAATGCCTTTTTCTCTATTTCACATGATTCTCATATTGCTCTTTCTTATGAAACTTAAGAAAGATCGTGATACTCCTCTCAAGAACTCACACACTCAATCTATGGATCACTCTCTTTGTTTCACTCACGGATTGATTGTTAATCGAAAATGTAATGAAATGAAATGAACTCAAAGATGTAAAGTGGTTCGGCTATGCCTACATCCACTTTGGAAGAAAGATCACTCACTAAGATAATTACAATATACAACTTAAGGAAGATGATGATGAACTTATGCACATAAACCCTAATGTGCTCTATAATCTTGTAAACTTATATATTGTACTGATGATGATCCAATCTGCCATGCTTCTGCTTCTTATATGATCAGCAAATCTAACCAACTGATGCATACATAACTTCCACATGAATCCATCTATCAACTCAGTTAGTTTGTGAACAAACTAACTAACTAACCAACTTGATTCTCTTCAAACTTATGGCTAATATGTAATCTTGATCCCACGGCTCTTATCTTCCATGGAGTTGATCTTGATCAACATTACTTCAACCAATCATCATCTACCACTTGTCATTGTTGTATGAAACTACACACAACCATGCATGCAGGCTACCAACACAACAATACTCCACCTTAGACTGCATCATCACAAGTTTGTGATCACTTCCACCTTGCTGCTATTTAAGATTGCAGCCACCTTTCCTTTCTTACATAATTCAGATGAATTAGTTGCTTACACAGCTCATACTTCTGAACTGGTAAGGCTTTAGTGAACATGTCAGCCGGATTTTCTGTTGTCTTGATGTTCTTGACAGAAACTACTTCCTTCTCTATCATGTCCCTTATGAAATATAACCTCACATCAATGTGCTTGGTCCTTTCATGGTACCCCTGATGCTTGGAGAGATGCACTGCACTTTGATTATCACAATACACCTCAATCCCTTCTTGCTGGACACCAAACTCACTTAGTATTCCAATCAGCCAGACTCCCTCTTTGATTGTTTCAGTAAGAGCAACAAATTCTGCTTCTGTAGTTGATAAGGCAACTATATTTTGATGTATTGCCTTCCAACTTACTGCAGTACCAAACAAATTGAATACATATCCAGTAAGTGACTTCCTAGTATCAAGATTTGCTGCATAATCAGCATCAACATATCCAACTACTGCCTTATTCCATGTTGCCATTTTCTGAAATTTTAAACCTGTTGTGATTGTTCTTTTCACATATATGAGTGCCCACTTCACTGAATCCTAATGTAGTTGACCTGGATTGCTCATAAACTTACTAATCATACTCATCACATAAGCTAAGTCTGGCCTGCAACATACCATAGCATACATCAAACTGCCAACAGCACTTGCATAAGGTTTGTTGTTCATCTCTATTTTCTCTTGATCTGTTTGATGAGCTTGAAGTAATGACAAATTCACCCCTTACTTTGCTGGTATTGTTACTGTCTTATAGAGATTCATATTGTACCTCTTTACAACTTTGTCCAAGTATGATTATTGAAACAACTTTAACTCACCAGCTGATCTGTCTCTTTTAATCTGCATGCCAAGGATCATCTTAGCTTCTCCTAGATCCTTTATATCAAACTCCTGCTTAAGTATTTCTTTTACTTCATCTATACTAGCTTGATCCTTACAAGCTATAAGGATATCATCAACATACAGAAGTAAGTATGTATAACACCCTTCTTTGAACCTAACATACACACAGCTGTCATGTAAGCTCCTACTTAATCCATTTGATGTAATATAATCATCAAACTTCAAATACCGCTGTCTTGGACTCTGCTTCAACCCATATAATGATTTCAATAGTAAGCAGGCCTTGTTATCAGCATCTTCAACACTTACTCCCTAAGGAATCCTCATGTAAATGTCTTCTTCCAAATTTCCATGCAAGAATGTTGTAGTGACATCCATCTGATACAATTCAAGATCAAATTGAGTTACTAAAACTAACAATATTCTAATATAATAGCGCTTAACAACAGGAGAGAATATTTCATTATAATCCACTCCTTCCTTCTGTGAAAAACCCCTTGCCACAATCCTTGCCTTGTATCTTATACCTCCTTCTTTGCTTGTAACAGGCTTCTTCTTATAAATCTATTTACAAATTACTAACTTCTTATTCTTTGGTCTTTCAACAATCTGCCAAGTCTTATTTTTATGCAATGATAATAGCTCTTCTTCCACAGCAACTATCCATTTGTTATTCTCACTTCCTGATATAGCTTCTTCTTATGATCTTGGCTCATAACTGTCTATATCAGATGCAACCAATAGTGCATATGATACTATATCAGCCTCCATATATCTTACTGGAGCTTTTATCTGCCTTCTCAACCTATCCCTGATAAGTTGATAGGCACTCAAATCATACTTTGAACTAGATGAGCCAGGTGAGCTTGCTTCCTTACTCTGATCAGCACTATTATTCTGTTCATTATCTTGTTGTACTTTCTTTCTTGCTTGCTCTACCTGAGGCTCAGAAGTATCTGTAGTGATTGATACTACAGAGTTTCTTTCAACCAATGGCATCTTCTTCACATTTAATATGACATCTCTGCTAACAATGAACTTGTTAGCTTCATAACACCATAGACTATATCATTTAACTTCTTTGGGGTATCCAACCATTACACATTTTACTGCTCTTGGTTCCAACTTGTCTTGCTTCACATGAGAGTATACTTGATAGCTTATTACTCTCAAGTGACTATAATTTGGAGCCCTTCCAGACCACATCTCTTCAGGTGATTTGAATTTTAAGGCTGCTGATGGACATAGGTTGATCAGATAGGATGTTGTAGTCACAAGTTCACCCCAAAATCCTTTTTTAAACCCTCCACTACTCAGCATACATCTAACTCTCTCAAGCAGTGTTTGATTCATCCTTTCTGCAACCCCATTTTGTTGAGGAGTTTCAGGTTTAGTCTTGTGCCTCTTAATTCCTTTCTCTCTGCAGAAAATATTGAATTTCTCTGAAACAAACTCTAGCCCATTATCTGATCTTAAGCATTTCAGTTTCTTCCCTATTTGATTCTCAACATCAGCAAGCCATTCTTTAAATACAGTAAATGCCTGATCCTTTGATTTTAGGATTTTCACCCATACCTTTCTAGAATAATTATTTATAAAGGATATGAAATATATTTCTCCTCCCATGGTTGGATTTCTTGATGGTCCCCATAAGTCTGTATGAACATACTGAAGCTTATCTGATGAAGTATGTTCTCCAGAACCAAACTTTAGCCTTTTTGCCTTACTTAGGATACTATCTTCACATTGATCCAACTTGCAGGTTGAGCTTATGTCTAATAGCTTTTGTCTTGCTAGCTCTTGTAACCCTCTCTCACTTACATGAGCTAGTCTTCCATGCCACAGATGAACATCTTCTTGATCTTGTGAAGTGTTCAACTGTCCAGATACTACTAATCCTTCAAGAAAGTAAAGATGAGAGCTCTTAACATCTTTTATCACCACTGAGTTTCCTTTCATGATGGTCAGTATACCTCCTTTCAGGTTGCATTTACACCCCTGAGTATCTAACATTCCCAAGGATATCAAATTCCTTCTTAATCCTGGTACATATCTTACATTTATAAGCAACTTAATAGTTCCATCAAACATTTTGAATTTGACAGAACCAATCCCTTCAATCTTGATGGCCTGATCATTTCCTAACAAGACTGATCCTTCATTATATAGTTTCAATTTTGTAAACCAATCCTTAACTGATGCCATATGAAATGTGGAACCTGAATCTAATACCCACTGATCTAACACAAGACCAGAAACAACAACCAAAACTTCAATATAATCTTGATCCTTATTACCTTTATTTTCAGTTACCTGATTAGCATGAATTCTTTGGTTTCCTCCCTATTCTGCAATCTTTCTTACCACCATAGCTTTCCACTTATGACATTGCTTCTTAAAATGACCAGGCTTATTGCAATGAAAGCAATTATTATTCTCTTTTTCTGCTGGTGTACTCTGATTTTCCTTTTCTTGTTTCTTCTTATCAGCACCAGCCTTCTTATCATTCTTGTTCCACTTATTCTGTTTATTAGCTAAAAGACCTTCCTCTGCAACAGTGTTATCTGATATCTTGTGAAGTACCTTTGCTTTTATTGCCAGCAGCACTTGTTCCAGGGTGATTGATTCAACGTTCCCATACAAGAGTATATCTCTCAATACTTCAAAAGATTTAGGAAGAGCTGACATTAGTATCACAGCCTTATCCTCACTTGACAGAGCTACATCAATGTTTTCCAAATCATCTATGATTTTATTGAAATCATCTAATTGACTTAAAATAGACTTATCTTCTGATACTCTGAAGGAATAGAGCTTCTGCTTTGTATATAGTCGGTTTACCAAAGTCTTCACCATGTAAAGATCTTCAAGCTTCTTCCATATGTCTCTTGCAATTGCTTCTTTTGAAACTTCTCTTACAGCTTTGGCACCTAAGCATAGAATGATTGCACTTCTGACCTTTGATTGTTGATCTTGATCTGCAGCTTGTGCAACTGCATCAACAGCAGCTGCTTGATTTTCTGGAAGAGGTTTAACAGCATCAGCAAGGCCTTGTTGGATCAGTATGGCCTCCATCTTCATCCTCCACAAACTGAAGTCAACTTTCTCTGTGAACTTCTCCACATCAAACTTGGTTGTCACCATAATTCTTCCCTTTGATCTGATAACTAGTGGCTGCTTCTCCTTCCCGTAGACGGCGCCACTTCTTATGAAACTTAAGCAAGATCTTGAAACTCCTCTCAAGAACTCACACACTCAATCTATGGATCACTCTATTTGTTTCACTCACCGATTGATTGTTAATCAAAAACGTAATGAAATGAAATGAACTCAAAGATGTATAGTGGTTCAGCTATGCCTATATCCACTTTGGAAGAAAGATCACTCACTAAGATGATTATAATATACAACTTAAGGAAGATGATGATGAACTTATGCACATAAACCCTAATGTGCTCTCTAATCTTGTAAACTGATATGTTGAACTGATGATGATCCAATCTGCCTTGTGCTTCTGCTTCTTATATGATCAGAAAATCTAACCAAATGATGCATGCATAACTTCCACGTGAATCCATCTGTCAAGTCAGTTAGTTTGTGAACAAACTAACTAACTAACCAACTTGATTCTCTTCAAACTTATGGCTAAGATGTAATCTTGATCCCACGGCTCTTATCTTCCATGGAGTTAATCTTGATCAACATTACTTCAACCAATCATCATCTACTACTTGTCATTGCTGTATGAAACTACACACAACCATGCATGCAGGCTACCAACACAACACTCTTGTATATATTTATTTTATATGAATTTACAGCGTAAAGTAGTATGTGGATAGGAAAATTGCCGCCTTACCTTGATGATAAGACATAACATTGCCTTAAGAATATAAAAGAAATAAAACTCTGGCAAAATGTTAATAATATTGATCTGCTATCCTCTTGCATATATATTTATATATATATATATATATTATTTCTATTTAACTTGGAACAATCATGCAAAGATAGGACTTGAAAATCAATATCTAATAACGACATTAATGTTAATCTAACTTTATCGAACTTGAATGTTGTGACCTATAATATGCTAAATTAAAGTTTTAGAATGCTGCAACAAAATAATTATGCCAGATAATCGGCTGCTCAAATGCAATGTTTTAGTCAACTGTTATTTAGCGAGCGATCAACGTGATGTTGTTCGGCTCATGTGCATCATTCTCCCCTAGTTCGACAAAACTCGTCCTTGAATTCAATGAATCATCATCTTCATATGGCTAAAGATCATCATCTCCCCTAGTTCCACCTTATCATTTTCATATTTTGTATTGCAGTTAATAATTTGAGAATACTGACTAATTTATATACAAATATTTATATATATATATATATATATATATATATATATATATATATATATATATAATTTTTATTTTTATTTGGGGAGGGAGAGGGTGTTGGGGGTACAATATATAATATGTATTTAGTTTAGCCACATCAAAACAACACAAAACAAGATAATAATAAGGGTAAATATCAAAATTGGTCCTGTAAGTATGGTCTTTTTCAATTTCAGTTCTTTTTTTATTGCATTTCTCACTTTTGTCTTTCGTTGTTCGATTTTAGACCTTTTGGTTCAAATTTAGTCCTTTTTCGCTGAAAATTCAAAAAACTCGTCGGAAAATTATGCGTGAATTGCAAGCGCTTAAAGTTGGTCCTGTAAGTATGGACTGTTCCAACTTCAGTAATTTTTTATTGCAATTTTCACTTTTGGTCCTCCATTATCCGATTTTAGTCTTTTTTGTTCAAATTTAGTCATTTTTCGCCGAAATTTTAAAAAACTTATCGGAAATCATGCGTGAGATGCAACTTAAATTCACACATGTACTATAAGTGGAACGACCACCTCATCTAAAAGGTTAAGCTTGTAGAGAGTTAAATCGTTTAATACTTAATCAGGTTACACTCTAACAAACAATACAAATTCATCATCTTTATTAAGCTTAAGCTTGTAGAGAGTTGAATCGTTTAATATTTAATTAGTTTACACTCTAACAAACAATACAAATTCATCATCTTTATTCATCAATAATTCATATTAATTTTTATTTTAGTTGAGATTAGGTCTACATGATATAAACAAATGATAGTTTGTTCTAGGTTAGCGTGCAACAATCAATCATTTCTGCCATTTGCCGTGTGGTAATATTTTTTAATGTCCATATACAAATTATCATTATTTTCTCCCCCGATATATAATATAGATTAATTTTAATTTTATTGATTTTTTAAGACTTGAGTAATATGATAGCGCTTCTTTGTATAAATAAATAAATAAATAGAAGTAATAAAGTAAGTTATATTATATGTTAGGTGAATGTAATATTTTATTTAAAGAAATTATGTTGAGAGGTCATTATTTTTGTAATGGGTGTATGGTGTAATGGGATAAATAAATTAAAAAATGTGAAATATATAATGTTTTAAACCTATGTATTATATGTATTATTAGGGGGTTTAAATTGCAAAGGGGCACGGTGTTCTCGGGGACACAAAAACATCACTCAACTTACAATTAACTATATTCGTGATATTAATATTGTCATATACATGACAGTGAAATTGATGAACACGATCGAAGTGAGTTTTTTTCTCGTGATAGTCTTTTATGAATCGGATTTACGGTGTAAATTTTATGATTCCCTTTTAATTTAAATCGCTAAAAATACATAGAAAATATAGGATTGGAAGTGGAGACTATAACCGGATTCACATACTAAGCTATGTAAACCAGATTTATAAGTGTGTGTGTTTTTTCTCATGTTTTTAACTAATTTGCAATTTTCATGTTTTTTCTCTTGCGTATTTGTCATTCATCTAAGATATAACATCAAAATCTAATTGAACCGTTCCATTTTATCTTCTATAGCGTTTAGTAGCCCGTAAAAGTTATTATTATATATATAGTCTTTAGAACATATAATCTCGCAAGTATCTTTTTTATCGGACAAAGTTAGTTGTTAGTATAATTAACAGTTAAAAAAGTTATTATTATTATTATTATATATATATATATATATATATATATATATTCTTTAGAACATATAATCTCGCAAGCATTGAAAGTTATTATTATATATATATAGTCTTTAGAACATATAATCTCGCAAGCATTGATCTATTCAAAGTGATTTTTTTTTATCGGGCAAAGTTAGTTGTTAGTATAATTAGTAGTTAATTTAATAAGTCTCCATACAACCTTATTCTTCAAGCCTTCTTATAACTCCCTTCTATTCGTTCCCAATGAAAATCAAACCCGAGTCACTTACTTGTGTGAGGAGCCCAGTGGTCAAGTAGTTCACTTGGTTGATCTGTTCAAAGTGTTAATTCAACATGCAATTAGACAAAGAAATGAAATTACTCATTTATCTCAAAAGTCGAATTCATTAATAAATAAATGTCCCAAGATTTTGGATTGAATCATTTAAAATTTAAAAAAAATAAAAATATAAAAATAAAATTATATGTATCTTAATTGAATATTTTATTTAATTTTAAATTAATAAATTTTAACTATTATCGTATTAATTATTTAATTTTATATTTTTTATATATTTTTTTTAAAAAATTACACAATGAAGGTTTTTAAATGACACAATTTGGGGTAAGAATTTGAAAATTTCCAAAGTAACTAAAAAATATAAAATTCAAATTCACTATTTGAAATTCATTCATTTAAAATTTTAAATTTATAAATTCATAAATTTAATAATGGATCCAAACATAAAAAAAAAAGAATTTGAAGGACAAATTTATAAATCTCTTCTCAAATTCCTCTATCCCATAATTTTCATTTCTGAAAATATTATGTCCCTCCAGCTCATTCCTTGTCCATCTTATATTAATGTTGCTTCCCTTTTCCTGCAATAGCACGACTATGTTGATTGATTTTTTTTTTTTTTAAAAAAAAGAAATGGGCTTGATTGATACTTCTAGCTCTCAATATTAATTGTTCCACCATTGTGCTCCGGGGGACTACCTCAATGTTGACCCAGACAACTAGGTCAACACATCATTGGTGGAAGGCATTGGGGAATAAATTCCCCTTGCCATGTCTCGAACCCAAGACCAAAGTCTTAGGTAGTGGGAGACTGAAACTCGGTGGAGGATCGACTCCTTGTGCGCAGTAGTTAAAGATATTATTTGAGGATCCATTGTGTGGCTACCGCGGTTTACCTGGAGGCAGTTCTGAGGGACCGAGATTATTTCCTCGAGTACTAGTCGGGCGTAAGCCAGGAACCTCGATCATAATAAAAAAAAAAAAAAAACAATAAGATGTTGATTCTTGTCCAAATCTACTCATGCTTTCAAATGAAAAATGAAATGTCGTACAGAGCACATAGGACAATTAAGTGAAATGGTGGGTTGCCTAATTAATAAATATGTACCAACTCGCCAAGATAATGGACTCATCTAACTTCATTAATGAGCCCAATTTAAGTCATGGAGCGGCCCAACATATCCCAACAAATTTATCAATTATGCGTATTTAATATTTCGTTACGCATTTTGATCATTTTAATTATAATAATTAAGATCGCGTTTCGTTTCTTCTAAGATATAATTCCTTTAGGTGATAGCGTCTCACAAAATAAATTTAGTAAAATTAATAAAACGAGATAATATTTTGATAAAAAAAATGATACTCGTTTCATGAAAATGATAACAATGAAGTAAACTATTTCATAAATAATTCGAAGTATAAATAAAATATAATAACATATTTAATAAAAAGTAGTAATAACATCCTCAATGATATAAGTAATAACATTTTTAATTAAATTAATAAAAAGTATTATTTATTAAATAATTTAATTAACTATTTTTAATTAATTTATAAATTGTTAATCCCCTAAATAATATAACCCGATATTCTTAATCAGTTTATACTCCCTCCGTCGTCCGCCTCAAAGGTGGACATTTGCTTTTTGCACATGGATTAAGGAGTATTATTATTTAATGTGTAGTTGGTAGTTGTATTAGTGGGTGTATGGGTCCCATAAATTTATTGTATTAGTGATGTGTGTGGGTCTCATATATTTAAAAAGAAAAATGTAGACATTTGATGCGGACGCCCAAAATGGCAAAATGTCCACTTTCGGGCGGACGGGCGAACGGAAAGAGTATCTAATAGTAGTCCATGAAACATTCCTTGAGTATATATGTAACTTTTTTAAATTAATAATTTATCAAATATATAATATATCTTAAATAAATAAAATTTCTCGGTCACAACAATATTAATTTTAAGAGATTTTACTATGTCATATATTAAAAAGTTTTTCCTTTATGTTAACTTTAATTTTATACTTTCTGTTTGATTCATTTCAAACTAATGTTGATATTTTTATAAAGGCTAATTATAATGTGCATCCGGGTGCATCTAAGATAGGGTGCACCCACTTTAAAAAACGTATACAAATATAAATAAAAAATATATACAATTATGAATAAAAATATATACAATTTAATTGTTAGTTTTTTTAATGAAAAATTGAGTGTAAAAAAATATACAATTATTAAAAAATATGTATACACTATTGAATAAAACATTATACACATATAAATGTTAGTTTTTTTAATGTAAATCTTAGTATGATAAAAGTATACAATTATTAAGAAATACGTATACAAAATAAAATAACATGTATACAAAATAGAATAAAAAATTATACACGTTTGAAATATGCAACCATATATTAGAGTTAATGTATGGCCCACGTTTAACTTACCACTACCTACATGAGACAACGACTTTAGTTCTTAACATATTCCAATATTAAAATAAATTAATATACATAATATTATACTATATTATAATAAACTCGCCGAATATTTGAGTATGGAAATACCTTAGATATTTTCGGCAAGTAAAGGGATTAGGACGACACAATTGTCTATTCTATGATAATAACAACTGTTTTAATTTATTCCATAAAGGTATTATTTTTATTTTCATGTAAATTAAATAGTATTATTATGTTATATAAAATGAATAGTTCTAATTATTAATAATAAAGGATGGGTTATGGTTTTTTTCTAAAAATGAAAAATAATATTTTTAGTATAGACATTTAAAATAACAAAATAATACATTATCAGCAAATAAAAAAAGTAGACTTATTTAATAAAATATAGCAGTTTAAAAAAAAAATTAATCATATATTGCAGTTTGTGAGATGTTTAATTTTCCAGTAAAAGCGCCACTATAAGTGGCGCCTCTGACACTACCACAAATTTTATAATTGTTTCGCCAATATATAAGCAAAAGCGCCACTCCGAGTGGCGCCTTTACACTATTCACAAATTTTGTAATGGTTTTTGTCAATTGAAATGGCAATTTAAATAAATAATAATAAAATAATCTTTGAAATAATTTAATAGTTTAAATTATACTTCCTTCATCCCACGTTAAGGTTTACGTTTTTTATTTCGATTATCCCAAGTTAAGTTTACGTTTTCTTTTTTTAAGTTGGGCTCACATAAAACAATTATTTATTTCATGTAGGGCCAACACACAACACTAATACAACTACTCATCTCACATTAAATATTATTTCTCTTATTTTTCTACACATTAAAATATTATATCTCTTAATTTACGCGCAAAAAATAAACGTCAATGTTAACGCTGGACGGAGGGTGTATTACTTATTTCGTCCCATATTAAATTTCAAACTTTTCGTTTTCGTCCGTCTCACATTGAACTTTACCATAAAAAATCACATCAATTCCCAAAATTTAAATGTAGATTTATAAATTTATCACTATCACTAGTACATATAACATACTTTATAATTTATTTATTAACTATAAAGACTACATTACCCTTCAAAAGTCAATAAAATTATCCAAAAAAATAATTTTTCTTAAACTTTGTATCTACAGTAACATTGCAAATAAATATTAGACATATGGAATAGTAATTTAGTATAATGTACTTGTCTCAGTGTTTGTTTGCAACATTACTTTAGATACGAAATTTAAAAAAAAAAATTTAGTCAATTTTATTTACTTTTGAAGGATAATGTAGTTTTTATAAATTATAAATTAATTATAAAATATTGTATGTTATGTGTGTTAGATGAGAGTGATAAATTTATAAATCTACATTTAAGGTTAGTAATTGATGTGATATTTTTTATTTTTGTAGTAAAATTCAATGTGAGACGGACAACAACGAAAAATGTGAAATTTAATATGAAATTAAATAAGTATAATTTAAACTATTAAATTATTTCAAATATTATTTTATTATTATTTATTTAAGTTGACGTTTCAGTTGGCAAAACAATTACAAAATTTATGAATAGTGAGAGAGGCGCCACTCATATTAGCGCTTTTGCTTAAAATTTGTGAATAGTGAAAGGTGCCACGGTAAGTGGCGCTTTTACTTATAAAATTAAGCATCTTCCAAACTGTTATATATGATTTATTTTCTTTTAAAACTACTATATTTTATTAAATAAGCAAAAAAAAAAAAGTACAAATAAAAACAAAATTAAAGCAATATTTTTTTAGAAGATAAAATTTCTTGCGAAACAGAACTCATGTGAAATGGGTTGTAAGACGAGTATTGTAGTAAATTATACTTTAATCACTAAATAATACTCCCTCTGTCCAACCAAGTGGGCTAGCCCACTTGGCCACCGGGCTCCTCACATAAGTCTGACCCGGGTTTGATTCCCATTGGAATGGGAACGAATAGGAGAGGGAGTTATAAGGAGACTTGGGAGAATAATGGTGTATGGAGACTAGTTGAACTAACTACTAACAACTAACTTTGTCCAATAAAAAAAAAATACTCCCTCCATCCCAAGAATATACTCGTGTATTTGGTGGCATGGAGTTTAAGAAAAATAATTTTGTTGTAAGTAAGAGATGGAGAATTTTGGGTAATTAAAAGAATAAAATGTATGACATAACTGGCTTTGACTAAATTGAATTTTGAGTAATTAAATAGAATAAAATGTATGACATAACTGGCTATAACTGGCTTTGACTAAATTGAATTTTGGGTAATTAAATAGAATAAATGTATGACATAACTGGTTTTGACTAAATTGTGTATAGAAACAAGGTGATATTTTTGGAATATTGTAGTATTGCAAGGTTATTGATATTGTGTATTATTTTCATTTTTAGGATGTGAACGTATTCTTGAGGCGGATCAGAATGGAAAGTATGAATGTATTCTTGGGACGGATGGAGTATATTTTTTATATAGTAGTATAGTATTTTTTTTAATAATGGTTTCACTTGTTTCACAATCCCCTCACACAGAGAAAAGTTTCCATTCAAAAATTTTAAATCAAGTCAGAATTCAATTATAATAATCGAGCATTATTATACTCCATACCCTAATTTTTTTTATCATAAATACTTGTGTAAATCGGATTCATACCGTAAATCATGTGGTATCTTTCAAACTCTATATACCTTATGTATTTTTAAAATATTTATATTAAGACAATCATAGAATTTATAAGAATTTACAATGTATATCCGATTTACAATACATGCAAGTCATTTTTTATTCAATTGAATGCGACCGGTGGTGTCTGGGCCAATTGCATGTGCAACGACTTTCACTTACGTGTGGATGCATTTGTAAATTCACACAGTTTTTCAACCCCTTGAATTCAATCTTGACTTTTTCAAATAAAAATATCATTCAAATTCGATCTTAGCAGACAAAAGTCATTTTGAATAGATACCTATTTATTATACACGCACTCTAATATTATATAATTAAAATATATTTATAAATATTTAAATTTTTCTTAATTTATTATTATACCCCGCCTTATATATTTACAACTAAGTTATATTTTATATACATCCAATATATTTATAAAAAAAAAATTAAATCTCAGTTATTGATGAACTATGTAGATTTATAAAGACGAATAAATGTCAGTCGGGCAAAAGGTGCATAAATGGATACAAATTGTTTTTCTTCTTTCATATTAGTGTTTAATATTCCCTCCGTTTCACCGATAGATTTTCATTTTACTATTTTGGACATTCCATCCAAATGTCCTCATTTTCCTCTTTTAGTAAAAAGGACACACATATGGCCTACCATTCACTACTAATACAACTACCCACTACACATAAAATAATAATACTCCTTAATCCACGTGCAAAAAGCAACCTGTGACCTTTCATCGGGACGAAGGGATTACAAGAATGAGAAGTTGTGAACTTTACTTGTGAGCAAGGTTTAAAATATTCAGAAATATCATTAATATTTTCACGATATATTCATTTGTAAAGAGTACACTAATATCGATATTGGGAAGAAATATATTTCTTTTTTGATATCGATAAACTATCAAAAAATATCGTTATTAATATTGATATCGATTTGTCATTGTTCAAATTTTTCATATGTCGAAATATATCATTGAAATATCGAGAATATAACGAAAATATTGAAAAATTATCCATAAATTTAAAGAAATTTTTAATAATTTTTTATGTTACTTTTATCAACTAAATACATTTTTTTGTCACTATTTTGTTCAATTTTAAAAAATAAAATAAAAAATTAAGCAATATTTGCGTGAAATCCTCTCATAGTGAGACTGTTTTACGTTTTCTTAATTAATTATCTTTTTTAATTAAAATTCTTATAATTTTTTCTTTATAAATATTATAACTAGCTAGTAAATAAGGAGGGTTCACGTACACACCGATTAAAAATATAAATATTTTGGCATAATTTGACATGATTAAACGACATACTACTGCCACATTCAAGATTATATTCAAAATTTTCTCTAATTTACTTAAGTTAATACCAATATTGTTTAGATCAATAATTTAATGGTTCTTACTAACTAAACACATCGGTATTCCAAATACATCCAAGTTTAACTCCAAATTTTAATTTAAACTCTTGAAATCTAACCTCAAATTTTCACTACTAAAATTTTAATTCATTTCACGTTCATACAGAATTACTATTATATATAATACATTCGTCTTATTAAAACGTACGCATTTTTCTATTTTGATCCGTCCCAATACAAGGTGTGCATTTTTCTTTTTTGTAAAGGAACCCATACATATTAATTATTCTCTCCATGGTCCCACATGTCATACTAATACTAATACACCTACACTTATTAAAATATTATATCCCTTAATTAATGTGTAAAAAGTAAACGCTCACATCTCAACGAGATGGAGGGAGTATTAAAAGATGCTTTTCAATTTATTGTTTATTTTATTTTATTTTTTACATTTTTTTAATTCCTCCTTCTCGTGGACTAGCATTGGGTGTGGAGTTGAATTAGTTGAAAAAATAGGGATATCATAATAAATAATATGGCACACACATCAAAAAGCGATTGCTAATAGTCGGTTTTATTGGACCTGATTCAAGCACGTGTCGTGACTTGAAGCCACATCAGCTCATGCTTCTCTCTCCTAATTACACGTTTCTTCCAAGAACTCTTGCTACCAAATACTACTACATCATGCAGATCTAGATAGATGTTCCTTCTCCAAGAATTTATGATTTATATTTATAAATTAATAATTGTCTCACCTGCTATTTAACTTTGATAGAGTTTACTCTCCCAATCCTGTAATGTTGTTATTTTTTTACTCCCTCCGGGCCACTTGAAAGTACTCATTTATTTTTTGTGCGTAAATTAAAAAGTATTATTGTTATATGTAAAGTGTATAGTTATATTAGAGGAAAGTAGTGAGTCATATAATATTTTTTTAACTAAATAAAGGAAATTGATACTTTTGAAGCGAAAAGAGTTAGTATTTTTTTTATAATTTTCGCGTAAATATAAAAACAATGGTGGGAGCAAGGAATATGTATCAGCAATAATTATTAGTGTGGCTATTCGCACCACCAATTTTACTAGTCATGTCCTTAAAATTAATAAGACTAAATTAAGACAAATATCCTTAAGAATCCAACAATATATTATATCTCAAGTTTTAAACCTATCCAAGTATATCGTTGTAAATCTGCATCACACTCTCTTCTCTCTCATTCACTTGCATAGCACTAATAAATCTGTGATTTGCTTCTGATCTTCATGGCTATGACTATCATGGTCCGACGCGAAGGAGAACAGCAGCCTCTCCAAATCCTCCGCCGCAAATATATGTTTCTCCACAATCTCCACCACTAATGCTCTGAAATCTCCCGAATGATCCTTCGACCTCTTCTCCACTGCGTAACAAGACGGCGGCCTCCTCCGTCGAGTTCTCCGCCTCTCCTTGGGGGCGGTATTTTTTGAATTGAGGCGGAGGAGTCGCCGGAGTTGGATGAGAGGCAGAAAACGGCGTCGATTTCGTCGCGCTGGTAAATCAGGCGGTGGTGTTGGTGGAAGAGGAGAATTTGTCTATTTTATTGCAGGTTTTGAGAGGAAGAATATTGAGTAGAGTCGTTTTCGAATGGTTTTCTTGGATTTGGTTTCTACAACGTCATGGAGTGATCTCAGGTTGCAAGAGTCAGATGATGGAAAAACCACAGATTTTGAGCATCAACTCATGGCTATCCATGGCTCCGATTAATTTCAAAATGCTTCAATTCCTTTTTATATGCTGATGGTTGTTTGTGTTTTCTAAAATACTTTTCTCCAAGTTTATAGAAAAGGATATTAGTGAAACGGCTACAATGTCAAAGATAGAGTATGTTTAGTAATATTGGGGTGTATTTAGTAATATCGAGGGTGCGAATAGCCGCCACCTAATTATCATCAGCTGGAAAGTAAATTATACGAAACTCGCTTATGGCTTATGTTAGTGTGACTGGACGATGTTGCTACACTTGAAGTCGCACTCTGAATTTCACCTCTCCATAACACCATGACATGTGTTCAATTAATGTGCTATGTTGTCCTGATTATTATTGTCTTGATTTTTAAGACATTAATAGAACGTGGGAGAAAGCGTTTCTGGATATTTGAAGGGAGATCGTGATAAGCACAAAGAAAAGGGAGGTTATAAGTTTCCTATTTTTAAGGAAGTGATGGAGATTGCCTTTGAGATATTGGTGCTCAAGATAAATAAACTGAAGAAGGCACGTCTTTTAAAAATGGAAGCATGCATGATCTCGCACTGATATATAAAGTCAAAAGCCTTCATTCCAGTAGCAGAACGTTTGATACATACACACAAAAAGTGATTTTGTATGCTGGTTCTTGTGCTACAACACTTAGAGCCACATTGGTCTATTTTTTTTGGAGTGTTGGAAAGATGACAGATTTCTTCGCATATGCTAGAAGTAGGGGTGTGCACGGATATTGGATTTAATCGAAATCGTACCGAAACCGCACCGAATTAATCCCGAACTCAAAAAATCGTTGACTTTTTTATTTTTTCCGAACCAAATCGAACTGATTTTTCATTTGGTACGGACTTGAATATTCCCCACTTTCCCGTACCGAATATTGGATATAATCAGATCGAACCGTACCGAACCGAATCGTACCAAAAAACTGAATTTAAATTATGCATTAAAATTATATATAATATATTTATCTTATTATTTATAGTTTATACTTTATATGTCATGAATTAATTAGTTTTACTCTACTAATTATAATGTAATCATAATTAATAAATTAAAATTATTTATAATATACTACCAAATATTAATTTAAAAATATATCTAATGCTCTAAATATTTATTTATTAGTGTATATTAGAAAATATATATTTCATAAAGTAAAATAAATTTCTAAAAAAATAAGAAATAAATAAAATAATATGTTCAAAGTATTATTTCAAAGAATATAATGATAAAGTAAATGGTATCTCCAAAGTCTAAATTCAATCGTAAATTTAATAAATAATTATTATATTTTATATTTATTTAATGAAGATAAAATGAAAAAATTAAATGATAATCCATATTTATGTATAAAATATTAGTATTAGATAGACTTTAATTGAAATACACCTTAAATTTAAAGTTAAATGTTTAAAAAAATCTAAAATTATTAATTTTCTTTATCTTAGTACTATTATTATTTAGGGCAACACATAAGATCGTGTTATGTAAGACTATTTCATATTTTTTTAAGTAATTATCAATTTTTATTAAATATATTATCACTTTTCATTAAAAGTTTATCATTCTTTATTTGTAATATGAATTGTTTATGAAATAATACAATGCACCACTCTCACTTTTCATCAATTCGAGTATAACTTTTTATTCAAATATTATCTCTTCTTATATGTCTCATGAAACTCTTAATGTGAATTGTGAAGCAGTATTACAGAAGTATTTTCATATTTTTAAAGTATTATTACCTTTTATTAAAAAAAATATAATATTATCTTCGATTCGCTCCGCACCGTCAAAATCTATTTTCCTGAAAATTCATTCCGAACGGAATTGAATTTCGATACGAATTCAATATTGGATTTTTCTTTACGGATTCAATATCGAATTATTTTTAAAAAAAATCGATCCAAGTTTTGGTACGGATTTTTTAAAAATCCGTACCGATTCCCGATCCGCACACCCCTAGCTAGAAGATTGTAATTATCTTTTTACAATCTTCGTTTTGAGAGTAGTTTTTATATCTTGTAATAGGTCTACCTTTGTGAGTTAGATAGGGTATATTCTAGAGAGTTAGAATGTATCCTTGAAGACTTTTGTATTCACTATTTTTTCAAGTTTAGTGAAGTTTTAGCCATGGGGGACCGCCACAAACGTAAGTTTGTGGAAGAGTTATTTCTTATCTCATTATATTTTTCGCTGCTGTATATATGTTCTGCTCTCAGTGTCATTCGGAGTGTTGCAGCGCTTGGAATGACACCTATCTGATATGCTTGTTTTTCATCCACGCACACTTTCAAGTGGTACCAGAGCCAAAACTTGTCTCAACTAAATTTTGATCCTGCGGTTAAAGTGTGTTGTGATCTCATGAACTACTATAGTGGAGATTGTTCTCGCCCTCCTATTCTTGACGGTACAAATTATTTGGTGTGGAAGAATCAAATTCAAACTTACATCAAGGCTTTCAATATAAATGCTTGAAAAAGTGTTATGACAGGTTGGACTCCTCCCACGTCGCAAGATGGATCTAAATTAACTCATGAAGAAATTTCTCTCTCGAGTGCTAATGCGAAAGCATTCCATGCAATTAGCGCTTATGTTGATAATGCAATGTATGGCCTCATTCAAAATTGCAACTCTGCAAAAGAAGCATGGGAGATACTTCAAGAGCATTGTGAAGGTTCTAATAGTGTCAAAAGAACGAAAGCAAGGATGTGGAGCACTAAGTTTCAAAATCTACGGATGAGTGAAGATGAATCCATAAGTTCATATACTGTAAAGTTGCTTATCATTGTCAGTGAATTGGAATCTCTTGGTGATCCTGTGTCTAATCTCAGGTTAGTCAATAAAATACTCCGTACTCTTCCCAAAAGATTTAATTCAAAAATCTGTGCCATTGAAGAATCAAAGGATACAGATTTGATGAGTTATAATGTGCTTGTGAGTATTCTTAAGGCCTATGAGTTGAATCTTGCTCAACAAGATGCTATCAATGACAAAGAAAATGTTGTGCTTTTCAAGAGTGAAGTTTCCTGAAGTTCATATTTGGGTCAATCTTCCACTATCACTGATATGGATCATGTAAAGGATGAAGAACACGATGAAATGGACAATGTTTATCTCCTTTTTAAGGAGTTCAACACATTTTTGAATTTGAAAGAGAATTCTAGGGAAAGTCATCAACGAAAAAAAATTCATCTACGATGCCGAATACGCAAAAATCTCAAGTGTGATGCTTGCACAGGTTTTGGTCATTTTACAAGAGAATGTGCCAACACCATGTTGAAACTTCAGATGAATCTGTTTACTTCCCTTAGTGATGATGAATTGGAAAGTGAACTTTCAAGTGCAGGGGAAAAGATTGTGCTTTTCTCTCAATCATTGAAGATGGTAAATTCATGGGTCATGAATCAGATTTGTCATATACATATGATGGTCCAAATGATGTCCCACTTGATCCAACACTTGAAAGGTCAAAATTCTTTTTTGATCCCCTGTTTTCTTGTCTTAACGATCAAAGTGCAGTGGCTACTATCAAAACTAAAGAAGAGACAAAGATTGATGAACTTCAAAAGAAATTGGATTCAATGTCTCGAGAAAACAAATGATTGATTGAAACAGTTACAAGATTGGAAGTCATTCTTACAAGAAAAGACACTGAAATTTTCAAACTTCATGAAAAGCTAGCTGAATCAACTCCGAGTTTTAAGAAGTTCACTCAAGGTACCTCCGCTCTAAACGAGACTCTTTCCATTAGAAAGTCTGACAGGTATGGTCTCGATTACTCTCTTCCTGAAGAGTCAACTTATATGTGTTTTGAGAAACCCATTAATTTTGTTAAACCTTCTTCATGTGTTGTGAAGCCTAATAAACCAGCCTCTAAAGACAAAAGAAAAAGGAAAAGGAAATTTGTATGTCACTATTGTTTTGCTAAAGGCCATATCCGACCCTTTTGTCATAAACTTAAGAAAGACACTCTGTCAAACCAAGTGTCAGTCCTAGTATGAGGCACAAGACCAAAACAACATGGTTATAAAAACAGAGTATCAAGTGCAATCTTGCTTGCACTCTTTCAAAAGCATGTGCTCATGGTTGTTGGTACTTTGATAGTGGATCTTTTAGACACATGACTAGTAGGGCTGAATATCTAAATGATTATGAAGTGTTTGATGGAGGAAAAGTCATATTTGGAGATAGTTCAAAAGATGAGATCATAGGAAGAGGAACTCTTAATGTAAGTGGTTTTCCAAAACTAAAAAAAATGTCTTGCATGTGAATGGTTTACTTAAAAATTTGAACTTTGTGATGATAACATGTATGTTGAGTTTGATAAAAATTCATGTCATATATTTGATGATTCAAATTGTTGTGTCATGACTGGATTTAAATCTTCTGATAATTGTTATCATGTTGATAAAAACACTGCACATAATCATCATGCTGCTCAAGTTGATGCAAGTCTTCCAGCTTTTACGATCAGAACAGCAAGTTAGAAAAGAAGACAGATTACAGTGTCGCCTGAAATGATGTCACACTGCGCAATCACACTTTGCTTAAAACTGCTGTTTATGGTCTGTTTCTCACGTCTTCCTTGGCTTAAAATATTGTTGGATGATTTTGTGCTTGAATCTCATATTTTAAGAGTTTTCTTTGATAACTCTTATGCTTTTAACATTTTCAAAAATTCAATTCAGCACCCACTCATGAAGCATGTTAATATTGGGCATCATTTTTTGAGATATTTTCTTGAGAAACAAATTGATAAGTTAGAGGATTTACCTATCGAGAAGAAAATTACAGACCATCTTATAAAAGCTCTTGACTTGGGGAGGTTTTTGATGAGTGTGTAAATTCACAAGTTTGGCGCTATGTTTTGTGCTAGTTTTGGAGAGTTTTGATGTGAAAATAGGTGGAAAACCTATATATATTGTGAATTAGCATGAATCAGGTGTTAGTGGAGCTATTTGAGTGTTTTCTTAGCAAAAACGGAGTGAAAGAGCCAAGAATCGAAGAGACGGAGTCGAAGCCATGCGAACCACCCAAGAATTAGGTGGGTTCGACCTGGTTGGAGGAGGGTTCGACCTCTCCAGCAGGTCAAACCAACATTGCGAGCTGTAGAAGAGGATTCGACCACGACTCGAGTGGTTCGACCTGTCCATCAGGTCGAATCATAGTCGAACCAGTTCGCAGGAAAGAGGATTCGACCACGACGTTTGAGTTCGACTTGCCAGTTGGTCGAATCGAGAGCGGGAGTTGTCCAGTGATGAGGTTCGACCTGGGGTTCGACCAAGGCCTAAGTGGTTCGACCTGTCCAGAAGGTCGAACCTGTGCAGAATTCTTCCAGTAGCGGAGTTCGACCTGGGGTTCGACCTGTGGCCAGTTGTTCGACCTGTTTGACGTGGTCGAACCTATGCGCGAGAACTTACCTTATCCAGATTTTCGAGGCCGAAACGCGTGAGATCACTTAGAAAGCCCATTCCAAGCCCTAGAGACGTGATTACAAGTATAAAAGGAGGCCCATACAGAGAATAAAGAGAGCTTTTGTTCATCAATCATAAGAGAGACAAGAGTAGAGGTGGTGATCCATCCGGAGGGCTGTGACAGAGGTTCGCTGAAGGTTCAAGTAAGAATGATCAATCTAACCATGATTGTTCCTAGATCAATCATGGGCTAGAACCACCTTGGTAGTTCAAGGGTTATGAAAGTTTCATGATGTAATTTGTATTTCGTGTGTAAAACTCCGTACAACACTACTTGTGGTTTGTTTTATATAAGATTGCATATTTAATCCATACTCATAGTCGTTTTGTGCATCAATGATCGTTGTGCAGAGTCTGAATACATAACATGGTTATTGATTGAGTGCGTTCACTACTGAGCAGGGTTTATTGTTATAATTCTAAGTGAAGGGATTCCGAAGTCTTATTAGAACCGTCTTATATGAATATTCATGAATTGAATTAAATTCGGGTTGATGAATAGGATGAAGAGTATAACTTTATAGTACCTAAAAAGGGAGATCAAATCGGGTTAGATTCTAGACGTAGAAGATAATTGATTATGATAGTACCTAGAAAGGGGGGTGAAGTATATCTCTTGCTCCGAGGTTATTCACACGTGTTACGCGCATGTTTACTTGTGTCTATAGAGTAGATATGCATGGTTTAGTGATGCGTCCACAAACCACAGGGCAGAGTCGGACACCATCACATGAAAATACGAATTGCTAGTGAAACTGGATGACCCGACGAACTATCTATTATTCTTATTGATCACAACTCACTTTTCTCTACTCTTACTATTTCTTTTTGCTATTTCGATTAGAAGTTATTATCCATTAAACCTTTACAATTACCAAACATAGTCTAAAATATACTAGAAGATAACAAAATTGATATTTAACCGTCCCTTGGGTTCGATATTGTAACTTGGTCATCTTCGCGACTACAATTGATATGCTTATACTTGAGGATTAATTTGTGTGTTGAGAAAACCCCTATCAAGTTCTTGGCGCCGTTGCCGGGGACGGCGTAAAATATCTTTTTTGTATTATTTCTAGTTTATTAGGACTATTTACCTTGTTTTGTTGTTTTCTTTCTTATTCGTTTTAGGTGTATGCTCACAAAATCAAATAAAGGTAATCTTGAACCGTATAATCCTGAGATTGGAGCATCATCAAGAAAGAAGAAGAAGAAAAAGAGCAAGGCAAAGACAATTGACCCAACTGAAGCTCTGAATTTTGGAGTCGAGGTTGACGAGCAGATTTCGCAAACGATTGAGGCTACAACTGAAGTTAATTTGGAAGTAGAAACAGTCAACATGGCAGCAAATCCGGATAATCTAGCCATCCGAGAGGTTTTCAGAAATAATAGGGCTGGAAATTATGAGCTTTTAGGAGCAAGGGGAAATAACACAGCGTTCGATCTTCATCCCACTCTTATTAGCATGATAGAAAGAAACTCCTTTTCAGGAGGGTCTTTCGAGGATCCGCAGCAGCATCTGAACAAGTTCTTGGGCTATGCAAGTACTCAAAAAGACGTAGGAGAACATGAAGATGCTAGGAAGATCCTTTTATTCAAATTCTCGCTTACTGAAAAGGCGAGGAATTGGTACGATACTATTAACGCAGCTGAGTGCACCACGTGGGAGCAATTGAAGTTAAGGTTCTTGGAAAGGTATATGCCACCTTCGAAGGTGTTTAAGATGAAGCAAGATATTAACCAATTTGCTATCAGTGGAGGTGAGAAATTTCATGAAGCGTGGGATAGATTCAAGGACATGCTCAGGAAGTGTCCTCAACATGGGTTATCTAAAGCCCATTATATCAGTATATTCTATAATGGATTGGACTGTGAATCAAGAGTGCTACTTGATGCTTCTTCTAATAGAGCATTGCTTACAAAGTCATCCGTTGAGGCCGAGAGATTGTTTGAAGACATATCGATGAATTCGAGGGATTGGCCTACTGATAGAGTTAGAGGTACGTATGTTCTTGGAAAGGTAGCTCAGGTTGAATAAGCAATGGTGAAAACAAAGAGAGAGGATGAGATCGTTTCGAGCTTGTCCAATATCAACAAGCTACTTGAGTCTCAACAGAAGCAGATCAGCGAGATATCTCAACGAGTGCCAATCATGCAGCAAGAGATGATGAATAATGGAACCATCCAAGAAGAATTGGAGGAAGCAAATTATGCAATGGGTCAAAATATTCAAGGAACGAGGTACCCAAATCAAGGAACCGGAATTACCAAGGGAACTATCGAGGGAACTTTAATAATCATGGTCCCTCTGGTAGTTATCAACAGCAATCAAGGAGGCCTGAATTTTCATGGAGCAATAGAACAATGCAGTGCAACTTCCAATGGGTGTTGATCCGGGAGAAAAGGTGGAAGAAGGGAAGCCTGGTTTTGAGGATACTGTGAACCGGTACATGGTAAAGAATGATGAAAGAGTGAACCGCCTTGAGGCAAAACTTGAGAAAAAAATTGATGATCACCACAGAGATTTGTCCACTCAAGTGAAAGATCTCACGTTGTTGATGGGTACAATTGCAGAGAATGTGAACACATTGACTCAAACTGTAGGAAAAGGGAAGTTTCCGTCTCAGAGTATAGAGAATCCGAAGTCGTGTAATGCCATCACACTGAGGTCGGGAACGCAGTACGAGGGACCGATGAGGCCAGAATCAAAGTTGGAATTTTCTAAGCCTCGGTTTGACCAAAATTCAGAGGGTTCGACCTGGCATACATGTCGAACCATGGTCGAACCTCATCAACCAAAGCACTCTGTTTTGTCACAGGAACGGTTCGACCAACACTTAGAGGGTTCGACCTGGCATACAGGTCGAACCATGGTCGAACCTCATCGGCAAGAGCACTCTGTTTTGATGCAGGAACG
This sequence comes from Pogostemon cablin, assembly GCA_023678885.1. NCBI lineage: Eukaryota > Viridiplantae > Streptophyta > Magnoliopsida > Lamiales > Lamiaceae > Pogostemon > Pogostemon cablin. Next base: position 36,641,369 of record CM042963.1, read on the forward strand.
GTTCGACCACGATCGAAATTATTCGACCAACCCTTCAGGTCGAACCCAGGTCGAACCGGAGGATAGAGATTATACAGTGAAGTGGTTCGACCTCGGGGGCAATTGTTCGACCTCCAAAGCAGGTCGAACCCAAGTCGGACCACCAGAGCAGAATGAGATCAGTCTTCCAGGAGAGAGGTTCGACCAATACAATCCTGGTTCGACCTCTCAAACTGGTCGAACCCTAGTCGAACCTCGCCAAGATGTTTTGATTGATGCACCTGATGTTCCTTTTGATGTTGATGCAACTCCAGTGGTACGGAATGAGCAAAGTACAGACATAATAGCTGAGAAAAAATGGGAAAGAGCTAAGCGATTAAGAGCCGAAAAGGAGAAAGCGGAGAAGGTTGATCGTGATGAATGGGGGATTCCCAAAACAAAGATACCTCCACCGTTTCCCTACAAGCTAGTGAAGAAGGGATTGGAAGAGAAGTTCAAGAAGTTTTCAGAGATAATGAACAAGATAAGCTTGAACATCCCTTTTTCAGAGGCAATCATGGAGATGCCATATTATTCTCGATTCCTTAAAGACATATTGATGAAGAAGCGAAGCTTAACCGGAGTTGAAACGGTAAACTTATCTGAGAATTGTAGCTCAATTATTCAAAAGAAGTTGCCACCAAAGATGAAAGATTCAGGGAGCTTTACTATTCTATGTGAGATCGGGAAGGGGGCAGCACGGCGAGCTTTGTGCGATCTAGGGGCAAGCATCAATTTGATGCCATTGTCCATCTTTCAGAAGCTTGGTTTGGGGGAGCTGACTCCGACAACTGTTGCTCTCCAATTGGCAGATAGATCAATGATGTTTCCGAAAGGTATTGTTGAAGATGTTCTTGTAAAGGTGGAGAAGCTAGTCTTTCCCGTGGATTTCCTTGTACTAGAAATAGATGATGACAAGGATAATGTTCCTTTAATCTTGGGGAGGCCATTCCTTGCTACGGCTGGAGCTATGATAGATGTTCGGAAGGGAGAACTGAAGTTGCGAATGGACAAAGAAGAAGTACTTTTCAACTTGGACAAAGCAATGAAGATGACAATAGAGTCCCAGTGTTATAGTATTGACGTGGTGGAGGAGATTGTGAAGGAGGATATGTCTCTGACCTTGTCAAAGGATCCTCTTGAGACATGTTTGATGGAGTCTCTTACTTATCCCACTACGGAGCTTGACGGACTTTCTAACGAGGTATGTATTGAATTTCTTGAAAACTTACTTGCTTTGGGTGATGACAGGTTTGCATTGGAAAGAAATAAGATGGAAGAAGTCAAATGGACCAGGAAGTACTTGCCTTTGGATAACGAAAACACTCCAGTAGAAGAAAGAAAAGAGGAGTTGAAACCATTGCCGGAACACTTGAAGTACGCTTTTCTTGGTGATAATGCACAATATCCGGTAATTGTATCTTCTTCCCTTAATGAGGATCAACTTGAGGATTTATTAGATGTCTTAAGGAAGTACAAGTCTGCAATAGGGTGGTCACTTGATGATTTGAAAGGTATTAGTCCTTCGTATTGTATGCATCGGATTAGGTTGTTGGATGAAGCCAAGGCGAGTGTTCAAAATCAGCGTAGGGTGAATCCCGCAATTCAAGAGGTGATAAGGAAGCAAATCCTTATGTGGTTGGATGCTGGAATTATATATCCTATTAGTGATAATCCCCATGTGAGTCCATTGCATGTAGTTGCTAAAAAGGGGGCATGACTGTAGTGAAAGCTGAGGATGGAGAAGCTATAGCCACGAGGATTCCTACGGGATGGCGTACATGTGTGGATTACAGAAATTAAATGAGAACACGTGTAAGGACCATTTTCCTCTTCCTTTTTTGGATCAAATGTTGGATCGTCTTGCAGGGTATGAGTTTTATTGTTTCTTGGATGGATACTCGGGGTACAATCAAATCATGATTGCTCCCGAGGATCAAGAAAATACCACTTTTACTTGCCCCTACGGGACCTTTGCTTTTAGGAAGATGCCGTTTGGATTGTGTAATGCGCCTGCTACTTTTCAGAGATACATGATGGCGATTTTTGATGGTTTGATAGAGAAGATCATGGAAGTATTCATGGACAATTTTTCAGTTTTTGGTTCTTCTTTTGATATTTGTTTGTCTAACCTTGCTATTGTTTTGAAGAGGTGTCAAGAAACTAATCTTGTCTTGAATTGGGAGAAGTGTCACTTCATAGTGAATGATGGGATTGTTCTTGGGCATCATGTTTCCGCCAAGGGATTACAAGTAGATCGTGCTAAAGTGGTGGCAATTGAGAAGCTTCCACCATCGACCAATGAAAGAGGAGTGCGGTCCTTCCTTGGACACGCCGATTTTTACAGGAGATTCATAAAAGACTTCTCAAAATACTCTAAGCCCTTATCTCATTTACTTGAAAAGGATATTCCTTTTGTGTTTAATGATGAGTGTCTAACAGCTTTTCAAGTTTTGAAGGAGGCGCTTATTACTGCCCCTATCTTGATCACACCGGACTGGACTCAACCGTTTGTACTTATGTGTGATGCAAGTGATGTAGCACTGGGTGTGGTGCTCGGGCAGCTAAGGGAGAAGAAGTTCTGCACCATTTACTATGCGAGTAAGACTTTCGATGTGACACAGAAGAATTACACGGTGACTGAAAAGGAGTTTTTGGTTGTTGTGTATGCATTCGATAAGTTTCATCAGTATTTGGTTGGCATGAAGACAATTGTGTATACGGATCATTCAGCGATTCAGTATTTGATGGAGAAGAAGGAGACGAAGCCTAGGATTATAAGGTGGATTATACTACTTCAGGAGTTTGACATGGAGATTCGGAATAAGAAAGGAACAGAAAATGTGTTGGCAGATCACTTGTCAAGGTTGGAGACTAGAGAGCATTGTGATAATTCTTTTGAGTATATTGAAGAAATGTTCCCTGATGAGAAGATCATGGCTGTGGCTGTTGAAGGAACTGAGCGAGCGTGTGTGGTCGCAGTGCAAGGTATGGATCCATGGTACGCGGATTATGTTAATTACATTGTCATTGGAGAAATTCTAAGGGATCTCAACCGATATCAACTTGCAAAATTTCGGAGGGAATTTGAGACATTTATATGGTATGATCCGTTTGTTTACAAGATTTGTACAGATTCTATTGTCCGAAGATGTGTACCCGAGATGGAAATGGAGAGTGTGCTTGAGTTCTGCCATGCACAACCAAATGGGGGGCATTTCGGAGCGCAAAAGACTGCAGCTAAGGTACTTCAATCCGCTCTTTATTGGCCTACATTGTTTAGAGATAGTGAGAGCTATGTGGCATCTTGCGATAGATGTCAGCGCATGGGAAATATAGGTAGGAGAGATGAGATGCCAATGCAGCCTAGCATAGTTGTGGAGATATTTGATGTATGGGAGATCGATTTTATGGGGCCTTTTCCCCCGTCGAATGGGTTTCTCTACATTCTTCTTGCGGTGGATTATGTTTCAAAGTGGGTGGAAGCGATTCCTACTCGTGTTAATGACTCGAAAATTGTTTTATCTTTCTTGAAGAAGCATATTTTTGCCCGTTATGGAGTTCCTAGAGCACTAGTTAGTGATGGAGTTTCCCACTTCGTCAATAAATTTCTTGAGAAGGTGCTTAAGGATTATGGTGTTAAGCATAGGGTTACTACACCCTATCATCCGCAAGCGAATGGGCAAGCAGAGGTCTCCAACCGTCAAGTCAAGTAGATTCTGGAGAAAGTGATAGGAACTAATAGAAATGATTGGGCTATGAAGCTTGATGATGTGTTATGGGGGTTCCGGACCGCTTACAAGACGGTGTTAGATATGTCACCGTATCAAATTGTCTATGGGAAGCCGTGCCATTTATCTGTAGAGATTCAACACAAAGCGTTTTGGGCTTTGCGACGCTTGAACTTGACCCTTAAGGATGTGAAGGAGTTGAGGATAACTCACATGAATCAATTGGATGAGTTTAGGAGTCGTGCTTACAAGAATTCAGAGATTTATAAGGAAAGAATGAAGAGGTGGCATGATTCTAAGATCTCATACAAGGAGTTCAAGCAAGGAGATGAGGTACTACTTTTTAACTCTCGATTGAAGCTTTTTGCAGGCAAGTTGAAGTCTAAGTGGATGGGACCGTTCATGATTCATCGAGCCTTAGGAGGGGGGAGTTTTGAGCTTATTGACAAAGATGGAGACGTTATCGCGGCGAATGGGCATCGGTTGAAGCATTATAGGTCGCCGGATGATGCGTGTGTCATTTTTGATGATATCTTGATTTGATTTGGTACCGTCGTGACTCTCCGACGTTAAACATGAGTGCTTGTTGAGAGCTTACTCTTCTGTTTTATTGCTTTATTTCTTTTGTGTGAGTAAGAAATTTTTATATTTAAGATGCTTACTAATCGGCAATTACATCTCTTTTCAAACTTAGTTTCGACTTATGTTTTTACTAAGTTTGGGGGGAGTGTGATGTTATTACCTCATTGAAGCATTAAGAGTATAATCTTTTCTTTGTATTGTTTGTTAGGGGAGTTGGTTTTTGCGGCCATATTGAAATTTTAATCGATTTTGATGTGACGATTTTTTACAACTTGCCTAATGTTCAGTGATTTTTGGTTGTGTTTTCTTTTACGTAGTTACTCATGAATGATGTTTTGTGGAACAATTTTTGAAGTTGTGCTCTAGATTGTACCTAATGAAGTTGTGTTAAGCTTGAACTGTGTAGTGAATGAAGAACACTCAGTTTTGAAAATCAGGAGGATGGTTCGACCAACACACTAGGAGTGGTTCGACCAGTGCCAGAGGTCGAACAAAAGTAGAGAAAGTCGAACTGGCGTCGAAAGTTGTCCAGTGAGGTGGTTTGACCTAAGCCATAGTTGTTCGGCCTTGTTCAGAAGGTCGAACCTAAGGTCGAACCAGTCAGTTCAAAGCACTTTGTTTTCCAGAAGAGGGGTTCGACCAATTCAAGGATGGTTCGACCTGATCAACAAGTCGAACCCAGGTCGAACCGAGAAGATCATTTGTCCAGAAGAGAGGTTCGACCTCGTCATCCATGGTTCAACCTGTTCAGGAGGTCGAACCTGAGGTCGAACCAAGCCAGGTACGCGATTTAAGTTCGATTTTTCAGAGGGGTTCGATCACTTTTTCGAAACACCAAACCTCGAACCCTCTTCGAACCTCTACACCCTTGCACAAATTCTTCAATTACACTTGATTTCACACCTATTACACAACACTACACCTTGAATTTTTGATCCGGTCGCGGATTTGGGCGGATTTCGTCGTGAGTTAGGGCTGAAATCGCTATTTTTGGTTGTTGTGTGTTCTTGATCGGTTGTTCACCATGGGCAAGTCAAAAGGTATGTTTTTCCAACTCAATTACTCTAGGATTGAAGGTTTAGGTAAGAAATTCGATGTGAATAAGAGGATTGATGTTGAGTATGGTTGAATTTCATGGTGAATGTTGATATTGTGACTTGTTCATATGAATTCTTGTTTCTTGGTCTTTGGTTATTTGATTATTGATAGAACTTGAATTTTTATGTGGATTGATCAAGGATAGAACATATCATAGAATGAGCATGTTGATTTGGTTTGAAATTGATGAAATTGAAGTGGTTCATTGAGAGAAACATGTTGAATTTTTTATTGAATTGCTTGAATTGCTTAATGCATGCTTGTTGGTTATGTTTTGATGATTAAGGAAGGTGTGATTGAAGATGTTTTGAGCATGTTGAATAAGCAAGTGGTGTTGAGATGATAGTTTGTGTGAATATGCATTGATGCTTGAGGTCTTGAGTAGAGTATGTGATGTGCTAGTAAAATACTTGCTTTCTTGTCTTGTTGGTTGGATTGAAGTATTTGTTTTCAGGAAAGGAACAAGGATCAAGTAAAGGTAAAGGAAAGGCAGAGGAGGAAAGATCGAAGAAGAGGCATGACAGGCCTTCGAATTTGGACAAAGTGACAAGGAAACTGAGGCTACAAGATCGTTTACCCGATAACTTTAAGATTCAGATGCAAGATTAGGATGAGATCAAAGAGAAGTGGGAAGAAATTTCAGACAAGATAGCTCGCACTCGATAGTAAGATGATGAAGCGATGAGGATAATGAGAATAGGGGATGATATATTTTGGATGTTTGATCAAGTAGGGATCCGAAGATTCATGGAGTTGAAGAGGCCGACGTACTTCCATGTTACAGCGGAAGTAGTTTGCTCATTTGAGATGGAGAAGGACCCGCTTGGGTACCCATATCAGTGTACGTTTTAGCTTGGTGGAGTGAGTAGGAGATGGACGTCTGAAGATTTCAATGAGCTATTTGAGACGCCTTTAGAGATCCCTCGTTTAGAAAATGCTGCATTCAGTGCAAAACAGTTTTGGAGGGAGATCACCGGGGAGATTCGTGATTATAAGACCAGACAGGCTCGTGCTTCCGCAATAAAGAACCTAGTCTTGAGGTACATGGACCGCGTCCTGAGCAACACGTTATTTGCCCACTCGGAGGGGAGTGTTGTGTCTAGAGGAGAGCTTTACGCCCTGTGGTGTATGCTAAACGGGGTGAAGTTCAATGTTGGAGCTTATTTTATTGCGCAGCTGAATCGATTCAAGACCATTGGATTTCAAAAGGTGAATATAGGAGGGTTATTGACGATCGTGGCTGAGCATTACAACTTGGATCTCACCGGATTTACACCAGTAGAAGGAGAACCTGATTTGATGCTGAGCAAGTGCGTGAAGGGAGGATTTGCCCATTTTAGAAATGGAGATTGGTTTTTCACGAGGGGTCTCAAGCCTTTCGAATTTATGTTCCCCTTCGACGTGAGCAACTTGACAACTATTCGGGAAGCAAGGAATAAGTTAATGAATTCTCTTGGACATACCGCCTTATCCGTGGCAGTGAAGTCGGGTGGTGATTGGAGAGCGGTAGTGCAGATGTGTGCTGAGGAGAGGATGGCTGAGTTACAGCAGATCGTTGATCAAGGAGAGTTCCGTCCACCTCAGCCACAGCAGCCTGAAGAGGAGGATCAGGTAGAACAGCAGCCGGAGATGGAGATTCCGGAAGAAGAGCAGCATGATGCGCCTCAGCATGCTCCGGTACCGCAGCAGCGGCGAGCAGTTCCAGGTACTCGGGAGCAGCTTCGCTTGATTCATGAGCAGCTGATCGCGGTGGTAGCTGCACAGTAGGAGACGAACAAGTAGCTCGCGCTCGCTAACGCCAACTACGTCACACTGAACGAAAGGTACTCTGCCTTGGATGAGCGTGTTGGTAGAGTGAGTAGTCGAGTGGATATGATGGATATGCACATTACCAGTCTGTGCCGAGCTGTGGAAAATAGGATGGATAAGGATGACGATGATGATAAGGATGATGATGCTCCTAGGGAGTAGTTTCAGGTTTTCTTTTGGCTTCTCCGATTTATCTTATCCCCATTCTTCTTTTTATTTTTACAGATTGGGGTGTGATTCATGTGTGAGTGGCATGTACTTGATATAGTTGATTTTGTATCATTGTTTTGTATATGGGTTATTGATTCTGTGCATTCATCTGTTTACGTGTTTATTTTCATTGGAAAAAGCATGAATAATTTGTTAAGTATATGGAATTCATGAGGAATTGATTTTGATTATGTGCTATGAGGAGTATTAGGAATTGATTACCTATGTGAGGATTTGAGCCTTTATCATGATTAATCATGATAGTTTATTTTTGAGAGAATCATTCGTATGAACGTATTCTAGAACTTGGCTTGGAGTCTTGTGTGAAACTTACAATTGATGAAATATTAGGATATGATCTTAGACCATTTTTGATTAATTGAGTCACTTAGCCAAATTTTACCTTTCCTAATAATTTTATAAATCTTTGGTAGCCCTGTTTGAGCCTTTCAAAAGCTTTTTATTTGGCAAGCCAAATATAAGAGCCTTAATTACCTTATTTGAGCTTTGAAAATACCCTATTCATTGGTAGAGAGAGTAAGGTGAATAAGTGTGGAAGAAGAAAAGGAAGATGGACTGAGGTTTAGTAAGAAAAGTGCATGGTTAAATCTTGTTAGGGGTAGTGCCTGAAATTGGTACCCTGAATTGCTTATACATGGGGCTTGAAGTTTTTAAGAAGCAGCCGAACGATGTTCGAGAAGGGTAGTGCCTACAACTGGTACCCGAACAATCAAAAGAAGAATGATGTTGATGCAAGGAAGAGAAGGAAAATTGAAAATTGCAAGTGCAAGAGAAGAATTGGAGGAGAATATGAAGCCGAATGAGAAATCAAGAACCTCCAAGGTAACTCTCTACTAGTGTCTTAAGTCACTATGACCAAATTTTCCTACCCTTTCCAAAGAGCCAACATTACAACCTAGAAACAAGTCCTTTGTGATCCTAGTATTAATCTAATGTAAGTTGATTTTTGAGACATTTGTCAAGCTTATGGTTACGCGTGAATATGAATTGATATGAGTGTTTATACTAGCCTATAGTGCCTCACGCACGAGCGAAAGAGAGTAAAGACTTATCTTGTCAGCGAGATTGCTTAGTACTCCGAATGGTGTGTGATTGGATTGATTTTACATGAGTGAAATATATGATGCAAGTAATTCTTGTTTGATTCAATGAAGTGGCATGTGTAATATGTGTTGTACTAGATCTTGTTGAATTATACACGACTCCTGTGGTTTAAATTGGTTGCCTCGGGACGAGCAACATGCAAGTTTGGGGGTTTGATGAGTGTGTAAATTCACAAGTTTGGCGCTATGTTTTATGCTAGTTTTGGAGAGTTTTGATGTGGAAATAGGTGGAAAACCTATATATATTATGAATTAGCATGAATCAGGTGTTAGTGGAGCTATTTGAGTGTTTTCTTAGCAAAAACAGAGTGAAAGAGCCAAGAATCGAAGAGACGGAGTCGAAGCCATGCGAACCGCCCAAGAATTAGGTAGGTTCGACCTGGTTGGAGGGGGTTCGACCTCTCCAGCAGGTCGAACCAACATTGCTGAGCTGCAGAAGAGGATTTGATCATGACTCGAGTGGTTCGACCTGTCCATCAGGTCGAACCATGGTCGAACCAGTTCACAGGAAAGAGGATTCGACCACGACGTTTGAGTTCGACTTGCCAGTTGGTCGAATCGGGAGCGGGAGTTGTCCAGTGATGAGGTTCGACCTGGGATTCGACCAAGGCCTAAGTGGTTCGACCTGTCCAGAAGGTCGAACTTGTGCAGAATTCTTCCAGTAGCGGGGTTCGACCTGGGATTCGACCTGTGGCCAGTTGTTCGACCTGTTTGACGTGGTCGAACCTATGCGCGAGAACTTACCTTATCCAGATTTTCGAGGTCGAAACACGTGAGATCACTTAGAAAGCCCATTCCAAGTCCTAGAGACGTGATTACAAGTATAAAAAGAGGCTCATACAGAGAATAAAGAGAGCTTTTGTTCATTAATCATAAGAGAGACAAGAGTAGAGGTGGTGATCCATCCGGAGGTCTGTGACAGAGGTTCGCTGAAGGTTCAAGTAAGAATGATCAATCTAACCATGATTGTTCCTAGATCAATCATGGGCTAGAACCACCTTGGTAGTTCTAGGGTTATGAAAGTTTCATGATGTAATTCGTATTTCGTGTGTAAAACTCCGTACAACACTACTTGTGGTTTATTTTATATAAGATTGCATATTTAATCCATACTCATAGTCATTTTGTGCATCAATGATCGTTGTGTAGAGTCTGAATACATAACATGGTTATTGATTGAGTGCGTTCACTACTGAGCAGGGTTTATTGTTATAATTCTAAGTGAAGGGATTCCGAAGTCTTATTAGAACCGTCTTATATGAATATTCATGAATTGAATTAAATTCGGGTTGATGAATAGGATGAAGAGTATAACTTTATAGTACCTAAAAAGGGAGATCAAATCGGGTTAGATTCTAGACGTAGAAGATAATTGATTATGATAGTACCTAGAAAGGGGGGTGAAGTATATCTCTTGCTCCGAGGTTATTCACACGTGTTACGCGCATGTTTACTTGTGTCTATAGAGTAGATATGCATGGTTTAGTGATGCGTCCACAAACCACAGGGCAGAGTCGGACACCATCACATGAAAATACGAATTGCTAGTGAAACTGGATGACCCGACGAACTACCTATTATTCTTATTGATCACAACTCACTTTTCTCTACTCTTACTATTTCTTTTTGCTATTTCGATTAGAAGTTATTATCTATTAAACCTTTACAATTACCAAACATAGTCTAAAATATACTAGAAGATAACAAAATTGATATTTAACCGTCCCTTGGGTTCGATATTGTAACTTGGTCATCTTCGCGACTACAATTGATATCCTTATACTTGAGGATTAATTTGTGTGTTGAGAAAACCCCTATCAGTTATCCAGCCTTGGAGAATCTCCAGGTTACATATTCTAAACTGCATGCATTAAGGTTATTTCGAGTATGACAACACACGGAATAACCTTCATTGAATTTTTCTTTCTCTTCAGTCTTTAAGTTGTTTGATTATTCATTTTGGTTTTGCTAATTTACATCTGGATATTTCTGAGGTGCAATTCTGGACATACACGAATAAAAGCACAAGTTCTTTAAAAAATCAAAGGTCTAAATACGTTTAGTAACTAGATGCACAGGGCTGACAACCACGATGCACTCTCTTCAAAAGGCTATTTAGTTTCAAAAAGAGAGGAAAAAGAACAATCCCTTAAACTTCTCACTGAGTAACTAGGCACACGGAGCTAACAGCTACGGTGTGTTCTTTTCAAAAAGTGAGTTGAATTTTTGGGTATTAAAAAGTGCAAACAAAAAAATGTGTATGTGTGCCTGCATAAAAAATCAACCTCTCTTTGAATTTCTCAGATTTTTATTAGCATTTTCCTTGATGAATTTTTGAGCAATTTTAATTCTGATAGGAGTTAATTTCGATTTTCTATTTTGCATATTGTTCATTTTTGTTCTGCAGCCTTTTTTTTTCTTCTCTTGATCTGCAAGCTAATTCTCAAAGTGAATTTTCCTCTAACTGTGCTATTATGTTTCTCTCAAAATTCTTATTTAAATGTTTGTCACTTACTTGCTTGTTTCTATTGGTTTACACATTCAAGTGCACACACTGTTCACTTTCTTTGGTATTAGACTCAAGCACATGTCATCAAACATCTTCATCCTTCCAGTACTCTCAAGCAAACCCCTTACTATCATATCTCATAAATCAACCTTTGCTTAGTGCTATGCCTTGTGCTGGCGCTAATGTTAACTCCTTTCTACCATACTTACCCTGCAGATTTTCTTAAGCCTTAAATGTCTTATATCCACACCCAAAGGGGGAGAAATTTCTGATGCAGGAAGAACCATTGCAGTTGCTACTGAAGTGTTGTTACTGATGTCACAATCTTTTGTGCCGCACTTGATGCTGTCAGGTTGTGGAAATTCATGTATGGGGAGCTGATCATTAAGATAGGGGGAATTTCATGTATGGGGGAGTTGGGGGACATTCATGTACGGGGGAGAGTGATCATAATCTGATGTTATGAACTTATTATTTTTTATAATTCGTTTAAATTGCTTAAGTCTGCATCAGATTGTTGTGGCTGTGGATAGGTGAAATTGGGGGAGATTATTAGTGTGACTGGACGATGTTGCTACACTTGAAGTCACATTCTGAATTTCACCTCTCCATACCACCATGCCACATGTTCAATTAATGTGTTATGTTTTCCTGATTGTTATTGTCTTGATTTTTTAGACACTAATAGAACGTGGGAGAAAGAGTTTCTGGATATTTGAAGGGAGATTGTGATAAGCACATAGAAGAGGGAGGTTATAAGTTTCTTATTTTTAAGGAAGTGATGAAGATTTCATTTGAAATATTGGTGCTCAAGATAAATAAACTGAAGAAGGCACGTCTCTTAAAAATGGAAGCAGGCATGATCTCGCAATGATTTAAAGTTAGAAGCCTCCATTCCAGTAGCAGAACGTCTGATACATACACACACAAAAGGTGGTTTTTGTATGCTGGTTCTTGTGCTACAACACTTAGAGCCACATTGGTCTATTCTCTTTGAAGTGTTGGAAAGATGAGAGGTTTCTTCGCATATGCTAGAAGATTATAATTATCTTTTTACAATCTTCGTTTTGAGAGTAGTTTTTTTAGATCTTGTAATAGGTCTACCTTTGTGAGTTAGATAGGGTATATTCTAGAGAGTTAGAGTGTATCCTTGAAGACTTTTGTATTCACTATTTTTCTAAGTTTAGTGAAGTTTTAGCCATGGGGCCGCCACAAACGTAAGTTTGTGGAATAGTTATTTCTTATCTTATATTTTCCGCTGATGTATATATGTTCTGCTCTCAGTGTCATTCAGAGTGTTGCATCGCTTGGAACGACACCTGTCTGATATGTTTGTTTTTCACCCACGCACACTTTCAGCTTAGAAGGTAACTTAATAGAGTACAAGTTTTGCACCAACTATTTCTAAATTATTTGCAGCAGTGATATTATAAATGCCAAGTAATTAATTAATGAAAATAATTTTTAATCCCTTCATCTGCAAAAATTTGTGTGAAACAAATAAATAATAATAATTTGTACTTATGAAAAATGATATTCAATAATAAAAAATGATAACGATATTGTAACTATTTCATAAATAATTTATAATATAAATGAAAAATGACAATATAAAAAATGTTGATAAATCTATACTAATAAAAAAGCAAAATGTTTTCACTTATTTTGACCATTCAATTTTTAATCTTGGCCATTGTTCTAATTTTACATTCAATTTTCAATCTTGGCCATTGATTTTTACACCCTAATGCAATTCTATCACTACCACTATCCACATGCGTACTCCTCCTCGAAGTGGCGGCGAACAAACATGAGAAACTGAAGAATAAACCTGACCGGAAGCCTCGCCAGTGGCAGCGCCTTGAAGCCGTCCCCTCCGCAGCCGCTGTCACAACCAACGAATCATAATTTTGTTTTTGTTCACCAAATTTTTGGTACTAAACTAATTTTTTATCTCATTTTCGAACCCTAATGTAATTATCTCTCCTCTGCTGTGCCAAACTCATACTCTTCTCTTAACATGGCGGCAGCGAATAGGCACGGCAGTTCAATACGCCATTGCAGTGAATTTGCACCTTATTTATCTTGGTTTGAGCATAATACGCCATTGCAGTGATTTATTGGCATATCATGACTTATTAGAACTGATTTATTGCATCAGACAATTACTTAACGATTGCCACTTTTTTGTATTGAAATTTAAAATAAAACTAATTAGATGCACGATGTAGACAGGTTGTTACGACCTCTTATAGTGGAACACCGATTACAAAATTGGGTCAAGAACGGTGAAGGTAACACATTTTCTACTCCCTTTTGTTCACTTAATGTCTTGAAAATTAGATCTGAGAGAAAATTATTTACTGTGGAAAGTTTTTCATGCTCATGTAACCTGCATCTAGGGTATACATTTTAAGGATTGATTATACTATAATGCTAATTGACATACAATGTAGTTTTTTCTCCCTCGATTTAAGATCCAAGATTTGTTGAGTGAATTTTTTTAATTCGGTAATTTTTTCATTAAGTTTTTTGAAGTTTGTTGAGTGATTTTTTTATTAAATAAGCACGGGAAAACATATATATGTTGATGTATACATATTATAAAATCTCAAGATGACCTAAGTTAAGATGGGGTAATTGGAATATGCTTTGGCATTTGCTTTATGAATTTGTTTCAAAGAGCTTTCAATCAATGGTTTACTACTTTTATGATAATCTTATTTCTGCCCAATTTATCAATCCCGAATACGGTTAATAACCATGTTTTATTTTACATGTTGATTGAGGTTATTTTATTTAATTATTTTCCAATAGTTTATATAATATGCTGGTAATGATTGCTAAAAATGTTGATAATCTATTTTTGTATTGTAGGCTGGCTGTGAAGAAGCAAAAAAAGAAGGAGAAGAAGGTAGCAAAGGACCAAAACAAGCCAAAGAGGCCCCCCTACAGTTTGTTGTTTTCATGTGTACAAATACAATACTAGCCCATTTTATCAGTGTTCCTGTCATAATTTCAGATGCATTGCATTTTATATTTTAAACTTTTGCTAATATATGATGCTCTACATGGTTGCAGGGAAGAATTTACGAAACAATACAAGGGAAAACACCCAAACAACAAATCAATTGTTGCTGTGGGTGTGGTGCTCTTCCATTTTATGTATTTGTTCTGAAAGAACACCTAAATGCGAAATGTAATTTTGAAAGCTGTTGAATCATTTAGGAATTCATTATTAATATAGGGATTAAGTGTAATTTTCCTTTATTTCACATGTGTTTTTTAATGTGTGCTTTTCTAATTGACAATGCGTGCATGCTTGATTGTTGGAATATGTTTGTTAGTTGTTGCTGGAAGCCACTTTATGATTAACTCTGTCTATTGAGATTTTGTGAATTATTTATTTAGGTAGATTTTGCTGATATTTTTTTCTTATTAATATTTTTATACTTGCAACGGCTAGGTACTTGGCTACACCATGGCTTTCAAATCTATTTCCAAACATCTTTATTAATTTCTTTGAGAGGCCTCCAAAGTTTTCCTATAGAAGGTGAGACTCTTCATTCTGTAATAAATAATAATAGCCATGATGATATTGTCTTGGCCTTGGACATCCTACAAAAGAGTTAAAGATATTTTTTTCATATACATCAAGTGAAAGATAAAGTAAATTCAAAAGCTACATATAGGTATGTTGAATTCCTATTCATATCTACACCGATTTTTGAATTTTAAGGACAGCATGGGGTTCCACTCAAAGGTTACCGATAGCGTCAACATCAATGTGAGCCATCTGAGAAGCATCGCCCCTAGAACCAGACCTAACACCGATGGAATGCACCTATTCTTGCAATGTGCTGATTTGGTGAGTCAATTTACATTTTAAATTTCATACAGTAATTACATTTTAAAATCTAATTTATTTGCAATTTGCACTTTTTTTTGCAGACTTCAATGGACAACTTATCAGCGTGTGTGTGTTTTAAAAATCTTAGGTTAACTCGACACTTCATATTCTCTCTCGACTAACCTTACCCACAAAACAAGCAAAAAAATGGTGGTGGAAGATAACCATTATTAATTTTTTTAATCTGTTCGGAGACCAATTAGAAGAAGAGGAAGAGGTGGTCGAATCTGAACCCAAGTCCAATTGCCAACCTGACTATGCATATGTATTAATGATCTTTTCCTCTTCAAATTTTAGTTTTAAGCATTTGAATCTATTCTTAATGTGTATATAAGTTGCATGTGATGGGATTCTTATATGTTTATGGTGGATACTATAATACCCAGAAGCAGTTGTGTTTTTCTATGGCTCATTTATCGATGTCCATTTGATCCAAAATTTTAGTCATTGTATTCTATTTACTTGATTAGAATTTTGCTTTATTTCAGGCACTAGATTGGATTTATTATATTTTTTGGGATGACGGTTATGATTTTGAGGAGAAGATGATTGTTGATAATGTGATCTCCACTTTCTTCGGGTAATTTTTTCAAATTATCTTCGTTGATTAATAATTAATTTCTGAATACTTTTTTCAAATTAGTGAAAGGCAAAGGCATTGCTTTTCTTCAGAAAAATGAGATTATGGACCATGATTTGTTGACTGCGAGGTCTTTGAAGATGGGGAATGAGGTTTGCAAGAGTTTAATTTTAGATATTAAAATTACTCTTTGGTCTATACTAAAAAAGAATCATGGCTCTCATCAACGAAGCTGGTTGTAAAACCTGACATGTTGTTTGGGAAATGTGGGAAGAGTGGTCTGGTAGCCTTGAATACGGATCTCACACAAGTTGCTTCATTTGTTAAAAAAACGTCTTGGTTTAGAGGTTTGCTAAAAATTCAAGTAAATTACTCATGTTATTGGAATATTTGTACTGCCAGCTTATTTTTCCTTTTTTTTCAGGTTGAGATGGGTGGTTGCAAAGCATCTATAACTACATTCATCGTCGAACATTTTGTCCCCATGATGATGAATATTACATTTTCATAGTATTTGAAAGGTAGGATGTTATTTCTCTTTTTTTTTGGATTTTTTATCAGCCTCTCAATCATTTCTTATTTATCAATCTCTATTTAAGCGATCTGAGGGCCTAGAAAACCTCGCGTCCTTGCTGCCATTGAGCCAAATATTTTAGAGTTGTTCTCTTTTTGTAACTACAACGATCAAGTTCGTCTTAGTAGAATCATAAAGAGTTGTATTTTTTTTAATTATCTTGAGAATAAAAGTAGATGTTAACAATATTTTTTCCTTGCTGTAGGTGCACCTTTTTTATTAGTAGAAGCTGAAGCTGCAAATTCCCATTGAGCATGAAATAAGAACCTTACTTAAGCTTAAAGATTAGTATGCTTGAGATGGAGTTTTTCATTGGCATGGATTCATGCTAAATAAATCTTTAAATTCTGTCAACCACTTTACCCCATTACTTAAAGGGTGCATATTATGCTATAGATATAATAATAAATTATGGTTTCTTTTGTGAGTATGTAGCTTTTAATCATGCCTGTGAATCCTACTGACTTGCTTTTTTTTTAGTAGATGATCTTCCTGGAGAGTCCAGAGCTGGTGTTGTGGCGATTGGTCTTCATCCAACCATCCAGTTTGTGCCTTTCTTTTTCTCTCTATCATGTATTTTGTCTAATTTTTTCTTGCATTGCTCTAGGTGTATTCTTATCATTGAAATAATGTGGTAGTTAAATGTGAGGAATCTATTTAATAGTTTGTCTGGTGTGATGTTTTTGAGAGCTTAATAGAGCCATTTTGTTTTGGTATTGATCTTTTTCCTATTCATGACCTAACCTTTTAAGTGTGACGTATTTTACATTTTGTCAACACGAAGTGCATTTTCATTTCATAGTATTGAACATTCAAGAGAGAAGTTCCTCTTTCTGGAAGTTCTATGAGCTCAACAATGTGAATTTGAATTTATCCCATACTACTGTGATACTTTTTTTTGTGATTGCTTTACTTTGTTCATTATTGAGTTACTTATGTATTTGTTATTGCTTTATAATGTATAGACATCAATATACTTTTCCAAGTGTTTACTATTCAATCTTGAGCATCAATTGGTCTTCTAGGTCAACTCTAATTAAAGCATTACCCATTTGACATCTTCTCTTCATTCTTTTGGGGTAGCCCACTTGGTGAAGGTGAGAAATATTCTTTTAGATAATTTTTGTACCTTAATACTAATCTGAAAGTATTGATTATTATGGAAATTATCCTTCTATTTGTGTTTTTCTTGAATTTCTAACAATTCATTCATTAATATTTCTTATATTCAAGATTCAAGGATGGTGATGACTATCCTTGGTAACATTTTTAATCTATATTTTCTATCATGATATTATATTTTCAATTATCCATCCATGATGAGCTTCTACTCTAAAACACTGCAACGAAAGCTGAGCTCATCTTGCTTTCGGGAAGAAATAGGTATTATTCCATTTAATGCTTACTACCTCTCATCATGTTGGAGTGTTTCATTGCAGAAAGGTTTAACCTAACCTTTTTATGATTAATTATGCTCATATATTATGCATATTTTAACATTTTTATTTGTTATACAGTCTGAAAATCACGATGCGATACAAACTAAATATTTTTGTTTGTAATTGTGTGATAGTTAACTTATTCACAATACAAACTAAATATTTTTTGTTTGTTCTTTTCTTCTGTTCCTCTTATGAATATGGGAAGCTGAAGACAATTGTATGATGTTGCTTAATTTTATTCACTAATATATTTTTTTGATAATCACGATGCGATATAAGTATAGTATCTCTATTTTTTTCTTCTTCAGAATGTGTCTTGCTGCACCTAAATTGCTGAAAAGTTCACAATTGTTTCACTATATATAAGTTGGGTAATGATTCAATAGACTTCTGGTGTGTATCATTTGAGATACTTTACTTCTCTTCTTTGAAGTTCTGTATTTTGCTTCAATTATTTAGATTCATGAGAATTGAGGCCCTTCATTGCTTCTCTCTCATCAGAAAATAAGAAAAATGCTCCTTAAGATTGTATATGATTCATATAAGTTGGAGGTAAACCAAAGAAATATTTCTAAGAAAATGAATGTGTCTCTGAAAATGTGGAAAACTATTATGAATGTATTAACTAATGCTAGGGATATTTTTGTAGAGAGTGGAGGAATTTTAATTGTTTCTAATGTGTTCGTGATATTTAATCTATATATGTTATGTGAGCATTTTTGTTGAGTTTGATTACTTGCAGTTAAAATGGCATGCAATTTACACTTTGATTTTTCGTTAATCTTATAAGAAATAGAAAGAGGTGTGATAATTACTTTTGACAGCAAATAAAGCTTAGAGAATAATTCATGTATGGTCTTAGAGAGAGGCTAGACTACATTCTTTGTTGATAAGTGTGGTGAAAAGGAATATACAGATGCAATAGAACTCAGAGTGTGGTGTTTCAAGTGGGAGTCTCATGCGTATTTCCTCGATAATAACTCCATAAGCCTTGGTGCACCAGTTTCTAATGGTATACAAGTATGATTTCCTATTATCAATTCGAGTTATAGTCAATGTGAGTGTTTCATACAGAAATAGAGTTTATGTATGTACAGATTTACTAATACATTTGTTCTCTTTTTTGGTTTTGCAATCATTTATTTGTATTTATTCTTCATTCAGTACCCTTGCATTTCTATTCAAAGTATTTTATCCTTCAAAACTTCTATGGCTGTTTATGTATTGGAATCTCTTCTACTTCTATCTTTGATATTATCTTTGTCTACCTAAAGTATGCACTATAAAATGAACCATTTTTCAAAGCATGGACATCTGGAAGTCAGATGTTCTTACTTTTGACTCATGGAATCTCTTCTACTACCTAAAGTACTGGAATCTCTTCTACTACTATCCTTGATATTATCTTTATCTATTGCAACACATGGTTTTTTAGTCATGCTTTCTTTGATTGGTTGCTTTCATACTCTACTAGATTCTTTGAATATTTGTCTTGGCCTTATTTTTCATTCCTTCCATTACTGAATAATAATAATAATATATGTATCATCTTGGACTAAGTTCTTGCCTATTTGGCCTTTCCTCCCAATTATTAAAGACAAGATTGTTGCTGTTTTTGGAATGGATGATTCAATCTTCATGAAAATAAATGCAAGAATGGAGTGTATTGAAGTAAGTCTTGGATCCAAGTAGAGAGAGACATTTATTTGAATTATTTGATGTAGCAAGACAACATAAAGCTTGCTAGATCACAACTATTTTCATATGAATGTTTTAATATGAATGTATGTGGTCTATATGCTTCAAATTCCCCCTCTCTATAGATACATGTGTGGTTTATCTAGTAGATGGAGAAATTATCTATATCGCATCTTTGATAATGAAAGTATAAATGGTAAATAGAAAGGGGTGTAGTAATTACTTTTGATAGCAAATAAAGCTTAGGGCCACATGATCTAAGAAATATAGTTTAATGTATACAATCTAAAATGATTCATGTATGGTCTTAGAGAGATGTTATGCTACATTATTTGTTGAAAAGTGTATTGAAAAGGAATATACAGATGGAATAGAACTTGGATTGTGTGGGTTTCAAGTGGGAGTTTGATGCGAATCTTCCAAACAATAACTCCATAAGCCTTCGTGCCCCAATTTCTAATGGTATACAGGTAAGATTTCATATTATCAAATTGAGTTACACTCAATGTGAGTGTTTCATACGGATATAGTGTTTATCTATATACAAATTTACTAATAAATATGTTCTCCCATTTGGTTTTGCAGTCATATATTTATTTTTATTCCTCAATCAGCACCCCTGCATTTCTATTCAAGGAATTTTATCCTTCAAAATTTATATGACTATTTATTTATCAGAATCTCTTCTACTACTATCTTCAACATATATCTTTGCCTACCTAAAGTATGCCTGTAAATGAACTATTTTTCAAAACGTGGACATCTAAAAGTCAAAGGATATTCTGACTTTTGATTCTTCATTGAATCTAAATTGTTTATGAAATCTGCATTTAGCAAATGTGTAATTTATATGAGGTAATTTTTTTACTTGGAGAATAAATTGTACTTGCATTAAGTTAGAGGAAGAGAGTGAAGCTAGCACGTATATTGTTCATTTTAATTTTATTTATTAAAAAACTTGAGGATGTTCAAAGACCAGTTGGCTCATGGTATAGTACACAACAGTGAGTATTACTTTATATATATATATTTATAGTTGTAAAAGTTTTAGTATTTATTTAAAAACATTGTATTATTGATGATTTATTGTATATTAGAATTTCTATATACCCCACAATATTTCCTATTACTTTATTTCATTATATATTTAAAATGCGATGCCTTTTGATCTTCTTACTGCTAATTGAGCATATGTTGTATGAATGGAGGGTCAATATTTAACATTACTTTATTTCGTTATATATATTAAAAATACATTATTTCTTGATTTTCAAATTTGTAAAAAAAATATATAATTATTAAGAAACATGTATGCACTATTCAACAAAAAAAATTATATATAGGTTGCACACATATGTATATAATTAGGGTTTAGGGTTTAAAATTTAGGGTTTTAGGGTTTAAGATTTAGCATTTAGGGTTTTATGATAATAATTCTTAATAGTTAATTTTTTAATTATATTTATTAAATTTTAATTAAAATAATAGAATTTTTTTAATGCCTAAATATGTGTGGGTACCCCGTTTATATATATATATATATATATATATATATATATATATATATATATATATATATATATATATATAATTTATATTATATTTATATATTTAATTAATAATAGAATAATTTTTATTAAAATATTAATTTATAAAAAAATATATAAATAACTATAAAATAAATGGGTATTGATTAACGAGTTTGGGATGGGTACGGGTATCATAATATATTTTTAGTTTAATAACAGTGTAATTATTTATTTAAAAGATTAATTCAATCACTAAAAATATAAAATATACTTAAAAAATATATCAAATGGGTACAAGTAACTTGCGTGTAATAATAAACGAGTTTGGGATGGACATATATTATAATGAATTTTTAAATAAGACAAGTACAGGGATATTTAAATGGATACGGGTATGTGTATCCATAAATAAGTAGGGACGTACCTAAATAATTAATAATATAAAATTTTGTAATGTTGAAAACAAAAAACATTAAAGATATATATTATATGCAAAGAATTAAAAATATAACTTCAAAATATAGTATAAATTCATATAAAAAATACTATAATTAATATAACGACATCAACTTAAAAATAAAAGGTAAATAGTTGACCTATATTTCCTTTCATGTAAGGGGGTTGGGTAAAATTCAAATAAGAGATTATATATTCTAATGTATTTCCTTCCGTGCAAAGCACTGTACCGGTAAATACTAGGTGATTAGGTTATGCAGGCGAAATGTCATATAAGTAACAGTGCTTTGAACATTTATTAATATAAAGATGTACTTTAACACCTTCTAATGTTAGAATTCCATATAATTTTTAATGTTGACAGTTTTTCTTAATAGTCATACGCAATAACCATAAATAAGAGTAAAGAACAGAGCACGGACCTAGGGATGACAATGAAATAAGTATTTCCAGATACTCTAATGGGAAGGATATGTGTAGTTGTAAATGGATTTGGAATGGGTACGAATAATTGTAAAAATCCCATTAGAATTTGGGACGGGTACGCGTAATGCCTCAATACCCGCGGGTACCCTATATATATATATATATATATATATATATAGAATTTTTATTATATTTATATATTTAATTATAATAGAATAAGTTTTATTAAAATATTAATTTATAAAAAATATATAAATAACTATAAAATAAACGGGTATTAATTAATAGATTTGGGATGGGTACCGGTATCATAATATATTTTTCAAAACAATTCATTTTTTTAGTTTAATAACAGTATAATTATTTATTTAAAAGATTAATTCAATCACTAATAAATATAAAATATATTTAAAAAAATGTATTAAATGGATACAAGTAACTTGCGTGTATTAATAAACGAGTTTGAGATGGATAGATATTGTAATGAATTTTTAAATGAGACAGGTACGTGGTGGATATTTAAATGGATATGGGTATGAGTATCCATAAATAAGTTGGGGTACCTAAATACTTAATAATATAAAATTTCGTAATGTTGAAAACAAAAACCATTAAAAATATATATTATATGCAAAGAATTAAATATATATATATAAATTCATATAAAAAAATACTATAATTAATATAACAACATCAACTTAAAAGTAAAAGGTAAATAGTTGACATATATTTCCTTTCATGCAATGTAAGGGGGTTGGGTAAAATTCAAATAAGAGATTATATATTGTAATGTATTCACTTCCGTGCAATGTACTGTACGGTTAAACACTAGGTAATTAGGTTCTGCAGGCGAAATGTCATATAGGTAACAGTGCTTTCAACGTGTATTAATATCAAGACGTACTTTAACACCTTCTAATGTTAGAATTCCATATAATTTTGAATGTAGACAGTTTTTTTTAATAGTCATATGCAATGACCATAAATAAGAGTAAAGAATAGAGCACAGACCTAGGGATGACAATGAGACAAGGATTTCTAGATACTCTAACGAGAACGATATGTGTAGTTGTAAACGGATTTGGAATGGGTACGGATAATTGTAAAAATCCCATTAGAATTTGGGACGGGTACACATAATGCCTCAATACCTACGGGTACCCCATTTATATATATATATATATATATATATATATATATATATATATATATATATATATATATATATATATATATATATATATATATATATATATATATATTATGAGATATTGTATATATTTATTAAATATTTATTCAAATTTATAGAATTTATATTATTTTTTATTTTATATTTAATTAATAATAATGTAATTTTTATTATTATATTTATTTATACAAAGAAAAATATAAATATATATAAATTAATTAATATTATACGGGTACGGGGACCCTAATAAATTTTTTTAATGAAACGGGTACGGGTTTTTTTTTTTAATTGGATATGACTATGGATACCCCAAAATAAGTGGAAACTCTACCCATTGTCATTCCTCTAGATGTATAGAATTCCTTCTCCATTTTTCATGTGTTTAATTTTTTGAAGGAGGAAAATGCAAGTCTCAAAAGATAACAGGTTAACTTTGCTTCTCTTACCAGATAATTTATTATTACAACTTTTAAGTTATAGCATATATATGCATTTCATGCTAAAATACAATGTTTTAAGGTTAACTAATACTAAAATTGTTAATGATGTTGTATTTGGAGTTTGCACATCCACTACATTTTATTTGGGTTCTTTTTTTATTTTTTATTTTGATGCTTCTATTAAGTTTTTATGTTTAGTCTCTATAGAATCTAGCATAGTTTACATGAAATTTAATTGCAATATGCTAATGCATGTCTGCAATGCCTAATCTATTAATATGCAATTCTAAGAGATGATATACTCTTAATATTGTATTCTAAAAGATAATATTATCCTACCCGTTGCAGTTCATGATCCATTTTACTAATTAGAACCATATTAATACATTTCTTCTTGCAGAAACAATAATTGGCAACATTAGGAGAAATTAAGCATTCAATTTTACAAATTCATTGTCACATTATTTTATATATCAGTAACATTTCTCATCATTACATATATATAATCTTTCTCATGAAAAGTTCTATCTAATGTAACAATGAATTTGTATATTCTTTCAAATACTATTTAGTTTCATGCTCAAGCTCTATTATATGCTAATATCATCAATTGAGAAATTCAACCTAGAACGAGTACTCATCAATCTGATCATCATCACCAGGTAAAACTATATATCACATTTCTCATGCTTCTTCCCAAACTAAGCATTTCAATCCTCATAGTTATTAATGACAGCGGTTTAAGAATCACAATCAAGTCATGCATGAGATCGTTGTGGTTTCAGATTAAAATAAATTAAGCTACAATTTCAAGGGAATATTATTAACCTCATAAAAAAATAAAAGTTTACATATAAAAATATTTAAAAAATGTATTAACCTCATAAAAAAACAAAAATTTACATATAAAAATATTTAAAAAATGTCCTTGTCCGCGCAACGCGCGGCCGAATAATACTAGTAGTTAATAAAATATAAAATGGTTTCATAATGAGATTTCATACAAGTGCACACCAATTTTACCATAGAAAATGGAAACATCACACATATCCTACGACTTCAAAATACATTCAAATTAAATTATTATTATCATATTACAAACAAAACATATTTTATAATTAATAATCACATAACACACAAAACATATTTATACTTTATTTTAAGAAACATCACACGAATTCCCTATTCTTATGAGAGGGATTGAGGCGATTTATGTAAGACCTAGTTGTTAAAATATGTTTACTATATAAGTAAAGTATGTTAATTTATAGTTAAAGTATGTTTATAGTAAATCATCATACTATAACACTTTAAAAATATACTTTAATTTTATTTTAATCATACTTTAAAATAACATATTTTAACAACAAATTAACATATTTTGTCTATATAGCAAGCATACTTTAACTACAGATCGACCCGTCTCATAACCCGTCCCACGAAATTATCGTCTCACAATAAACTTTGTCGACCATTAAACTCTTATACATTTAGATGTGATTTAAGTAATGATTGTAATACATAAAATATATTAAAAAATCAAAATATGCACCCACATTCAATTCATATATATATATATATATATATATATATATATATATATATATATATATATATATATATATATATATATATATAATTAATAAAAATTTATACAGTTTGTTAACGAATTTTTAATGAACTTTTATAAAAATATTGTTAGTTTTTTATTGAATAATTAATGACATGATTAATATAAATATTAATATATTTATTAATATATATATATATATTATTAAATTAAAATTAATATAGTTTGTTAAAGAAAAAACAAAAATTAGGTGATTTTTTTTTAAACAGTTAGGTGATTCATTTAAGAAATTAAATAGAGTAAATAAATATGAGGATTGTATGAACTATAACTATAATGATATCCTCAAAATAAGACTTTCTCTAAATTTGAAATTTTAAATTTATACTATTAAATACAATTTTATAGATTATGCTTACTTTTGATTTATTTGGTACGTTTCTTTGTCAAAGAGTAACTATTTTTGTGAGTCACTATGATTTCTTAAAAAGGACATTTTCATTTCGTGGAAGTACTGATTTTCAAGTATTGCATAAATAAATCAAACGATAATAGACCAGCACCCCACAATTAATAACTCAATAATCTATAATTTTATAATTTTGTAGTTAATAATGAATTTCGATTAGAATTTAATATTAGAGTAATATATATTGTGAGAATATAATTTTTTATTCAACTCATAATAAAAATTAAGGATAGTTTGTGTGAGACCGTTTCACGGGGAGATTATTTTATGTTTTTAAATTAATTATTATTTTTTTATTAAAGATATTATTATTATTCTTTTAAAACGTTATCACTCACAGCACCGTTATCATGAATTTTCATCAGTTGAATAACACTTTCCCTATTAGATTATTTCTTCTTATATGTCTCACTAAAATCATTCCGTGAGATTGTTTCAAATAAGTTTTTGCCTAAAAAATGAACTTGAGTGAGACTTTATTACGGTGAAACAATTTTATGGATTCGTAATTAATTAATAATTTTTTATTAAAAATATTATCACTTTTCTTTTAAATATTAAAACTTTTAATTTATATTGTAAATTATTTATAAAATAATTCATCGTAAAATTATTACTTTTCAATAATTAAAAAACACTTTTCATTAAAAAATATTATTAATCCTTCCGTCACACCCAAACGTCATCGATTGCTTTTTGTGCGTAGATTAAGGAGTATTATTATTTTATTTGTAGTGTGTAGTTGTATAAATAGTGAGTGGTGAGCCACATATGGTACCTTTTTACTAAAAATGAAAAATGAAGACATTTCAATAGGACGCCCAATATAGTAAAATGATGACCTTACGGTGTGACTGAGGGAGTACTTTTATCTGTTTCATGAAATAATGTATTTGTAAAACAGTCTTACAAGTATTTTCCTAAAAAAAAAAAATATTATATCTACATTTGGTTCACACTATACATGCTCTATAAAATTTTAAACAAAATTTCTATAAACTTGTATCCCAATTTATTTTCATGTTATAATATCTTTGGATTAATTCAGACGTTTGAACCTTTTCTATATCAGTTGATTAGTTTTAATTGGTCGTCTTGAACATAGTTTCTCTGACCTGATTCTTATATTAGGTGAAGTTATTTTCAGGAGTGAGGCTCTGTGCACCGGGCGCACGGAGAACATTTAGTGCGTTTTTCCAATTTTCATGTTCCTTTACAATTTACATTCCTAGCAATACATAAGTTTAAATAAGATTGAAGGGGAGGGTTGTGTTCACATGGGACACGGGTATCCCTCCGTATCCTCGGGTGCGCAGGAACTTTTGCCTATTTCAATCATAATTTTAGATTAATATAGGAAATAAATAGATTTATAACTAATTATTGACAATCTCCCGATAATTATTGCAAATTTTCAACGTTTTTCCATAATAAATTGCAAGAAAACACCATTCAAACTTTAAAGAGAAACAAGAAACAGAATATTGCGAAATCATTAAAGATTCCAATAACGTGCCAAATTGCGATACTCCTAATCCAAACGAAACGCGACTCATCCGTAAAATGTAATAGTTTAAGGACCAAACTGAAATTACAAAAAAGTACAGAATATACCTCCAAAAGTAAAAACAGATGCTCCCCTCTTTCTGAAGATAGAAAAATTGATTTATTACAAATCTGACTAGGATCATACCGGAAGGCCAAGGGACGGATAAGATCGCCATAACTGACCCAATTTCTCGTCCACACCTCGAACAATCGTCAAACACGTACCCCCCCCCACCCCAGATTAGGACCTTTGATTGATCCACCATATATTGTCACCACATCTATATCTATCTATATATCTATATATACTTGTGTGAGGAGCCATTCTTTCATCATCTGGCTTAATTTCCATTGTAGGGTTCACAAGGCGTCACCTTAAAGCAATTCCAATTGACTCTATTATTAATTCAATCATTAGGGTTTGTTAATTTAATAACATTTTTTTCACTTTGGGGTTCAATCTATAAAAAGATTCGCGTTAGTTGTGGTTTTTGGATCGTGGGGTTTCTAAAACTTGGATAATCTTGAATTTTATTAGGTGGGGTTGAGATTAAAGTTTGCATTTTTAATTATTTGAGGAAAAAAATGGCTGCTGCTGTTGGATGTGGTTCTGCATCTGGTTCTTGGGCTCAATTTCAGGATAATTTGTCAAGAAAAAAATCTGGAAATAATAAAAGTAGGAAGGGATTTAAGGTTTCTTGTGTTTCATATGCTGCTGTGGATGATCCTTACAAGACTTTAAGGATTCATCATGGTGCTACTGAATCTGAGGTCAAGAAGGCTTTCAGACAACTTGCTCTTCAGGTAGTTTAGTTAATGTTTAATTTTTATCAGTTTATTTTACTTGATTGTTCAGAATGTTTTCTATGAGATTCAAGAGTTAGTGATTATATTAGGAGTTTTGAACTGTTTAATTTAATTTGAATTTTGTAATTAATGGTCTTCTCTGTATTCTGGAGTGTTTGATGTCCAAATTTTTGAGTTTTGTTCCTTTTGAAAATGTGAATTGGGATTTGAAGTACAATATGAAGACCTGGTATTCTGGAGATGATTTGTGTTGTATATTCTTGGAATTCATGTTATTTGATTTCATTATCCTTAATTGCAGTTAATCCTTATTAATTTCATCCTTATCCCCTGTTCATTGTTGATTGTGTAATTATTCTAAACTGAAATCAGATTGTTTGTTGATCTTTTTTTGGGTTTTGGCAGTATCATCCTGATGTATGTAGAGGAAGCAATTGTGGAATCCAATTTCATCAAATCAATGAAGCATATGATGTAAGAAACTTAATCTTCAGAGCTAAACTACATTAAGTTTAAGTATTCAAAAAGTAATTTTTTTCTTTTCATAATTTCATGATAACAATGCCATTTATTACTTGTATGTCTATTGATATTATGCAATTGCACCTACTTCAAGTATTCATCATTTAATTCACCAACTTCAAATATTTATGATTTATCATACTTTCCACTACATAATTTCAACTGCTCAAACTTCAAATATTTATCATTTAAATAATACAATGTTTTCTTGACTTGAAATTTGGCTCTATAGACTTGGTTGATTGCATTATTCCTCATTGATTTAAAGTGTGTGTTAAAAGCAATGAAAGGTCATGATCCAATTACCTTATGATGAAGTTGTTTCCGAGTCGCATTCGTTCGCCTACCCCGTCTATTATCGTTTTTCTTTGGTCCCTTTTATTTCAAGTTGTTTTCTTGTATTCCAATATGATTAGCTCGACATTTTGGAGGTTAGTGGATGGTTAAAACTTAAGATGTTGTCATTGTGCAGATTGTGATGAGCAACTTGCGAGGGGAGACGAGCACACCGCAGATGGAGATGTACGATGAAGACGAGCCGATGAGGGGAATGAACGATCAAGATTGGGATATGTGGGAAGAATGGATGGGATGGGAAGGAGCTGGGATTCGAGATTACTCATCTCACATTAATCCTTACATTTGATCTGCACATGTTTCTTTGTCTAAAAAAAAACCCACATCTTTGAGCAACAATATTGATGAGTTGTGAAAGATGGATGAGGTTGCTGTAAATACAACAATGTTCCTTTCTTTGCTTCTGTTCATATAATAATGCCAGTCCCTCATTTCTGGCAATTGTAACTTGTACAAAAATTATTGCTTTATCAATCATCATTATTTTCAAGAAGTTTTGTTTTTTGTTTTTATGAACAATGCTACTTTGAATTTCGAGCTCATTAGCTTCTAATTTTAATAGGTTAGTGTAATCGAGTTTTTTTAGAGTTGAATGTGTTGATAATGCAACTTGGTTGAATTTGACATTTTCTTTAGAGTTGAACATGTTTTGAGTTTTTATTTTTTATTTAATTTAGTGGGTGGTGTTTATTTTGAATTTAAAGTACCAGATTTAATAAAAGAGAAACTCTCTTGTGAGACGGGTTATTTGGGAGATGGGTGTCAGACGGTTTGACCCCATTTTTAAAGTATGCTTGTAGTTAAAGTATGTCAATAATAAATTATATTATAACAAGTTGAAATCATACTTTAATGTATAATCCAGCATACATAAGAAAATATACTTTAACAATGATTAAACATATTTTATCTAAATAATAAACATATTTTAACACGTCTCACAAACCGTCTCATGTAAATAGCATCTCACAAGAGAATTTGTCTTAATGAATATCCCTTCAAACTTTTCCATATGCATTATTATACACCGACTTATCTTATTAACTTATCCACCTTTCTATTATCTCTTATCAATTAATAATATTCTTTTTCATTTTTATATTCATATATTCATTTCTCTCCCCCACAATTAATACATAAAATTTAAAACAAATATCTCATGTTTTCGGTTTGTGATCTAATTTTTTATTTTCAAAATCAGCTCTAATACATCTACAAACCATATTAACTCCTAATCCACCACCCACTTTCTATACATTCTCTTATCAATTACTCCCTCCGTATTCTATCATTTTCGTCCGTCACGATACGAAGAGTGTTTTTTCTTATTTAGTAAATGTGACTCACACTAAAAAAAATTAATATATCTCCATATGACCCCCTACTACTAATACACTTACTCACTATACATTAAAATATTATTTCTACCTCTTTATCTACACATTAAATATTATACTCCCCCTATCCCATTAAAGATGTAACATTTTTTGGGCACGAAAATTAAGGAGCAGCATAATAATATAATGGATGGTGAGTTGAGAATATAATATTTTAATGTTTAATGGATAATTGTATTAGTAGTGTGTGTTAGTGTGCGTGAACACATATGAATATATTAATTATTTTTGTGTGGGTTCCTTGTATCTAAAAAGAAAATGTGTCAATTTTTGTGGGACAATTCAAAAAAATAAGTATTACAAATAGATTTACGTGTAAAAAAGAAACACCCACCTTTCAATTAAGACAGAGGGAATAATATGTATTCTCTTTATCTCACATCAATTGATACACTTTCACATATACCATACATTTCTTATACATTTGACATAAATTAAAAAATATCATATCAAAACTCAAAACAAACGTAGTATACAACTACTCACTTTTTTTCAAAACGCAAATAAACCAAAAACAAATATAGCAAACACTTGTGTGAAATCGTCTCAGTAATATTATCATTTTAATTAAAACTGATATTAGATTAATAAAATATAGTAATACTAGTGCAAATAAAAAATAATAATATTTTAATTAAAAGTGATACTCAAATTAATAAAAAATTATAATGATATAATGAATCATTTCATGACAATTCGTAGTATAAATATCTTTAATAAAAAGTGAAAACTTTATTTATGAAAATGTAAAATCAATTGTTTTGTGATATTTATGAAATCCAATTCAACTTGACTTATAATAATATTTATAAATGATTGGTTCAAATATAGGATAAGATCGAAATTTCAAGTAAGTACTATATAACTTTATACATTTATTTGAAATTTGACATGATCTAAACCATAAATAAAGATAATTTTAGATGGCAAGTTGAGAAATGAAGTGTATGAAAATATGGCTCCTGCGCCTCCGGAACACGCTGTGTCCCCATGTGAACACAACCCTCCCCTCCATATTCTAATATTCTATTTAAACATATGTATTGATAGGAGGTTTAAATTGTAAAAGGGCATGGTGTCCAAAGGCACAAGAACCTCACTCCAAAAATATCTAAATCTGTATACTAGGTCGATCCTAGATGGTGATACAGACCTACAACTAATTGGAATTGAATAACTAACTTGGAATATAGACATTACTCCATTAATTAATTAATTAATTATATAAAACTACACATAAACCTTGATCACGACTTTAAAACACAATTTGGAAAGCTCCATAAATTTAAAATTCTGAATTTCCCTATGAATTTGATAGGTATTTGATTTAATTGAATAAAACCAAGCATTATTAGCAGGATAGATGATGTAGGTTAAGAATGTACGTTCTTGAATGTATGGTTTGAAATAACAATAATAACACAAATTTATAATAATAATTGTGTAAAGCACGATTAATTAAATTGGAAACAATGATCAACCCTAAATTTACATGTAAAGTATCTATAGCTATATTATTTTTAATATCAGGCACATTATATCCGAACATAGTCTAATTTAAATTTAAAGAATCTCCCTACGAGCTCAAATTCAAGAAAAATGAACAAAATCAAATCGAGCATATAACATTTAAGACATTAAACCGACTCGATTCATTTACACTCCAGTGCAGCTTTAACCATGAAACACAGAGTACATACAGAGTACAAACTGATAAGGTTGTTCCGATACTTTTATTACGTTATATTGGAAAAACAAATTCCATTACAACTAGTTCCGTTAGGGTTGAACTTTGTGAGTGGTGCAAAAAAGGAGCTCATGCGAGAAACTGGTTGGTTCGACCACGAAAACTCCATGGCACCAAAGTGGTTGCAGAAGAAGATAAGCTGTTCAATATCTGATCACTGTTCGTCTTCATCTAACCATGGATGAACCAGCAGATAGTCTTTCACTTCTAGCTTTATCGGCTTTTTCCAAGTAATCTTGGTGAGATTGATGCTTCGACCCTTAAGGAAAGGAGGAGGTTTCAGAAAGAAAAAACATAGAGAACTTACAAATAACAGTTTAAATATTCACATCAATATTAGAAAGTTTAGTACAATTGTTGTTTATAAAACCTTCACCTAATTCAACATTGAATAGTTAATCACGGAAAAAAAAACATTTGAAAACAATGACAACAAGGGGAAAGGAGAATCTATCTCTTACGATTGGAAAAGTCGAAAGTAAACAATCAATCTAGATCCATCCGACCATAACAACCGTGCTTGGTAAAACGTTATTGCTACACATCCATGTTTGTAGTGAGTTAAACATTGACCAACTCTTTCTAGTGCCTTCCATGTTAGACAGGACATAATCTAACTTCTACGATTACATAGGATAGACAAAGAAAATAAAGAGGCAGAAAGATTGAATTAGTTAGTTGAAAAGATGGACATTGATATAGTCTTCTAAGATGAAAAAAATGGCAGTCTAAAGACCTCATTGTTTGGAGCCAAAAAAAATGATGAACATAAAGGATAAATATGAGGACTTGAGATTACTTTCATTCTGCACACTTTGGAGTCCAAGATACACATAAAGAGAGTCATTCTAAAACAATTATGACCAGAAAATCAAACAGGATCGTGCATTCAGAAATGAACACGCCCTTTGGATCATTTTCAATAAGTATACATGGCACAACATTCGAGGAACATGGGGACTAGTTGAAGTAATGGGCCTCCCAAGATTGGGAGGCCATTACTTCAATTGAGCTAATGAAAATTTATTTTATCTTTTTAGTTGGAACTTAAGGCGGTTATTGGAAAAAAAATACGAAAAAAAATTATCCTTAAGAGTCAAGACTAATGTATAACAAATGCTTCCATAAATTCGATCATGCTTTACAATTATAACATCCCAATAATTAAGAATCATAAATTTAGCCAAACTGGAATTAAAAGATATAAATTCCACTACCAATAGGAATTTAAGAGCCTTGACTAGAAACCTTCAACTTCTTCCTCCCCACTACTCTAACTTAAAACAGATTTAAACTTCTCACCTCTGAATAATCCTCATCACATGGCAGCAAAGACAATTAATTGACAATAAAGAACTTAGAGAGTTTAGGAAATAGAGACTCCTCATATGTCCACCATTTACCTATATAAATCTCAACCCCAAAACTCACTCTTCCCACATCAATACTTGAAATTTCTACAAGTTCTCAAGGAGATCTAAGAGCTAGAGAAAAACTTCAACTAGGCTACTGCTCAAGTCAAGGTGGGGAGATACTAAGTATTTTCTTGCATGAAAATGCAAGTGTATCACTGTTTTGATTGTTATGTCATGATACTATACATGCATACAAGACTTAAAATTTTTTGTACTTCATAATACTATAAACATGTCACATAAATAGGGTCCCCAAGGGGCTGGGATTGTGCAAATGACATGTACAATAGCAACTAGTCGTGCTCCTGATATTTTTCGTTCGATCAAAGACTTAAACTTTTTGTGCAACATGATGAGTTTACATTATGTCTGTAAATTTATGTGATGATACTAAGTTTTTATCCACGAGGTAAGTTGAAATGCTCACCTAAAACACTTAACATTTCCAGATTTTGAAGGCTAAAGGTGGAGATGGTTGAGGTGTAATGACTTCTAAATAAAAAGGAAACCACAGGAAAGTAATGTTGTAGAAGTAAACAAGTTAGTTTTCTTTTAGGCTAAATGTCCAAGTATGACTGTTTACATGTTCTCAACAGTCTTATATACCCCTAACCTGTTATGATATTTTATTTATGTTATATGCTCTTTTGCTACCTCGTGAATTTAAGATGAATTTTTTAAAGCTTTAAACTAGATTTCATGTGTTTTAATTATTTTATTTATTTAAGTAGACTATTATCTTATTACTGATTTAATTAAAAATGGGGTGTTACGGTACGATATTAGAGTCTTTATGATTATGTAGACGCTTTTAAAAAAGGAAAAAAAAATCTTCTGATACATAAGTGAAATTATACATGCAAATATATATACTGTGTGTGACATGGTGCAAACAAAGTCTGTATATAATAGTGTCAGTGTAAATAAAAATTCACACACCCATGTTTATTTTTTTTTTTAAAAAAAAATTGCACTTTTTAAAAAAAAAAAATATGTGTGCATAATTCTACTGTCTACATACATAATTATAAATCTCTGCTTAGTTAAACCTAACTAGAGTAGGAAAAATAAAAAAATAAAAGCTGTATGTACATGCATCTATGTGACATAAGAAATTCCTGCAATAATACACTCAACTAACCTGAAGGTATTCCTTTTATCACTAAGCATGAATATTATAAGATTTGTTTAATATAGGCAAAATATAATTGTCTTCCCTTAAAATAGCTGAAAGGATATCGGCACGTGTCTCCCCACTCAATGGAATGAGGCTGCAAGCGCTCTGAAAATATCAACGCAATGCTATAACTCCATGTCTTAACACATTATGGAGAGGGTCACAAGGAGCAGTATCAGGTTTTGTAGCAGCCCGGAAAACTATCGAGATCATACCCAAGGTGGGCGGACAAGGCCGAAAAGTTATATCAAGTGGTGGAAAACACATTGCTAAAATTGTCTTTTGTTGACCATCATTGAGGTTACTTAATAAAGCGATGGATGACGGGTGAAGAACTAGTTTGTCCTTGGGAGGATGGTTGTAACTTAGAAGACAACATGGAAACGAATCCGAAGGGAGGGATGACAAGTGGAAATAAAGAAACCAAAACCATCAACAATGCTTTTGAATGATGATAATGAAAATCAAACTTATATTAACTTTACATTGATAATACAAGTTGGACTTACATTATCATCACTTCTTGCCCGTCTGTCTGATGGTTCCCCCATTTCAGCGTTGCCCTTTCTCCTCTAGATTCGCTTCCACGTCTTCTATGTTACAACTATCCTCCCAAAGACAAAAAATTCTTCCTCGGTCATCCACCACTTTATTAAATCACCATTGAAGGTTGAATAGTCAATCAAAGAAAAGTTTAGCAATGAGTTTTCCACCACTTATTTACAATACAACTTTCCGGCTTTGAACGCCCACCCTTGGAGTATGGCCTTTCGGGCTGCTACAAAACCAATACCAATACCACTCCTTGTGACCTTCTCCATATGAATAAGCCATATAGATGTTGCACAACATAATGCTCTTCATCGTGTTGATATTGACAAAAACTTGTAGCCTATTTCCATTGACTGGAGAGAGACGTACCGATTTCCCTGTTGTTCTAAGGAAAGATTCTAAGTAAGGACATCTATGTTTTACCCATATTAAAAAAAAATGTAAATAACATTCACACTTGGGGAAAGAGGATTACCTAGTAACTTTGTGCAATTGCAAGAATTTTAATGCCAATGTACATGCATTTTTTTATACTCTAAACAAATAGAAAAAATACATAAAGGTACAACCAACCAAGAAATACTGAGAGATTTAGAAACCCATTCATGTCCAAAACCCAATCTTCAGAATCATTTCCAGAAAGACCAAAGAGTCGCTAAACTACCAATCAAAGAAAAACACCAGAAATAATGCAAATCCATTTCCAACAAACTCCATTCAGACCGAATAATCAACACATTCATAAATATAATCAGAATACAAACCACACTTAAGCTACCACTTCTAAACTAACAATCACATAAAGTAAGCAAATTTGTTTTCGGCTCAATTAAAAATCCAACAACCCAATTTCAAATAAACAACAAAATCGATTAAAAAAAAAAAGACAAGACCTTTATTCTTGAAGTACCAGGGAGCACCGAAGATGATCCCAATAATAGCGATGCCTGCAAAGACATGCTTCTTCTCGCCACTGTGAAGATAATGATCCAATTTCGCCCTAAAACCTTTCGACCCTGACCCGGATTCATTCATGGGTTTCTTCAAATCACCGCTCATTTTCGGCTGCACTCAAGATTAAACCCTCTTTCTGTAGGGTTTCTACTAATATATGTATTCAGAATTAATAACTTTTTATTTTCATTAGTAGAATTCGGTAACCCCAATGGCCAATATGACCCAAATCACCAAATACCCAAATTTTTGGTGATTTGAATCATATCTCCTCCAATGATTTTTACCTAAAATTTGGTGCAAAAGGGAATATTCAATAGAATCTTATTAAAAATATTATTTTATTAAATTTAAATAATTATAATATTCTAAATTGATTATTTATCCCTCTAATTTTAAATTATTAATTAAATAATGTATTTCTATTTTGTATTAATTAATTTATATTTAAATTTTAATTTTAATTTCTAAATTTTAATGTTGTATAAATTTTACAAATTACATCAAAATAAATATCAAAATAAAATTAAAGAAATATATAAACAACACATATGGGAAATGATGTGTATGATTGATAAGCAATGTACCCATTACATAATAAAAAATTTGTTGGTAGGTTTTGATCTCAACCATTAATTTTGGTTGATGGCTTTCGATTTCAACCATTCAATTTTGGTTGGTGACTTTCAATCCTAGCCGTTGAGATTGGTTGATGGCTTTCAATCTTGTGTTTGTGTTTGTATTTGTATTTTTATTTTTTGTAGTATTTAAGTTTTAGGATATTTATTTATATGTTTAGTGTCTAATGTATTTGTATGTCTATCTTTTTTAATGTTCAATTTAATTTTTTTAATGTAATATGTAATTTTAATTGTGCAAGAAGTAATTTTTTAAATTATTTTAATGACACATAATTTATTATATATTAATTATATAAAATATAAAAACATAAATATATATTTAACAATTAAAAATAATTATTGAGAGTGGTTAAAAATATATATATATAATTATATTTAAATTAAGTATTAAAAATAATTGTAAAAAAAAAATTTGAGTAACACCCAAATTTACCCAAATTTGGATCACAAAACCCTTTTACCCAAATTTTTGGGTAAAAGGGGTAACTATTGGAGGGTCACAAAACCCTTTTACTCAAAAATTTGGGTAAAAGGGTCAAAGATTTGAGACGACCTTAGGGAGTAATAGACACTTTTTGCTTAAAGTTAGTTAGACAAAGTATATGTTATTATTATTAAAATTTTAAAAGATATAAATTAAATTCTAGAGAAAATATAAATTTCGCTTAAAAATAAAATATTTCTAGTAAAATTATTAATTAAATTTTATAATATGATGTAAGTCGGGAAAAAGAAAAAAAAAAGATCTTTTAGCCCGTAATTTAGCTAGCTAGTATGCTTTCTCACTACTTTAAAAAAAAAAAGCTCTAATATTTTCTCACTTGAAGCACCCTTTGTTTCATCCCATTAGTGTTGTTAAACCTAAGCTGATTTTATAAAATTTTCTTTTTCTTCTTTAAAAAAAATAATAATAAGATTAGAGGGGGAAAAAAACACTTCAAATTTTGAGTGCAGTTGAAACAACCCATCAGCTAATCACAGCCCAAGTTATACCTGACCAACCCATTGGGCATTATTTAGTGGTGTGGAGAAGCATTTTGGCCCAAGTAATAGCTATATCAATAGGCCATTTTCAAGTTAAATAAGCCCATGTCACTTGGTTGCCATTTAATTCAGCCCAATAAATTATGAAATCGAGGGTGGGCCCTGCCCATTACTTTTAAATTCGAGAGCACTGTAACATTATTACAGCTTCCATTATTCACACATTCCATCAATTTTGAATTTCACTCTCTACTTTTCAAAATCTTAATTTTGAGAGTATGAGTAAGATGTCTACACAATAATTCGATCTTGGGATTGCCATTTAATTTTGTTTTGTGATGAATTTTATTGACGTTGGGGTGATGTGAATTTTTAAGTAATAAATAGTACTCCTCCGTCCCATAGAGTCGATACTGTAAATACGTAGTTTAAGAAAATCTATTTTTTGACCAACTTTATTGATTTTTAAGGGGTATTGTTGTATTTTTAGGTAATAAATAAATTATAAAGTATGTTATGTGTGTAAGATGGTAGTGGTATTTTTGAAATTAAGATAACTTTTGAGGTTGTTGGTTTGTGTGAAGTTTCCTTTTTGGGTGGTGAAGATAAGTGTGGAATGGACGAAAATAGAAAATGTGAAGATAAATGTGGGACGGGGGGAGTAATTAAAAAACTATTTTAATATGTGTTAGAAGGTGAGAGTGTAAATTTTGAAATTAAAATGTATTTTGAATTTATAAGATTGAAATGATATTTTTTTTTTTTGTGGTGAAATTATTGTGGAATGTACAAGTTGAAATTAAAAAGTGTAAAATTTATTATGGGATATATTGAAACTAAACTTTAAAATACGGTTGATTCGACCTTATCTTGAGTTTTGACTGTAAACTTTGCAATCCATGAATATTAAGAATTTTATTTTGACTTTAGAGCATGTCTGGCATGTATAGTTTGTACGGTAAGAATGGATTGAGCCTATTGGGTCAATTCGCCCCACCCCACCTAAATCCACCAATTATCTAGCCCAAATTATCCCGCTCCATAAATGTCCGTCTCACTCAAACCTACTAAAGTGTGGGCTAACTCGTATCGCCCCACCAACTCAATATCAACCAACTTTTATAAATTAAAATAAAATTTAAAAAAGTGCCAAATATGAAAAATAACCAACATGAAGAGAGAAAAATTATACCATCCAACCTATCCATCCCACCCAACCTACCCTACACACCTCACCCAACCTACCCATCCCACACACTCCAATCTACCCTACCCCCACCACCAGGCGGCGGCAGCGACATTTCCAGCGACGCCGACGACAGCTCCGGCGACATTTCCGGCGATGACGACTGCAACGTCATCTCCGATGACATTTTCGACAACGGCTCCGGCAACAGTTCCGGCGATGGTGGCAGTGGCTCCAGCAGTGACGGTGAAAAATATGTTGGAGTTTGATCTGACCCGATATTACCTCAACGATGAAAAAAAAAGCCCGCGGCCCGCCCCACTATAGCCGCTCCGCAAGTGATCCATCCCACTTGAACTCATCAAAAGATGAATTGTGGTGGGTTGTGGGCTAAATCGTCCCACCCAGTATTTTCATAACCGGACCGAAAACTGAATTGGTAGATGCAACGGTTCGAGGTTCAACCGAAAAATTGAATTTTACATATTTTCAGTTATATTTTATAACATTTACAATTCATTAAAAAAAATTATACTAACCAAAATTATTTTATAAATAGAAAATTCAATTTACATAAAAATATGATTAGATAAAATATTTATAGTTTATAATTCATATTTTATACAAATTTTTATATATTTTATCAATAGGATATTATATAATTTATACTCAAATTACTATACATTTGGTGCACCACTCCAGAAAAATTACATAATTTAATTCAAAATTTAAATATTATATTTTAAAATAAATAAAAATAAAAATTAAATAGTATAAAAATATAAAATATAAAAAAATAAAAAAATTAAAAAAAATTAAAAAAAATCGGTTGAACCGGTTCAACCGATTTTTTCGGTTTTCCCGGTTTTGGCCGGTTCTGACCGGTTCAATTAAAAAATGATTTTGTAGGGGTTTTGAACCGGTTTAGAGGCTGGTTTCCGGTTGAACCTGCCCGTCCAACCGGTTCTTGAAATCACCAGTCCCACCAACCCATTCTTAATATGTGACAGCTCTATGTATAGTTATCTTCGGGTGAGGTTTTAAAAGTTGATGATGTAGTGTTTGTGTGGTAATAATTGAATAATTGAAATGTAGGACAAAGTTAAAAATTATAAGAGTTAGTGTTTGCAAATCAACCTCTGCTCTGGCAAATAAAGTTTATCTCCAATTTCACTTCCAACCTCATGTTTCATTAACCCACCCTATCATTTCATATACTTTAATTCGATGTCTTTTTAGTGCTTAGATGATATAATCTAAGAAAGCTCATTTTAAAATTAAGTATATCCAACTACTATTCATCTAAAAAATATGAATTCTTTCCGCTACTAAAATTTTTAACTCATCCAACTACTATTCATCTAAAAAGTAAGAATTCTTTCTGCTACTAAAATTTTTAACCATTTCATGTATGTCAGTTGAATTTCTTATAAAATAAACCGTTATGTACCATTATATATATGTATGTATTCTCTCATCAAACATTTGGTTGCATAATAGGTAAGTTCACTTTTTATATTCTAATGCACTGTGCACTCACATTGCACCCATAAATAGTTAGATTGTATACATTAATGGATAAAAATATACTTATTTCTTATACTATGCACTTTGTTAGTAACTTTTATATTATGTTTTTTAATAAAAAATTAAATATAAAAAGTTACATATTTATTAAAAAATACTTTCACTATTGAATAAAAATTTATATGTCGAATATCAACTCTATTTATATATGGAGTAGTACATTTACATTGTTTGCATTTTAGGAGTATAAAATTGGAAAGTAATGGTCAAAAGGAATTGCTTTGACCAAACATCCCTAAAACAAGTGAGTATAAAAATATGGCAAAAGTTGCATAAATTAAGCGAGATCCAAGAATGATAAAGGATGAGTTAATGATGTCCCACGCACGTGTATTAGGCGTGGTTTTAACATAAACCCCCTAATTCTCACGTCCAAATTGTCTTTATTTCTATATAGTGTCTTTTTAATATCACTCCCTTATAAAATGAGTATACGATTGAGAAATGGATTAGCTTATTATTATAAAAGTATGGATATTATATACTTTATTCATGTAAAATTATTTATTAATATTAATTAAAATATATTTATAATAAATTATACTATAATACTTTTATAATCATACTGTATACACTATTCATCATAAAAACATATTCTAACTATTAATAAACATAATTTCTTTGGTTAGGTATTACGTGAGACCGTCTCATGTGAGACCATTTTTTACTTTTTAAAATAGTTATCACTTTCGTTATAAATTATTATCACTTCGTTATAAAATGTTATCACTTTTCATTTACATTATAAATTATTCATGAAATTGCATTATCCCTTTTCATTAAATTTAGTATCACTTTTCGTTATGGAAGTTATCACTTTTCGGCCGTCTCACGTGAGACGGTCTTACACAAACAAGTCTTTGCCAAATAGTATTTTATAGCGAAAGTGATAACTATTTTAAAAAGTATAAAATGGTCTAATGTGAGACGGTCTCATGCACGCAAGACCTACCCAATTTCTTTATGTAAAAATCATACTCCATCCGTCTCATCCTAATGGTTACATATTTTCTTTTTGGGCGTCTCATCTTAATGGTTACATTTCTCTTTTTAGCATATGAGACCCACACAAATTATTGGCCCAAACATCACACTAATACACCTACACACTTTACATTAAAATATTATTTCTCTTACCTCAATACATATTAAAATATTATATTCATTAATTCACGTGCAAAAAGCTAACGTAATTATAAGAACGACACGGGGGAGTATTTAAATTCGTGATAAATATCAAACCACTAAAGCCAGGCATGCCCTACTTTACAACCCTGTCTCTTTATTTCAAATTTCATTATTTGGTCCATATAACTCCACTTCCATGCTTCTTAACCTTTTCATAAAACAGGGCAAAAAATACAAGTAACTAATACTTCATAGAAGTTGACAAACTTTTTTTTTTTGTTTGTCCTACTAAAGTTAACACATTTTCTTTTTAATACATGTGACCCACACAAAAATAATTAATCTATTCTCATGGGCCCCATATATCACCTCTAATGCAACTACCCACTACACATTAAATATTATTTCTTTCACTTCACTTTACTCCAATTTACGTTAAATTATTATACTACTTAATCTCCGTGCCTAAAAAAAATTATATCAACTCTTATGAGACGGATGTAGTATTTTGAGTGAGTGAGTGATGGATCCGTTATGTAACCGTTAGTTGGACACACTTTAATACCCCCAACGTTCCCTTACAGCTAAGTCCACCCCCCAACCAGCCATGTCCACCTCACCCATCTCTATCCTCCACCTCACCGCCGCCGCTCTCCTCCTCCTCCTCTCCTCCACCGCCGCCACCGACCACATCGTCGGCGCCAACAAGGGCTGGAACCCCGGCATTAACTACACACTCTGGGCCAACAACCACACCTTCTACGTCGGCGACCTCATCTGTAATAACACTCCTCACTCTCTCTTCTTTCTCTCTCTTAATTTTCGGACAGCAGTGAGTTGGATATATTATTACAGCA
This sequence comes from Pogostemon cablin, assembly GCA_023678885.1. NCBI lineage: Eukaryota > Viridiplantae > Streptophyta > Magnoliopsida > Lamiales > Lamiaceae > Pogostemon > Pogostemon cablin. The sequence goes on from CM042963.1 coordinate 36,683,592, forward strand.
TTCAGGTACCAGAAAACGCAGTACAACGTGTTCGAAGTGAACCAAACAGGGTACGACAACTGTACGATCGATGGAGCAACGGGAAACTGGAGCAGTGGCAAAGATTTCATTCTGTTGGATAAGGCCAAGAGATATTACTTCATTTGTGGAACTGGTGGCTGCTTTTCCGGCATGAAGGTCTCTGTTCTTGTCCACCCACTCCCTCAACCGCCCACCGCCGCCGCCTCCCATTCTTCCAATCATTCATCTGCCGCCGTGCCGCCGCGCGCACTCGCCGGAATTGTGGTCGGTGTTGTTATGTCGGTTTGGTTTGGATCTGGCTGGATCCAGCCACTGTGTGGGGGTATTTTTGGATAAAGTTCTCTCTCTTTAGCTCTCTTGGTTTTTGCATTTTATTTTATTTTAGTTTTTTTTTTAATTTCAATTGTTTTATTTAATTCAATTACTATTCTGAAAAATGTAATGTAATTTGACAAAATTTCATGTTTAAGATTTGTTATCATTCATAATTCCTATTTGAAGTGCGTATCAATTTATATTGAATTCTTTTGTATAATTGAATAAATTAATTTAACCTCATAAGATTAACTTATCTCTTTACAGATGCTCTTACACGAAAGAAAGCAGCGCAAGTTACCTGCATTTAGTTAAATTTTAAAATAATTAATTGAAGAATTGGTCTCTCATGTATTGTCATAGTGCTTATTATCTCCTATTACATTTTTAGTGTTAAACTATTTTTTATTGCAAATGATTGGATAATTGACATATATAAATCTAGTGCAAATAAGCAAAACTATACAACTCTCACCTATCAAATATTGATACCAATAACTCAAATACATTCTTTCTTTTTTAATCAAATCTCCGAAAATGATCCATTATACCCCTCCCACAAAAAAAAACCAAACAAATTCTAAGTTTTCACCCACACACCCCACTGCCGTCGGCCAACCACTACCTGCTGCCACCGCCTTGTGGGTGACCCACACTGTGATCTACATCGGAACCAATGTGGGTGGATCCGTGTGGTGACCTACACTAGAACCGATATGGGTGAACCCGAGTGGGTGACTTATACGAGACCTACACAAGGGATATATTAGGTATATTGATTTTGAATGCAAGGATAAAAAAGTTCAAAAAAGTGTAATTGTATAAAAAAGATAACAAACAAAAAAAGTGTTAGTAAAGATTTTATACAATAAATTTTTTGTATTATTTCAATTCTCCCTAAAATCTATATTCTAGAAGGAAAACATCAACACTAGAGAAATTTTTTTTGAGATTTTTTTTCATACATACATGTCGTCATCTAATGCATGTAGGCAAAAACTTGTGTGCACCCGGGCGTACGGGTGCACACTTCATGAGCCTTTAGAATTTTGTGTTAAATTGTATACTTCCTCCATCCCACAAAAATTTGCATGCCTCTTCCGCCACGGAGATTAAGAAAAATGATAACTTTTAGGGGTATTATGGTATTTTTTGTAATAAATAAATGATAAAGTATGTTAGGTGTGTTAGGTAATGGTGATTTTTTTGTAAATAAAGTGTATGTGGAAGGGTGATTGTGCTTAATTTTTTGCTTTTTTATAAAGGTGAAAATTTTTGTGGGACAACCCAAAATGGAAAGTGTACCATCTGAAATGGGACGGAGGGAGTACTCTATAGTATAAAGATGTGTACCCTTTATTTTCTGAAAAAAATAAAAAATATTAATGAAAAATATATACCATTTAGAACAAAATGGTGTACACTTATTAATTAAATTGTATAACCTTTAGAACAAAGTAATGTACCATTACCCATAATACTAAATTCTAAAGGTGTGTCATCGGAGGTATAAGAGCGTCACTCATGTATGTAATAGAAGATTCAATATAAAAATATAATAGAACATCCGAAATTCTGGACATGGTGATCAAGAGTATATTATTTTGTTCTAGAATATATATATATATATATATATATATATATATATATATATATACTTTACTTAATAAGATTATTACTTTTTAAATTTAAACATGAAGAGTATTAATATTTAATTAAAAAACAAAATTTTATTTAAAAATTTAAGGATATAAATTTTTATATTAAAGTAACACTTTAATAGAGAATAAAATTAGATTTATGACACTATATTCATTGGCCCGCAAGACCTTTGCCTTGATTTGAAATGGAAAAAGGCTATAACCAATAGAGCTTTATTATTTTCTGAAAATTCAATTCTAAGTGTATGTGAAAAAAAATATAAAAAAAAAATAAGAAATCTATTTTAAAATGGCTGAAAATAGCTATTCCCTCTATCTCATTCTAATAGTTACGCTTCATTTGTAAAAAAATCTGATACAAAGGAAGCGTAACTATTAGGAATTTACAAAGGAAACATAACTATTAAGATGAGACGAAGAGGGTATGCGAAATCCGATTGTGTCTAAATAAGATATAGATCGATTGTACAATAATCATCCTCAATCGATAAGTGTAACTGGATAATTTAGGCTGCATTTACTTTTACTGTTAATGCGGGGTTATTCCTTCATTATCCCTAGCTAAAATTTACTCCCTCCGTTATGAATATTGTTCACTTTTTTGTCATAATTCATCTTAGATAATTGTTCAGTTCCAAAAATAAAATACTTCCCTTGTCCCAAAAATGAAGAGTGAAGAGTTTATTGCGATGGAGAGAGTATAATTTTAATCTAACACCTCAAAAGTGCTCGTTAATTTCAAAATTGTTATTCCTTCTTTCTACACATAATATATTTTATATTTTATTTATAACCTAAAAATACCATATTACCCCTAAATATCAATAAAGTTAATCGAAAAGTAACTCTTCCTTAATATTTGCGGTACAGTAAAGATGAACAATGTTAATGTTAAAGGATGGAGGGAGTATTTACTTTGTAGATTTTGAAAAGGGTTTAACCTCCGGACCGACAAGGGCCGATTTTAAGATGTAAAAGCAAGGTTCACCTCAACCACTAAAAGTTGGACAGATAATATCAAAGATGGTTTATGTGAGTAAATTATCATTTCGCCCCTGTTTTATGAAAATAATGAGAAACTCCTTCAACTCATCTTCAGATCGAGAGACAAATTTATGGGAGAAGGTCAGAGATTAGGGTCATTGACGGAAGAGTGTAGTGTGTCGTCGAGTTGGAGGGCGGATGGATGTGGGGGCAGCCCTGGGCTTATCATATGTAAATAATTTATAAATAATTTGTGTTTTTAAGTTTAGCCCACCCTAAAAATATTTTCAGCCCACCCAAATGAAGCTAAAAAAATAAATATATCTTCTTTCTTCTTTGTGTTTTTAAGTTTAGCCCAATCCAAAAATATTTTAAGCCCACCGAAATGAAGTGAAAAAATAAATATATCTTCTTAAATTATAGTATATATATATATATATATTATTTTTTAATTATTATTATTATTTTTTATTTTCTTCAATAAACTTAGCCCACCCCACCCCGATTTTCTGGATCCGGCCCTGGTTGGAGAGAATGAGATATGCAGCGGCGAAGATGGAGTTGGGCGAGAGGAGAATCTTGCTATGGTGGGGCGCCATCGAGGAGTTTGAGGAGGAGAGAAGGGCAATGCTGGTTTGGTGTTGGAAGGAAGATAGATAGAGGATTAAAGCTGCAAAGAATCATGCACCATAATAGGAAACGAATCATGAAAATACATTTAAAAATGATTGTTTGAAGCTGAATTTGAAGGTTTTAGTGTCGGATAAGGCATTGATTTCGATGTGAGCTTCAATTAATTTGTTGATGTAATCTGCTTCAAATGAAATTCTTATATACTCCCTCCGTCCCATTAAAATTGGTATATATTTTTTGGGTACGGAGATTAAGGAATATAATAATTTAATGTAAAGTGAAGTGAGAGAAATAATATTTAATGTGTAGTGGGTAGTTGTATTAGAGGTGATATGTATGGCCATGATAATAGATTAATTATTTTTATATGGGTCACATGTATTAAAAATGAAATATGTCAACTTTAGTAAGACAAACCAAAAAGAAAAGTATGTTAATTTCTATGGGACGAAGAGACTATTTAATAATTTAATATATGTTTACAAAAAGGGTGATGATAAAATAATTAAAATTAACCTCAACCCCAACTAACCCCAAAATAAACAATCCTTAAACCTAATGTACGTATCTAGGGGTGAAATAAGTTTATTTAGGAAAACAAACATGCCCTTCGAATTTACTGTCGATGGGTCCCACATGAATAATTGGTCATGACTTGGTCAGTTGTAGTGGAGTATTAAATATTTATTCAACTCCATATCTTACTCATATTTCATGTTTTAGATTATAACTTATCAATTGCCTTTGCTAATACATGTGTGATGGATGGGATGAATAAAATGTAATATTTTAATAATCTATTCTTCCACTAAAAAAAGTTTTTATCACTAGAATATTCTGTTGGTAAAAATTTTAATTCTATTGTCAACGAAATCCGTTGGTAAAATTCTGTTGGTAAAGTGGTGGTTGATAAATTTTTTGCAACGAAAAATCAATTCCGTTGGTAATTTATATAATGATTCCCTTAGTAATCCGTTGGTAATTACCAATGGATTGAATTCCGTTGCTAAAATAGAAAATAAATCTGGTTGCTAAAACAAAAATATTATTTTTGTTGATAATCCATTAATAATTACCAATGGATTGAATTCTGTTGGTAATTCGGTTGTTAAAAAATACTTTTTTGGTAGTGTTCCATCAATAAAATATTTATTTGAATTTATATGTAAATTAAAGAATATTATTATATTTATATAAAGTGAATAATTGTAATAGTGGTAAGACATTTTTACTAAAATGACAATATAAATACCGACCAAAATGATAATATAAATACCTTATCTAGTAGACAAATGGAGTATAAAGTTCTATTTTATTTTATCATTGAAAGTTATAATAATTCAAATAAACTATAAGTGATAATAATTTAAGTAAATTATCATATGAACAATTTGTAGTAAATGAAAAATGATAATAATTTTTAATGAAAATGATAATAACTATAATGAAATGTAATTAATTAATTAAGAAAAATCGGTTTCATATAAGGTGATTAGGTTTAAAGGTTAAAAATTAATAAACTATGAATAATGTTATGGTTAATTGCTCTAAGTTCTTGGATACTTGGGGGTAAACTAAGAAGCAATTTTAATTTCACGCATGCCATCCACTTAGAAGGTTAAAAAAAATGGAGTATTTAAAAGATATAATCAAATCAAGTAGTTCGTGAACTATTCGAGCTTTAATTTGATAAAATATTCGTTCGGCTAAATACCTTTATTGAAGAGTAATATAAATGAAAATTAAAAATATTTTTAATAAAGAGTAATAACATCTCCATTAAAAAATAATAATTATTAAAAAAAAAAAAAAAGAGGTAAAATGATATTACCGTAATATGGTTGCATAAGTGTTGCTAAGTGATAGTATTAAAAGTGTGAATGATCAAAGATATATCTATCACTGATAATTCCTATTAAAAAATATTGGTGAACCCACAACAAATTTCTCACAATGTAGTTGGGATGGGCCATATTTGTAATAAATAGTAAGTACATTTAAACAACTGAATTGTGGCTTGCTTCAATTATTTTTACACATTAATTCTTCTTACTTGTACTTCTGCTACAATATTATAGTTCTGGTAAATTTGTCCCCTATTAGAGAATTTCCAAAGCCCAAGGGTTGATTTGTGCCTTAAAGTTAGAGTAAACATTCAACTTGGAGAAAGTAATGAGAACGTTTTGTGGGATAAACTTCGTTTTGATAATATTTTAAATTAAAAAATACTCCGATTTCGGGTATTTTTTTACACTTTTCATTTTGAATCGTTTTTATTTTTTATTTTTACACTTCTATTAAAAGTAAAAATATACACTAAAATGATTAACCTACCTTTTTATATTTTATTTATTGAACTCAATAATTTTATTTACTTTTTTACTTTAAATTACCAAATTTATCTTTACCTAGTGCATTACACACTTAAAAAATAATTTTTCGTAATCCACGTGTTCACATATGTGTAAAAAAAATATCTAAGACTAAGAAAGTGCTACTTATTGAAGAAAAATAATATCCATCTAATTGTAGGGTAGGTTTTGTGTGAAACCGTCTTACATAAGTCCTTACATGGGGCGAATAAAAAGTAATAACATCGTTAATAAAAAGTGATACTCAATCGATGAAAAGTAATAATGATGCAGTGAACTATTTCATGAACAATTTATAGTATAAATAAAAAGTAATAACATTTTATAGTAAAAGTAATAATATTATCACTTTTTATCCGTCTCACGTAATTCATAATTGTGTTATTTCAGAATCAACCGGTTGGACGAATAAAGTGATAAAATCAAGAAAAACATGAAACGATCAGACGTGTGTTTTGCCTAGATCTCAGGGGGACACTTGTCACCCATTACACCCATGTAACATTAGATGTCACATGAGGTGTAATAGGGGAATTGAATTGTCAAGATGGATCTATAGCGAGAAAAAAGAACATCACCAATCACCCTAGTTTACATCAATCTACACTCTAATAATATACATCACTTCAACTCAACCAATCATGATCACATTCAAATAAGCTAATCTACATTGCTAGCTCTTCTGCCTTCGTCTCGATCGGCTGTAACTCCTCGGAGGAGGCGGAGACGGAGAGAACTCGAACGGACTTGAAGGGAGTTCCATTTCACCCTTCAACACCTTCACAATGTCGTCAATGTCCGGCCTCAACTCCGGCATTTTCTGCAAGCAGGCGAGGGCCAAATTGATGCACAACGCCGCTTGTTCCTTATTGTAATCGTCTCCTAATCGCTCATCAACGAGCTCTAGTATGTTTCCTGACTGAGCTAAGTTCCTACACCAGCTTATCAAGTTAGCTTTCTCGAGCTTCATAGGCGAAGAAAGCACGTGCAATGGCCTTCTCCCTGAGACGATCACAAGAATCAACACTCCTAAACTATATATATCACCCTTTTCCATCAAGTAGCCACCATAACCACCGTACTCCGGTGCTACATAACACAATGTCCCTCTCATGCTCGTCGTGCTGCTCAACTCTCGACTGAAAATATCACCACTCCACATCTCACTACACATTGAAGGAGAGTTCTTCTTTCTCCAACCTTTCCTAAAACTAAACTCCATGTTTTGATCATCTGCATTGTGGTTTTCATGGCCAAATTTCCCCCTTCCCCCCCTAAACTCAAAGCATTTTCCTAAACCGAAATGTGGCACTTTGAACTGTCCTTTTCGCCACGCTTCAACCCTATTCGACTTCTTGCTCTTCTTGCTAATCTCATCCAAGTGCTCCTCTTTCCACCATTCATACATCTTCCTATGTTTCCTCACACGAACTCTTCGTCTCTTTGAATCTTCCTTCTCAATACCACTACCACCATTAACACACTCAAATCCAACTTCTTGGACTTGACTCTCATTCACTTCCTCGCTCTTATCCAACCCGGTTTTTGCCCCCTTCTCTTCGTCCCAATCCGTGTCACCCGAGGGGCAAATCTGACTCCCAATCCACTCCATAACATAATCTTTACTACACAATTCACCACTACCATCTTGCCTCCACCACCAATCTTTCCCCCATTGTTTTGCACCCACATTGTTGCCATTACCATCATCACCAACAATGCAACCAGCTTTCAAGTTCAGCTCCTTATTATGATCCATACTACTCATTAACTCATCATCATAAGGCCCAAATTTATTCCATTCCTCTCCACCATTGTCATTTGTAGACAACTCTTTCCCCTTCAAATTGCTACTCTTATCATCATCATCATCTCCACCTTTGCTAAAGTTGAAATTCAAAGAGTTGATAGCTAATCCCATCACATTGTGATAAACTTTACAACTATTCTTAGATGAAGCAGATGCTTGCAAAGCCATTGCAAAATCTACTTCATCATTCTCATGACTCTCCACCGGAGTTCCGACCGGTGGAGTTTCACACTCCGCACCTCCCAACCCTCCCGGTGTCGAATTCGAAAGATCTAGACTCTTCCAGAGCTCCTGGCTTCTCCCAAGCTCCTGACTAAACAAATCAACCCCAAATTCACCCTCAACCTTCAACCTTGATAACCCAAAATCAGAAAGCTTAGCTCTAAACTCAGAATCAAGCAGCACATTGCTTGGTTTCACATCACCATGAATAACAGGAGGGTGACATTCAAGATGCAAGAAAGCTAATGCCTTTGCAATGTCAAGAACTATAATAAACCTCCTACCCCAATCCAACCCCACATCATTAGACTCAAAAAACAGAGACTCTTGCAAGCTTCTGTTAGGCATATACTCAAACACCACGAGCCTCCTCTCTCTCTCCACACAAAAACCCAACAAAGAAACAATTAGGGGGCAGGGTTTAATCCCACCAAGAACCTTCAACTCGTTCAGAAATTCCTGCTCGCACTGGAACGAATTCGAATCGAGAAGCTTCACAGCTACCAATTTCCCATCCATGAGAATGCCCCTGAAAACAGAGCCAGAACCCCCTTTCCCTACGGAATTGGAGCTGCTGAAACTGCTGGTGGCGCTCTTCAGCTCCCTGTAACTGAACCTCTGAAGCTTGTTCAATGGCGATGCTCCGTCGAAGGGGCTGGTTCTTGACCTGTGAACTAGAGAGTACCAGAGGTAGTAAACGAAATACAGAATTGCAGAGAGAATGATGAAGGAAGCAGATATTGTGATTGCCAGCAGAATTAAGCTGGTTTTGGGCCTTGGATTTGGTGGGAATGGTTGCCTCGAAGTCATTTTTTTTTTCCCACTGATTAGTTGAAATTGTGAAGAAACAAGTGGTGAAAGACAGTGTTTGATTCTTTGTTGGTTATTGTTTTGCGGGGTGGTGGAGGCCAGGAGGATGAATTTTTTTTAGTTTCTTGGTTTTGCTTTATACTTTCATTGCCATACAATAATGGAATCACTTGGGTAAAATGTAAGACTGTTTCTTTAGATTTTTTTCAAAAGACTGTGTCTCGTGTGACGCTAATGATGCGATGGGAGATATGAAATGAGTCGATATATTGTTAAAGTTATATGGGTAGTCGTGTGACGCTAATGATGTTAGAGGAGTTTTGAAACGAGTCGATCTATTGTTAAAGTTATATGGATAAGTCTTGCTTGAGATACGTGAGACAATTTTACATTTTTTAAAATAGTTATTATTTTCACTATAAAATATTGTATTAGTTTTCATTTATACTATAAATTGTTCATGAAATAACATTATCACTTTTCATTAATTTGATAATCACTTTTCGTTATAAAAATTATTACTTTTTATCCGTCTCACATAAGTCCTTATATTAGACAGTCTCACACAAGTCTTTGCCTTGTTATATAGGTAAAATATTCCGATTTGAAATTAAAATATATTTTTTTAAAATATAATGAATAATAAAGTATATTTTTATAGTATTATAATATGATTTATTACAAACATATTTTAAAAACGGAGTAACAAATATACTTTGCTTATTTAACAGTTATACTTTGTATCTATTTTTTTAAATATTTTCACTCCTACTCTTTGAGTTGGTTTATTGTGTATTTTAATGTACAAGGTTAAAATGTAGTACTCGCCCACCGGAGAGGTATGCATTTTGCTATTTTAGGCTTCTGCATCGAAGATATATATTTTTCTTTTTAAACACATGGGATCCACACACATCACTAATACATTTAATATATGGGTTCCACACACCTCATTATTACAACTACCTACTACATATTAAATAATAATACTCTTTAATCCACGTGCAAAAGTAAATGTATACTCTGAAGGCGGACGGAGGGAGTAATTTATAAATGTATTATTTATTTAATGAAAGAATTAGTAGAAATATGAATATTATTAAGGCTAAAACTTGCGTGCTTGCTAGACATTGTGCCCCAAATCCCGCATTTCATAAGATATATCTTCTTTTAGTATTAAATTGTATACTCTTTAGTATATGAATGTGTATTATTTATTTTTTGAAAAAAAATAATTTTTTTAATCAAAGATTTATACTCCCTTTGTCTGCCACAAACGTATACATTTGCTTTTTGCACGTGGATTAAATAATATTATTATTTAATGTGTAGTAGATAGTTGTATTAGTGGAGTATGTGGGTTCCATATATTAAATGTATATGTGTGGGTCTCATGTGTGTGGGTTCCATATATTAAATAAATTAGTAATATATGTGGGTCCCATATATTTAAAAAGAAAAATGTATACCTATGGTACGGACGCCCAAAATGGCAAAATGTATACATTTTCGACGGACGGAAGGAGTACTATTTATATTTCAAATGACCTTTTCTTGAAAAAATTATATCCTTATTAATTAAACAGTATACCCTTTAAATTACTACAAGTATTAATGTTTGAGTAAGGTTTTTTTTTTTAAAAATGAACAGTATAAGCTTTTATACTAAAGACACGTTTAATACTCCTTCCGTCCATCTTTAATCTATCCATTTTACTATTTTGAGTCGTCTACTCTCAATCTATCTATTTCCCCTTTTAGATATATAGGACCCACATTCTCACTAATACAATTAAAATATGAGATTTACACCCTCTACTAATACAACCACCCACTACACATAAAATAATAATACTCCTTAGTTCACATGTAAAAAGTAAATGAATATATTAACAATAAATAGAGGGAGTACTAAAGTACAATTTTCAAAGAACGTAGAATCTAGATGCACAAGACTCTAAGGCACACAAATTTTATACTTCCTCCGTCCCATAGAAGTTAACACACTTTCTTTTTTGGTTTGTCCCATTAAAGTTGACACATTTCCTTTTTAATACATGGACCCACAAAAAAAATAATTAATCTATTCTCATGGCCCCACATATCACTTCTAATACAACTACCCACTACATATTAAATATTATTTCTCTCACTTCATTTTACTCCACTTTACATTAAATTATTATACTCCTTAATCTCCGTGCCCAAAAAAATTATACCAATTTCTATGAGACGGAGGGAGTACCATTCTTTATTAAAATAATCATTTTTCATTCGTTCCATTGAAAGTCTTCTAGTAAAACAATATTATTCAAGTGTTTGCTTGAAATAATTATTTATTAAATCATGGCAAGAAGTTGGATGATTTTATGTAAATATTTGTCTTGATTCTTGAATTACATAATTAAAAATATGAGATTTTTTCTAATTTATTGATCTTATATTTGACGAGCACCCACTCTATCATAATTATACTTTATGGTACAAATATTATTTATTATGTGTTACAATGAGTTGGATGATTTTATGTAAATATTTGTCTTGATTCTTGAGTTAATGCACATTAAAAATATGGGTTTTAATCTAATGTTTTAAAGTTATGTTTGACGAGCACCTACTATATCATAATACCATTTAATAATGATGCTATTTATAAATTATTATTACAGGAGTGGATGATTTTATGTAAATACTTGTATTGATTCTAAAATATACTCCATAATTATAAATAATGGTATATATTCTGATATCATACATTTGAATGATACCATCTCAAAAAATTCATTTTTTGGAGATGAAAACAACTAATATTAATAATATTTTAATAAAAGTAATATTTAATGGATATTTATAAACAATTAATTATTTAAATAAATAATAATAAAACAATATCACACGTTATTTATAAATCCTTAGAAAGTGATTGAGAAAAAATTCTCACCTTGAGATAGCTCTATTTAAGTGTTGTTGCTCAATTTTAATTTATAAAATGTTATATTAGGTGAGGAGCTATTTATTATTTAATCATAATTATGTCACGTGAGATGTAAAATGATTAACATCGTTCAGTAATAAGTTTGAATTTGGAAATAAATTGAATTTTATTATTTAAATTTAAAAAATTAATTTGAAAATGAGTACATAAATAAGTGTATAGTATCTAGGAGACCAAATATTACGGTAGATATATTGTAATTGAATTAGATATTTGAGTAGGGATTTGACTTGAAAATTTTGAGATGAGGATTAAATTGGTCCCATTAGAGCTTTTGACTGAACAGAGGAATTGCAGGTATGAGGGAAGAAATTTGGAGGGAGAAATTTGAGGTGGTGTGATATGTTTAATAATGGCTTACAGATGATAGTTATTTTCTCCATTTAAAAATAAATTATTTAAAATTTTCCAACATTTTCTTGGTTTATAAGCAAAATTGCTTTAAACTAATTCCTGATATCATAGACTATTTTGATACTTTAAAAAAATATTACCATCCTTTATGTTGCTTGTAACCTCCTTAGATTGATGGATTTATATCTCATCCTATATTGTGTTATAATTTTTTCTTTCCTTTGTTTCAAAATTTATGTGTATAAGTTTTAAATTAATCTCTATCATTAAATTAAATAAAATTATTAAAAATAAAATAAAATAACTACTCCCTACTATTCTATTTAAACCTATCAATTCTAAGTTACTTCAGTTCATCAGATGTACTTTAAAATCATTTTAAGAATTCAACTAGAATACATACGAATGATTTTAATTGTTAATTAAATGTTAATTTAATATTTTAAATAAAATAAAATTTTAAAAAAATAAGCACCTTATTTTAAACCTGTAAAATCTAAGCCCAAAATCGGGTGATTCTATGTGAAAATATTAATTATGATAAAGTAAATAAAGAAACTTTATATTACATGCACGCTCTTAAAACTTCTATTTGTTGTTTTATTATTATTATACTATAACGTGGGTTAATGAGAGTTGATCCAACGGTGGATGAGATCCAAATAATTACTTAGATATATATAAATAAATTTATGAATATAAAGTTGGTTTAAAAAAGTGATTGGTGTTGAAATTACAAAAAGAGAACTTTATTGAAATGTTAGTCGGAGAAAACTTGATGGAGCATCTTTAATTTTGTCTCTTAATAATTAAAATGTTAGGAAAAAGCATCCAAAAAGAAAATTGCAAGAAATAAAGTTGTGATTCATCATTCCACTGCATAGGTTGAAGAATAAATTAAAACAAGGACTAATCATTGAGAGAAAGTTAAAGTGTATACATGATCTATGTCCACCAAAAAAAAAGTTTATTTTATCAAAATCTTATAACGTGAGACCATATGAAAATATGAACGAGAATTGGAAGACGAACTTATATGTAAAAAATTAAAGGAAAATAATTTTATTATTAAATATTCCCGGAACATCGTGCCCTTAAATTCGACGCTTTCTGAAATCTTCTAGAATTAAATGTTATATCATTTAATATAAAAACTTGTACCTCATTTTCTTAAATTTTTAAATTAAATATTTATATTCTTCATATTTCAATCGACTTTTTTAATAAAAGAATTATACCTTTATTAATTAAAATGTATATTATTTACTTAAAAATGTTATACCCTTGTATAATTTGTGCATTCCGACACAAGAAACCAACTCAAACATTCACTATACCTAGCAACGTGTATTTCTCATATATTGATAATATACCAATAAGTAACTAAATAATTGTTAAAAATAAAACGAAATATTTAATCCTTTTATTCTCTTTTTTTAATCAGTAAATAATTTCTTTTTATTCAAATGAAAATGAGAGAGTTAAGAGAATTACCTACACTCAAGACATAATACAACTAGATTGGAAAAAAATAATCTGATCATATACTAAACACATATACTAGGCTCATCTAATTACTCCAAACAACTCTATGAAACCAATCATGTATGCTACACTTAATCCTTTTATTCTTATTAAATAATAAACTCAAAATTCAATGATGGGACTAACTAGTAGCATGCATAATAGTGGCATTGTATGGATGCATATAAACATCAACTTAAAAACAATAACATCTCTAATAATATTTGTTATTTTATTTATTAAGAAAGCAAGTAGCACACTGATCATTTTCTTTCCATGATAGAGAACTATGGAATGTTTGAAAGAGAATAGTCCCCTTTTTGTTTAAATTTTTGGGTACAAATGAACATGGGATTGTAGTTGAAAGTTGGACCATTTTCACCAAAAAGGGTAACTTAAACTTGGGGGTGCTTATAGGATTCCAAATTATTCACTTTTCAACTTTTTCTTTCCATGATATATCAAATTTGGTTAAATATTTTTCACTCCTTTACCCACCCTTGTACATTTTTCAACCTTTGGTTTTTAATTGCATAGTAGATCTAGTTATGAAATTTAAATTTTATTTCGTGTTAAAAAATAAAAAATAAATAAAACACACACAACTCCTACTCAAATTATAAATAAAGAGATGCAAAAGATTTTGCACATTATTTACATGTAGAGGCCTATGCAATATGCATAGGGTAAATGAGGATACAATTGTATCCTCAAATTGGTAGAAGAATATCTGTTGGTAAATATATAATGTACATTTTTTTCCTGTATTATTAATTTATAACTACAAAAATTATTATTAAAATTAAAGGTGCATTTTAGGATGTAATTAGTGCACCAATACACTCTAAGTTAATGGGTTTAAATAGGATTGTAGGCACCTGAATTTTATTGCTTATTAAAATAAAATATATGGCAAATTAATACAATAATTATCAATTAATTATTTATTTATTAAGGAATTTAAATAAATAAATTCCTAAAATAAATTAGTTAATAATTGATAATTGGGTCAAATTCAGTCAAATAAGCCCAAGTCAAAGGTGGTCTGACCCAAGTCAAACAAGCTCAAGTCAAACAAAGCATGGAAAGGTCAAAGCCTGCAAAATCAGGTCAAATCGATATTGACCAATCAAATTGCAAGGATGGAAAGGCCCAAGCCTGCAGAATTAGGTCAAATCAGCCATTGACCAATCAAATTGCAAGTTATTTATGGGGCATCATCATCCTTCACCTGTATAAGGAGCTCTCCTCCATTCATTCCAAAGACACCGAGAGCGATTCTTGATCGTATTCATTTTCACCTAGATTTTAGTGTCTTTATTTGTGTATTTTTGGATGTTTTTATCCATATTTGGATACTAGCCAATGTTTGCTTTCCCTTGGGACGACAATCTTATAAATTTTGTACTTGGTGGTAGAGTACACTTGCTCTTGATATTTTATTAAAAATGCGACTAAGTTCAATTCTCTACAAAGGTCAAAGACTTCAGAGTTGTCTGAATAGTTCTTCGATTCCTTCAATGATAGTCAACTCAAGAACGGCCTATAATCTGGGATTCAAGTAATAAACTGCCCGGATTTAAGCGTTCTTAAGCCAAGTTCTTCCAAGAACCACCTATAATATGGGATTCAGGTGCTAAACCGCCCGTATTTAAGCCTGCTTAAGTCAAGTTCTTAGGTAAATGGCCTATAATCAGGGATTCAGGTGCTGAACCGACGGGATTTAAGCCATCTCAAGTTGGTGTTCTTCCAAGAATGGCCTATAATTTGAGTTCAGGTGCTAAACCGCCCGAATTTAATCCTGCTTAAGTCAGACGGCCTATAATCTGGATTCAGGTTCTAAACCGCCCGAATTTAAGCATTCTTAAGTTAAGTTCTTCGACGTTCTTCATGAAGTTAACGACGTTCTAATATATTGAACAACGTTCTTTACCTAAAATCTTCAAGGATCAACGTTTAATTCGAGTAAAGCCGTAGCCTCCGGATTAACGTTATAAATCCACGAAGCTGAGTTTGGACAAGCTTCATATGGAGATCCGAATCAACACACTCAAGTCAGAGTCAAGTCAAGACAATGCAAGTCAAAGTCAAGTCAAGACCAAATTGGTTCGAGAGAATAATCAGAGGATTGATTGAGATTGTAACTCGTTTACATTATCTTTTATATTAAATCCGTCTAAATTATCTTTGTGTACCTTTTTGTGTTTATTTTATTATAAATACAAATTTTGTTGTTACAAGGATAATAGTGAGTAGTACTATTTATTTTAATTAATTTTTAATTATTTTATAGGTTAATTTAAAATTTAATCTAGCATTTGAGATCGTACAAATATTGTACCATAGTTGGAATTTAAAATTAAATAAAAATAACTTTGCTTCTTGTATAACTTCAATATTTTTCAACGATATCATCTTTCCATCTAGTTCATGAATAACAATAATAACTTTTAAGTAGGTATTTAAAATAACTTACGTTAGTTAGTATATAATTACAATTTATGATACGTCAAATGGTAAAAATATATATTTTTGTTTTTTTTTGAGGAAGTAAAAATAATTTGTTAATAACTTTATTTAATTATTTTGAATACACCAGCATGCAGTGTTGTTACTGTTATTATCAAATATATTTGTTAAAATTATAATTTCATTAATCAAATTATAATAATTTATAATTTGTTTTCATTAAATTGTTTTAACAAATCTGTTTAAGTTGATCTTTCAATTTAAATTTGTGGTAGAAAGCCCACATGTCATATCCCTTTTAAAGCCCAACTGTTCTAGGCCCAAACCCATAATTAAAGCCTCGATTGGTTTTGTGAAGCCCAGTTTCCCAAGGCCCAAATGAGGAGTATTCAAATTGGGAAAACGAAACACCAAAATATTCCAGAAAGCAAGTTCTTCGAGATTCCATAATTAATTGCGGAATAAAACTATTACTTACTTGAAGGTTGATAGATAGACAGTGAAAGTCATCCAAAAAAAAAAAAATAGTTCAAGATACTGCTTATACTAGTGTCATGTCTTTGTTTGCTAAAGTTTTTTTCTTTTTATTAAATTAAGGTGACGTTTGTTTTGGGTTCAGAGCAAGAAAGATGGATTTATGATGAGTTGGATTTAGTAAATTCAATAAACAGTGATAATGTCTGTTTTGGGATTTAAGTATAGTAGATGTTAATTTTATGTTAAATAAATGTGTAAGAGTAGGGTGATCAGTTACGTGTGTGAGAGGGTAAGATATGATGTGTGTAAAGATAAATTTATGTAATCTGGTCTTACTAAATGTCTAAATCCAATTATCCAACCAAAAAATAAGGAATGAAATACATCATTTAGATTAAGAAACCGAAAACAAAACTTAGCCTCATGATCAACCCCTTGGAATTTCTTGTGCTTCTGTCAATCAAATGAAAAGTTTCGATTTTGTTGGTGCCCTCTTTTTGTGTTATGGATGAGTTTGATGTTCATTATGTGATTGGGATCTCTGATTTTTGTTGTGACTTGTGATCCGTGGGTTACTGCATTCCCGTTTGGAGTAATCAGTGATCCTCAGTTTGGAAGCATCATGAGCCTTGTTGCTTGTCTTCATTGGGTTCCTCTCGGATACATCGTGCTCTGGATCCTAGGATACATATTTATGATCAAAGTCGAGTCGAAGGAATATCCATCAAGTTGTGGTTTAGCTCTCAACTCTAATTCAACACTTTACTCGTGTACTTTCACTCATCTAACGCGTGGAACAGGACACGGGAGATGTAACACTTAACAGGACATCCGAAATCGTACTCTTCATCCAATTTTGTCTGTGTTGTTAGAAACTTAGAACCTTTCTCTAACCCCTCCTTAAATAGATTCGTCTTTGAATCTTAAATTTTCCCTCTCTGCTTTCTTGTCTACTTTTTCTTCATTGTTTGGAATTTGGAGTTAATTACTCCCTTCATTATTAATAAAAGTTTCTGAACTAATTCAGGAGGTGTTTGCAAAAAAAATGCTTTTGAAGAAGTAATTTAATTTAGGGATTATGAAAATAAGTATAAATAAAGGTAAAAGTGAGTAGTGATTGTAAAATAATTAAAAAGTTCTCTCAGTTTCAGATAAATTTTTGTCAATTTTTCAATAGAAGCCTAACATAGTTTTCAAAAGACTTTCTCTTAATTTAAAATTATATAATTCTACTTTTGGGAAGTAGGAGCTCAACTTATAATCAATTATCAAAAAACACTAGTTAGAGATTACAATTTTTAAATTAAAATAGCTTAAATTATTGATTTATTTTTTATTTTTTTTCCATTTTATGAAGTATGAGCTTTATTTGGAGATGACCGAAATTAAAAAGTATGAACATAAATTCCGAAAATAAATATAATGATTTGGGACAATATCGAAGTTTAATTACTTTGATGAGAAAATTGTATGATGATTATATAGCAAGAATAACGGCATTAAAAATTGAAAACGATATTAAAATAATTTCAACAAGTTTTTGTGAGAGTGACTCATAGATTGCAGTTGATAAATTCTTTAAGAAAAGTTAAAATATGCTATCCTTGAAAAAAGTGGTATTCTATTACATATACGACCTCAAAAAAGTTTAGTAAAAAAATTATGGGTATATTTTCAGTTTTGAAAATTGATTTTTGATTTTGAAAACTTACATTTATTCTAGTTTGAGTTTTAGAATGAAGATTGTACAATCTTAACAAAATTAAAAATATTCTAAATAATGAATTGATTTATTTTAACAAATTTTAAGTGATGATTATTACTCTACCTAGTACACATACAAATATTGAATTTAGATAAGACATGGATACCAATAAACTTATAGTAGTAATTATCTATAAGTATATTATTGTATATATCAATAATTTTTTGGAAGTTAATATGAATTAATGTGGCGAGGAGATATAATATATATGATGTACCCCACCATTAGGGGTCCCCACCGCCCCTGCCCTGAGGATTGGTGGAGGAGGTAAATCGCAGGATGTGCCTCAAGTGGCTTATAGGGAGGGCTCACTGTTAAACTTGTGCTTGCAAGGGGCCAAATTCATGCCAAAGGCAGGATTCGAACCCCCACCCTGTAGCAACCAAGCGGCTTATAGGGAGGGCTCATTGTTGATGCATATTTCATGTGCACTTGTAACATTACATCATGTACTTTTGTTGAATACTCCTACATATTAATTTCATTAAAAACTAATAACTCTTTGTCGGGAGTGAACCAAACATGTACTTTTTACATGGTCGTTTGAGGGATTGCAATTGCTACAACTATGATAATCATTTAATTATAATTATTAATTAGATAACCAACTCACATAGGAATGAAAAATGTTGCTACGACTATAAAAATCATTTAATTATAATAATCATTGTATAAAGGAATGAAAAATGTAACCAGCGGCCGTGCTTGCGAAAATCGTAGTATATTTATTTTTATTTTTTTAACTAATTAATTATAATTTTTTATTTATACTACGAAACAGGGCAGCTCATAAGATGTGCCAGGGGTGCTTCTGCGCAAGGTCCTACTTCAATGAGGGCCCAATATTTTATTATATATATATATATATATATATATTCCGTGTATTATACGAGTTTTAAAGTTTAATTTTAAAAAATATAATTCAAGTTTAATATAACTATTTATTCAATAATTTTAAAAACATAATTCAAGTTTAGTATAATATAATTTAAGTTTAATATAATTATTTATTCAACAATTTAAAAAAATATAATTCAAATTTAACTAACCACTTATTCAATTATAATCTCTAATATAAGTTTATATTAAAGAATAAAAAAGAAAGAGCAAAAATTATAAAAATAAAAAAATATCACATCCATATTCGATCTTAAAAAAATTATATATGTATCATTAAGTTTAATGTTGGTGAAAATATATTAAAAAAATTAAAAAAATAAAATTAAAAGAAAAATAACGAAAAGAATAAAAAAAGCCCTTTAAAAAAATATAAAAGAAAAATTATAATAAAATTAATATATATTATTAAAAAATTATAATAGATAAATTTGAAGAAATTAAAAAAAAAAGGAAGTCATAACAAAATTAATTAAATAAATTTGTAAAACCATGAAAAAAAATTAACATAAATAAAAAGAAGAAATTACATACTAATAATTTAAAAGAACAGAATCAAAACCAAAAAAATAAATAAATAAATACAAAAAAGTGAAAACATAATAAAACTAATTAAAAAAATTGTAAAATTAACCATTAAAAAGAAGCTAATTACGTTAAAAAAAATTAAAAGACTAAAAAAATTCCGTACTTAACAATTTAAAAAAATTAAAACAAAAAATTAAAGAAAAAACAAAAAAATCAATAAATAAATAAACTAATTAATAAATTTAAAAGAATAACAAAAATTAATCAATAATAATAAAAATAATTCAAAACGGATACCTTTCTTTAAAATTTAAAGAAAGATTTTGTTCATCATGATTCATGATGAATAATTATGTGTGTAAAACTAATAAATAAATAATCTTATTTATAGATGAGGAAGAGGTCAATTTTCTAAATCTTAAAGTAAATATAATATGTATTTATCTATACTATTTTTTAATTAATAGTAATTAATTTTGATTTGATAATATCATATTCAAATCTTAAAATAATATATGTATTTATCTATATTAAAATATTTATATTTATTTAGATATATTAAAATTTAATTAATAATTAAAATAATTGAAAATTTTAATTTAATTAAAAATTAAAATAATTGAGATTAATTCTGGTGGCGACACCTCATCAAAATTAAACTCTCATTTATTATATTAAAGATATATAAAAGGTGAAATATAGGCAAATATGTTTATTAGTTTAGTTGTTACTGTTTGTGTTGCAATCCTCAACCAACAAAGGATGTAATATTTCATTTTGAATCTTCCTCTCTGATCTCATTCTTAATTTAACATACGAATCTTTTTAGTATGGTGATATGGAATGATGGTTGATTGTGGAAGAAGTGAATTATGGATGCGATGTATGGTGAGGAACGGTTGATGATCAAGACTCTTCTAATTATATCCTTTTATATTCTTGGACCTCTCAATTGATATTTTTGACCCTTTTCACATCAAAACACGCACTTAAGCGCACTTAAGGTGTAAAATATGAATTCTGGGGAGAAAATCATTGCAGCTCGACTCTAATTGCTCTGGCTCAACTTGGTCGAGCCAGCTCCCAAATGATTGAGCGGTGTGCTGAGCTACACAGTGGATCTCAAGCCAATATTCTGTATCTTTTTGACACCTAGCTCGACTCGAGCCAATTGCTCGAGCAGGTCGAGCCAGCTACTTTTGGCTCCAGATTTGTCTCATTTTCGAATATAATATTTTTCCCCTATTTTCCACTTGAAAATATGTCAAATTACTTAATAGCACCCGATTTTCAATTATTTCCTAAGCAACATGATTTATACCAAATTTAGACCAAAACTTCATTCAATACTTGCACAATCAAGGCTAATATCATGTGAATTTTCAATTTCAGCATTCATTATATGTCTGTCTTCTACCATCATCCACCATTGCCATCATCAGTCCGCCTCACCCCTCTTGGAGATTTGAGAGTGACCATCGCCTGTGTCTGCGTTGACTTCTAGGCAAACGGGCTCACAGCATATTAGTGCTTACCCTTCGTTGAGCAGTCACCTACCTACAACACCTATTCTGACTGCTCCGGAGTCGCAACCATATATCGTTTGGTAGAAGGATCCACCATCAGGGTCCTTTGCTGAGGTAATACGTGGGACTCATTCCCGCAATGCAGCGGCAGATTGGAAACCTATCTCTCCGGTGAAGAAGGGAAATGACGACTCTGTTGCCGTCGATGATGTGGTAGTCCGTTCGTCCGATCCCGCTTGTAGTGCTCTTGTAAAGCGAATGCCATGGATGCAAAGAGACTCAGCGAGTGAACTAGGTTTAGGTATTCCTTCTCGAGCTTCTATTTGATTTCTTCCTTTAAAGGAGATTTGAGAAAAGATGGAATAGGAAGACGTGTTTCCAGAACGAACAAGATAGGGGTTGATAAGGGGGAGTTAGCAAAGTTAGACAAGATTGGAATAAGTATAATGAACTACGAGCCCTCTGCCCCACGGAACGCGGGCCGGCGGTTTTGAGATTAATTCTGGTGGCGACACCTCATCAAAATTAAACTCTCATTTATTATATTAAAGATATATAAAAGGTGAAATATAGACAAATATGTTTATTAGTTTAGTTGTTACTGTTTGTGTTGCAATCCTCAACCAACAAAGGATGTAATATTTCATTTTGAATCTTCCTCTCTGATCTCATTCTTAATTTAACAGACGAATCTTTTTAGTATGGTGATATGGAATGATGGTTGATTGTGGAAGAAGTGAATTATGGATGCGATGTATGGTGAGGAACGGTTGATGATCAAGACTCTTCTAATTATATCCTTTTATATTCTTGGACCTCTCAATTGATATTTTTGACCCTTTTCACATCAAAACACGCACTTAAGCGCACTTAAGGTGTAAAATATGAATTCTGGGGAGAAAATCATTGCAGCTCGACTCTAATTGCTCTGGCTCAACTTGGTCGAGCCAGCTCCCAAATGATTGAGCGGTGTGCTGAGCTACACAGTGGATCTCAAGCCAATATTCTGTATCTTTTTGACACCTAGCTCGACTCGAGCCAATTGCTCGAGCAGGTCGAGCCAGCTACTTTTGGCTCCAGATTTGTCTCATTTTCGAATATAATATTTTTCCCCTATTTTCCACTTGAAAATATGTCAAATTACTTAATAGCACCCGATTTTCAATTATTTCCTAAGCAACATGATTTATACCAAATTTAGACCAAAACTTCATTCAATACTTTCACAATCAAGGCTAATATCATGTGAATTTTCAATTTCAGCATTCATTATATGTCTGTCTTCTACCATCATCCACCATTGCCATCATCAGTCCGCCTCACCCCTCTTGGAGATTTGAGATCGTTTCCTTACGTGAATTGAAAAACCCAGAAGATTCATCAAGACGGAGGAAAGAATGGAGAATAATGACATATCTAATGTTTTTCTTATTCTTCACTTCTTTATAGACCTATGGGTAAGACTTCATCTCTAACATTGGGTATTGCTTGTAACACATGTGCTAGTCCTTCTTTGATTAGTTCTAGGAAGTTGAAGGTTTGAATTCTGTCTATTTGATGATCCAAGTGTCGATTTTATATTTTTTGTAGACTGATTATTCCTTTATTGAAGTTTTGAATTTAAGACTTATAATTCTTTGTTTCGTGGCTGTCTCATCGATTATTTCATGTGATTGACCGATTCATGTTTAATAGTTGCTTGTGTGCATTGCAGTAATTCATATGTTATCTATTATGATTAAGGGGAGTGACAAATACAACCTTTATTAATTAGAATCATCAATTTATATGATGTTTAAGTTATCTGCACAGATAAATAGATTAGGAAATTAGGGTTTAATCTTGTAGTACCTATAAAGGGAATGCATGTTTTATTATAAGTATATTTTAAGGGGACGTGTTTAACATAGTAAGTACCTAGAAAGGGGACTCAATTATATCTCTAAAATCTTTAGGAGTTAAAATAGATTTATGTGTTTAGTTAGCTTGACCTCTCCTGCAGCTAAAACTTTAGTGATGCTTCTGTAGGAATTAGAATCGATTGTCTAGAAAGCCAGTCTATAGATTAAACAGGATCTTCTAGGGATATCTTGTCTTCATTTTTGAAGCTTTTATCAAATTTTCTAACAACGATTTAATTTTATTCTATTATTTAATTTTCAACAATTAGTAGTTTATTAATTCTTTCAAACTTAAGATTGGTTACTTGTCTTAGTTAATTTAGTTAATAATTAGACTTAATTAATATTGTTATCCTCTAAATTCGATAAATAAATTGGTTCGCACGTGAGTACTATAACTGATTCCTTACATTTGAGAGAATCACGTTTGATTGCACAGAAATCTGTGAACACTTATCTTTTTATCAAAGTATGCGTCTCTGGTTGAAATGAACCTATTTTTCTGCTAACTAAAGAGATAAAAATTTGTTGTCATTTGTTGTTTGACTCTTACTCATAATTAAAAGGACTAGCCCTTCTACGAAATGTTCATAAAATAATTCATGTGAATGTTTAATACTTTTATACATTAAGTATTACTTCTCATTAAAATAACATCACTTTATTAATAAATGAAAATGAATATCAGTTTCACGATATGTCTTAATCAAAAGCGTCTCACTAAATACTTTATCAATATATTTTAATTTCACGTTACCTGATGATATTTTAGTTGTTTTATATCATTAAATTTATATTAAAATAAATATAATTAAATATTTTTAATATTTTATTTTAAATGGGTACTTACTATAAGGTACATTAAAAACTCATTTATTACTATAAGATACAAACATACAATAATATTACTACTAACTACAAAAATATATAGTGATATTCCAATATTACCCTTACAATGTGCTGCACATAAATGTTTGTGTGTAGCATAAAAGTTCGTGTTAACCAGGTGGGCTAGCCCACCTGGCCACCGGGCCCCTCACACAAGTGAGTGACTCGGGTTCAATTAATAGAATGGGAGTTATAAGGAGGCCTTGGAGAATAAGGGTGTATGGAGATTTGGTAAACTAACTATACTAACAACTAACTTTGTCCGATAAAAAAAAAGCATAAAAGTTCGTATGTAGCAAAAGTTATGTGCAGTAAAAAAAGTGTGTGCAACAAATATTATGTGTAGTAAAAAAAGTGTGCAGCAAAAAAAATGTGAATATGTGCAGCGAAAAAATTATATATTCCTACTTTTCGGCGGCGGCCGGACTTCGATGATCGACGACGGCGGTCGCCGGTCGCCGGAGGAGAGGTGGCCGACGGCGGTCTGGCGGCGACAGTGGGTGGGTGAAGGGTTTAGAATTTGTGGTTTAAAAGTGTATGAGATTATAATGAATTAAGGTTATATGTGATATTTTATATTAATATTTTGTATGTGAGAGTAATTTTTTGAACTCTTTGTATCTCCTAATAATTTAGGGTACAAAGTGTGTACATATGAATATTTTTTCCTTTCAAATGTAACATTATTAGTTATTTAGTTAGTTTTTTTTTCATTGAGTATATAAAAATATTTAAACTTGTTATTATATTTTAATGATTGATGCTTGTTTATTGTAATTTTAATAGGGTATATTTAACTATTGTAGTTTGTTTAATAAATTGGAATGCAAATAGCTGCCCTAATTAATACTCCATTAACTTACATTTTCATAATCTAAGGCTTAACGTAGTTTATATAGTTTTAACTTATACTTATCATATATTTTAGGAAATTAATAAATTTTACACGTATGTTTTTAGAGATACTAAAATTTACGTACAATATAAGCGATTAACAAAATCATTAATAAGTGAAAATTTTCTTTTAAAAAATAAAAATATAAAAAAGAAAAAGACAAAGAAAGAAAAGAAAAAAGAAAAAAAAAAAGAGAACTCACAGGTTGCCTTCTTGAAATGGCAAGCATTTATAGGCCGTTTACATAGGATGTTAACCCTTCATCAGTCTGTTTACCATTCCTTTCATGTTAATTTTTTTAAAAAGTGACACGGGCTTTCGGCAGCCCGGTTCAAATACCACTGTGCAGTGGGTTAACATTTTGGCCTGATAAAAAAAGTTACCAGGGTTAACATATAAAATTACATTATTATCCTCTTTTTTTTCCTCTCTCACATATCACTCTCATCAGTCAATCTCATTTCTCCATTGTCAAAAGGTACTGCTGGTGTGAGAAAATCAACCACCAAGATGAAAAGAGGTTATCGATCGTGAGCGCCTCCCCATCAAATGATCATCGGCGCCACCTCCAGCTGTGTCTTTCTAACCATATCCCTTCGCCTATTTCCCTCCGTGATCTTCATCATGCTCCAGATCGACAACGGCGGCAAAGGCGGAATCAACGTTGTCATGGTCGGAGCTTTCGTAATTATTGTCGTCGTCTAGTATATGTTGGGGTTGGTTGAAGATAGCGGCGGCGGTAGTGGCAGTGGCAGTGGCGTGATCCTTTCCTTCATATTTCTGCAACTTCTGGCGAGTCAAGGAACTAGGAAGTGGGCTCTTCTTCTTCAATTAATTTGCGGAGGGTTTCTGTTTTTTTTTTTTTTTTATCTTTTCTTGGAATTGAATTGGAAAAATCCCATTGATTTTGGGTTGATTTTATGCTTGTTTCTTGCACTAATCGAGTTTATGTTGAGTAATTTTTGAATGAAATTCTCTAATTGCGATAATCCACCGTTTGTTGGAGATCAAATAGGGCTCCACCACCAAAAGCTTCTGAACCATGAACTTCAAAACCCAACATAATAAATAAGGTTATTCTTGTAAATTGGCACCAATACAAACCCACAAAGTAAACAGCTGCCCCTTTGAGGTTAAACATTGTTAACCTACCTGCTAGGGTTAAGTTAACCTAGCAATGGTTAACCCTGACCTTAAATGTAAACGGTAATGGTTAGTTTTCTGTTCGCTTCTTCGCACACAAATGCACCCACCTGCTCTCTCTCTCTACTTTCTCTCTCTAGAACCATCCCAGCAGTTGATCAACCGCCGCCGCCGACGAATCTCTCCTCTGCCGCCTCAACACCGCCACCCACTCCAAGCGCCGTTGCTCTCCGACGTTACGGAAAATGCCTGCTTGTTTATCTCTCTAGGGTGCTAATTCTCTACTCTTGTAACCACCATTCCACAATGCACTTCCGTAACCTCACTCGATAAGCCCTAATTCGCTTTACACTGCTAATTCGAGAAAATCTTTACTTATGCACTGTATTTTATAAACCCTAGCTCATAATGTCTGAATTGCCGATGGTGAAATCGATGAATTTCACCGAAACGGAGGCTCGTCCGGTGCTTGGACCAGCGGGAAACAAAGCCAGATCTGTTGAATTAAGAAAGCCGGCTCTCAAACCCAAGTGTGAAAAGAACCCAAAGCCACCGGTTACGAATGACTCGAAGGGGGATAAATCTCCGGCGGCATTGCGTTCGCCGGAAATGAAGTCGCCAAAAATCGGGTCGCCTGGAGGACTCAGGAAGAATGCAAGCAGTGCCGCGTCGATTCTGAGGCAGCGTCAGCCGAACTTGTCGTTGAATGCTTCTTGTTCTTCTGACGCTTCGACGGAGTCTTCGCATAGCAGGGCATCGACAGGGAGGATTATTCGGCGGGGTGCGACTTTGACAACGCCACCTTCAAAGAGGAAGCAACAATGCAGCTCGAAAGGAGAGAGAATTGAGATGAGCAAGGGAAATGGGAAAAGTGTTGGATATGAGTGTGATGGTGCTGTGTTGGATGGTTCTTTGGTCAAGAGAAGGTGTGCTTGGGTGACTTCAAATACTGGTATGTTTTTTCACATGATTCATGAAGTAGTATAGATAAGTCTGCTATTTATTATATACCCATTTTACACGTCCCCTGCGAAGATTAGGATGTGTATATATATTTGAAGACGAAATGTATACCATGTGTTTGATTCAAAACGTTTGGATAGTGCAAAATTTATTGAAGCTATTATGATATGAATTGGAGATGGACTTTCATTAACTTGGTTTATCAGTTACCGGGTTTCTATTATGTTTCTGTCTTTAGAGCTTAGTCGATAATTTGCTTCCTTTTGTTATTATTTCTCAAATGTAGATGATTAGGAATAGTAACCGTGCAAGTCTGCGAGATGTTTACAGCACATAAGTTTTCCTTTATGTGTTCACCTGATGAATTTTATTGCAGGTCCATGTCTTTTCATTCTGCATATGATAGTGTTTAGATAGCTCTAAAATTATTATATGGAGGACAATTATTATCAAGCTGAAATAAGTAATTCACGTGTGAAGAAAATGTAACCCAGGATTGGGAGCAGAGAGCCTTACAACTAGTATTTTTTTTTTTTTGAGGGACTTGGAGGCTTCCCAAACCGTAGGGAAGTATAGATCCACCATTCGATACGGCGAAATGATTAGTTAGTAAGAAAAGAGAACATAAAATTTCATTGGATTGTATTAGAAAGCCAAATTTCAAATAAAGAACCTCAAGAATTGGGTATTATAAGTGTTCCAGTTGTTGATCTGTAGCAGCCAATTTATGTTGAAACCCTCAGGCTATAATTTATGGCACATCAGTCAAGAATCAACCTTTGATGATATGCTTATATGAAGCATTTGATTGGTGATATAGCATGCATATGTTATCACAGTTGTTTCTGAACTTATTTATTAGGAATGGACTAATATATGTGAGATATGATTCTTTTTCATGACTTGGAACCTTTGAGCATTCAAATAATAAGTAATCCTCCTACTGCGTTACCATGACATCATAACATATTTAGATTGAAAAGGTGCTGGGGAGGGTTCTGCTACAGCCATTTGCCTCTTGCACTTAGATTTCCAAGGAAGCCTGGATTACATTCTACAATCATAGCATATATGGCTCACAATGGTTTCTTCTTGGACATATAATTTGTTTAGACTTTCCATTTGTACAATGGTATCACATAGCTAGTATATGTTAATGCGCACACACATTTGTATAATTATTTCTTAGGTTGGCAGTGAGACCACCATGCACATCAAATAGCTGTTACATGAGAGCAAGAGAGGGATTGATGTAGGCTTTGAAGAAGATGATTTAGGAAATGTTCAGACTTCAATCTATTAGAATGGTTGACTTCCTTTTATTGATTATGCGTCTACTGGATCTCAATTTCTCTACTACCTTGAAAAAAAAAAGAGCAAAAAATGTTCAGTAATGTTACGTGATAGCTAGAGAGAGATTGATGTAGGCCCTTGAAGAAGATGATTTAGGTAATGTTCAGGCTTCAATCCATGAGAATGGTTGACTTTTTTTTATTTTTTATGCGTCTACTGTTTCTAAACTTCTCTGCTACCTTGAAAAAAAGAGCAAAAGATGTTCAGAAATGTTACGTGAGAACGAGAGAGAGATTGATGTAGGTCCTTGAAGAAGATGATTTAGGAAATGTTCAGAATTCAATCTGTGAGAATTGTTGACTTTCTTTTATTGATAATGGTTCTACTGGATCCAAATTCTCTGGTACCTTGAAATAAAGAGCCAGAAATGAGAAATGAAAATGCTTAAATTAGGTGTATTCACGATAAAGAATGTGAAAGCCAATAGTTTCTGATATAATTCCAAAAAGTAAGCCACTGTACTTTCGATCCTGGCTTGAAATAATAATATTGTATAACAGTACTTTGTTTTTTTCTTGTGATATTTTAAGGATATGCTATATTTTTTCCATTTATTTTTTGCTTTTTTTATTATTCAATTAATTTCTAGTAGACATGGCGAGATTAATGTGTTTTGAGTTTTAGATAGATAGCTGGCAGTAGAAGTCATCTGTGGAAAAACTCTAGACAAATAATTTGTATGCTTTTCCTTTTCTTTTTTTAGCCTTTTACATCGATGTCCTTGTAAGTACCATAAGAAAACCTATAATTGTTCATCTTAATTGCATGAAATAATCATGCTATTTTGAATAAGTTGTCTTTTTTGAGGTACAAAGAGGACTTCCATTCTAGTTTCTACAATAATTGATCGGTGTTTGGGTATCCGAGTACAACTATGATGGAGGCAGTCATTTGTATTTTTTCTGGCAGTCAACACATTCTTGCATTTTTCTCTGATGGTCTAGTGGAAAAGATACTTATCAGTTTTACTATGTTAAGATATCTAAATTTGTTATGTTTTTGTAATTATTATTCTGATATTTCATGCATATCTATGCCTCTGCTTTGTGGAATTCCTTTTGCTGATCACATTTTGTGTTTCAAAAGATCCTCTGTATGCTGCATTTCATGATGAGGAATGGGGACTTCCTGTGCACGACGACAAGTATGTATATCCTCTGCTGTATGTGAATATTTAAAGGCAGCTACACTGTTTATTCTTGTACATTATTCTGTATATTTTTATCTACTATTTTGTAGGAAGCTATTTGAACTGCTTACCTATTCCATGGCATTGGCTGAACTTACATGGCCTGCTATTCTTAGTAAAAGGCCTATATTCAGGTAATATAACTATAGTTTTTGTATAATATATTGGAGGAAACTTGTCATTACTCATATAGTCATACAATTTGTTTAAGGTCTATTTCTCTTGGTAATTAATTTTGCTAATTTTGGCCAGAGATGTCTTCGTGGACTTTGATCCAATAGCTGTGTCAAAATTAAGTGACAAGAAAATTGCGACATCAGGCAGTCCTGCAAGCTCTCTTCTGTCTGAATTAAAGCTTCGGTCAATTACTGAAAATGCACGTCAAATTTGTAAGGTATGCCTTCAGAATACTTTTTTTTCCCATTCTCTTGTAGTCTGATGATATATCTATTTCGTTTGTATTTTACTAATTTAATGTATGTTACTCTCAATGATTGTTACAAATGAAAGCTTTTACTTGTATAGTCCTCTTTATTGTTGAGATTCTTAGATAAAATCAGATAATACGGCCTTCTGATTGTAAATCATTTGTCTTGAAAATGATTAAAAGTAAAAGTTGATGGAACTGATATATCTTGTATTCTAGTAGAACAGTGGGATTGCATCGATGGGTATTAACCTCGGAGGAATCCTTCAAGCTGTGGATGTAGGAAAAATATGAATAATAACTCAGATATTTGCATAATTCATTCTTAACCTTTATACGGCTGAAAATCATACCAATTTGCTCAATACTCCGATTAATATCAATCAATAAAGTAGCTTGTTTGAACTTAGGTGGGCGTATTTTTTTGTGCTTGCCAAGCTTTAGCTCAGCTTGAGCTTGGACTAAATAGGTTTAAATAAAGCAAACTGCACTTGCTGAACTCAGTTGGAACTTAATTAGAGATTAATCAAAGAAGCCCAGACACAATTTCTAAAGCTCAATAATAATTCATATAAACTTGTGCAGTATTGTGTTCGGCTGGACTCAACTGAAGTCGTATATAGGCGGCATAGCGTTAGGCATATAAGTTAGGGAGCCCTAATTTCACCCAAAATCATGGCTGAAGGTGAAGGATTGACACCCACTTGTATGCCTTTCCACACTTTTGTGTGGAACCGATGTGGGATATCATAACAATCCATCCCCCTTTGAGCCGGATGTCCATGGACGACACACTGCTGGTGGCAACCCACAAGCCAAGGCCCACAACTCCGTGTAGCAACCCCCCTGGGCCCACATCCAGAATGGCAACCCCTGGGCCCACCATCGGGTAGGCCCTTTCCGTGGCCCGTCCAGATCCGGAAGGTCGAATCAAATTGTTAGGCACATAAGCTAGGGATTCCTAATTTCACCCATAACCATGGCTGAAAGTGAAGGGTTGACACACATTTATATGCCCTTCCACACTTTCGTGTGGAACCGATGTGGGACATCCTTAAATTTACTAAAAATAAGGAAGTTTACACACTAATTGCACTTAAGCGGGTTTGATTTCCTTTTTAAGTCTGTTAGTTTAAAACAAGGGACTTGCTGGATCACAACCTAAGGGGGATATGGGTTATAATATCCCGTGAAACTAATAGAGGATTAAGGCAATTCTAATTCTTAGCACTTTTGAGCTTTATTAACCTACCTAATAATTTTAATGAACCAAACACTCTCATAGTGTCTAATCACTGGTCTGATGCTTATGTCTTTTGTTTGCTGGGCCTGTGCAGATAATAGATGAGTTGGGATCTTTTGACACATACATTTGGAGTTTCGTGAACTACAAGCCTATCGTTGGTAATTATCGCTATCATCGGCAAGTTCCAATCAAGACATCAAAAGCAGACACCATAAGCAAAGACCTTGTTAGGCGAGGATTCCGTGGAGTCGGCCCCACAGTCGTGTATTCATTTATGCAAGTTGCTGGAATGTCGAACGATCATCTGATCAATTGTTACAGATATCACGATTGCCTAGTTGCAGGTGATTCAAGGTATAAAAGTGATGGCATTGCATCCAAGAGTGATGGCAAACGAGCTGAAGATCTCTCGGAACTGGAATTATCGAGAGATATCGATGACTTGAATTTATCACGGTAGTGCAACTCGTCTGTTATCTATTGTGTGAAGGAAGGTGTTGTCTCCCACACTTGGAATCTGCAGCTTATTGCTGGCAGTTTTATGTACAAATCAATTATAAATTATTTTGTTCTTTTCTTGTAGATTGCATTGTAGAGGATTATGATATGCAAATGGGTCGATCACTTTTGATTCTTCCTTCCTTCTATCTGGTTACAACTTTATCAATCTTGTGCTTTAATCTCTATAATTCATATGACTCAAAATAGCAGAGATGAAAATTTCTCAGAAATCTTTGGCTCAACCAACTCACTTTTAATTTCAACAATGATGAACCTATACATAGGTGAAAAATCTATGCTAGCCACACTGATATCAATGGCGTCGAGATCTCAAGTCGTCCCGACTGTTCTCTCGACTCGTTCCGAGTGTGGAAACTTTTCAAACAAACTAGTATCCACAGTTTGATCTACTCAGGGGTGTTGCAAAAAGCTGTGTTCAATTTTGGAGAGGTTTGTTGCTAAGAAAACTAATCAAGAATCCATACATGTTGTGCAATCCTAACTACCACTTGTCAATCTGACTATTCTGCTGCAGAAACTTGCCAGAAATAGCAGCTGCAAGGGCTGCTTTGAAAGTGGGATCTTTAGTCAAGGATGAAGCCATTTGCTCTACAAAGTAGTGCTGCAGTTGTGGTGCATCAAACTTGCTTCTTACACTCTTCAACTCTTCTTCACTATTTGTCTTTGGCTTGGTCAGATCAAGAGTGATAGTTGGCCCTGATGAGCTCAGGGATGTCGAGCACGCCACGTTGCCAAGTGTCAAGCTCTTATTGGATCCCGGGCTCGGCTCGGCTTTCGAGGGTTGGCCATGGTTGTGCTCCCCTTCATAAGTTGCAACCACAATGGATTGATCTTCTATGCTTCTTTGGACCTGAATTACAACATACAACAACAAACTTGCTTCATAACTCATTCACAACACTTCTCTTAAAAATCCAAAAATGGAGTGTTGTGGAATCTTGATTAGTACCTTCTTTTTAACTGGACAAGTAGGGGCAAAAGAGCACTTGAAATAGGCTCTAGGACAAGGGTTGTCTCTAGTGACCTTCTGTCCATATTTTCTCCATTGATACCCATCCTTAACAATCTGCAACCATTCCACAAAAACACAAACCCTCAATCCAAAAATCAACTCAAGAAATTAATCATGATGATGGGATTAAGGTCAAGCAATAGGTGGGTGGGTAGGTGGCTTACAAGGGTAGTGTCAGATGGTTCAGTTCTAACATAAACCCTGGAAATCTTGGCTTTGATGTGCTCTTCCCTTGGTTTCTTGGAAGAATCTTCATCACTGGAACTGCTCTCAGCAAAGCCCACCTGATTGGCTGCATCCATCAGATTATCAGTACCCAATTTCCTCTTCTTGGGCACTGGGCTATTGTTTTCCACCACTCCCACTCCCACTCCAAGATTAGTCTTGTTGGTATGCTCCATCAACTGGTTTCTCAGCTCTGTGTAGTTCTCACACATCACTGTTAGCAACTCTGTCAGCTTCTTGTTTTCAGCACTCACCCTATTCAGCTCCTCAATTAAAGCACCTCTCTACAAAACAAATCAACAACACATGAATTGAATAAATATTCTAGAAACTGATGAGAGAGAGAGGGGGTGTAACTTATTTGAGAGGTAGTCACCTCTGATGTCAAAGTAGTCCCATTTCTTTCTTCCATTCCAATGAAATTGGTCTCCATTTCTTGTTTCTGCAACCAAAAGTGTAGTCCTCATCAGATTGGTCAAATCTGTGAGTGAATTAAAGAAGAGCAGATTGATGGGTGGAACCTACCATGGCAGCAGGGGATTCATCAAGAAATCTGAGAGGCTTAGCATTAAGATCCAATGATGAGTTCAACAAACTGGTGAATTCCATCAACACTTGATCACTTGCTCTACCAACTAGAAAATAAACTCAAGATTGGTTAATCTTCTGAATTAAGGATCCTTGATTTCAAGATTGTTGACTATGTATGTTTGATGTTTCTGCAGCAGTTATTAAAGAGAAGAAGATGTGTAGTGGCTTATATAGAGGTTTAGAGAGAGAAAGAGAAACAAGTTGTAGGAAGGTAAGTAGGAAGATGGAATGAAGGAGAGAGAATAATGGCCCACTCATCTCAGAGCTGTAATTTGGAATGATCCTGGACTAGTTTTTTCTTTTTTAAAAAAATAAAAATAAAATAAATAAGTAAATTATTTTAACAGACAGATTTGGCACAGCAATGTGGTGGCAAGAAAATTGAAACCTTGGTCGGTAGATTATAAATAATTCCACACGCTTACATAAATTCATAATTTAAAAAATAAATAAAAATGTTCCAACTGGGACTAAAACACAACATATGCTTCTCCCAAGACATTGACCATAAGTGAGTGACTAATATATTTGTAAACTAAGCTCCATTAATTTGATTAAATTTTTATTGAGTTTGAGTTGGTTGGTATATGACACCCAAAAATATAGTCATGTAAGCTAGTAAATTAAAATACACTTACTATTTTAATTTTAATGTTAAGAGTGTGAATCATTTTAAAGAAATTCTCATGGATTTTAACCATGAGTAATTGCAAATTGGCTGATTGGTTATTAAAATTTCATCACCAAAATGGGATTTTGCTATTACAAATTTGTCGGCAAATACTCTATTATTAGAATTTGATCACATATTTTATTTTGGTTTCATCTCATATTTCACTTTTTAATTAATGATATGTGTTATTAGTCTTTCTTAGATTAATGTCACATGCACTAAGAATTTAATGATCAATTATAAAATAAAATTTTTAATATTATAAAAAAGTAATAAAACATGAAAAAGTAAACTAAGGAATTCAAGTGTGAAGTGCATATCGTTACCACAAATATGGAGTGTATTTTTCGACACTAGTAGTTGTAGAAACAAAAATACTATCGCTCCTGAAAATTTATGCACAATTGTCGCAAGATATGAAGAGGTCATTGAATAAATTTGTGGTACGATAGTATTTTTTTAACAAAATGATTTTGTATCCAAGTGATCATAGGAGTAAAAGTTTTTTAAGTCTTTCGTTTACAAAATGTGCAGTGTGACTTGATTAAGTATTAAACGATTCAATTCTCTATAAACTTAAGTTTTTAGATGAGGACAGGTAGTCGTTTAACATGGTATTAGAGTCTATGTTTAAAAAAGGTACAAGATTCGAACTTCACCGCCACCCACTACATATAACAAACATAATTTAATAATATTTAACCCGTTTCACACTCATCCCAAAAAAATTCTCCAATCAGGAAAAGAGGTAATCCTAAATAGCGCAGGAATGAGTGGAGTCCAATTGAGTTTTAAAATTTTTTATTTCTCAATATGTTAAGAGTATAATTTTTATATTGAAACTTGACCTGTATCTTGTGAATTGTTTTTTTTATATAAACTCTTACATATATAAACCGAGCTTAAAAACCTTTTATCGGTATGTTTATCTCGCATCTAGAAAATAAATATTACCATAAAAAGAGAGTAATAATAAAGTTATTAATTGATCTATAAAACAAACAATTAAATATAAATATTTACACAAATTCTTGTTAATGAGTAAAAATATATTGAGTTTGATATCTGTTCGCAGGCATACATCTATATTCATATTAACTTTTTTATGATAATAATCTAAATAATTATTTAAATATTTATATACTCCATGTCATTTCACATATTAATAATAATTATTATTGACTTATTTAATTATTTAATATTTTTGAATGATATTATGATTTTAAGAAAAAAAAATTATTGTAAAAATAATATATACAAAAAAAAAATATTTATATGCTCGTAAAAAAATGTTCACGAATATGTTATGAAATATTTTCGTGAACATAAACAAATCCAAACAAATAGCCTCTTATCGAGCTCAAACTTGGTGATTTTTTTCAAGTCCAAGCTCAATTTTTTTTTTTTTAACAAACAAGACTTAAACCTATCAAAACTAAGCTTGACTTGATTACACCTTTATTCCCTCCATCCAATTAGCTTTTCACTTATAAGGTGGATATGTAGTTTAAGATTTTTTTAATTAACTTTTAAGGATAATGAAATTTTTTAGTACGATAATAAATAAATAAATAATTAATTAATAAAGTAAATAATGAAACTCATGTAATGTACTAAGATTTTTATTGTTTGGAAACTTTTATATTTTTTTACAAGGTAAAGAATATAATAATATACTCCTTCCGTCCGATTCTAAGGTATTTATTTGCTTTTTATACATGGATTAAGGAGTATTATTATTATATGTAAAGTGGGTAGTTGTATTATATATATTCATATTAACTTTTTTATGATAATAATCTAAATAATTATTTAAATATTTATATACTCCATGTCATTTCACATATTAATAATAATAATTATTGACTTATTTAATTATTTAATATTTTTGAATGATATTATGATTTTAAGAAAAAAAATTTATTGTAAAAATAATATATACAAAAGAAAATATTTATATGCTCGTAAAAAAATGTTCACGAATATGTTATGAAACATCTTCGTGAACATAAACAAATCCAAACAAATAGCCTCTGATCGAGCTCAAACTTGGTGATTTTTTTCAAGTCCAAGCTCAATTTTTTTTTTTTTAACAAACAAGACTTAAACCGATCAAAACTAAGCTTGACTTGATTACACCTTTATTCCCTCCATCCAATTAGCTTTTCACTTATAAGGTGGATATGTAGTTTAAGATTTTTTTAATTAACTTTTAAGGATAATGAAATTTTTTAGTACGATAATAAATAAATAAATAATTAATTAATAAAGTAAATAATGAAACTCATGTAATGTACTAAGATTTTTATTGTTTGGAAACTTTTATATTTTTTTACAAGGTAAAGAATATAATAATATACTCCTTCCGTCCGATTCTAAGGTATTTATTTCCTTTTTATACATGGATTAAGGAGTATTATTATTATATGTAAAGTGGGTAGTTGTATTATATATATTCATATTAACTTTTTTATGATAATAATCTAAATAATTATTTAAATATTTATATACTCCATGTCATTTCACATATTAATAATAATAATTATTGACTTATTTAATTATTTAATATTTTTGAATGATATTATGATTTTAAGAAAAAAAAATTATTGTAAAAATAATATATACAAAAGAAAATATTTATATGCTCGTAAAAAAATGTTCACGAATATGTTATGAAACATCTTCGTGAACATAAACAAATCCAAACAAATAGCCTCTGATCGAGCTCAAACTTGGTGATTTTTTTCAAGTCCAAGCTCAATTTTTTTTTTTTAACAAACAAGACTTAAACCGATCAAAACTAAGCTTGACTTGATTACACCTTTATTCCCTCCATCCAATTAGCTTTTCACTTATAAGGTGGATATGTAGTTTAAGATTTTTTTAATTAACTTTTAAGGATAATGAAATTTTTTAGTACGATAATAAATAAATAAATAATTAATTAATAAAGTAAATAATGAAACTCATGTAATGTACTAAGATTTTTATTGTTTGGAAACTTTTATATTTTTTTACAAGGTAAAGAATATAATAATATACTCCTTCCGTCCGATTATAAGGTATTTATTTGCTTTTTATACATGGATTAAGGAGTATTATTATTATATGTAAAGTGGGTAGTTGTATTATATATATTCATATTAACTTTTTTATGATAATAATCTAAATAATTATTTAAATATTTATATACTCCATGTCATTTCACATATTAATAATAATAATTATTGACTTATTTAATTATTTAATATTTTTGAATGATATTATGATTTTAAGAAAAAAAATTTATTGTAAAAATAATATATACAAAAGAAAATATTTATATGCTCGTAAAAAAATGTTCACGAATATGTTATGAAACATCTTCGTGAACATAAACAAATGCAAACAAATAGCCTTTGATCGAGCTCAAACTTGGTGATTTTTTTCAAGTCCAAGCTCAATTTTTTTTTTTTTTAACAAACAAGACTTAAACCGATCAAAACTAAGCTTGACTTGATTACACCTTTATTCCCTCCATCCAATTAGCTTTTCACTTATAAGGTGGATATGTAGTTTAAGATTTTTTTAATTAACTTTTAAGGATAATGAAATTTTTTAGTACGATAATAAATAAATAAATAATAAAGTAAATAATGAAACTCATGTAATGTATTAAGATTTTTATTGTTTGGAAACTTTTATATTTTTTTACAAGGTAAAGAATATAATAATATACTCCTTCCGTCCGATTCTAAGGTATTTATTTGCTTTTTATACATGGATTAAGGAATATTATTATTATATGTAAAGTGAGTAGTTGTATTAGAGGGAAGTGGTGGGCTATATTGTGTACTTTTTTACTAAATAGGGGGAATTGATACCTTTGAAGCAGACACCAAAAATAGTAAAATGAATACCTTAGAAGCGGACAGATAAAGTAATAAATAAAAAAAGGTGAAGAATATAATAGAATGTAAGTATTTTTTCAAAGAAAATGACAATAATAATTATAATACAAGTAAACTTCCCTCCGTTCCGAACAAATGTTAATATTATTATTATGATTTGTTTCAAAGTAAGATT
Source organism: Pogostemon cablin (assembly GCA_023678885.1). Taxonomy (NCBI): domain Eukaryota; kingdom Viridiplantae; phylum Streptophyta; class Magnoliopsida; order Lamiales; family Lamiaceae; genus Pogostemon; species Pogostemon cablin. The sequence goes on from CM042963.1 coordinate 36,722,048, forward strand.
TATATTTCCTTTTTTGTTAAATAAGAGTCATACAAAATAGTACTCCCTCTGTCCCGATCAAATAGTTACGTTTGACTGTATAAAGCTCTCACAAAAGTTACAGTAAATGCATCTCTTTGCCCGGGATGGAGGGAGTATATTTTTATAAAATTCATACAAATATTAATACAACTCCTCACTATATACTCCATCCGTCCGCTCAATATGTATACATTTGCCTTTTGTTCGTGGATTAAGGGGTATTATTATTTAATGTGTATAAAGTATTTGTATTAGTGAGGTGTGTGAGACCCATATATTAAATGCATTAGTGATGTGTGTGGGTCCATGTGTTTAAAAAGAGAAATGTATACCTTTAGTGCGAACATTTAAAATAGCAAAATGTATACCTTTCCGGCGGATGAAAAGAGTATTAAAATATTATATTTATTACTCCCTCTGTTCATCCTCAATGTATCCATTTGCTTTTTGCACGTAAATTAAGGAGTATTATTATTTTATGTGTAGTAGGTAGTTATATTAGTGGAGGGTGTGTGTTCCATATTTTATTTGTATTAGTGGAGGGTGTGGGTTCCATAATCCAAAAAGAAAAACGGATAAATTAAGGATGGACGACCCAAAATGGTAAAATGAATAGATTGACAGTGGAGTACTTCATTATTATTACTATATCTCTCCATTTACACGTAAAAAGCAGACGTAAACTAGTATAGTACCCGCGTCTTACACGAGGTTAGAGAAATTTTATTTTGAAATTGAAATATTTTGTTTAATAAATATAAATGGATTAATATATTAAAGCAAATTATTTTGTGTACTCGAATGTACGGTGCAACTACATTCAAAATGTATATATTCATGAATTAAAATATACTAATGAACAAAAACTTATATACTTTATTAGGAAATTTCTATTAACTTTTTTAATGTAAAACGGAATATAATAAAAATTATAAATTTATAATTAAGAAAAACATATACAATATTGAATAAAAATTTATATATATATATGTGCATGTGTGGATCGTGGATCCAAATGCTCAAATATCAATTCATATAGTAGTAGTTAAATATACTCATATATTACATCTTTAAGTTTTATAATTAATATTGGATGTTTTTTTTTAATAAAAAATAATATTTATATTTTTTTTTCTAATTTAAATGAATAGATATTCTATGTACTCTAAAATACGATAAGAATCTATGCACTCTTCTTTTATTTTTAATGAGATACTATATTAATTTTAATTCAATTATATATGTATACATATTTCTTAATAAATATATCACCTGAATAATATTCTATTTTTTTATTAATTTTCATATTTTGAGAAATACATTAAATACATTTTCTTTAAATAGAATACATTTTACATAGAAATTAAATTATAATTTTTTTAAAACATAACTTATTAATAAAGTATTTAATAATTACAATAAATACATATGAATCAATAATTGATAAACACATACAAAAACAAAAGTCAACAATGCACAAAATGGTTACAGGTATGTTTTTAAAAAAATCTATATTAAGAAACTACTTGTTAAATATGGAGTAAGTACTCCCTTCGTCCCGCCCAAACATCACCGATTGCTTTTTGTGCGTAGATTAAAGAGTATTACTCCCTCCGTCCCAAGTATTTTTACTCACTTTCCATTTTGGGGTGTCCCACGTATTTTTACCCATTCTATTTTTGGCAAAAATACATAATATTTTATTACCTACTTTTTACAATCCCAACAACTTTAACTACTTTTTTACACTTTATTCATCATTTCCAACAACTTTATTCACTTTTTCTTTTTAAATTACTAATTTATCCCTACTTTTTCTTACATTATATATTAAAAAAATAAAACGTCTTAATCTCCGTGCCCGTACAAACGGGTAAAAATACCCGGGACGGAGGGAGTATTATTTTATATGTAGTGAATAGTTGTATTAGTAGTGAGTGGTGGGCATATGTAGTACTTTTTTACTAAAAGTGAAAAGTAGGAATATTTGATTGGGACGTCCAATATAGTAAAATAGTGATCTTTTGATGGGATGGAGGGAGTATTAAGATGTTTCGGTGGGGTAATAAAATAAAGAGAAAAGGGGTTTAATGAATAAAATAAAAGAAAACTTTCAAAAGAGGGGGATTGAAATTCTTTCCCCACGAGGTCAAAGTCAAGCCCACCCTTGGGAACAAGAAAGAGAGAGAACGTACGTACACTATTACCTCATCACAGTTTGACCATTCATATTGTCTTTATCCTATCCTATCCTATTTTCCTTCCCATTCCCAGAGAGAGAAGTAATAGTAGTAGTAATATAATTGAGTGTATGTATGTACATATATATTTTTGGATAATTTAATATTTATCACTCGAATTAAGTGGGGTGGGGTGGGGTGGGGTGGGGTGGGTTTACTTTTGCAAATTGGGCCTCCTCAGGCTCAGCTCAACTTATAAGGCGCATTTTCCACGTTCAATTAATATTATATTGCTTTCCAATCCTTTACGCGCTTCTCTAATTATTTATTTATGCTACTTAACAGTATTGCTTTTTCTTAATTTCGTTATTTTTTAGTGGAAAAATATTCGACTGGTTAAAATGTAATTTTATTGTGAGCTAAAGTAATAATTATTGATTAATCATTCACCATGCCATTTCCCACAATTTAAACTATTTTACAATAAACTTTACATTATTTTGTATAAACTTTAATTCATCTCAAGTAACTCCCGCTGTCTTATACCCCTCTGTCCCGGGCATAAGATTCTTTTTGTTTTTTTCACATGGATTAATAAATATTACTCCTATTATTTACTCCATCCGTCCCATAAAGAAGTTCACAGTTACTGTAAATACGAAGTTTAAGAAAAAATTACTTTTTGAGGGTAGTTTGATTTTTAGGTAATAAATAAATTATAAAGTAAGTTTTGTGAGTTATAAAGGGGTGTCAATTTTGAAATTAAAATGTATTGTGGGGTTATTGATTTGTGTGTGTTTCCTTATTTGGGGGTGTGAACTTATTTATGGGACGGACAAAAATAGAAATTGTGAATTTGTTTATGGGACGAAGGGAGTAATGTATAGTGGATAGTTGTATTAGTGGGAGTGTAGACCCCCATATTTTAATTGTATTAGTGGGTGGTGTGGGTTCCATGTGTATAAAAAAGAAAAGAGAATTCTTTGGATGAGACGCCCAAAATAGCAAAAAGAGACTCTTTGAGTGGGACGGAGGGAGTTTACTCATTAAACATAATAATTTATACTTTTATAATAAATTTTACATTTTAAAAACTGTGTAAATTATAGTAATTCATCTCTGTAACAACAAATATTGTATTTATAATAAAATAAACACAAAAGAATTACAATGATAATCCAGAAGGATTAAACTTGAAAATTTAGGAAATAATCTCTATTATCCTCTGATTCTTCTCTCGAACCAATTTGGCTTTTCTTTGACTTGTGTTGACCGCGCTGACCGCGTTGACTGTGTGTTTTGAGTCGGATCTTCAGTTGAAGCTTGTCCGAACTCGGATTTGGGATCTTATAACGTTTATCCAGAGGCGTCGAGCCTTTGTTTGAATTAAACGTACTTCATCCGAAGAAACACTCGCTCTGGGGGGCTTAGCACCTTTATCCCAGGTCGTATGTTGTTCTTGGCGCGAAGAGCACCGAAGAACTTAGTTTATGAAGAACGCTTGATTTGGGGGGCTCCGCACCTTAATCCCGAATCGTTTGCCGTTCTTGACTTGAAGATGCTTGAAGATCTTGAGGAGCGTTGCTCGTGTTTCAATCTCTTCAAAGCGTTTGTGTCTTCAGATGTTTTAGTGTGTGTCTGGAATGAATGGAAGAGGACTCCTTATATATGTGAAGAATGAGCATGCCCCATAAATAACTTGCAATCTGATTGGTCCATGACAGATTTGACCCGATTTTGCGGGCTTGGGCCATTCCAAATATAACACAGTTTGAATGGTCATTGCTTAATTTGACCTGATTCTGGAACCTTCCAAACTTTATTTGACTTGGGAGTCAAGTTTTACTTAATTTAAGCCTACTTAATTTGTTGGGCTTTAAATTAATTATCAATTATTTATTAATCTATTTTAGGAATTTATTTATTTAAATCCCTTAATAAATAAATAATTACTCCTAATTGATAATTGTTGCATTAATTTGCCACATATTTTCCTTTAATAGGCAATAATATTCAAGTGCTTACAAATGCCCCCTCGCATTTTGTTCACGGACGCCTTTGTGTTGAAATGAACAAATTGCGATAATCCATTCTTGATCAACATGATTGAATTTTATTGCTTGCTTCACCAACTTGATATGAATAGCCTGAATTATGACTGAACTTAGTGAAGTGCTAAGCTGCCTACGTACCTCTTTGAAGAGGATCAAGTCATAACATAGTTCAAAGAGACATGATTTGATTTGAATGGGGGCCGTACACATTTTATACTCATGCGGGCCAGGAGTAACATGCAGTTTAAGCTCGTGCGTCGAGAAGCATTGGACTTGAATTTGTTGACAGTTTATACTCGTGTCAATGAGTTTTGAATTTGAACTTGTAGACAGTTTATACTCGTATCAAGGAGCCTTGTGTGGACATTTTTCACTCGTGTCGAGGAGTATTGTATGAATAGTTTTCGCTCGTGCCGAGGAGCTTTATGTATAGAGTTTATTCTCTTCCCAAGGAGATTTTATTTGATGTGTAGATAGTTTATACTCATATCAAGGAGTATAGTATGGATAGTTTTTGCTCGTATCGAGGAGCCTTGAATTTGATTTGTGTTAGATAGTTTAGGCTCGTATCAAGGAGCATGACTTGAGGCTTTTTAGATAGTTTAAGCTCTTATCAAGGAGCATAATGCAGACAGTTTTAGCTCGTATCAAGGAGCATTGTGTATGGGGGATTTTAGATAGTTTTAACTCATATCAAGGAGCGTAATGCAGACAGTTTTAGCTCGTGTCAGGGAGCTTTGTCTTGATTTATCAACAGTTTATTGCCCCCAATCTTGGGATGCACTATTTTCTCTTGCTTCAACTTCATTTCTGTTAATCTTTATAGAAACTGCAGCCTTTATTTGTGGTTCCTCTTCCAAGGGCTCATCGAAGGACATGTATTCAAACTCGAAAGAGTCTTGAATAGAGGGCCATTCGATGTCATTTGATGTCAGGCTTAACTCCATGTCGTGAGCTCTTGAAGCCAACTCTTCAAAAGTTTTAGGTCGAATTCCTTGGAGTATGTAGCTAAGATTCCATTGCATCCCTTGAATGCACATTTCTATAGCTGAAGTTTTTGATATCCTTTCTTTGCAGTTGAGACTTAGGCTCCTCCATCTATTAATGTAATCGATGACATATTCTTAATCCCTTTGACGAGTATTTGTTAGCTCCATCATGCTAATAGTTCTTCGTGTGCTATAGAAGCAGTTGAGGAATACTTTTTCCATTTGCCCCCAACTGTCAATGGAGTCTGCTTCCAAGTCGATGTACCAATCAAAGGCATTTCCTCTTAAAGATCGGACGAATTGTCTCACCATGTGATCTCCGTTGGTTCCAGCATCATTGCATGTCTCGACGAAGTGCGCCACATGTTATCTCGAATTGCCTTTGCCGTCAAATTGTTGAAACTTGGGAGGTTGGTAGTCAGTTGGCATCCTCAAGTTGTCAATCCTCTTTATATATGGCTTGGCGTATGTTGAAGAAGATTTTGAGCTTCCTTCAAACTTGTCTTTTATCGTCTCTAAAACGATGTTCTTCAGTTGGTTCACATGAAGCATTTTGTCAGTTAAAATTTGTATTTCTTCTTCAACTGGCTTCTTTTCAAGAGGATGGTGTTTCGCTGAGTCTTCTTTCTCGTGCTCATCCCCAACTTGTTTCTCATTTACATGACTTGTCTCCATATTCTCCATTTTCTTCATAAGTATGGAGATTTTTACGTCTTGAGCTTCCATGTGCTTGTTGAGTCCTTCAATGGCTTTCATCATACTTGCGAGTTGATCCTCAATGGTCATAGAACTTGTCGTCATCACTGCAGCTGCAGCTGAGGTAGATGGTGAGCTTGGTATTGAGTGAGGAGTTGAGTAGGTAGAATCATCTTCACTATTTTTGTCTCCGTGTAATGGCTTGTTAAGAGTAATCCCAACCACATGGTTTGTCTCTGAGGAGGCTTCAGACATACTTCTTGTAACGAGTTCAGCATTTTCAATTTGCAACTCTTGAGGCTTTGATGCAGTTTGCCTTCGTATCGTAATCTTTAGCGGAGTCATAACTTGCATCTTCGCAGCTTGTAGCTCTAAAGGCTTTGAGGTAGATGACCTTTTTATCGCGATCCTAAGAGGAGTCATACTTTATATCTTCGAGCTTGTTGAGAGAAGAGATGAGAGGTAGAGACTGTCCCACTGGGCGTGCCAAAATTTGTAACAACAAATATTGTATTTATAATAAAATAAAGACAAAAGAATTACAATGATAATCCAGAAGGATTAAACTTGAAAATTTAGGAAACAATCTCTACTATCCTCTGATTCTTCTCTCGAACCAATTTGGCTTTACTTTGACTTGTGTTGACCGCGCTGACCGCGTTGACTGTGTGTTTTGAGTCGGATCTTCAGTTGAAGCTTGTCCGAACTTGGATTTGGGATCTTATAACGTTTATCCAGAGGCGTCGAGCCTTTGTTTGATTAAACGTACTTCATCCGAAGAAACACTCGATCTGGGGGGCTTAGCACCTTTATCCCAGGTCGTATGTTGTTCTTGGCGCGAAGAACACCGAAGAACTTAGTTTATGAAGAACGCTTGATTTGGGGGGCTCCGCACCTTAATCCCGAATCGTTTGCCGTTCTTGACTTGAAGATGCTTGAAGATCTTGAGGAGCGTTGCTCGTGTTTCAATCTCTTCAAAGCGTTTGTGTCTTCAGATGTTTTAGTGTGTGTCTGGAATGAATGGAAGATGACTCCTTATATAGGTGAAGAATGAGCATGCCCCATAAATAACTTGCAATCTGATTGGTCCATGACAGATTTGACCCAATTTTGCGGGCTTGGGCCGTTCCAAATATAACACAGCTTGAATGATCATTGCTTAATTTGATCTGATTCTGGAACCTTCCAAACTTTATTTGACTTGGGAGTCAAGTTTTACTTAATTTAAACCCTACTTAATTTGTTGGGCTTTAAATTAATTATCAATTATTTATTAATCTATTTTAGGAATTTATTTATTTAAATCCCTTAATAAATAAATAATTAATTGATAATTGTTGCATTAATTTGCAACATATTTTCCTTTAATAGGCAATAGAATTCAAGTGCTTACAATCTCTTGTACACTAAAAATAAGTTTACAAAATTTTGCTTACTTTATTATTTTTCTATTAAAAATTTTTAAATAATAATTTTTCTATTTAAAAAAAATCTAATGTGAAAAGCTGCAAGTATTTCCCTATCACATAATATATCCGTGTGTATAAGGGTATGCATAATACGTTGCTTGTACGGAAACTGCAATTTTAAAACTAAATAAACCAAATCAAAATATGTTTGGATTAATTGTCAAAGGATCGATATGCATGTGAGTAACAAATAATGCAATTTGAAGTTAATCTAATTAAAAATATAAACATGCTTGCGTACTCTTTAATTTAGTAAAGTAAAATGGCGAAGAGGATATATTATTAGAAACTTCTTAATTTATATTAATAGATTAACGATGTGATTATAATTATGTCGTTAGAAATATGCATGCAAACAACCAATTTATCAAGATTCATTTGTTAACGACGAACTATTTATTGTTAATTTTAGCGATCGATGTAGCGGTAATAATTAAATTATATTATGATTAAGTGATTCATTACTTATGTAATGGAGTTAATTGAATTCGTATTCAACAATCAATTTTCACATAATATTGATATTTACATACAAAATTCTCATTTTTATGAAATTGTCATTTCATGAATATACCTATATAGCCTTCAAGTCTAAAATATTAAAACTTTAACAAAACAATAATGCGAATCAAATTCACACACGCACCTTAAATTATTGATTTTTTTCGTTACATAAAAATTTATTCTTTACATAAATAAATTATTATCCTTTTAAATTATAAATATTCCTTCCATTCTGAATATTTTTACCCATTTATAGAGGCACCGAAATTAAGAAGTGCTTTTTTTAATATATAAAGTGAAAAAAATACTCCCGTCACATCCTAATAGTTACATTTTTTTCTTGGGCGTCCCATCCTAATGGTTACATTTTCCTTTTTAGTATATGGGACCCACACAAATTAATTACTCCCTCCGTCCCACGTATTTTTACCCACTTTTCATTTTGGGGTGTCCCACGTATTTTTACCCATTCCATTTTTGGTAAAAATATATAATATTTTATTACCTACTTTTTACAATTACAACAACTTTAATTACTTTTTTACACTTTATTCATCATTCTCAATAACTTTATTCACCTTTCTTTTTAAATTACTAATTACCCTACTTTCTCTTACATTATATATTAAAAAAATAAAACGTCTTAATCTCCGTGCCTGTACAAACGGGTAAAATTACCCGGGACGGAGGGAGTACTTCTCTTTCCATGGATCAACACATCACACTAATACACCTACCCACTTTACATTAAAATATTATTTCTCTCACCTAAATACATATTAAAATATTATATTCATTAATTCACGTGCAAAAAATAAATGTAACCATAAGGACGGGACGGAGGGAGTATGGATAAATTGGTAATTTGAGAGAAAAAGTAAATAAAGTTGTTGAAATTGATGAATAAAGTGTTAAAAGTAGGTAAGATATAAGTATAGTGTACTTTTACCATTAATGGAAACATGTAAAAATATATGGGACACATTAAAATGAAAATTGGGTAAAAATATGTGGGATGGATGAAGTATTATTTTTTAAATTCTTGCATCCTGATTTACCAATTACTAGTACATGAAAATTTATTCTTTAAAGATGAATTAAGTACTCCCTTCATCCCATAATAACATTCACATTTACTGTTCCACTTTATTTAAGAAAAGTTACTTTTTGATCAACTTTATTGACTTTTAAGATTATTATTTTTTTGTAATAAATAAAGTATAAAGCAATATTATGAGTGTGAAAAATGAGTGTCAAATTTGGAATTAAAGTAACTTTTGAAATTATTGAATGAAATTTTGTTTTCTCTTTTGCAATGTGAAAGTTATTATGAGACAAACAAATGAGGAGGGTGTGAAAGTTGTTATGGAATGTAGAGAGTATTATTTTTTTAAATGAATGAAAAATATTACTATGATATATTGTATTCTTTTAAGGCGTAATATTTTTTATTCAAAATAGGTTTAATTTATCTCTAATACTTTTATATCAATTCAAAAAAAAAAAAAAATAGTATACACTCCCTCCATTCCACAATTATCTTCATGCTTATATATTAGTCTATTCCTAAAATTTGCATATCCATGGGACACCGTACCCTCAAATCTCACATTTTTTGAAAGTTGCACTCTTTAGTATTAAATATTATACCCTTTAATATAAAAACTTATACCCTTGATTTTTTGAGAAAAAAATTAATTTTTTTTATCGACCTTTTTTACTTGATTTTTTTGTATCTTCATACTTGATTTTTTTTAAGAACTTATACTCTTTAGTACTCCCTCCGTCCGCTTTCAAGGGTATTATTTTTTCATTTTGGGCGTCCGCCCCCAAGGGTATCCTTTTTTATCCACACACACCCACTAATACAACTAAAAATGGGACCCACACCTCCACTAATACAACTACCCACTACACATTAAATAACAATACTCATTAATCTCCGTGCTCAAAAGTAAATGATGCCCTTGAATCCGGACGGAGAGAATATTAAATAGTACATTTGTACTATTCATATTTCAACTGAATTTTTCAATGAAAAATTATAACCTTATTAATTAAAATGTACTTCCTCTATCCCCTTTAAAGATGTTTATTTTTTTTTATTTTTTTTTTCATTCCATCTAAAGAATTCCCTTTATTTTTTTATATAGATTAATACAATTAAAATATAAAGTCCATACTCCCACTAATACAACTATAAATTACATATTAAATAATAATACTTTTTAATCCACTTGCAAAAAGCAAAATACCTCCTTGATAAGAGAGAGAGTATAATTTTTGGACAAAATGTTATACAATTTTACACTACCTTAAACACAAAATACCATCTGAATCTATTAACCACAAAATATATTTTAATTTAAAAAATATCACTATTTAAAAAGACTATAGTATAATCTAAAAAAGGAAAAATCAATAATATTATTAAAATTTTGTATTTACATATTTGTGAAAACAATCTCTCACTGATTATATAAATTATGTAGGAAAATGTGTTTTTTTCTCCCTTTAATTTTATCGTGTTATGATTTTTTGTCACCTTAAAATTTTTGTGTTTGATTTTAGTCTTTTAATTAATTGTGAATTTTAAATGCTTAATAAGGTAATATAAATAATTTGTTAATCCTAACTAATGATAAATAAATATATTAGTTGCATTTTTTTATTTTTCTTTACACTTTAAGCTAATGATTTAATTTTAAATATAATCGTCTACTATTGATTAAAGAAGTAAAAAAAAAATTATAATTAACATACTAATATCAAAAGTGAAAATTAATTTAATACGCATGAAGGTGGAATTAAATTAGAGTTAAAAATAAAAATCCGGTAAATGCAAATAACGAGTGATAATTAATCAGACGTCCAATCAATACATGGTAGTGGATTGTGCAAAGCTGGTGGAAAACACAAACTTGACTATCCTTCAGACATATCCCATCAATTCTTCTAGAAGGGATGACTCTATCTGCCACGTTTTTCTTGTATTTCTTTCTTGACACTTTACTTTATTATCCCAAACTCAATTACATTCTCTACGTATTTCACACGAGTAGCACCATATACACTTTAATTAATGGATTAACATAATATTAAAAGACGTACATTTACATATATTAATTTTGAAGTTTTTTAAGACCCAGTAGATAAAAAGTGTAACAACAAATTTTGTATTTATAATAAAATAAATACAAATGAATTACAATAATAATCCGATGTGGATTGAACTTGATAATTAAGGAAACGATCTCTATCAATCCTCTGATTCTTCTCTTGAATCAACGTGGCTTGACTTGACTTGTGTGTGCGCTGACTTTGTTGACTGCGCTGACTTTGTGTGTTGAGCCGGATCTTCAAACGAAGCTTGTCCGGACTCGAATTAGGGACTTGTAACGTTTATCCAGAGGCGTCGAGCCTTTGTTTGGATTAAACGTGTTTGATGTGAAAACACTCGATCTGGGGGGCTTAGCACCTTTATCCCGGGTCGTACGTCGTTCTTGGCTCGAAGAACACTGAAGAACTTAGTGTGTGGAAAACACTCGATCTGGGGGCTTAGCACCTTTATCCCGGGTCGTATATCGTTCTTCGCCTTGAAGATCTTGAGGAGCGTTGCTCGTGTTTCAATCTCTTCAGAGTGTCTGTGTCTTCAGATGCTTCAGTGTGTGTTGAATGAATGGGGAGACCCCTTTATATAGGTGAGAGGTGAAGACCCCCTCATAAATGTCCTGCATTCTGATTGGTCCAGAGTTATTTGGGCCATATCCTGCGGGCTTGGGCCTCCACTTGTTTGGACTGTAATCAGGCCTATTTTATTTGGGCCTGATTTAATCTGTATGGGCTTGTTTGACTTCAGTCAGACCTCCTTTTAATTTAGGGCTTATTTGACTTGGGCCAGGCCTCATTTAATTTGGGGCTTATTTGACTTGGGTCAGGCCTCATTTAATTTGGGGCTTATTTGACTTGGGTCAGACCTCATTTAATTTGAGCTCCATTTAATTTGTTGGGCTCAAATTATTTATTAATTTACTTTAGGAATTAACTTATTTAAATTCCAAAATAAATTAACATTTAATAAATAAAATCCACGTGTCGCCATTTAATTGAACCGTAAATTTCAACTGCTTACAAATGCCCCCTTGCGATTTGTTCACGGACGCCACGTCTTGATGTGAAGGAATCGCCAAAGTCCATTTCTTTTCCTTTTTTTTTTCAACCCTTGTAATGTGGGCTCTTATAATTAAGATATTATTTTTTTTTTCAAGTAATAATTTTTTTCTTGGCCCAATTTTTTTTAGTGGCCCAATTTATTTTCTTAGGCCCAAACCAACTTCCTCTCAAATGGTCTCATTCATTTTCTTAGGCTCAAACCAACTTCCTTTCCTTCTTAATTACAAGAAGATACGGGAGACATTAAATAAGGAGAGATTTAATTCTTGCTCATCAAGATGCCATATTTTTTTTTTGCTCAAAATAAAAGAGATCTCTTGAGATCTTGAGAAATTTTAATCATGCAAACTATGGAAAGATCTCTTGAGATCCTGAGAGATCACAATCATGAATATACTTTCCATAATCTGCTGCAATCTCCTCACTATATAATGAGGACCCGGGCCATTTGATTTCTTCATTGACAGAACCGTAAGACACTTTCAGTTCTTATTTCTTTCTTTTTCTTCAGATTTTTTTTTTCTTTGCCTTGTAGATTTCCTCATCAAACATTGCCTACTATCAGTGTAAGCCCTCCATACATTTTCTTTAAATTTTTTTTTTTTTTTTTTTTTTTTTTTTTTGCTTCTTTATTTTTTTGTTCTTTTTTTATATTTTCACTTGTTACTTAATGATTGTATACTTGTATGATTGTATACTTGTGATCTTCCTATCAATCTCGTTGTTCTTCCTTTTCGAAGGAACGTCTAACGAGCCTCGTCCCTTAACGGTTGTCCCTTTATTGTTGTTCCCTTACGGAATTAACATTGTCCCTCGATTGTCCCTTTACGGAGTTAAGCAATGTCCCTCGGTTGTCCCTCGATTGTACTTTTCAATGGAATTGAAAGTCGTCCCTCAGCTATAGTTGCCCCTTGGATGTCCCTTTATGATGTCATTTTTTTTTAATGGCATTAAAAGTGGCACTGACGCAAGCAGCCAACCCGACGGCAATCGAAACTTTGCCAGCTTATGTGGACACGTACACTGCCATTGCCATTCGCCGACCACCAGCGGCTGTCGTCCATTGTTGTGTCTGCGCGCTGATAAGCTGACGCCGTTTTCGGGCTTCGCGATTCATAAGAGGGTTGGAAGCAATAATGGTCAGACCGACAGGATCGGGCAATGATACGAAGTGAGTCACAGGTGGTGTCGATGGGTCCCGACGGCAGTAGCGCGTGCAACGGCATGGTGATCGGGGGCTCGGCGGCTCGTGGTTCGTGAGATTTCTGACAAAGGGGACTGTCTGATCCGTGGGCGGCTGGAAGTGAAAACACGGCAGTCGGCATTGCAAATTGATCGAAGGGGGATGACTGGCTTCTGCTTTCGACGTCTACAGTATGTGCGATGTTGCGGCGATCGGGGAACCGGCAACTGATTGGCACCGGTGAGGCGTGATTTGAGCGAACCCAATAGCGGCAGTCAGCGCCCCTTCTTCGACAGAAAGTGGCGTTAGAGATGGGCCTCGATAAATCTGATCGGTGTGACGGAACTGCGGCTGGGCTCGCAACTTCCAGCGGCGGCAATGACGAACAGTGATGGAGCTTGGCCGCAAATCTGGCGACAAGTGCAGCGTCGCGTCGGAGAGATGGGTAGTAGACCGAGAGATGGGTCGGGGCTCAGTCGAAGACGTTCGTGGCCTTCGGCGAAGAATGCAGTCAGCACTGCGTGGCTGACGACGAACTCCGATGGTGGGGGCCGCTGATGGGTGGTTGCCGATAGATGAGGACGATAGCAAAGAGCCGAGAAATGGTCACGGCTGAGCACACCACTTCCAATGGCGGCGCGTTCTTGGGCTGGATTTACAGCGATCAGAGCGGCGGTGATCTGTTGAGGGCGGCAGCAACCGATTCGGCAGGAGGTGAGGGCACGCGGTTCGCAGCGGTGTCGGCGGCTGTCCTCGGTGGAAAGAAAAGGCAACAGCGCGTCGACGGCTGTCCTCGGTAGACGACGCGGCGGATCCGAAGTGGTGACGGGATCCGGTGGCATCGACAATCTCGTGAGGAAGGCTGGTGTTCTCCGGCGCGGTGGGCAGTGCGACTCGATTTCAGTCGGCGGGATTTGCGGGGAGAATGACATCCGTGTTTTCTCCTCTTCCCTACGTTTGAAGAGAGAAATCTCCTTTTCCAATTTTGACTCCACCATTTCAATTTTGACCCTTAATTGGGCTCAATTTTGATTCTCAAAGGCCCAATTAATTAAATTGGTTTGGGTTTGCTTTAGTTGCATGCTAATCTTGGGCTTTAATATTGATTTATTTGGGCCAACATTTCCTTTGTCCCTTATTATTCCCACTTAGCCTGATGGATTTAATCCAATTTGGGCCTATTATTTGACACACTAGTCAATTTGGGCTCCTTTCTCTATATGAGATTAATTATTTAGCAAATAAGCCCACATGGCTTATGTTCATGCCAATTTGCTTTGGAATGGCCATTAATTTACTTCTTTTTTTTTTAGCTTCATGCATTCAAGTTTGTACCAACGATTTGGGCCGCACCTCTTAAATTTAATTCATGTAATTTGGGCTTAGTTTATCAAGCTCAAATATGAATTAATTTAATTGCTCCTTTCAATATTTAGACCATTCTCATCATATGTTTAATTTATAATTTTGAATTTAATTATTAATCGACCCATAAATTTATTTTGGGCCTTTTAATTAATTAAATCAAAGAAATATAAATTAATGTGAACCACTTTTGCTGATATATTCTCTCATATTTCCTTGCAGTTAAATTTCAACTTCAAGATGGTTTACTTCGCTGGTATGGTCATAGACTCCAATAGGCGCCAATTGGTGATTCTTGACAATAAGAACTCACTATCCGATGGAGCAACTTATCTTCCAATTGAGAGACCCTTGATGGGTGCACCTATAGACAAAATTCCTTGCGAGAATAGCGAACCTGATCTAAAGACTTGGACTGAAGATCTGAACTTGGGTGAAACCAAAGTTGTAATTTTGAAGGCGATTAACCATACCGAAGATGAAAACCTTGACCCTTTGCCCACATTAGGGCGCCGAATAATTGATGATCATGCAGCGTGGGGTAATTCGGTGAATTTTCTTAGAGAGTTCCGTTATACTCCTGGCTATTGGGAATGGACTGAAGTTGTTCTAAGCAGATATCATGACGATCTTGCAAGAATAAAGATTTATGACCCAATTTTTGCATCTTTATTCACATATGACTGCAACCAAGAGATCATCAAAGCTTTCTGTGAGGCGTGGTGCCCTGTTACTAACACTTTGCTCACTTCTTTTGGAGAAATATCAATTTCTCTATGGGATTTGTACAACTGGACGGGCTTGCCACTAGCCGGTCATTTATATGAAGAGGTTGTGCCCGATAAACCTGAACTCTTCAATGATCGTGACCTCAATGGCTTACGTATTCCATCTAGTTGTCGGCACTTGCTGCACGCCTACCATAGACTTCGCAGTCTTGATGGTACTGACTCTGTTTCACTCACTCGATGGGTAAAATTTTGGTTTTGTCGACCTATAACATACAAGAAACCTCCTGTACGTGTAGAGAAGAGTAGGAAGAACCGCCGCAAGAAAACACACAACCCAAATGGGGTTATTGGTGATCATAAGAAATGGACCTCTGCAGAAACAGGACCCTTCAAAATGCTCGGTATTGATGTTATGCACCAAGAGGAGACATATCTGGCTGCTTATCTGGCTTGCTGGCTTTGCTCTTTCGTACTCCCTACCGATGAAGTAGATTTAATACGTCCTGGAACCTTTAAGGTAGCGAGTTTGATGGCTACAGGAAGGTCAGTTGGACTTGTCGTCCCAGTCTTGACGAGTATCTATAGAGGCTTGAACAAAATTTCAAATGATCCTAGACCCTCTGAGTTGAAGTCAACATTTCCCGTACACTTTGTGTACACCTGGTTGGCTCATTATTTCAATACTCATTATCCAAATCCACATGAACTGAAGATCCCTTTAATGGTAACATATTCAGGTGAGAATGGGGCAAAGTTCTTTACTCCAACTAATGCTCGCAAAAGACTTCAAAATGGAAGTAATGCTTCCTTGCTTTGTAATGTTCGCCGAATAAATAATCCAAGGGAGTATATTGATATTGACCAAGCATCTTGGCGTGATTGGAGTTTCTTCATTGCTATTCGTATGAGTTATCTTACTCTACGACAGAATGGGAGATTTTTTGTTGAACCTTATAGCCCACATCGATTCAGCCGTCAATTTGGCTTTTATCAAGAAGATACTCCAGGGAAACTGAGAACAGACTTTCGAGAGTCTACTTTAGAGCAAGGGTTTCAGCTTTGGAGGCGATGTATCTTACGCAATTCTCGCACTAAAGCGACTTTTCCATGCGCCCCCACAGAATTCAGAAATTTCTGCTCACCAAAGTATGCTGAGTGGTCCTCTCAACTTCATGGGACTTATTTCATAGATCATATGACAGATCTAATCAGAATTGTTCCGAGCCACACCGTAGAGGAAGAAGTTGACATTATTGGCAATTCGGATAATGCCAAGATTGATGAAGCAACTGTACCGTTAGAAGCCCCACCTCCTCAGAAGGTGATTGTTGGAACGTCAGGTGTAGCAAAAAAAAGAAAGAGTGATCTCTCTTATTCAAATGAGAGTAGCACAGACCGAAACTTGAAGAGGACCAAAAGAGGCGAATCTCCTATGCACGTCCTGATAACTCAAACCGAGGTTTTCAATCCCCTTTTTTAATTATGAATTCCATACTTCCATATATAACTATTTTCTAATATCCCCTTTTTTGTAGCATCTGGACGCTGTATTTGGCTCTGATTATGACGAACTTGAGGAAGAAGGATCAGCTTCCGCTGCAGCCCTTAAAGGCTTAGTAGATGATGTATTTCCAGATCAAATTTCTCCTATTGTGCCCGAGTCTCATCCTCCAATTACTATAATGGAAGCTCCAGAAATTACAATATTTAACTTTGATGCCGAGATCACGGATGCTAGGAAACTAGTTAATTTGAAAGTGTGGAAAAGCTTTCAAGATAAGTTGAAGAGGACTTCTGTCAGCTCCTTATCTTCTATGCGGAATGAGGGACTCAAAATGGTGAATAATTTCAAGAGTGCTCCAGAGATTGACGGATCTGCTTTAGAAGCATCATTTGACTTCTTATTTACTAAAGCTGATGCGTATGATGCCGTGAAGATAAAACTTGCTGATGGGCTATCCAGGAGAGAAGTTAATAAGCGCCTGGCCGATGCAAGGAAGCGTGCTGACGAACACAAAGGCAAAGAAGCTGTAGATATCAAGCAATTGCAAGAATCCGAGACTAGGTTGAAGCAGATTGCGGAAGAAATTGAGACCCTGTTGAAGGAGAAGGAAACAGTATCCCGAAAGGTTGAACGTCTTCGTGAATCCGTTCAAAATGCAAAGCTTGGAGCCCAAACTGCTACCAGGGACATTGGTGTACTAAAGAAAACACCTATCCTAGAAGATTCCATTGCTGATGAATTAAGGACTGTTACACAAGCTTTAGTGGCCGCTCGAGATGAGTTATCCAGTATGAATATTTTTCATTAATTTGTATTGAAACCATTTCATTTCAATATTTTTTTTTGAACTGTAATGATATTATCAATAAAATCCATATTCTCTCTTATCCTTTTTTTTTTTCTCTTCTTATTCATCACTGCATCTTTGCCTTTGCTTTACTGCTTTTAGGATGTTTACCTGCTGCCTTTATATCTTAATTTGCTTTTTTACTTCACAAATTTGATGCAAACAAACGAAAACATGACTGAACTTAACAAATGTCAAGCTGCCTACGTATCTCTTTAAAGAGAATCAAGTCATAACGTAGTTCAAAGGGACATGGTTTTTTGATTGGGGGGTTGCCGTGCACAGTTTATACTCGTGCGGGCCAGGAGTGTGTCGTGCACAGTTTATACTCGTGCGGACCAGGAGTTTGTCGTACACAGTTTATACTCGTGCGGACCAGGAGTTTGTCGTACACAGTTTATACTCGTGCGGACCAGGAGTAACATGCAGTTTAGGCTCATGCGTCATGGAGCGTGGTGTTTGAATTTGCTGGCAATTTATACTCATGTCAATGAGTCTTGAATTTGAACTTGTAGACAGTTTATACTCGTGTCAAGGAGCCTTGTATTATTTGTGTCAGATAGTTTAAACTCATATCAAGGAGTATCATGTGGACAGTTTTAGCTCATATCAAGGAGCGTTGTATCTTGTAGTTGTTTTACGCATAATAGCGTTTCAAGAATTTTCCATTTATGGGGCCAATGTTTACGCCATCTTCTGATATCAACTTGTAGGCGCCATTTGTGTATACTTCCTTTACAACATGAGGGCCATCCCATTTTTGGAGAAACTTATTTCCAACACGATGTGTAACCACAATAGGTCTTCTCACGGCAAGCACCAAGTCGCCAACTTGAAAAGAACGTATCTTCACCCTTTTGTTGAATGTTCTGGATAAGCGAGATTGATAACACTCAAGTCTTTGTTGTGCCTCTAACCTCTTCTCATCTAGAGCTTCTAACTCTTGAAGGCGCAACTTTGCATTTTCTTCTTCGGTTAAGCCTTCCTGTATGGCCATCCTTAAAGAAGGAATTTGTTTCTCGAGAGGTACCACTGCTTCAACACCATAAACCAAAGAATACGGAGTAGCCTGAGTAGGAGTCCTATAGGTGGTGCGGTACGCCCATAAAGCTTCATTTATTCTTTCATGCCAATCTCTCTTAGACTTGGAGACCACCTTCTTCAACAGACTGCACAGGGTTTTGTTGAATGCTTCAGCTAGACCATTGGCAGCTGCATTATACATTGACGACTTCCTTTGTTTGAAGTCGAACTTCTCACACAACTTATCGATCCAGCTGTTGCTGAATGGCTTTCCATTATCGGTGATGATATAGCGGGGAACACCATATCTGTAAATGATGTTGATTCGAATGAAATCAGCAACATTTTCTTTCTTTACTTCCCTCAAAGGCACAGCTTCAGCCCATTTGGAAAAGTAATCGGTGGCAGCAAGGATGTAGAGATGACCACCAGAAGATTTTGTGAGAGGCCCCACCACATCTAATCCCCAAGCATCAAAAGGCCATGAAGCAACTGTTGGGTGTAAAGGCTCCGGAGGTTGATGGATCAAGTTCCCATGAAATTGGCAAGCCTGACACTTTTGTGCATACTCCATGCAATCTTTCACCATTGTTGGCCAATAATAGCCCATTCTTTTGACTCTAAAGTGTAGTTTTGGCCCAGACTGATGAGCACCGCAAATTCCGGAATGAGCTTCCTCCATTGCTTGAACAGACTCTTCTTTACTTAGGCATCTCAAGAAAATTCCATCAAATGATCTTCTATACATTGTGCCTTTGAAGTAAATAAATCGAGGTGCCCGACGCCGAATATCAACCCTTTGACGTGGCTCATTTGGCAATTTATCATACTTGAGATAATCGATGAGTGTTTGACGCCAATCCTCTTCTTCAATTTCGAAGACCTCCACCAAATGATTTTCGACTTCTTCATAATCATCATCTTCGAAGATTGGTGGTACAACCCAACTTTTGCACACTGAAATTTGAACTTGCGCCTCCTGCATAGCTATATTTGACGCTAGCTTGGCGAGGGCGTCAGCTTGCTTATTCTCTCTTCTGGGTAAATGCTCGATATCAACATCACCAAGCCAACTCATCAGCTTTTGAGCATACTTGTGGTATGGGAACAACTCAAGCTTCCTTACTTCATACACCCCAAGTAGTTGGTTTATCACAAGTAACGAATCACCATACACTTTAAGGTGTAATTGCTTTATATCGACGGCCATCTCTAAACCAAGTATGAGTGCTTGATACTCGGCTACATTGTTAGAGCAGTTTTCTGTTAAGGAAAATGAGAATGGCAAAACTTCGCCACTGGATGTTACGAATACAACTCCAGCACCGGCCCCTTCCCTATGAGATGCTCCATCAAAATACATTTTCCAAGGAGAAGCTATCTCCACAGCGAAGGCATCTTCATCAGGGAGTTCATCAGACAGTTCCCATTCTGCAGGCATTGGATGATCAGCTAGAAAATCTGCCAACACTTGTCCTTTTACGGCCTTCTGAGGGACATATATAATCTCAAACTGTTGAAGTTGGAGATACCACCTGGCAAGCCGATCTGAGAGTACTGGCTTTGACATGACGAACTTTAGTGGGTTAGCTTTTGAAACTAGCCGAACTGTATGAGCTTGGAAGTAATGCTTCAACTTCTGAATCACGAAGATAAGGGCCAAGCAGATCTTCTCAATTGGTGAATATTTCAACTCATTTGGAGTCATGGTTCTACTCAAATAGTAAAGGGCAGTTTCTTTTCCATCATCATTCTCTTGTGCGAGTAAAGCTCCAACAGAACGTTCTTGAGCAGCTAGGTAGAGAATTAACGGACGTCCAGGTATTGGCGCACACAACACTGGTGCCTTCATCAAGTACTCTTTAATGCTATTGAAAGCATTATTGCAAGCTTCATCCCATTCAAATATACTGCCTTTCTTCATGAGATGACTAAACGGTTGACATCGACCGGCCAAGTTTGATATGAATCTTCTCAAGTATGCCAATTTTCCTTGCAGACTTTTGAGTTCATGGATGTTCCGAGGCACATGCATCTTCATGATTGCATCGATCTTCGCCTTTTCAATCTCGATTCCTCGACGGCGAACAATAAATCCAAGAAATTTTCCGGATGTAACCCCAAATGCACACTTGAGTGGATTCATCTTGAGTTGATGCTCCCTTAAGCGCTCAAACACTCGCCTTAAATCATGGAGATGATTTTTCTTTTTCTTTGATTTCACCACAATATCATCAACGTAGCATTCGACGATCTTATGAAGCATGTCATCAAATATCTTCTGCATGGCTCGTTGATAAGTGGCACCAGCATTCTTTAAGCCAAATGGCATCACATTATAGCAATATATTCCTTTCGGAGTACGAAAGGCTGTTTTCTCTTGGTCTTCGGGAGCCAGACCAATCTGGTTGTAGCCAGATGATCCATCCATAAACGAAAGGACCTCATGTCCCGTTGTTGCATCTATCATGAGCTCAGCAATTGGCAGTGGGAAGTCATCTTTCGGACACGCCATGTTCAAATCCCGAAAATCAACACATACTCTGATTTGCCCATTTTTCTTTCTCACTGGCACGATGTTAGAAATCCATGTAGGATACTTGACTTCTCTGATCTTGCCTGCTTCAAGAAGCTTATTAATTTCCTCTTCAATTAATGGAATTAACTCTGGTCGAAATCGACGCTGCATTTGCTTAATTGGCCGAGTTCCCTTTTTTATGGACAAATGATGCACTGCGATCTTTGGATCCAAGCCTGGCATTTCTTTATGCGACCATGCAAAAACATCCCGAAATTCTCGTAGAATGCTGATATATTGCTCTTCTTCCTCATTACTTAGCAGGGCACTTATGTAAGTAGGACGTGAGTCGCTTTCGTCACCTAAGTTGATTTCTTTCAACTCATCGACAGTGGCTTTCACACCCTCCTCAAATTGTGGAGGGGCATCCTCGGCGTCCACTTCCTCCACTTGAGAATCCTCAAGAGCAGTGATATGGTTGGTGGAAGCTACACTTTCTTTATCATCATCATTGTCTTCTTTAGTAAAGACAATCGTCTGCATCTTAGCCTTCAACTCTCTTCCACATGAGACTGTCAAGATATTTTGCCTCTTCATACGAGAAGGGATTCGACTTCGGAGTTTTGGAAAGCTAGGAGACTTGAAATTATTTTTTTTTCCAATCTTGTTCCTTTCACATGGTCCGAGCCTTTCGAAGACACTTCCAAGCCTTTCGAAGACAGAACTCCTCTTGATTTTCCTTCCACTTTCATCAAAAATGTCTTCTGTGGACGAAACTTCTCCCTCTGTGATATAATTTGTGTTTGCTCTTCTGATTGCTATGCGGACTGGCTTTTGAGGGACATATCCCAAACCTGGCTTAGCATTCTTGACAGTGTGGCCACTATTTTTCAACATTTTTTGAGTGGCATTGAACCCATGTTCAGATGAGATGACATTCTCTTGAGGCA
Source organism: Pogostemon cablin (assembly GCA_023678885.1). Taxonomy (NCBI): domain Eukaryota; kingdom Viridiplantae; phylum Streptophyta; class Magnoliopsida; order Lamiales; family Lamiaceae; genus Pogostemon; species Pogostemon cablin. The sequence goes on from CM042963.1 coordinate 36,744,255, forward strand.
ACTTGCTCATCACCGGTTTCTCCTTTGGTTCATACCCAGCCTTCTTAAGGAGTTTGAAAGCTTGCGGGCCATATGACTTAGATATTTCTGCTTCAAATACTTCACCATGCTCAGTTTTCGCTCCTTCAATAGGACGTACGAATCCTTTGAGCGGTGGAGAAGAAGTCTTACCTTCATCAATTTTTGTTAAAGGTAATGTTAGTTCTTCCAGGGCCTCAAGTTCTTTGCCTTTGCTCTTCTTGAGAGTGGTGGATGATGTGCTACCTTCCTCCTTTATTTGTTTACTGCCCCCATTATCTTGTGCTGGGGCTTCTTCTCGGTTCACTTCCTTTGTGTTCTTGAAGAAGTATTTAGCATCAGCAAAGTAAGATTCAGCTTCAGTAAACGGCTTATCATCGCCAAATACTCTTTTCACACTGTTGCCTTCATTATACTTGAAACACTGGTGTAATGTAGAAGGGACCACACCATTCTCGTGCAGCCATGGACGCCCCAAAAGCATATTGTATGAAGTTTTTGCGTCTATGACATGGAAGAGTATCGTTGATCTCATCTCATCAATCATCAAATCGAGAACAATCGTGCCGAGAGTCCTTTGCCCTTCATGATTGAACCCTTGGATCATCAATCGGCTATGATTGAGTTCATCCACCGGTATCTCTAATTTTTTCAACATTCTTAATGACAGAATGTTTACTGCTGAGCCTCCGTCAACAAGTATACGCTTTACTTGCAGCCCTTGCGTATAACCAGTTACAAATAGAGGTCGGTTGTGAGGCTGTGAACCCAACAACATGTCTTCATCTGTGAAGGTCACCTTCATAGAATAAGCTTTTTCCTTGTTCTCAACTCGTTCATCTTCATTGCCCTCCTCACTCACCGCATGACAAGAGCCTTCATTGTGAACTTCTTTTATGGAAGCGAAGTTTGCAGCCGCTTCATCCTCCAACACAATCTTTCCCTCCTTAGCCAACTGCATGATCTTTTCCTTGAAGATGAAGCAATCATGAATGGGATGACCCACCAATCTATGGTATTTGCAATATTTTGGGTCATTGGTTCGACTTGCTTCATCTGGACGTTTCATTTCGGGGAGTTCGATGAGTTTATCTTTCATCAGATCATCAAATATGCCAGAAACATCAGAGTTCAGAAATGGATACTCTTTTTCTTGCATCTCCTTCAGGGTCAACCTTCTTTGCCCCCACTCTTGGGTAACTTGTTTTCCTTTATCTTTCTTGTCATCTCCATTCTTTCGAATCTTAACTGTAGCAGTGTTTATGGCCATTGATTCTTTATTGGAGTTTCTTGCATAAGGTCTGCCCCCTTTCTTGGCTTCTTGTCTTTCTCTGGACTTGTAAGAATCCGACACTGGTGAGTGTTTGATTCCACTGGCTGCCATGCTCAATTCCATATCATGAGCTCTCGTAGCCAACTCCTCGAAAGTCTTAGGCTGAATCCCTTTAAGTATGTAGAGTAAATTCCACTCCATCCCTTGGATGCACATTTCGATAGCAGACTCTCCGGATAATCGGTCTTTGCAATTTAAACTCAAGTTTCTCCATCGATTGATATAATCAATCACAGGCTCGTCCTTCAATTGGCGAGTATTAGTTAGCTCAGTCATGCTAACGGTTCTCCTCGTGCTGTAGAAACGATTGAGGAATTCATATTCCATTTGTGCCCAACTGTCGATGGACTCAGGCTGCAAGTCGATATACCAATCAAAGGCATTTCCTTTGAGAGAGCGAACGAATTGCCTCACCATATAGTCTTCATAAGTACCAGCATCATTGCACGTCTCAATGAAATGTGCCACATGCTGTCTGGGGTTTCCTTTGCCATCAAATTGCTGGAATTTAGGAGGCTGATAACCAAGTGGCAACCTTAAGTTATTCACTCTTTTTGTGTAAGGCTTAACATAAGTGACGGTAGGCTTGGCATTCTCTTCAAACCTTTCTTTTATTGTTCCAAGTATAATATCTTTGAGTTGCTCCACTTGGAGCATTCCATCAGCTGAAAGTTGCACTCCTCTTTCAGTTTGCTCTTTTTCAGTAGTTTGGCGTTTTGTGGACTCTTCCACCTCACTCTCGTCCACAACTCCTTTTCCGTTTGCACGGCTAGTCTCCGCAACATCTCTTTTTTCCATCAATTGGGAGATTTTGGTGTCCTGAGCTTCTATATGTTTCGTGAGCCCTTCGATAGCTTTCATCATATTTGCTAATTGCTCCTCAATAGTTGTAGTGCCGGCCATCATTACCGGGGCTGCAATTGAGTCCGATGAAGAGCTTGATGATGAACGAGGGTGTGAGCATGCAGAATCTTCATCACTATCCTCTTTCATGGGTAGCTGTTTTCTTGAAGCCATTTCAACCGAAAAGTTAGAGCCGGAGGAGGCCTCTGACTGAGCTTTCATCGACATACTCCTTGTAACAACAACGACTTGTTCACTCAATGAGGCGGAGAGCTTGGAGGCAGAAGTCCTTCCTACTGTGATCTTGACAGGAGTCATGTTGTATCTTTGTAGGGAGAAGAGATGAGAGGTAGAGATGGTCCCACTGGGCATGCCAAAATTTGTAACAACAAATTTTATATTTATAATAAAATAAATACAAATGAATTACAATAATAATCCGATGTGGATTGAACTTGATAATTAAGGAAACGATCTCTATCAATCCTCTGATTCTTCTCTTGAATCAACGTGGCTTGACTTGACTTGTGTGTGCGCTGACTTTGTTGACTGCGCTGACTTTGTGTGTTGAGCCGGATCTTCAAACGAAGCTTGTCCGGACTCGAATTAGGGACTTGTAACGTTTATCCAGAGGCGTCGAGCCTTTGTTTGGATTAAACGTGTTTGATGTGAAAACACTCGATCTGGGGGGCTTAGCACCTTTATCCCGGGTCGTACGTCGTTCTTGGCTCGAAGAACACTGAAGAACTTAGTGTGTGGAAAACACTCGATCTGGGGGCTTAGCACCTTTATCCCGGGTCGTATATCGTTCTTCGCCTTGAAGATCTTGAGGAGCGTTGCTCGTGTTTCAATCTCTTCAGAGTGTCTGTGTCTTCAGATGCTTCAGTGTGTGTTGAATGAATGGGGAGACCCCTTTATATAGGTGAGAGGTGAAGACCCCCTCATAAATGTCCTGCATTCTGATTGGTCCAGAGTTATTTGGGCCATATCCTGCGGGCTTGGGCCTCCACTTGTTTGGACTGTAATCAGGCCTATTTTATTTGGGCCTGATTTAATCTGTATGGGCTTGTTTGACTTCAGTCAGACCTCCTTTTAATTTAGGGCTTATTTGACTTGGGCCAGGCCTCATTTAATTTGGGGCTTATTTGACTTGGGTCAGGCCTCATTTAATTTGGGGCTTATTTGACTTGGGTCAGGCCTCATTTAATTTGAGCTCCATTTAATTTGTTGGGCTCAAATTATTTATTAATTTACTTTAGGAATTAACTTATTTAAATTCCAAAATAAATTAACATTTAATAAATAAAATCCACGTGTCGCCATTTAATTGAACCGTAAATTTCAACTGCTTACAAAAAGAAATTACTTTCTACGTCCCAAAATTTTTTGCACACTTCCTTTGTAATTTACAAAGAAAGTGTGCAAAAAATTTCGGGACGGAGGGAGTATAAATTAGTAATTTTATTTTATCAATACTAGGTCAAAAAAAAATGAAAATACTAAAATAGGATTCAAAATCATAAAATTAATTAAAATAATAAAGTATAATAATAATTACATTAAAATTTCATATACTATTAAAATTTTTAGATAATATGTTATAATGTTATTACTAAAATAACATACTAATTAATGTCAAATCTATACGTTTATGTTATACTCTCCCACCCAGTTTAAAGAGTCTTATTTTTCGTTTTGTGCATCCGACTCAAAGGGTTTTATTTCTTTTAGGCATGTGGGACTCACACACACTAATACAATTAAATTATGGGACTTTTAATAATAATATTTTTAGGCAAAGACTTGTATGAGACTGTTTCACGTAAGGCTCACGTGAGACGAATAAAAAGTGTTAATTTCTATAATAAAAAGTGATACTCAATTAATGTAAAGTGATAATAATATTTCATGAACAATTTATAGTAATAAAAAGTTATAACATTTGATAACGTTTTATAGCGAAAGTGATAACTATTTTAAAAAGTATAAAATGGTCTCACGTGAAAGATGGTATTACACAAGACTTACCCTACTTCTTAATCCACGTGAAAAAAAATAAGACTCTTTAAATCTGACGAAAGGAGTATAACTTTTAATGATTTTACTATATATTTTAAATCTTGAACTGATAATTTTATATCTTTCTAATCTTAAATTAATAAAAATATCTTTTGGAACCTAATGGATAGTTTACTTATATCATAAATTTCCTTAAATTTTATAATTATAACATAGATGATCATATAATATTACTTAAAAAAAAAGATTGCAACCTAGCTAACTCTATCAACTATCCAGAGCATATACTACGTACAGTCAATATACATTTATCAATAAAATTTTTATATTCTTTGTATCATACTTACTACAAGTAAACTAAGTGCTACAAATTCGTATATTTTTCATGATTTAGTATATTTCTTGTTTTATTAGAAAACTTCCATCCCACTTGAACAAAATCATCAAATGGGACCAAATGCAATGAACCATGAAAGCGTGTCAAAGTTGGCTCTTGGTCCACTTGGATTTGATTAACACGAGTTTTAATTATTCAAGAACGCATATGGTTAAAAATTAATTAATTAATTATTGACACGTGTGTCATAATTAGATTAATAATATATTTTGGCATGTTACCACACTCTTATATATTAAGACGTATGAGTGTGAGATATTTATTTTCAAACTAAATTAAATTTATAAGAGTTGATTTAATGTGTATTTGAATTCACGATTTATAGATCTGAGACTTGGATTTAAGTAGATAATTTTAAATTAATGAATTTTTGAAAAAAAATATTAAGAAGAAAATGCAATAAATTATCTTAAGATTAATGATAAATTCTGAATCATGAGTAAATGAATAATATGGCACTACATACAGGTTGAATCATCTGATTTTAAAGGAATATACGACAAAACCCTAAAATAAAAATGTAATAAATCCTGAACTACAAAGTTAAAATAAAAAATATATAGCATTTTTTTTTGACAGAAAAAAATAGCACTTAATTGATCGCACGTTGAACACAAAATAATTTTGTTTAAATTTTATTAGGTAGTTATTAATTGAAATTATTTATAAATTTTATAGACATGAGAGTTTGGCATATATATATATATATATATATATATATATATATATATATATATATATATATATATATATATATATATATATATATATATATATTGATTGTAAAATAAAATAATAATGTTACACGGTTGGTTGGTTTTGGATTTTAGCTTTAGAAAAAAGAAGATATACGAGTTTGAAAATTGACATGAATTCCACATTAGGTCTTGTCTTTAATTGGTTCACCAAACGCTTTTCTTGTCTTCTTATTTGCGTCTTTGTGGAAACTTCTAATTGCAATTAATTATGTATAATTAAATTGCATTATTATATTTTGGTAAATATTGACTTCTCATATGATTATAGTGTAGATACAGGTAGTTAGGATACTATATACCATTTAAATTGAGTCTCATTTACGACCTAACATATAAGAAATCAAATAGCTGAACTATTTGGTAGAGGCTTCCTCATCCCGTTAGAATAACCAGATGGCAAGACCCACCTCACAAAAGGGCAGTCAGCTTTGAGTTTATTGCAAAAAAACCTCAACCTTTATTTCTATTGTAAATAAATCTCAACCTTTAAAATTTTGGCTAAAAAAACCATCAGATTTTTAATTTTTTTAAATTGCACCAATCTAATAAAAAAATTATATTTTATATTAAAATTATATTCTTAAAAATTATTATGTAAATATTTAAAACTTACATTTCAATGCTTATGTTTGTTTCAATATTTACGTTAGTTTTTTGCACGTTGATTAAGAAATATAGTATTTTAATGGATAGTGAATTTAAGGATATAATATTTAATGCAAGTGGGTAAGTGTATTATTATTGTATGTGGGTCTCATGGTAATATATTAATTGTTTTAGGTGAGACATATGCTAAAAAGAAAACGTAAAGATTGAAATAAGATGCAAAAAATAGAAATATGTAAAGATTGAAATGGGCGGAGGGGGTACATGAAAATTTGGTTTGTATAAATTAAAACTTAACTAATACTATTTTTTGTCTGTATATAACTATGAGTTTATAAATTAAATCCACATGAATTATAAATTATTTTTGTACAATTTTTTTGTCATCTAAATATATATTTTGTCATATTAAATATAACATAAAATTACGAAAAAAATCTTATGATATGTTCAAGAATACTTTGTTTTTATAAATTATAAAAATTTTATAATGCATAAAATATTTTAAAAACTAAAATATATTTATTATTTTATTTAATAATTTTTTAGAATTTAAATTTAAAATTTAAAATATAATGGGTTCAATTTAAAATAAAAATAAAAATTTGATGTTTTTTTTTTCCCAAAATCTCAAAGGTTGAAATTAAATCGCAATTTAAGTAAAGGTTGAGGTTTTTTCTGCAATAAACTCAAATCTTACGTGGCAAAGGTCAACGCCATGTAGGACTTCGGACAACCCTCTCCTGCCCGTTGGGTGCGTTTTGCACGAAACTTAAAGGTTGATGTTTTTTTTTTTGTAATTTCTTAAAGATTGGGATTTATTTGCAATAAAAGTAAAGGTTGAGAATTTTTTTTCAATCAAACCCTAAATTATTCCAGTCTAATTTCTCTTAAAAAAGCAGCCATCAACACAAGGGTAATATTTTGGTTATGATATAATATCATTGTTATATTTTTGTTAGATTAAAAAAAATATAATGAATTTGAAGACACGTTTATTATTAAAATATTATGAAAATTTCAAATTTATGTAACAAGAAATTTATAAATTAAAATGCTATTTACATCATCGAATTTCCTTTAGTGAAAAGAGGCGCATTTATGTGAGATCATCGATCTCACGATAAGATTATTTAACGCTTTCATTATTAGTTATTATTATTTTAATTAAAAATATTATTACTTTTTATTTATACAATAAATTGTTATTGAAATAGTTCACACACAGTTATCATTTTCATCAATTAAATATTATTTTCTATTATAAAAGTTATAACTTTTTATTCATTTCAGGAAAGTCATCCCGTAAATTAGGTATCACTTTCTAGCTATTATAAAAGTTATAAATTCCTATTTGTTTCATGAAAGTCATTCTAAGACAATTTCGCGAATTTATAGACACTCCTTTTGTAGTTTTGTCCTATGAATTAAACAAATTTATATTTGTAAAAAAATATCGTGCACATATAAGGGAGAAAGAAATATATAGGGGTATTAAATAAATTGCATTAGTTAATAACTAGGTGGCAAGTTCCAATTTAAATCTTAATCTTAGTAGTTAATTATGAAATTAAACCTTTCTTATTTCGACAATGGAATGAGTCAGCTGGGGCACAACATGTTGAATTGTGGGTAAAGAATTTCCAAAAACCTAATTAGTACAACTCCATATTCATCCAACCATGCAGTTCCAACTTATTTTTATTTCTAGTTCCACTTAATAATATAAATGCAAAGTTGATTTTTAATTAATGAAAAACGATATTCTATAACTATTACAAAGTACACTTTATAATTGTTAAATTAAATTATTTTATAAATTATTTGTAAGATAAATAAAAAACTATTAACTCATAATTAAAATAAATGATAAGTGATAATTAATCATACACGATTTAACTGTTTAGATGTTATGATAATCTTTTTCCTTAATAAACAACTCAATTAAGTTCAATTCCAATTCCAATTCTCCAACGCGTGCCTGCACGTCCACAATTAATTAATTATTTATTTAGACTATGACAAAAGGACTATTTGCCACTAAGAAGTCAGAATTAGTACAAAGCAACAAATATTCCAAACGTTTTATTTTCTATCCTTAATAAAACAAAGTTTTGAAAAGAGTATATTTTATTCTTATTTTAGAAAACCACGAAATCTTAATACATATAATTAGCCAGTAGTAGTTGTCTTATTTAAATTTTTGAAAAATATATGTATCTTAAGGTTGAGATACTTCACTACCAAAAATTGTATGTGCTATTATTTTATTGGTTAAGCATTTATTATATATATTAATTATTTTTTTATTCTATATTAAATAGCCCGCATGGACAGCTCAACTGGTCAAGTAAGGGAATAACTTATACATTGACCAAGAATCGAATCCCACCCGCGGAGCAACCTCTTAATTAAGCCCCTTGTGTGGTGGGTTAAAAGGTCTAACCCTTGTTGGTCTGTTGAGTAATCATGATTAACCTCCTTCACATGCTGTTAGGCCGGTGTGCGGGGGCGCCTGGGGTGGGCGAACCACCTTTTTGTACATTATTCTACATTAAATAGTTCCCTTATTAATATTTTATTCCTTTAACATTTTAATCTTTAAGTTTCTATTATTTATAATATATTCTTTAATATTATGTAAAGATTTAAAAATTATATTATTTTTTCTTGATTAATTGTTATTCTATTTTAATATTTTTAATTAATTTAGTTTTTCTTTATCACTCTTAAATTGAAAAAAAAGGGTTACAATAAAATCATAATTAATATAGGGTTTTGATTACTTTTATTTTTATACATTATTTTAAATTCGATCAATTTTTTAATTTATATACTAATAAAAAAACTTTTTACAAGAAACTTAATTATTTTAATTTTATACATTACTATAAATTTGATCACTTTTATAATATTATATAACTGATAAAAAAAATTATTATATGTTATTCAATTATTAAAAGGTGTATTACATATCATGAATGATAAAAGATTATTTTTAATGTGATTTTTTTAAAATTTGTGACATTATTTAAGAAAGTGCTCAGTAGTACTTTAATTTAATAAAAATTGTATGGTAAGGTAAATATCTTTTTTTTTTTTTTTTTTTTTTCACCAACATAAGAGTAAATTTTGCGTAAAACCATCTCACGTGAGACCATTTTACACTTTTTAAAATAGTTTTCACTTTCGCTATAAAACGTTATTATTTTGCTATAAAATATTATCACTTTCATTTATTGCTCATGAAATAACATCACCACTTTTCATTAATTGAGTATTATATCACTTTTTTTTTTCTGTCTCAATAAGGGTGTACAAGTCTTTACCACAACATAATTCATATATACTTGAATCACAATATTAATACAAAAATAAAAGAAAACATAATAATCATTTTAATTATTTTCTAAAGAGACATAAAATATTAATTATAGGCTTTAATTTTGTATTTTTCATTCAATAATATACGGGACTTATATTAAACATAAATATATAAATATATTTTATATTATTAAATAAAAAATTAAAATTAAATTTTGTAAATCGCGTACCACGCGGGCTATATACTAGTAGAGTATATGATTATAAAACACAAGCTTGTATTTCACGTATATAAGATCTATAATAGAATTTTATTTGAATTTCGATTTTATAAATATATCACTCGATGCGTATAAACGTATTATACAGTTATCCTGTATATAATAATATTTAAAAGTACATTACTAAAATATTTTTAAGAGTAAGTCATGTGATACAATTTTAACTATATAATCTATATAATGTAATATTTTACCTACATAAAACAATAAATTTACCCCCTTTTTTTTCTTTTGGGCAAAAGGTGATATGCCGTACACCTAAAGCATCTCTTGTATTCTGATCCGTGAGAGCAATGTAGAGGTAAATTATGATATCTTAAATAATTAATGTATTATACATATAGTGATATTTTTATGGATCTTAACTCGTATAGCTGGTGACAAAAATTAAATTCTTAAGAATATATTATATACTATACTATGTTATTCCCTTCCACCCAATTTCAAGTTCACATTCACTGATAATAATGATATTAATAAAAATTATTAATTTTAATTAATTTTAGGATAATTTAATATTTTTAATAATAAATAAATTGAAAAGTATGTTATGTATTTTTAAAAATGATAATAAATTTGGAATTAAATTGTTTTATGGAATTATTGGCAAAATGACATTTTGCTTTATAAAAGTTGCAGTTGAAAGTTAAGTAGGACCAAAATGAAAAGTGGAAAATTGAAAGTTTGATGAAAAGAGAATTATTGTTTGTAAAGGGCCCTTTCAACATATTATAAAACTCATGAATTGTTGAGCTTGTTTGTTGTAAACCCTGTTGGAAATTTAAGGTGAATGGAAAAGTAATCTTAAAATGATGTCTATTAGATTAAAGTATGTCTATGAAGAAGTGTAATTAAAGGGTGTAATTTTTGAATAAATTGTGTCTTTTCATGAAAAGACATTAGAATTTGAATTCAAAATCAAATCCAATGGTCGCATCGATTCACAAAATGACACCTTGAAATCTATAAATAGACCCTTTCATTCCATAATTCTTTACTCCGAAGAACTTGAATTAGACTTGATCATACATTCTAAAAATATTTCCGTACTTAGAGTCTTGGTCTCTAACATTTTCAAAGTCGTCCTACTTCTAAGGTGAGTTCATAATATCGGTTGGTTCGCCGTATCTTGTGATTTGTAGTGCTATTAATATCACAAGATGTGAGTCGTTGTATCTTAGAGATGATTGCCATCGAACCGTAAGCACCAGAGCGGGACAATTTCATCTTAAGGAGAAAGAGTGTAACTTTTGACTCGACTCAAATTCCGTTCTTATTTTTCTGTCATATTTTTCTAGTCAATATATTATATCGAAACCCAAATATACCCAACAATCTTAAGATAAAATTTTGCTCATCGCTCCGGTATAATATTGGTTGACAACAAATAACAGTATTTGGAAGATTATGGTATATACAAATATTCGAATATGCAAAGAATATGAGGTATGCAAATTTTATTATTAAGTTAAAGTTGTTCACCTTAATTAGATATATTAATTTACATGCGGTGGATATCTTATAATGAATTTTTCAATTTTAATTGGAAATAAATTTACGCATAATATATAATATAGAAATCCAGAGATTCTTATGGATAAAAGTCATGTTAATTAAATTAAGAGATGAAACGAAAATCCTTGATTCTTGCATCTCTCTGTTTGGTTTGATTAATTGATTTTTAAATTAAATAAATATATTATGTTATTGAGATTTTGGAATGCAATTTGCGACAATTGGTGTAAACAGACATCAAATTTGAATTTTGCATGGATTGATTAAATAAGCAGTTGTGTCTTAATCAATTGTATTTTGCGTACTAATTTAAAAAAAAACGAAAAGCAGTTTTGTAAATTGAATTTTTTGAAAAGGAGTAAAACTGTTATTTGGTGATAAGATGCCTTGATTCTCGACACATGTGGCAATTAAAGGAAACGTTGGTTCCATTCTTTTTTATAATTGTAGTGTGTTTATTATATGTGATTATGGAATGTAAGTTGGGGTAAATGACATTATATGAATTCCTAGTTTTTGTATACCAAAGGCTGTATGCTTTTGTCTGCCATGAGATTGTTCAAGTTGGAGTTCGGAGATCCTGAATATGGTTAGGGTTTATGTTTCTTTGTGGAGGATCGTGTCTTCTCCTATGAAGGGTCATGGCTGTTGGAGAAGAGTTGTGTCTCTTCATATAAGGGTATGTCTCTTGGTGAAGAGATATGTCTCCTTGATGAAGAGATGAATCTCTTTATGAAAAATCGTATCCCTTGATGAAGGGATGTCTCTTCATGAAAAGTTATATCCTTGACAAGAATAATTGAAAATTGTAGTTAAAGACTATATTTTTATTTGGGTGTGTTGACCTAAATTATAAAATTTTGGACTTAAAAAATGATGAACAAATTTAAACAATTATTTCAATCGATTGATTGATTAATTATTTTAAAAGAAAGGCCAATTGACCCTAATGTGGGGAAAGCCCCCGGAGACATTTAAATGTGGGGAGAGTCCCCGTAGACATTCAAATGTGGGGGAAAATGCCCCTAGATATTTAAATATGGAGTTATTATTTGAGGGCTTAGCCCCTAAAGTTAAGTTGGTCTAAGGCAATTGATCTCAAGAAAATTAAACGGATCCGTAATAAAATTTAAATGAAGATCAAATATGTTGCATGTCTAAGAGGAATGGAATAAAAAGCCACACATTAAAGAACATTTATAGCGGTAACTCAACCATGATGAGTGGAGATCCCACAAACTTGGTTCAATGAGACAACTAAGTTATTTTTGTTCAGATGTGCACTTGAAATAAATAAATTATTCATTCCTATAGACAAATCAAGTGCAAATGAACATGTTGACGTGTGGTAAGGATAAGCATAAAAGCTTTTAATGACTCTTATACCTAATAAAAGTGGGGTATGACATGATACACTTGATAAGAGGTCACCTATGTAAGTGCGAGGACTGACCGCCTCAATGAAGCACTTATGAATCCAAGATATGGTCCATGGCCGAAAAGGACACAACCATGAGAACCAAATATATTAGGAGAGGTGTTATGTTGGTACTGTTGTCTTGGCATACACAAAAGTAGAGTAGTTCAAGGCAACACGTCCACTAAACTGCAAGTATGTCCGATAGTATTCAACTAGGGAAGGTTTAAAGCCTGAAGCTACCGATCTCGATGTAACATCTTTTCGCTTGAACTCACTTTACTGTCAGTCTCCAGTGTTGTAGTCTTTTTAGTTGACTTTATCCATTCATATGTGGATTGTTGGAAATTTAAGGTGAATGGAAAAGTAATCTTAAAATGATGTCTATTAGATTAAAGTATGTCTATGAAGAAGTGTGATTAAAGGGTGTAATTTTTGAATAAATTGTGTCTTTTCATGAAAAGACATTAGAATTTGAATTCAAAATCAAATCCAATGGTCGCATCGATTCACAAAAAGACGCCTTGAAATCTATAAATAGGCCCTCTCATTCAATAATCCTTTACTCCCAAGAACTTGAATTAGACTTGATCATACATTCTAAAAATATTTCCTTACTTAGAGTCTTGGTCTCTAACATTTTCAAAGTCGTCCTACTCCTAAGGTGAGTTCATAATATCGGTAAGTTCGCCGTATCTTGTGATTTGTAGTGCTACTAATATCACAAGATGTGAGTCATTGTATCTTGGAGATGATTGTCATCGAACCGTAAGCACTAGAGCAGGGCAATTTCGTCTTAAGGAGAAAGAGTGTAACTCTTGACTCGACTCAAATTCCATTCTTATTTTTCTGTCATATTTTTCTAGTCAACATATTATACTGAAACCCAAATATACCCAACAAACACACTCTACGCTACACTCTAATATTAACAAAATTATTCTTTTAGAATATGAAAAATTGCTCTATAGACAAATTATTACCTTTTAATGAAAAATATTAGTACTCATCTCAACATAATATTAAAAAATACTATATATCAGAAATTAATTAGAAGTAATATTTTTTTTATATAAAATGATAGTTCGTTCATCTAAAGTATAATTTTTCATTACTAATCCCTCCGTCTCGGTAATTACTTCACTTTCCATTTTTTAATCGTTCCAAAATTTATGTATACTTTTAAAATTATAAATTTACACAACATTAATATTCTCATAATACTATAATATTAGAAAAGTGTCACATACTTTTTACATTCAACCCAACAACTTTATATAGTATTTTTTTTTTACTAAATTACCCAAAATACCATCATGTACCTTACTGTACATTACAAAAAAAAGTTTCTTTTCGCACACAAAAATATATATTGAGATGAAAAAAGTACTTAAAATATAGAGTTAGTTTTCTGTGATCCCTTAGGGTTCCTCTTTAATTTAAACTCTAGCAATACATAAATATAATAGGATTGGAAGGGGGATCATAAGATTTACACTGTGAATCGATTTATAAAGTGCTTGTCTAAAATATAATACTCCCTCCTTCCAACATATTTTTACCCACTTTCCATTTTGAGTCGTCCCACGTATATAAATGATAAAAATACACTCTATGTCTTACTTATTATTTACACTTTATTCATAATTACAACAATTTTATTTACTTTCTCTCTTAAAATTATCAATTTATTTCTATTTTTTCTTACATTATATATTTAAAAAAAATAAGACTTCTTAATTTTGGTGCTCATAGTAAAAATATTCGGGAAAGAAGGAGTATCAGAAGTGAATCGGGTGAAAATAACTTATTAATTGTTTGATGGGTCCAAGACTCCGAGTATGAACGTTCTTAAAGTGGAATAATATAAATTGATTATTTAGTTAGAAAACACATGGTTTCAAGATTTCAAAGGTTGTATAATTAGGAATTTAGGGGAAAAGGTGGGGCCAGATTTGGATGTAGTGGCGGCGGATGAGTGTGTATGAGAGAGAAATAGGAGAGAGAGAGGAAGAGTCGGTGTTGGTTAGTCGTCTGAAATACTCTGAAAATAAGAGTGAATTGTGTTTGTTGTTTTAGCCATCGGAGAAATTTTGGTCTTAATATTCCCTAAATATGGTCCACTTATCACTCCACTTTTTTACTTTTCTATCCTTAATTAAATCATTTTATTAATTTCTATGTTTTGGCTGTTTTTATTTATTTATTTTGTTGACATGGTTGAACTCATTTTAAATAATCATCACTAGTTTCTAATTTTAGATGGTAATTCAACCCCACTTAAAACATGTACACAACAAGAAGATTTCGAACTAGTCAAAATAAACTCTTAACTAGTTTTGTCTCCCGTGAGCGACGCGGGTTCTATTATATGTGATGTTTTTATTTTATAAATATTTTTTTTATATTTATTATTATTATTATTATTATTATTATTATTATTATTATTATTATTATTATTATTATATATATATATGTTTGTTTGTTTTTTCGCCTTACTTTACTATTAAATGTATTTTTTTACATTCGTGTTAAAAAAATAAACATTTAATCAATATATAAAGAAGCGATCATAGTAGAATATTTTCAATTCAAAATCTGAAAAATAAATAATCTATCAATTTGGAGCCCTAGTTATTTTTTCTATCAATTAGAGACCTTAAAATATACTATAAAATAAAAAAAGGGTAGCGATGTTCCATAATATGAATTTTTTTATCATATTTATATGAGATGATTACTACTAAGTACAAAAAATTCCTTAATTACTACGAGATACAAACATACAAAAATATTACTACTAACTACAAAAATATATAGTGATATTCCAATATTACCCTTACAATGTGCTGCACATAAATATTGTGTGCAGCAAAAGTTCATGTGCAGCAAAGTGTGTGCAGTAAAAAAAAAGTGTGTGCAGCAAAAAAGTGGGGCGGTCCGGCGAAGCTCCGTCGATCGGCCGGCGGCGGTCCGGCGGTGGGTGGGGGTTTGGGTTTTTGGTTTAAAAGTGTATGTGTTTAGAGTTATATTTGGTATTTTACTCTAATATTTTGTATGTAATAGTAATTATTTTAAATCAATGTATCTAATAGTAATTAGGGGTACAAAGTGTGTACCTAGTAGTAATTTTTCCTATTTATATAATAAATATTAAACTTATGATTAGTTGTAAATTTAATTAATAATCACGTATCTCTCTTTTTATCTTTTAATTATTTTTTTATGAAATAATTAAACCAAATTATTAAAATTAAAATTCAATTAATTTTTTTTATTGAATAACTCAGTTAAATCATTATTAGTTATAAATTAATTAATAATCGAGCCTCACTCTTTTTTTTAATCTTTTACTTTTATTTTTTTAATTGAATAACCAAAATAAAACAATTAAATATAAAAATATATTAAAAATCATTATCATTATTTATTATTTTAAATATTATTTTAAAGTTATTAATTAGAGGGAGCTAAATAAATATTAATTAAAATATTAAATTACTTAATATAAAATATTAATTGCAAGATTAAAAATTTTAAACATATTTATAAAAATATTTGTATTAAAATTAAAATAATAATTTTTTATTTGAAAAAATACGTAAAATATTCTTATTAGATTAAATTAAATCATTATAAAAAATTAATTAAAATATAATATTAATTGCAAGATTATAAAATATTAATTACTTTAAATATTAAATTACTTAAAATAAAATATTAATTGCATTATAAAGATTATTAATGAGAGAGATTAAACAAAATAATATTTAAAATATTACATTACTTAAAATAAAATATTAATTTAATATACTTCCTTTTATAATTTTTATATGAAATCATTAAATTACCTAAAATTATAAACTTTTATAAGAAAATTACTTAAAATAATATTATTACATAATATTAATTTTATTAAGATTAAAATATTAGAGCTTCCTTAAATGAATTACTTAAAATAAAGTATTAATGGTAGGTGTAAGCAGTTAAAATTTTACTGTCCAATTAAATGGCGACACGTGGATTTTTTCTGATTAAATTGTCAATTTTGATTTATTATTATTTATTCTGGAATTTAATTTATTATTGATTCCTAAAATAAAATAATAAATAGTTGATAATTAATTTAAGCCCAACAAATTAAAGGGGTTTAAATTAAATGAGATTTGACCCAAGTCAAACAGACCCAAGTCAAATAAGGCCCAGAAAAATTAAAGCAGACCCAAAACAAATAAGCTTGATTTGAAGGCTAAGTAAGTAGAAGGCCCAAGCCCGCAAAATCAGGTCAAATCAGCCTGGACCAATCAAAATGCAAGACATTAATGAGGGGGTCTTCACATCTCACCTATATAAAGCTCATTTGAAACACACACACAAAATATCTGAAGACAAAAGCTCTGAAGAGATCAAGAATACGAGCAGTGCTCCCTTGAATACTTCAAGCATCTTTAAGCGAAGAACGACCACCAAATCGAAGTGAAAGGTTCTAAACCCCTTCGATCCGGCGTTCTTCAAAAGTAATAGCCACCAATTGGAGATCAAGGTTCTGCACCCCTCCGATCCGGCGTTATTTAAATCAAGTTCTTTAGCGTTCTTCGCGGAAAGCTTCAAGAATAACGTTTTAATTCGAACAAAGGCTCGACCCCTCCGGATTAACATTATAGATTCAAGAATAGCGTTTTAATCCGAACAAAGGTTCAATCCCTCCGGATTAACGTTATACACTTTAAATCCGAGTCCGGATAAGCTTCATTTGAAGATCCGACTCAACACACAAGTCAAGTCCACACAAGCTGTTAACACAGTCAGCATACACTTTGTCAAAGAAGTCAAGCCAAAGAAGTCAAAGTTAAGTCAAAGCCACGTTGGTTCGAGAGAAGAATCAGAGGATTGATAGAGATCGTTTCCTTAATTATCAAGTTTAATCCTTCTGGATTATTATTGTAATTAACTTGTATTTATTTTATTATAAATACAAAATTTATTGTTATAAATTTTGGCACGCCCAGTGGGACCATCTCTACCTCTCATCTCTTCTCTCCACAAGTACAAAGAATGACTCCTCTCAGGATTGCAATAAGAAGACTTTCTACCTTGAAGCATTCATAGTTGCAAACTGAAGAAATTCAAAAGATAACTCCACTCAAGATTGCGATACGAAGGCCTGCTGCATCAAAACCTCAAGAATTGCAAGCTAAAAAGGTTGGAGTAGTTACAAGAAGTATTCCCGAAGGCTCCGTAGAGGCAAATTATATGGTGGGGATTACTCTCAACAAGCCATTACACGGAGACAAGAGTGGTGAAAATATTTCTGCTTGTTCAACTCCTCGTTCAACGCCAAGCTCACCATCTGCCTTAGCTGTAGCTGCAGTAATGACAACAAATACTATAACCATTGAGGAACAACTCGCAAGTATAATGAGAGCCATTGATGGACTCAACAAGAATATGGAAGCTCAAGACGTAAAGATCTCCATACTTATGAAGAAAATGGAGAATGTGGAGACAAGTCATACAAATGAGAAACAAGTTGAGGATGAGCGCGAGGAAGGAGACTCAACGAAACACCATCCTTTTGAAAAGAAGTCAGTTGAAGAAAAAATACAAGTTTCAACTGACAAAATACTTCATGTGAACCAACTGAAGAACATCATTTTAGAAACGATAAAAGACAAGTTTGAAGGGAGCTAAAAATCCCTTGTTGCCTACAAGAAGCCATATACAAAGAAAATTGACAACTTGAGGATGCCAGCTGACTATCAACCTCCCAATTTTCAACAATTTGACGGCAAAGGCAACCCAAGACAACATGTGGCGCATTTCGTCGAGACATGCAATGATGCTGGGACCTATGGAGATCACATGATGAAACAGTTTGTTCGCTCTCTTAAAGAAAATACGTTCGATTGGTATATCAACTTAGAAGCCAACTCCATCGACAGTTGGGGGCAAATGGAAGAAGTGTTTCTCAACCGCTTCTACAGCACACGAAGAACTGTTAGCATGATGGAGCTAACAAATACTCATCAAAGTGATGAAGAATATGTCATCGACTACATCAACAGATGGAGGAGCCTCAGCCTCAATTGCAAAGAGAAGCTGTCAGTAACTTCAGCTATTGAAATGTGCATTCAAGGGATGCCATGGAATCTTTGCTACATACTTCAAGGAATTCAGCCAAAGACTTTTGAAGAGTTGGCTACAAGAGCTCACGACATGGAGTTGAGCTTGATATCAAATGATATTGAATGGCCATCTATTCAAGACTTCTACGAGTTTGAGGACATGCCTTCTGATGAGCTCGTGGAAGATGAACCACAAACAAAGACTGCAGTTTCCATAAAGATTCATAGAAATGAAGTGGAAGCAAGAGAAAGCAATGCATCCCAGGATTGGGGGCAATGAACTGTTGATAAATCAAAGACAAAGCTCATTGACATGAGCGAAAACTGTCTACATAATGCTCCTTGATACGAGCTTAAACTATCTAAAATCTCCCAAATCAAATTTTCAGCTTCTTGACACGAGCTAAAACTGTCCACATGATGCTCCTTGATATGAGCTAAAACTGTCCACATGACGCTCCTTGATATGAGCTAAAACTGTCCACATGACGCTCCTTGATATGAGCTAAAACTGTCCACATGTTGCTCCTTGATACGAGCCTAAACTATCTAACACAAATCAAATGCCATGCTCTTTGATATGAGCCTAAACTATCTAGCACAAATCAAATGCCATGCTCCTTGATATGAGCCTAAACTATCTAACACAAATCAAATGCCATACTCCTCGACATGAGATAAAACTGTCCACACAATACTCCTCGACATGAGATAAAACTGTCCACACAATACTCCTCGACATGAGAGAAAACTGTCCACACAATACTCCTCGATATGAGTTTAAACTATCTGACACAAATAATGCAAGCCTCCTTGACACGAGTATAAACTGTTTACAAGTTCAAATACAAGACTCATTGATATGAGTATAAGTTGTCAGCAAATTCAAACGCAATGCTCCGTGACGCATGAGCCTAAACTGCATGTTACTTCTGGTCCACACGAGTATAAACTGTGTACGACAAACTCCTGGTCCGCACGAGTATAAACTGTGTATGACAAACTCCTGGTCCGCACGAGTATAAACTGTGTACGACACACTCCTGATCCGCACGAGTATAAATGTGTATGACGAACTCCTGGTCCGCATGAGTATAAAATGTGTACGACACACTCCTGGCCCGCATGAGTATAAACTGTGCACGACACCCCCCAATCAAAACCATGTCCCTTTGAACTACGTTATGACTTGATCCTCTGCAAAGAGGTACGTAGGCAGCTTAGCACTTCACTAAGTTCAGTCATAATTCAGGCTAAGACTTCAAAATTGTCAGTGAAAGAATAAAGTTGAAGTATAAATGAGTTGAGAAGTAAGAGGGTTGACAAGGGGAAAGACGGTGGACGAGCGCAAATTTTGGTGAAGGAAAGTTATTGAAAGGATGAAAGAAGTTCAAAGGCTGAAGTAATCCCAATTTCTCATAGTGGTTGAGGGGTTCAAGTTAATTTAAGTTTGTAGATTTAATTAATTAAAAGGCCTAAAATAAATTTATTAGGTCAGTTAATTAATAAATTAACTAATGAAGGGTGGAGCCCAAAATATTGAAGTCCAAGTGAAAAGTAAATTAATGTGAGATTTAATGGAAATTTGGAAGGAGTTTCCCTCAATCTATCTAAGTTAATTCATGGTGGAGGTTTTATTGTAAATATGGAAGTAATTTATTTTTTTAAGCCAATACACGTGAGTTTTATGGCAGATATGAAAATAATATTTTCCCATTTATTTCAAGACAATTTCACGTGAGAATAGTTGATTGAGAATTAAAATTTCTCTCTCACTTAAAGACGTCTGGTCAACCTCTCTCCCATGACTTGGGAAATTTAAAGTGGAGAATTTTTTTTTTCTCCCAAATTGAAAATCACGTGAATTTGGCCTTCTCCAATAATCAGTTCGGTGGGAGCTTCATTCGTTTGAGACAGACGCCGCTTCGTGCTGCTGCTGCCGAATGCCAGCCACCGACCACCATCAACAGCCGTGACCTCCGAAGCCTCCGGATCGACTTCTCTGCCGCCGCACATGATTGCCACTGGAAATCACACACCTCACCATTTTTGGCCGAAACCTCCGACACTGATTGACCCACAATTCCTAACTCAAGCTGCCGACGTCTCGAAAGGCGTTGCCTGTTTACAGGCTCAACAGCGGCGCCGATAGCAACATTTATGGTTTCAAAACACTCCTGCCTTTTACCGCCGTATTCATCCGCTGCTGTATGGGTCACCGGAAAAGCAGACACTCGTCACTATTGCCGACAGCGAAGTGACCAATACGGGTTTGAAACTCCGTCCTTCAGTTCGCAGGTTTGTAACACCGCGGGTGCATGTTTGTAACACTGCCGCCATTGCCATCACGGTTTTGTAACACCGCCGCCAGCTTCTTCGTGGGTCTGTAACACCGTCGACATCGTCTTCGCTCGAGGGTTTGTAACACCTCAGCCATTGTCTTCGCGGCTTGGTAAAACCACGCGGGTCTGAAACACCGTGCCTCCATCGTCGTGGGTTTGAAACACCACAAGTACGAGTCTGAAACATCGTATCTCAGCTTCAATCATCACTATGCACGTTTGAAACACCGTGAGCATGGGTTTGAAAACGTTGTCTTCAATGATATTTCTGTCATCCTTGCGGGTTTGTAACACCGCTGTTTTGAAAACACCGCCGTTGTTGTCATCCTTGCGGGTTTGTAACACCGCAACACTGCTATTTCTGTCATCCTTGCGGGTTTGTAACACCGCTGCGGGTTTGAAACATCATTGATCGTTCACTTGCTGCCATCTGCCATGAAGAAACAAATAAAAGAGGAATTATTTTCCATAAAAAAAAAGAAAGAAAAACCAAGAGCTAAAAGGATATTGTATTCCGTGTGATGAAGAAAAAGAGGTCATAATATCCTATTATATAGTGATGATCCCTTCATTATATATGGAAATTATTTGTATCTTGGTGAACAAAAAAAAATCTATCCCATATTCTCTTATCTTGGTGAACAAGAAATAAATCTGTTCCATATTTTCTAATCTTGGTGAACAAGAAACAATTATGTTCCATATTCTCTTATCTTGGTGGACAAGAAACAAATTTATTCTATATTCACTTTTTTGGATTTGGGTATGAGAAAATAGATTGGGCCACAAAAAAAGAGGGGCCCAAATATTGAAAAAAAAAGAGTACTTTTTGCAATTCCTTCACATCAAGACGTGACGTCCGTGAACAAATCGCAAGGGGGCATTTGTAAGCAGTTAAAATTTTACTGTCCAATTAAATGGCGACACGTGGATTTTTTCTGATTAAATTGTCAATTTTGATTTATTATTATTTATTCTGGAATTTAATTTATTATTGATTCCTAAAATAAAATAATAAATAGTTGATAATTAATTTAAGACCAACAAATTAAAGGGGTTTAAATTAAATGAGATTTGAACCAAGTCAAACAGACCCAAGTCAAATAAGGCCCAGAAAAATTAAAGCAGGCCCAAAACAAATAAGCTTGATTTGAAGGCTAAGTAAGTAGAAGGCCCAAGCCCGCAAAATCAGGTCAAATCAGCCTGTACCAATCAAAATGCAAGGCATTAATGAGGGGGTCTTCACATCTCACCTATATAAAGGGGTCTCTTCTCTCATTTGAAACACACACACACAAAATATCTGAAGACAAAAGCTCTGAAGAGATCAAAAATACGAGCAGTGCTCCCTTGAATACTTCAAGCATCTTCAAGCGAAGAACGACCACCAAATCGAAGTGAAAGGTTCTAAACTCCTTCGATCCGGCGTTTTTCAAAAGAACAGCCACCAATTGGAGATCAAGGTTCTAAACCCCTTCGATCCGGCGTTCTTCAAAAGTAATAGCCACCAATTGGAGATCAAGGTTCTGCACCCCTCCGATCCGGCGTTATTTAAATCAAGTTCTTTAGCGTTCTTCGCGGAAAGCTTCAAGAATAACGTTTTAATTCGAACAAAGGCTCGACCCCTCCGGATTAACATTATAGGTTCAAGAATAGCGTTTTAATCCGAACAAAGGTTCAATCCCTCCGGATTAACGTTATACACTTTAAATCCGAGTCCGGATAAGCTTCATTTGAAGATCCGACTCAACACACAAGTCAAGTCCACACAAACTGTTAACACAGTCAGCATACACTTTGTCAAAGAAGTCAAAGTCAAGTCAAAGCAACGTTGGTTCGAGAGAAGAATCAGAGGATTGATAGAGATCGTTTCCTTAATTATCAAGTTTAATCCTTCTGGATTATTATTGTAATTAACTTGTATTTATTTTATTATAAATACAAAATTTATTGTTATAGTAGGATAACAAAATATTAATTATGTTAAATTTAATAAACTTATTAAAATATATTACTTTAAATAAAACATTAATTGCGGGATTAACATGGGAGCGCCACATACACAATTTTTTTAATAACGTGCGACGAAACATACACAAATTTTATCAAGCATTAAGCATGTTAATTTTTCAAGATGGATTATAAATAGTTATATTTAAGATTAAGCGAATTAATACTTTTCTTGTAAGAATTAAACAAGATTGTAAATAAAGTGCCCAAAAGTTGAAGAATATCATGTAAATCCTGTTGAAAAAAATATAGTTAGAATCGAATTATACTCGAAATTCTTAGCGCTGAAAATTCAATTATATTAATAAATAATTTTCAATTATATTGATAAATAATTATGTTGGTAATTCATTACTAATAATTTTGTTGTAAATTTATATAATGATTTCGTTGGTAATTCGTTAGTAAAATATCAACAGTTTTTATTCCATTAGTAAAAACTTAATAAATTTGTTGGCATGTCGTTGTTGAAAGAAAAATAATTTTTGTTGGCAATCCGTTGGTAATTATCAGCGGATTGAATTCCTTTTGTAAATAATGTTATTAAAAAGAATTTTTCTTTTCTTTTCTTTTTTAGTGTTAAAATTTGAGGAGTAATATATTTCATTCAAAAAAGTATTAGTTCATTTTTCTAATGAGTAACTTTTTATTTACTAAGGGTAACTTCGATAAAATAGAGTAATAGAGTGTAAGGTGATCATCCCGATTCACAATATTTTCTTTTACTCGATTATTTACTAATTAACTAACTTCGTATTTATTTATTTATTTAATACAATTACCTCATTAGTCATTTACTACTAATTAACTAACTTTGCTTTCAAAAAAAACTTTGTTTTTATTTATTTAATAATAAAACATCATTTTTATTGGCCGACATATTATGTGGTTGAGTACACCAGGGGCGGATGCAGCATGGGAGAAGGGGTACAGCTGTACCCAAAATGAAATAATATAAACATAGATATAGGATTTGGTATATCAAATCTTTTGGAGTAATAGCTTAGTGGTTTAGCCTCTTATTTTTGACCTCTACCTTAGGGGTTCGATCCCCTGCTTCCATTAGATTTTATCCATTTTTCTTTTTAATATATATTTTTTTTCCTGTTTGCTACTTTGCTTATTATACTGAAGTATTAGATTTTTATCCTTTTTTTTTTATAAAAACATAATAATTATATATTACTATATTTTTTTCTAAATTATTTTATAATGTTATAGTACACTTTTTCTTTTTTGTCTTTTAATTTAAATTTTGGTTACCTATTTTTTTTATATAATTCACTCAATATATTAATATTCTTATTTCATAAAATCATTCATATATCTCAAATTATTAATTACAACATAAATTTAAAATGAATTTATTTTATTTTTCTAAATTTATATTATAAATTCATGATAGTAATGTTTTAAATTACTTTTTATAAATAAAAATTCAACGATGTTAATAATAATTATAATTTTTTAATTTTAATTTATTTACGGTATGATTTCAAATATAAAATATATTTTTGTAATTATATATCGTATTCCCAGAAAAGAATTTCTGGATCCGACCCTGGAGTACACACCCATATTCCATATTTAATGTATATGTTTGAAATTTTTATTAATGACGAATTAATAATGCGTAGCAATTTGTGTGTCACGCAGAAGAGTCCACCTAATTAAAATTTAATTACAATTTGCGAAGACTTGGTTTCTAATAGATGGTCCATGAATATGTTGGCCAAATAAAAATAAATAAAAGAAAAAAGAGGTTGTAGACTTTGACTTTATTTAAAGTCAATTTAATTTATTCAATATTAGCTAGGATAAATACATAGGATTAAAAAAGTAGGTAGACACACATAAAGAAATATGTGAGGGCCAAGTGGAATTTGAACTTGCGTGGTGCCTATTTGATAACTTATACCATATCAAATATCAAATTGAATAGCCTTATTCACATCACAAAAATTAAATTTCAAAATTTAAAAATTATTATTAGATTAACATTCAATTTGGGGTAGTGAAGATTCATATATTATTAAGTTGATGTTTTGATGGGATTGATAATGAAGATATAAATGTAACAATGTTAATTTAATCAACCAAACATACAATGAATAATCCTCCCAAAAAAAATTAAAAAATATTTTATACACGTTGATTAAGAAGTAATATTATTTTATATATAGTGAATAGTTTTATATTTGTATTAGTAGAGTATATGAGTATTATATTTTAGTTGTACGAATGATGTATATAGATCAATCTAAAAAGAGAAATGAGATTCTTTTGGACGAAAATGGAAAATAGCGAAATGAGATAGTTATTGGAATAGCATGCAATAAGGATGAGAGACATGAGATATGTGGCATTCAATTTGGGTTCGAATTCTACTTACATTTTAATGTTATATTTCTTGTTGAAAATAGTTAGATGATTAACACGTAAAATATAAAAAAATTTATATCATATAAAAAAATACCAACATAAATAAGAATGGCAAAGACTTGTGTACAACCTTCAATTGGTACAACCCCCGGTACAACCTCCTTCCTTCACCTTCAGTGTGTGTTTTTCTCTTTTTTTTTTTTAAATTGTTGCTGTACGTTACTGTTTTGTTTTATTTTTTTTTTAATTTTAGAGATATAATTGCAATTTTACCCTTGTGGTTTAGGGTATAATTATCCCCTAGGGTTTAGGGTATAATTGTAATTTTACTCTTATAGTTTAGGGTATAATTATCCCCTAAGGTTTAGGGTTTAGGGTATAATTGTAATTTTACCCTTGTGGTTTAGGGTATAATTTATCCCTAGAGTTTAGGGTTTAATAATCATTTAAATAAAATAAATTTAAAAATAAAATAAAAAACAACATTAATGAAGGATCATTAATTAATTAAGAAGGGTGGGGACCAAAATTGTACCAATTCAATTAGTAAAACCGCTTGCACCCTGGTCCATCCCTATAAGAATAGTTGAGATTTTTCTTTTTACACATATGCAACTCGTGGTGTGAGAACCGGACATCGAGATCTTCAACTTGTGGGCTTCTCTTGTGCCGTTCCACCGTGGAGAGGCCAATGTGATTAGTTAGTCTAATAAAAATATAGAAATATATTGATTAATGTAACAAATTTAGAAAAATGATGTGTGACATAAAATAAAAAAAATAAAAAATTTCTCACAATCATAGGGTGCGTGTGGCCAAAAACCAGCGAGTTAGGGTTGCTAATGACTTTGGCTGATTCGAGATTACTTATTTGTTAATAATTTGAATTGAATTGAATTTTTAAAGGAAGAAAAATTTGAATTTTTTGGTTAAACCTATTTGTATCTAGTGCATTTAACAAAGAGAATGACATGTTCAATAAAATATTTGTAGGATGTCCACCCATTGTAATTTGGGGAAGTCTTATATGAATGGCGTTGACTATATAATCACCATGCATTAATTTTAGAAATAAGAAAATCAATGGCTACTAATTACTGCATACATATATATAAATTCAATCAATTAATATATATATATATATAGTGCTGGTGTTCAAATTTAGAGATTAATTTTATTTAAATTAAAAGTAAAAAAGAAGATTGTCGTAATTAGACTTTATACTACTTTCATTTAGGAGAAATTTTCAGATTAGACTAATTAATTTAGAATTTAGGAATGTGCATGGACGTGCACAGAAGTGGTTAATTTCTAGTTATAATTGCATGTTTTAATTCAGCTTAAAACATCATTATCTATTAATTAACATGATGCACGTGTTTTCTCTACTGGACATTTCTTTAGGTGTACACCGTCATCGCCAATATATACCAAAATAAATTAATAAAAATAAAAAGTTAAAAAAATTAGTTACTTTTTTTATACGGATTTTGAGATGGTCATTCATTATTATTATTATTATTATTATTATTATTATTATTATTATTATTATTATTATTATTATTATTATTATTATTATTATTATTATTATTATTATTATTATTATTATTATTATTATTATTATTATTATTATTATTATTATTATTATTATTATTATTATTATTATTATTATTATTATTATTATTATATGATTATTTGTAATTAAAGATTTAATTTATTTAAGTATTATAAATGCTATATTCAATTATAAATATAATAATAATTATTATTATATGATTATTTGTAATTAAAGATATAATTTATTTAAGTATGACAAATGCTATATTCAATTATAAATATAATTATTGGATAGTGAATGATATTATATTTTAATGCATTTTAATGAGTCGAAACGAATATAAATCTAAAATAAACTTGTCCAGATTAGAGTAATTTATCAAAATTTTCATTGATATCTCTAATTATTTACACAAAATATTTTATGCAAATTAATATATATATATATATATATATATATATATATATATATATATATATATATAATGTAAATTGTATTAGTAGTTACATTAATAATATTACAATTTGTTAGTTAGTGAATTAAAATTGCAAATTAATTTTTTTTAAGAAATATTGTTTGTTTATAAATACACAATTAATACTACAATTAAATATTATATAAAAATTAATTTATTAAGAAATAAGTAAGATTTGTATATAAAGGGTTTTAGACCATGTATTTATATAAATAATTAAATCGAGCAGAAATGTTTCTCTTATGCGTCGAAAAGTACATATTACATTTTTTTATTATTTATTTATTAATTAATTAAAAGGAAAAATATTAAAATGGGGGTCATTCTTGAGTTTATTGGTCTCCTAAATAGTCAACAGGACAGTATACACGTAGTTTAAAATCTTAGAAAAAATAATTGATGCTTTTGTTCATACACAGGTTTTCAAATTTGACACGTCTTTCTCATTTGGCTTATTTTTATGAAATTATTCTTTGTAATCAAAATTATTCCAAATTTTAGTTGATTTTAGATCTATCACGTTGATATTTGAAAAAAAAAAAAAAAAAGAACTGTTTGGTTATTTGTTGAATTTGTTGTACTTACATGACTTAATACTCTATACAATTTATATTTTTAACCTTCTGAATATATCTCAAATCATGAAGGATAATAGTAACTAATTTGATTTTTTTTAAAAAAAATTAATAGTGAATTTTATATCATAACTATATGCACAATGAGAGTGGAAATATGTCTTTTTGTGTAATTTTTTATTTCATTAATTATATGAATGATTTAAGAAAAAAATTAAAGACTAAAACTTATGTTCTAGTTTGTACTTCTCCTTTTGAATTCAGCAATGATCTCTTATCCATCTTTCTAAGTTCCTAAAATGTACTCGTATTGTTTGGTTTCTAAAAATATCCAAAGTTAAAAAATCTTGTGAAAATGTCACAGAGTAGCCACATCTACTTAAAAGTAATTTTAAGTGGTCATATGTCTTAAAAACAATTTATTCTGGTCACTTTTATTGGAAGTGACCAAAATGCCTTTGAAAGGGATCCACTAATCACATGTTGCGGAATCTTATGTTTCTCTTTTTGACTAAAAAGTACCAAAGTACAATAATTTATTTTACAGTCTACTGAATGTATTAATTTATTGCTTTTACATGCCTCATGAAATGTATTTATTTATTAAAATGCAAAATGATACATTTTACGATTTTTTCTGGGAAAAAACATATAGGCCGAATAGAAGAAAAATTTTATCCGTATAAAAAAAATTTCTAATTTTTTCTAGAAAAAAAAATAGGCCGAATAGAACAAACTATTTTGGCCAAATAGAATAACCATTTGGGTCGTATAGAAAGAAAAATTTTATCCGTATGAATTTTTTTCTAATTTTTTCTGGAAAAAAAACATAGTCCGAATGGAAGACATGTAGGCCGAATAGGAAAAAAATTTTATCCGTATAAAAAAAATTTCTAATTTTTTATGAAAAAAAAATATAGGCCTAATAGAACAAATCATTTGGGCCGAATAGAACATATGTAGGCCGATAGAAGAAAAATTTTATCCGTATGATTTTTTTTATTTTTTCGGAAAAAAATATAGGCCAAATAGGTAAAGTCGTATAAGCCGAATAGAAGGAATTTTGGGCAGAATAGAAGAAATTTAGGCCGAATAGAAAAATTAATTTTTTAAGATTTTCTTATAATTTTTAATATAGTCCCACCCACCACTATTTAATGCGGTCAACAAAAACATAATGATGGTTCCATAAATTTTGTCCTTTCTCCTAACGTAAATTGAGAAGTGCACATAATAGTGGCTAGTAAAAATTATTTTTAATGCAGGTGGTCAAATAAAATTATATTTAGTGCATAGTGGCTAGTAAAAATTTGGACAAAAAAATCTACTATATGATTATAATGAGTTAGTTTGGTGTGAATCGTTTTCATACGTAAACTTTTTTTTACAAATTTACTTTTGAGTATATAAAAATTACGGGGGTTACTTAGATGACTCGTGATTACCGGTAGCCCCCTCACATGGGGTGTGCACAACCCACATGGTGCACACTTCATGTGAGGGGGTCATCGGTGACCACGGGTAACCTAAGAATTGCCCAAAAATTACTCTTTGAAGAGTATTTTTTTTATTATTAAAAAAAGTACAATAGCCAATCTTTCTAAATAGTAATTTTTCATATACTTAAAAGTAATAAACAAATTAGGATTTACAATAATTTAAAAAGTAATTTTTTTCATTTAAAAGAGTAATAATTTATATCTTTAAAAATTAATTTTTCAGTATTAAAAAGTAATAGTTGAAAAACAAGGTTTACATGTAAACTCCATTTACACAAATATTTATTTACTATAATACTTTGCATTTATCATTCTTACAATTATTGTTTTCATAAGTTACAAGGGTTTATTAATTTTTTTATTATAAATATATATAGCTAAATGTTGATATCCTATGCACGCGAACCCTTATATTAATTTGGAGAAGTTTTGTGTGAGACATCTAACGGTACGCGAACCCTTATATTAATTTGGAGAAGTTTTGTGTGAGACATCTAACGGTAGGATCATTTTACGCTTCTGTAATTGATTATTATTTTTTATTAAAAATATTATCACTTTTTATTTATATTATAAATTATTTATTAAATAATTCACTGCTTCACTATTACTTTTTATCAATGGAGTATCACTTTTCTGCTAAAATATTATCACTTTTGATTCGTATCACAAAAGTGTATATATGTTTATATTAATTTTTATTCAATAGTGTATATATATTTCTTATATAATTTTTTTATATTCAATTTTTTTATATTAAAAAATTAATAAAAAATTCGCTACAAAATGTTTTTATTCATTGCTTTATATATTTTTATTCTTTAGGCATAGCTAAATAAGATAAGAGTGAGTATCTTGTATGTCCGAGCACAAAGATCCAGTATCTGTGCGCCCAATCCTACCCGGGCCGTATATATACTAAAAAATTCCAAATTTTCATTTCCTTATTTTCCCTATGCAATTCCATCGCTCCTTTCTACAGATTATCCTCTCAAATTTCATCTTCAATTCGCGAAATCATTTTTCCAATTCCCACAGATTGAGTGTAATTTATTTTCTCCAATTTCATAATTCATCATCTTAAGTTGATTCCATCGATATTGTCCTCTCAAATTTCATCTTCAATTCACCAAATCATTTTTCAATTCCCACAGATTGTGTGTAATTTATTTTCTTCAATTTCATAATTTATCACCGATAAGTTCATTCCCGCATACGCTTTGTCCTGTAAGAGATGGTTAGCAGGATCTGCAACAAGTTGGAAGGCTCAATGTTTGTGGAGTTGAAGCGTCGGATATCAAATCCATGGGTTGGTCAAAATGAAGGGCCTAAAACTGGTGAAGATTGAGATTGGGTGGTTGAAGTGAAGGCTAAACCAGATCTAGAAGGTGAGGGAGACATACGACGACGTACCGCGGCCAGAGGAAGTGGTGGTAAGAAAAATAAACTATGGATATGTACGAGAAGAAAGTGGTAATGTGTATGGAAGTAGTGTGAAAGTTGAAGAAGTTGACAGAGAGAGAAGAAAGAGCTATAGATGGTTCGTGAAATTATCCTCGTGTGTAGTTGGATCTTTGGTTGATTACTTGTTAGCTTTTATTAATTCATATTTCCTTTCCAGTTTTTCTTGCTCTTTTGTTGATCTCCAATGTTGGAGGTGTAGATCTCATTATCCTCCATGGGAAAAATTAAATGTTTCAATCCTCTACCCCATTAATTGAAAATATGAAATCTTATATTGTTGATTTCATTTCCTCTCTGAAATTATTTTATGAATTGCGGTTCAAACTTTGAAGAACACTATTACTTTACTAAAAGAATTCATACATATGTTGTTAATCAGTGCCGAATTCTAATTTTTTTTAAATATACATATTTTTAAAATTTTATTGAATGTTATACCTTTCAGTATTGAGTGTTATAATTTTTAATATAAAATTATATACCCTTTGCAATGCCATTATACCTTAACAATATAAACTTGAAATATGGTCAACAATAGATGTTCTAAACTCCATACCTATTACCCATCAACAATTTACCATTTACTCATTAACAATATACTCTTTTCACCATGCCTACCATGCCTTAATATAATACCTTAATAACATAAATTCAAAACACTGTAAATAAACTGCATACCTTTTACATGATCACAATATACCCTTTACTTATCAACACTATACCCTTTATGAGTAAACAATATACTCTTTTAAAATATACCCTTTACATTACCACAATATACCCTTTACTTGTCAATAATATGCCATTTGCATCAGCAATAATATCTTAACAACATAAATTGAAATACTGTAAACTTCACATCCTTTACATGACCACAATGTACCTTTTACTTATCAACAATATATTCTTTACTCATAAACAATATACCTTACGCACCATGCCATAATATCCTAACAACATAAACTAGAAACACTGCAAATTTCATACCTTTTACATGACCACAATATACCTTTTACTCATCAACAATATACTATTTACTCATAAACAATATACCATTCACACCATCGCATAATATCTTAACAACATAAACTTGAAACACTGTAAAATTAATACCCTTTACATGACCACAATATACCCTTTATTCATCAACAATATACCCTTTGCACCATGTCATAATACCTTATTGAAATACTGTAAATTCCATACACTTTACATGACCACAATGCACCTTTTACTCATCAACAATATACCATTTGCTTGAACAATCACATTGATTAAATTCAAATACAAATTAGCAAAAGGTAAATGAAGGACAAAAAAAGTATGATATTTCCTTCACATACAAAACTCTCACTGTACAAATTCAACAATTTATATAGTGATTTTATATCATAGCAAAAACTAATTATTTAATGCATACACAGTTATAGCTCTAACTTGATTATAACTACCTTCATATACTAGTCATCAACTAATGTATCAAAAACTGAAGCAACCAACGTACACCATCATATATGCCTCTTTTTCAAGTTTAAC
Source organism: Pogostemon cablin (assembly GCA_023678885.1). Lineage (NCBI taxonomy): Eukaryota > Viridiplantae > Streptophyta > Magnoliopsida > Lamiales > Lamiaceae > Pogostemon > Pogostemon cablin. The sequence goes on from CM042963.1 coordinate 36,776,732, forward strand.
TTTTTTTTTAAATTCTTTCAATTTCTCCGTAGCATCCTTTTTCTTCTCAGCTTTTTCCTTTAAAATTTGAGGCTTCTTCTCGTAGAATTCATATGAAAATTTGGTCACTTGAACTCTCATCTCATTTTGATTTGATAGTATAATTGTTGTACAAAATCTCAACCCTTAGTATAATCCGAATTTCATGCTTCATAGAAAACAAAAGTCATAATAAGTAATTGTATAAATAAATTAAAATTTTATTCTGCATATAAATATACCAGCAATATTAATAGTCAAACCAAATTACCTTACCCAAATCAAGAGATGTATATGTCACTCCATTAAAGTATTTTAGATGATGCATCAACATTGGAGCTTCTAAGGTTAGTCATTTAAATGACACATTTTCAAATTTCAGAAACTTCAAATGGCACTATAGTATCATACAATGTAAATAAAAATAAAATTAACTTTGAGTGTACGAATTAAGATATGAATTAAACATGTTTAGTACCATGTAATTCCAAACTATGGCTGATAAATTCAATCTAGTCATTTCTCCCAAAACACACAACATTCAATCTCCTTTATAATTTCTTTCAACGTAGTTATCTTTTCATATTTTAAATAGACACATATAGTATAGTATAATTTATTTCTATACTCTGTATAATACCTTGTTTTGAAAATATGGCTAAATCTGCAGGGAAGGCTCGAGACATCTATTAAGCTTCTAGAGTGGGATTTTCTTATTTCAGACAGATTACTTTTTAAGTTCCCTAACCTAATTGACATCAATTTTGCCCATGGGCGTCAGATTAATAACCAAAGAGCATCCATTATGTAATACTACTACATTTTGATTAATAAAACACATAGAGAGAGGGATACAATAAGAGAGAGAGGGGAAGCTGAATGCAGTAAAAGGGAGATGGGGAGCACACACATAAAAAAATTACCTTGCAATTCTACAAGGGATAGGCGATTCCACAACCAACACTTTGATTCACGGAGCCACGAGATATACCGTTGTTTATCGGCGGCAAGGAGTAGCCAAAGAACCCGAGGAGGAGATGTCGCACAACACTGAGATTCAGAGAGAGAAAGAGAGAACGCGAATTAGAAAGAGAAAGAGTGCAGTGGCGTGAAGGCTGAGAATGAATCTAGGTTTTTTTTACCTTATATACTCCGGTTTGGGTTATAATATGGGCATGGTCATATTTAGGAGTACGTATCTAAATCCGTGTGTCCGGAAACACATGAGCTTTTGTCATAAGATAATGCATGTAGACTGTCATCCAATTATAATTATATGACATTATATATTTTATTTTATGCGATATTATCGCTTTTAAAATGAACTTTAAATTTTGTTTGGCTAAATGTAATTAAATTAGCTCCATATATAAGGGTAATGATATAAAAATTCCATAGTTTTTTAGGATTTCAACTACTATTAGTATGTCACCTCTATAATTATCTATAATATCATTGAAGATAGCATATTGGAGGGCACACAGATTTTTCTTAATTAATTATATAAGTGACATGTAAAAAAAAAAACTCTTAAATATTGTTCTTAAAATTGATATGTCGACTAATGAGACAGAAAATCCGTATTGATTGGCAGCTAATATAGGAGATTGAGGATCGCTTTTTCTAAAATTGGCCTCTCATGAATTAACAAAATTTTAACTTAATAGTCACAAAAACCTCCCCTAATCTATTTCCCTAATTTTGTGATTAAATCCAAAGCATATAAAATAATATATTGGAAACACTTGTATAAACCAGGTTTTATACCTCATGTTTTATTAAGATTTAATACTTTATATTTTTGTTAGGATTTAAATTAAAAGTAATAACATAATTTACACTGTGAACCCGATTCACACATAAATGGAATGAAATGAACTCATGAATGGAATAGAGATGGGAAATGAATGAATGAAAATGATGATTACAGTGATTGGTATGATTTAAGAATAACTCAAGTAATAAAAAATGTATTACTTAACTGGTTCTAATGTCATTAATAATATTTTTATAGCATTAAAATTTAAAATTTATATATAAAATATTTAATTAATTATAATCTCAATTTAAATTTTATATATTTAAAAAAATTTCAGTAAAGATTTTATATTTAAAAGTGTTAAATTAAAAATAAAATAAAACCTTAATATTTATTAAAATATAAACAAAGAAATTACATATAATAAAAAATATTAAATTATATATAAAAAATAATTATATATTCAATATTACATGTATATATTTAATTTTATAATAATATTATTTTTATTTATAATTTATTAATTTTTATTTAGAATAAATATCAAATTAATTATATAATTTTTTTAAATTTAAAGAATAAAATTTAAAATAATATATTTTACTGAGTATATAAAATGCATGATTTTTCTAAAAATTTATAAATAATTTAATATTTTATTTTTTATTAAATAATATAATAATAAAGTTTTTAATTAATATTATACGTTAAACATAACAATATTAATTTATTTATAATATTTTAATTATATATATATATATATATATATATATATATATATATATATATATATATATATATATATATATATATATATATATATATATATATATATATATATATATATATACTCCCTCGTCCAGTGTATAGGTAACCATTTCACTATTCCTAGCGTCCGCTTCAAATGTATCAATTTCCTCTATTAAGTAAAGAAAGTATACAATATGATCCACCACTTCCTTCTAATACAACTACCCACTTTACATATAATAATAATGCTCCTTAATCCATGTGCAAAAAGCAAATAAAGACCTTAGAATTGTCCACGTGCAAACAACAAACGATTACCTTTGCACTGGACGGAGGGAGTATATATTATGGTATAAATTAAGAGAATATTTTTATAATTTTTTATGGTTTATATTATGCTATATAAAAAAAAAAAAGGTTGATTCCTTCATGGGAATAGGGAATACCATGGTAAGTGGGATGAATCATCATTCCTTTGTTTAAGGGAATGGTGATTCCCAAACGAATAATAATTTTCCTTCTAAATTTGTATCAATCATAAGATTAGTAATCAAATTAGGAATGGTGATTTCGTTCCTAATCCATTTACCACCTACCAATTATGCCATTATATATATACCAAACAAAAAGGTAGAATGTAGTCCAAACTCCTAATGAAGTCCATATATGTATATATAAGGGCATGTTTGACTTTAGGCATTGAAGGTGGACATATATCATATCATAAATAAAGACAATTAAAATGTGACCTCCTAAGACTTATTAGAGGCACACCCCACTAACATGTGACAACGATTTGTTATACTATGATGCAATGCATGATATCATCATTTCTTTTGAATTTTCTGTCCATTAGGTACGTACTAGTTATTCAGCTCCTATTTTCTTCTACTAACAATATTGTCTATTTCAATGCGAGTATTATTATGATACATAAAAAGGACTCCGTGAGCCGTGGCGACCTAAGATTTATGTTTTTATTTTTTTTAACGTATATTGAGAGATCTAATATTTTAATTAATAATGAGTTGAGAAATATAATATTTAATATGTAGTAAGTAATTATATTAATATTACGTGTGAATTCATGTAGAATAATTAATTATTTTTGTATAGGTCCTACTTAACAAAAAAGAAAAATATAAATTTTAATTTGAAATAAATCAAAATAAAAAAAATGTAAATATTAATGCGAGACTAAGGTAGTATTCTTTATAATTTTTGAAAATTACATGGAAAACATCTATTGCATCAACTATATATCCTTTTTTTATATCCTAATTAATTAAGGGTATACATTTAATTAGGTTAATGGATAATTTATCCAAGTCTTTGTTATTTTTTTAAAAAATATACATTTTAATTCATAAAATATTATTTCTTTAATGAAAGTATAGATTGTAATATGAATGATATTAATGTACAAAGAAGAATTCTTTTTATAAAAAGAAAAATTTAGAATATAAACTTATATACTAAAAAGTATGTCATTTAATACTAAGGGTATAACTTTTTAAAACTATCGAATTTGGGTGCATGCACGTCTGGGACACGCAAATTTTAATGTTAATAAGAGATTTTTTATTTTTCTAAATTCCTAACTATTTGGCAAAAATAATTTTTCAATGTTCCAAATAAAGAATTTACCTATATTATTTTTAACATCTTATCAAACTTCCGGGCTTGTTTGGTAGTTAGTAGTAGCAATAGAAATCAAATAATGGTTTTGTTTTTCTTATTTTGTTTGTGGAATCCAATCCAATTTGGTGTCTAGTCTTGTTCAATTCTATTCTATTCTACCCTTAATTAGTTTCTATGTCCGTACACCGCGTGTTTTCTTAAACCACATACTAATCAAGTTAAGAGTCAAACTAACCATAATTAATTCTAAACTTGAGGTCTTCATGCATCTATAATTGTCTTCTAGGGTCCTCACTTCTTCAAACTTTAAATTTTTGTTAATTATATAATTTACACCACTCGAAAAAAAGAAAATATTATTTTAATTCAATGCAATAATTGTATGTAGATATTTGTGTGAAATCGACCATTTTATGGAATGTGTTTCTTGAAATGGGAAAGAAGTGAGGTTGATATCCCATCCATCCATATTTATATTAATTTTATTCAATAATATATATATATATATATATATATATATATTTCTTAATAAATATATTACTTTTTCATATTTAATTTTTCATTAAAAAACTAATAGAAACTTCACTAAAAAGTAGCTAACAAATGTATAAATTCTTGGTCATTAGTATATATATTTTGGATGGCAGGGCACATGAGAATTTGCTAACAAGTGATAATATTTTAACAAAAATGATAGGTTGACAAAAAATGAAAATAGTGCAGCGAACTATTTTATAAACGTTAATTTTTTGTACATTTAAAAGATGATATTAACTTCTAATAAAAAATAATAACTAATTGCTTAAAAAAATAAATCGATTTCACTGTTATACAGTTTCATGCAAGTACTGTATTGCTTATAATCTAAATATATACCCATTTTAATTTTAAAATTGTCATCCTTACATAACACACGAAATACACTTTAATGTTAATACCTAAAAAGTTTATATATATATATATATATATATATATATAATCCCAAAAATTCATAAAATCAATTTTAAAAAATTCTTAAATTGTATGTCTGCATCGAAAAAAAGTGATGAAGGTAGAGGTATATAAAATACAAACACTTGTGTGAGACCGTCTCACGTAAAGATTTATGTGAGATGAATTAAAAGTGATAAATTTTATAATAAAAAGTGATACTCAATCAAATGAAAAGTGATAATGTTCATAAAGTATAAATGAAAATTGATAATATTTTATAACAAAAGTGATAATTATCTAAAAAATATAAAATGGTCTAATGTGAAACGCAACACTTACCTCCTTTAATATGTGTGACGGCATTTTTTTTTTTTTTTGGTATTTATCGATACAAAACTTTATTTCTATTCGACTGTTTAAGTATAGTATTTATTAATACCTATTCATTTAGAAATTAACTTATTAATGTTTTTATATAAATTAGTAAAACACTCATAGGTACACACTTTTACCCTAAATTACTATGAGATACAATGAATTCAAATAATTATTTTCACATACAAAATATTAAATTAAAATACCAAATATAACCTTATAATCACATACACTTTTAAATCACAAACCCTACCCCTCACCCACCCACCCACTGCCGGACCACCGCCGCAGGCTGCTGGACCTCCGCTGAAACTTAAAATGTGCAAACAAAATGTGCAAAAACAAAATTGTGCAAAACAAATTGTGCAAAACAAAATTGTACAAACCAAATTGTGCAAACAAATTGTGAAACACATAGGGGTATTTAAGGTATCACAATCATAATTGTGTAGTTATGAGTATTAGTGTTTTCTATCATGTAATTTATAGCAATTATGTATTATTTTATGTATCCAATAGTAAGTGACCCTATAAATTATTCATTTAATGAATTCACTTATTTAAATTTCAACAGTAGATTTAAATTATTTAATAATTATTCTTATACATACTCTTAAGTACCTATAAATTACTCTCTCCATCCCATTTCAGATGACACACTTTTCATTTTGAGTTGTTTCACAAAAGTTTGAACATTTCCAAAAAAACAAAAAGTAAAAAACAATAACTCTTCCCCATACACTTTATTTACAAAAAATCATCTCTACCTAACATAGTTTATAATTTATTTATTACAAAAAAATATCTTTATACCCCTAAAAGTTATCACTTTCTTAATCTCCGTACCGAAATTGGTGATGCAATCTTTTGTGGGATGGAGGGAGTATATTTCTATCTCAAGTATTTTTACACACATATATGCAAGGACGGAGCCAGGATGGGGCCAGGGGAGCTGGACCCCTCAATTATAAAAAATTATTAGTATATATATGTAATAATATTTTGCTTAAAAGTAATGTTGCTAAAGTGGTTAACCCTTTCTCTTTAGTGAAGAAGGTCATGTGTTCGAAATTGGGCACCACATTTTTTCTCTTTTTTATTTAAAAATGTTCTCTCCTCTATAAATTTATTTTTTCTTTCCTATCTATTATTTCTATATTTTTATTTTATTTTATGTTTTAGTGGAGTTTTTTTTCCTCCCATAATATTGTGTTTTTATTAATATACTTATAACATGTTTTCTTTAATATCTAATATTTCTATATTTTTATTTTATTTTATATTTTGGTGGAGTTTTTTTCCGTAATATTGTGTTTTTATTAATATACTTATAACATGTTTTCTTTCATATTTTTTATATCTCTTTTAATTAAATGATGCTCCATTTATACCGAGTATTTATTGCACATTTTTTCTTTTAATTGTCTAGCATATTTTTTCACCTTTAATTAATTGTAAAAATAAACTAGATAACTAACGTATTTCTTACATCTTATTTATAAATTCGAACAACTTTATTATTATTCTTATTATTATTTTGTCTAAGTTGTCCAATTTATTTTCACTTTGTCTTACGTTACGCACCTAAAAATCAACTTATTTTAAACCACGTGTAAAAAAAATCGTATATGAAAAAAATATTTCTATACGTATTATTTGGGCCCTTCCACAAAAATCCTAGCTCCGTCACTGTATATATATGTAATTCATTCATATAGGTATATATACTTCTGTCCTGTATTTTTACACATATATATGTAATTCCTAGATATATCTAGGATCGATGATTGTAAATATATGAATTTATATTCATGCCATCATGTTTATCTATTATACCAAAATTCAAATCACATATACACTTCAAATCAAATTAAGTTTAAAATGATCTCTATTTTATACAACTAAAACATTTTAGTTGGAGAATGATCGTCGTTGAATTCACCTAGATTTTAGGTTGTTTTTGTGTTTGTTTTGTGTGTTTTTGTGTTGTTTTTTACTTCTTATAAGGTAGAAAAGGTGGAAAATATGATTATAATGTTAAAATATGCACGTACAGGTGTAACGGAGGAGAAAACGAGCAAAAATAGAGAAAATGGTGCAAGAAGAGTGAAAAATAGCAAACTGACACAAAAATTCGACCAATATCACATAAATTTGGTCGAATTTTTGTGCAGAATCAAGGAAAAACAGGGTAACGGAGGCTGAGCACACTGACAGAGAAATTCGACCAGAGCATAAATATTCAGTCAAATTTTTCTGCTGAATTGCAGAAAAATTCGACGTCCCTCACAAAAATTCGGTCGAGTTTTTGTAAAAATAGCCACATGTCTAGAAAATCAGTTTTTATTCCCATTTTGGCTGCTTTTTCTCCAAGTTTGGATTGGAGAATCAACCCTAGCCTCCATTTTCATGAAAGACATACACTCTACACCATTTTCCACACACACTACCATCTCCACCCAAATTTCACTCCATTTATCCACCATTTTCACCCATCAATCTTCATGTTTTTCACTCATTCATCACATATCTAAAGGGGAGAGAGGTACTTGGAGGGAGGAGAGCATCTTGAAGGAAGAGATTCAACTCAACTCAAGAAGGGAAGAAATTTTGCCTTTAAGTTGCAATTTCTTTGTTTATTTGCAACAATGGAGTTGTGTAAATATTTTGAAGATGCTTTCATGATGTTTGTTGTTGGCTAGACCTCTTGTGAGGCTAGCCACATGATGGATGATCGTCGCTATTTTCACCTAAATTTTATATCATTTTTGTGTGTGTTTTCATTCTTTTATTTCGTATTTTTGTATCTTTTGTATTTAGTATTTTGGAAAATTGATGATGATGATTTTCATGTCTTTGAATAGGTGATTATGAAGATAAATGGTGATAAAAAGCATGAAGAAATGAGAAAGTTGAAGAAAATAAAAAATTGGCCAAAATACATAAAAACACGCCCGTATTTTTATGTAGTGCCCGTGTTTTTCTGCAGGGACCAAAACATACAGAATGCTAAAATTTTGCAGAAAAATATGGTCAGGTGCAGGAAAACACGTCCGTGTTTTCTTGCACTTTGGCCAAAAGTCACGTTTTTATCCTTTATGTGATTTCTAGGTGTGTGAGGGGGTATAAATACCCCCAATATCAACATTTGAAGGCAGAGATTGAGGGTTTTGGGCTGCACACACTCCTCTCCATCCATCCATCATCCATTCCTCCATTTTCATCATCCATTCCTCCATCTTCATTCCATCCACCCATTCCTCTTGATTTCTCACATCCATCCACCATTCCATCAATCCACCAATCTAAGGAAAGGAAGAACATCAAGGAGTGAAGATTGGAGCATGTTGAAGGAAGATAAGACCAACTTCAAAAGGGAAGCCAATCTACTTTTGATTTGTTGTTTTCTTCATTATGTGGCTCAATTGGAGCATGCCATGGATAATATTGATTTTATTATGATTTGTAGTGGCTAGTCCTCATGTGAGGCTAGCAATATGATTGGCTAAGGATAATATAGATTTTGCACACCACATGTTCGATGAATTGATTGTATGAATATTTTTTTATTTTGAATGCTTATTCTCATTTCGTGTATGATTTGTGTGGTTAAATTTTATATTCATAGTGTTAGGATGGCCATTCTAATATTATGCTTAGTGGTTTAATTGAATCATTGATTGCATAAGATGACTTAGTTAGTATGAGGGGAGATAAGCCATACCATTCTTGTACTTAGAACCTCATGATAGGACATTAGTGATGAACTAGCGAGGGGAACCCAACTTATGATCATAGTGCCTTCATGGGAATTGAGAGTAAGACACAATCCTAAGAGATTTAAACTTGTAAAAGAGTTGAGAACCTAATTGCCTTGGCCATATGGATTAGGGGTACACAAGTGATTGCCCTTAATATCATAAAAGATGACCTTCAATGCATGTGTGTGTGTGAATCTACATGAGCCTTTTCCATGAGATTGCTTGACTTACATACTTCTCATATTGCTCACCTTCACCCATCATCCATCTCATATGTACATTTTCTATCTTTAATTGTTTTTCTAGTTGTTAACTGTAGTGTAATTAAACCTCTCCATTTATTGATTAGTCCTTCTAGAGTGAAACATCTTTCGAATACGGATACATCACTTTCTCCCTTGGGTTCGATATTATAAATTTTATATTTGGTCACTTACGTGCTACACACGATAGAGTACGCTTACTCTAATCAATTTATACCAAAATTGAGACTAAGTTCAATGGATTAGGGATCTATGGATTTGTTGAATCTTTAATGGTTTAATTGATGTGATTTTAGAATTTCTTACATGATCTTTGATTTACTTTATTTATATTATGATGTGTGTGATTGAATTCTCTAGTTATGGTATTAGGAGGGCCAATCTAATATTATGATTAGGGGTTTGATTGAATCATGTTATAATATGGATTTTGTGTGTTAGTGTATGAAGAATGTGGTAACATCTTTATATGCTTAGAACATTCATGTGAGAACACTTAATTGGTTTATCATATTTGGTTTATTAATTGAGTTAGAAGACTAATTTTGCTATCATAGTACCTTAAGAGAATTGATAGTGAGATTCAATCTTATGTGCTTAAAACTTGTAATGAGTTTAGAACCTAATTTCCTTGGCCTAGGGATTAGGGGATTATTTTTGATTGCTTCTATTCCAATGACCATTGATATTTGCCATTTGAGTTTAACAAGCCATATTGTGTCCTTGATCTTGAATGTGGTTAGCCTTACTCTTCTTTAGATTGTTTCTCATCCATCTCATTTAATTTGGTTACTGTTAGGCTTTTATTGCGCACTCCAATTTAATCCTCAAGTATAAGGATGTCAATTGTAGCAGCAAGTTCCCAAGTTAAATTATCGATCCCACTAAGACAGCTAATTATTTATTTATTCTATAAATTACTACTTAATCAGAATTGAGTAACCAATTTCCAATGTTTGTAGAGAATTAATCTAAATAACAAAATATTAAATAACTGAATTAATTAAAAGCAAGAAAAAATAAAAGCAAGTTTCTAATCAAGAGATAACGAACAGTTCTAAGGTATCAGGTAGAGACCAATTAATTTGGGTTATTAAACTTACGATTGTTCATTCATGCAGTTTCACTGAAAATACACCACATATCCCTGTTATCCCACCGAATATGATTCGATTCAAAGCTAACAGTTTAATCTGGTTTAAATCCTAAGGTGCGCAAATATTACCAAGCCTTATTCCTAGATACTAATCCAGCGAACAACAATACCTCCGGATGGTAAGTTCGACTAACAAGATATTTTCTGGAATTACTACAAGGTTCTATTCACTTCCTACTTGATTGTCTAATTGCATTTTTCCACTAAACTAATCAAGTATTTGATTCACCAGTTCATGAAATTAAAGTGCTTATAGCGGAGCTACTCTAATCCCTAACAGATAGACAATACCAATCATGAACGCACACAAGCTAACACAATAATCCAAGCATTATAGCGGATGTCATGAATATATTATGAAGACGTTACGAAGCAGATTAACATGTCTTAGTAAAATAAGTAAAATCAAAAGCTCAACTGCATAAAATCCCAATCTTTGGTCTAAATCCCCAAATCAATCAAATCAATCCATCAAACCCTAGAACTGTATATAAAATTAGCCCATGAGGTTACAAGCAACACTCTTGGCTAAGCAATTCATACCAAAAATCAAAGTAAAAGGAAGGAAAAGATAGGAATTATGAAACCCTAGTGTAGACGTAGTCTTTCGTTCCTTCTCCGTCTCTCCAATTGCTTGATTCTCCCTCAATTAGCACTTGGAACCCTCTTGGAAGTGGATGGATGGTGAAATCAGGTTGTAATCTGATATGGGTGTGAAAGGAGTGTGGATTGATGATGGTTTATGGCTGGGCTCTCTCCGATTGACGTCTCGATCTCCATAATTGTTTCTAAGATGGATGCAGGGCTGTTTTCGCGACGAATCTGCTTCAGAATCGCGATTTGAGGGTATATATACACTGCTGCATCGAACAGGCCCCGTCTGGGCCCTGAACTGGGCCGCTCGGCACCTTGCTCGAGCCGAGCTCATGGCCGAGCAGCCCCAAAACCTGCCGAGAAGCATATGGGTGAAACGGGAACGTCGTGTAGGCTCTGAAGGCATCCCACTCGGCTAGAAATTCGCAAAAAGTTGATCCCGCTCGAGCCGAGCGGCCTCCCGAGCTGCGGAGACTGCACTACGCGACTTCACCGTTTTGAGCATAACTTATTCATACGGACTCCAAATTGAGTGATTTTTATTCTCACGTGTTTCTCTCTTCCTTGGCTTTCTATCCATATAAATAACTCTCAGAAACTCCAACATTTGAATATGTAAAAAGTCATGCAAAGTGGCTGCTCGGTACAGCATGCGCAACGTTAGCACTTTGATCATAACATTCTCGTTTAGAATCCGGTTGGGGTGTTCTTTATGTCAAAATGACCCTCTCTTCTGTGGCTTTCCAACCATATATCACATGATCAATTTGGACTTCTACAAGAATACAAAAAAATTGTGTAACGTGGACTGTATTTTTCAGCATTCCTTCTCACTTTAACTCCTCATTCCAACTTTGAACTTTTGATCATGTTTTACCCTTCAAAACTCAACAAAACACCTTAGTAGCATCTTAATTATGCAAGATATGAAAACCATGCCATTCTATACAAAATCATGGCCACATTCTATCAAAAACGGTATAATGTGAGACCTAAAATACGTGAAATTCCACTCTCAACAAACCCCCAAACTTACCTGTTGCTCGTCCCGAGGCAACGACATATAAAACCAATAGAGTAATTGAGAGGAAATTTCACAACTTCACATCCAAGAAAATATAACAATTCAAAAATCATACTTCAAATACTAAGACAACCATCCATCTAAGAACATACAATTCAAATCAACTACTTCACTTTTTCGGAATGCTCATCCACCATTCTCACGGGTAGTATTTACGCTCATCGCTCAAGTGTGAGATATACACTTCAGGGTAAGGTGTTTACACTCAAAGTCAATTCAAACACACGCGTAACCATAAGCTTGACAATCATCTCAACTCTCGACTAAAGGGATAATTTCAACAATAGGATCACAAAGGTCTTGCATTAGGTTGTAATGTTGGCTCTTTGGTAAAGGTAGGGAGTATATGGATAAGGTGACTCAATCACTAGTAGAGAATCAAAGAAGACTTACAGCTTCTCAACAAACAGCTGTACTTTCTTCTTTCTTCTTCAACGCTCTTCAATGCTTCTTGCAATTTGATTCCTCCTTCACTTTTGAACACCACATCCTTACTTGAAAATTTTTTTTTCTTCTTCCCTCTTTTCTTTTCTTTTTTTTCTTTTTCAAATAAGGGTACCAGTTTCAGGCACTACCCTTTTCATGGGGTACCAGTTTCGGGCACTACCCCTTTATGCAACAATTTAACCACTCTCTTCAACAAATTTCATCACTTCCAACTTATTCTCCTTTTATGTTTCTTCTCAAGATACCAAATTGACTCCTTCAACTCTCTACTAGGTAGGGATTTTTAAAGGCTAACAAAGGGATCAATTGGCTTATCATGTAGGCTTCCAACAAATAAGGCTTTTAGGCTCAAAAGGGTTAACTACGGATAATTTCAATAGGTAGGATAATAATTTAGCTAGTGACTAATAAATAACAAAGATGGCCTAAGATCATTTACTATCATCTAATTAAACACGTAGCTTCAAGCAAGATATAAAGCCAAGTTCTAGAATACGTGTGTATGAACGACACTCACAAGAATAAACTGAATCATGCAATTTGTCATGATTTCAAAAGGATCAAAATCTCACATGGCTGTACGAATGAACGAGCAAACCTAATAAAGCTACATAGCTAATCTTCCTTGCACATAATCAAATTTCAAGCATCTCAATATCAAAGCACAATCTCAAATTGCTTCTCAACAATCACGCATATAATCAAGTGCTAAGAAAAATCAGAAAATCATCATAGAGAACCAAAAATCAACTATACCAACACTAGGATTAACACAAAACAAATAAACACAAACAAAAACAACACGAAACCTGGAAAATCGCAAAAAAATCGAACTCTCAACACTCTCGAATAAATCGACAATATTAAAAATTCGCAAAAAATCGACTCTCCAAGCAACAACACAATGCAAAAATTCTATTTCGACACTGCAAGACAAGGTATGTACGTTACCCCCCCAAACTTAGATTAAACGAAGTGAGAAACTAAGTTTGCAAAGAAGTATATACCGCAGTCAAGCAACACCTAATAAAACTCCTACACCAACACAGACATATAAAAGCAATAAAATAGAAGGGACAGCCCCCAACAAGCGCTCATGTTTAACGTCGGAGAGTCACGACGGAATACCTCAAGCTCATCGGAATGGCCATGGATATCTTTCATCCTTGCCATCGTATTCTAATCGCTGTGCTTCTTCATCAATCCAATACTTATGGCGAGGGATGGCCTCATTGGCATTCTTAAAATTTATCTTGACCTTGCCAACCATGTTAAGATCAAATTTCATCAACCTCTTCATTCTACTCCACCACTTATTCCTTCTTTCGACGAAAATTCCCAACTTCTCTTCTAGTTCCTTTCTATCCCTAAAAATATGTGAGGAATCATTAGGTAAAACAAAGTCAATAGAAATAATATCATCAAATTCAATGCAACTTAAAGAGTTTAAAGGTTTAGAAATGCTCATTTCATTCTTCAAGTTCTTTTCGGTTGCTTCATGGCTTTGCGCTTCTTCATTCTTTTCTTCCTCAACAATTGACTCCAGTTGATAGCTCAATTCAAGTGGAACCACTTGACTTAATCGAGTGGACTCCTCTTCGAGTTCTATTTCCTCAAACGACAGCATTGGACCTTCAAATTGCATTCCAGGGCACAATGGAACAACAATATCTTCCTCAAACTCCTCTTCATCCATTCTTTCCTCTTGTTGACCTTGAGAATTTAAACTTGAAGTGATGTTCGCAAGAAGATTGTTTATGTCTCTCGTTCTTTGATCAAACTCCTGCGATGCAACTTCCCTCTCCTGCGATTGAACTTTCATCTTTCTTTCTAGAGCTTCCAATATTCCCATGTTTTCTTCATGCTTCTTGATGGAAGTATCAAACGCGTCTTGTAATTCTTGGGAAACTCTGATCGATCCAGAATAAGTGTTCTCTTGATAAGGTTGATATGAATTTGCATTGTAAGCACAAGACCATTCATCTTCATATCTGACTTGATTGTAGTACTGAGAATGACTTTGATTCACTAAAGAATCATAACCATAATTCCTCTCATCCATGTAATATGGAGAAGGAACCATAGCATTATGATTTTCATATCGTTTCAATATTTTGTCTATGCATGAAGAAGGATCCATAACATTCTGATTTCCATATCTTTTCAATATTTCGTCCATCTCAGTACCTCAAAGATAATTTATAGTCAGAATATATTCAAATAAGAAAAATAAAAAAAGCAATAAAAAGTCCTAATTAAACTAGCAATAAAAGAAAAATAAATAATTAAGCCGTCCCCGGCAACGGCGCCAAAAATTTGTTAGGCTTTTATTGCGCACTCCAATTTAATCCTCAAGTATAAGGATGTCAATTGTAGCAGCAAGTTCCCAAGTTAAATTATCGATCCCACTGAGACAACTAATTATTTATTTATTCTATAAATTACTACTTAATCAGAATTGAGTAACCAATTTCCAATGTTTGTAGAGAATTAATCTAAATAACAAAATATTAAATAACTGAATTAATTAAAAGCAAGAAAAAATAAAAGCAAGTTTCTAATCAAGAGATAACGAACAGTTCTAAGGTATCAGGTAGAGACCAATTAATTTGGGTTATTAAACTTACGATTGTTCATTCATGCAGTTTCACTGAAAATACACCACATATCCCTGTTATCCCACCGAATATGATTCGATTCAAAGCTAACAGTTTAATCTGGTTTAAATCCTAAGGTGCGCAAATATTACCAAGCCTTATTCCTAGATACTAATCCAGCGAACAACAATACCTCCGGATGGTAAGTTCGACTAACAAGATATTTTCTGGAATTACTACAAGGTTCTATTCACTTCCTACTTGATTGTCTAATTGCATTGTTCCACTAAACTAATCAAGTATTTGATTCACCAGTTCATGAAATTAAAGTGCTTATAGCGGAGCTACTCTAATCCCTAACAGATAGACAATACCAATCATGAACGCACACAAGCTAACACAATAATCCAAGCATTATAGCGGATGTCATGAATATATTATGAAGACGTTACGAAGCAGATTAACATGTCTTAGTAAAATAAGTAAAATCAAAAGCTCAACTGCATAAAATCCCAATCTTTGGTCTAAATCCCCAAATCAATCAAATCAATCCATCAAACCCTAGAACTGTATATAAAATTAGCCCATGAGGTTACAAGCAACACTCTTGGCTAAGCAATTCATACCAAAAATCAAAGTAAAAGGAAGGAAAAGATAGGAATTATGAAACCCTAGTGTAGACGTAGTCTTTCGTTCCTTCTCCGTCTCTCCAATTGCTTGATTCTCCCTCAATTAGCACTTGGAACCCTCTTGGAAGTGGATGGATGGTGAAATCAGGTTGTAATCTGATATGGGTGTGAAAGGAGTGTGGATTGATGATGGTTTATGGCTGGGCTCTCTCCGATTGACGTCTCGATCTCCATAATTGTTTCTAAGATGGATGCAGGGCTGTTTTCGCGATGAATCTGCTCCAGAATCGCGATTTGAGGGTATATATACACTGCTGCATCGAACAGGCCCCGTCTGGGCCCTGAACTGGGCCGCCTGGCACCTTGCTCGAGCCGAGCTCATGGCCGAGCAGCCCCAAAACCTGCCGAGAAGCATATGGGTGCAACGGGAACGTCGTGTAGGCTCTGAAGGCATCCCACTCGGCTGGAAATTCGAAAAAAGTTGGTCCTGCTCGAGCCGAGCGGCCTCCCGAGCTGCGGAGACTGCACTGCGCGACTTCACCGTTTTGAGCATAACTTATTCATACGGACTCTAAATTGAGTGATTTTTGTTCTCACGTGTTCCTCTCTTCCTTGGCTTTCTATCCATATAAATAACTCTCATAAACTTTAAAATTTGAATATGTAAAAAGTTATGCAAAGTGGCTGCTCAGTACAGCATGCGCAACGTTAGCACTTTAATCATAACATTCTCGTTTAGAATCCGGTTGGGGTGTTCTTTATGTCAAAATGACCCTCTCTTCTGTGGCTTTCCAACCATATATCACATGATCAATTTGGACTTCTACAAGAATACAAAAAATTTGTGTAACGTGGACTGTATTTTTCAGCATTCCTTCTCACTTTAACTCCTCATTCCAACTTTGAACTTTTGATCATGTTTTACCCTTCAAAACTCAACAAAACACCTTAGTAGCATCTTAATTATGCAAGATATGAAAACCATGCCATTCTATACAAAATCATGGCCACATTCTATCAAAAACGGTATAATGTGAGACCTAAAATACGTGAAATTCCACTCTCAACAGTTACTTTATACTTGATTTGATTATTGGTAGTTTAATTCTTCTTTTCAATATTCAAAACTCAAAATCTGATCACTCCTCTAAAGCATGGTTGAAAACAAATATGGACACACTCTTGATTTAAATCTCCCTTTGTTTGATATTAAAAATTTGGTCACTCACTACAAACGATAAGGTTCGCTTACCTTAATCAATTTTAACCAAAATTGAGTCTAAGTTCATGGCACCGTTGCGACGGGAGAGATTAAATCTTGGGAGTAACGAGTTTGCATTTAATTAGCTTTACTAGGAGTACTTTTACTTGCTTTCTTTTTATTTGATTTTATTTTGGTTGTTTTGTGATCTAACTTAGTAAATCTTGTAGGTGTATGCACACTCGTTCAAGGTCTCAATCTATCGAGCTTTGGATTTGGAGTTAGAGGCTACCTTACGAAGAAGAAGAAGAGAGTTGTTATATCCAACTGAGAAAGAAATGGTTCACGGATTGGAAGAAGTTAATGGCAATGGGGTTGATGAAGAGGGGAATGGACAAAATTTCCAGCATGGTGTGGAAAATGCTCAAGGTGTTCAAGTGAATCCGGAGCTTATGCAACAAGCAAATTTCCACCAAGTGCACTTACACAATCTACAGTTGCAAGCTATCATTCAACAATTGCTAGCACAACAAGAGGCTAAAAATATTCCACAAGCTCCTCCGGTAGTACAACAACCTCAAGTTCAAAGGCATAATGGAGTTGGCATGAATGTTAGAGATCATATCCTACCACAAGTGAGAAATTATGTTGTGAGGCCGACATTGAATGTCAACAATTTCTAGATCAAAAAGGGGTTGATTAATATGGTGCAAGCGAATCAGTTTGGGGGTGGTGCAATGGAAGATCCTAATGCTCACTTAGCCCAGTTCACGGAGTTAGCTAATACCATCAACATCAACGGAGTGAGTGAGGATACTATTAAGATAAAGCTCTTTTCTTTCTCACTAAGGGATCGAGCTAAGGCTTGGTACAATACTATACCTCCGGGATCTTGCACTACATGGAGAGTGTTAGCTCAGAGGTTCTTGAACAAGTTCTTTCTACCATAAAAAATATTGCATCTGAAGGGTTTGATCATACAGTTTAAGCAGTTGCCTCTTGAACCCTTTAGTGAGGCGTGGGATCGCTTTAAGAAGATGCTTCGGATGTGTCCATAGCATGGATTCCCCCTCGATCAGCAAGTAGGATTCTTCTATAAAAGATTGAATGGAGGTTCGAGGATACTTGTTGATGCTTCGTCGAGAGGATCTATATTAGGGCAAACATCGGAGAGGGCTATAGCTATTTGTGAGGAAATTGCCTTGAATGTAGGACAATGGCCTTTGGATCGTTCTTCAGGGATGTATGAGATGGAAAGGATAGCAAAGATGGAGAAAGTGTGCATGAAACAAGTGGAAGCACCAAAAGAAGATTGTCACTGAAAAGGCTATCTCGGAGATACTGAAGAGGATGAATGTTAATTTGCAAGTGCCTCAAAATTCTATGCCCATCATGAGTCAACCGTCTCCAAGTTCAAATATTCAGTTGCCTACATCTCAAATGCCTCACCAAGGTATGACCTCCAATATGGGATTTCAAGAATCTTGGGGACAACCCGAGATGTCACTCGAGGAAGTTGCCTTCGTGCAAGGAAGAAACTTTCAAGGGAATTATGGAGGAAGTTTTGGACACCAAGGAGGAGGATACCCACCTAGGCAAGGTGAATTTGGCCAAGGGAATTTCGGTGGCAACTTTCAACAACCTAGGAGGTTCGATAACTTATCATATGGAAATCAAGGTCATGCCCTTACACTTCCACTGGGGATCAATCCAGGAGCTAAGGCTCAAAATAATGAAGGGAAGTCTGCGGTTGAGGATCAAATGGGTAAAATGTTTGAGCTCTTGAAACATGAAAGGGATGAGAGGTTGATAGAGAAAGAAGAGAGAAAGCTTGAAAAAGAGGAAAGAAGGTAAGAAAAAGAAGTGAATGAAAAGAGAATAAAGGCATTAGAGAACCACATGAGACAAATAGCAAGTGAAAGGGGTAGTGTTCATCAACAAGGAAAGTTTCCGTCTACTACTATCACTAATCCAAAGGAGCAATGCAAGGCCATCGAACTTCGAAGTAGAACAAGATATGATGTACCTCCGATGCCTAAGGAAGTGGAAGAAGAAGTATGTGAACAAGAGCCCGTGGTAGTTGAGGATGAAGAAGGGAAAGAGAAAGAAGTTGAGTTAGATAAGAATGATGAAGTGATCCCTACACTTGATGAAGAGGAAGTGAAATTGCCGAAGAAGTGGGAAAAGTGTAAAGAAGCAAAAAGGAAAGAGAGAGAGGAAGACTTCGAAAGGGATGAATAGCGGATTCCTAAATTAGCCGTACCAATCTCATTTCCATAAAGATGCTTGAAGAAGGGCTTAGATGAAAATTTTGCAAAGTTTGTGGAAATGCTAAAGAAGATCCATATCAATATCCCTTTTGTGGATGCTTTTCTACAAATGCCAACTATGCAAAATTTTTGAAGGAAATTATGGCAAAGAAAATGAGCTTAGGTGAGCATGAAAAGGTGAATCTCACGGAGGAGTGTAGTGCCATATTACAAAAGAAACTCCCACCTAAGTTGAAAGATCCGGGTAGTTTTACTATTCCGTGTGAGATGGGGGAACATGAGAGCTACAAGGCTCTATGTGACTTGGGTGCTAGCATCAACTTGATGCCTTTGTCGATTTTTAAGAAATTGGGAATTGGAGAAGTCAAGCCTACATCAGTCACTCTTCAATTAGCCGATAGGTCTATGATGTATCCAAAGGAAATTGTGGAGGATGTCTTGATAAAGGTTGGTAAATTTGTGTTTCCCGTTGATTTCGTGGTGTTAGACATGGACGAAGATGCAAATATTCCATTATTCTTGGTCGTCCATTTCTAGCAAGGGGGAAGGCTTTTATTGATGTGGAGAAGGGGGAGTTGGCCCTTAGAGTTAATGAAGAAGAAGTGGTATTTTCATTAAAAGAAGCTATGAGATATCCGAGGGGGAGCAATGAGAGTAGACGAGTAGAAGTGATGGAGGATATTGTTAAAGAGCATCTACATTGTTTTCATTCAAATGACCCTTTGGAATCAATAATGAGCCACTCTCTCTCTCTCTTGATTTTTCTAACTCTCCTTGTTGTTTTAATGATGATGAAATATTTGATGATTTGCATTGTTTGAATTCTTGTAGTGAACTTACATTGGAGGAAGCGAGAGAGATTCTTGAAAAGAAGTTTGATGATGAGCCCAAAGAAGAGGAAGAAGTGGAGAAAAAGAAAGAGTTAAAGCCTTTACTGGATCACTTGAAGTATGCATATTTGGGAGAAAATGACACATATCCGGTAATTGTATCTTCATCCTTGAGTGACTTAGAATTGGAGAAATTGTTGAGGGTGTTGAGAGAGCACAAATCTTCCATTGGTTGGTCCATTAAGGACTTGAAAAGTATAAGCCCCTCTCTATGCATGCATAAAATTCATTTAATGGAAGAAGATAAGTCTTGTGTGCAAAACCACGACGTCTTAATCCTATAATGCAAGAAGTTGTAAGAAAGAAAGTATTGAAATAGCTTGATGCGGGTATCATCTTTCCAATTAGTGATAGTCCTTACTTGAGCCCTTTGCATATGGTAGCAAAGAAGGGTGGTATGACCATAGTGAGGTCCGATACTAATGAGGTAATTGCCACGAGGACTACCACTGGTTGGAGAGTGTGTGCTGACTATAAAACTCAATGACAATACCCGTAAAAACCATTTTCCACTCCGTTTCATTGATCAGATGCTTGATAGACTAGCGGGACACAAGTATTATTATTTTTTCGATGATTATTCGGGGTACAATCAAATTTTGATAGCTCCAGAAGATCAAGAGTAAATAATATTTACTTATCCCTATGGCACCTTCGCATTTAGGATGATGCCATTTGGTTTATGCAATGCCCCAGCCACGTTCCAAAGGTGTATGATGTCCATTTTCGGTGGGTTGATAGAGAACATCATGGAGGTTTTCAAGGATGATTTTTCCGTCTATGGTTCTTCATATGATTTATGCTTGACTAACCTTTCTATTGTGTTGCAGCGTTGTGAGGAGACAAACCTTGTACTTAATTAGGAGAAATGCCATTTTATGGTTATCGATGGAATTGTGTTGGGGCACCACATTTTGGAGCATGGCTTGAGAGTGGATAGAGCAAAAATCATAGTCATAGAACGTCTACCTCCTCCTACTAGTGAGAAGGAAGTTAGATCGTTCTTAGGCCATGCGGGCTTTTATCGCCGCTTTATTAAGGATTTTTCAAAAATTGCTAAGCCACTTTGTAAGCTTCTTGAAAAGGATACTAAATTTAAATTTGATGAAGAGTGTCTTGCTTCATTTCAGGTACTCAAGGAGTCTTTGATTTCATCCCCCATACTTGTAGCTCCGGATTGGAGTGTACATTTTGAGTTGCATTATGATGCAAGTGATCAAGCTATAGGAGTGGTGCTTGGGCAAACCAAAGAGAAGAAGTTTAGAGCCATTTACTATGCCTCTAAGACTTTGACTTTTTGTCAAGTGAATTACACAACCACGGAGAAGGAATTTCTAGCGGTGGTCTATGCCTTTGAGAAGATTCGCCCCTACTTAGTTGGAACTCAAACGGTAGTATACACGGATCATGCGGCCATCAAGTATCTCATGAACAAAAAGGATGCAAAGCCAAAATTGATTCGGTGGGTATTACTTCTGCAAGAGTTCGATGTGGAGATTAAGGACAAGAGAGGGGTTGAAAATGTGATAGCAGATCACTTATCAAGACTTGAAAAAGAAGTGGGGATGAAAATTTGACTCCAATTGGTGATATTCGGATGAGGAGATCCTTAAGGTAGAGGTTGACCAAATGTTTGCTCTCATGGTTAGTTCTTCTCCTTGGTACGCCGATTATGTGAACTATCTTGCTTGTGGCATTCGACCCACACTTTTCAATGAGTAAAAGTTGAAGAAATTCTACATGGAAGTGAAGAAGTATTTGTGGGACGAGCCATTCTTGTTTAAAACTTATGCGGATGGAGTTATCCGGAGATGTATAGCCAATGAAGAGGTTAAAGGGATTCTAGAGTTTTTCCATTCGTCTTTGCGGTGGGCATTTTAGTCACCACAAAACGGGAGCCAAGGTTCTTCAATCAGGATTCATGTGACCTACCTTAGTTGGAGATGCCAAGAAGTTTGTGAATAGTTATGATAGATGCCAACGAGTGGGGAGAATCGGAAAGAGGGATGAAATGCCTATGACCTTGAATATTGAAGTAGAAATATTTGATGTATGGGGCATTGACTTTATGGGACCGTTTCCTTCTTTTCAAGGGTACATATATATCTTGTTGGCGGTGGACTGTTTGCCTTTTTTTATAGCACTCACGAGCAAGAATACTCGGTCGTTGTAGTAGTATATCCCAAGAAAAATTATCAATCCAATAAGGAGTTATATTCGTACTAGCAAAATACGTGAGCTCATGTTCATTGTTGTTTTTGTAAAGATGATCGGGGGTTTTGAGATTGATTAATAACTAAAACAAGTAACAAGTAAATAACAATATCAAATAAGTAGAATGACAAGAATAGAAAATGGGTGCTTAAGTTCAAGTATGGAAAAACATGGGATTAGAAACATCCAAGCACACTCAATTCATATTATCATGCAAACGGAATTCAACTCAATTGATGTAGACTAAGGGTGATCACGATTGTATCCTAAGCTCCCTTTCGGGTTACAAAGGTTGTTGATCCATTTTGGACTCCCAAAAGCACTTAAGATCAAAGCCTAACATTAACCCCTTCCATCTAGGTACTAGTTAGACTAAACTCTCCCTTTTTGTGTACTAAGGCCAACGAATGGATTGGTTCCCCTCATTGAATTCAAATATCCTTTCGGTCAAACCCAAACTCAATGTCTAATCATGCCTTCCTAATACTATAGAGGGTCGTTTCCGTCTCACTCCAAGCAATACATACATGAACATCATAATAGCATTTAATTACCACAAATAGTCCATTGATCAACAATCCATTAAACCAATAAACATTCATGAATAACAAACCATGCCATCACAATATCAAGACAATTAAACTCCATGAATAGAAATCAACATCAATTAAATCAAAAACCAATTTAATCCACATGATAATATAAATCTAATATGCTCTTCATATTCCTAATCCCACTAGAGGGATTAGCCTAACATGATAAAAGTAACAAAACAATTAAATGATTCAGTACAATTATCCATAGTCTAAGATATAAAGAAATACAAAATGAATGGATTCTTCCCTATCAATTTCTTGAAGAGAATCTTCTATTCTTCTTGATCTCCACCTCTAGCTCTTGATTCCTTGAGATCTCTCACACCCAATGGAAGGGATGAAGTTTTGATGGAGAATTAATGGAGATGATGAAGATGGATCAAAATGGATGAAGGTGGATGAAGATGATGGTGGGAAATGGAAGAAATGGTGTGTGAGGTGTGTGTAGATGATAGGATTTTCGGATCTCCTGCCAATTGTTGAATAAAGGGGTATTTATACCCCTTTGGAGGCTTCTAGAAGGATCTGGAAATTTCTGCAGGAAAATACCCAACACGAGTCGTGCTCTGTAACACGGCCACGGGGTGGCCGTGTTGTGTCTTCTGATGCTGCCGCACGGCCTCGCCTTACAGGGCCGTGTTACGCAACACGGCTCGTGTGCTGCAACACGAGTCGTGTGTTGTAACACGGGCACAGGTGTGGTCGTGTTGGCTCTTCTGATGTCGCCACACGGCCACCTTCTTACAGGGCCGTGTTGGTGACACGGCTCGTGCTCCCGACTCGACTCGTGCAACTGGACACGACCTGAAGTTGCCCGTGTTGAGTGACTAGATGTCGCCACACGGCCAACTCTTACAGGGCCGTGTTGGCTACACGGCTCGTGTGCTGGCTCCTGCATTTCTTCACTGTTTTGGCTCGTTCTCCCTCGTTTCAACTCCGAATTGAGATCCGTTTTTTCCTACATCTTCCTTATCATGTTTAGCATCCAATAAAAAGTGAAAATCTTACGTTTAAGCTCATTCACACACATTTCAATAAAAATACAAAACACAACCAAATAACATATAAAATACGGATAAAATAATACGAAAATACATATAAAAAGACACTAAAATCTAGGTGAAAATAGCTCTAATCAACCCCCTAAACTTAAGGTGTTGCTCGTCCCCGAGCAACGAAAATGACAAATCAAAAGGAGAAATTTTCACCTAGAAAAAGACTAAACGAATATAAGCAATAACACATCGTTAGCAATAATAACAACAACCTATGCTAAGTCATCCTACAACATTAAAATCATGACATGAGAAATTAACAAGTTCAATCAAAAGAGAATAAAGTGTAATATAGTTCCTTTTAAGTCCAAGCCTCACAATGGATATTGATGTCTCTCAACACTCTTTTGAAATAGGGTAAATCACACTCATTAATCGATTGGCTCGACTCGCTATAAGCTTGCTCGCGGACTATATTCTCAAACCACCAAAGTTTCAATTAATGATCAAAAAGGTCTTTAATTAGGATGTAATGATAGGCTCTTTGGTATGGTAGGAAGTATATGGATAAGAGTGACTAACAAGTGTAAGTAATCGAAGAGATGATCAACTTCCTCAACTTCTCCACTTTTCTTTCTTCCTTTCTCAACTTTGGTACTCACAAGCACTACTTATCAACATTCCTTTGGATTGAGCTTCTTATGATGCATGCTTCCTTTCTTTGAATTTTTATTTCCTTGAGCATCTTGTTGTTGCTTTACTCATTTTTCTTGTTTTGAGGTTGCATGTTCATTCTTTTTTATGCTCTTTCATCCTTTTTCTTGCTTGTTTACCATTCCCTTTTCTTTTTTTTCTAATCAATCAATCCTTTCTAGCTACCATCTCCTCAATGACCCACACAAAGGTGTATATAAGCTTGAATGGGTAATTAAGGCTTGTAATGTGCTAAAT
Organism: Pogostemon cablin; assembly: GCA_023678885.1. Lineage (NCBI taxonomy): Eukaryota > Viridiplantae > Streptophyta > Magnoliopsida > Lamiales > Lamiaceae > Pogostemon > Pogostemon cablin. Next base: position 36,801,856 of record CM042963.1, read on the forward strand.
TCACAAGAAATAGGCTTATAGGCTCAAAGTGGTTGACTAAGGATGATGTTCAAGGTAGGAAACATATATGGTAATGACTATAATAACAAGGATGGCCTTAGATCATTTCACCAATTTCCACTAATCGGGCTCGTTCCTATAGTCCTTGAGCAAGTTCTAACTTATCAAACACAACCGATCCACTCATGAAGAAATACCATGTATGCATGGTTGAGGCTCAAATGCTCACAAGCTTGTGCTCGGACCTTAAGGAACTTATTACACCACATTCATCTCAAAATTGAACAAGTTAAGTAAAACATGTCACAATTTGAAAGTGTAGAGATTCTTAATCATAATTTGTCATCACTTATCACCACAACATATCATCACTCATGTTCAAAAATGACTCACGACATCCCTAAACAAACCACCAAACATCCCAAGACAAGAATGAAAATACACACAACATACAAATAAGGACTCAACAAACAAGACACAACAAAAACACAAAACATGCAAAAACACAAAATACCATCATCCATAAGAAAATTAAGCACACATTCATCCCAACCTTTATTGAAAAGGAAATCCTAATTTACGAAAGTAAACCTCCCATAAACATAACAAATGAAGTAGCATGCTAGTCACAACAATCCAAATCAAACTCAATTCATTTCAAGTAGTAAAATGATAAGGTGTAGAGTACTCCCTCAATAGGCATTTGGTAAGGAAAGCGTTAGCTTCAAGCTCCATCATGCTTCCAATACCTCTCATTCATGCTCAAACACTCAACAAACACCATTATTTCAACAATTTCATTATGAATATGGACTATCATGCACTTCAACACCACCAATAATGCCAAAATCAACCCAAACTCATGAGAAAAATTTTAAAATTTGTCCAATTTTACAAGAATCATACTCAAGTGGTGAGTCACACCACACACTCTCCCCCCAAACTTAAATCGAAACAAGAGTTGAGACTTAAGTTTGCAAAAAGTGGTGAGACTTACCCTTGCAGTTTCCATTGATGATCTTCTTGTAGAGAAGTAACCGCATCCACACGACTCAAGCTATGTCCACCACGCACTAGCACCCCCCAAACTTAACTCGAGACAAGAGTCACGAATTAAGTTTGCAACAAGTTGTGGAACATGTCAACTTGAATCCATGAAGCATTTCTCTTTTCTTCAATGTGCATTTTTCTCCATGAGCACAATCAACCTAAAAGGCCAAAATAAACAAGCAACAAAAATAAAGCAATAAAGATAGTGATGGGGTGCCTCCCATCGAGCGCTAAGTTTAACGTCTTCAAGCTAGACGAATGTTTAGCTCATCTTTCACATAAAGTATCCACAAAGAGGGTCTCCCTTTGTGATGGATCCACATAGTGCTTCACACGATGACCATTGACCAAGAACTCTCCCCCATTCTCATCCATAACCTTTAGAGCTCCCCCATCAAGTACTTCCTTTACCACATAAGGTCCTCTCCATTTGGACTTCAACTTGCCCGGGAAAAGTCTTAGTCGAGAATTGAATACCAACACCTTCTCACCCTTTTCAAAGCTCTTCTTCCTCAAACGAGCATCATGCCACCTCTTGGTTTTCTCCTTAAAATCCTTGAGTTTTCATAAGCATTTTCTCTAAATTCCTCAAGCTCATTCAATTGTAAGAATCTTATCTTCTTCGAAGCTTTCATGTCAAAATTCAACTTCTTAATGGCCCAATAAGCTTTATGCTCTAACTCCACCGGAAGATGGCAAGACTTACCATAGACAATTTGAAAATGAGACATACCAAGAGTGGTCTTGAATGCGGTTCGAAAGGCCCACAATGCATCATCAAGTTTATTTGACCAATCCTTTCTACTCACACTCACTGTTTTCTCCAAGACTTGTTTGATTTGTCTATTGGAAATTTCAGCTTGACCATTCGTTTGAGGGTGATACGGAGTAGACACTCGATGCTGCACTCCATAAGTCTTGAGAATGTTCTCCATGAGCTTATTTATGAAGTGACTACCCCCATCACTTACCAACACTCTAGGCACTCCAAATCTTGTGAAGATATGCTTCTTTAGAAACCCCATGACCACTCTAGCATCACTTGTTCTTGAAGGTATGGCCTCAACCCATTTCGAGACATAGTCAACCGCCAATAGGATGTATAGGAATCCATTAGATTGAGGAAATGGTCCCATGAAATCGATGCCCCACACATCAAATATCTCCACTTCTTGAAAGCTCTTAAGGGGCATCTCATCCTACTTGGAGATTCCTCCCATCCTTTGACACCGATCACAACCCTCTACAAATTTCTTACAACTCTTGAACAAAAATGGCCAATACAACCCCGATTGTAAGACTTTTGCAGCGGTCTTTTGAGCTCCAAAATGGCCTCCATTAGGTGAAGAGTGGCAAAACTCCAACACACTATTCCATTCTTCCTCGGGCACACATCTTCGCACAAGAGAATCATTACACATCTTGTATAAGAATGGATCATCCCACAAGTAACTTTTAACATCATGAAAGAACTTCTTGGATTGATACTTATTAAGCTCATAAGGTCTCCTTCCACTAGCCAAGTAATTCACATAGTCCGCATACCATGGACTTCCTTCTTCCTCCACTAAAGCCTCAATTTGATAGCAATCACACTCCAAGATTTCTTCATCGGGAAAAACCTCTTTGATTAACTCATAAGTACCTTCACAATGCTCCCTCGACTCTAACCTTGAAAGATGGTCGGCTATCACATTCTCCGTGCCCTTCTTATCTCTCACTTCAATATCAAATTCTTGAAGAAGTAGTACCCATCTTATCACCCTTGGCTTTGCATCCTTCTTTGCCATGAGATACTTGATAGCGGCATGGTCGGTGTATACAATAGTTTTCGTTCCTACCAAATAAGGACGAAACTTATCAAATGCGTATACTACCGCCAAGAACTCTTTTTCGGTAGTAGTGTAGTTCCTTTGAGCCGCATCAAATGTCTTGCTTGCATAGTAAATAGCTCGGAATTTTTTTTCTCTTAGTTGCCCCAAAACTACTCCAAGAGCTACATCACTTGCATCACACATCAATATAAATGGCTCCTTCCAATCGGGGGTGATCAAGATGGGTGATGAAATTAAAGCTTCCTTTAGCACCTGAAAAGCATTTAAACAATTATCATCAAACTTAAATGGCACATCTTTTTCAAGGAGATGAGATAGAGGTTTAGAAAATGAAGAAAAATCCTTGATGAATCTACGATAGAACCCGGCATGACCAAGGAACGATCGTACTCCCTTCTCATTTGTTGGAGGTGGAAGCTTCTCTATAGCAACAACTTTGGCTCGGTCAACTTGCAATCCCGTTGAAGAGATGTGATGTCCAAGTACAATGCCATCATTTACCATGAAATGGCATTTCTCCCAATTCAACACTAAATTAGTGTCTTGACATCGCTTCAAAACAATAGCAAGGTTAGACAAACAATTATCAAAAGAAGAACCAAACACCGAAAAGTCATCCATGAACACTTCCATTATATTCTCAATTAATCCTTCAAAGATCGCCATCATACACCTTTGAAAGGTGGCCGGTGCATTGCAAAGTCCAAATGGCAATCTTCGAAAAGCAAATATTCCATAAGGACAAGTGAAAGCGGTCTTTTCTTGGTCTTCGGGTGCTATGAGAATTTGGTTATACCCGGAATACCCATCAAGAAAGCAATAAAACTCATACCCGGCCAACCTATCCAACATTTGATCTAAGAAAGGTAAAGGGAAGTGATCTTTACGTGTGTTTTCATTAAGCTTTCTATAATCAACACACACACGCCATCCCGTCACCGTCCTAGTGGCTATGGTCTCATCTTTATCGGTCTTCACTATAGTCATGCCCCCTTTTTTAGATACTACATGCAACGGGCTCACATAGGGGCTATCACTAATAGGAAAAATCATATCGGAGTCTAACCACTTAAGAACCTCTTTTTTTACCACTTCTTGCATGATAGGATTAAGTCTTCTTTGGTTTTGAACACAAGCTTTCCCTTCATCCTCAAGTCTTATCTTATGCATGCAAATTGTTGGACTAATTCCCTTCAAATCATCAATACACCAACCAATAGCCGACTTATGCTCTTTAAGGACATTAAGCAATTTATCAAGTTGACTAGAAGTTAGAGATGATGATACAATTACCGGATAAGTCTCATTTTCACCAAGGTAGGCATAAGTAAGATGATCGGGTAGAGGCTTCAACTCCACCTTCTTTTCCTTTTTCTCTTCTTGCTCGAATGGATCTCTAAGTGGTAAGAACTTTTCATTTCCCCTTGAGATGGCGGCTGCAACCTCTTGAGCTTCACTACAATCACCTAGATCAAGCAAACAATTAATCAATTCTTCATTTAAATCAAGAGAAGTAGTAGAAATATTAGAAAGAGATAAAGAATTGATCAAGCAAAGTTCAAGTGGATCCTTGGTTACAATGGAAGGCCAACTCTCCTCGACACTTCCCTTTACAACATCTACACTTTTACATTCTTCATCATTCATTGGATATTGCATGGCCTTATGTAGAGAGAATACCACTTCCTCATCATTAACCCTCAACTTCAATTCTCCTTTGTAGACATCAATAAGAGCTCTCCCGGTAGCAAGAAACGGTCTCCCAAAAATCAATGGCACATTTTCATCCTCCTCCATATCTAGAACAACAAAGTCCACCGGAAAGACGAACTTATCAACTTTCACCAACACATCTTCAACTACTCCTTTTGGATGTGTCATAGATCTATCCGCCAATTGAAGTGTGATGGAAGTTGGCTTTACTTCACCTAATCCAAGCTTCTTGAATATGGAGAGAGGCATTAAATTAATGCTTGCACCGAGGTCACAAAGAGCCTTGTTCTTCTTGTTCTTTCCAATTTCACATGGTATAATGAAACTACCCGGATCCTTCAATTTTTGTGGAAGTTTCCGTTGTAGAATGGCACTACACTCTTCGGTTAGATTAACCGTTTCATTGTCCACAAGAATTCTTTTCTTTCCCATGATGTCCTTCAAGAAACGAGCATAATGAGGCATTTGATCCAAAGCATCGGCGAAAGGCATATTGATTTGAATCTTCTTGAAGATTTCAAGAAACTTTTTGAACCTCTCATCCAAACCCTTCTTCAAGAACCTTTGAGGAAAAGGAACCGGTACTTGAGTCTTGGGTATTCCCCAACTATCTCTTTCAACTTCAACTTCCTTTTCTCTTAACTCCTTTGCCTTTTTCCACTTTGAAATTCTCTCTATCTTCTCTTCATCTTTCTTTTGCTCAACAATTTCTTTTTTCTTGCTTACTTCCTCCATTTCAATCTCTTCTTGCACCAACCCTTCTTCCACCTTGCTTTCCACTTCCCTTTCAATGACAATACTATCTTCTTTAGGCATAGGAGGTTCCTCATACTCTTTTCCACTTCTAAGAGTGATAGCTTTGCAATCTTCTTTAGGATTGGTTACCGTGGTAGATGGAAACTTTCCTTGTTGGTGTTGAGATCCAACGGAAGAAGCAATTTGACCCATTTGATACTCAAAAGCTCTCATCCTATTGTCGGATTTCTTCTCATTTTCCTCCATTCTAGCCTCCATCTTTTTCATGAATGCTAGCAATGTCTCTTCAACCGATGCTTTCCCCTCTCCATTTGGTGGTTTAGCACTTGGATCGAATCCCGGAGGATATGACACTGCGGCTTGAGGATTAGAGTAAGAAAGATTTTCATGCTTCCTCGGAGCTTGATAATTTCCACTTGATTGATTGAAATTGCTTCCCCGAGCTTGTCCTTGATATCCTCCTTGGTAATTACCTTGATTAGAAGGATAATTACCTTGGAAATTCCCTTGATGATGGAAATTCCCTTGGTAATTTCTCCTATCTAAATAGGCAACATCTTCTACACTTTGCATAACCTTGCTCTCATCATTCACCATAGAACTTGTGCTTCCCCCTTGGCTTACTCCTTGAGTGATCAAATTCAATTGCTTTGTTAAAGCTTGAATGCTCTCATTGAATTCTTTCATTCCCTCACTTTGGAACATATCACTCTTCACTTTGTTCACACTCTCCACTTGAGCTACTTTTCCAAAGGCATAACCTCCCATTACTCGCTCGGAAGGCCATTGATAAGCATTCATCGCAATGTCTTCAAAAATATCCATGGCTTTCATAGCATCCACTCCAAATATAGACCCTCCGGATGAGGCATCTACATGCATCCGATTTTGTTGATTCAACCCTTGATAGAAGAAAGCCACTTGTTGATTCTCATGAAAATCATGTTGAGGACACTTTCGGAGCATCTCTTTGTAGCGTTCCCATGCTTCATAAAAATTTTCATCCGGAAGTTGCCTAAATTGAGTGATAAGGCTTTTCAATTGGAGCGTCTTTGAAGGAGGAAAGTACTTGTTTAGGAACCTTTGCTCAAGATCTTCCCATGTATTACAACTTCCCAAAGGAATTGTATTGTACCATGCTTTAGCCTTGTCTCTTAAAAAGAAAGAGAACAACCTCATTCGAATAGCATCCTCCGACACTCCCTTCATCTTGACGGTATTTGCAACCTCCAAGAAAGTAGATAGATGAGTGTTCGGGTCTTCAAGAGGACCTCCCCCAAACTGATTTGCTTTAACCATGTTGATCAATCCGGTCTTGATTTCATAATCATTGGCTTGAACCGGAGGAACCATATTGTGCACGGCCCTCGGTTGGAAGTAATCCCGAATTGCTCTAGGCCTTGGCAACTCTTGTTGTTGAAATATCCTTTGAGCTTCTTGATTGGCAAGCAATTGCATATACTCTTGATTTTGAGCAAAGACATTCCTCATTATCTCCGCTTGATTCTCTTGCACTCCTTCTTGTACCCCCTTTGATCTTGTAAAGGATCTTGGGGTGGGTCATAATTAACATTGTCTCCCCGTTGATTCTCCATATTTTTGTCTTTTCTAGCTTTACGCCTCTCTCGTTTCCTTTGTCGTGCGGTCCTTTCAATCTCCAAATTCAAAGGAATGATCGATTGATTTCCCTTTGATCTTGTGATCATAAAACACCTACGAAAAGGCCAAGAGTGAGACCACAAACACAAATAATAAATAAAAGAAAATAAAAAGAATCCTTATCAAGAACAACTAAAACAATAACACAGTACTCGACTAGTCCGTCAAACTCCCCTTTGGCAACGGCGCCATTTTCTTGTTTGCCTTTTTTTATAGCACTCACGAGCAAGAATACTCGATCGTTGTAGTAGTATATCCCAAAAAAATTATCAATCCAATAAGGAGTTATATTCGTACTAGCAAAATACGTGAGCTCATGTTCATTGTTGTTTTTGTAAAGATGATCGGGGGTTTTGAGATTGATTAATAACTAAAACAAGTAACAAGTAAATAACAATATCAAATAAGTAGAATGACAAGAATAGAAAATGAGTGCTTAAGTTCAAGTATGGAAAAACATGGGATTAGAAACATCCAAGCACACTCAATTCATATTATCATGCAAACGGAATTCAACTCAATTGATGTAGACTAAGGGTGATCACGATTGTATCCTAAGCTCCCTTTCGGGTTACAAAGGTTGTTGATCCATTTTGGACTCCCAAAAGCACTTAAGATCAAAGCCCAACATTAATCCCTTCCATCTAGGTACTAGTTAGACTAAACTCTCCCTTTTTGTGTACTAAGGCCAACGAATGGATTGGTTCCCCTCATTGAATTCAAATATCCTTTCGGTCAAACCCAAACTTAATGTCTAATCATGTCTTCCTAATACTATAGAGGGTCGTTTCCGTCTCACTCCAAGCAATACATACATGAACATCATAATAGCATTTAATTACCACAAATAGTCCATTGATCAACAATTCATTAAACCAATAAACATTCATGAATAACAAACCATGCCATCACAATATCAAGACAATTAAACTCCATGAATAGAAATCAACATCAATTAAATCAAAAACCAATTTAATCCACATGATAATATAAATCTAATATGCTCTTCATATTCCTAATCCCACTAGAGGGATTAGCCTAACATGATAAAAGTAACAAAACAATTAAATGATTCAGTACAATTATCCATAGTCTAAGATCTAAAGAAATACAAAATGAATGGATTCTTCCCTATCAATTTCTTGAAGAGAATCTTCTATTCTTCTTGATCTCCACCTCTAGCTCTTGATTCCTTGAGATCTCTCACACCCAATGGAAGGGATGAAGTTTTGATGGAGAATTAATGGAGATGATGAAGATGGATCAAAATGGATGAAGGTGGATGAAGATGATGGTGGGAAATGGAAGAAATGGTGTGTGAGGTGTGTGTAGATGATAGGATTTTCGGATCTCCTGCCAATTGTTGAATAAAGGGGTATTTATACCCCTTTGGAGGCTTCTAGAAGGATCTGGAAATTTCTGCAGGAAAATACCCAACACGAGTCGTGCTCTGTAACACGGCCACGGGGTGGCCGTGTTGTGTCTTCTGATGCTGCCGCACGGCCTCGCCTTACAGGGCCGTGTTACGCAACACGGCTCGTGTGCTGCAACACGAGTCGTGTGTTGTAACACGGGCACAGGTGTGGTCGTGTTGGCTCTTCTGATGTCGCCACACGGCCACCTTCTTACAGGGCCGTGTTGGTGACACGGCTCGTGCTCCCGACTCGACTCGTGCAACTGGACACGACCTGAAGTTGCCCGTGTTGAGTGACTAGATGTCGCCACACGGCCAACTCTTACAGGGCCGTGTTGGCTACACGGCTCGTGTGCTGGCTCCTGCATTTCTTCACTGTTTTGGCTCGTTCTCCCTCGTTTCAACTCCGAATTGAGATCTGCTTTTTCCTACATCTTCCTTATCATGTTTAGCATCCAATAAAAAGTGAAAATCTTACGTTTAAGCTCATTCACACACATTTCAATAAAAATACAAAACACAACCAAATAACATATAAAATACGGATAAAATAATACGAAAATACATATAAAAAGACACTAAAATCTAGGTGAAAATAGCTCTAATCATGGACTACGTGTCCAAGTGGGTGGAGGCGATCCCCACCAAGACTAATGATGCATTTGTGGTGCAAAGATTATTGAAAATGAACATCTTTAGTCGGTTTGGAGTCCCACGAGCCTTGGTGAGCGATGAAGGTTCACACTTCATGAACAAATTGATGGAGGGACTCTTGAAGAAATACGGAGTTAAACACCGGATAGCCACTCCTTATCATCCCCAAGCAAATGGTTAGGCGAAAGTCTCAAACCGCCAAATCAAGATAGTATTGGAAAAGACAATCAATGGGGGAAGAAAGGAATGGGCGGCTAAGCTCGATGATGCCTTACGGGCGTATCGAACGGCATTCAAGACTATTCTAGGTGTTTCTCCTTACCAATTGGTATGGGCAATTAAAAAGATTAACATGGATGAGGGGGAAGCCGGACAAACAAGGTTGTTAAAGATGGTGGAGTTAGAGGAATTTCGTTAAAAAGCATATGAGAACTCCACCATTTACAAAGAGAAAGTGAAAAAGTGGTACGATGCCAAGTTGAGAGAGAAGACATTTACCCCCAGAGATAAAGTGCTAGTATTCAATTCAAGATTGAAATTGCTTCCGAAAAAGCTCAAGTCTAAGTGGATGGGTCCTTTTGAAGTGTTGGAGTTCATCGGAGGAAATACATTGAAACTCAAAGGGCCAAATGATGAGTTTGTTGTTAATGGCCATCGGGTTAAGCATTATCTATCTCCTTCTCAAAAGGAGATAGTGTATGTGGACACCCTTTCTTCTTAAAACTCATCATGATATCTAGTAGAGTAGGTTTTTCTTTTATTTTATTTTTCATGTGTTGTTTGTATTTTTGGTGGTGTAGGTTGATCATGCTTGTTGAAGGAGATTAAAGAATTGGATTATGAGAAGCGCTACGTTGGATGCATCGAGGGTAAGTCTCACCACTTTTTGCAAACTTAAAGTCTTCACTTGTGTTTGATTTAAGTTTGGGGAGAGAGTGCGTGGTGTGACTCACCACTTGAGTGCATTTCGTAGTTTGTGGGTGCTCATTGTGTATCTGATAGCTTTCTCGTGATTTGTGATTAATTTTAAAAAATTTTTGACAAGCATGATTGTATTTTTGGAGTGTTTTTTGTGTATGTTTTGATCTATAGCTTGAGTTTTTGGGTACATTTGATCATATATGATGATAGGTTGGATAAATATTGAGAAAACAGGGGAAGAAATTTTTTTGGTGATTCTGGCAGAAAAATTCGACCTCAATACGTCGAATTTTCCTTACAGTGAGTTTTGCAAATTTGGGCACATATTCATGAAAATTCGAGCGAATTTTTATGAGTGTGCTCAAATTTCTCTGCCGTTGACCAGCGCATGGAAAAGTCAACAAACTCACAAAAATTCGACCCCCTTCAGAAAAATTTGGTCGAATATTTATGAGCGCTAGCCCAGGAAAGTAAAAGTCGGGCTGCATAAAAATTCGACCCCCTGCATAAAATTTCGGTCGAATTTTTATGTCAGTAGGGCTATTCTTAAACCCGTCTCCCCTGTTCTTCTCCTACACTCTCACACTTCACCTTCAATTCTTTTCGACTCCAACACTACACACACTGATCGAGCCTCAATTCTGTTGGAAATTCAAAAGTTGGGCTTCGATTTTCACCCCATTCCCTTCGAAGTTCATCCCTTTTGAAGAGAAAATGGTAAGTTCTTCTCCATATTTCATACTTGTTGAAGGTTTAAATGTATTGTGGAATAGTCTGTGAGAAATTGAAAGTGTAGGGCTAGGAATTCATGAATAGATATTCATTGTTTAAGAATGAGTCGTGAATTGTGTGAATGTTTGGGCTTAAATTTTCTGTTGAATTGGATGAACTTGAGCTAGGGCAAACTGCGAATTGCATATTGTTCTTGTCCAAATCAATAGTTGTTGTGATGAAATTGAGTAAGAAGAATGTTGTTCTTTATCTACTTGAACTGTATGAGGGATGCTAAGCAGATATGGGGCTGTATATATGTGTTTTGAGTAATACTTGAAATTCTTGCCCACCAGGTGTTTGTTAAATTGCCTCAATGAAAATTTTTGAAAAGTTGGAGTTTAATACTTGAGGAATGTGATAGATAAACTTGGAAAAGTGTTATGTGAGAAGTGTGTGATTGTTTTCATAAAATTTGAAGAGGTGCTCATGCATGAGAAGTGTCCAAACATGCTAAATTGTTGAGTATTGAGGCATGTACATGTATCAAGTTTGTGTGGAGAGTATAAGATGTATATTTTGAACTTGTTAAATTGTGAGAAAATGTTGAGGAATTTGAAGCATGCATTGTACTACTTGTCTTGGGATTATTGATATAAAGTGTTGCACTTGAATTCTATGTCATGACCATTACTCCATGCTTATCAAGAATCATGAAAGTGATGCTCTTGTTTCGCTTTGATTATAGGGTCGAGTTCACTCAAGAGGAATGGAAAGAAAAATGTCAAAAATGGAGGATGCTAGCCCCAAAAATAGAAAAAACAAGATTGTTAGATGTGAGATGCATGAAAGTGATGGGAATCCAGAATGAAGTGCTAGGGATGATGGAAAATATTAGATTAGATTGGTTCGCCACAAGATTTCCGGAGACATATAGAGGGCTTACTCTAGAGTTCTTAGTAACTCTGGAGGTGAAGAATTATACAAGATTTTCATTCCCTAGGATAATGAAGTTCAGGCTCCAGAATACAGAGTACACTTACGAATCAAAGGATATGAATCAATTCTTTCACAGCCTGAGGAAAGAGACACTGAAGGATTGGGAGACTCGAGCCGACTTTGTGGAGCAAGATTTTTGACACTCTATCACCCACCGAGGCTTGCTTGAAAAGCCATTGAGATATGACACATCCAGCTCTAGAGCAGCACAAATAAGAAACCCCTCCGTGCGATACATAGAAAATTTTTTAGCACACACCCTATTTGGGAGGTCAGAGGATTCGTGTATTGGAAAAAGAGAGTTGAATGTCCTGAGTTACATTATAGATGGTACAACCTTCAGTGATGGAGCATACTGGATGGCCACTGCTAAGAGAGTGGCCAAACGCAAGAGCCCTCAGAAGATTGTGATAGGAGGGTTGGTGACCATAATAGCAGAAGGGCTCGGTTTGGAAACAGCAAATCAAGGGCTTATTCGTGGAGCAAATTTGGATGTAGCAAGTAAGTAGCAGGCTCGAGTGATAGAGCAGATAGGGAGAGACTGGGTGATTGTATTTCCTATGGCTAATTTTTTCCCACTTAGGCCTATCAGTTTGACGACCATCTACCCTGCATGTCCAGAAGGAAACCTTGCACTCATTGGTCCTGATCATGACAAGGCTCTCTAGAAGTTCCGTACAGACAATGCTTTCTATTAGGGAGACATGTTTCGGACAAAGAGATGGTCGAGGACCCTGAGTTGACCCCAAAGAATGAGAGAGCACCTCGCTCTACTTTCGAGCGTGGTGAGAGTTCACGGGCAGCAGCTCAGCGAGGAGATGCGTGGAGTGAGTGGAGGCTGAGATTAGGCAGATACAGAGGCATCAGCACAAGACAGACTTCAGGATGGACAACATGGAGATGAGCATGCAAAATATGGAGGAAATGATGACCTGGATGTATAATCAAAGTAATCCTCTGGCTCCCTGTGTATTTCAGCCTTGGCCTGAATATATTCCACCTCAAGAATATGAAGATGTACCTGAAGAAGTAGGAGAGGATGAGGACACTGAGGTGGTTGATGAGAATGAGGACACCGAGGAAATCAGTGAGGAGGAATATGACAATGATACCGAGGAGTCCTAAGAGCCACAGACGTAGCATGCTTGATTTTTCTACTCTCCATCCCTTACTCTATCTCTCTCTATATCTATCTCTATCTTTTTATCTGTCCTTAAACTGTGATTTGATTTGACTATGTTTGGATTGTATTTTTAAACTCTAGCTGTGGATATTTTGTTGTATATTTTGGTTTCTGGGATTGTGGTAGACTTTGGATTCATTTGGGATTGTAATAGGATTTCTAGATCTTGGGATGTATGGATGTTTTTATTTATCTTTTGTGATGTTCTTTTCTTTTTTTTATTTTTTTCTTGATTAGTGTGTTGCTTGGTTGTTTTGTTTATCTTTGTATTGTGGGGTAGATTTTCTTTCTAATTTTATTTTTCTTTGGATTGGAAATATGGGTGATGATATAATGCTTTTAAATGCTTGATGACTGATTTGATTAAATGGTTGAACTCTATGATGTTGAAACATGCAAAGAGTAACTCGTTCAAAAGAAAACGGAAAAAGGGTAATGTGCCATTAGATCTCGAGTAAAAGCAAGCAAGGTTTGAGCCTCAATGGTGTACACACATACGGTATGTAATTTCATTTGGAGTGGGTCAATCATGCTTTAGACAAATTAGAATTTGCTTGCGGACTTCCGGAACGAGCCCGATGAACGCAAACATCTAGAAATGATCTTAAGCCATTTTTGATCAAGCTACTAGCCAAATCATATCCTACCCTACAATACTCCCTTGAAAACCACTTTGAGCCTTAAGCCTCTTCTTTGATTAAAAAAAAGCTCATTACAAGCTTAATAAATCCCACTTTGGCCTTATAAAAAACCTTTCGTGTGGGTGATTAAGGAGTTGATTTTTAGTGGAAAGAAGTGAAGAAATCATAAGAAAAGGGGTAAAGATGAAAAGAGAATAAGAACAAAGTTAGTGAGTTGATAAAGGATGGAAGGAAGTGATGCTAATACATGCTAATATTCTACAAAAGCTAAAGAGTCATTTCCAAGGCAATAAGAAACGAGTGGATCTACCAAAAGAATAAAAAAGCTCTATGTTATTAGAAAGAAAAATAAAATTGAGGAGCTAACTTGATCACTCAAGTTTTGAAGTGAAAAAGAAAGGAAAAGAAAGTTGGAAATAAAGTAAGAATGATGTCAAGAACGATCAAGGATCATCTCTTAGATTACCCTCACAAAAATGAGTCACTTTCATACCTTACATCCAAATAAAAGTCCTTTTTTATCTTTATGTTTAGTTTTGGTGGCTTGAGAAGGGTAGTCCATTTGCAAGCTTATGGTGAGTCGAGTATGATTGGTCGATGATTGCATTATCCCTACATACTTCAAAGAGTGTTGAGTGTTCTTCATACTCCCATAAGGTTTGAGATCAAAGGGTAACATTACTTCGCTTTCTTTTGACTTTTGAACTTGTTAACCTTGTATGTGATTGATATTGTTCATGTTGATGCTATTTGATTAAGTTAGTTAAAGAGGATTGATTATGGTATATTGTTACTTGTGTTTTCATGATTCCTTTTCCTAGGTGAATTCCCCTCCTAGTTATTTTCTTTCGTTTTGTTGTTCGGGGACAAACAACGCTCTAAGTTTGGAGGGTTTGATCGTCGTTGAATTCACCTAGATTTTAGGTTGTTTTTTTGTTTGTTTTGTGTGTTTTTGTGTTGTTTTCGATTCTTATAAGGTAGAGAAGGTGGAAAATATGCTTCTAATGTTAAAATATGGAGAAAATCAAGGGAAATGGTGCAAGAAGAGTGAAAAATAGCAAACTGACACAAAAATTCGACCAGTATCACATAAATTCAGTCGAATTTTTGTGCAGAATCAAGGAAAAAATAGGGCAACGGAGGCTGAGCACACTGACAGAGAAATTCGACAAGAGCATAAATATTCGGTCGAATTTTTCTGCAATTCTTTCCGACGTCCCTCACAAAAATTCGGTCGTATTTTTGTGAAAATAGCCACATGTCCAGAAAATCAGTTTTTATTCCCATTTTGGCTGCTTTTTCTCCAAGTTTGGATTGGAGAATCAACCCTAGCCTCCATTTTCGTGAAAGACACACACTCTACACCATTTCCTACACACACTATCATCTCCACCCAAATTTCACTCCATTTATCCACTATTTTCATATTTTCACCCATCAATCTTCATGTTTTTCACTCATTCGTTATATATCTAAAGGGGAGAGAGGCACTTAGAGGGAGGAGAGCATCTTAAAGGAAGAGATTCAACCCAACTCAAGAAGGGAAGAAATTTTGCCTTTAAGTTGTAATTTCTTTGTTTTATTTGCAACAATGGAGTTGTGTAAGCATTTTGAAGATGCTTTCATGATGTTTGTTGTTGGCTAGACCTCTTGTGAGGCTAGCCACGTGATGGATTAGGGATCTATGGATGGTTGAATTTTTAATGGTTTAATTGATGTGATTTGGAATTTCTTACATGATCTTTGATTTACTTTATTTATATTATGATGTGTGTGATTGAATTATCTAGTTATGGTATTAGAAGGGTCAATCCAATATTATGATTAGGGGTATGATTGAATCATGTTATAATGTGGATTTTGTGTGTTACTGTATGAAAAATGTGGTGACATCTTTATATGCTTAGAATATTCATGTGAGAACACTTAATTGGTTTATCATATTTGGTTTATTAATTAAGTGTGAAGACTAATTTTGCTATCATAGTACCTTAAGGGAATTGACAGTGAGATTCAATCTTATGTGCTTAAAACTTGTAATGAGTTTAGATCCTAATTTCCTTGGCCTAGGGGATTATTTGTGATTGCTTCTATTCCAATGATCATTGATATTTGTCATTTGAGTTTAACAAGCCATGTTGTGTCCTTGATCTTGAATGTGGTTAGCCTTGCTCTTCTTTAGATTATTTCTCATCCATCTCATTTAATTTGGTTACTTGATACTTTATTTGATTATTTTAATTGTTAATCGCTTTTATTTGGTTCTTGTTTAGATAATTGTTAGTTTAATTCCTCTTTTCAATTTTCAAAACTCAAAATCCGATCACTCCTCTAAAGCATGGTTGAAAACAAACACGAATACAATCTTGATTAAAATCTCCCTTTGTTCGATATTTAAACTTGATCACTCACTACAAACGATAATGTTCGCTTACCTTAATCAATTTTAACCAAAATTGGGTCTAAGTTCAGAGAAAAATATAAATTTGAATCATTAAAAAAAAAACCTAAGAAATAAATCAATTATAAATCACGAAGTCAATAATACATAAGTGAATTCAGCAATGTGTAATAGTGAAATACTCCATGTGGAAGTGATGTATAATAAGGTGGAAATGATAGCCGAATAGGAATAGCGACTTTGGGTGGTTAATTTGTTTAATTCGATGGACTTATCCACATATTCGAGTAACGTGGTTTTGTGGCTTATTCTTGTGTTATTTTGCTTCAAGATTAATCTTTAATAAAAATATAATAATAATTGTAACTTATTAATATATATATATATATATATAATTACTTTTAATATTTCATGAAAATTGTCACACATTAATTTTTCTTTGTATCGCAATAAAATAAATAAATCCTACCACATGTCTAACGGTTTGAATGTCTTGTAACGTTTCATGCTATCTCTTGTGCTATTTTATTAGATTGCTGACATGGTTAGGAGAGAAAAGTAAATATATGGTAAGTCAATGTATGTAATACCCAAGTTTCTTACTACTAGTGTGTTTATATAATTTAATTTGTATTATGTGGTAATTGTTTCTCAATTTTATTTATCTTTACATTTTATTTGAGACATCTGTGATAATAATGGTGACAATATGTGAATATATGTGTGCATAAATATTTACGTGTATTAATTTGGATATATGAGTAAATTATTTTATGTGTATAAATACACTTTTCTTAATCATTGAGTATCACACGTATTTTTTTTATTATAATAATAATAATATAATATTAAATAATAAAATAATAATAATAATAATAATAATAATAAAATAATAAAGTCAATTTTGGTGGCTGCTAGTTTGAAATTTGTGATCCTAGGCTGCAATCAGCCGTTTTTTTTAAAAAAAATAATAATAAAATAATATATATATATTATTAAAAAAAAAAAAAAATTTATTATTACCCCAACCTTGCCTATATATATGGGGTGAGGAATTCATCACCTCATCCCAAAATCATTGAGAAAAAAAAAAGAGAGAGAGAGAGAGAGAAGGAAGGAGGGTGTGCCGGAGGGGGAAAGAAGGAATTAGTTACGGATCTTCACGGGTCTATAATTGTCGGAGTTGAAGTAAGTAGAAGTCCAACTACAATGCATAAATATGTTGTGTGTAAATTATTTGTGACTAATATGTGATAATTATGTTGTAAATTATTTGTGATTAGTTTAATTATGTTATAAATTATTTGGGATTAATTGATTATACAAGTTGTGGATTTATGTAATTTGAAATAATATTATTGTATTATATATATCTGTGTGATTGGGAACTGTTAAAAATATATCTGTATGACTTGAGAAGATGTTGGTTATAAGGATCTGTGTGATCCAAGATGGAGTTGTTATTATAAGAGATCCGTGTGATCCAAGATGATGTGGATTTGTGTGAATTAAATTAAGTTGTTATTTTATTTATAATTAAATGTTGATATTGATGTCATAAATGATTTATGATGTATATATATCATGAAAAGTGTTTTCCCTAAAAATTAATAAGATACTAATGGTGTGTGCGGCCACTATATATATGCATCTCTGTCAGGGTTCGGAAAAATCGTTCCCGACATTTTTGTCAGGGGTTCGGAAAAATCGTCCCCACCACTTTGTCAGAGTTCGGAAAAATCGTTCTCGTCACTATTGTCGGGGTTCGGAAAAATCGTCCCCATTGAGCTCATTTGGGGTGCATATTATAAGTGTGTCGTGGGGATCCCGCAACGTGAACAGTTTTCTAAATAAAAGAGACAAATTAGTAGATTAGGAAATAAGTGCATTTTCATACATTGTCATGCATGATTTCTACTTACTGAGATTTTTGTCTCATTAGTTTATGCATTGTAGGTGAGCCTGATGATATTTGAGTATGTGGGTGGTGTACTGTGAAAGCTGTGGAGCTCCTACAAGGTTTCGAGTGGATGTACATAGATGACGACCTGTTGGGCTAGACCGTGTGTTTATTTTATTTCCGCTGATATTTTATTATGTAATAAAAAAAAATATTGTCACCTGTTTGTGTGGATTGATGTGGTGTCAGAAACCAGTTGTGTATGTTGAACTGGTGTGGTCGTTTGGATAATATATATTATGTGAGGAAAAAAAAATATGTGCAAATTTTATGATGATGATATTTATGTAAATTAAAGAAATATAAGTAATGAAAAGTGGGTCGTGACAGAGTGGTATCAGAGCACGGTTTGGGTCCTGCAGACTATTTATGTACATGAACTCATTCCTTGGGAGAGCAGCTTTGCGTGTAAGTGTTATTTTCCTTCTGTGTTGTTATGTGTTTTATAAATTATATTGGTCATGTGGTGTAGGACTTGTAGTTGGTAGACACAATGGAAAGAATTATGGGTGAAAGTTCTGAAAGTGATAGAGTTGCTGAGCAAATAACACCTACTGAAGGAAATAATAGTGATGCGATGATTACTCGCCTGATGGAACTGGTAGAACGCCAGTCCCAACAGATACAACAACTGATTCAACAGAGAGATATGGGTGGACAGCCAGAGGTTAATATTAATCACAATCAACGTCAAGTAGAACGTGTGGAAATGGTTTGTGAAAGATTTCGAATGCTGAACCCTCCAATATTTGAGGACGCAGCAGACCCCACAGATGCAGAGGATTGGTTACGCACGGTGGAAAACATGTTTCAATACAGTAGAATTCTAGAGGGGGACAGAGTGTTGTGTGCTTCTTTCATGTTACGAGGAAGTGCAGGCCACTGGTGGGATACGATTAAAAGTATCGAGGATGCCACGAATATGACATGGGAAAGGTTCAAGGAACTTTTCAGAAACAAGTACTTTACCGCACCAGTGAGAGCCATGAAGATGAACGAGTTCATACAGTTGAGGCAAGGTGGCATGACAGTCACAGATTACCTTCGTAAGTTTGAACTGTTGTCAAGGTTTGCAGAACATATGGTGAGTACGGAGGCATTAAAAGTGGAGAGATTCGTGGAAGGCTTAAGGCCTGAGCTTTTCAGAGATGTGAGTATGGCGGGACTGCATGGAGCAACATACTCACAAGTGGCAGAAAGGGCCCAGATTGCTGAACAAGCAGAGATGAGGATCAGACAAGCGCAAGCTGTCAGACGTCAATTTCAACAGAAACCGGTGCAGCAGTTTGGGAGAAATGATAAGAGGCCGATGCCATTTCAGAGGCCGAAATCAAATTTTCAAGTGGAGCAAGGACAAGGACAAGGAGAACCAAATAAGCGTCCTAGGTTCGATCAAGGGAAAATGCCACAGGCGCCGCCTCTACCGATGTGTCCAAATTGTTTTAGACCACATGGTGGAGAGTGTCACATGCCTCCGAGAACATGTTACACATGTGGAGAGAAAGGACATATGACTATTACTTGTCCTAAGAAAGGGAAACAAGGGCAACAAGTGAGAGTTCCAGCAAGAGTATACACTTTGACGCGGGAGGAGGCAGATGCGAACCCCTCAGTTGTCGCTGGTAAGTTTTCTATTTTTGGTATTTCTACCTATGTGCTATTTGATTCCGGAGCAACACATTCATTTGTATCCACTGAGTATGTGAGGAAGCTGGGTGGAACATCTAACTTAATAGAAGCTAATTATGAGGTGATAATACCTTCTGGTGAATCAAAGCAAACTAATCAACTTCTTCGAGGTTGTGTTATTCCTATTGAAGGAAGACAACTCCTCGCTAATTTGATTGTCTTAAGTATGAATGATTATGATATCATATTGGGCATGGATTGGCTGTCAAAATACGGTGCTACAATAGATTGTCAGAAGAAGAGTATCACTTTTCAACCAGTGAAAGGAGAACCGTTCACTTTTGTTGGGATCAAGAAAATTTTCAGATTTCCTATGATATCAACAACAAAAGCACAACGGTTGTTGGAAAGTGGTTGTGAGGGGTATCTGGTGAGTGTAATGAATGTTGAGGGGCAGCAATGTCCAGTTCTTGATAATGTACCAGTAGTTCGGGAATATCTGGAGGTATTTCCAGATGATCTTCCAGGTTTGCCACCAGACCGGGAAATAGAATTTGTTATTGAGTTACAACCAGGAACTGCTCCTATATCTAAAGCGCCATACAGAATGGCACCAGCTGAACTGAAGGAATTGAAGATACAGTTACAAGAGTTACTAGATAAAGGATTCATCCAACCTAGTTTCTCACCTTGGGGAGCACCAGTTCTGTTTGTTCGAAAGAAGGATGGCACATTGAGGATGTGCATTGATTATCGAGATCTCAACAAAATTTCGGTGAAGAATAAATATCCATTGCCTCGCATTGATGATCTGTTTGATCAGTTACAGGGTGCATCTATCTTTTCTAAGATTGATTTGCGGTCGGGGTATCATCAGTTGAAGATTAGGGAGAAGGATATTCCAAAGACTGCATTTAGTACAAGGTATGGGCATTATGAATTTTTGGTGATGTCGTTTGGTTTGACAAATGCTCCGGCAGCATTTATGGATTTGATGAATAGAGTATTTCAGGAATTTCTCGATAAATTTGTGATTGTGTTTATCGATGATATTCTAATTTACTCTAAGAATAAGGAGGATCATGCTATACACTTAAGAAAGGTGTTAGAGATTTTGAAGGAGAAGCAATTGTATGCGAAGTTTAAAAAGTGTGAATTTTGGTTGGATCGAGTTGTTTTCTTGGGTCACGTGGTATCGGGAGAAGGAATTTCGGTAGATCCAAGTAAAGTTAAAGCAATCCATGATTGGCCACAACCCTCAAATCCCACTGAGGTTCGTAGCTTTCTTGGATTGACTGGATATTATCGAAGGTTTGTTGAAGGATTCTCCAAGATTGCTTCACCATTAACGCAGTTGACTAGGAAAAATGTGAAGTTCACATGGACGGAGTCATGTGAGCAAAGTTTTCAAGAATTAAAGAAACAATTGACATCAGCACCTATCTTAATTATTCCTACGGAGACAGGAAACTTCAAGGTTTATAATGATGCTTCAAAGAATGGTCTTGGATGTGTATTGATGCAGAATGGGAAAGTTATAGCTTATGCATCCAGACAGTTAAGAGAGTATGAGAAGAATTACCCAACTCATGATTTAGAGTTAGCCGCAGTGGTGTTTGCACTCAAGATTTGGAGGCATTATCTATATGGGGAACGTTGTGAAATCTATACTGATCATAAGAGTTTGAAGTACTTTTTCACTCAGAAAGAGTTGAATATGAGGCAAAGAAGATGGTTGGAACTGGTAAAGGATTACGACTGTGTTATCAATTATCATCCCGGAAAAGCCAATGTGGTTGCTGATGCATTGAGCCGAAAGGCAATACAGAGTGTAGCTGCTATGACCATAAATCAGAAACCAGAGTTGCTTGATTTGCAAAAGATGGGAGTGGAGATCATTCAGGAAGGATCGTTGGAAGTAAGGATGGCAGCTCTGACACTTCGACCAACTTTGATGGATAAGATTCGACAGAGCCAACAGGAGGATAAGTTGTTTGACAAGATAAAGAATGATATCAGCTCTGGAAAGTCTTCTGACTTCCAATTAGGAGAAGATGGTGTGATTCGTTATGAAGGTCGATTATGTCTACCTGAAGTAGATGACATTCGGAAAGAAGTGATGGCGGAAGCTCATTCAACACCATACTCTGTACATCCAGGAGCTACTAAGATGTATAGAGATTTGAAGTTATATTATTGGTGGCCAGGGATGAAGAGAGATGTTGCTCGATATGTAGAGCAATGTCTGACTTGTCAGCAAATCAAAGCCGAGCATCAGAGACCAGCAGGAACTTTGCAGCCTCTATTTATTCCAGAATGGAAGTGGGAGAATATTACTATGGATTTTGTCATCGGACTACCGAAAACGATGAAAGGTCACAATGCTATTTGGGTTATTGTAGATCGATTGACTAAGTCAGCTCATTTTCTTCCTATTAACTCTACGTATTCCATGGATCGTTATGCCCAACTATATATACAAGAGATTGTCAGACTCCATGGAGTACCACTTACCATTGTGTCAGACAGAGATACGAGATTCTTGTCTGCTTTCTGGAAGAGTTTACATAAAGCGTTGGGGACACAATTATCTTTCAGTACAGCATTCCATCCACAGACAGATGGTCAATCAGAGCGTACAATACAAATCTTGGAGGATATGCTCAGAGCGTGTGTATTGGATTTTCAAGGTCAGTGGAGTAAATTTTTGCCTTTGATAGAGTTCTCGTACAATAACAGTTATCAGTCTACCATTGGGATGGCTCCATATGAAGCATTGTATGGGAGAAAGTGTAGATCTCCAGTATATTGGGATGAAGTTGGAGAGAGGAAACTTTTGGGTCCAGACTTGATTCGTGAAATGTCAGAAGCTGTTACTCGTATACGAGAGAAGATGAAAATTGCTCAAGATCGGCAAAAGAGTTATGCAGACAAATGGAGGAGAGAATTGGAATTTGAAGTGAGTGATAAGGTATTTCTGAAAGTATCTCCAATGAAGGGGATAATGCGATTTGGAAGGAAAGGGAAACTCAGTCCAAGATATGTTGGTCCGTTCACTATCATTGAGAGAGTTGGCAGTGTTGCCTATAAGTTGGAGTTACCAGCATCAATGTCTAGAGTACATGACGTGTTTCATGTGTCTGTGTTGAGGAAGTATGTTCCAAATCCATCACATGTTCTCAGGCAGGAACCAGTTGAGTTGAAAGAAGATTTGAGTTATGAGGAAGTACCAGTTGAGATCTTGTGGCGAGACGTGAAGAAGCTCAGAAATAAAGAAATACCATTAGTAAAAGTATTATGGAGGAACCAACTAGTTGAGGAGGCTACTTGGGAAAGAGAGGATGAGATGATGGCTAAATATCCAGACCTCTTCAGGTAAGTAAATTTCGAGGACGAAATTTTTTATAAGAAGGGAAGAATGTAATACCCAAGTTTCTTACTACTAGTGTGTTTATATAATTTAATTTGTATTATGTGGTAATTGTTTCTCAATTTTATTTATCTTTACATTTTATTTGAGACATCTGTGATAATAATGGTGACAATATGTGAATATATGTGTGCATAAATATTTACGTGTATTAATTTGGATATATGAGTAAATTATTTTATGTGTATAAATACACTTTTCTTAATCATTGAGTATCACACGTATTTTTTTTATTATAATAATAATAATATAATATTAAATAATAAAATAATAATAATAATAATAAAAAAATAATAAAGTCAATTTTGGTGGCTGCTAGTTTGAAATTTGTGATCCTAGGCTGCAATCAGCCGTTTTTTTTAAAAAAAATAATAATAAAATAATATATATATATTATTAAAAAAAAAAAAAAAATTTTTTATTAT
The DNA here is from genome assembly GCA_023678885.1 of Pogostemon cablin. Taxonomy (NCBI): domain Eukaryota; kingdom Viridiplantae; phylum Streptophyta; class Magnoliopsida; order Lamiales; family Lamiaceae; genus Pogostemon; species Pogostemon cablin. The sequence goes on from CM042963.1 coordinate 36,825,237, forward strand.
TACCCCAACCTTGCCTATATATATGGGGTGAGGAATTCATCACCTCATCCCAAAATCATTGAGAAAAAAAAAAGAGAGAGAGAGAGAGAGAAGGAAGGAGGGTGTGTCGGAGGGGGAAAGAAGGAATTAGTTACGGATCTTCACGGGTCTATAATTGTCGGAGTTGAAGTAAGTAGAAGTCCAACTACAATGCATAAATATGTTGTGTGTAAATTATTTGTGACTAATATGTGATAATTATGTTGTAAATTATTTGTGATTAGTTTAATTATGTTATAAATTATTTGGGATTAATTGATTATACAAGTTGTGGATTTATGTAATTTGAAATAATATTATTGTATTATATATATCTGTGTGATTGGGAACTGTTAAAAATATATCTGTATGACTTGAGAAGATGTTGGTTATAAGGATCTGTGTGATCCAAGATGGAGTTGTTATTATAAGAGATCCGTGTGATCCAAGATGATGTGGATTTGTGTGAATTAAATTAAGTTGTTATTTTATTTATAATTAAATGTTGATATTGATGTCATAAATGATTTATGATGTATATTTAATTGCACTGGTTGCATACCATGCATATCATGAAAAGTGTTTTCCCTAAAAATTAATAAGATACTAATGGTGTGTGCGGCCACTATATATATGCATCTCTGTCAGGGTTCGGAAAAATCGTTCCCGACATTTTTGTCAGGGGTTCGGAAAAATCGTCCCCACCACTTTGTCAGAGTTCGGAAAAATCGTTCTCGTCACTATTGTCGGGGTTCGGAAAAATCGTCCCCATTGAGCTCATTTGGGGTGCATATTATAAGTGTGTCGTGGGGATCCCGCAACGTGAACAGTTTTCTAAATAAAAGAGACAAATTAGTAGATTAGGAAATAAGTGCATTTTCATACATTGTCATGCATGATTTCTACTTACTGAGATTTTTGTCTCATTAGTTTATGCATTGTAGGTGAGCCTGATGATATTTGAGTATGTGGGTGGTGTACTGTGAAAGCTGTGGAGCTCCTACAAGGTTTCGAGTGGATGTACATAGATGACGACCTGTTGGGCTAGACCGTGTGTTTATTTTATTTCCGCTGATATTTTATTATGTAATAAAAAAAATATTGTCACCTGTTTGTGTGGATTGATGTGGTGTCAGAAACCAGTTGTGTATGTTGAACTGGTGTGGTCGTTTGGATAATATATATTATGTGAGGAAAAAAAAATATGTGCAAATTTTATGATGATGATATTTATGTAAATTAAAGAAATATAAGTTATGAAAAGTGGGTCGTGACAATGTATAAATTTTAAGGGCTAAGGATTAAATTTCTTCTCCATGTCATATAGTATCATATTTTTACAAGATGTCACACCAAATATTACACAATATTAAGTGTCACGTGTTAAAAATGAGGGTAAATTTTGTGTGAAAATGTCTCACGTGAGACCGTTTTGCACTTTTTAAATTAATTATTATTTTCGCTATAAAATGTTATCACTTTTCATTTATACTATAACTTGTTCATAAAATAGCATTATCACCTTTCATTAATTTAGTACTCCCTCCGTCCCATTAAACTCTTCACCGTTGTTGTAGATACGGAGTTTAAGAAAAGTTATTTTTTGACCAACTTTGTTGACTTTTAGGGGTATTGTGGCATTTTTAACTAATAAATAAATAAATAATAAAGTAAGTTATGTGAGTTAGGTGATAGTGACATTTTTGAAAATATAATGTAATGAGAGGTTATTTGTTTTGAAACTTTTACTATTTTTGGAGGGTGAAGAGTGTAGTGGGACAAACGAATGAGGAAATAGTGAAGAGCTTAGTGTGTCGGAGGGAGTATCAGTACAAGTTACTCCCTCCATCCCATTGAAAGGTATCCATTTCACTATTCCTGGCATCCGCTTCAAAAGCATCAATTTCCTCTATTTAATAAAGAAAATACACAAGATGATCCACCACTTCCCTCTAATACAATTATTCACCTTATCTATAATAATAATACTCCTTAATTTACGTGCAAAAAGCAAATAAAGATCTTAGAACCATCCACATGCAAACAGCAAACGAGTACCTTTCAAGGGGACGGAGAGAGTATTACTTTTCATCCGTTACACGTAAACCCTTACGTGAGACAGTCTCACACAAAGTTGGTTAAAAATGGTGTGTGATGAATTCAAATGACATGCATTTTCTTATTTATTGGATAAATTTTTATTTTTATTTGAGTTTGATTATTGTTTATTTCACTTTAATCTATGGCACTTTTTTTTTTATCACTTAACTACTCCTATAAACTATAAGAAACTATATTCTTGTTTATAAATTGCATCATTAATTGTTTTGAAGAAAATGTGAAATCCAGAAAAAGGTTATATATTGTGTCTTTGTCTTCAAAAATGTGAAATCCAGAAAAAGGTTATATGTTGTGTCTTTGTTAAATTGTTGGGCCTTCGAAGCCTTATACAAACACTATAATTTTAGACAACACATGTCAAACATTACAAGAGCCCAAAGGCCCCAAACATTAGCCCTCAATAAAAATTTAAAAATCATGGAGTATATGTAAAATGAAAATTATCTTTTAATTTAGAAAATTATATTTTTAACAAGTTCTAGCACTCTTTATTTTGAGTCTTTAAAAAAATCTTTAATTTTATTCATATATTCTTTTACTAAAAATCGTATATTTCTCTCTCTTTTTTATAAGCATTTATTAATGAGTTATTCTCTTTTGTCCACGAGTTTATAAGGGATGTAAGGATAAACTATTTTGTTCTAAAAGATATATATTTTAATTAATAAAAGCATAATTTTTTCATTGTAAAGATCTATTGAAATATGAATAATATAAATGTTTGATAAAAAAAAATATTCAAGAAATAAAGATACATGTTCTTATGCTAGAGAATCAATTTATTAATATTAAAAGTTATACATTTTGAAAAATGCAAGGTGAGGAGGTATGGCGTAGTTTTAGCATTTACTCCATTAATTATATTTACTCTCCACCTTATATACTTACATAGTACAATGAGGTTTTTGGCAATACTCATTAATCCTCAACTCAATCGGAAAACAAGGAAACATACGATTTTTTTGTAAGTGTATAAGCTTCGAAATTTTCTCATTTAATGATAATAAAGCGTAGGCAAAATATCTTTTGCACTGATCTGATATTACTTTTTAATATATTAAAAAAAATTACGAACTATTACATCATATCAAATGATAATTATTAGTCTAAATATTACTTTTTAATACATTAAAAAATTGACATATTTTAAAATGAGAAATGAGATAAAGTAGAAGGGCAAGGCAAACACTATGAAATCGTTTAATCTTGGAATTAACTGTGGCATGCTAGTGTTTGTTATTAGTCCTTAAAAGAATATTTGATTTCTTGTAAATTGATTTAAACAGTTTATCTAATTTACACAAGTATTTGCGATGAAAAAAGTAATTTTCTCCATTTATTTAATCAGATTATGGTTGATAATTGGATGACCCTATTTAATTTATAGGGATGTCAACGGACTGGGTTTGAGGCGGATAATTAACTACTCGGACACAGCCCGTTTTTAAAAGGCCCGTCTCGTTACCCGTACGGGTCCTATATTAGAGATCCGTACTGGGTGAGTCCACCCCACCCATTTTTTTTATCATCATCAATCACATAAACATTAATTTAACATGCACTCACATATAAATAACATCCATAAAATTCAAATAATAAAAATAAATAATTGTAAGCATATTAAATAACTTCCATAGAGCAACATAAATGAAATCATAGTTATTATATACATTAAATAAATTAATAATCATTATTATACACACTAAATAATTTAATAACATAAATATAATTATAATTTAATATAATTATATATATATCTTAAGTATATTATAGCAGAAACTTTTCTTGTTGATGTGTCGTCTCCAAAGCGCTCCAATGTGACGTGTAATTTTCTCAATTTTTTGAATTTTTTAATATTTTTTTTAATATTTTCCTTATATACTTTTAATTAACTTCCTTATTTAATATTTTCTTTTTTAAATAATGTATTCTTATTTTTAATAATGATTAAATTTTTAATATTTTATTAATTTATGTGAGTATCATTAATTATTTACTAAATCTTTTAATGTAATAAATTAATTAATATCAAATTAAATCATATATATAAAAGAAAAAAATATATTCCATATAATATTCTCTCACTCTCCACCTATAAATAAGAATTTTTGGTTATTCATTTTAAATACACACATTCGTTTCTCCAAGAACAATACGAATTTACTTCAAGTTCCTCTAGAGGATTTGATTTATGAAAGTATAAAAATTTATTTCGATAGAGCGAATCAAGTAGAGATTTGATCTACCTCTAAAAAATCTATTCAAGTATTCTTCAAGAGGAAGAGAACCGATTCAAGTATTCTTGAATTATTTTACCTCTTAAAAATCGATTTTTTCAAGAGGAAGAAAATCGATTTAAGTATTCTTGAATAGATTTACATCTTAAAAATTGATTTTTCAAGAGATACTTAAATAGATTTACATCTTAAAAATTGATTTTTCAAGAGTAACAGGATCGATTCAAGACTTGAATCGATTTACATCTTAAGAATCAATTCTTCAAGAGGAAAAAAATCGATTCAAGTATTACCTCTTAAGAATCGATTCAAGTATTCTTTAAAATCTACATCTAAAGTATTGATTCAAGTATTCTTCAAGTGAAAGAGGATCAACGATTCAAGTATCGATTCTTCAAGAGGAAGAGAATCGATTCAAATATTTTTGAATATATTTACATCATAAAATTTAATTTTTCAAGAGATACTTAAATAGATTTACATCTTAAAAATTAATTTTTTAAGAGTAAGAGGAACGATTCAAGTGTTCTTGAATCGATTTACATCTTAAGAATCGATTCTTCAAAAGGAATAAAATCGATTCAAGTATTACATCTTAAGAATCGATTCAATTATTCTTTAAAATCTACCTCTAAAGTATTGATTCAAGTATTCTTCAAGTGAAAGAGGATCGACGATTCAAATACTCTTGAATCTATTTACCTCTAGAGAATAAGAGGTTGAAAAACTAATTCATGTATATATAGAATCGAAAGCTTAAGTTTTTTAAGTTAAATTATTATTTAATATCAAATAACATTAAAATTGAGTTTGTAGATATTTTTTAATTTTTTGAATTTAGTATATTAATTAATATTTATTTATATATATATATATATATATATCTTAATTATTCAATTATGGCATATGAATTAAAATTTGTTTTCTAAAGTTGTTTATATAATTTGAAACTAATAAAATTAAATAATTGCACTTAAATACTTTGATCATAATTGCATTTAAATACAATAAAAAAATATGAAATACTAATTATATAAATATACAGCAAAGAGATAAAATTGTCTCTATGTAGTTGCACATTTTTTTAGAGAGACATGTGAAGTAATAAATAGTTCTCAATTAAATTATATTATAAGATAATATTTAAAAAAAAATATAAGTCAATATTCTTTCAAATAATTAGAATATATATATATATATATATATATATATATATATATATATATATATAAAAACTTTTTACATGATTTAGTTATATGTTATATTATCAAAAGTCAAATGTTATAATTTATAATAATTTGTTGTAAATTTTTTACATTGATGAAAAAAATTATCTAAAAAGAATATTCTCCTTAATTAATGTTGTTATATTATATAAACGGATTATTTAATTATAAAAAATAAAAATAATAATTTAATGATCCCGCGTTGTACGCGGGTTTCATACAAGTATATATATATATATATATATATATATATAAAATGTAAAATAATTGTAATAAAATAATATACAAAATGAAATAATTTATTCTAACTTCCAAATAATATATACAACTAATAATTTAATATAATTATATGTATTAAAATATATAATTTATATATTTTTATTGTGTTCTGGGCGGGCCGGGGGTAAACTAATACCCGGACCCGCCCCGTATGTTTATGGGTCCGGCTGGGCCGTCCCGTTTTTTATACGGGCCAGGTCTAGGTCGCCCCAAAACGTATGGGCCAGTCCGGGTATCTGCGGGTCGAGTCTAAATTGACATCTCTACGTGGAAAATGTATTAAAAAAAGGGTTATTTTGTAGTGTATCGGGTACACCGGTGCACCTGTGGTTAATGAGTTAGTTTTTTAGGATATAATTACTTTTATTATTTAAAATTTTAATTATTTTATTTGATCTAAAGGTGGTTATAGGGTGATTTTTTGATTTAATAGTTTATATTAATTAGGTGCAACGATGCCCAAGTACACCCTAGTTTAACTCTAAAAAAGATCATGGGCATTCGAAAATTAATCGAGCAGAAATTTGAATAATTATTAATAAGGTTAGTAGATATATATATGGGAGATTTGAGGAAATTTAATAAATCTAGACCTAAAATAAAAAACCTAAATCAAATAATAATATCACCTAAGGGTTGATATGTGAATAAGTAGTTTTATGAGGGTTGATTTGCAAAAGAAAGTTGCGCCTAAAGGAAGATCTTCCCGCTTCTCTCGTGAGTGGTCTGATTGGTCAAAGGGGTCGCCAGACGACGGTTTCATCTTCAAAGTCTTCATCACTTCCTTCAAACTCACATTAATATATTCAATTTAATTCTTCCCCATTTTCTGCGTTATAATCTCCCTAGTAACTGATTATTACTTGGTTTCTTCTTTTATCACCTTCGGAGAGATCTGTAAGTTGCAGTTTTCTGAAACTTTTTTATGATTTGTTTCTCTTTTCAGGAATTATTTTCGCTGGAATTTGGTGGGTTTTCGCTACTATTTGTGTTCTTTTGTACTCCTACAATTTTATATTTTACTATTTGTTATGCATTTTATGAATGTCATGTGCTCATATCTTGGATCGATTCCTGGATGGTTTTATATTTTTCGCATTTCTTTGACAATATTAATGGTGTTAAGAATCGAATTAGAGCCTTAAAAATCGCTTAAATCATCAACTGCAGGTTAGGGGTTTCCTTGTCATGTGCAGATTCATTTGTCTATGGTTATTTCTTGTATTAGATGTTCAACCTTGTATCTGATTCTTTACATGTTTCTTAGATGTTCCACATCCATGATAACAAATCTAGAGTTGAGGGTTAACAAGTATTGGATTGATAGCTTGATCATGATTTTGTAGAATCACTTTGGGAACTTTTTCATGGAAAACATATTTAAATAGATTGCTTGGACTCTGGTATTAAACTTTGCCACAGGATCATATATACGAGTTCAATTTTTCTAAATTTAGGATATGTGAATACGGTTGAAATAGATTTAAAGTTGGCCATCAATTGTGGATATATGTCATTATACAGATTTAAAAGATCTAATTATTTCCTATATAATAATATAAGTTGAAAAATCAATCAAATTGTTAGAATTGTATCTGTAAATTGAATAAATCCTACCTTTCAATTTAATGAAGATTAAATAATTTAAAGTACAAGTTTATTAATCCTATCCACTTTTTGGGGGAAGAGTGGGGTGAAGGACGTGGGAAGGATCATGTTTTTATGCATGTTTAGTATCATAGGGAGTAAGGACATGGGTACCCTCTCAGAAGTTAAGAGTCTGATCCTATAGCATACCCCCCCCCCCCCCCTCTTCCCTTTTGATATGCAACTCCTAACAAATGAATGTAATAAAAATTATGACTTTTGGTGTTGGCCGACGAGCTTGGTCACATATATATATAAGTCGAGACTTGCTGCATGTCAAAACCTATATATAAATTTTAGATCAGTTGAACTTTTCAAACAGTTTCAAGTGTTTGAGCTGCTATAACTGATCCAGCTTCCCCTTTGAGCTCAAAATTTATGCAGAAAACTTCGCTTATGAGCTATTTATTGTTGCTAGTGTCATCTTGAAATCTGATTTTAGTTAATGTCTCAGCTGAATTTCTCTCATTATTGAGAAAGAAAGCTCAGACACGAAAAAAAGGATGATCCCTCAAATTTCTCCAGAGAAGGACTTGTTAAATCATGGGAGAGAAAACCATGATATGGAGCAGTCTGAGAACATAAATAATCCAGACGTTCAATCGCTTGAGCATGATGTGTCTGATACACAAGCAGAAGAACTCCAAAAAGTAAGTTTTTTCTGGTCAGAAATTCCTCAAATGTCCATCTAACATAACTGAGGGAGTGTTTTCTGTGGCTTAGAAAGATGAGCAGGAAGAAAAGAAACTATTGAAGGAAAGGAAGTTGGATGCTACACCTGATGCAAAGCCAGACCAAGAGACAGTTGGTAATAAAAGAAATGAGCAAGTTGAATCGCAAAGTTCTACTGATTCATTGGATATCAGAGAAAACGAGGGTGATATAAAGAGTGAGAAAATATCAGATGATGCGAAAGAAGGAGCCGTTGATGATGCAGAGTCTGGAGTGACTAACAAGAACCTTGGGAATGATTTATATGAGGAGGAAGAGGAACCTGTATTTGATGGGACAGAGACTTCTGGAACAGGAGGAAACAGGATATTGTCTCCACGGTCCTTGAATAGCGACTCAGAAACACAGGGGTCTGCTTGGCCTGATAAAGCTGTGGCTATAACAGACTATGTAAGGCAAAAGAGTTTGGGTGCAATGTCTACAATGTTGCGCCGTCTTTCTGGGAAAAGTGATGATGGACAAGATTTTACTGGCGATGACAAAAATTTCATTAAGGAAGACGTAGATTCTTTGCCTGAAAGTGCAGGAGTAAAAGTATCACAGAAATCTGGGGAGAGATCTGGATGGAAATCTCTTAGCTTTCTTGGTATTTCAAATGCTGCTGGCAGAGAAAACAAATTTGAGCAAGAAAATGCTGTGGAAGACTTGGTGCAACATGTTGCTATGAAAGGAAGAATTATCTTGTACACAAAGTTAGGATGCCAGGATTGCAAAGAGGTAAGAAGGTATCTGCAGAGTAAAAGACTCAAATATGTTGAGATCAATATTGATGTCTTCCCATCCAGAAAGATAGAACTAGAAAAGATTGCTGGATCTTCTGCTACTCCCAGAGTGTTCTTCAATGAAATCTTAATTGGTGGATTAACTGAGCTTAAAAATTTAGAGGATTCTGGTAAGCTTGAAGAGAAGATTGAGTATGTTATCACTGAAACACCAACAGATGTAGCTCCGTTACCACCACTTTCTGGTGAAGATGATCTATCAGACAGTGGAGCTATTGATGAGCTAGCTCTTATTGTTCAGAAGATGAAAGAATCAATATCCATTAAAGATCGATTTTACAAAATGCGCAGGTTCAGTGACAGTTTTCTTGGTTCAGAAGTTGTAGATTTCTTGTCAGAAGATCAATACTTGGAAAGGAAAGAAGTAAGTTCCGTCTCATTTCAGCTTTCAGATGAAATCACTGGCCTACATTCACAGAGATAAAATTTCATTCAGCATTTCTGACTTGTTTTTTCTCTCTGGATAGTTGAGGCATTTGTGGCTCTTTTATGTTAGAATGTTTCTTGAAGCTTACAGTAATTTTTTTCCATGTGCTTGTCACTGTACAACTTTCTGTGTGTCTTTCTTTTTAGATTATAATTTTCGGGTTTATTTAGTCATATTTTTTTTTAAGGTTTCCATTATTTGCATTTGAAAATCACATTACTCTTCTCCTTTTTTTTGTTTTTCTTTTCATCTCTCTTATTTTTTTGTTAGTTTTAGAAAGATCACGTTATTGTTAGTGATTGGTTATCAATTTATGTACGCTGCTGAACAACTAGGAAAATAATACCCATCACCCCCTGCCTTCAATTATACATATTTTCGATATCCAAAACTATTATATGGACTACAATGTTTTAGTTTTTTAGATTTAAAAATAAAAACTACTTAACAGAATGTGATGGTCTTGCAAAATACCCAGTACACTGAAGATAGTTACGGCCGCTTAGCATGAATTACCAGCCTTAGGTAGTATTGATATCTATGGAAAATTGCTGCTGTTTAATTCACACTTTTTTTATCAAACTGTTTTAGGCTGTTGAATTTGGTCAAAAGCTTGCAAACAAGCTCTTCTTCCAGCATGTTGCCAAGTGAGTTATCTAACATCTCTCTCTCTCTCTCTCTCTTCCTTTTTTATTTAAATTATTTATTTTTTTCATGTCATGATTCAAGTACATTTTTTAGCTTATTATTGTTTCCATCATTAGTTTATTGCTTATATTCTTCCTCACAAGATCTTTTCTGTGACAATACCCAGTGAGAACATATTTAGGGATGGAAATGACTTGTATCGTTTCTTGGATGACGATCCTTTGGTCTCTCGATGCCAAAACATTCCAAGAGGCATTATTCAAGTGAAACCCAAACCCATCTCAGAAATTTCTTCGAGGCTTAGGTTTTTGTTCTCGGCAATGTTAGAAGCGTATACTTCTGAAAATGGAAAGTCTGTTCATTATGGAAGCATTTACAGGAGTGAAGAGTTTGGAAGGTTTGTTAAAATAATTCCATTGATATGTTGTGAATATAATGGAGCCAATAATAATAAAAATTGTTTTATTTGTGAGGGTGTGTGGTGTTAAGTACAGATAATTATTTTACTAGATAGATGGAGACAAATGAGTTCCTTGTATGCTGTATATATTCTTATATCTCCTTTCTTTGCTTGGGACTAAGTGCTGAATTTACGCAACGTGATGAACATATATAGATATATGTAATAATGTTAATACCAATGATGTATATGGTGGCTCTTCATGGATAGATTTATCTTAAAGATGGATTGCATGATTCATATAGAGCCTATTTCTGTGATCAATTAGTTACTATTTCATTATTTTCCTGAGGTGACACTGTCGGAGTCTGTGATGTCAATGGCATTAGCTATTCTGTGCCTTTCTTTGAATTTAACGAGTAATGCATTTCTAGGTACTTGAGGGTTGTTGAGGAGCTTCAGCGTATAGAGTTAGATGAATTGCCTAGAGAGGAGAAGCTATCCTTTTTCATTAATCTCTACAATATGATGGCCATCCATGCAATATTGGTTCTGGGTCATCCTTCCGGACCGCTGGAGCGAAGAAAGTTTTTTAGAGACTTCAAATATGTTATTGGTGGATCAGCATACTCTCTTTCAGCTATTTACAATGGCATTTTGAGGGGTAACCAGAGACCACCATACAATCCCATCAAACCATTTGGAGCAAAAGATAAGCGATTGAAGGTCAGGGAGCTTCCTAAATGGCAATTATTTTGATAATAATTTTTATTGTTACATGTCAATTGAAATCGATTCCTTGCATGCTATTTAAGCTTGTATACCGAACTTTAAATCCTGCCATGCCATGCATGTTAGCATTTTCTTTTCAATGATATATGATTCTATAGCCTTTGACTTCATGTTTTCCTTTTCACATTTTTAGGGCAACCCCACACTTGGTAATGGAACATAGATTCTTTTCAATCATGAAAGGAAATGAATGCTGTTTGTTTCTTCGAGCAGTTACTGATGCCATTTTGTGAATAACTTTTATGGTTATCTTTTTAGTTTACTTCTGAAAGTGAAGGAAGTTTAGGTTTTAAGATTTGGTTAGAGTTTTATTTAAGGATTATCAAAATATTTATAGATTTTGATTCTCCAATGTATGTTTAGATATTGACTCTCTTTCTCACACACACAAATCAGGTAGCTCTTCCTTATCCGGAGTCTCTTGTTCATTTTGCACTGGTTTTTGGCTCCCGATCTGGGCCTGCTCTTCGATGCTATTCACCAGGGAACATTGATAAAGAGTTGATTGATGCTGCTTGTAATTTCCTTAGAAATGGAGGATTACATGTTGATTTGACTGCTTGTGTTGCGTATGCCACCAAAATACTGAAATGGTAAGCTTACAAAATTTCTTTCTTTTCATTTTTCTCTTTGGTGTTCCTTTCGTCGAGGTGTTTATGTAAACACGATAATATACATGGACTGGAACAATGTGTAAGAATAACCCTGCTGGTTTGTGTTGTTTTTCAGGTATAGTGTAGATTTCGGGAAGAATGAGGTGGAGGTGTTGAAGCATGCTGCAAACTACCTAGAGTCTTCGGACTCTGAAGCGTTGCTCGACTTGCTCTCGAATACTCAGTTGAAAGTCGTGTATCAGAACTACGACTGGGGATTAAACAAGTAGCTCTGGTTTATAGCTTCTCCTCTCATTACTTAAGGATTTGGATCATCTATATTTCTGCTTTGTATACCTTCACATAACTTTGTATATAGATATGCTTATACATGAATAATACGATGAATAGTTTGGTTTTGTACTTATAGAATACTATGAGATAATGCATTGCCGGTTCATGTCATACGTTGGACTTGTGTTGCACTGAGTCTTATCTAAATGTTAGTTTTTCATTTTGGTTTTCCGTTATGTTGTTTTTGTTCTTTTAGTTCAAATAAAAAAATTCAATGTGAATAATCTGATGTCAGAACATTTGAAAATTTTTGAACGATAAATTGAATTATATAAAAAGGGCGGCGATATTAATATTGTCACTGAAATTTTACTACCAATACCTAAAAGAATGATAGTGGAGTTATTATTATATACTCTCTCAGTCCTATAAAATCTTTTGTACTTTTCTCATTTGTTTTTCTCATAAAACCTCACAAAAAAAAATTATTTTATCTAACAACCTCAAAAGTTATTTTAATTTCAAATTTGCCACTCTTTTTCACACACATATCATTACTTTATACTTTTTTATTGCCTAAAAATACTACAATACCTTCCAAAGTCAATAAAATTGATCAAAAAGTCCAAATTTTCTTAAACAAGTAAATGTGAAAAGTATTATGGGACGGAGGGAGTATATTCTTACTCCTAAATTTACACCAACTCATTTTGCTAATCTCACATAATATTATTGGATTGGATTAGCAAAATGAATTGATTGGAGTTAGTGTTTTAGGGGCGAGGATATAATAAAATTTTCAGTATAATTTCTTTTGAGAATTGGATGTTTTCAATAAAATTTCGGGTAACAATTGCATCGCATTATATAAACCAATGGCAATAGTAGGTTTAATTCATTATTATTATTAAAATCATAATAATTGAATTATTAATGATATAAAAACAGCATAACAAATGAGCATAATGGTGATTGGTGAATAAACGTTACTCTTACTCATTCAACAGCATAAACAAATCTTCAGCTGGATCCCATCAGGCCCAATGGGCAAAGTCCATTGTGTTAAATCAGGCCTTTGGCCCAATTAAGAATTTACAAAAAATCTCAGGCTCAATTCAAGCACATACATGGCATGTTCCCTCCCTCACCTCACAGTCGCGGCTCACTCTCACACCGCTGCTCTGCTTCTTCCTCCCTCTCTGAATACCACTCCCGCCATCTCCCCCTTCTCGTCTCATGCCACGCCGGTGAAGGTGCAACAGTAGAAACCAATCTTTGTTTGCTAAGTGACTCAACTCTTGTCGATAATTTCGAATTTCAGGTAATTATGGTCTCCAATGCCTTGGCTTCTTCTTATTGTTGTTTGGATTTTTATCTACAGTATTCCTTATCTGTTGAACGATGAATTCTTCTATTTCATTGCGAAACCCGCTCTCTTTTGCCTATCTTATTTATTTTCTTATCTGTTCGGAGTTGTGGATTTTGTTGTAAGTTCCTAAAATTTTGTGCGAGTGTCTTTATAGTTTTTTTTCTGTCTTTGAATGGTCGGTTTAGCTTTATGAAAAACCAAGTTTGAAATGAATTATGAAGAGCTTAAGATTGAGCGTAGTCGAGAAATTACATAATGAGCTCGAGCTCAGAGTACTTATTTTATGAATTAAGCTTAAGCTACTTGTAAACTCAATTGGTTTAAGTAGATAGAAACCCTAGCTCGAGCCATGGATTTTGGGCTTAATTAAGTTTGATTACAGCCAAAGAACATAGATGCATATCTTGAGCTTCTTTGCATGGGTAGGCGTAAATTTACTATCTTTACTGTATTTACTTGCTACACATTCTAATCTACAAATTTGATAGGAGCATTGAAGAAGGTGAGGGACCAAGGACTGCAGCAACCAGAGATTTGAGGGAAGAAACTGTAGTAGTGTCTGATGAATTAATAGATGAGGTTTGTCTCAACAAGTTGTATTGGTTAATCCGTGATATGGGCTGGGGTTGAATATTTAGAAATCTTTTAAAAATTCATGTTTGCATTTGGTGTGCTTTTATCATGTTATCTTGAATCTGGAATCCTCCATTTTGAATGTGTGTTGAGTTATTATTGAAATTTTGTTATGAAGTTTATCATTTCATTGAGCTCGTATTTTGCTGTAACTTCTGGTTAGTTATTTGAATTTTGTTACTATAATTACCCTATATGATGCCGTAGAAAATCTTTTAGGTTTTCTGATCTTGTGTTATGTGTTATTGTGATAGCCCAATGACTTTGATTTATCAAGTCAGACGGAATGGTTGACAAATCAACTCGGAAGAGAAGAGTGTGTTTGAAAATTTGGTTTGATCCTATAAATCATTGTGGTGAATGACTTTGAACTTTAGAACTGATGTGTGATAGTCTCCATATAACCTGACTACAATTAGCCATTAGGAAAGTTTAGATTTGTTTGAAATGTTGAGGATTTTCTTATCTTGCTTGATTTGGAGTGCTATGGCATAGAATATTTTCCTTGAAAGTTAGCATTATCTAGATCTAATGGATATTTTAATTTTTTGTCACAGGAAATCGCAGAGTGTAGCATAAATTAAACTAGAATCAGAATGCGATGTTCTCACCATCATATAGCAATCCCTGTACATTGTTATATCATAGCCAACCACAGTACTTTTTTTATACTCAACCATTCAGTATACTTAAACAGAAAAAACATTCTCAAAAAGCCACACACGGTTGTGCCAGAAACAGTCAAAACCCAAACTTTTCAATCTTAGAGAACTTGCCATTGTCCACTGAATATTACAATCTATCTACATTTCCTAAACATGTGGATAGCAACAATTTGCTTGTGAATGAGACTAATCCGGTCAATCAGCCTATAGATTCCGGCACGTTAGGCAATTGGCTTCAATCCTGTGCAAATGACAGTGAGCTGAGGAAATTACATGCTGTTATTATTAAGAGATTGAAAGAAGATTCAGTAGTTTATGTTAATAATAACCTGATCAGTAAGTATGTTGAATTTGGAGATTTGGTGGCGGCTCGCCGAGTATTTGATCACATGTTGGAGAGAAATGTTGTTTCGTGGACTGCAATGTTTAATGGCTACCGGAGACATGGCACGAGCTCTGAAGCTTTAAAACTGTTCATTCAATTTGCTAACTGTGGGCTCCATGGGAATGCACGCACATATGCTTGCATGTTGAATTTGTGTGGCAGGACATATGATTATGAGCTTGGAAGGCAACTGCATGCACATTTAATAAAGATTCAAGTGAGTAATTTCATATTAGATTGTACTATTTTGCATTTATATGCTCGGTGTGGTGATCTGGATAGTGCTTTTGAAGTCTTTGATGGTATGCAAAATCGAGACTTGATTGCTTGGACAACTATGATCACTGCTTGTTCACAACATAGACGGGGAAAGGAAGCTTTTATCATGTTGTCACAAATGTTATCCGATGGACTTGACCCAAATGAGTTTACTGTTTGCAGTGTATTGAATGCTTGTGCTGAAGAGAAAGAACTAAGATTTGGTATGCAGCTACATGCTACTGTTGTTAAGAAGGCGTATGATATGGATGTTTACGTGGGAAATGCATTGGTGGATTTGTACGCAAAATGTGGGGAAATTGAGGACTCCAAAACCATATTTGATGGACTTCAAAGAAAAAATGCTGTAACTTGGAACTCCATTATTGCTGGATATGCCCGCAATAAACTTGGAGAAGAGGCAATACAGCTCTTTCGTACGATGAACAGATTGAAAGTATCTGTTGACAACTCAACCATGGTTAGCATCTTAAGAGCTTGTGGCTTACTCAAGTCACTGTCGGCTGGTAAAGAGGTACACGCCCAAATTTTCAAGAGTTTTGAACCGAGCAATATTTACATAGGAAGTGCACTTGTGTGGCTTTATTGTAAATGTGGTGACTATGCTTCTGCTTCTAAGGTTCTCCAGTACCTTCCAGATAAAGATGTCGTTTCGTGGACTGCAATGATCTCTGGTTGTGCTCACTTAGGTCATGAATACGAGGCTCTCGAGTACTTGAAGGAAATGCTGGGTGAAGGTGTGGAACCAAACCCTTTCACTTATTCATCTGCTCTGAAAGCATGTGCAAGACTAGTAAACATAAAGCAAGGGAAATTAATTCACTCCTCCATAAACAAGACACCGGCATTATCCAACGTGTTTGTGGGAAGTGCATTGGTTCATATGTATTCGAAATGTGGGCATCTGTCAGAGGCGGTTCAAGTGTTTGATAACATGCCCGAGAGGAATTTGGTTTCTTGGAAGGCGATGATTGTGGCTTATGCGGAAAACGGGCAGTGTGGGGAAGCTTTGAAGCTCATGTATCGGATGCAGGCTGACGGCATTGAGGTAGACGATTACATCTTGTCGACTGTCCTTACTGCGAGTAGAGATGTCAAGTGGAACGAAGAGTCCTCATCCGAACATTGTTTGCAGTCTTAGCAATCTTAAGGGCATTGTTTGGTACTAGGTTTCTGTTGGATTGGATAAGTTATAGTTATACCACCAAAGGATCATCATGTCCAATTGCTATGATGTCCTACAGAACCAGCTCATAAAAACAGGTGACAGGTAGTATGCGTATAGTTTTGATACATAGCTCAATATGCTTCTTTTTTTTTTTCCTGTAAAGTTCAACTTGAATATAAAACTATTACCTACTTTAATTTGTTTTGATGTGGTTTTCATTATATTGAGCTCCATATTGATAGTCTGTGTATAGTGTATCTGTGTATGAGCTTAGACAGTCAATATTAATAAGTTCCATAATCAAAAAAAGAAAAAAACATTTCTTCTACATTCAAAACTAGACAGTTAATTGAAAATTAAATTGAGACTCAATCCAAAAATTGTATATAACCTTTATTATTACTCTCTCCCCGTCCCATATTAAGTGTAACACTTTCCGTTTTTGTCCGTCTCACAATAAATGTTACCACTCAAAAAAGGAAACTTTACATCAATCAACAACCTCAAAAGTTATCTTAATTTTAAAAATATCACTCCCACCTAACACACATAATATACTTTATAATTTATTTATTACTTAAAAATACCATAATACCCTTAAAAAGTCAATAAAGTTTGTCAAAAAATAAATTTTCTTAAACTGCGTGTCTGCAGTAACGATGACAACAATTATGGGATGAAGGGAGTATTATTTTTTTAAATATGAGGTTTTTTAATAATTTCTTTCTGTATTATAAATAGAATTGATCTCTTGTACCCCTAGGGACACATCGTGTCCCCATATGAACACAAAACAAAACAAAACATTTACACTTATTATTTTTGTTTGTTTTATAATAAATAAGTTCATATCTCCACATAAGAAAATAATACACAATCCACTATCTCCACGACATACTCCTTCCATCTTATAAAAACGTTTACGCATTTCCATTTTGGACGTCCCATAAAAAGGTTTACATTTCCCTTTATAGTAAATGAAACCTATACACAAACATTTAAATATTTTAATGGACCCACAACACTACACTAATACAACTTCTTACTACACATTAAAATATTATTTTTTTACCTCAATACACATTAAAATACTATATTTCTTAATCTCCATGCAAAAAGCAAATGTAAACATTTTTATGGGACAAGGAGAGTACTTTAATATTAAAATTTTCCCACTTCATATAATTTACTATTTTATAATTTATTTATTATCTAAAAATACAAAACTAACTCTAAAAACAAATCATAAAGCATTTTTTTTAGAATTTCATATACTCTAAGTTTGATTATGGGATGAAGAAGTATTAATATGTCCCCCATCATTTATTTTTTAAAGTAGATTCTATATAAGAGCTTATCAATTTGAGTTGAGTCTATTCCCAACAAATGAAAAATATTTAAAACCAGTGAAACATTACCCAAATCTCTACCACTGAAAGTGTAGCATATTATTTCAATTTAAAAGGATGGATTACATTCTTCCATCCATTTGCATCTATATTTTCTTTTCAAATGAATTCAAATTAATTAAAGAAGCATCAGCATTAGCATAAATTTTATCTTCATGTATTAAAATGTTCCCATTAGAATTTTTGAACCTAAAAAATGAGATGTCAATTTATTTAAATGGTAGGGTTGATGGATGGATGCATGTTGATTAAATGATTATATATTCCAGCCTTTGAGAAGATAGTTTAATTCTAGGATGAGAATACTTCACTACTCGATTATATGAAGGATATTTTATACTCCCATCAAAGTTTCCGTTCATAATTTGTCAAAAATAAAATTGATAGAATAGCTACGTGATATGGTTAATTTGGCATATTAAAGTGTGAATGTTATATGATTAAAGTATGCTTATTGTATTTAAGGTATGTTTTTTAAAGTATGATAAATAATACATTAAAATATAATTTTAAGATGTGATAATATAATTTATTACAAATATATTTTAACATATTTTACCTTTATAATAATTATAATTTAATAATGAATCGGCTTGTATCACGTGTAATTGTCTAGTAAGATAGTGAAAAAAAAGAAAGACATGTTTTGAGGGTTGTTTATGAAGAGTGCAAAATTACATTATTTATCATTCTCTCAATCCGGGTATTCTCATTTTGTTATTCTTGACCATCCATTTTATGTACTCCTATATCTATTTTTTTTAGCTCCACACACGACCTCCGCCACTCACCACTAACACAAACAACTTACTTTATAAAAAATAATAATAATTCTTATTTCACGTTCAAAAATCGAATGAATATCTTTTCGAGGAGTACTAAAATAAATTTAATTTAAGAACAAAAATATAAAATGCAATTAGATTCTATTCACTTTTCTTATTCAAAGGTATTATTTATGAGGGGACATAATCAGTATTAAAATTGGTCATTCTTATAGTTACGGGTTAAAGTAATTAGGGTAAGCAAATTGGTTATAATCCACCATACTCATATGTTTCTTTCTACAATAATTAATAAAAAGAATTCGATCTAAAAGACTTTGTACTAATTTTACTTTTTAGCAGGGCCACTGGTTTGTAGTCAATATTCGGACAATTTTAAATAGGAGTATATTTTTTAAAAATGACGCTTTTAATATTTTATTTTTAAAAGATACTATTCACTCTAATAATTATGGAAAAGTATATAAATATTATTTATTTTTTAAATTTCGGATTTTATTATCTTTAATCGGCGATATCTCATGCAATTATGTTTGCAACTACATTTTTGATTGCACACTTGATTCTGTGCGTGACTCTGGGTGCGATCATGCACATATTTTTTAATCGATATATGCACAATCTTTTACGCGATTATATGTGCAACTCTATACGGAGTATAAATTTATTCATTACATAATGAAGAGGGTAAATAACAAAATAAAATAAAATAATAAAATCAAAACATGGTATTTAAAAAAAAAAACTCCAGCATTTATCATAATTTCCTTGAATAACTATGATGAATCCTACATGCCCATCAAATTACTATTTTGGTATCTTAATCTGTCATGGCATTATGCTTTCAAGAAAAAAGAAAAAGGCCTTTGTAAGAATAATTAGCTTATCTTGTTTCTTTTGTTAAGTGGAATTTGTATACATCATTTTCATCTAGGTTTATTTTAACTTGTTTTTCTGATTTTGCAAGTATTAAAATCTCCTCCTAAAATCAATAAATTGATAAACGCTTGCGTATATTTGGATGTATACATGAATGAAGCCTTTTATTACTCTCTTTTTTTTAACCAATGCAGACAATTTCGATTTCCCCGTCCAATACATTGTTAATAGTTAAAAATAGCAAAATAACTCAATATAATAATTTTAGGTAAAATGAGTCGTTCTCTTGTATATCTTTTAATTCTAGGTGCATAATTCGTTCAAGGGTACATTTTAATTTATAAGGATATAACTTATTCAATCAAAAAATCGATTGAAATATAAATGATATTAACGTTTACGTAGGATTTTTTTTAAAAAAAAATTAAGAGTATATAAGTTTTTGTATTAATAGGTACACATTTAATTACCAAAGGATACAACTTTTTGAGGCCATCGTATCTGAGTGTACGATGTGCCTGGGGCACACAAGTTTATTCTTTTACAATACACTAATTTTAAAGCTGTCATCAATAACTAACCTACATAACATACTATATACCATTTTTATTATTGAGAAAGACTAAATTACCCTTCAAAATGTCAATAAAATTGTTTAAAATGATTTTTTACAAAATATTAAGAATTTTTATCATTTTAAAGAGTAAAATTACAATATCAAAGAGTAAAATTAGGAGTGTAAGCGAACATAGCATTCGGCGAACAACTCGTTACTCAACTCGATAAGAGTTCATTTATGTGCATTTTATAATTGATTAGTCAAATGAACACTAGTGAGATTCATTTTTAAGCTCGTTTTTATAAACGAACAGAGCTTGAGAATTAGATAGCTTGTTTGTTAAAAGCTGGTGAGCAGACTCGTTTAGTATTCATTTAGCGCGTTCGTGAATGAGCACTTTAATATAGTATTTTATTATTTATTTATTTATTATTAATATTCATAATTAGATATTTTATATTAACATACATAAATATTATGCTCTCTCTGTCCCAAAGATATTAGTGGATTAAGGAGTATAATAATAATGTGTAGTGTGTTAAGATATACTCCCTCCATTCGCCTTCAAGGTATACATTTACTTTTTGCACTTGAATTAAGGAGTATTATTATTTAATGTGTAGTAGGTATTTGTACTAGTGAGGTGTGTGGGACCCACATATTAAATGTATTAGTGATGTGTGTGGGTCCCATGTGTTTAAAAGAAAAATGTATACCTTTGGTGCTGACGATCAAAATAGCAAAATATATACCTTTCCGACAGACGGAGGGAGTAATATTAAGTGCCAATAGGTAAAATTCCACAATCCAAAAATCTTTAATCAAAATCCCCATGGAAAGACCATTATACCCCTCACCCAAAATTAAATTATTTTTTATTACCAACACCAACCATCTTGCCGCCGTTGCCGGCCACCGTCGGCCGCCGCCATTCACTATTACCGCTGCCTGCCGCCCCCACCGCAGCAGACCACCATCGCCGCCGGTGACCTACACCGGAATCGATGTGGATAGGGACTCGTGTGATTGACCTACACCGAAACTGATATGGGTATGATCCCATATGAGTGACCTACATCGGAACCTACACATGCGACACATTTGGTATTGGGTTTGAATAGCAGGGGTAAAAATATCCAAAAAAGTACAAAAGTTTAAAAAAGATAACAAATAAAAAAAGTGGTAAAGATTTTGGACAACAAAAATTGTGTATTATTTCAATTCTTCCTTAGTGTGTAATTGTATTAGTGGGGCAGAAGATCCTGTTCACTTCTGACATATTGTTACTCCCTTAGTCCCACTCAAAGGTCAATTTTTTTCATTTTGGGCATCCCACCTAAAGGGTCATCTTCATTTTTTACATACATGGTTAAAATATGGGACACACACTCCCACTAATACAACTACCCACTACAAATTAAATAATAATACTCCTTAATCCACGTGCAAAAAGCAAAAACTACTCTTTGAGTGGGATGGAAGGAGTATATCATACTCCCTACGTCCCGTCCAAAATAACACCATTTTACAATATTGAGCGTCTCATCCAAATTGCACCAATGTCCTCTTTTAGTAAAAATGGCCCACCAATGGCTCACCACTACCCATCACATCTCTCTAATACACCTACCTATTTTACATAAAATAATAATACTCTTTAATCTACGTGCGAAAAGGAAATGCATCTTTTTGCCTGGGACGGAGGAAGTAATGTATAACATGGGGATACAATATTTTTTTGCCCTGTAAGTTTGGCCATGTACTATTTTTACCCCAAAAAAGATAAGATTTGGGCATTTGTTCCATTAACTTTATAATTACACCAATGTTGCCCTGTTTTCGCCGAAATTCGACATTTTTGCCGTAATTGATCACGTGCATATCACGTGAACATCGGATTTGGCATTTCCCAACTGGATAAAATATTTTTTTGTCCCATAAGTTTTGTCATTACATTTTTTGCCCCAAAAAGATAAGATTTGAGCATTTATCCCAATATCTTTATAATTGCGTTAGTTTTGCCTCATTTTTTTAAGAATTTGACATTTTCATCGGAATCGATTATGTACATGTCACGTTATCATTGGATTTGATATTTTTCAGTGAATTTGCTGATCTGGCGACACAGTGGCATTCCCGTCAACAATAATAATAATAATATTTTATTGATAATTTAATTAAAAAAATACACTCAATCGATGAACTCAATTCTCACGTGCTTCCACCATCTTAGTAAACTCTCTCTTCTTATCAATCAGGAGATCCTTCGTGTACTCTCTCACCACCATGGACGGCAGCTGTTGGATCTTCCTCTCTGGGGGTCTACCCCCAATGAACAGATCACAGTATACATTGCCTCGATCTGCACCCTCCGGCAATGTGAGCAACCACAGTATATCAGAGCCATACAGAGGGAGGATAGAGTCATTGGCGTTTTTAGCTCCGAATTAATCCTTCGCACCCCACAGAAGAATGACTAGTTCATTATCAGTCTCACGATTCTAATTGGCTGGAGATCGATATCCAGTGTGCGATCCCCACGTGGTAGACCATGATACCGCCGGTGCTGCTTTCCATTATGAAAATCCTAGAGAAGTCGGTGAATTCTTTTGATCCAAGGGTTGGCGTCGTGGCCAGCGAGTGCTTGGGTTTTGCCCACTACACTGCGTCCATGAGGTTACTATACGTCTCCGGAAGACGATTCTCTCATACTAGGTGTTACTCGACGGAAGAGATGAGGGAAGGAACGTGAGCAACCATATGGTTGCATGACTCAAGGAAGAATGCAATGGTGGAGCTCAAGAACACAAATCCTTCATCGTGTAAGTAGATGATGAGAGGGAGCTTGGCGGCGGGAGTGGAAGATTCGACGGCTGCCGCCCATGGTAGTGAGAGGGTAGACGGGGATCCCCTAATTGACAAGAAAATAAAGTTTGCGAAGATGGTGGAAACACATTGAGGGCACGTGAGAACTAAGTGCATCGATGTAGGGTATTTTTAAAATTAAATTATCATTATAATATTATTATTGTTATTGATGTGGATGCTACTGTGTCCCCATGTCAGTAAATTCACAAAAAAATGCCAAATCGGATAATCACGTGACATGCACGTGATCGATTCCGGTAAAAATATCAAATTCCAAAAAAATGGGGCAACATTAGCGCAATTATAAAGATATTGGAAAAAATGCTCAAATCTTTTCTTTTTTGGGGCAAAAATTGTACATAGCAAAACTTAAGGGGCAAAAAAATATTTTATCCCGTCGGAAAATGTCAAATCCGATGATCATGTGACATGCACGTGATCAATTCCGGCGAAAATGTCGAATTTCGACGAAAATGGGGTAATATTGGTGCAATTATAAATTTAATGGGATAAATGTCCAAATCTTATATTTGGAGTAAAAATTATACATGGCCAAACTAATGGGGCAAAAAAATATTTTATCCCTTGATATCCTATACACTCATATCTTTATTAAGTTGTTTCTTAATAAATATATAATTTTTTTATATTAAAAATTTCATTAAAAAATTATCATGTCATTAGGGTGGGAATTTTCCAACATGGCCGAAATTTTTTGTCATTTCTTAATACACACCTGACCCCACCAATGTAATAAAATAGAAAATCCTTAGCTTTATACTCAGATTGCATGCGAGATTTTGTATCAATTTAATTTTCTTAAAGTAATTTTAATGGGATCGAAAGTTTATTCTTAAATATTGGATTAAATTAAGAGTCTAATGCACCTGTGATATGGGTGAACCTGATCAATTTTAACTGCTCCCTCCGTCCCAAATTCATCTTCACGTTTATTGTAGATACGGAGTTTGAAAAGTCACTTTTTGACTTACTTTTAAAGGTAGTATGATATTTGTGGGTAATAAATAAATAATAAAACATGTTATGTGTGTTAAAAAGGTTATGACAAATTTAAAATTAAAGTATGTTAAAAAGATATTAGTTAATTGTTTTTTTTCTTTTATGAAAGTGTGAAGTAGAATTTGAAATGGAGCAAAACGAAAAGTGTGAAGTTGAAGTTGGTGCACAGAAGGGGTATTAGATCATACATGGTTATTTTAAACCGTTGATTTTCTTATTCCTTCTATTTTTTTCATTTTTAAGAATCAAACTGACTACCGTTCCCAGCGTACATCCCTAATATTCTCAACAAACCAAAAAAAACGCAAACTAAATTGTGTATTTAGATTTTTTTTTCTTTGTACATTTCTAATCGATAATAAATAAATATATAATCAAGCTTAACAAATATTTCCTATAAACTCTCACACCCTCTAGTGAGATGGGTTTTTTGTGAGACGGTTGTGAGATGAATTGACCCATTATTAAAGTATGTTTATCATATGGGTAAAGTATGCTTATTTGTAGTTAAAGTATGTCAATAATGAATCATATTATAACATCCTAAAATCATACTTTAATTTATCATCTATCATACTCTACAAAACGTACTTTAATAACCATTAAACATACTTTATCTATATAATAGACATACTTTAACACGTCTCACAAACGGTCTCATATAAGTAGTGTCTCACAAGAGACTTTGTCTAAAATAATTCACAGTTTCAATCTTATTCTATTTTTTCTATAATTTTTTTTAATTCTATTTTTATAAATGTATTTGATGAGTTATCTGTGTTTATATTTTTTAATCTTATTTTTAATTCTCTCTACGGTATTATTACTGATATATTTTAATATATAAAAGTAATTTATATTTGTAATTCTAATTTTGTAATTTGTGTTATTTAAAATTATTAATTTTTATTTGAAATATAATTTTTATATTTATTTTTATTGATATTCTATTTTTAAAAGTATTTACATAATTTTATAAATCTTAATTAAATAATTGTGGTTATAAGATATTATCCATATTTTTCTACGAGTAGGTCTTGTGTGAGAACGTCTCACGTGAGACCATTTTTCACTTTTTAAAATAGTTATCACTTTCACTATAAAACGTTATCTCTTTCGCTATAAAATGTTATCACTTTTTATTTATATTATAAATTGTTCATTTATAAAATAGCATTATAAAGTGACAGGGTGGAAGGGTTATTGCATTAAAGAAAAAGTCAAAAGATTAAAGCAGGATCTTCGAACATGGAGTAAAGAAGTATACAGAAGCTTAGAGGCAAAAATTGATCAAATGCAAAGAGAGATCCAAAGATTGGATTTAATTAACGAAGTATTTGGATTGGATGAAGAGGAAGTGGTGATGAGAAATAAGGAAAGGGCATTGCTCCTGTGTGATATGAACAACAAGTACAAAGACATCAGACAAAAAGTGAAGATCAAATGGACCACAGGAGGAGACACAAATTCAGCAATTTTTCATCGTTATATAAATAGCAGAAGGAAAAAGAATGAGATAGTAGGCATCATGGCTGATGGAAGGTGGACTCAAGATGTGAAAGAAGTGAAAGAAAGAATTCATGACCTGTTTAAGAACCACTTCAAATCAAGACAAACAACTGGCATTAGGATGACTAGGGACTTTACCTCAAAAAGCATTTCGGATTCCGAAAATCAGTTACTGATTGCTTTGTTCAATGAGGCTGAAATTTGGGAGGCAGTTTGTGCTTGCAATAGTGATAAGAGTCCGGGCCTGACGGTCTCAACATTTCTATCTTCAAAGATTGTTGAAAAACTTTTAAGGAAGATTTTCTGGCTTTCTTTGAGGAGTTCCGTGTTTATGGGGGACTCACTAAAGGCTTAAATAGCAGTTTCATAACTCTTATTCCAAAAACGAAAGAGGTGGCTGAGGTTAGTGACTTTAGACTAATATCACTCATCAATGCTCCATACAAGATTTTAGCAAAGGTACTTGCTCGGAGAATTAGTATGGTCCTTGATGGAATTATATCAGAGCAACAATCTGCATTCCTTAAAGGTAGGTTGATTTTTTACAGCGTGAGTGCACTAAACGAGGTAATTGAGGAAGCCAGGGTAAAGAAACTAGAATTGATGATTTTCAAGATTGATTTTGAGAAGGCTTACGACTCAGTCGAATGGAAATCTCTGATCAATATCATGAAATCATTCAATTTTCATGATAAATGGATTGGATGGATGAAAGAGTGCTTCTCATCGGCGAGGTCGTCAGTGTTAATAAATAGAAGTCCAACAAACGAGTTTCAGATGGAAAGAGGGTTAAGACAGGGTGACCCGCTATCGCCTTTCTTATTCTTGCTGGTGGCAGAATGCATTACTTCGATCATGAAAAAGGGAGTGAAACTTGGACTATACAAACCAGCATCAATTGGAAATGATAGGATAAAAATCAGCCACATACAATATGCAGATGACACGGTGTTCATTGGCTTGGCCAGCTTAAAGAATGCAATATTCATCAGGAGAGCTCTAATTCTTCTTCAACTATTAACTGGTCTGAAGATTAATTTGAAAAAAAGCAACTTATTTGGTTTGAATGTAGAAGATGGCAGCTTAAGAGATATGACTGATGTGTTGGGTTGTGAAATTGGGCATCTACCTTGCAAATACCTGGGAGTCTGCATAGGGAAAACACATAACAAGAAGGCTGATTGGGAATATGCTATAGCAAAAATCAGGAACAAGATTGCAAAATGGACGAGATTAAAAATTTCGGGGGCAGGAAGGCTCACCTTGTTGAATTCGGTTCTTACCTCTTTACCGCTATACCTATTGTCGATCCACCGCGCTCCAAAAGTTGTTATTCGAGAGATAGAGAGCATTCAAAGATAATTTTTCTGGGGAAAAACATCAATGTAAAAAAATTACCTTGGATCAGTTGGGAAACAATAACTACTCCCAAATATCTTGGGGGTCTTGGGGTTCGGAAACTTGAAAGTTTCAATACAGCTCTTTTGGGAAAATAGGCTTGGAGGGGTCTAATAGAAAGCAACAGATTATTGGTTAGATTAGTAGAGAGTAGAAGAGGGACGAGTTTGAAAAATCTTATGGGTTTGGGGTTGGAGACAAGTGTAGTTACAAAAAGTGGATGGTGGGGAAACATTGTTAGGTCACTTAGTGATTCTAGGGGGAAATGGTTTAAAGAGGCTATTAGTAGAAGGGTGGGGAATGGGTCGGAGGTTGATTTTTGGGGGGATGATTGGTCAGGGGAAGGTTGTTTGAAGGATAAGTATCCAAGATTGTTTCAAAATTGTATTAAGAAAAATACGAAGATTAATGAGATGGGAGAGTGGGTTGGGGAGGAGTGGAAATGGGGTTGGGAATGGAGAAGACCTCGTAGGAGTTTTGAAACTAACGATTTTGACTCTTTGTTGATCAATATAAACAGGTACAGGTTATCAAAAGAAACAAAGATACATGGAGATGGAACTCAAGCAACAAAGAGACCTACATTGTCAAAGAAGTATACAAAATTTTGCGAAGTAGGAAAATATCTAGAGAGCAAAAAGATGGAGAGGTATATAATAATGTGTGGAAGAGTGCTGCAATCCCAAAAGTACAGCTCATGGTATGGAAAACAATACATGGAAGACTCGCCACAAGAGTCAATCTGAGAAGGATAAATTGCCTATCTTTAAATGTTGATGTCATGTGCCCATTATGTAAGATTAGAGAGGAAACGGACGAACATTTGTTAGTCCATTGCAGCTGGAGCTCAAACTTTTGGTCTGAATGTCTCAAATGGATGGGGGGTAAGTACTCCTCTACATGAATCGATTAAAAGTAACTTCTTGTTGTTTGGAGGTCTGTTTCAATCAAAAATTGGTCAATATATTGCTTTATTGGTTTGGATGTGTGGTATCTAGTTAATTTGGAGAATGAGGAATGATATTGTGTTCGAAGATGAAAAAGGGGATGTTATGAAAATTTTTAATGAGATGAAATGTAGGGTGTGGAGTTGGATTAGGAGAAGGAAGAAGACATCTTATAGCAATATAAATTTTCAAGTTTGGTGGAAAGGAGGAAGGAAAAAGTAGTTTGGAGGAAATCGTGTTGAGTTCATAGTGATTGCACTTTGTTACAAACTAGCAATAGGTATAGTAGATGGACAAGGATATGTTTTGAAAGAGATTAGATGTATCTCGATGATGATGGTAGCTAGGAGTATTTTGATAATTTCTTTTTTCTTGTAACCATTACATGACTCTTGTATTTGGGTATATCTCATTACCCCATGATATTAATAATACTATTAACTTTGGCGGTTCAAAAAAAATAGCATTATCACTTTTTATTTTATTATCAATTTTCTTTATAAAACTTATCACTTTCTGACCGTCTCACGTAAGGGCCTACGTGAGACGGTCTCACACTACGTGAGACGGTCTCACACGAATCGTTGCCTTTTTCTACACGACACAAACCGTTATTTGAATAAATTTATAATAAAAATTTAAATAAAAAAGTTAAAATTGTGAATTAATTAATTAAATATTTACCGAACAGCTTCAATTCTCTCTCTCACTCATTATAAAATAAAATGTGCTGCAGTGGAAAGAGTTCAGCTTAAAGGCCTCTCTCTACAGCAAACATCTCTCAATACTATAATCTTCCAAAAACGCTCGCCATTTCGGTCAAAATGTGAGAATTTCTTCCTCAAAATATCACCTTTTATCCAATCCGGTTTGTTCTTCTGATTAATTCTTCTAATTTCTTCGATTTTTCGATCCGCTCTCGTCTCTTCACATGCACCACCACACGAATTCTGATTCTGTGATAGTATGTGTTGTGTGTGATTTTATTTCTGTTTTCGTTTTTTCTAATTGCATGTATCGTGTTTATACTCACTGAATTTGTTTGAATAATTTCATTGCGTTGTAAATTTTATTTCCTCGAATTCATGCACTTACTCTGTTTCCAGTCCGGAAAAAATGGCGGCGCTGCCTACTCAACAGCCGCAGTTTATGACCACCGGCGACAACAGAACGCACCCTAATGATGCTCTCATTGATGATATTGAATACGATCAGATTGTTGTGCCCGATGTAAGCAATTCTCTTTCCTGTTGTTGCTTTAATTTTAATTCAGTGGGAAGTAAAGTTATGATTTCGTTTGTTCTTGTAGAGTGTGTAATTTTGTTTTAGTTTCTTCACAGATGGATTCAATTAATGTGTTCACGTTTTGTTGCGTCCTTCCTAAGTCTGTTCTGTGTGAATACAGATTTATGATTTGGGATTAATAGATGAAAATTAGGGAAGTTTCACCTTCTATTTTAAACCTAGTTTTGATGCACCTGAAGTTGGTACTGTGTTACATTTGAAAGTATACTAAGGTGTAGCGTTAGGGTTTCAGCTGTCAGATGTTTTAGGAGTAGTTCATGACCAATTTTGTTTGCTTCTTCTATATGAGTTTAAAGATGTGGTAGTTTACCTTAAACAAACAGTTTTAAGTATCCAAAAGGTGTGCAGTAGATTTTGCATGAAGTTGAGCTGATACATACCTCAGTTAAACATAAATTAGTGAAGATTTTCACTATAATATATATTGATACTTTTAAGTAGTGGCTAACATCTCTTGATCAGTTGATTGACTGATTTCAACCTTTTCTTTTCGAACTCGCAGAGAAAAAGTTGGAAGAATTTGTTTGCATATATGGGTCCTGGCATTCTTGTTTCGATTGCTTATATTGATCCTGGAAATTGTAAGGCCTAGTGAATCTTATTTATGGCTGACTAAATACTGTCCACATACTGTAACTTTTGATGTTCCTTTAACAGTTCAGACTGATCTGCAAGCGGGAGCTCAGTACAAGTATGGGGTGAGCCTAATGAATTATGTTTCATGTGCTATATCCTATTTAATTTGGCTATGGTTGACTTTTTAATTGATATTATTGTTATTGAATTGTTTAAAAACAGAAAATTAATGAAGATGCTATTTGCTGAGTAGCTTGACCGCATTGTTGTTTCTTTTTTGCTGATAAAGAAGTAACTTGAATTTCTAAAGGCCATATTCTTATAGACTTGTATATTTTTGGTTGGAATTTTGGAATGATGAGGTACCATAAGTCTTACATATCAAATAAGTTGACTGAAAGTAAGAATTATAGTAGATATAAGTACACTAGCTTTGAAGTAGTCGATGAATCCAAAGGGAGTCTTTGGGTTGTCTGAAACTAGAAGGGGAGAAAGTACTTTAACATGATATGAGGAAGAAAATTTTGTGTGAAACTTGAATGTGTATAATTTTGTTTTGGTAGAGAAAATAAGGACGTAATATATTTTTGGGGATGATCAAGTACTTGTACACTTCAGATATCTTAGCATCTGACCTGTTGCCTCTGCATTTTCACTTGATCACAGCTGCTTTGGATTATTTTGTTAGCGTCATGTGCTGCTCTAGTAATTCAATCATTAGCAGCCAACCTTGGCGTCGTTACAGGTTCTACAAATCTTTATATAAAAAAAAAGTTGATTGGAAAAAGGATTTTTCTTTGCAATGTTTAATGAATTCCCTTGGTTCATAATGTTTTGCTTTTTCTTCAGGAAAACATTTAGCTGAGCATTGTCGAAAGGAATACCCAAGAGTCCCAAATTTTATGCTGTGGATTCTTGCTGAAATAGCTATAGTCGCATGTGACATTCCGGAAGGTTAGAGATCGAATAGATATGATTTACTCGTGTTTATACTGAAACTCCAGAATGAGCAAAACATGTAGCTTTTGATTCTGCATTTATTTCTTTATTTTAACGCCTAATTCTGATTCTCTATTTCATGTCAGTTATTGGAACAGCATTTGCTCTTAACATGCTCTTCAGGATACCTCTGTGGTGTGGTGTTCTTATAACGGGACTCAGTACTCTTGTTCTTCTATTACTGCAACAATATGGGGTATATCATATGTCCCTCAAATGTACAAAAATAGTGTTCTCTATATATTGCTAGGGGGCTAAAATCGGATATTAATAATTGAGTGTTGTAACTTAGAGCAACATCTTAACTGATTCACATATCTAGCTAGAATTCTTGCATGTTCGTTTGTGTTTCTAAAACTAGATGTGAACTTTACAGGTCAGAAAGCTTGAGATAGTGATTGCTTTTCTTGTCCTCACAATTGCTGGCTGCTTCTTTGTTGAGCTTGGTTATGCAAAACCCAAGTCTTCACAAGTTTTGCATGGTCTATTTGTTCCCCAACTCGAGGGAAGTGGAGCTACTAAGCTGGCAATTTCACTCCTTGGTGCTATGGTTATGCCGTAAGTTTCATCATATGTGTTCTTAATCATTTATTAGTTGATCAATATTTTATTGAAATTCTTACCTATATTCTGCAGGCACAATCTTTTCCTTCATTCTGCTCTAGTGCTTTCTAGGAAGATCCCGCGATCTGTCAACGGTATCAAAGTAATAATTCTATTTAAATTGCTAGGAAATATCTAATTTATTTTCCTATATATGATTTATCTAGTGTGTCAATATACTTGTTTTTATCTCATTATCATAAGCAAGAATTTACTATTATTCTCCAAGCCATTGCGCCTATGACTCTTATGTTAATGACACATCTTGCAGTTTAACTTCTTAACATCTTTGGAAAACAGAATTGGATGCATAATCTATAGAAATCAGATAGTTAATTTATTTATATTTTATAAACTATAACATTATCCTAAAGTATATAAGTATTTCATATACATCTTTGAATTTGTCTAGTTTGTAATATAAAGAATGGGTGTAGAATGTATAATTTGCTTCTAGCTAGGAAAAACATATTAAGAGCTATTGCTTTATTTGTTTCTCTCATTGAGAAACGTCTTCACTGGACCTCAATCTATGAAATTGCAACCTTCCATGTTCAGATTTTTGTAAGTTGTATAAATTGATATTCAATTTCTGGGTCGATTTGATTGACTGCCTAGAGTAGTCCACATGTCATTTTGCTGGGTACCCCTAATGATCTGGCAGTGGTAAATTCCTTGGGTGGAATGCTTCTTCAAGGCTCACCGCTGTGTTTCATAACATAACATATATCTTATAATTATGTATTTGACGTCAAAGAGATAGTGTACAGGTGGGGGGCATGGTACATGATTACAGATACAATGGATTTATAATAAGCTGCTGACGGAAGAGGAGATAAAAAAATGAAATGATTCAAGAAGTGTACTTTTGATGTGAATAGTATACGTAAGAAATGAATTGGAAAGGCTTGTTGGTTGAGAGAGCATGTAGTGATGGAAAATGGTTTTATAAACTTGAAGATTTGATATATTTTGTTTATCTTGTTAAGAACCAGATATAGTCTAAGCTGTTTAGGGTTATTTTTAACAAATCCATTAGCGAAAAGTTCATAGTTGTCTCTAACTTAGATAATATGTACTTGTGTTCACCATCTGAAGGCATTTTCAATTTCTTTTGCAGGAAGCTTGTAGATTTTATCTAATAGAAAGTGGTTTGGCTTTATTGGTTGCCTTCTTCATCAATGTATCAGTTATCTCAGTTAGTGGTGCAGTTTGTAATTCATCAAATTTGGAGCCTAACGACGTGAAGAGCTGCGAGAACTTGGACTTGAATGAAGCTTCTTTTTTATTGAAAGTATGCCATCAACATTCTTCATTTTGAGTTTTCTTTTCAAATTAGACCTACTTTAGTGCTGATGTGTGAATATATACAATTTACCGCGTAAACAGAATGTTCTAGGCAGTTGGAGTTCCAAACTTTTTGCAATTGCTTTGCTGGCGTCAGGTCAGAGTTCGACCATTACTGGAACATATGCCGGACAATATGTTATGCAGGTGTCTCTCTCTCTCTCTCTCTCTCTCTCTCTCTCTCTCTCTCTCTCTCTCTCCAGGTCATGAGCATTTCATGCTACTTGGTTTCAACAAAATACTTGATTGAACTACCAGAATACACTATATCCTTATAAAAAAAACTGTTTTGTCGTTTTCTTAATTACGCTAGTGATTGAAGTTTGGTTTTGCTTACTGTGGTGAAGAGTAAACAGAACCACCATACATAGAGCTACTAAGTATTTGCAATACTTGTTACATTGAATAGAACATTTGCAGTTGGCTATTGTAGCTGCCTCACTGACCGTGTTCTCCAACACCTTTCATGTGATTTGTGTAGGGATTCCTTGATTTACGGCTCAAGCCATGGCTTCGTAACTTTCTAACTCGATGTTTAGCCATAATTCCTAGTTTGGTTGTAGCTCTCATTGGCGGATCTTCTGGTGCTGGAAACTTGATCATCA
Organism: Pogostemon cablin; assembly: GCA_023678885.1. NCBI lineage: Eukaryota > Viridiplantae > Streptophyta > Magnoliopsida > Lamiales > Lamiaceae > Pogostemon > Pogostemon cablin. The sequence continues at coordinate 36,858,741 of CM042963.1, forward strand.
TAGCGTCTGTAAGATACTCTTTCATTGCTCTGCTTGTTGAAAGGGAACTTAATAATGAAATGTTCTGAATGTCAAAGATATTCTAAGTGAGGCAGGTTTGAGACATCTACATATTCTGGTCTATTTTTCTTCTCTTGAAAGTTGGAAATACACTGAATTAATTTTGATGAAATTAGAGTCTATGGACAATACACTTCCCTTGAAGTTGGTGTCTACATGATGTCATTTTGTTTGAATTACTCGATATTTCATAACTAGCTGTGATTTTCAATTCCGAAATGAGGAAATTAATGTACATGAAAGATAAAAGGTGGTAATATCTTTCTCATTGGTTTTCCATTGCATAATTACTAACATTGAGATTGATCATGTAATGATTTGTCGAATATGGTCTATATGATAAGCATTAAACGACTCTTTTGTTACGTTGCAGATGATCTTATCATTTGAACTTCCTTTTGCATTGATTCCACTTCTCAAGTTCACAAGTTGCAAGACAAAGATGGGGGAAAATGCCAACTCCATTTCAGTAAGAACTTGTCACTCTCTTTCAATTCTCCACGTTTCTATAAATATTTTAGTCGAGCCTGGAATCTATGCTATGTATAACAGAATATGAAACACCATGAAATAGTTACACTTGTAACAATATCACCAAATCATGTATGAAAACAAGTTGTATAGGTTCGAGTAAGTGACCTATCTTGTAACACATTTTGCATGTGTAGCACAGCTAATCCTCCCTCTCTTGGATGACAGATCTCAGCCATTACATGGATCATCGGCTCCCTAATCATGGGCATAAACGTGTACTACCTTGCAGAAAAGTTGGTGGACACACTTAAACATAGCAACCTAAACATTGTAGGTATCGTATTTTGTGGATTGTTGGGAGTTCTAGCAATGCTGATGTATCTAGCCAGCATTGCGTATTTGGTGATCCGTAAGAACAAGCAAGGCTCACACCTTATCGCCTTGTCTGAAAGACCGGACATGGACAACGGAAACCTACCTAGAGAAGACATAGTGAGCATGCAGTTACCTCAGAGAAGGACCATCGATGATCTAGATTGAAACCACAATCTTTTTGGCCAAAAGAAATGAGTGGTAATAATATCTTGATCATTTGGTTGCTCATACTTACATTCTTGTAGGAATAAAGCAATCATCTTGGATGTCCTACTCTAATTTGATGTTTCTGATTATAAAAGCATATTTTAATTAACACAAATGGCATTAATCTTACATCTTTAGCACTTCATAGTACATATCAACTGTTGACATCATTTTTTTTCTCTCTCTATATTCCATTAATACAAGGGGGAAGAAGAAAAAGGGTCGTAGTTGTACTTCACACGATTAATCTAACCCATACACTAGAATTGGGCCAGATTGAATGGGCTGGGCTTCAGTGACGAGCGGCCCAATAGGCTAAGACTGAATAAGTACGGGCTTCTCAGTCTGAGTTGGAATTGGAAGATAGCCCTTTTCCTGAAGGCTTTTCACTGTATCGTACAAAGTCTGCTTTACTGGGGTAAAATTTAAGCCCAGATCCTTGAGCTTCTGGTTTGAAAATTTATATGGTTTTTTTCTTGGGTTCTTCTCATCAGAGCACCTGCATTTTCCACCCCCCAATTACTAATTCTAAAATTGAAAAACAATTCAAGTACACAAAATTATAACCAATGAGTGTATAATAACATGGCAAAGACTTTGTGTGAGACGTCTCACTGTCTCTCACACAAGAGTTGCCCTAATAACATAACAAGGCTGCCCTTGTTACCAAGAATAATATAGATACTACTTGACAGAGGACATTAAATACAACCACCTTACATATGTATGTACAATTTTAATAATTTGTTGAATATCAAAGGCATGACGACGAAAAGAAGTGGTTGGTTGATGGTCACAACAAGAAAATCTCATTTCAAAATTTTTGACAACCCGTTTCAGTCACGTTTTCTTTATTATACATGACTTGTCAAAGAATTTGCCCGAAAGGTCTTATAATCAACACTGCTCATTATCTTTTTCTTTCTTCGTATTAAAGATAAACATGAATTGTTCATCCAGACACCATATATTTCAAAATATAGGATATGAAATGTCCCAGTCCAACTGTTCATCCACACACCATATACCCCACCCACCCACCCCACCATGATATAGTTAAGAAAATAACAAAAGCATGCGACAAGAAAATATAAAGCAATGATGTTGAAAATTGTGGGGTTGGAGGGTTGGTTTGGTGCATGGGTCAAGTTTCTTGACAAAGACATGGGAGTTGGTGAAGTCTCTTGAGATCCACTAATATATAATATTGTCACCTTTTTCTTGAATTAGAAAATTGTGAATGATCACTTGGGGTGGTCTAGTTGGATGATTGGATAACCTACATGATGTAATTTTCTGTATAATTGATTTATTAAATCTTACATAATCAATTGACTGGGGAGAATTTCTTCAAAAATTCAATTTTTACATTCATAATGGTAGGCCACTGATGATTTATCCCACCATCATTCAGAAGTCACTAGAAAACATCCGCAACATGTGTTAGGTCAAAGTATTACCTTTATATTGCTTCAGGTTATCTCTGTTGATTAATTAATTAATAATGATCAATTGACTAGGTCAGAATTTTTGAAAAAAATCAACTTTTGCAACCACTGAATCTTTAATGGCCATATTACTTTTATCTTAATAACAAACACTGCTTAAACATGATCTTTATTAAGACATGAAAATGTGCATGCATACCTACTCCTTGGAAAGCTAACACCCAAGAATAGAGAAATTAAAAACTTACTTGGTAGGGATAGGATACTCCGGGAAGAACTTGGCAAGAATCTCCACAACATCACCGCGGTGGAGGACGGCCTCAGCGCAGAGGTAGCGGCCAGAGGCGGAGGGGGTCTCGAAGAGGAGTATATGGGCCAACGCCACGTCGTTAACATCAACATAGGCTTGGACTGAATTGGCATAAGTTTTTGCAGAGCCAGTTAAGTATTTGAGTATGTGAAGAACACTAGCATTCACTGTAGGTTGGAGTAATGAACCAAGGACCAGAACAGGGTTGATCACCACCAGATCCACCCCTAATTCTTTTGCTGTTTCCCATGCTGCTGCTTCAGCCACAGCCTTCCCATAACAATACCAATTCTGCCAACATCACAAAACTTAGCCATGTCAATGGCTTCTAAAATACTTGTATTTACGACCACAAAAATAAATGTTTGCTTATAAACAGTATTATAGACTCAAAATATTTTTATAATCAATAGATTTTCTTAAACAAATTAAATTCAAGTACTTATTTTACAAAATTATGCATAAAAAGCTTTAACCACCATTATTAAATTATTAGCAAAAATAAAACGTTTTCTTATACTGGTAACTGTTTGCATTATTAGATCAGGATGTGATACCTGACATACATATATAGCCGATATTAAAATATGATGGTATACATTATTTTTGCCACATCTAACTTGACAAAGATATAAAGAGAAGCCACGATTACAATGAAAGTAGTAAAATATTTATTTCAGTTAATATACACCTTTTTAACTTTCTTCACTTCATCCATCACTAGTATATTATTTCTAAATCAATTCAGATCAAGATTATTTGAGACAGAGAGGAGAGAGAATTAGCACCTTGGTATTTTTGCAAAACTCAAGGTCACTCCAGCAGGTTTCATCCACAACTTTATCGGGTTCTCTGTTTGGGTCCATGTATACTGCTCCGATTGATGACGTAAAAACAATACGACGGACCTTCGTCTCTGCCGCCCCACGTATCACATTCTTAGCCCCATTCACCGCCGGCTCCACCATTTGTTCCTTCACAATTAGACACATAAATCATTAAATATAGAAAAAAGTTTATGCAAAGAATTCAGTTAGTTAAAATTTTTGTTATGTTTCAAGAATAATAAGTTATAATGTATAATCATCACACAAAGATAATACTTTGAAATCCTTTTCATGTAATACTCTCTATATTGTTTATTCTTGATTAGTTTACCATTTGTAACATGCACGTACAGTTTTAATTCCCATTCATGTTATTAAATGTGTAAAAATAAAGAATATAAATGTGTAATCAAGATCACATTAATCATTCAATTGTAATCAATCATCCTAATTAAGTGAAATTTTAAATTTCTGATTCAGACAATCACAAGAATTTGTCAACAACAATGAAGATAAAATGGAAAAAAAGTAAAAGATCAATCAAGTAGGTTACTAATTACAATGATTACCAATATTTTATTTATTTAATGAAAAAAGTTAGGTGAGTGACGTCATTATTTCACCTTATGTGGACCTTGGACCATCACAAGCGTCAAATTGCAATTGAATCGAATAAATAAATACAAAAATTGTCTGCCATTGCTATCATACACTTGCGAAGAATTTCACACCAACAAAATTCAAATATATAGGAAAATGTTGTACTACACATAATTTGTTCATTATACATCATATGATAATTTATTATTAGTATTAATTAACAGCGTAATAAATAGCGCTCCCTAAATACTCACAAAAATTTCTACTTTTTCCTTTTCGTCTTCCTGTAAATTTTTTTACCTTTTAAAAAAAGTTAACATAATATACTTTATTTCTTTAAAAAATATTATATATTTTATCATTTATTCAAATAAACAAGAATTTGTGCTCCCATAGAGAGTAAAATTTAATTGAAAATATGAGCCTACTCTTTTCAAAAAGAATTGAACATAACGTGTGTTTATGGACATTAAAAAATAAGAAAATAAAAAATTCTGGAAGCAAAATTTTCAAAACAACACAAATCATTTCTCCAGTAACTTTACTAAAGCATCCCCTACCCCACCCCACCCACCCCCAACGTACGTGAAATACAAGCATGCTCACCACCAACCCTCGCCAACCCCATCGCCACCACCTCTACCACCGCACTCCGCCAAGACGCATGACATTCTAATTTAATTCCACTTTTTTCTAAATCGGAATTCAGTAAATTGAATTAATCTTACAGGATCGTCGGTGACCGGCGACGCCGTGTGGAAAACGCCGTCGCAGCCATTAATGGCTTCCAGTAAGCTCTGGTAATCGTTAAGATCGGCTCGGCACAGAGTCAGCCTCTCATCCGCTCCTTCAAGCTGCCTCAAATGCGAATTTTTTGGATCATCTGCAAATCAAATCAAATCAAATTACATGAATAAAAGGCAAAATGAAACCCTAGAAAAATCACGGAGGCGTATGTTCGCTAACCAGGATTTCTGACGGTTCCTCTGACGGTGTATCCTTTTTCGAGAAGGAGTCTCACCAGCCACGAAGCAATGAAACCTCCGGCGCCGGTGACGCAGACGAGCTTTCCAGGAACAGCCGGCATGGTGGCGACGGCGGGTGGTGGTGAGTGAGTGTGTGGAATGTCAGAGAATGGCGGGGAAGATAGTGGAGAGAGAGAGAGTTGATGTATACAGAAGATTTTGTTGTGGTGAATTATTTATAACTGAAATTCTAAGTTACCTCCTCACCAACCACACTTAATATAAATAAATAATATAATCATATATAATACTATTGAAATTGAAATGTTTTAATAACATTCGTAATATTCTGAATTTTTTTCGTAGCATCTATTTAGAATCAACCGGAGGAGACTTCACCTTTATTACAAGATTATAAATTAACTCAATTTGATTCGAACACAAACTCTAGTGTGAAATACGAATAAGATTAGAAATAATAATAATATTTTAATAAGACAAAGAAAGAATGGTGTGAGATATGGGACGGTGGTGTGTGATATGGAACGGATAAGAAATGTTATTAATATTTTAATAAAAAATTAATATTTAATTGATAACAAATTATTATAGTGTAGTAAATTATTTTATAAAAAAAAGTAATAATATTTTTTAAAAAAAAATACTCCTAATAATATCTTTAAATAAAAGTGATAATTAATTAAAAAAATATAAAATAGTCTCGCCATCTTAAATTCAAAACTGCCTCTTTTAATAAAAGTAAATCTTGTGTGCACCGAATCCACATATTTAGTTTGTGTGATCAAATCCAATTTTATACCTTTTAATATAAAATATTATGCAATTTCATGTAATAACTTAAATTCTTGATTTTTTTAAAGAACAAAGTAATTTTTTTAGTTTCATATTTATACTATTCAAATTCATATGCAAAAATTACATTCTTATTAAATAAAGTGTACTCCTTCCCTTATTCCAATTTTTATATATTTTTAATTTGAGCGCTCTCATTTCAAATTTTTATGTATTTTCAATTGGGTATTTCTTTTTAATCTTTACTTTTTTTTAGATTAAACCCACACAAAACAATTAATACATCTCCATAGAATCACTCACAACACTAAGATAACTATCCATTTTATATTAAAATATTATATATTTTTAACTTACTACACGTTAAAATATTATAATATTTCTTAATCTCAAGCACTAAAAGCAAACATAAAATTAAAACGAGACAGAAGAATTATACTTTTAAAAAAAAAAAAAAGGTTATAACATTATACACCTTATATTATCGGTTGCACAAAACACCAACTCTCTAATAAAAGTAAAAGCTAATGTTATACTAACATTTTAGGCAAAAGCTCCTGTGCACCCGGGCGCACGGAACACTTTCCGTGCGCCTTTAGAAATTTGTGCTAAATTGTATACCTTTTAGTATACAGATGTGTACCCTTTATTTTCTAAAGAAAAATCTGGGCGCACGAACAACACTCCGTGCGCCTTTAGAATTTTGTGTTAAATTGTATACCCTTTAGTATAAAAATGTGTACCCTTTATTTTCTAAAGAAAAAAAAAATATTAATGAAAAGTGTATACCCTTTAGAACAAAATTGTGTACCTTTTAGTAATTAAAGTGTATACCCTTTAGACCAAATTAATGTACCCTTACCCATAATACAAAATTTCTAAAGGCGCACGGAATGTGTTCCGTGCGCCCGGGTGCACGCAAGCCTCACTCAACATTTTATTATTTTTATCATCCATTTTTTCAATCAATTTCAAATTTTCTCTCTTTTAAAACTATTTAATTTTATTTTTAACTATATATGTAACATATTTATACTCCATATGTCAATAATGCGGAGTATTATATTTTTTAAGTGACAACATAAATTATAGATGTTAAAAAAAATTAATGTAAAACTATTTTTTTAAGTTTAAACTTTGACAAAAAAAAAATTCTCATTGAACCTAATTATTAATTAATATATTTTAATTTCATTTTGAACTTTTGATAAAAATAAAATTCTTAATATTCCATTAATTAACATATTTAAACTCAATTTAACTTTAAAGCTTAAATCTTTGATTGAATATTTTATTTTAATTTTGATACATATTTTTAAATTTTTTAAATAAATCAAATTGTAAACTAAAAAATACTAATTAATTTATATAATTATATTGGTTACATTCAATATTCATTTATTCGTATGTAATATTCACCCATTATTATGTAATTATAGAACTCCATATATGTTTTTCTCAAACTTAAATTTAATTACTAATATATATATATATATATAATTAGTTGGTGTTAAAAGGGTACGACAATTTGGGATAATGATAAACAAGTTTGGGAGAGATACAACTTTTATAATGAATTTTTCAAAGTACAAATAATTAACATTTAAATTAATACCCCTGTAGTCTAAACAAACAAGTAGTGTAATATGTTGTCATCTATAAATGCAATTATTAACTAAAATTTTGGGTAATTCTTGAGTGACCACGGTCACCAATGACCCTCTCCATGAGGGGTGGGGGCCACCCCTGACATGTGGGCCCCCACCCTCTCATGTGAGTGAGTCATGAGTGACCCGTGGTCACCCAAGTGATCCTCGATCTTGTATTATACGCACGTGTGTTGACGCTAATAATTTGTTTTAGGAAACTAACAATTAATGCAAGCCAAATATTACCTCCAAGCAAACACGGTATTGATAGTAAAATATTCCTAACTCAAAGGATATTCAGAGTAGAACAATTAATTATGGTGAGATTAGATTAAAAGTTAAAACCAGCCATTTTTAAAAAAAATTATTATAATTAAAGATCATTATATCCTAAATCCTAACCCTAGCTAAAATATGTTCATGGCGAGAAAAACGAGGCGTATATGTAAATGTGGATAGAGAAGAGTGAGGGATTGCATTTCTCCTTATGGATGTATAACATTAATTCTATAGGCATATATTATATTTCTACATATATGTACTTGCTAAAAGAATTCAAGAAAATTTGAAAACTCACAGAAGAAAAAATTGTGGAAAAATGCATGGAAGAAAAAATTTGCAGAAATAATCATTGAAACAGATGGTATGAGTAATAAATAATAATAATAAATAAATTTATAAACACTCCTATCTAAAAATAAGAATTGTATTAATGTTAGAAAAGATGGATATGTATTCCATTTTATTTAAAAAAATTACTCTTAACTAATCCAATCTTTAGTATAAAAAACGCTGCCCAATTGTCATTTTAGTACTCCTATTTTCCAACAACTCCAATTTTATAAACAACTCCGGTCAATTTTAGAAGTACAAAGAGCATCTTGTATTAAACTTTTTTAATGTAGGAAGTTTAGAGAAGTCTTTTTTTAGACATACAAAAAAGTACACCATAAAGCATGTTAGAAACGGCTATACTGAGATGTAGTTAAAGTATATATATATATAGCGAATTATATTATAACACTTTAAAATTATACGTATACTTTAATGCATCATTCATTATATTTTAACAACAATGAGTATACTCTACCTAGGAGTATATAAAATCATACTTTTAACATGTTTCACAAATTGTCTCTCATAAACACCATCTTATAAGAGACTTTATTAAAATAATAATTTAAGATAAAAGAGAAAGAAAGTAAAATAATGTTTTTTTATTTTTAAATGCGTAAAATATTCCGCTGTTTTATAAGCATTGTTTGTACGTAGGAAATTAACTCACTTACATAATTATATATATATATATATATATATATATATATATATATATATATATATATATATATATATATATATATATATATATATATATATATATATATATATAATTAGGTTGTAATTAATAGGTAGGGAACACTCATATGTTAAAAATTAGTATATGATCAATCCAAGTTCACGATGATCGCCCTTTTGCTTTTATTTCCAAACTCGGTTAACATTTTCCTTATTATCAAGTTTATTATCAAGTTGTATTCTATTTGAGAATTAATTTTAACCCCCATAAAGTCGGTTTGGTAAGAAATTAAATCTATGGAATCGAATCACAAATTGTGATTGATTAGATGACATAATGATTAATTAATGAGTGATTAATCTAATCAAATCTTTTATTTTATGCAAATGTGAGACCGCTTATATCTTGAGACATTTAAGATGATATATAACTTTTTTTTTTAAATTATACTTGATTAATGAAAAGTGAGTGAGGTTCTTGTGCCCGGAACACCTTGTCCCTTTACAATTTCCGTGTCACTTTGCAATTTAAACCCCTAGAAATACATTGATTTAAATAGAATATAGAGGTGGAGAATTATGTTCCCATGGGGGCATGGTATGTCCCGGGGACATGGCATAGAAAGTGCCAGTATTATACGTCAGATGGACAGGCAAACAAAAAAAAACAACTAAGTAAATCCAAAGTACTCTTAATATGTATCCTTTGTAATCTAAGGGGACGTTTGGTATATTGCAAGGAATTGGAATGAAGATTATAGTGATAGTGGTTGAGAATGGTAATGAATTTGTCTTTTATAATGATGTTGTTTGGTTGAAAGTTGGGAATGACTATCATAGCTATTGATGTTGTTTGGTATGATAATAAATTCATTTGGAATGATTCATATTTTTATTATTAATTTTTTATTCTATTATAATTTTATTATTATTAAAAGAAAATTATTATTTTGATTTTTTTTTACTGTAAATAAAATTTTTTGTATTAAAATAACATTTGTTAAATGAATGAAAGTGATAGAACACTAATTAGGAATGAGGAATTTCTAAGTTTTTTTATATCAAAATTAGTGTAGCACTATGATTCCCATTCACCAAACAATTTCATTCTCATTCCATAGCTTCAAACCTATCAACCAAACATTCCCTGAATTAGGATGAATCCAGTGAAATTAGACGTGACTCAATCATTGCATATTTCTAGTGTATATTTGTCCCTCCATCTCAAATGAGTATATTTTTATTTATTTTTTCGTTTATATATCGCACACTAAATATCACTCAACATTACAATCTCATTTTAAAATTAATTTATTTTAATAGTATATATAACATACTTTATAATTTAAAAATTATTTAAAAATATCAAATTAACTATATAAAGTCAATAAAAAAATTTACTTTTTTTTTCCATACTCTTAAAAATGTAAGTGTATACATAGGAAAGTAACTTAGAGTTTTTTTTTTTATATTAAATTAATAATACTTCATTAGCCTTAAAATTTTATTAAAAATAAAAGAGTTTACATATTAACTGCATTTAAACGGACTTACTCCACCATCTCGCCACAAGAGTTATATTTTACTAAATAGGGCGTCCCGCTATAAGAGTTATACTTTACTAATTAGGACGTCCCGGTGCTGCAAGAGTTACATTTCATTTTTTAGTAGATGAGACCCACATAAATCAATCACTTTATCTTTATGGGCCCACACACAACACTAATACAACTATCCAGTATAAATTAAATTATTATATCTCTCAAAGTATATTTCTTAATTTCCGTGTAAACAGTAAACGAAACTCTTTATATGGAAGGAAGGAGTATATATATTTTTTTAAACAAATTCCCAATGTACTCCCTCCGTCCGCCCGAAAGGTGGACATTTTGTCATTTTGGGCGTCCGCACCAAAGGTCCACATTTCCCTTTTTAAACACATGGGACCCACACACATCACTAATATAATAAATTTATGGGACCCATACAACGCACTAATACAACTACCAACTACACATTAAATAATAATAATACTCTTTAATCCACGTGCAAAAAATAAATATTCACCTTTGAGGTGGACGGAGGGAGTATTACAAGGGTTACCATATCCCATCATATCTCTATTAATAATAATAATAATAATAATAATAATAATAATAATAATAATAATAATAATAATAATAATAATAATAATAATAATAATAATAATAATAATAATAAATTCATTTAGAAGATGCAATTATGCATAGAGAGATTTTCTTATGAGACGAATTTTTTGTGAGACGGTTGTGAGACGGGTTGACCCATTATTAAAGTATGTTTATCATATAGGTAAAATATGCTTATTTGTAGTTAAAGTATGTTAATAATGAATCATATTATAACATTCTATAATCATACTTTAATTCATCATACATCATACTTTACAAAATATATTTTAATAATCATTAAACATATTTTATATATATAATAGACATATTTTAACACGTTTCACCAATTATCTCATATAACTAGCATCTCACAATATACTTTATCTTATGCGTATAAGGATAGATGTCTAAAGTGCATATGTTGTGAGCCAATTAAATGGATAGAAACAACTCCACGTAGTGTCTCCACTAGACATTATTATTATTATTATTATTATTATTATTATTATTATTATTATTATTTTGAATAGCCACCATTCCAACCCCACCCTTGTATGTTATGTACTTATCCCACACCCACACTCTCGCTCATCCTCTAACCACTTGGTATTTCCAATTCCAACTATCCACACGTCTCATGTTTCATTGCGTTCGATGTGACAAGATGAATTACAGAGTTGGAATAAAGGATTTGAACTGATCTCGTTTAAGACATTACATTTTTGGGAATTTGCAGACGGAAACCTTTTTATTATTATTTTTTTAATATCTTATATTTAGTGATAAAATTTTTTATGCTTAACTTAAAAATATATATTTATATATTTTTGACTCAATTATACTCCTTCCGTCCATCCAAAGGGTTATGTTTGCTTTTTGCACGTGAATTAAGGAGTATTATTATTTAATGTGTGTCCAAAGGGTTGTGTTTGCTTTTTGCACGTGAATTAAGAAGTATTATTATTTAATGTGTAGTGGGTAGTTGTATTAGTGCGAGTGTGGACCCCATATTTTAATTGTATTAGTGAGTGTGTGTGGGTCCCAAGTATGTAAAAAAGGAAAGTGGACTCATTGAGTTGGACGCCCAAAATAGAAAATATGGGCTCTTTGGGTGGGACGGAGGGAGTATATATTTATAATACGATTGTATATATTTTATGATTCACTTATTATATATATATATATATATATATATATATATATATATATATATATATATATATATATACACGGATGCATGAAAAGTAATAATCGTCCAATTAAAATATTTTATATTAGTTTATAAAAGACAAATATTTGTATAAATTGGGGTTTACACGTAAACCATGTTTTCACCTTATTCTTTAGTATATGAAAAATTACTCTTTCGAAACCTAAATTGTTACTTTTCTAAATTAAAAAATTAATCTTTAGAGACATGAATTATTACTTTTCTATATAATCATTTCAAAGAATAATATTTTATGTACTAAATAATAATTTTAAAAAAATAAGATAAACATATAAATCATAGGAGTATTATTCTTTATAAAATACTATATGAGAAGGGGTGTGCACGGTGGGATTTTGCGGTTATTTCGATAAAATTTAAATTGCATTGTTATATGCGATTTGATTTGACAATTAGATTTAAATTGCGGTTTATCGAGTAAAATTTATAGTGCGGTTTTAGGCGGTTTTTTGCAGTTTTGCGTTTGACGGTTAAAAATTAACATACTATTACATAACAATACAATACATATGGATGTATAAAAATAAATAAATAGGTGTACATGCTTAATTTAAAGTATTCTATACCCTTAGAAATAAAATATTATAACAATGATCAAATTAGATAATGAGATATTAAAGATATGAATTATAATTTGAACTCCATAACCAACTCAAATAATATAATCTTTGTGGCATAAAGCAAACTTTTATCAAAATTATTTTTCCATCCAAATTAGTGTATATCTTTTTACCTCTTTAATAATACATAATTATATATGTATACATAATATATATATATATATATATTTATAATTTAAATAATAGAGTGCGGTGCGGTGTATTTTTATATAAAAATCGAAATTGCATCATTCAAGCAGTGCAGTTTTCTCTAATAAAATTAACCGTGATTTAGATGAAAAAACACTAAGTGCGGTACAATGCAGTGCGACTCGATCGATTTTTGCGGTTTTAAAAAATTGTTGCCCACCCCTATGAAAAACGATATACTGCAAATAAAACAAAACAAAACAATCTTATCTAGAGAAATTCTAACAGAAGACTTGCTGATAATATTTTAAAGAATCATTTCATATGACATTTTCTATTTTTCTCTTTTTCCATGTTCAATATTCATTACTTTTTTCGTTTTTTTTACAAGACTACATTTGAACTTGAAAATGAATTCCAAGAGACGAGATTGTTTAATAGTTAGATCGCGCCGCAAAAAACGGTGATTTTCAAAATTAGTTGGACTGGTCCAATCAAATTTTGAATTTTTTTTAAATTTTTTTATATATTATTTCACTTTCTCTTTTATTTATTTTAATTTAAAATATATTTAAATTTAGAATTTAATTACGTATTATGATATTAATTGAATATTATGCAATAAAACTATACGAATTATAAATTATAAACTATAAATATTTTATTTCATTATATTTTTATTTAGATTGAATTTTTTTTTTATAAAATAATTTTGGTGATTAAACATTTTTTTATTTAAAAATGATGATTTCATAAAGGGTTTCTTTAAATACACACCCCATTTTATTTAATACACACTCCATTAATATATAATTTATATATGTATTTTTAAAAAGTCTAAAATATACTTATTCATTAAATACACACCCCTATATATTTTATACTAATTTAATAAGCCCTAACCCTCTATATATTCTATACTAATTTAATAAGCCCTAATTTAATCAACTCCCCTCATTAATCTTAATTTTCACATTCTTCGGTTTCATGCTATCTCTTTCTACCTAAATTAAAAAGAAAAAGTGCATCCCATATTGAATGTTACAGAAATTCCGACGCCTTCAAATTCTTTTCTAATTGATATTGGGTTGTTAACTCATCCTTACCGTGTTATTAAAATATTTCGCAGAAGAAATATTGACCTAAAAAAAATGACTATACTGTTATTTAATTTATGCAAACTAATAAAATTATAAATAGATTTATGATTAAAATTTTCAAACCCTGAAAAACTTGAATGTGTACATGATATGGTAATACTTGTGACTCCCACACACATGAAATAATGATTGAAGCTATACAGTTTAATGAACCTAAGTAATCCAGCCCAGAAGTCTGGGACTGTTCTGGGATTGTTGTATAATTAGCCAAATATTTCCCCTCTTTTTTCTTCTTCCCTCTTAATTTCTCTGTTCTTCCTTCTTTTATTTTTATTTTCTTTTCCCAGGTGTTTTCTGCGTTTTTTCTTTTTTAGTGTGTGTTCTGTGTGCTGTAAAATTTTGATGAGGAAGACTATGGTATAGTTTATCGGGCAAGAAGAAGAGGCTATGGATTATTGAGGATGTGTATGATTTTAAAATTAAAAAGGGTAAATTTGAATTTTTAAGGGGTGTGTATATAATAAAATTAAAATTTAAAAAATTAAAAGGAGGTGTGTATTCAATAAGGGTGTGTATTCAATAAAAAGGGGTGTGTATTTAACGGCACTCTTTTATAAAATATAATGGAAAAATGTAGAATATTCTAATCTTTCGTTAAATCTACAGTTGAATAGGTTCAACTGGTTGAATTGATCCAATTAGTTGAATCTCAAACTACTGTCTCTACCAGTTCAATTTCCGGATAGATTATAACAACACTGGCAGAAAAATTGCTATTTTAGATGGACAAAATTTTATTTTTGGACAATACTTGCGTGATATCGTTTTTATGTTTTTTTTATAATAGTTGTTACTATTTTTTATCAAAATTACTATCACTTTTCATTCAAAATATTTATTTTTTATTTATCTTATAAATTATTTATAAAATAATTATTATATTATTATTTATTAATTTTAATATCACTTTTAATCCATGAAATAATTCATTATATTATTATATTTTTTTATTAATTCGAATATTTCGATAATATGTTAGACAATATGCCACAATCATTTCTAAAATTTCAATTTGGATTCTTAGAATTCTATTGTTATCGCCGTTAAATATATATATATATATATATATATATATATATATATATATATATATATATATATATATATATATATATATATATATATATATATATATATATATATATATAAAATTGGTTGAAAAACGAGTTTTTTGTTGACTTGTAAAAATCCAAAAAAGTAGTCGTTTTAGTTCGGACACATATTTAGACCTCAATGTAGTATATGTTGGAAATAATTCATTTAATCCAAATATACCTTAAGCCCTAACATGATTCAACAAGATCCATAAATAATTAAATAGAGGAATACCTGAATCCATTAATCTTCTTATGCGGAATTAAACAGAAGATCAGCAGCAGGTTCAAGGTCTTCCTTCACTAATGCCTCTGGATTCCGTAAGGACCTTCGTAATCTCTTCAGATGGGGAAAGAGAGAACTGTGTGCGGCTTAGTGTCGGGGACCATAACCTAGGTATCTATATATATTACCCATATCAGGCCACCCATAATCACCTGATACGTAATATTGGGTATCTACTCATTGGCCCATATCACATAAGTGTAGTCCATGGGCTCTTACTTTATTTTAATCACTTAATTAAGCCCAATGTATTATTTGAATAGCTAATATAATTGAGTATTAATATATTGCCCATAATTAAATTATATAGGAAATATAAATTTCCTAACAATCTCCCACTTGGGCTATATATTATTTTCCGAAGACAATTATATTAAGAATCCTTAAGTGCACAACTTTATGCTATTCATTCAGACTACCTTCAACAATCTGGTCCATCTCATATACTAACAATGGAATTACCGCGGCATTCACCACATTATTATTCGTGGTTAAACCCCGACAATCACCATATTAATATACTCAATGACATAGATCAAATATGGTGAGTAGCATGGAAATTACATGTAAAATATGATTAACAACATGTCTAATTCCAACTGGTCCAACTTTAGTGAGATCAATCCACAATGCAAATATCGCAAAATGGAAATTAACTTAAGTGAATTCAGAATAAACCAAAAGGTCATAAACTTTATTCTATAGAATTCCGAATGTCTTAAATACGAAGTTCAATACATAGAACATAAACTCCCACTAAACTAAGGTAACATCAGAAACAACACCCATTTGAGCAGTATGCTCATGAAATACCTTCGGGGTCAATGCCTTAGTTAACGGATCTGCTAGCATGCTATTTGTTCCTATGTGTTCAACAATAATTTGTTTATTCTGAATTCTCTCCTTAACAACAAGGTATTTAATTTCAATGAATTTTGCTTTAGTAGCACTTCTGTTGTTATTGGAGTATAGTACTGCTGAACTATTGTCACAATATATTTTCAACGGTCTTTCGATACCGTCAACCACATGCAGCCCAGTGACAAAGTTCCGCAACCACAATGCATGATTAGATGTTTCATAACAAGCAATGAACTCTGCAGCCATGGTGGAAGAAGCTACAAGAGTCTGTTTAGCAGACTTCCAAGAAATAGCCCCTCCAGCCAATGTAAACACATAACCCGATGTGGAACGCTTGCTATCTTGACATCCAGCAAAATCGGAGTCAGAGTATCCAACGATCTCCAAATTCTCCAACCTCCGATAAGTGAGCATATAATCCATTGTTCTCTTCAAGTAACGAATTACGCGTTTAGCCGCTTTCCAGTGTTGCTCTCTGGATTGCTTAAATACCTCTCCAAAACTCCCACTACAAATGCTATATCGGGACGAGTGCAAACTTGAGCGTACATTAGACTTCCTACTGCCGATGCATAAGGAATCTTTTGCATCTCATTTTTCTCATGATCATTGCTGGGGCATTGCTTAAGACTGAATTTTTCTCCCTTAGCCACAGGGGTGTCTAGTGGTTTGCTTCCTTTCATGCCGAATCTTCCTAAAACCATATCGATATAGCTCTTTTGCGATAATCCAAGGATACCTCGAGAGCGATCTCTAAGTATTTGGATTCCTAATACAAAAGAGGCATCACCAAGATCTTTCATTTCGAATTTATTCGCAAGAAATCTCTTAGTTTCGTGCAATAAGCCTATATCATTACTTGCAAGAAGAATATCATCGACATACAAAACCAAGAAGACATATTTACTCCCACTGAACTTGCAGTATACACAATCATCAACAACATTTACCTCAAAACCAAAAGAGGTAATAATTTGATGAAACTTGTGATACCATTGACGGGATGCTTGCTTGAGACCATAGATGGATTTCTTTAATTTGCACACTGTAGACTTTGCATCTCCAAAGACAAAGTTTTCAGGTTGTGCCATATAAATGGTTTCCTCAATATCTCCATTGAGAAAAGCAGTCTTTACATCCATCTGATGTAGCTCCAAGTCAAAATGAGCTACAAGTGCCATGATAGTTCTGAAAGAGTCTTTCGAAGAAACTGGAGAGAAAGTCTCTTTGTAGTCAATGCCTTCCTTTTGAGTGAAGCCTTTAGCGACTAGACGAGCCTTATATCTTTCGATATTGCCTTTTGAATCCCTTTTGGTTTTAAATATCCATTTACTACCAATGGGTTTCACACCTTCAGGCAATTCGACAAGATCCCAAACATCATTGTCACTCATAGACTTCATCTCATCCTTCATGGCGTCAATCCATCTTTGAGAGTTAGAACTGCGCATGGCTTGACTAAAAGTGACAGGGTCATCTTCGGTCAAACCAACGACATCCTCATGTTCTTGTAGGAATACTATATAATCATTTGAAATAGCATTTCTCCTCTCTCTAGTGGATCTCCTTAATGGCACTTCTTGAGGTGGTTGAGTTTGTTCTTCAGATAATGGAGGAAGGATTTCAATGTTATCTTGATTTGGAACAGTGATTTCCATATGAGTCTCTGGAGTTGTTTCTTGAGCAATGATTGGTAAAGTTACTAAACCATCGTCAACTCCAGGATCTTCCTCAAAGACAACCTTCCTCATAATCTCTTCCCTCCCAAACTCAATATCCTCAAGAAATTTAGCATTTCCCGTCTCGAAAAAGATTCTTGATGTGGGATAGTAAAACTTAAACCCCCGTGAATGCTCAGAGTAACCAACGAAATAGCAGCTTACCGTTCTTGATTCCAGTTTTCCTTCATGTGGCTTATAAGGCCGCGCTTCAGCTGGACAACCCCAAATGTGTAAGTGCCTAATGCTAGGTTTCTTACCTTTCCAAAGTTCATGTGGGGTTTTCGAAACTGCTTTACTTGGTACTCTATTGAGAATGTATACTGCTGTTTTCAAAGCTTCTCCCCAAAGAGACTCTGGCAAGGAGGAATGACTTATCATACTCCTCACCATATCCTTAAGAGTCTGATTTCAACGTTCAGCAACACCATTCATGCAAGGAGAACCTGGCATAGTGTATTGCGGAACAATTCCACATTCTTTGAGAAAAAGTGCGAAGGGTCCTGGACGTTGTTCTCCTGATCCATCAAATCGACCATAGTATTCACCCCCACGATCAGATTTGACAGCCTTAATTTTCTTACCAAGTTGAAGTTCTACTTCAGCTTTGAAAGATTTGAAAACGTCCAACGATTGAGATTTCTCATGAATCAAATATAGATAGCCAAAACGAGAATAGTCGTCTATGAACGTGATAAAGTAACGTTGTCCATTCCATGATGCCGTAGGGAATGGACCACATATATCAGTGTGAATAAGTTCTAAGACTTCTTTAGCTCTTTCGGCTCCTAATTTCCTCATATTAGTTTGTTTCCCTTTTATACATTCAATGCAGACTTGAAAATCTACAAGATTTAAGGGATTAAGGATTCCATCAGACACAAGCATTTGAATTCTTTGTTTGGAAATATGGCCTAAGCGCTTGTGCCACAAAATGGCAGAATCCTCCGAAAATTTTCTCTTTGTACCTCTTGAATGTGTTTGCAGAATAACATTATTGGAATTTATAAGATCAAGCATGTAAAGATTTTCAATTAAATGGCCATCACCAATAAAATTGGAATTTTGAAAGAGACATACTTTATTATTTCCAAAAGACCAGGAAAATCCCAGTTTATCCAAAACAGAAATAGAAACCAAATTCCGTCTAAAAGACGGCACAACAAATGTCTCAAACAAGTCTAAATAACAGCCACTCTTTAAATGCAATCTAAAGGTTCCAATAGCCTCTACTACAACTTTGTTGCCATCGCCCACAAAGATGAATCTTTCAGCATCAGTTGGCAGCCGGTAATGCAGGCAACCCTGCAAAGACACACTTATGTGAGTAGTAGCACCAGAATCTACCCACCAAGTATCTTTAGGTACAAAGGATAAATTAACCTCAGAACAAACCAAAGTAAGAGGTATACCCTTCTTAGCACGCCATGCAGCATACTTGGAGCAATCTTTCTTAAAATGATCCCGCTTCTTGCAGAAGTGACATCTATCATCCTTAGGTTCAACCTTTTGCTTCTTCTGCTCTGAAGCAGCAGCAACAACAGTACCATTAGGTCGATTTCTTTTCTTGCCTAGAGCATTTATAGCCAAGTGAGCACTTTCAACTCTATCTCGCTGCACTCTCTCTTCTTCTTGCACACAGTAAGATATAAGCTCATTAAGGGACCATTTGTCCTTTCGAGTGTTATAGCTCACTTTGAATTGCCCAAAGTGTGCAGGAAGTGAGATCAGAACCAAGTGCACAAGCAGATCATCAGAAATGTCTAACTTGAGTGCCTTAAGCTTTGATGTGAGATTAGACATTTCCATGATGTACTCCCTTATGTTCCCTTTGCCTTTATACCTCATGGATACAAGTTTAGCCAAAAGACTACTTGCCTCCGCCTTTTCATTTTTGGCAAAGTACTGCTCAACAGCCTCGAAGAACGATTTGGCATTTTTGCTCTCAGCAATAGAGCCCCGAAACGCCTCCGGAATGGAGCGCTTCATGATCATCATACACATTCGGTCTGACCGATCCCACTTCTCAATTTTAGCCTCATTTGGATTTTCAGTAGTAGCAGTGGGTCGATTAGACCGAAGAGCCAGGTCCAAATCCATACAGCCCAGAACGATCTCAAGGGTTTCTTTCCAGCTCTTGAAGTTTGTCCCATTAAGCATTGGGATGTTATTGATTTGTTGAGTAAAGTTAGGAGCTGTTACAACAGAAACTAAATAGAGAACACATTAAGTATACTCACATAACATTCATTTCATAAATCAAATTATGAACGAATAAGTAAAACAAATTGGGGACCCATCTCAAGACACCAAGTGTAACATTAATCTCGTCTGTGGACAAAAAATTAACTACAGTGGTAATCTTGGTGCAACAATCAAGTATTGACAATAAGTTCTGTCAAACAAGAGTCTATCTGTGGACCGACTCATGTTCACATGAATAATCCAATAATTATCACATACTCATTATCACATGTGTGTTATTATTCTGTCAAACTGTGCCTACCTGTGGGCCGAACACAGAACACATAAATAATACCACACCCATCTATGTAATTTCAATAAAATTTTTCTCCACACACGATATTGCTGTGGCAACATGGTGCTTCGATTGACTAGATTGAAGGTTTACTAGACTAATTAATTAAATATTAAAATATTTAATTTAATTAAACGACATTAAACTGTCTCCCCAATTTAAATTTAATTTCTTTATGGGTTCTTAAATTAAATTCATTTTTCCCTTACAGTACATACATCATGAGTGACATTTATGAATAAAATATATGCAGAATATTGCATAAAATTTTCTTAATACGAAAGAATGGATAATTTTATTTAATTTTCATAAATATCAAGTCACCAAAAATGTATGCGTTATATATGTCTGCATTCAGAAATGACCATATACAGAAACAAATTTATTTAATATTAATAAAAAAAAGGATATCAATGCATTATCAGTGCATCACGAAAAACGATGCCAATAGGTACGATTTTAATCATCACATTAACATATGACCTTGAATCAAATCAGTAAACAAATTCAATTGCTTTTGATTAAACCACTGTCTCATAGTCATCCCTTAATTATTACAATAAAAGTAATGGAGGATCCATCAAGAGTATACAAGCACATAAATAAAATCCAATTTAACGTGACGTAACCAACACGAAAATCAAGGTCAATGATCCATAAATGACTTCTGACATTTGAATGACCAGACGTCAAGACAAAATTCACTTTAATATCATAATAATGGCAATCCAATGTCCCAATTTAATTAATAAAATCAAATAGGCTTAACTAAATCCATAGTCAATGATACAATTTGCTAATGCTATATGTGACGTAAACCTTCACGAAAATCAAGAGTAATGGGCAATAAATGCTTCTGATATTTGAATGACCATACTGAAGCTCAATTTTAAAAATGGGATAATTGAGAACTGGATCCACATCCAATATTGAATTTTTGAAAAAATATTCAATTGAAATAATTTTGATGACACAATAGACTGGATTCATTAATACGGACAACCATTAACATCACATTAAATTGCCAAATAAGTCATCCGATTTAACATAAGCGATTTCACGTCAGGATTTAAAAAAAATCATTCATTAATATTCTGAAGCATCCATATGAAATGACCGATTAATCAATACCAGTATTCGATCTCAATTGTTAAGAAAAACAATTTATACAGATCTCAGAGAATCACAGTTAGGGTGGCTCTGATACCACTTGTTGGAAATAATTCATTTAATCCAAATATACCTTAAGCCCTAACATGATTCAACAAGATCCATAAATAATTAAATAGAGGAATACCTGAATCCATTAATCTTCTTATGCGGAATTAAACAGAAGATCAGCAGCAGGTTCAAGGTCTTCCTTCACTAATGCCTCTAGATTCCGTAAGGACCTTCGTAATCTCTTCAGATGGGGAAAGAGAGAACTGTGTGCGGCTTAGTGTCGGGGACCATAACCTAGGTATCTATATATATTACCATATCAGGCCACCCATAATCACCTGATACGTAATATTGGGTATCTACTCATTGGCCCATATCACATAAGTGTAGTCCATGGGCTCTTACTTTATTTTAATCACTTAATTAAGCCCAATGTATTATTTGAATAGCTAATATAATTGAGTATTAATATATGACAAAGTCTCTTGTGAGACGCTACCTTCATGAGACGGTTTGTGAGACGTGTTAAAGTATGTCGATTATTTAAATAAAGTATGTTAAATGGTTGTTAATGTATGTTTTTTAAAGTATGTTGAATTATGTATTAAAGTATGATGTTAGTGTGTTATAATTTGATTTATTATCGACACACTTTAACCACAAATAAGCACACTTTAACCATAAATAAGCATACTTTAGTGATGGGTTGACCCGTCTCACATCCGTCTCACCAATAACCCGTCTCACAAGAGACCAACTCTTAATATATTGCCCATAATTAAATTATATAGGAAATATAAATTTCCTAACAGTATACATATAATATATCTGGACAAAAAAATTGTATGGACAATTTCACAGAGTAGATTTACATAACGGATAAAATTAATGTTTTATAATATAAAGTACCCTTCATGTTTGCTTGTAGTATTTAGACTAGTATGAAACCGCGTGCTACGCGGGATCGTTAAATATTTTATAAGATGCAATTTAGATGAGACCTCTCATGAGATCATCTTTCACTTTTACAATTAAATCTACATAATGTAATATCAAAAGAAACTTAAGTAAATAAGATTAAATAATTCTACTCGTTTGTCTAGAGCCCATTGTGAACAGGTAAAACTAGGGCTGGGGAAAAATACTGAAATTTCGGTATACCACACTTACCATATTGAAAAATACCAAACTTACCGAAATTTTAGGTATACCAAAATTTTTGGTAAGGTATGATACCGTATTCAATTTTTTGATACGGTAAAGGTATGAAAAATTTTAAAACCGCAATATTTTGGTATATACCGAAATACCGTAAATTATTTTAGTAAGATATATATACTTAAAAGAAATTCTAATATATTAAAATTATTGACCCATTATTGAATTCAATGAAATTTTGATGAATATACGTGTAAGCACTGTAGGGTTTATTATTTTAAATTTAGAGTATAATTGTAATTATTTTTATTTTAATTTTAATCTAAGAGTGTGTATTAATTTTTAATTAATTAATTTAGAACTTATTCGTTATCAGGTACATCAATCACTCATTAGGATTAAACTCTTACTTTTATTATGTTTTATTAATATTTATAAATTTGAATGTTTCAATGCTTACATTTGTTTTTTACACGTTGATTAATGAGTATAGTATTTTAATAGACAATTGATAAAAAATTTTAATATTTAATGTAAAGTGTGTAGGTGTATTAGTATTGGATGTGGATCCAATGGTGATATATTAATTGTTTTAGGTGGGTCCCATGAAAAGGGAAACATAAAGATTAAAATGGAACGCTCAAAATAGAAATATGTAAAGATTGAAGTGGGACGGAGAAAGTACTTAAATATCGATAAGAAAAAGGTATACCATTTTCTTATACCGAAGTTTTGATATACCGAAACTTTCGGTATGATAAAGGTATGATTTTTCTAATATCGATATTTTAGGTATGGTATACGGTATAGCTCAAAAACTTTGGTATACCATACCGCCCACCCCTAGGTAAAACTACTATTGATTTCAAGATTCTTAATCTTTGCACTTTGCTTGTCTTGTTTGCCCAATATGAACTCCATGCAAACTGTATCTGCTAGAGCCATCTAGAAATGTCTGATGTTATGAACTCTCTGTAAACTATAATATGAACTCCCTTCATTCTCTTCCCTGTAGGATTCTCAGTAATCTTTCTCATGCTTTACTTGCATGTTGCTAAACATATTTAGATTATTAATTTGTAGGAGATTTAATAAGAAGCAACACATCTAGATTATTAATTTGAAAGAGATTTAATGTGTCCAATGCAATAAGGAGGAAGAAATGGTGAAGCATGTAATGGGAAGCTACACGAAAACTCAAGAGGTAATGACAAAGTGCATAAGATGGTTAAGAAGACATGTGTCGATAAATGAAGATCTAAAAGTAAGTCTACTTCAAATTGGAAATTCCCCTAGTCATAAGAATGAAATTAAACTTGTTTTGGATGTGTTGTTATTCTCTATTTGGGTAGTATGGAAAAATAGGAACAGTATTGTCTTTAATTCAAAAAGGTAGGACCTTCTGTGTCCTATGCAATAAGGAGGAGGAAACGGTGAAGCATGTAATGGGAAGCTGCACGAAAACTCAAGAGGTAATGACAAAGTGCATAAGATGGTTAAGAAGATAGGTGTCGATAAATGAAGATATAAAAGTAAGTCCACTTCAAATTGGAAATTTCCCTGGTCATAAGAATGAAATTAAACTTGTTTTGAATGTGTTGTTATGCTCTATTTGGGTAGTATGAAAAAATAGGAACAGTATTGTCTTTAATTCAGAAAGGTGGGACCTACATAAAGTTATTGAGGAGATAAAAGCCCATACATGGAGTTGGTAAAAAATGAAAAATGGAGGACTGAAAAATGGTGTTGTTTTCTCTATGTGGAATGAAAATCCTATAGATTGTTTATTTTAGGTTTTCAATATTGTAGCAAGTCTTGTTAGTTTTGGTCAAAACTCAATTTGCTGGTTTTTGATTGTAAATTTATGGGTAATTCTCACACCCAAAATAAATTAATTTCTTTTTCCCAAAAAAAGAAGGGAAAGTAAAATATTACAAATTCACAATAAAAACCCATGTGATTTACCATAATTTAGCAAAGAATGTTGTTACACACATTTAAAGTCACAAAAATGTTTAATTATTCGTAACAGTACCTGCAATTAAAGTTTTTTTTTATAAAAAAAAATACGTGTGTACTGATACTTCTTAAATATGTTCGCATTAGAATGAGTAGAAGAAATTTACTCACAAATTGATCCATGTTTGTTAAATACAAATTAATATTTTGTGTTTGGAGCTAAATAATCACATATAATAATGTACCTAAGATTAGAGTTCCTCCAATGGCGAGGCTCAAAGTATGTACATTTCCAGCCTCTTAGTTGTATTCTTCAAGCTCTATATGGCTACATCAGTCCACAGTAGTATAAAGGCTCAGAATCGCTGCCAAAGAAAGTAATTTGATTGAAGTAAAATAGTCGAATACCCACTACCAAATAACCCTGCTACATTTGAAACTAAGAATCAAAGTTTAAATAATTTTTAAGCCCGAACACTCAATTCATTAGATTACCCAAATCCTAAACTTTCTTAATTAATGGATCATATCATAAGCATAGGAAATAAAACTAAACTCTCAGATGATTGAAAAGGTTGATAATTTCACAAAATTAAATTTAATTCTCATGCATCAAAGATAAAACACAGATTTTTGGGACAAAGTCTTTATTTCAATAGAAGACTCGACAATTTTGATTATGATTATTATGTTAAACTTAGTTTTTAAAAAGTTAGTTTTGTAAGTGAATAATAGCCAATGCCAAAAAATTATTAAAACACAATCGTGCAAAAAGTTTCATGACGCAATTATCATTGTCAAACAAATAGTTGGATCTCTTTAAGTACTATGTAGCTGCATTTGGATCCAAAATTATTCTTTTCTAGGTGCACAATTCAACAAAAACAAAAACTACATCTTAATTTTAACTCAAAAATCTATTGCTAATTTAAGAGGTAAACATTACTTTCTTACTCAATGCATGCCCAAAAGATAAGGTCATTTCTTATGCTAAAACGTAACTGTAATCATAGGTAAGTCGCACTATTTAGAGATGTTTGACAAAGAGGATTCTATAAAGAGAAATGTGTACATGATTCAATCAATGTAATAATCAAATACTTACAAAATGGTGCTGAGCAAGTAAATATGCCTGTCTCGTTTGACAAAGTAATTGTGTCTTCCCAGTCAGGGTTTTCACAAAGATTCACATCCCACCTATCATCGACAGAACATGTAGATGAAGAGTTGATTAAGCATTTGCATCGCCGCCCACTGAAGAAAACTCAAATGAGATTAGAGTTTGAGATCTGGTTGTTTAATTCATATTGTAACTGCAATTTAGGTCTCATGAAATTATCTTTATGAAACGCACCTCAATTTTTAATTAAAAAATGGACATGTATAACTCTATATGTTATTGAACTCGAAAAGCTTGATTAATGAACTTGAATCAAACTTACCTTAGTTGGGTTTTGCCTTCATAACATATTCAAAACAAAGACTTTTCACAATGGAGCGAAGCACGGGAAAATGGAAGTGATCAGTGGTGGAATTGTGAGAAAACACTTCCTAAGAGTCATTTTCACAAAGGGTTTGTCTTCTCTCTACCCTAGACTCTCATATCTTATGATTACGGGAGAACACAATGTAGCTACCAAATCATAGTAATCTTTTTCACGTATAAACAATGAATTAAAACATATATTATTTAAGAAAATCGAGTCAAGTCGAATATAAGATCACCTGCAAAGCAAGATCATGGAGTGAGACGACTGGTTAACTGAGCAATTTATGTATCTCTCTCTGTATAGGTAGACAAAGCTCCAAATTTTTGTAATTTAATGGAGCCACTTATATCCGCTAATGTATAAATCTAAAACAGAATTTTAGTAAAAGGAGTAACATAAATTTTGGATAAAATACCGGGTTATTCTGGGGGTAACATGGGGGTGTACCCCAGAATAACCCGGTATTTTATCCAAAATTTATGTTACTCCTTTTACTAAAATTCTGTTTTAGATTTATACATTAGCGGATATAAGTGGCTCCATTAAACTACAAAAATTTGGAGCTTTGTCTACCTATACAGAGAGAGATACATAAATTGCTCAGTTAACCAGTCGTCTCACTCCATGATCTTGCTTTGCAGGTGATCTTATATTCGACTTGACTCGATTTTCTTAAATAATATATGTTTTAATTCATTGTTTATACGTGAAAAAGATTACTATGATTTGGTAGCTACATTGTGTTCTCCCGTAATCATAAGATATGAGAGTCTAGGGTAGAGAGAAGACAAACACCCTTTGTGAAAATGACTCTTAGGAAGTGTTTTCTCACAATTCCACCACTGATCACTTCCATTTTCCCGTGCTTCGCTCCATTGTGAAAAGTCTTTGTTTTGAATATGTTATGAAGGCAAAACCCAACTAAGGTAAGTTTGATTCAAGTTCATCAAGCTTTTCGAGTTCAATAACATATAGAGTTATACATGTCCATTTTTTAATTAAAAATTGAGGTGCGTTTCATAAAGATAATTTCATGAGACCTAAATTGCAGTTACAATATGAATTAAACAACCAGATCTCAAACTCTAATCTCATTTGAGTTTTCTTCAGTGGGCGGCGATGCAAATGCTTAATCAACTCTTCATCTACAGGTTCTGTCGATGATAGGTGGGATGTGAATCTTTGTGAAAACCCTGACTGGGAAGACTAGGGCTGGACGGTACGGTATATCAAAAATTTTTAAGCATACCGTATACCGTACCAAAAATTTTGGTATGCAAAAATATATACCGATACCGTACTGAAAATTTTGATATACCGAAATTTGGTATACCAAAATTTTGGTATACTTATAAGCAATACCGAAACGTTGTTTCAACTTTCATGCTAATATACCGTTTTATACAGGAAAAAATAAAAAATACAGCTTCAATCTATCATTTGCCTAAAATGCTAAGTATCCAAACAGCAAAAAAAAAAGAGTAATACACTTTAAACTATTGGGACAACAATGAAGATCACAATTGGCATTGTGTTGTTACCATAGCCGCCCTTTTCTGCACAACTCCAAATTCCCAGATTAACCAAACTTAATTTCCATTCCTTGAAGTCTTGAATCACAGTATGTATATACTTTCCATTTCCATGGTTTCAATCAACTGATAAGTAAAATATTTAAAAAGAAAATAATATTACCAGGGATGGAGTAATTAAAGGCAAGGGCGAAGGCGGCGGAGATGTAGACAGATATGGAAGCAGAGGTGGAGGTGGAGACGAAAGTAGATATGGAGGTAGAGACGAAGGCAGACGCGGAAGTAGAGATGGACGCAAAGATCGTTAAAGGTGCGGGAATGGGGAAGACATGAGGGATTGAGCGGCGCCTGCTAGGGTTCGGGTTCCCTTCTGTCTTTCTAATCTATTATGAATTAGGATTTAGGAATCCTTTAAGTAATAATTTATTAAGATGAATTAAAATATTAAATTAATTAAGTATATATATATATATTTATAATTATTACTATTAATATTAATTTAATTTAATTAACAGTTCGGTATACCGGTATATACCGATTTATAATCGCTATTTTGGTATATACCGAAATACCGATTTTTTGAAAATATCTTACCGGTACCGTACCGAAAATTTCGATACGGTATGATACCGTATCGAAATTTTTGGTATGCCGAATTTTTCGATAAATTCGTTATTTTGTGATACGATAAATGCGGTATACCGATATTTTGGTATTTTCGTCTACCCCTAAATATGGTAAAATAGGGGTAGTGGGTGATTTTTTTTAAAATAAATTTAATTATATTAATTTATTTAATGGTTGAGATTAGATTAAAAATAAATCTAACAGTTGAAATCGTCCAAGTGCACTGGTGTACCAAGTGCACTGCAGTTGGACTCTAAAATACCTTAAATTATAAGAAAGAAGAAAGAAAAAGAAACAAATAATTTTTTAGAATAGATTAACATCATGGAGGAAAAGGACTGGTCAGATAGAGAATTAAATCTTCATCAATACACAAAAAAAATCGAGAATTATATATAAACAAACATACTACTTCATAGTAATCAAGAAACATAATAAACTCATATTATTTCAAAATAAGAAACTCTGAAGCGAATCTGAAATTTATGGATAGATGAACAACATACCACATCTCAATCGGAGACCCAGATATCGTATCCATCATAGCTCAATGTCAGTTGCGAACTCATGAACAAATCAATGATGAAATCTGAAAAAATAAAAATATTTAGATTCTGTGATCAGAAGTTTGAGTCGAATCTATAAAAGCAACAATCTATTCAAGTAATGAAATTTATGCAGAAAATTCTTTGAAAATCATTATCATGCATCGGGGGGTGTGGAAGAA
Source organism: Pogostemon cablin (assembly GCA_023678885.1). Lineage (NCBI taxonomy): Eukaryota > Viridiplantae > Streptophyta > Magnoliopsida > Lamiales > Lamiaceae > Pogostemon > Pogostemon cablin. The sequence goes on from CM042963.1 coordinate 36,888,207, forward strand.
TTTTGATTTGGAAGAAAGTTGGCAAATTGAGGAAGGGTTGAAAAATATTTATCCAAATATTAGACAACAGTGTCTAATGAGAAAGATGAAATATTGATCGGCAATGATAGGCGAGAGATGAATAGGAACGCCGATCAATTTTATAAAACGGATAGATGGTGTGGTTAATGGTGCCATAAATACAGTAATAATAAATTCAATTAAAGCAAAACGCATCAAGAAGTTTGAATAACAAAAAATGTATCGAGAATTTGAAAAAAAAAAACCAAAAATCTAGAAAAATGACAAATCAGCAGATTGTTTTGTGGAGATGACACCTGGCAAAGTGAAACCTTCGTTTATTTAAGTAAAGATTAAAAATATAAAATTTTAAAGTGTAATGAATTGTAAGATATAATATTTTAATGTATAGTGGGTAAATATATTAAGTTATGTGTGAGCATATATAAATATATTAATTAATGAGTTTCATTAAATATATATTTTGTTTTCAAACAAACCAAAATAACAATATGTACGTATACTTGTTCAGGGATAATGGAGGGAGTAATAACTATTTAATTAAAACATTTCGAAAAATACATCTATCACGTGTTAGAAATAGAACCATTTGTTTTATGGGATTGGATTTCTTATTTCATAATTTGAGTTTTATTGGTGTTTCATAATATTTAAAAAAAAATACATCTTATAAATAACTATTAAACTTAAGAATATTGATGTTGATATAAAATACTATAATAACACATGTCATTTATTTAAAACGTACCCTCTTCGTTCCATAAATAAATTTACACTTTCTATTTTTGTTCGTCGCATAAACAAATTCATACCCCCAAATAATGAAATACACACAAATCAATAACCTCACAACACACTTAAAAAATGTCATCCGTTTACAACTCATATAACCTACTTTGTAATTTATTTATTACCTATAAATACAAACTACCCCTAAAAGTAAAATAAAAAGTAATTTTTTTCTTAAATTCCGTATATAAGGAACTTTTTTGAGATTGAAGGGGTATAATATAAGATGAATTTGAAATAGATAGATCCGTTGCTTGTTTCTCTCCCCGTTTTAAAGTTTTAGAAGCATTAGAGAAGTTTTTGGGTTGGCCACCAATCTCAATTTTATTATCACTCATGGAGATACCTCTATTGCCCTATTCATTTTACACTAGCCATTTATTTTAATTTTTTTTAAATGTACTTTTTTTTTCTTTTACAACGCATGCATAATTGTATATTGCCAATAAATTATGTATTGTCTAATTGTATGTTTAAATTGATTCAATTTTATGAACTATATACGTATAATTATTGTATTATCGAATATTGTATATTTCCAATAAATTATATATTGTCTAATTATATGTTTTGATTCAATTTATTGTTACTATATATATGCATAATTATTGTATTATTAAATTATTATATTATAGATTTATTATAATAAGATACACATTTTAAAATTTAATACACATTTTAAAATTTAATTACTTTTAAATACAATTATGAAAACAAGGAAATACTATCAATTACACAAATTCATAACAAAGAGACAAAATTACTCCTAGGCAATTGCACATTTCATTGTTGTACAATTTTTTCTGCACATTTTTTTTTGAACATCGAATTATTGCACGCCAATAATTATAAATGTTGCTTTATTATCATATAAATAAATTATTACTATAGTAAGACATAAAATTGTGCAGAAAAAATATGAAAGAATTATGTAGAAAAAATGTGCATACAAAATGTGGAAACACATAAAGTTAATTATGACATATATATTACATTATAATTATGTAGTTGATAATAATAATATATTATATTATATGCTTGTATCTCAGAGTAATTATAAATTATTTTGTGTATAGATTTGGACCGGTGAGACGGATCCTCCGTCTTTATGAATTGTTGTAAACAAAAAACCGTGGATATTTTGTAAAAATAAAATTATACATTTTTAAATTATGGATTATAGGAATATTTTTTTTATCAATTTAGAACCCAAAATATATATTCCCTACAAATTAATATTAATAAAAATGATATTTAATTACACATATAATATTAATAATACAATATATTTCTAGAAAGACGATAACATGGGCAACATAACATGAGTTGTATGAGATTTAATATATTTTTACTAATATTCTACGCATAGAAGATACCAGTAATTTCAGAGTAATTTCTGGAAAAAAAATAACACATGGGCAACAGGAGTTTTGACGAAGTTTAATGTATTTTTATGAATATTCTGCTCTAGGGTGGAGACGAAAGGATATTAATATAACACGCAGCAGAGTTTGATGAGATTTAAATTTTTTATTAATTTAGCAATTTCTCTGGGATGAGGAGGAAAGGACATTTATATAAACGTAGCAGAGTTTGATGAGATTTAAATTTTTTATTAATTTAAAGAGATATTATATAATTAATAAATTAAGACGGATAGTAAGTGATAATATTATTATCTTGCTATAAAATATTATTACTCTCATTATAAAATATCATCATTTTTTATTTATACATTATAAATTATTTATGAAATTTTATTGCATTATTATCACTTTTCGTTAACGATATTATCACTTTATATCAGTGTCACGTAAAAGCTTATGTGAGAAGATCTCACAAACACTTATTCAATTCAATGTTTTAATGTGTAATTTTCAAATCATCCCTTCCATGCAGGGATACTGCTAGTAAGATTATCAAAGTCCATCATGTAAACAATTTAAAGCAGTTAAAACAGCGTATAATGATAGATATTTCAAATTAAAAGTTACTACACTAAAACGACATATTGAGCATCTAGTATTGATAAAACGAAAAATATTGAGCATCTAGTATTGATAATATTTATCAAAATAATCAATATAAGCATATATTTAGTATTGATAATATTTAGTGAAATAATCAATATGTATATTTAATCATTGGTAAGGAAAATGTATGCAATTTTTTAATACTGATATTTTAACTATGGTATATACAGTATAGCTTAAAATCTTCGATTTTAAGCTCACCCCTGCGTGCTGTTTTCTATATATAATTTCTGCATTTCTCTTAGTTTTATATATTTCGTCTGCATTGCTGTGTGCGCGGATAAAAGTAAAGTAGCAAGTGTTCCATGCATGAGCATGAAATCCGTAGCTAATCAAAGTGAATGGGGATTAATTAATTAATTATGCTAAATAAATCCATCAAACGGATAAAAGTAAAGTAGCAGGTTCTGCATAGTATGAAATCAGTGAGAAAATAGAAAATGTCACATATTTTTATTTTGTAAATATTTATATTTTAAAATATTTATATTTTATGAAGTACAGATAAAATAAACCACATTTTGTTAAAAGAGAACTATGTAAAAAATATTATTTTAGATAATTTAATAAAAATTATGTGTAAAGTTGTTGGAATATGTATAAAAAAAATGTTACAAAAATAGGGTATATTTATTTACATTAAGTTATTTTTTACAACTTTAAAATAATTTATATCATTATGTGACAAAATCTCACATGAGATAATTTTTTACACTTTTTAAAATAATTATCAAATTTTTATAAAATATTATCACTTTCGCTATAAAATATTATTACTTTTAATTTATACTATAAATTGTTCATGAAATATCATTATCATTTTTCATTAATTGAGTATCACATTTTATATAGAAATTATCATTTTTTATCCGTAAGCCTTACATGTCTCACACAAGTCTTTATCTTATTTTTATTACTAACAAAAGACTACATTATCATCAATAAAGTTGTAAAAAAAAAGTGTAAACTGTGAATGTACACTATACTATATACATCATCCGTCCCATAGTTAAGTTCACTAACACTGTAGATTTGGAGTTTAAGAAAGTTACTTTTTGACCAACTTTATTGATTTTTTAGGGGTATTGTGGTATTTTTAGGTAATAAATAAATTATAAAGTATGTTATGTATGTTAGGTGGGAGTAGTATTTTTGAAATTAAGATAACTATTGAGGTTGTTGGTTATGTGAAGTTTCCTTTTTGGGTAGTAAAGATAAGTGTGGGACGGACAAAAATGAAAAGTGTGAACATAAGTGTAGAACGGAGGGAGTAGTTTGTAAAATTTGGTTATTAAGAATCTCTTGAAGTGGAACATGTTATATTATGTTAACTCTTTTCTTTGAATACTCTCTCCGTTCCGTTCTTATGGTTACGTTTGCTTTTTGCACGTGGATTAATGAATATAGTATTTTAATGTGTATTGAGGTAAGAAAAATAAAATAGTAAAGTGGGTAGGTGTATTAGTGTGATGTGTGGGTCCATGGAGAGAGAAGTAATTAATTTGTGTGAGTCTCATATGATAAAAAGGGAAATGTAACCATTAGGGTGGGATGCCAAAAAAAGAAATATGTAACCATTAAGATGAGACGGATGTAGTATATATTAATATAATGGGTAGGTCTCATGTGAGACCATTTTACACTTTTACACATTTTAAAATAGTTATCACTTTCGCTATAAACATTACTCCCTCCGTCCCATAAACAAATTCACACTTTCTATTTTTGTCCGTCCCATAAACAAGTTCACACCCCCAAATAAGGAAATACACAAATCAATAATCCCACAATACACTTTAATTTCAAAATTGCCACCCATTTACAACTCACAAAATTTATTTTATAATTTATTTATTACCTAAAAATATCAAACTACCCTAAAAAAATAATATTTTCTTAAACTCCGTATCTACAGTAACTGTGAACTTCTTTATGGGACGGAGGGAGTATTACTCTTGCTATTAAATGTACTTTCTGACCGTCTCACGTAAGCCCTAATGTGAGACGATCGCACACAAATTTTTGTCTAATATAATATTTTAATAAATCCTAATTATATCAAACTCTCTTTTTTTTTACAAAATATCATTTTTCTCTTTTTTTTTTCACAAAAAGTATCATTTTTACTCACGGTGGTTTTACTTTTACAGTAAATGTTATGATCTCTATTTAAAGATGTCATTCTGTGTTATGCTTGCTTTGAAATGCCAATGCTGGTTGAGTTTCTGTTTGTTTTACATAGAATGGTTCGAGATATTCAGTTGGCTCATGTAACGAGAATAGCTAATCAAAGTGGATGGGGATTGATTAATTAATGATTGATAAAATGGGTTTATTTAGCATCATTAATTAATCAATCCCCATTCACTTTGATTAGCTATGGCTGAAGATCGAAGATGAGAACACCTTGTTGATGCAGCCGAACGAGAATGAAATTCTAAAGTTAAGAAGAAGAAAGGAGGAGAGATGTCAATTAAATTACATAAATACAGAGAGCAATCAAACATGTAAAACATAGCATAAGGTGATCTCATCATCTGCATTGACAAGACATTTTAAACTGGATTTAGCATAAAAATATGCTTGGACTTAGGTTTGAATTTTAAAAAGATTAAAAATAAAACTTGGAAGGGAATTTAAAATTTAATATTTATGGGAATTGACTAAGAGTTTTAATGGGTTGATATATATTTATCTTTATTTTAAAAGGAAATAAATAAATATATTTATAAGCATAAATTAATAGAAAAGACTTGTGGGAGATCGTCTCGTATAAGCTCTTACGAGATATGGTCAGAAAGTGGTAATTTTTATAAAGAGAAGTGATAATATATTAATAAAAAATGGCAGTGCTATTTCATAAAGAATTTATAGTATAAATAAAAAGTGATAACATTTTATAGCGAAAGTCATAATTATTTTAAAAAGTATCCTAAATTAATTGTATAGGTTAAAGTGATAAATTTGAAATTTAAATACTTTATTCTAATAAAAAAGAATTGTTTCATTTTTAAATGCGAAGAGTTTATGAAACAGACCAATTAGAAGTTGTGAAGGATTCTCCAGGAAGAATAACTTTTCTTTCTGTTTTTTTGTATATGTATTAGATATCTGTACATGACACGTGCATTCTTATCTGTATTAAATTCAAGGTTAGTCTCCTGGGTGGAGACGAAAGAACATTAATTTTTTATTAATTTAAGGAGGGTTTCCACTTTATTAAGATAGATGATTTATATATTTTTTTTACAACTTGATGAAAATGTAATTTTTTGTTAGTAAAAAAATATAAGGTAAAGACGTGTGAGAGTTGAGACCGTCTAGTGTGAGATGGATAAAAAGTGATAATTTCTATAATAAAATGTGATACTTAATTGATAAAAAGTGATAATATTATTTTATAAATAATTTATAGTAATAAATTAAAAGTGGTAATATTTTATAGCGAAAGTAATAATATTTTATAAAAAAAATGATAACTATTTTAAAAAATATAAAAAATTATCTCACGTGACAGTAACCAAAATGAATTAGAAAAACTAACTAATTAATTATATATCCCAATACAAGATAACACAACTGTTAATTTATGCGTGACTAATTATTATCCTCTTCAAATTAAGGAATATACATGTGACTTCTAATACTTCATTTTGGAAATAGGACACCCATAATAATATTTTGAAAAAAAAAATAAAAAATTTTAAAATATTTAGACATCATTATCCCTACATCTCATTCTCATGCAACTATGTCAACAACTTCAAAAATAATTTTTCATTTAACCGAGACTCAACTACAACTATAACCATACACGACGGCTTTTTTAATCAACATGTGTGCAACATTAGATGTGGTTATATTATTAACATAATGATAAAATAAATAAATGAATAAAATTTGTCATTCTTCCAAAAGAATTATGTTAATCAGGTATTTTTCAAAATAAATTATTAACTGAAGCATTATTTTTTACCATTTTTTCTAAAAGGAGTTAAAATTTATTGCATAAAAACAGTAGTCCTGCATATCTGGGAATAATACCCTATCTTTTAATTAACGCAAAATTAAAAAGAAACCACCAAATTTTTAAACAGTAACAACTTTCCAATCCAATTTTTAACCTATATATGATGATATATCATTCACTTTATTAAACAGTTACTTTTACGATATTCCATTAATGAATTAATAATTTCTATGATCTTTAATTTGATCCTATGTCCTATTCTGCTTTAGATTGCATACAGACAATTACTTGAATGAGTTTTACTGAAAAATACAAATTAAACATATTGATTGTGCATTTTCCGTGCAGATTTCATTTCAAATAAAAAAAATGGTTAATTGCAAAAAAAATCACGAACTTTACTCCTATTACAAATTAATCCTCATTTTTAAGAAATTGCAAAGAAAACCACAACTTTTAAGTATTGTTACAAAACACACTCAAATTTTGATTAAAAGTAGGATTTTTTTGAGTTTTTTTTGCAACAATACTCAAAAGTTGTGGTTTTTTTTACAATTTCTCAAAAGTGAAAATTAATTTACAATAATAGTAAATTTCGTGATTTTTTTTCAACTAACCCATAAAAAAATATCAGCTCATGTACACAACATTAGTTCTTGGATTTAATCTTGCATGCCGTACGTTAATGTATCCAACAGTACTAAGCTCAAATATTACAATGTCTAGAGACAAAAACAGTTAGCAATGAAAATGCAACAAGATTTATAAGTCATGATCTAAAACAAAGTTTTAACAGCGTCATTAGGGGCACCACGTCGAGGTCTTCCTTTTCGTCTCGAGGTTTCTGACCCTTTTTTGCCTGCACGGATGATCGCCCTAGTCTTCCACGAGATCTTCCCTTCACGGGTCTCATCATCCGATTCATCACCCGCATCAGTGGACGCTATTGGAGAATTTACAGATTTGATGGCGCTATTTCCTTCCTTCTTTGACCTGACATTTAAATAAGTAAAAAATAGCCGCTGAGACGCAGTTTAGAACCAGCAGGACAAGAGGAGATTTTAAAGGAAAACAAACCTTTTAGATGATGAGCCAGTATGATCTTTTTTCAATAAACCTGCCTTTCTTTTTTTCGCCTTTTTCTGACTGCTGCAAAAGTTCATGAATCAAGCATAAGAATTTGACCAAAAGCACGGATATTGCACAGACGTCGCACAAATGTGGCATTTATCATAAAAATAATGCAGAGTGGTTGGAGATGGGAAGTTGTCAACTTTGGCGAGAGAGAAGATGAAGTATTACAACGTAGCGCATTACAGCTCAGAATTTAACAGGACAACTGCATTATGAACTTACTTTCCAGGCTCTTTAGCGGGAGGAGACAGGCCAGTTTTGTTTTCAGCAGAGGAATGTGCCTAAAAGGTGCATTTGATTAGAATGGTGCGATAAAATGACAATGATATCATATTGTGGAAAAAAAATGTAAGACGGGGAATCAAAATTATGCAAGAGAAACTGACTGGTCGAGATTGTATTTCTTTAAACATTTCCCATCTTTCCACTGACATGTCCAGGATTTCTTCCTCATCATCATCATATTTAATCTGCAATAAAGAGAGGATTTAGTGAAAAGTAAACAGCACCAAAATTGAGCAATGTCGCGTACAAAGATTGAACAATCTGCAGCAGTGATCAACTAGCTTGCAGACATGAAATCATTCTCAAGTAATCTAAACAATGAATGGATGTCCTGAATGCCCTCATAGGTTCAAGAAACTTTCTCTAATTGAGTAGAATGAGAAACAAAATATCATTACCTTGTGTTTATTTGTTAAAGGATCGTAGGATTCAACAGTTCCTGTGTAAAAGCTGCATAAAAGAAGCAAGATGCCAGAAAAAGGGGTAGTGAATTACATGAAGTCTGCAAAATTCAAAAACATGAGTTTGGATCCCAGCACGCACATATGAAATTCGCGTAGTATTGGAATTCAAGTTGAGATTAAACCTAAATTTAAGCTATAAACATAATATCCCAGCATGTACATGAAATACTATTTATTTGAAACACTAGTTAAAACATAACAAATATAAAACATGGGAAAAACTTAAGCAAGTTCATAAAGAATTACAGCAAAATCTAAAACCCTTTTTGCAGAACTAATTCCGGAAAGCTAGTTTAGCGAAGTGGTAGACAATCATAATTATAACACATCCACCATGCACTGACAGTGAGGTCCACTGCAGCTTTCTCTAGATGGTCCACTCTGGGCATTCTAGGTTGCCCCTTCCTCAGGGGCTAATCTAGGCCTGCATCACCCCTTTCGCAACATGGGCTAGGGACGGAGCGTGCTCTGATACAATTGTTACCTCATATGGGATAGAACTTATTCTAAAAAATTGCCTCTCAAATTTGACAATGAAGCTGGTACTAGGTTAAGTGACAATCCTTGAACCTGTTTTTTATCGTTACCACATAGCTACTCTGTGAAACCTGTTTTTTTCGTTTCTAATTCTTTTCTCTAATTGTCTTTGTGGGTAAAATATTATTGCTGATGTCGGCAGAACAAATTTCTTGCCAGTTCAGGGATGATCCAAACTTAAATATATCAAGAATACCGCATTTAAATACACTAATAATCAAAACATAAAAAATGAATTTCAATGCAGTTGCTGACTTTTTTTACCTTGCGATAATGATATTACTCTATTTACTGTTATGACTCTGGTCGGCTTACCAAGTTGCTATAGTATGGGCTTAGCTTGTTTATTTATAACCACTCAGGTTGAGAAGCTAGGCGACACTAGTCCCAGAGGTTCTAGCATTCCCCTGAATCAAATCAGGAAAACTAGCTAGATACATATTTCATCTACACAGGTTTCTACATGATTCAGAAAAACATGCAAATTATACAGATTGTCCTTAATTAACTAATGGACTACATATCTTATGAAATTTATCTCTTTATAAATACTCTAGATTTCAAAGACCATGAGTTATAGTATCTCTGATGATAAATGGAAAAACTAACACACAGATAGTAATATTGACAATATTAAACTTCAGTCAGATAACAAGCCTGTAAAATCAAGATAAAATATAGTAATTCCCCTCACCTTGATACCCTTAAAAGTAAAACTAATTGAATAAATCCCAAAAAGAAAAAGTAAAAAAACAAAAAAGTTACAAAAGGAGTGTACCAAGGTACTCACGTTTCGTCAAGTGGCCACCAAATCATTATCCTTAAATTAACCAATTCTTGTCCATACTCGGGGTGAAAATTAATAGGCTCCTAGATTTAAACATGTGATAACAATTAATACAGGAACAAAGATGAAAATTATTCAATCACAGCATACAACAACAGAGTGGTACCTCTTCCTTTTCTGAATGCACATCTCCAGGGTTCTTAGATTTTGCAGGCTTAGACAGAGAATTTTCCACCAGCTACATTGATTGTCAGAAAAGAAAATTTTGTGACTATAAGACTCCAGAATCAACCATAAAGGTCGGGCACCTCGTCTGCAACATCTGCAGACTCATATTTCTCATGTTTCTGAGAAGAACTTACATCATCTTCTTTTCTTTCAGGTTCTGCGTCACTCTTGCCAACATTTTCATTCTCAGCACCAAGTGCATTTAACTGGACAGCAACACTTTTCATTCTCTTCTTTTGTTTGCTAGAGCCTTTCCTTTTAACCTTAGATAGCTTGGATTCTGTAGGCTTAGGCATAGATGATTCCACCACCTTACATCAATTGTCATAAAAGAACTATTATAATGGTATAATTAAAAGCCACACGAATCCATCAGAAAAGTGACATAGCTTGATTACCTTTTCCACAACATCAGCTACCTCATAATTCTGGAGAGCAATTTCATTCTCCTTTTTTCCCACCAAATCATCCGAAGTATGACTAACCTTTTCCTTCTCAGCATCAATTGTATCGGATTGAAAACCCCTTTTGGTTCTCTTTTTTTGTTTCCTGGAGCCTTTCTCCTTCACCTCTGATTGCTTGGCTTTCGCAGAATTAGACTTACTAGATTCCACAATCTACATCAATTGATAGAGAAAAGAAATCAAAATGGTCTAATAAAAGCTGCATAATTAAAAAAATATAACAAGAATAGTTTATTACCTTGTCCACTTCGTCACCAGATTCATGAAATTGACAATCAACTTCATTATCATGTTCACCTTCAGGATCAACCTTGTTATGGGTAACCTTTTCCTTCCATAAACAAACTGCACTTGCACCTTTACTTGTCTTTTTTCCCTTTTTGTTGGGACCATTTTTCTGTACCTTAGATGGCTTGGCAGTAACGGGCTCCACCTACATTGTTTGTTACAAGAATAGTAAAAAACAGCACATTTTTAAGGCATCGAGTCCATCAGAAAAGTCGGCAAATATAGTTTGATTACCTTTCCCACATCATCAGATTCATGAGTATTGGGAGTAATTTCATTCCCATCTTCAACTCTTCCCTTTTCTGCACCAATTGTGTCAGTTAGAACAACTAAACTTTCCATTGTTTTCTTCCGTTTCTTGGACGCTTTCTCCTTTACCTCAAGTTGCTTGGGCGTAAGAGATTCAACCTTCTACATCAATTAATAGTGAATAAGAGTTAAAATGGTCAAATTTTAAGCTTTTAATTCATCAAAATTTAAAAATACAGCTTCAATACATTTTTTACATCTCTTGACTCAAGTCTTTGAGAAGAAATTTCTTTCCCATCGTTCCTTTTGGGATCAGATACACTATGGCTGGCATTTTCCTTCTCTAAACTGACTGGACTTGATAGAAGAATACCAGTTTTAGATGTCCTCTTCCGTTTTTTGGAATCTTTCTTCTCTACCTTAAATTGTTTGGTTCTTGAGTGTTTAGACGAACGAGATTTCAACAGCTACATTGATTGCCATGGAAGAACAAATATGGTAAAAATTAAGTACCGCAGAATCCATCAACAAAGTAAGAAATATAGTTGTTACCTTCTCAGCAACATTAGCTGACTAATATGGTAAAAATGAAGTACCTCAGAATCCATAAACAAAGTCACAAATATAGTTGTTACCTTCTCAGCAACATTAGCTGACTAATATGGTAAAAATGAAGTACCTCAGAATCCATCAACAAAGTCACAAATATAGTTCTTACCTTCTCAGCAACATTAGCTGACTCGTGTTTCCCGGAAGTATTTTCATTTTCTTTTTTAGCTTCTGAACTAGCAGCACTATTGCTAACATCTTCCGTCTCTATACCATTCGTATTGGACTGAACAACAAGACATTTAGTTATCTTCTTTCCTTTGTCAGGGCCTTTCACCTTTACCTTAGATTGATAGAAAAAAAGTTCAAATGGTCTAAATAAATTTATAATTGAATTTATTATTTACATAAAAAAATAAAAAATAAAAGTTATAACCTGATTACCTTTTCCAAGTCTCCTGATTCATATTTTCTAGCAGAAATAGTATTCCCATTTCCTTGGCTATCATTTGCCTTCTCAATACCAACTCCTTTAGTTGTGTTCTTTCCTTTCTTTTGGACTTTCCCCTCTTTCTTGAATTGCTTGGCTTTTGTAGGCTTGGGCATAGCAGATTCCACCACCTACATCAATTGATACAGCACATTTAGAATGGTATAATTTAAAGCTGCAGATGCATCAAACATCAGAACATTGATTACCTTGTCCAAAATATCTCCTAATTCATTTTCTTTCTCTATCTCAACAGTACCAGATCCAGATCCCAACATAACTCCTTCAGTTTTACTATTTTGATTGTCACAACTTTTTTCCTTTACCTTATTTTGCAGGATTTCTTTTGTTGATTTTAACAAAACATCCAAAGTTTTGTCTTGACTCGTCATGCCCACTTGCTTCCTGAACTGGCCCCTTCTAGCAACACTTTCTTTCTTGATAGACTCAGTTTCTTCCTGTGAAGAGTCACTTGGCATTTTCACATTTTTCAGTTCCGTAGGCAAACTTGAGTCCTCTGCACTTTTGGAACCACAGCCTGCCGACCATGTATACTGATACCCCTCCTCTGGTCTCATTAAGCTGTTAGGTTTAATTCCCCTTCTACTTCTTTCTACCAGTATTTGAATCTCTGGACCAGCCTCAGACTTTTCGGTCAACTTGGAGACCTCATCACCTTTAGTAGCAGTTGTTTCAAAGTGAGCGGCTGAAACTTCATCATTCGCCACCCAAATACTTTCAACTTCTTCATTAGCCTCCTGAACGATTTCAACTTCTTCGTTTCCCACCTGCACAAAAGAAATATAAGGAAATTATACATATATGTTAATCAAATGTATCCAGATAAACATAAATAGGAAAAAAGAATAGACTAGAAAGGCTTTCAACAAAACACCTCTATAGACTCAAGTCATAAATTCTGATCAAGAGATATATATCTTTTCTTGGGTGATACGTGTTTGAGCAAGGGATATATGTATGTGTAATTTATGCTAAACTTATCCTTGTAGGCGTTTGATACTTTGCTCTAGTATGTAAATACTCGAATTGACTCAATATTGTTTGGCTGTATGCATATTAGCTTATTAGGTGATGCACAAGAAGTAATGGACGTGTTCAAAACATAATGGGATAGGCTTTATAAATTATTACGAATGTCTATGAACTTGGTGAATTAACAGATTCACCTTCCTATTTTAAGAAAGAGACTAATCGAGAATATGTTAATGACTAAATAAACCTAACAATATAAGTAAGCTACTCTTCAATAAATCCCACATGCCAAGACATTATCCACATTCAGTTATTTTTGAGTTCGATAAATAAAGAATACAGCAATAGTACCATTTCATTCATCTTGCAGGCTCCATCACTAGAAGCAAGAGTTGCCCCAAAATGAACAGTTTCAACTTCTTCATTTGCCAGCTGAACATTTGTAGTTTCTTCAGATTCTTCATTCGCTGTCTTAACTCTCGCAACTTCATCTATTTCAATTGCCACCTGAATCACAGAATAATGAGGAAATTAACATTTATGTCTATCAAAACATGTCCAGCTGAACAAATGTAGGAAAAAGCAAAGACTGCAAATAATTACTAAGCATGACGAATCGCGACAAAACACATTTACAATTACTTGTAACATTTATGTCTATCAAAACATGTCCAGCTAAACAAATGTAGGAAAAAGCAAAGACTGCAAATAATTACTAGACATGACGAATCACAACAAAACACATTTACAATTACTTGAACAAGAAATTATACCTGCAGCAGTTATCATCGTGGTGAGAGATAAGTTCAAATGAGGTGAGACAATATACATATTTTTCTTCCAAGTTCTAACTTGCGGAATTATGTCGATTATTCAACTTGCAATATATATAAAAATGTATATGCATGCATATTCTAGATTAACTTGATGCATCCAAATTTGTTCTATAAACACTTACTTGACATGTAATCTTTTTAGCTAGACTATTGTAAATATAATGGATATTTAAACCTAAGACATACATGCGCTGTGTATAAAACATAATGATTAATAGGTCTAAGATGCTTTACAACTCTATTATCCAGAGAATTGCACTTGCCGAGGAGGACAACCTTAAAAAGGCAATTATTGGGTTGAGCTATCAATTTTTTGTAGTTGTCCCCACTAAAAAGTGGGTAAATTATATTTTCGCTCGACTATTCAGGTAATCCTTTGATATGATTGGGTATGCATTCAATGTTATAATATGTCCAAGAAAAAGAAAAGAATCTATTGGAAAATGTGATGTATTTCGGAGGAAGATGTATCAAGGAGTAAATACATTGGCAATATATTCAGGGGAATGGAATGAGAATTAACATTATTATGGCATACAAGAATCAAATATAAGTTTTCTCATATCTTCAAAAGGATATTCATGCTTTATTTACGATTAAACTTCCGAATTTCATATGTAAACTTTGTTTATTTGCCCAAACATGTTTGATAATCTTATTCTACTCATTCATACATGTCAAATCCTCTTAAATAATTGACATTTAGAGTCCATCTAAAATTCCAGACCATTTTGGGAATCAGTGATTTGTAATTACAATCATAACCATCTTATGTAGATGGTCCCCAATGTGAGAATTTCACTTCTATAAAAACTCAAACTCAATCCAAAATCCAATACAAAAAACTTCTAAGACATATCAATTGAATGTTGGCATTTGTAATGAAAGTTTTGCATGTAGATGTCTCAATAATTGATTTTTTTTTTAAAAAAAAAGGCAAACAACTCCTCAAAGTTGCACGATCCTTTATACTTGCCTCCCGCATTTGTAAGCTGCTTTAGTGAGAACACTCTTAAAATTAGCTATCAAATATCATACAACACCTCCACTATTTTAGGTTGTACCCTTCATCAGGTCTCACATGTACCTATCATCCCCTAATTTCCTTTATATCACCCGAAATGTTGAAGCATTTTAGAGGGCGTAGGTTGTAGGACTAGGAGTTTCATTAGTGTTTAGTGATGAATTTTTTTTGTAAGATTAATGTTGGGGAAAATTAGATTGAGATTGGATATTTTTTCAAAAAAGTATAATGATTGCAATTGATGTAACATATCTGGAAAGAGTATGATTGTGTGTTGGAATGGTATTTTTCAAATTGTAGTGTTTGCATGAGTTTGTTTTAATAGTAATTTTTAATTTATAGTTCATGGCAGAAAAACATTTTAGTTCCTATGTAACTGTATATTTGAGACTTAAGGATATAGTTTTAGATTTTCTCAGAGAATTTTTTTAATAAACATTCTTCACCTAATGAAAAAAAAAAAAAGGTTGAAAAATGAATTTACATGTAAATTCATGTAAATAGCATAGCACGCCATTAGTTGGTCAGAATGCCTTGCGTTATCCATCTAAATTAGAATTTCTTGACAGAAGTATAGGATAAAAGGTTGGCGCTTATGGAAGGTAATGTCCATGACTTTCTTGATATAGGTGAATAGCAACGTAGCGCCTATGACCTTTAAGAGTTGGAAATTAACCAACAAATTGCTCATCTGAATCAAGAACTGAGATCAACAGATTCAACACTATGTAATTGGCTGACAATGATTTCTGTCAAAAACTTCAAAATAATCAATTTTATACTTAGATCCTATCTTTTGCTCAAGTAGTCCTAGCCAAGTGTTTCCTCACCCAGAAATATTGTATACTATTGTATTAAGTTTCTGTTTTTCCTCACACTCTTATACGTCTCACGTCCGTCAATGATCTCTTGCTTAATGCCAAATCATGAGTCATTGCCCGTCCCCCTTCTTGACAACCCTAATTAATTGCCCTAGGCTCCTTATGGTGAGAATTGATTTCTCTACCAACTCCGTAATGGGCTCTTCCTCATCAATGTTCTGCAAACTTCAGTTTTCTGCAGGTCTACCAACAACACTTTAACTTCTTGGATGATCTTCATCACAACAACTTAGGCAGAAGTTCCTGAGTCGGCAGGTATTGGGAAATCTACTTTTAAACTTGAATAATGCACTAATAACAATAGATTTAGCAAACATTCCCAGAATCCCAGGGGATCAAAAGGTTTAACCTCTTTAAGCAGGTGACTCTTTATAACTAGGTGGGGTGCAGTTAAGATCCATTCAAGTATGGTTATTTCGTAGCCACAGGGAGACATTTAGACTGTTACTGGAGAGGAGGATCTAAGTTATTTATTTGAGGGGAGGTTGGCTAAAAAAGCAAATAAAATATGGTACAGATCAGTGATATCTCCTTTGGTAAAGGGAATTGGGGTAACAGAGAAACAATCCATGAGGACTCAGGCCTACAGCGGACAATGTAATACCAGAGATATTGGAACTCATCATGGCCCAAAAGAACTTAAAATTGAAGACCTTCAATCTGACTTCCCTAAGCAGGCTAAACACCGTTTTTTATTATCCAACAAGTCTTCTAGTTCTATCACAAGCAATTTGCGCAAGATTACACCTCAAATGTTAGTGATCAAATTTCCAACTCCAGTAACTAATGCTTGAATTAAAGACACTGTCATTAGGATATCCATGCCTAACTTCAATTCAAGCCACTGCTCTGCCACCAAGCATAATTTAGTTGGCCTTACTTTCTTAAATTATTCTACCAGCTTAAATAAATTGGATGATGAAGAAGTACAAGGTAGGGAGAACTTTCAGGCTTAGTTCCTTTGCACTCAATCATGGATTGACAAATGACAACGCTTGTTATAAATTAAAGTAATTTTTGGTGTAAGCTAATTTTAAATATTTTTTCATAGCACAAAGATTTGACATCAAAATTGATAATTGAACACATCAAAAGAACAAGATGAATAAAATTTACATAGTCAAAAATATACAAGATGATCCATTCTCATACATATGTATATTTAAGATTAATGTTCCAAATGAATTAAGATGAAATAAGTATACATTGTTGGATCTAATAAAAGATCTGAACCCAGGCAGTTAGACATCTTTCAAAAACAAAGTGATTTAATCTCCTGATACTCTACAGAAACTCAAATTATTATTTCTGAAGTGGGAACGGAACAAATGAATATAGAATATATAAATCCCACATGAGCCAAAGGAACAAAGCACTATCATAAAATCTAAAGTAATTGTAGAACGAACCGTGTCATTCCCAAGTGATGTAGTATCCTGGCACAAGGAAGCAACTATTTCAGCATAATCAGCAAACATCAGGTTTCCTTCCTTAACAGCTTTCCTAATTTGATTCTGGAGTCTTAAAGCACACTTTTCAATTACATATTTCCCCAACTCCCAGGACCTAGGTGAAGTATCCTGAACAATGAAATAATACAAAACATCATCAACAGATCTAGAAAAAGTAATTAATGCATAAGAGATGAAGGAGAAAATAATTTCCTTGTTATCCATCTTCACACTAGATAGAAGGGGCCTCAAAAGATCCATTGAAATGTCATCGCTCTCTTCTATGATTGAAATCATGATATTTTTCATGTGGTCGAAGATATCAGAAGAGTGATTGAGCCTTCAATAAGATTAGAACAACACATTTATAGACATGATCAAGCAGGAAGTTAAAACAATGTGAAGTTGAAGAAACAGTCACATGTAAGCGTTTTAAAATTCTGGGTATAGAGGAAACGCGCTCATTTTGCCGTGATAGTATACCTGATTGTATTGAGGAAAACCTGGAACATTTCAACAACCACTGATCCGGTTTCTACTTCCAGGTCCAGCAAAATCAGGTACGATCTTATCTTGGCCACATTTTCAATAATCCGTAGAGCTCTTTCATAATTTTCACCAGACTCACACGACAACTGCTCAAATGCAACAATGTATAGTTGGAAAATTTCCTGTCAACATTAGACACAGAAAGAAATGGTTTTATTACATACTAGTATGCAGATAAGTTTAAAATGAGGGAATGAATTGGGTAGGCTATCCAATTCAGAAGATAAACATGTAATTGCTTGCCTTCATCTGATCATCAGTAAAGGGGTAATCCAACTCTGCAATAGTTATCCTTATTATCTCATTGATACAAGAAGCAACCGCTACTTTTATATCCAGATTAGGATGCTTGAAGATCTTGTCAGAAATCAGAGCCTGCTTTGCAGGAGACATGGCAACTAAGATACCCCTTATGGTCTCATGGCAACCACATATTTGAAACACATGAGACAACAGAAGCTCTGCCCTCTGAAAATAACACAAAAGACTAGATTTATTTACCACCCATAAAATATGGGCGTAAGTGAACATGAGCTAGAAATAATAAAGTTCAAGAAGAAGAATAATATGAAGTTAGAATCACAATTGCAATTCACCGTGATAATTCGAATAAATTAACAAGTGTAAGCAATTACTAAATCTATTACTATCATAAGACTTAAATAATTTTAACCCCTATGATGCTAATGAAATCTTAACAGTTCCAATGGTCCATAATGATAAAGTGGATAGCATGCAGGCACGATCGAAACAGATTGGCATGGTGTATCATCATAAAAACAAAAGACAAGCATTGTTTGTTCATTTTAACTCCAAAATTTCAAATGCCAATTATTATGAATAACCAGATATTATGTAAAACATATAACAATTTAGGGTGTTTGGGAGAGGGGTTTAGAGAGTGAGGAATGGAAAGGAATGAAAGTTGGTGTTTGGTGTGACATGATCATTCCACTACAGTAAATTTGATTCCACACTTTCAATGAATGGAGCATACATCTTCTTATTGGGTGGTATGAAACCCATTCCTCAATACTATCAAACCAATTCCCATTGTCGTTCCTTTAAATTTTTCAAACACCCTCTTAACCATCAGATATTAGAACAAAGGTCAATCCAACAGAAAAACAAAACTTACAAGCTATAGAAAGAAGATTTTTTTGAGAAGGAAAATTCCACTTTTTTTTTAGAAACAAACTACCAAGGCTAAAAAAGAATAAAGTAGCCCAAGAATCAGTTTGTCCACCCATTAGCGATTCCTTTTATTATAATTAACTCATCCATGACCTAGACAAAAATTATGAACTCAAAATTATATATCCCTGCATCATTTTCAAAGATTTTAAACTGGAGAAAGTGAAACCCCGAAATGCAAGTTATCAAGTAGGTTCTTTGGTCTCTGATTTTAAATTAGGGGCTCAACATGTGAAAAACAAAACATGCGCTGAATTCCCACAAATGTGAAACTAGCCAAATTGATGTAACATATGAATCAAGTCAAAAGGCCAATGAAATCAGAGTGAGGTTTTAAATCATCACAATCGTCCACTTTGAAACAATTCTGCATGTCAATAGATTCAACAGGCATTTACACAAATAAATTCCACATTTCAATTGAAGATATTCACCACAATTAGCACAAAATGAAACCCCACAACAGAAATCAGCACATCCATGAGAGCCCACAAAAGATAAAACACACATTCCACATAGGCAGAGCAAAACGACTTGCAATTCAAACATATTCAGCAAAAAATTGAAAGCCACAAGATAGATAAATCAGCAGAAGTGAGATGGGGTTTTTACAGTAAGAAGGGTGAGCAATTCATCAACGGAGGAAGGAGCCTTGGCAAGCTTGTTTCCAACATCAAGCAGCGCTGCTTCGTGCCGTCTCTGCTTTTCTTCAGTGTAAGTAGAACGATCCATCTTCTTTCAATTCACAATTAAGAAACCCCACAAAAAAAAAAAAAAAAAAAAACAAGAAAATTCAAGAACTATTCATCTCAACTACACCAAAACTACACAAGCACCAAAGTCTCGAAGAAATGCAGTTGAATCCCAATTTACGCAGCAAAAAAGCAAACCCAAATAAAGGTAGTAGATGATTTATGTAGCGATGGAGTAAAAGCGTGGTGTTTTGTAAATGCCCTTCATGCAGCATCCCTCTTAAACCACCACCCGGATTTTGCCCCGTTCGATGAATTTTTACTAATAATTGGGTTTGAAATCCGTGGATTCGCAACATCAAAAATTACCCTTTTTTTTGTTGAAAATTTCAAAAACTACAGGAATGCTATTAATTAAGGGTAATTCTTGGGTGACCCGTGGTCACCCTCTCACACGAGGGGTGGGGCCCACCCCCTGACATGTGGGACCCACCCTCTCATGTGAGAGGGTCATGGGTGACCACGGGTCACCCAAGTCATGCTCATTAATTAATGAGAGAAAACTAAAAATATACAAATTGTCATCAATTGTAGTCATACTGTCAATTGTTATATCTGAACTTGGGGTTTTGTGATGATATAAAATGCCTATTCACAATTTATTCGATGATGATATGAAATGCCCTATATGGTGTATAATACTTGTAAGTTGTAATTACGTAATTACCCATCGTGCTTTTGGGGGAGAATGGGCGTGCTTTCTTGCTTTTGGTGGAGAATTCCAAGGGTGTCTTATGGAATGTTTAAGTGTTTCATAAGAATGTTTTCTTTTGAGAAGATCAGTCGAATTTTGACTTCTTAAATTATAATATTATTACTTCCAATGTATTTTAGTGGGTGGAGTTTTAGAAACAAGAGAAAATTATGTATAAGTTAAGGAAGAAAAAAAATATTTTAGTTAATTTAATGAAGAAAATTTGTAAAGTTCTTGAAATGTGTGAAAAAATAAATATTCCCTTTGCACCTCCCTTTCCGCCACGGAAATTAAGAAAGTGATAACTTTTAGGGGTATTATGATATTTTTTTTGTAATAAATAAATGATAAAATATGTTAAGTGTGTTAGGTATGGTTAGTTTTTTTGTAAATAAAATGTATGGGGAATGGTGATTGTGTTTGACTTTTTGCTTTTTCAGGAAAGTGCAAACTTTTGTGGGACAACCCAAAATGAAAAGTGTGTCATCTGAAATTGGACGAGGGAGTATATTTTATTGGAATGTGTGTAAAAAGTATGTATAGATATAGTTTATTTGTTACCACTTATAGTAAAAGTATAGTATGAGATACTTTGAAGGACGGATAAAAATAAAAAGTGTGAAATACTTTGGGGATGGAAGGAGTAATATTATTAGGTAAATATTTGTAAGACTGTTTTACAGAATATTAAATGAATAAAAAGTTATAATCTTTATGGTTGGTTTCTTGTGCATGCATGTGCTAAGAGTGTTCAAAAAGTAATACTCCCTCCGTCCCAAGCTAAGAGGGTCATTTTATCATTTTGGTCGTCCCGCCCAAAGAGTCACATTTCCTTTTTTGGATACATGGGACTCACCCACACCCACTAATACAATTAAAACATGGGCCCCACACCCACTAATACAATTACCCACTACACATTAAATAATAATAGTCTACACGTACCTAAAAGCAAATGAGACTCTTAGGTTGGGACGGAGTGAGTATTTTGTTCTTAAAGATATTAATTTTAATTAATGAGAGTTTTTTTTCGAAGAAGCGGTTGAAATATGAAAAGTATTAAAATTTTACTAAAAAAATTACTTTCTCCATCTCACATTATCTCCAGTTTCCACCATCCTTTATTAGTGATTTTCCCACATTTATGGATTAAAATAATATTATACCTTTAAAATTTCTAAACTTAAAGTATGACATAAGCCACTAGAATAAGAGGTGGAGCTATTAATAAAATACTCCTCCATGTAAATATCAATAAAGGACACTTTATGATTTACATTTAGTGGTGATTTAGTTTATATATATAATAAATAATAAATCATGTTACGTGTGATAAAAAAATTATAATAATTTTAAAATTAAAATATGAGGTGGGTTATTAGTTAAGTGTTATGTCCTTTCATGGAAGTACTGATTAAGTTGTGGATATAGATAGATCAAAATAAAAAGTGTGAATTGAATTAGATGTATGAGTAAGGAAAAAGAAATCCATGGGTTCAATCAATGGAATGTTTTCTATATGTTATAGTTTAGAAAAAAATTACAATACCAACTAGTATTCAATCTTTATACTACTAAAAGAAGGTTTTCTACCGCTGACGTGTCATCTCCTCCTACTTACTATGCTGATGTGTCAAAATTTTAGATTTTTTGCTTTTTCCTTTTAATTCAAAACTCTCGGTGCATTTGGTGTGATTTAATTTAGTTGATGGACTCATGGGTAATTTATATTAATATACTTTCCTAAACCTAAACTAAATATTTGCCAACGACACCTCCCTCTTCATTCTTCCAGACTAACGCCTTCACGCTATTCTGGCCGCTCGCCTCCGCTGTTGTATGTTCATGTTGACGCCATCTCACCACTCGCAGTCTACGTTCACCTCGGTCAGTATTTTGTTTTGTTGGAATGAGTTCTCATTGAATTGTTGGATCCTTGGAAAAAAATGGAGTAATAAAATTTTGTTTTTGTCTTCTGAATTTCTAATTGATATCAATAAAATGAACTGATGTTTTGACATACTAAATATGAAGCCTCCAATGAAAGGCATCTGGAGGTCAGCATGTGTCTTCTTACTATCTGCATTTCAACTCCTATGATAGCAAATACTGTTATTCCTATTGTAAAATTTTATAATTTCACCTAGATGTTCAATCGATTGGTTTTAGAGGGTTTCCAAGTTACTCCACTTTGGCACCAAGGCTTTATTCAAGATGATGAAAGGTATTCGTCCATAACTCTCTGTTACTTGAAAAACTATTAATCCAAATTTTGCTGCATTCTTCCACTTTGGCACGAAGAGCTTTGTGTTTCCTGTACATAAACAAGGGACATCCTAAAGCGCTGATTTTCTAATTTTGTACGGTGAAGCGTCAACCAAGTGGAAGTGCGTAGTTATACAGAAAATCATGAATTATCAAATTAATAACAATCATCAATTCAATAAGGGTGACTGCCTTTTTAAAGAATTAGTGATTCTATCTGATTAATTCGCTACGTCATTCATAACTAGGAAGATGAGAGCTTAACGGAAAGAGAAGCTGCTAGGTTGTCTTGAAAGTGATTTGAATGGTTTGTCTCAATCCTTGAAAACTCGATATCATGATCTTTCGTATAGTTTGTCGTGTGTTCATTACCAAGTGTTCTAAATAATCTCTTGCAGGGACAATGAAACCTAAACTTAAGTTTCATTCGTTTGGAATTGTTACCTATGATTTCGTGGAAATGATTCTCACTTTTTCGATTGATAAATATCAAAGCAAGGAAATACTTTTTTCCCTACACGAGGGCTTTGAGTATTGTCTTACGCTGACATTCTCCATTCTGTACAACATTGTCTCTAGCAGCCTAGCTTATATGAATTCGGTTTTGAAAGGTGGAATTCAAGGTATGGAATCTAATACTATGTTGTATAGCATTTCTATGATCATTTTAGGTTTGATCATTTGTGACATGGATGCATTATTTCTAAGAACAAAAGGAGTTGGACTCTGTATAATAGTTTTCTGATAATTCTTTTCTTCTTCTGAATTGTACTAAAATTAAGATACAAATAATTTAAACAACTTAGTAATGGATAGTTATCATAGAATGATATTAATCAAACAGAAAAGGAAAATAATCCAATACTTATTCAAATGGATTAAGACCCTAAATCTGGACAGATGAATTGAGTTGAGATGATTTAGGCTAACATACTGCGTTCGATTAATTTCTTGTTTTCTTGATTGAGATGAACTCTAAAGAGTCACATTTAATTCATTGCTGATTCTTTGAGCCTTTGTTCAGATTCTATTCTCTTTGGGTAAGATAAGTGTGATGATCTATGGTTGTCTGGCATCCATCATTTTATGTGGCTACACTACATTGTCTACTACGCCGATAATCTGATCAATGGTACACATAATACAAGTACATCAAGGCTGCGGCGTCCTCTATCTGAACATCACCAACCTCTTCATATCGTTGTTGACTGCTTTTAGAGCGGCTGGGAGTTGATAGCAGCTGTGATCAAACTAAGAGCTGTAATTTCTTCTTTCTTGGTTACAGAATAAGACATGTAAAGAAAGTTTTATTTCGCTCATATTTAGTGCTGATTGAGCAATCTGTATATGTTTATTATATGTGCACATTAAAATTTTGGATTATGATAGTAAGGATGATCAATCTTATTCTCTATCGAATCGTATGAATGACAACAACCTTTGGAAGGATATAAATGATTTTAATAAGAAATATCTCATATCAGAGAATCAGCAGCTACATCATTGGAAAGTCAAAAGAGCACTATTACTAATGAGCATGGGACCGAAGACGAGTGTCATGGAACTTTAATTTTTGTGCTTTTTTATGAGAAAAAAATTCAAAATAATACTATAATTAGGAAAATAAATCATCAATTATGAATATAATGGCATGGTAACCGTCTCTCTAATAACAAACGCATGAGCTTGCATTCACTTTTCAATTTAAATGCTCATTTGATTGATTGATAATAGCTAATGGCAATTAATAGCTTCTAATAACAAACATTATAACAATTTGCATTTACTTTTTTAATTTAAATGTTCATTTGATTATTTGGGCGGATAGTGTGGAAGACTCGATATGTTACGGACAGTTGGAATAGTGTTGAGACTGTTTCATCGTGATACTATTTTATGCTTTTGTAATTAGTTAACATTTTTTATTAAAAATATTGATACTTTTTATTTATATACTAATTTTTTTTTTATGAAATAGTTCGTTGCACTATTATCATTTATTATCGATCAAATATTGCTTTTTTCTATTGAAACATTATCACTTTTTTTTCCATATGAAGAAATCAACCAAAAAATAGAAAATTATTATACTCTCAACTCCTGTGATGATATTTTTATCCATTTCATCCTAAAATATGCTTAAAATTTGTAAAATCTCAATGTTACCCGCGAAGTTATAGAAAATATAAAATTAAACAATAAACTCCACAAACAATATTAAAATAATACAATAATCATATAAAAACGGCCTATGAAAAACACGAATTTTCGTGCTGAACATAGATGAAATGAAATTGATTAGGTAGTATGCATGATTTGAGGTTGATATTTGAAGAAAGTGCTATATTTTTCTTAATATTAATAATATAATAAAATTTACAGTACTAAAATATTTTTGATAACAAATCAATCTTTTTTTCTAATGCAATTAATTTTGGCAAAGACTTGTGCGAGATCGTTTCACGTAAGGGCTTACGTGAGACGGCCAGAAAGTGATAATTTTTACAAAGGAAAGTGATAATAAACTAATGAAAAGTGATAATGCTATTTCATGAATAGTTTATAGTATAAATAAAAAGTGATAACATTTTATATCGAAAGTGATAATATTTTATAGCGAAAGTGATAATTATTTTAAAAAGTGAAAAATAGTCTCACGTGAGATGGTCTCACTCAAGACCTACCCATTAATTTTTAATTCAATAAATATTTAAGGATCCGCGTATCACGCGGGTTACATGCTAGTTATATAAGTATCTAGCAACTTGAGTTGGATGCTTGAAAATAAATTCTATGATTACGGTAATAAGATAGTGGTAATGAGTATATATTATGAAGTAATTAATAGAAGTGCGATATGTGTCATGTAAAATTATTTTTATTTCTTTCAAAATAATTATCACTTTTTAATAAAAAAAATATTATCACATTTTATTTATACTACAAATTGTTAAAGAAATAATTTATTACATTGCTGTTATTTTTTATCAATTCAAGTATAACTTTTTAATGGCAAAATGTTATACTAAAGCCTTCCCATGAGACAAATTTACTCTTTAAGTGTTTGCAATTTATATGTTATGTTTTCCTTTAAAATATTCGTGGAGTTAATGTTTATTTCTTTTAAAAAAATTAGGTATAGTGCTGAAACCTAAGTACTAAAAAATAAAACAACAATTCTTTTTAACTTAAAAGAATTTTTATTTTAAAAAATTATTTAATTAAAAAGTAACATATCAATTGTTTCAACTTCAAAAGAAAATTTGTTTTTACTGAATAAATCGCATATTTGCACGAGAAAAGCACACAATTCACAACGTGCAAATCGTGGGTACAATATTTTCAAATTAAGAAATATCATATAATTCCTAACGACTAACATAATGATGTTGATCATATATATAGTAAATGAAATATGTACAAAAAATGGATGTGTTTGCCAAGATTACATGTGGTGCTCTCTACAATCGCCTCAAATGCTAAATACACAGCAAATTAATTCAATTTTTTTTACTACATAGATTCAAGTACAGCCCATTGTATTCATGTCAAAATTTGCATACACTTTCGAAACCGAATGATAGTGTACGCCTAAATAATTTAGGGATTGCTTGGTTCAAATTCCACCATCGAAATCTCAATGAACATCATTGATGAAGTCCATCACAATTGGATTGAAGATTACTGATGATTGAGATGTAGTTATTGAAATAATTAATAATTTAGGGACTGCTTGGTTCAAATTCCACCATCGAAATCTCAATGAACATCATTGATGAAGTCCATCACAATTGGATTGAAGATTACTGAAGATTGAGATGTAGTTATTGAAACAATGAGAATGATTGAAGAGTTTTAACTTCCGTTATACTAACCAATCAACTATGAGAATCAATAAATCTCCATTATCCCTAGCCCCCACCAAGCGCCTCTTTAATTGTTCGACGCTAAATATGTGTTGAGCATTGAACAGTTTAACATAATTCAATAGTCTACGCCTTTATGTAATTAATAATAAAAGATATATACATGTTTGCTCCATGGCATCGGAGGTGCCAATTAAAGCTTAGTTTTGCCTACCACCTCGAGGTCTTCGGCTGTGCTCGGCATATTGCCCTGGCCTTCCAAGGGTGGTTTTCATTTTCTGACTCGCTGCTCACATCTATCGGCGCAGCCCTGCATCTGCCTTTGCCTTTTGATCTGACACCAGAGGCAGACAGATCAACAAGTTCAAGACGTCGCCCATTGGACTTGAAAGAGTCTAATACTATATGAGCGTAGATTTAGAAACTAACATTTTAGTAGACGAGCCAGCACGTTTGTTCTTTGACGAACTAGCCATTCCATCTACAGCCTTCTTCTGAATTCTACATTTCATAAAACACATACAAATAAAGCACTTCAACATGACAATATTGCACAAAACACGTGCGCATGCACAGTGTAACTGTTGTGCAACGTGTGTGCTACAATCATATTTTTCGTAATATAAAGTTCATTTTACTTTCGTATGAAAATAAAGGTGAGATGTGAAAACACGGCATAATTTGTGCTAACAGTATTCTCTATGCAAAACTTACTTGGCAAACTCTTTAGCAGAAGATGATCGCTTGACTTCTAGCTTGCAAAACGACTGCACCAAAGTGGCCATATTTTATTAGAAAAGAAGGTAATAAACAATAAGATTATTAAAAAAGAAATGTAACATAGAATTAGATTAATCTTACCAGCTGAGATGTTGTTTCATTATACAGTTCCTATCTTTCCTCAGACAGGTTCAGCATTTCTTTATCACCATCGTCATATTCTATCTGAAATACATCAATACAAAGTAAGCACATCACTGAATCAAACAGAACTCCTGGGATGATTGCACAATCTACAACACTGAGCAACTCGTTTCCAGAGAAGAAGAAAGTTCTTATGTCACTTAAACTAAGAACAAATACTCATAAAACAAAAGTAGAAAGACAAATTAAAGGTTGTTACCCCATACTTATTAGTCCAAGGATTAAAAGATACAATCGTGCCAGCATAATAACTGCACACAAGAAGCACGTCATATGAGAAAAAGAGGCAGCATAATATATGACATAAGTGGAACTCAATAATATAAAGAACTCAGGTTTGCAGTATACACAATATCAAAAAATTGATACATTCAATTAGACCAAGTTTCGAAAAAATGTATTATTATCGAACATTGGTCTCCACATAGTCACTAAGATCAAATGAAAACGTGCTGGCCAGAATTTTTGACATTATTGAACTTCAGTAAGAGCAATCCTAAATAAACTAACACAGAAATTTTCAAGAAAATAAAATAAAAATATCTTCACTCACTTGATAGTTCTAAGGTGAAAGCAAGAAACATTTGAATAAACAATATATACAAACAAATTATGGCAAAGGCATAGCCAAAAACTAACTAGTACTTACGCTTCGTCAAGACGCCACCAAACCATTACCCTCTTATTGACCAATTCCCTTCCACACTTCCCAGACTGTGAAGGCTCAGCAGTAGGAGATTCCACTACCTACATCAATAAAAAAAAGTCTATATAACTGGAAAAATTTAATTCTGTAACACATATTGTATGTCGTAGAAACTTCATTTCTATTTCGATAATAGAATACAACCAAAGATGATACCTATTGTGATAGATAAGACCTACGACAACATTAAATTCTACCATATAAATTTCTTACATACGACATAAAGTTTGCAATGGATCTAACAACACCTATACGTAGATGTCATGTTTCGTTTGTTAGAGCCCTTGCCCTTATGTTAAATATTAACAAAGGTTGTTATTGCAATTCTTGTGCAGAAGCTTTTTTTGCATTTTGTGCTTTTCTAGCACACAAATAAATTCTTATATAATTTCGTGATCTTTCATTTGTGAATCAGTTCGCAGATGAAGAAGTTATATATGCTCAGTTTGTAAATAAAAGGAGTATAAAACGTAATACTTTGATGAGACCAGATGAGGGTATCAACAAAGCTCATTTGGCTGGAGACAGTGGTTCCTCTAGAGTTTATGATTGCAGCGATAATAAAAGTGCTCAAGCTTTTCCAAGAAACCCAACTGGAATACTCCTTCAACATGAAGTATATCCTACTTACAACATAATTACCTATCTAAATAAAGGTAAAAATCACATAACATCGCATAATGATACATAATAACTCATAAATAACATGATAATACATAGAACATCCATACATAATCAACTTAAT
This sequence comes from Pogostemon cablin, assembly GCA_023678885.1. NCBI lineage: Eukaryota > Viridiplantae > Streptophyta > Magnoliopsida > Lamiales > Lamiaceae > Pogostemon > Pogostemon cablin. Next base: position 36,917,375 of record CM042963.1, read on the forward strand.
AGTTAAAATCTTCAATACAAATAAATAGTACATCAATAAAACACCTGGACTTCCAAGTTTAAAGAATTTATCAAGTTTCAAATGACTAGCTACTAACAAACTACTCAATTATTATAATCCTTGTCCTCGCCCTCATCGTCATCTTCCTCTTCCTCCTCCTCAAATTAATCATAATTCTCTTGTGTGTTACTCCTTTTAAAAAGTTCAAAAACCTAACCCTAATTATCTAATCCAATACTAGATATGAATAATAAAATTTTATTTACTCCCAAATAAGAGCTCAGAAACATTGAGAAAACACAAAAACATCAAGTAACAATTTCTAAAAAGAAGAAGAAGAAGAAAAAGGATAATCCGGACATGTGTTGGAGGCACCTCTTAAGTTTTAAAAAAAGGCACACACAGACGCACGCCTCTTGCACATCACCTAAGTGGCCAAAATATTGGAAAGAAAGGCACATGGGTGGAGTTAAAAGTTTGTTTTGTCCTATAACTATTTGAAACTTTAGATTTTGTCCCAAAAAAGATATTTGTATCAATTTTGTCCAATAACTATTGATTTTGTTTCAATTTTGCCCAATTTTTGCCGGAACCCTAAGATTTGGCCGGAAAATGTCACATGCCTTGCATGTGATTCTCTAATTTGGGAGAATCTGGTTAAATTAGCTGACTAGGATTTTTCAATTGCAATTCAACCAACCATGTTGCCACCTCATATATCAAGTGTAAAAATAAAATAAAATTCAATAAATGTTGGAAATTCAATAAAAAAATATTATTATTAATATTAAAACAAAAGAAGAAGATGAACACATAAAAAAAACACATTAAAATCAAAACAGAAAATTAAAGAAGAAGATAAACAGTGAACAGAACATTTGATGCTTCTCCGATCACCTTGCACGATGCGTCTCTCTCTTCGATATTCTTTCGGTGCTTGGTCGATGTGTCAGAGACCAGTTGACTTGGGATCGGTGCCGCCCTAGAGCTTCGGGAGCAGCTTCAGCTTCTTCTCACTTTGTCATCAGCGAACACCTCCATCGAAGACGTACTTTACATTCCAGTAACGGAGGCTCCTCCAGAGGTCACTCTCCGCATCTCTAGAACCGAGAACTGCCCTTTCCTGCCTCTCCTTCTTCTTCCTCTTCACGATCGATCCCATCTTTTTGCTAGATTCTTCTATCTCTCCACTCTCTGCCCTCGCCGTCGACGACACCGCCACCGCCATCATCGCAATTGGATTGGGAAATCTTAGATTTAGTTTATCCCTAACGATATTATCCCTATATCATTGAAAATCATAGTGCCACCGACATCGACGACACCATGACTATCCACCATCGGCGCCGCCCCAAATATCGGAGATCCAAGAAAACCAGCGACGCTGCTCCGTCACCACCACACAAAACCAAGAAATTCCATGGCGTCGCTGCCTACTATCATCGGTAACCTCCATCAGCAGAATTTGGGGTTTGGGCTATTCAAATTTGGAGTATTGGAGGAAGAAATAGTTTACGATTCTTCAATTTTGTAGAAAGAGTAAAATCGTAATATGTTGGAGGGAGGAAGTTGAGGTGGATAAGGGTTCTTCCCAGGCCTGGCGGAAGGGGCAAGGCACGGCACCGGCTGGTTGGGTGGTTAGCGGTTGAGGGATATCGGCGACCGGTGGTTCTTTATGTACTGGGCCACTGGTTATGACAGCAACGAAAACGGGCGAGGGTGGTGAAGGGCGACGGCGTTTCGTCGGTAGAGAGGGTTGACCAATTTGTTTCGTTTCTTTTCTTCTTTTTTTTTAATGTTAACTGATGTTTTTTTTCTTTTATAAAAACTAAAAAATGGTATCATGTCAGCATATTATGTGTAAGAATTTATATTTATTTATTTTTTAATATATGTGGCGTGTCATTTTTTTACTGGTGGAATTTTAATGGTATCGCCAACTCAGCAAAGGTCATCGGATTTCCCCAATTTGAAGCGCACGTGCGTTGCGCGTGACCATTTCCGGCCAAATTTTAGGGTTCTGGCGAAAATTGGGCAACATTGAAACAAAACTAATAGTTATGGGACAAAATCGATACAAATATCTTTTTTGGAATAAAATCTAAAGTTTTCAATAGTTATGGGACAAAATAAACTTTTAACTCCACATGGGTGTGAGTCTCCGTGCCTCAGGCATGCACAATAATATTTAATCATGAAATTATACATAAAGAAGTTAGATTATGGACATTTTAAAGTTACGAGAAAAATATGCATCAATTTCTTCTACCAGGAAAATAGTCCTCATCTTAAAGATTGTGTCAAGTCATCAGGTCATGACGAATATATCTATTCAAGGCTACCAGTACGTGTTTGGGCAGGTGACATCCATAGTTTAGATAAACTTATGTTTATTAGGTCAGATACATCACTTAAACATGAATCCTGTAAAAACTTACTTGACTATTCGTCTCTTAAGGTATAATAATATAATATAGCATGCATATTTATTCTGCAGTAGAACCACATCAGCGTGTGGTTAAAACATAATGACGTAACTATGATGAATTATTATAATCTCAATAAACCATTGAATTGAATGAGGATCACTTGTTCGCAGTAGTAAAGATTTTATCCAAGATATGGTAATGCTGGATTTTTTTACTTGACATAAAAAAAATTGCAAAAAAAAAATTCTAATATAATTTTAATGGTTTTCAAATTCCAAAAGATTATAAGCATCTTTATTTATGAGTCTCACAAATAAAGTAAAACACTGCAATGCCAATTTGAAATTCAGAAGGCTAAGTCAGCAGTCAAATAAAGCAATGAGAATAAATATTAAAAAGAAACGACACTTCAAAATGGAAATATAATTGTCAATTTACTAAACACCATGCATCAAGAACTCATGCACGTTATTATGGGTAGAATTATTTTCAAAGCTATTTACTATGAGCTGAATAGGTATGTTCAGCCTTTGTTAATACTTTGTAACACGTTAAAAAGAAGTATATCCATTTTTTTTTTAAATTGCAATATGGCACCAAGAAGGAATTTTTAAAATTCAAACAATATTCTTTTTCACGACATAGAAGACTAAGATTATGCTTCGAAATTGACCTTTATATAATCATTTTACATAATAATAAAACAATAAGATATTGTGAAGAATGCCACTTTATATAATCGGAATTGAACTTTATATACATCTTGGACTCCTAGGTAAAGCTTGAACTGGACCATGTTCTAGTACTTGGAAAACTATTACGCCATAAATTTATCAAAAAGAGTGTAGTCATTCAAATACTACTCTTCATACACAATAAAGTTAGTATTGTTTAAACTCCTCCATAATACCACTAAATGGACATAGATTGACATAAATCTTTTGCATCCATGCACCAATTACATACTCGAATGCCCAATTATGCCACTCGTAACTATGTACCTAACATGAAATGTCACTATCAAAAGCCCACACTCATACCTGACAACAAACCCAACTACGAGCAATCACTTGTCTAACTAATCCATGGAAAAAATATGGAATATAGAGGTCTAAAAAAGATAGTTGGTGGCAATTTTTTCAATGAAATACTATAAGAGGATAATTTTCCAATTGAGTTAATTGTTACATAATCCCTTATTGACATTAATAAAATTTTTAGTTTATTTCAATAATATAGTACTAATATTTTTAATAATAAATGATTTCGATTGCTCTGGTAATAAACACATTAAAATAAATTATTAGTTGTCTTATTATAAATTTTATTTTCTTTTTCCAACTACTTTTCACATTCTCAATTGCAACATTTTTTTTATTTAAGATTTCTATAATATTTTTGTTTGTTGCTCTAAGAGATACAATGTGCTTTATTTTTCTAAGAATTTATTGTGATAAAGTTTTGTCAAGAGTTATAAAGTTATGCATGATTAGTTTCTTTGAGGTATATACATAGTTGTTAAAGGCGCCCCTAAGGCGCTCAGGGGTCTGCGCCTAGATTATTGATTTTTTGCTATTCCAGGCTCATGTATCAAAGGCGCGTGCCTAGGTGCGCCTAGGCGCACTTTAGGCGCGCCTCTTCAACATCATGTTTTTTCTTTTCTTTTTTTAAAGTTTTTTGAAATTGTTACTCAATTATTAAAGGGTTTACACATTTTTAAGATAAAAATAGACAGCTCACTTATAAAATGATATAAATAGAGAATTAGGGTTAGGGTTTTAGTGCTTGAACTTTCAAAACAAAGACAAAAAGGTGGGCTGCCTTCACCTCCACCATCTGTCGCCTACTTGAACTTTATTTGTATTTATGTTTTATGTGTTATAATGATATTATGAGTTATTATATATCATTATGTGATGTTATGTGATTTTTATCTTAGTTTAGTTAGGTATTATGATTGTAAGTAGGATATATTTCTGTATATATATTGTAAATTCAGTTTTGGGCAAAATATAATGTTATTATGAGTTATTATGTATCATTATGTGATGTTATGTGATGTTTATCTTAGTTTAGTTAGGTATTATGATTGTAAGTATGATATATTTGTGTATATATATTGTAAATTCAGTTTTAGGCAAAATGTAGCTCAGGCGCGCGCCTCAGGAGCGCCTAGGGGTCCGTGCGCCTAGGTGCGCCTCTTGCTTTTAACAATTATGGGTATATAAGAGAAGATGATTAAAGATAGTCCACGCAAAACAACATCGAGAAAGTAACTCATATGATATATAACTATAATTAACCGTTGTCCTTGTTGAACAACTCCGTCTACAATCAGTAGTGGAACACTCATATCAACAGTAACAGAGTCACGGTCGAAAGTTTTTTTTTAAAAGAATATTCATAATCATTGGTGTCTTTAGAAGGAATAAACTTTGGAATAATGTTCGAAATTAGTGATGGAATGAGACAATAGTATAGAGTCACTCCATGAAACAATACATGATTATCAAAAGAGCGCCTCGGCCAAGGCTATGAGCTGTACGCCTTAAAATCACATGTCATGGTGCTGATATGTGAGGCACGCGCCTTGAGATTCTGCCCATTTTTACTATTTCATAAGGTTTATGATGATTGAAATAATAATTTTATTAGTTGAATAACAACTTTTACATTGAGTAGCAAGTTATCCTAGACATAAAATTATACCATATCCTAATTTTTTTCAAAATTTAAATTAGGGATTTAGCTAGGGTTTGAAGGATATACATCATTCATCCATAACATCAAACCACTATTGTTGTTGAACCACCAGCCACTGACCTCTGGCCACCAGCCCGCGGCCAAACGTCCACAAGTCGCCACTGATCAGTTATTCTTAATCTTGATTTTCTTTCCTTCTCTATTCTTATTCTTCCCTAAGAGTTTGATCATTGATGTTTCTTTTATTTTTATAGATAATAGTTATTCAAAGAAGAAGAATTTAATGAGGCAGAAGAATGATGGGGAGGACTTTGATGTTGATGAAGGAGATAATAATTAGATTATTTTTATTGCTACTATCTTGCATGATTGACTTGTCTTACTTCAATTATGATGAACTTTCATAGATGCATGTTTAATTATAACGTAAATGGCTTAATGAATGTGTCATATTCATGTCAATTGCAATATTGTGTCTTTTAAACTTAATTTATTAGGTAATTATGTTGTACCTATGTTATATTTAGTATAGGATTGGATACAATTCTATATTACATCTGTAACTTCAAGGCGCACCTCAGGCGTGCGCCTCAGGCACAAATATGGTGTGTCTTTAATAAGATATGGTGGATATCATTGCCGCTTCAACTTCAACACTTCACCTCCCATCAACAATTGCTAATCTAGCATGAAAGGAAACTTTTTTCGAGCTATAAATTCTATACAAGAAAAAATCAAGTCCTCAGAGTAGCAAACATAGATCATTTGATAACAACATATCACTACCCTCAAATATGGAAGGTGCAAGTTCTAGTGTAAATTCTAAGTAACACTTCTTAACTTGGTGAGATATGTTTAAATAAGCTCATGCATGCATAAACTAGGTTATGTACAAATTTAAATCAATGTCTCTACTATTTGGGCTTGAACCTAAGAAAAATGATCGATAGTGCCTAGATATGCCCACAATTCGTGTCATATTTATTAAGGGTGTCTTGGGATGAAAATTTCATGAGGAAAAAGAGGCAATTGTAGTCCATGAAAATGGTTTTCAACACCTCATACGCCTAATTTTTTGTTAAGGCGAACGACTCTCGTATGGAGGTTTCCCTTTATTTATTTTTTAAATTTCCTTGGTTAAACATACATGATGTCAACTTTGATGGACAATCTATAAAAGCTTATTGTAAACAAAATAGTCGGCAAATCGCTAGTTGCTATTGAAAAAATTTAGGTGACATCAAATACGTTTCAGTGAAAGAATTGAATATGAATCTAGGTTTTAAAAAAAATACATGTAATACTTGGAATGTATTTGTTAGCTCAATAATACGGTTGTGCATGGATCGAGCATAATTATGTCATATAACATACAATTATAGCTCAAAATTACTAATCTCTAAAAATGTATTCGTTCTAAATACATAGTAAAATTATAAACATAAGCTTTGTTAATTTGTTCAAACATGACAAATTGTCTATTCTATTCATTTGTAAAAAATGTCACATCATCTTTCATAATTTGTGTTTATATTAATAGTCCCACGCACTTTTACAAAATGCGATACTATCTTCTTATCTACTTCCGCCATGCCTTCTTGACCAGTTGATTCCAATAGTTGTCATCATTCCTCTGGTGTTTGTAAACACTCGTATTCCCGAGATTGTTGATTCTTAAGAGAGTAGATTCTACTTAAGCTCTTAACCACTTAAGTAAGGAAACTTCAACAAGATCCCATCAATAATGGGATACAAACCTTTTAGGGAGATTTTGTGGTTTCTTTCTTATTTTGGTAATGTAAGATTTGGTATTTGTAGATTGTAAAACAAAACTAACAAAGATAATACAATTATTATAAAAAAGTCACATAGTGTCATGGACAAGAGGTGTGCATACTCACTTGACGAGCACTAGAAAGGTTCTCCCACCTCTAAACTATTCAGGCAGGTAAAGTTCCGAAATGACTATCCCAAATGATCAGGCGAGAGAGAGAGAGTCTCAATACAACCCATGCCTTGATAAATCCTCTATCATTTCTCAAAGTTGAATCAACCATACCCAATAGAATCTTAAAAGGGAAATAAAGTTTTGCAGCAATGCACCCAATACTATAGACATGAAAATATTCTTCCTCCTTTAACAAAAAAGCATTATCCAAACCTCCAACCATTTCGAGTAATGCACTTTGACAACTTCATTAAGACCTCCACGCCCAACTCCAAAACCACATTGATAGGGTTATAGCTAATAATAAATTTTTCATTGCATAATGTACTTTTGATTCAACATTGAAAGTCTAACAATGATGACAACAATAACCAAATACTAAACCCCTTCTCGAATTTGTTTCCAACTAATTAATTCATTTGAATTCATTAAGTAATATGGGGAACTTACTCCACATTATGTATTGCTTCTTTGAGGAACTTTCTACTGTCTTATCTATCAAAAGGGTTTTGAGAAAAGAAATGAAAAGAATAAATACCAATAGTTAACATCTTCAACTATTTAGAACTTTTTGAAAGTTACCATCTTCATTAAAAAAGCAAAGAATAAACACACTTTCTTTGAAGTAACATAATATATAAAAACTTTAATTTTTTAAACTAACGGAAGATCAAAAATATGACAAAAATTTTAAAGTATAATAACTAATATTTTCTAATATTAAGATGATTGAATTCAATATATCACATGAATCATTTAAGTTTAACATATTTGAATATAAGAAGAAGTGCCATCGGAAATGATGTGATAATTATAGGCTGAATAGGAGATGAAATAAAGAATGAGAGACCCAAAGAAAGCTACATCTTATATAATGACAATGATAAATGGAAACTTTTAGTAGCTTAGTTTCCTAGTGATTTAATTATAAATTGACGATGGACAAAGAAAAGATGCAAATCAAGGAAAATTAAGAACTTAGAAAATGTTAAGAGACGTACCACATTAATCTATACACATTCGTATTAATGGTATATTATAATCCATTCAAAGGACTTAATAGGCATTTTTGGTTTTCAAAGAAATGCAAAATCCAGATAGTTGTCTATTTATGTAAAATAGAGGCAGAATAGCCAAAGAACATCGTCCACAAAAGTTGAGTGCATTGTTGCACCAGTTTAATCATGCAACTCATGTGTATTTATGATGAGTATTAGTTGTTTACTAAAAAGTATTAATTGTTACACTAAAGGGTATTAGTTGGCTTTAAGATAAAAACAAACACTTTTTAATGAAATGACATAAAAGGTACAAATAGCTATTATCATAAATCAATTAGTGTGCACAAGACTAGTCCTACTCTCATCCGTTATATCATCTAATTCCAACGTAAACAAATGGGACAAAGCACCATTGTAAATTTAAAAAATTATGCAAAGTAGAACGAACCGTGGCTTCCCCAGTGGGTGTATCTTGGATTAGAGAAGCAACTATTCCAGCATAGTCACTGACATCTAGATTCATTGCCTTCACAGTTACTCTAACAGAATCCTGTAATTTTGTACCACAGCTTTCAAACACAGAGTTTCCCAACTCCCAAGATCTTGGTGAAGAATTCTGAACAATTAATCAGTACCAAATATGTTAGGTAAAAAGAAAGATGTAGAGGAAAATAAATAGATTCACATAAAATATATATGAGAAAACCATTACCTTCTTATCCATTTTGACACTAGCCAAAAGGGGCATCAAAAGTTCAACTGAAATATCATCACTTTCTTCAATAATAGAAATCATGATGGTTTTGATATAGTTGAAAATATCAGATGAGTGATTGGGCCTTCAATGAGATTAGGCGGACAATTAAGTCAACAATAGAAAGTGATATTACAGCCAGGCAAAAAATGTTAATCCAGTTGTAAGCAATTAAAATTTACGATCCAAATAAATGGCGACATGTGGATTTTATTAATTAAATATTAATTTATTTTGGAATTTAAATAAATTAATTCCTAAAGTAAATTAATAAATAATTTGGGCCCAACAAATTAAATGGAGCTTAAATTAAATGAGGCCTGACCCAAGTCAAATAAGCCCCAAATTAAAGGAGGTCTGACTGAAGTCAAACAAGCCCATACAAATTAAATCAGGCCCAAATAAAATAGGCCTGATTACAGCCCAAACAAGTGGAGGCCCAAGCCCGCAGGATATGGCCCAAATAACTCTAGACCAATCAGAATGCAGGACATTTATGAGGGGTCTTCACCTCTCACTTATATAAAGGGGTCTCCTCCCTTCATTTGACACACACTCAAATACTTGAAGACATAAACGCTCTGAAGAGATCAAGAACACGAGCAGTGCTCCCTTGAGATCTTCAAGCATCTTCAAGTCAAGAACGGCAAACGATTCGGGATTAAGGTGCGGAGCCCCCCAAATCAAGCGTTCTTCATATACTGAGTTCTTCGGTGTTCTTCGCGCCAAGAACAGCATACGACCCGGGATTAAGGTGCTAAGCCCCCCAGATCGAGTGTTCTTCTGATCAAGTACGTTTAATCCAAACAAAGGCTCGATGCTTCTGGATTATTATAAGGTCCCAAATCCGAGTTCGGACAAGCTTCAACTGAAGATCCGACTCAACACAATGAAGCATCTGAAGACACAGACACTCTGAAGAGGTTGAAACACGAGCAACGCTCCTCAGGATCTTCAAGACAAAAGCGACAAACGACCCGGGATTAAAGTGCTAAGCCCCCCAGATTGAGTGTTTTGCATACATTAAGTTCTTCAGGATCTTCAAGACAAGAACAGTATACGACCCGGGATTAAGGTGCTGAGCCCCCCAGATCGAGTGTTTTCACATCAAATACGTTTAATCCAAACAAAGGCTCGATGCCTCTGGATAAACGTTACAAAGTCCTAAATTCGAGCTCGGACAAGCTTCAATTGAAGATCCGACTCCACACACGCTGTCAACACAGTCAGCGTACACTCCAGTCAACACAACCAGTCAAAGTCAAAGTCCAAGTTGGTTCGAGAGAGAAGAATCAGAGGATCGATAGAGATTATTTCCTAAATTATTAAGTTCAATCCATCCGGATTATCTTTGTAATTCAACTTGTATTTATTTTATTATAAATACAAAATTTGTTGTTACACCAGTCAAAAGTAAATATTTTTTATTTTTTTCTTAAGCCACTCACACAAAGATTTAGACAAATTGAAGATTTACTGAATAATGCCAAACCATACATACTTACCTGATTATATTGAGAAAAAGATGGAATATCTCAACAATCATATGATCAATTTTCATGACCATCATCATCAAAAATGATTTTGTTGTAGCCATCGTTCCAAGAATTAGCACAGCACTTTCAAAATTGATACCCTCTCCACAGGACAAGTAACTGAATGCAACCAGGAATAATCTGAATAACTCCTGTTACCATGAAACACAAAAAAAAATTACAAACTAGTGAATGAAATAATTAAAATATGAGAAAGGAATGGATACTGTAGGCTATCCAATCAATAGATTATGAAGAGATTGCTTACCTTCATGTGCTCATCCTCATATGTGTATACTGGAGCAGTAATTCTTACCAACTCGCTATGGCAAGATACAACTGCAACTTGTACATTAGGATCAAGATGCTTTAAGATTTCATCCATAATCAATGCTGCCATGAGAGGAAACATTGCACGTGTCGTAGACCGCTGAGAGATTTGCTTTACAGAAGGTAATAATTTCTCTGCATTCTGAAAGACAATACATAATTTTATTAACTACCCAGAAAACATGAAAGTCACAGGATTGAAGGTACAAAATATTAGAGATCGAGAAGAAGAAATATTTATGAACTTAGTATAATAATTTGCAATTCAGAATAGTAGTTAGGATGGAATCAACAAAGTAAAAATATTTTCCACATATGTTTCAGCAACAAAAGAATTCAGAATAGTAGTTAGGATGGAATCAACAAAGTAAAAACATTTTCCACATATGTTTCAGCAACAAAAGAATTGATTTCCCCAGTCAACAACATATCAATAAAATTGTTTATATGAACCAAGAGAGTAACCCATGCAAATCTAAATTTGATTTTCCCAACCACATTTTCTTAAACAAATCATGCCTTCATTCATGGATCTACATTGGGCACTTATCAGTGCTAACACGATACACCGGCAATGAAAATAACCAGTTTTTATCTGCTCCTTTGGAGTTTCCACATACACACAGATGTAAATACACATCAAGAGCATTCACATCGAAATAGTTAAGGATAATCAATACCCACTCAAGAATTCCATTTTATCGACACACGTTTAGCGCAAAATGAACACACACACACAGAGCAGCATAAAGTTAAGTCTGTACCCCAAGATGGGAAAGCAGTTCTTCAGTGGAGGAAGCTGGTCTTAGGAGATTATGCCCCACAATGCTCAACTTCTTCTCAAGTTTTTTCTCTGAAAATCCAGAAGAACCCATCTCTGTAATTCTAATTTTACAACAAACAAACGAGATCCAACACAATGAAAGAAATGTTCAAGAACTCCACCACCACAATGGGAACTCCGCCAACACTCAATACATAGTCCACCAGAAAAAAGCAGATAAATCCCGAATTCAATATGCAAAAAGCAAGAATAGAGGGATCTTTTGCAAGGTGTGCCTCATGCAGCGCTACACTCAAACAACCCATCGGATATTTCCTTATTTCGTGAAGTTATGCAAATTCATGGATTAACGGCATCAAATATTTTTCCTTTTCAGAAGGGAAAAAATCCAAAGAAAATATGGGTGAGTTGAATTAATGAGGCAAATCTGCATTCACACAACACAACCCAGGTTTTCTGGAGGGGTTTATTAACATCGTGCTTTTCAAGAGCAACAAACGAGTTCTTGTTAGTGGGTAAGTTGAATTACATGATTGCCCCTGGTGTGTTGAAGTGTTGAACTCTCGTTTTCAAGGGTGTCAACGGAATATCATAAGTCGATGTTGGTCTTTCTAGTTTCTTCTCTAATTCAAATAATTTCTATAAATGCCTACCGAAAAAGCTCTACGTGTCCCTCCAATTTATACCATGACATCAAATAAGCCCATCTGTCACCCCCTAAATTTCTAACTATTTAAAAACATCATATTTAAATAAATAAATCATTCTTAATGGAAGCTTAAAGTAATTAAAATTTAATAAGCCAAAATCCAACTTAATAAGTTATAAAATCCAAAGGTAATACTTGAAATAAATTTGCATAAGTTAACAAGTCTAACAGAAAAATTTAGTAATAATAATAAAGCTTAATGAAAATGAAATTGTGCTAAGCTTTCCTTATGTCACACCACGTCAGCTCCTTCATCTGAAATGTTAAAATATTTGGGGTGAGCAAAACCACAAGCTCAGTAGAGAAACATACTTGTCAAAATTAAATACCACATGTAAATATCAAATAAGGAACATGGATAATGTAGATGTAAATATAAATGTAAATGTACTGAATAAGATTTCTCAATTATTCAAGTAGTAAATGCCTCGTTTATAAAGGTCAGGAGACATATATGTACATGCATGAACTCAATGATATCACATAATAGCAGTTAATAGAGTCAAGTAAGAATTTTCCCACCTTTAAAATATACTGAGTTGATCGTAAACCAAATATTGATGCAGTAGAACGTCTATCTCTCAAACTCCTTGTCGCCTATTAATGTAAAAATTATAGATAAGTCTTAACTCTACACTCGACACCAAATATTTGGATTGGACATGAGGCTAAAAATAATACTAGAGGCTCTAAGATAGTTATATATACGCTACTGTAGTAATAATTATCAGATTATAAATAATTAGTTTGAAAACAAAGTATACCATATATAGTAGATTATAAATAAATTAATAGCAAATAAGGAAACGAAAGTATGTATGGATCGACCCTTTAAAAATAATTAACTGAAATTAATAAATACATGAGGACGCAAATGGGTACATTGCCACCCAACGCATACCCATGAACACAATCAGAACAACGTCCTTATTTATAATTAATGGGAATATAATTAAGTGCATAATTAATAAAAGGAAAATAGTAATAATAATTAATAATTGGATACACCTCTATATGTACGTGAACTCTTCTGATTAGTATTATCAAAAGTCAAGATTTCATGTATAAAGATATACATGCATAATTGTAATTAAAAGAATCCATCAAATAAATATATATTATCATTTACATATAATAGTAGATATTAGACAAAAATAACTTAAATATGGAAATTCTGTAAAATGGACTGATAAGTGAAAGCATTCATAAACTTATGAAAAATACAGTAGGTATTGAAATCAATAGTTGATAGATGACTTACAAAGTGAGATGAGAACAATAATAGTATTGAATCGTATGATCGGAAGAACGTTGGAGACACAATCAGAGGGCACGAACTAGAAAACTTATCATTGAAATTTGGAGAATTGTAAACGTATGATGCTTTATCTTTGAAATAGTAAAACTCAAATACTAAGAGAGGTTATGAAAGTAAAGTCTAGAAATTGAGAACCTATGAATTTATAAGGCTTGACTCTTAAATTAATGAGTGGGAGTTATGGGGAGTTGAGAAGAATATGGGGCAGGTAATATAACATCTATACATATTTATATATATAATAATGATAAGATGACGTATAACATACTAATATATATATATGAAAGTGGTTGAGAGTTTTTGATAAGAAAAATGATCAAGAATGCAATGTTGGAATGAAGGATGAATTCGTACTACTTGCAAGAAAGCAGATGTCCAATTTCTATAATATTTCTATATTTGTGTAGAGGTCCAAATCAGTTGTGTGATATATAGTTGGAAAACCGTGGAAGAGAGGATCGCGTGGGCGCAAGGATCACCTCAATCGGGATTCAAATGAAGAAGTTATGATCAAAACGGTGAATCTGCGCAGCATTAAACGGAATTTTCGAAAATTACATAATAATAGTGTATGGAGTATTACTTTATTCAAGTGGGCAATGCATGCAAATTCAATTAAATAATTGTGTGCCATGTTGGTTTAAGTTGCTGCAGCCATGTGAAAGAATTTCTAAGTCATGTGAAAGAATCTCTATGCCATATAAAAGAATTGTTAAGCTATGTGAAAGAATTGTGGGCTATGCACATATTAGTTAGAGATACCCATCAGACATGTTAATTGATTCCATTGCCCATCACTCACATACATAAAAAAAAAACTTAGAACACACCATATTCAAGGCTGTCATAAATACCAAGATTAAATAATTAATAAATATAAAATATGGGAGGATTACTACTAGGTACACAAAATAACCCTAAATTACTATGAGATACAAACATACAAAAGTATTACTACTAGGTACAAAAATATATAGTGATATTCCAATATTACCCCTATTAATGTGCTGCACATAAATATTGTGTGCAGCAAAAGTTCATGTGCAGCAAAGTGTGTGCAGCAAAAAAAGTGTGTGCAGGAAAAAAAAAGTGTGCAGCAAAAAAATGTGGTGGTCCGGCGGCGGCGGTCCGGCAGCTTTTCCGGCGGCGGCAGTTTTTCCGGCGACCAGTTTTTTTTTTTTTTTTTTTTTGGACGAACAGTTTTTCCGGCGACCGGCTGCCGGAGCTCCGGCGGCGGCGGCGCGGCAGCTTTCCGGCGACCAGTTTTTTTTTTTTTTTTTTTTTTTTTTTTTTTGACGAACAGATTTTCCGGCGACCGGCCGCCGGAGCTCCGCCGGCGGCGGCGGCGGCGGTCCGGCAGCGGCAGCGGTGGTCCGGTGGTGGGTGGAGGTTGGGGTTATTGTTTTAAAGGTATATGGGTTTAGGGGTATATTTGGTATTTTACTTTAATATTTTGTATTAAATAATAATTATTTTAAATCAATATATCTAGTAGTAATTAGGGGTACAAAGTGTGTACCTATCAGTAATTATTTCATAAAATATTAGTATATATTTACATATATAATATAATATAAAATACTCAACTATTACACCATCTTTCTTTCTTCCTTTCTTCTTTGTCTTCTTTTTTTTCTTTTTTTTTCAACCAAATCCTTTTTTTTTATCCGATCAATTACATCCCTCATCTTACTATTTTATTTCATAATAACAGCACATGTCAGCTATCTACAAGAATCGAATCAGTCACGAAGAAATAAAAGCGTATCTTGAATCAACAAGTCTTTATGTTATACCCAAACATTAGTAAGCGAAAGAAGATAAGTCCTTTAATTTCATTCATGCCCTCTGTACTACCACCAAGCACAGTTGGGCACGAATTATTCGATTTTCTTCCATTCAATGATGAACTACAAATCTTAAATTGATAGATGACAGATACTTGGTACTATATACTATTTAATACAGAATAGTTTTTACATTTTGATTGACTGTTTTAGTCATACCAAAAATTAAAACAAAAAATAAAATGTATTACATTGACATAATCAAATTGTATACCATAATGATCTCTTCAGGAATATATGGCTAATTGTAATTCATGCACCAAAATGTTTCAGATTCAAGCAGGTCATTTGGTCTTGTTATGTAAAAAAGTGCTGGTATGAATTTTATACTAGTATAAGATCTGCGTCCAGGTTTAGTCAAAATAATCCATCTTCTTTAAACATATAATCAAATATCATGCAATTCGAGTTTCTCATGCTCAATGGAAATGTAAATTTTCATTTTTGAAAGATTAAAAAATAATATATTAATCTAATTCAAACCAAAGGGACAAAGCACTATCATAAAATCTATATTTATTAGTAGAACAAACCGTGTCATCCTACTTGGTGCACCCTGGCATAATGAAGCAACTATTTCGGCATAATCAGCCTTTAATATGAGGCTGGAGTTTGGAAGCAGCATTTTCAATGACAGATTTCCCGAGTTCCCAGGGCCTAGGTGAAGTATTCTGAACAATGGAAAATACAAAATCAATGATAATAAGCCTACATGAGAGTGGATCCTCTCCAGCGCGGGAGGAACGTATCCAAGCTTGTGCATTCAAAACGATGATTTCTTAATTAATCAAAGTATTTAAATAAATTAAAATATCATGTGGCATCTAAACATCGATCTTTCATGGTAAGAGAACAAATGGAAATTTGTGGGTATTTAAAGTAGTACATTTTTTCGGTGGCAAAGACCCGGACGGATAAAATGTTGATAACATCGTTAATAAAAATGATATTTAATTGATAAAAAAGTAATAATGGTACCGTTAACTATTTCGTAAATGATTTATTATATATAAATAAAAAGTGATAATATTTTACTTTGAGCGTGATAACTAACCCTTGACTGATTTTTTTGTAAAAAAATTATAGAAATTACATTTTTTTAAAAAATTATAGAAATTATTTGAATTTTGAGAAGAAAAGGAGAAAGACCAACATCTGACTCGTGACATTCCATTGACACCCTTTGAAACGAGAGTTCAACTCCCAGGAAAATACTCTCGTTTCAAAAATACACATCAATCTTTTCTACCAGGAAAATAGTCCTCATCTTATAGAATTGTGTCAACTCATCGGGTCACGAGGAATATATCTTTTCAAGGCTAACAGTACATGTTTGGTCAAGTGGTATCCATAGTTTAGATAAACCTATGTTTATTTGGTCAGATACATCACTTACGCTACACATGAATCCTGTAAAAACTTACTTGACTAGAAATCTCTTTAGGTATAATAATATGATAATGTATGCATATATATTCTGCACAAGAACTACATCAACACGTGGTTAAATAATAATGATATAATTCTGATAAATTATTATAATCTTAATAAACCCTGGAATTGAACGAGAATCACTTGCCCAGAGTAGCAAAGTTTTTATCTGAGATATGGTAATGTTGGATTTTCTTACTTGACATAACAAAAATTGCAACAAAAATGCCAATATTATTTTAATGATGTTCACATTCAAAATAATTATGAGCATCTAATTAATTTATGTGTCTCATAAATATATAAACAGCAATGCCAACTTGAAATTCAGAGGGTTAAATCAACAGTCAAATAAGGGGCTGATAATAAATATTAATAAGAAATGACACTTCAAAATGGAAATCCAATTGTCAAATTAATAAACACCAAGCATCAAGAACATGCGCGTTATTTGTCATAAATAAGTAGAATTATTTTTAAAGCTATTTACTATTAGCTGAACAGGTATGTGCCGTCTTTATTAATACTTTGCAACATGTTACTAAGAAGTATGTCCATTTCGTAAACTTGTAACATGGCACCTAGAAGGAAATTAAAACTTCTAATAATATTCGTTTTCACGACAAAGCATACTAAGATTATGCTTCGAAATTGACCTTTATATATGATCATTTTATATAATAAACGAAATAATAAGAAAATTGGAAGAATGTCACTTTATATAATCGAAATTGACCTTTATATGCGTCTTGGACTCTTAGGTAAAGCATGAACTGGTCCATGTTCTAATACTTGGAAACTATTACGCCATAAAATAATTTGCGGTGTTTACAAGTTTATCGAAAAGTGTGTAGTCATTCAAGCTTATTTACTGTAACACTAGACCTCATACATCCAAAAGTTAGTAACTGCTAAAGGAACATAGATTGGATATTAAATCTTTTGTACCCATGCACCACTCGAATGCCCAAATATGCCATTCGCAACCACTATCAAAAGCCAACACTCATATCTGTCAACAAACCCAACTATGTTCGATCACTTGAGCTTATCCACGGAAAGAATACAGAATATAGTGATCCAAAAAAGATAGTTGGTGGTATTTTTTCTTAACGTATTACTAAAGGAGAATTTTCCAATTTGAGTTCATTGTTACATTAATCCTGTATTGACAATAATAATATGTTTAGTTTATTTCAATAATATAATAATAATTATTATTATTATTATTATCATAAATAAATTGATTTGATTGATCTGGTTATAAACACTTTAGAATAAATTATTAGTTGTCTTAATGTAAAATTTATTTACCTTTCCCAACTACTTTTCACATTCTCAATAATAATCCAAAATATTCAAGATTCCTATCATATTTTCTTTGATGCTCTAAGAGTAAAATGTGTTTTATTTTTCTAATAATTTATTGTGATAAAGTTTGGTCAAAAGATATAAAGCTATGCATGATTAGTTTCTTTGAGGTATATTCGAGAAGATGACAAAAGATTGTCCATGCAAAACAATATCGAGATAGTAATTCATATGCTACATAAGTATAACTAGAAAAGGTGACCGCCCTTATAAGTTAATTGTTGTCCTTGTTGAACAAATCCTTCTACAATCAGGAGTGAAACACTAATATCAACATTGATTGAAACTTGGTTGAATTTTTTTTAATAAGAAAATTCGAACATTGGAATAGCGTATTAGCGTTAGAAATTAGATTTGGAATAATACGATAATATTTGAGCCACCGTGAAACATGACATCTCATAGGATGACATATGGTGAATTAAGAAGTGTTTGGATTTACTCTAGAACTTTCACCATCCATATTTAAGGGTAGTGATATTTATATGTTATTATCAACTGTTCTAGCATCTGCTACTCGAGAATTTATAGCTTGAAGAAAGTAGCCTTTCATGCTAGATTAGCAATTGTTGATGGGAGGTGAAGTGGTGAAGTTGAGGGTAGAAGTGATATATGTTCGAATAAGCTCATGCATGCATAAACTAGGTTATGTAATAAAATTTAAATTAATGTCTCTACTATTTGTGCTTGAATCTAAGAAAAATGATTGATAGTGCCTAGATATGCCCACAATTCGTGTCGTACTTATTAGAGGTGTCTTGGGGGTGCAAAAATTAGGAGCAAGAGGCATATGTGAATGAGAGTTTTCAACGCCTCATATATTTTTTTGTTAAGGCGCACGATTCTTGTACATAGGTTTCCCCTTTATATTTTTGAAATATTTCCTCAGTTAAACATAGATGATGTCAACTTCATTGTGTGGGTGAATACACAAAATAACTTTATAAAAAAAGAAACTTTGGATCTTTGAACCTCAATTACCAGGAAATTTTGACCACAACTGGTGCCTTCCATTCGACCATTTCCGAAAATTATAGATTTGGACGTGAAAATTTGAAATTTTGTTAACATTATCATGTGGTGTATGTTTTTTATTATCATGGAAAATGGCTCGGTGTTTGCTATATAAGCTTGTTGTAGTCAAATATAATGAATTCTTCATTTACTTTTAGGTGATTTTTTTTGTACCTTGTGTTCAAGGGGTGCACCCATGCGTCGTGCCTCGGGCGCCAGGACCAACGATTTTGCGACTATAAATGCCTCGCATCTTCTAACTAAAGTGCTCTCTTCTAAAGAATATAAAACTTTGATGGACAATCTTCAAAAGGGTATCATGAACAACATAGTCAGCTAGTCCCTAGATTGGTATGCAAACTATTTTTTGTCTCCACTAAGTAGGTAATTATACTATTGAATAAAATCTAGGTGACATCAAACACGTTTCAGTGAAAGAATAAAGTATGAATCTAGGTTTTACAAAAAATATACATGTAATACTTGGAATGTATTTGTTGGCTTAATAGTACGGTCGTGAATGGAAATGGATCTAGCATAATAATGTCATGTTATGAACAATTATAGCTCAACATTACTAATCTCTAAAAATGTATTACGTTTTCAATTCATAGTAATATTTTAAACATAAGCTTCATTAATTTGTTCAAACGTGACCAAATTGCTTATTCTATACTTTGCAAAAAATGTCACATCCTCTTTCATAATTTGTGTTTACATTTATAGTCCCTCTTACTTTTACAAAGTGCCACACCTTCTTATCTACTTCCACCATGCCTTCTTGACAAGTTGATTCCAACAACTGTCATCATTCCTCTGGTGTTTTTAAACACTCATATTCCAGAGCTTGTTGATTCTTAAAAGAGTATGATTCTACTTAGCTACTTAAGAAAGGAAACCTCAACAAGATCCTTTCAATAATGAGATACAAATTTTTTAGGGATGATTTGTGATTTCTTCTTGTTTTGGTAATGTATGATTTGGTATTTGTACCATTGTGTAGATTGTAAAACAAAACTAACAAGGAGAATACAACTATTCAGCCTATTTCAAAAATGTCAGTGTCAGTGATGAGGGGTGCGCGCATCTTTCTTGATGAGCACTAGAAAGGTTCTCCAGCCTCTAAAAAATATTCAGACAGGTGGAGTTCCCTAATGACTATCCCAAACGACTAGGTGAGAGAGACAGAGAGAGTCTCAATACAACCCATGCCTTAATAAATCCTCTATCATTCTCTAAGTTGAATCAACCATACCCAATAGAATATTGGAGGGAAATAAAATTTTGAAGCAATTCACCATTAATGTAGATATGAAAATAATCTTCATCCTTCGATAGAAAAGCATTATCCAAACCCTCCAACCATTTTGACCATATGCACTTTGACAACTTAATTAAGTACTCTACACCCAACTCCAAAACCACGTTTATAGGCTTATAGCTAATGATTAATTTTTCATTTGTGCATAATGTACTTTTGATTCAACATTGAGAGATTAACAATGACGACAACAATAACTATATACTAAAGCCCTCTCAAATCTGTTTTCAACCAACTCTATTAATTAATTTAATTTCATTAAGTAATATGGAGAACCTAATCCACATTATATACTACTTCTTTGAGAAAGTTTCTACTTATTTATTAAAAGGGTTTAAAGAAAAGAAATAAAAACAATAGATACCCATAGTTAACATCGTCAACCCTGTACAACTTTCAGAAAGTTACCATCTTCATTAAAAACATAGAGAATAAACACGCTTTTTTTGAAGTAACATAATATATAAAAACTTTTATTTTTAAACTAACAGAAGATCACAAATCTGACAAAAATTTTAAAATATAATAACTAACACCCTCTGTCCCATTACACATTTCACATTTCCTCATTTGTTTGTCCAAATATACTTTTCACACCCAAAAATAAAAAAAGCAATCAATACAAATAACCTTTCAATGTACATTCTTCTCAAAAATGCCACCACTATCTATAACACACATAAATTACTTTATAATTTATTTAATACCTAAAAATACTACATTACCCTTCAAAGACAACAAAACAAGTCAATAAAGCAACTTTTTTAAACATGGTACAGTAACTGTGAAAATACAGTTGGGACGGAGGGAGTATTTTGTTTATATTATGATGATTGAATTCAATCACAGAATTTTAACATGCTTGAATATAAGAAGCATTACCATGGGTTATGATGTGATAATTATAGGCTGAATAGGAGAAGAGATAAAGAATGAGAGCCCCAAAGAAAGCTATATGCTAGATGATGACTATGATAAATGGAAACTTTTAGTAGCTTAGTTCCCTAGTGATTTAATTATAAATTGATGATGGACGAAGAATTGATGCAAATCAAGAAAAATTAAGAACATAGAAATAGTCAAGGGACGTACCACATTAATTTATTCACATTCGTATCAACTGTATACTATAATCCATTCAAAGGACTTACTGGGAATTTTTGGTTTTCAAAGAAATGCAGAATTCAGGTAAATTTTTTTATCATGTAAAATAGAGGCAGAAAAGCTAAAAACATCATCCACAAAAGTTGCATTGCTGCACACTTGCACCAGTTTAATCATGCAACTGATGTGTATTTATAAAGATATTAGTTGTTTGCGAAAAAGTATTAATTGTTTCACTGAATGATATTAGTTGGCTTTAAGATAAAAATAAACATTTTTTAATGAAATGACATTAAAAATACACATACCACGATTCAACTAGTGTGCACAAGTCTTACTCTCATCCGTTATATCTTCAAATTCCAACATAAACAAATGTGACAAAGCACCATTGTAAATTAAAAAAAACGCTAAGTAGAACGAACCATGGCTTCCCCAGTGGGTATATCTTGGTTTAGAGAAGCAACTATTTCAGCATAGTCACTGACATTTAGATTCATTTTCTTCACGGTTTTCCTAACAGAATCCTGTAATTTGATGGCACAGCTTTCAAACACAGAGTTTCCCAACTCCCAGGATCTTAGTGAAGAACTCTGAAATAATTAATCAGTACCAAAAGTGTTGGGTAAAAAGAAAGATATAGAGAAAAATAAAAGGATTCACATAAAATATAAATGAGTGAAATGCTACCTTATTATCCATTTTGACACTAGCCAGAAGGGGTGTCAAAAGTTCAACTGAGATCTCATCACTCTCTTCAATTATCATAACCATGATGGTTTTCATATATTTAAAAATATCAGCTGAGTGATTGGGCCTTCAACAAGATTAGACAGACAATTAAATCAACAATAGAAAGTGATATTACAGCAAGGCAAAATAAAGGAAATCAGTCAAAAGTAAGTTATCTTTTTTTTCCACCAATCGCACAAAAAATCTACACAAATTGAAGATTTATTGGAAAATGACAATTCTTACATAGTACATACTTACCTTATTATATTGAGAAAAAGCTGGAACATCTCAACAATCATATGATCAATTTCCATGTCCATCATCATCAAGCATGATCTTGCTTTAGCCATAATTTCAAGAATTCGCACAGCTCTTTCAAAATTGATGCCCTCTCCACAGGACAAGTAATTGAATGCAACCAGGAATAACCTGAATAAATCCTGTTACCATTAAATATAAAAAAATTGGTATACATACTAGTGACTGTAACAATTAAAATATGAGAAAGGAACAGATATTGTAGGCTATCTAATCAATAGACTATGGAGAGATAGCTTACCTTCATGCGTTCATCCTCATATGTGAATTCAGGGGCAGTAATTCTTACCAACTCGCTATGGCAAGATGCAACTGTAACTTGTACACTGGGATCAGGATGCTTTAAGATTGCATCCATTATCAACACTGTCATGAGAGGAAGCATTGCTTTTTCCATAGACCTCTGAGGTCTTTGCTTTACAAAAAGCAATAATTTCTCTGCATTCTGGAAAGACCGTACACAATTTTATTTACTACCCAGAAAACATGAGAGTAACAGGATTAAATCTACAAAATACTGGAGATCGAGAAGAACAAATGCCTATGAACTTAGTATAACAGTTTGCAATTCAAAAGTGTTGTTAGGATGGAATCAAAAAAGTAAAAACATTTCCAAAATATGTTTTAGTAACAAAAGAACTGGTTTCTCCAGACATCAACATTTCAATTAAATTGTTTATAAGAACCAAGAGAATAACCCATGCAAATCTAAATTTGATATCCCCAACCACAGTTTCCAAATCAAATCATGCCTTCGTCCATGCATCTACATTGGGCACCACTTACCGGTGCTAACACGATACAACAAACATGAAAAGAACCAGCTTTTATGTGTTCATTTTGAGTTTCCACATGTATAGAGATGCAAACAATAATTGAGGATTTCACACACCAAGAGCATTCACATCGAAACAGTCAAGGATGACCAAGATCCACTCAAGAATTCCATTTTATCAACACACATTAGTGTAAAATGAACACACACACACACACATAGCAGCATAAAGTAAAAGCTATACCTCAAGGTGGGAAAGCAATTCTTCAGTGGAGGAAGCTGGTTTTTCGAGTTTATACCCCACAAGGCGCAACTTCTTCTCAAGCTTTTTCTCTGAAAGTCCTGAAGAACTCATCTCCGCGACTCTAATTCTTCAACAAACAAAGAATATCCAGCACAAAGCAAGAAAATTCAAGAGTTTCTCCACCACCACAGAAACTCCGCCAAGATTCAAGACAAAATCCACCAGAAACGCCGATAATCCTGAATTAAATACACAAAAAGCAAGAGTAGATGCTTGTGCTGATGATGTATTAAAAGAGGGATCTTTTGTAATGTGTCCCTCATGCAACGCCACACTCAAACCACCCACCGGATATCTCCCCATTCTGCGAAGTTGTGCAAATTTTGGTTTTCAAATCCGTGGATTCACAGCATCAAATGTTTTTCCTTTTCAGGTGGGAAAAAATCCAAGCAAAATAAGGGTGGAGTGATTAATGAGGCATATCTGCATTCACACAACCCAGTTTTGAATATCCAACCATCAAATATGGGTTTCGCAACGTTATGCTTTTCGAAGAGTGAGAGACGAGTTCTGATTAGCGGGTGATTTGAATTACATGATTGCCCCTGGGGTTTGGGAGTTGAACTCTCGTTTCAAAGGGTGTCAATGGAATGTCACGAGTCAGATGTTGGTCTTTCTCCTTTTCTTCTCAAAATTCAAATAATTTCTATAATTTTTTTAAAAAATGTAATTTCTATAATTTTTTTACAAAAAAATCAGTCTAGGGTTAGTTATCACGCTCAAAGTAAAATATTATCACTTTTTATTTATATATAATAAATCATTTACGAAATAGTTAACGGTACCATTATTACTTTTTTATCAATTAAATATCATTTTTATTAACGATGTTATCAACATTTTATCCGTCCGGGTCTTTGCCACCGAAAAAATGTACTACTTTAAATACCCACAAATTTCCATTTGTTCTCTTACCATGAAAGATCGATGTTTAGATGCCACATGATATTTTAATTTATTTAAATACTTTGATTAATTAAGAAATCATCGTTTTGAATGCACAAGCTTGGATACGTTCCTCCCGCGCTGGAGAGGATCCACTCTCATGTAGGCTTATTATCATTGATTTTGTATTTTCCATTGTTCAGAATACTTCACCTAGGCCCTGGGAACTCGGGAAATCTGTCATTGAAAATGCTGCTTCCAAACTCCAGCCTCATATTAAAGGCTGATTATGCCGAAATAGTTGCTTCATTATGCCAGGGTGCACCAAGTAGGATGACACGGTTTGTTCTACTAATAAATATAGATTTTATGATAGTGCTTTGTCCCTTTGGTTTGAATTAGATTAATATATTATTTTTTAATCTTTCAAAAATGAAAATTTACATTTCCATTGAGCATGAGAAACTCGAATTGCATGATATTTGATTATATGTTTAAAGAAGATGGATTATTTTGACTAAACCTGGACGCAGATCTTATACTAGTATAAAATTCATACCAGCACTTTTTTACATAACAAGACCAAATGACCTGCTTGAATCTGAAACATTTTGGTGCATGAATTACAATTAGCCATATATTCCTGAAGAGATCATTATGGTATACAATTTGATTATGTCAATGTAATACATTTTATTTTTTGTTTTAATTTTTGGTATGACTAAAACAGTCCATCAAAATGTAAAAACTATTCTGTATTAAATAGTATATAGTACCAAGTATCTGTCATCTATCAATTTAAGATTTGTAGTTCATCATTGAATGGAAGAAAATCGAATAATTCGTGCCCAACTGTGCTTGGTGGTAGTACAGAGGGCATGAATGAAATTAAAGGACTTATCTTCTTTCGCTTACTAATGTTTGGGTATAACATAAAGACTTGTTGATTCAAGATACGCTTTTATTTCTTCGTGACTGATTCGATTCTTGTAGATAGCTGACATGTGCTGTTATTATGAAATAAAATAGTAAGATCTTTTTATTGTAGTCCTATCAGCCTGTTCTCTAAAAACTCAAATGCCTTTCAGGGCTCTAAGTCCCATCTGTAAAACTCAAAAATCAGGTTATGATTTTAAACTAGTAAACTAAACAAATTTCTACATTTTCCGCTCTCCACTCTACAGCTATCTACCCCCTGCCTCTCCAAAACATGAGTCCACACTCTAATTTTTTGTTTGATTTTTTTTTTTGCTGTATCTCAATGACAAATGTCAAATGAGAGATCATTTCAATTTCATCCGGCCTAGGTGCTGCCTTCATTTCTCGTAGGCGGCCGATTATGTAAAACTTGTGAGTAAAGTGTGCCTTCCATGCTTAGTCCGCCTATGCCAATTTTGAATATTGGATACATGTCTATCACTAAAAACTTATAACTCTTTCCAATATTTTGTTTGTTTTCCTTAACAAGCCTTCTCTATAACGAAGACTATAGGGCCTCCCCTCAAATAGTAAGTATATTCACCATATTTTGGGATTAGGGAGCTCTAACAAGTAATAACGACTTCCGAATCAATAAATATTAGACTATTGTTAATGATTTAATCAGATTTCAAAAAGAACCTCTAAAGATCTAACAAGTACAACTATATCTAGCTACGGCATAACGTATATTTGGTCATAATGCTAGAAAAATCTTATAATCATTTCATTCCCAAAATATTACAAAAGCAGCACATAGTTATTAAAGACGCAAGGCGCACCCAGGCATATTTGTGCCTGAGGTGCAAGGCTCACGCCTGAGTCGCGCCTTGAATATAAAGATATAACATAGAATTATAACCAATCCTACATATACAACATAATTACCTAATAAATTAAGTTTAAAAGACACGATATTACATTTGACTCGAATATGACACATGCATTAAGCCATTTACTTTAAAATTAAACATGCATCTATGAAAGTTCATCATAATGGAAGTAAGACAAGTCAATCACACAAGATCTAGCAACAAAAATAATCTAATTATTATCTCCTTCATCAACATCAAAGTCTTTCTCATCACATTGCTCTTCCTCATTAAATTCTTCTTCAATTCTTTGTATAACTATTATCTATAAAAGTAAAAGAAACATCAATGATCAAACTCAAAAGGAAGAATAAGAAAAGAGAAGGGGAAAAAAAATCAAGAATAACTGATTGGTGGCAGCTGGAGGACGATCGGCGGCGGGCGGATGCCGGTGGTGGGCAAAGGCGTGTGCCTCAGATATAAGCGCCTTGAACCATGATGATGCATAGCTCATACCCTTGGCTGAGGCGCGCCTTTAATAACTACGATATCACAACCCTAATTACATCCTCTTCCTATTATATCATATCTTTGAATAAATTCATATTCAAATCTATCTTCGAGGCATATTTTCATAACATGGAATACGAATGATCATAGCTTAGGATTACCTAAATGGTAGAACCACCACATAAATAATGATTTATTTTTTTTACAATAGACAACTACAAGCAAATGACCTGATCCATTGTTTGTCTCTTTATGGTAGTCTTCTAGAGCACTGAGTCGTGAACACATCAAGGTATCGTCAATGATCTTTGTCAAGTTCAAGACTAGTCACGACAGTTTTCTGAAAATTTGGCAACATATTTTTGCTATAAGTAGGTGAGGTTGAAGGTAGAATTGATGATCATTATACAGAACATCAAGCACGGTTATTAAACTCACATTTCTACTAGGACGATTGGACTATACACAAAATCGACTTGTGTGGAGTCCGATGGTAAATCTTACGTACCTATACATGTATAGATATCATAAATTCTGTTAGATTTACAAAAGAATTAATATATTAATAATACTCACTATTCAGTCACTACCCTCGGTTCCTCTGTATTTGGACTAAATAATTATAATATGTGACCAATAAATATGGGTATATTTTCCTAATACATTATAAAGTAAGAAACTTTCACATTTTGGTTCATTCCTCTAATAAAATACTTCTAAGCTATAATTAACAATATTTTTTAATTATTAAAAAAGGGGGAAAATTTGCACAATGAATAAAAATAAGTAGGCAAGAAAAGAAAGAAAAATCTTTTAGCTGAGGAGGAAAAAAAAATCAATTTGCAGATGAATCATCTCACCTGGTGCCTACAATTTACCTTTTGAACCTGAAATCTCAATTTTTTTGTTAGTATCCTGCTTTTAAAATCCACAAATGATCATATTTCACCAGATATATTACAAGTAAATGATCAAGTCTTTAAATTGTTGACTATGCCCATGAAATCTTAAAATCTTGGTAAACTTGCCAATTCAATTTGGTTTTGTCATGTCTCAATAGTGTAACTTTATTAACAAAGTCCATGAGGAAATAAGTGTAAATCTTATTGCATGCTTTGAGTTTTACTACACTGATGCCAAGTTTCATCGAGTTTGCTCAGTGGGGACATGCTTGTCAAAGCTATATATAATTTCAAAACCATCAATTCATGTAGCACCATGTGTGCATAGATATTTAAGTAACAATATATGCTCGTTTATAAATGTCCAAGGCCAATTATCGAAGACAATACAGAATTAATAAATAATAACTCACATGAAAACATTAAGTAAAGGCAAGCAGAAGAAAAATATCCACACCTTTATTATTTGAGCAGATTAATTTCTGTGCACTGATGCAAAATCTTGGAGTTCTTCAATCTTTGCCTAAAATTTAATACTCAAATATCTTAGATATAAAAGATATAATTGATTAGTATGTGGAGGAATGAATAGATTCAATTGAAGAATTGAGATTTTTCGTTAAAAAATTTACGCGAAGATTCAAATTGAAGCGATTTTCAGTTGCTGATAACTTCGCTCAACATCCATTAATCTAATATACTCAAAGTAAATTGAAAATTTGTTGGTAATTTATCTTTTTGAATGAAATAAAATAGCAAAAGGCGTTTTACTCTCTTTATTAGTGATTGTGTCAAACCAAAATGTAGGAATAACATGAAATTTGATGCCGTAGTGTTTTTCTATATAATCAGTTAAGAAATAAATTATTGTAGTCATGTTTGGCATGTCAAAAAGATTTGAAAGGAGGGTGCTTTTGTCGTTAAGTTCATTATGTCATGCATAAAAGTCCAACTCAGTCTTATTCTTATAATTTAGGGAGGACGATCACCATCATTCAGTTCACGGGTTATTGCTATTCATTATAATTTAGAAATTTTATATACCATTATATTTTAACATGTGTCTGTGTATTTCTTCTGCCGCATTAAAAATGAATATAGCTAAAAATATTGTGTTCAATTTGGTGTTTTAAGGGCCTGTTTGCAGCTATAGTGATGTATTGAACATAACAAGTAGTAACGTATATTTATACCTTTCTAAAAATAAGACTTTTACTTTTAGAAAAATATTATTTAACCCGAATAATTGACATACTTCTACAAGCTAATTTTGTGAAAGTTATTTTTGCATCATATGCATATGCATGGTTTCCTTATTGTCATTTTGTGAAGCAGGTGGCAAATGAAGAAGTTGCAAGGGTTCAGGTGGCAAGTGAAGATGTTGTAAATGATCAGTTTAAAGCAACTGATGCTTCTTGTGAGGAGGTCCTGAAGTTGGGTGAAAGGTCTGAAGTTGGTTCAGAGACACGAATTCATGCAGAAAGAAGTAGAAGGGCGAGAAAACCTAACACTTTAATGAGGTGGGAGGAGGGTTATCAACATGCTTGGTTGGTACAAGGCAGTGATGACAAGGTAGACTCACCCTTTCCATCAAAACTAAGACATGCAGAAATACCAAGGGGGTCTTCCCTTAAAGAAATAAATTCTGCAAGGAAATTAAGTGTTGCCAAAGGGATCAGTTGAAAAAGAATTGTCCTGATAGACAGAATACAAATAAAGGAGTTGTTTTAGGATGTAGTACAGCTGATATACAGAAGGAACATATGAACCTAAGTGCAGGCTCAAAAAAGGGAAAGATGAGACTGCAATTACTTCTGGTAAAAATGATTTGATATACGAGGATAAGGTAGTCAAACTATTTTTGTAACATTTGAGAGAATCTACCATTTGAACTGTTCTTGGCCATCAATTGTAGGCAATGGGATCTTCTGCATCTAAGCCATAAAAAGCTAGACTGTCTGAGGAAGTGGACAAAAGGCTTCAATATAGGAAAAAAAAATCCTAAAAAGGAGTTATAATTGATCCATCAGAACTGGTTCTAAGAGGAAACAACTTAATCATGGTTCATTTAGTTATGAATTAAAAAACGAGAGTGAAATTACACCCAGTAAAGATGAGTCTGCCGATGTTTTGCTAACAGTTATCAAGATATTTTCATGAGTTTTTATTTTTATGTATTTTGTAGTATATATGATTTATTATTCTTTTTGGATTATCAATGCAGGTAGGGGAATGTCATGTGTCTGGGTTTACAAAAGTAGATAAATCAGCGGTAGAGGACAAAGGCTCTAGGAAAAGAAAGAATAAAGGTGATGATGTTCAATCTAGAGCAGTTGATGTAGAGAATACTAAGATTAGTAAAGGCAGTGAGAATGCAACTACTACCAAGAATCATGAGCCACAAGCTGATGCAGATGAGGTAATCTAACCATATACGTGGAGTTTGATTACTTGATGAAAGATGATGCTTTATGGTAGACCACTTTAACTGTACTTCTCCATCAATTGTTTTAATCTTCTTTGTCCAAGCTTGCAAAATCTGAGCAAGTCAATGTAGAGGAAAAAGGCTCAAGGAAACGAAAGAAGACTAAAAGTGTTGTGTTTCAATCAAATACAATTGGCACAAGCAAGGAAATAGTTAGCCACACTGAAGCTGATTCAGTATCAAAAGATAACGATTCACCAAAACAAACGTCAGATAACGTAGCAGAAAAGGTAATCAAACTGCATTTATTATTATATTTTTGTTGGATTTCGTAGCATTAAATTATACTATTTCTATTATTTTTTTGGATTCGTTCAATTTAGGTGGTGGAATCTCTCATGTCCATACCTGAAAAAGCCACACAATCAAAGGCAGAGAAGGAAGGCTTCAAAAAACAAAAAAGGACAGTTAAAAGTGGCATTCTTCTATCTGGTATAGATCTTTCAGAGAAGGCAAAGGTTAGTCATAGCGTGACTGATCCCAAGGGAAAATGTAAAAATGAAATTACTTCTCTGAATAGTGAGCCAATAGATGTTGTAAATGAGGTAATCAAATCATTTCTGTTGTTTTGATGAGTTATCAAGTATTAGGTTCGATCAATTAATTGTATTGTCTACCAATCAATTTAGGTTGTGAAATTGAAGGTTTCTGAGCCTACAAAATCCAATCAATCTGAGGTCAAGGAGAACAAACAAAGCAAGACAGCTACAAGTGTTGTCCGTCAACCCAAGACAATTGGTTCAGAAAAGAAAAGGGTTAGTCTCTCTACAACTGATTCAATAGCAAAAGATGAGAATGAAATTGTTTCTCTAAAATGTGAGCCACCTAATGTTCTGGGCGATCAAGCTATTTTTCTGACTTTTCAGGACTCCTCTGGCTTTATATTATCCCATTTTATTGTTCTTTTGTCACAATTAATGTAGGTTGTGGAATCTCCAACGACCAAGCCAACAAAACTAAAGCAGTTTAAGGTACTGGAGAAAGGGTCCTGCATACAGAAGAAGACATCGAATATACTTATTGCAAAGAAGGAAAAAGGTATCCACAGTAATGCAGATACTGAAATTGAAAATGAGAATGAAACTGATAAACATGGGTCATCGGATGTCATGGAAAAGGTGACCAAACTTTGTTTGTACCATTTTTTTTTTATTGATTGTGTGGCATTACATCAAAGGTATCATCATATTGCTAATTTGTGATTGATATAGATGGTGGAATCCATTTCTAATTCCATGGAAGCTAAGAACTCTGGCAATTTGGATCCAGAAAAGGAACAGGTAGCACTATAATAGTATTTGATGTAAATTAATTATTAAGCACAATTTAAAAAAAAAAGTTCCAATTCTAATCTCTGGAAATTACTTTAATCTAGGATCCTATGGAATTTTGCCTTGAGTATGGACGGGAATTAGTAAATTTGAGGGTAATGATTTGGTGGCCTATCGACCAAACGTAAGTACCGAGAAGGGCAATCTCTTTTTCTGTACTCCATTTGTTTTGCACTTTGAATTTTTAATTTTTTTTTTTCTGGAACACTTATCTTCGTTTAAATGGGTTGTTATCTTACTATAGTTCAATATCCATGTTAATAATG
The DNA here is from genome assembly GCA_023678885.1 of Pogostemon cablin. Classification (NCBI taxonomy): domain Eukaryota; kingdom Viridiplantae; phylum Streptophyta; class Magnoliopsida; order Lamiales; family Lamiaceae; genus Pogostemon; species Pogostemon cablin. The sequence continues at coordinate 36,949,275 of CM042963.1, forward strand.
TTATATGATTGGATGTTTCTTTAATTTAATATTACTAATAATGTGGTCACTTTCATGGTTTTCAAATTTCTGAATAACCTTATTTTCAAATTTATATGTGTAATGGCATGTCTGGGTGATATCATTACTGATATTAATAATTTGGTCTATGACATGAGCTCCGATTGTCCAATAGTGTTTTTTTTTTACTCTGCAAATCTTAGGCAAGTTTAAAGGACAAGTGTCTTGACTTTTTCACATGTGACACTTACAATATGCTTCTTCTTTTTCTCATGCCTGGAGCTTGTTCATGCAGCTACTACCCAGGCACGGTTGAATCTTATAATCCCTTGACAAGGAGGCACAAGGTACTGTTATGCTTTGTGGGTCTACTCACTTTCTTAATATAATACAGCCTTATTGAACCTATCAAGGTGATTAAGAACCTTTTATTTTGTTGAAGAGAAATAAAAAGCTCTTCTAGCGACTTTGTCATATCTTCACTTTGTATTTAGTATATTTCTTCATTACAGATTATATATGACGACGGGGACGAAGAAATTTTGAATATGTCAGAGGAAAAATGGGAGCTGTATAAGGAGATACAACCACAGCAAGTCAGATTTTTTCTTGCATAATCTAGTTCCACGTTACTCTTTTCTTTTTTTCCCAAATGTTATTGTTGATTCCTTCCATTTTCATCTGAGCCATTGATGCATTTTTAGGCACAGTCCACTCCAAAAGAAGCTGAACCATCTCCTGCTGAAGAACCTTGCAAGTAAGTATTATTTAAAGCATAACATGTCTCTCTGGTATCATTTCAATATTCATGTCTCAATTGGTTTCTATCGACAGAGAATGATCTATATTCTTGTTTGGAGGTTTCCTGCATGATGTGTATGTTCTTTTCAAATTTTGGAAGTCATATTTGTAGACTTTCAATTTTGAATCAGAAAAGTTAGACCCTCTGTTGTACTGCTCGTTTGTGGATTGCTTGTCCCTCTGTATATTTAGAATCTGTTTAAAATTCTTGATTCTTATCAGGAGGGGGAGATGTCATACCTGTATTACGTCTTTCTCTCTTTAACCATTTGCACAATATAATCATGATAAAAACTTGCATCCTGACTTTGGTTCCCAACAATTGAGGTTCTTTGCCTGAAAATTTACTACTAACTCTCGCAGGAAACAGAAAAGAAATACGAAGGTTGGCCCTCAGCTGAAAAAACATACTGGTTCATCATCCAAAATGTTAGTGTTTCTTTATCTTTGAAATCTCAGCAAACTTTGATCCAAAATGTGACCTAACTGCTAATATTTGTGGTGTCACAGGTAATAAATTTAAGATTAATGCTTTTCAATCTGGACATAATTCTCACCTTGAATCCATCCATGTCACTGATGACCCATGAAAGCCCGATTGCATCGAAAGGTTTGATCTGCATTTAATCGAAAATGCTATGAAATCTTGCTCTTAATCAAATTAGTACTAATATCCTTTAAATTAAATTTTTCAATTTTGATGGGTTGCATTCTCTTTTTTAATTTATATATAATTATATATAGGGAGTACTACTTTTTTGAGTTTTTCTATGCTTAAATCACATGTATTACTCTAGTTTAATTTGGCTGAAAGCCTCAAACTAGATTGTTGTATGGGAAAAATTGTATGAGTAAAATATGAACGCAATTTTTTAGAAGACTTCATCATAAAGAAATAGAGTTAGATTTATACACAACGCTTTTTTGCAATTTGGTTGGTCTAATATAAAAAAGGTATTAACACAATACAAGTAATAGTATCACGCCCACAAAATTAGAGTATTAAATACCATTATTTTGTTTGATAATGGAGTTTATATTAGCATAAATAAAAATCAGTCTTTTTGTGGACAAAGAAGCATATGGAATGAAAGAAAGATGGATGTATATTCATCTATGATTGAGAGCAGGAATGAAATGAATTGAATTGAATCGAATACATGTATCTGAACAGTATTTGATCAATTATTCGAAAAAATTAGATCCATATTCGATTCAAAAGAACGAATTATTCAAATGTGTTCGAATATTCGATTTAGATTACATATTTGAATTTGATTAGAAAATTAAAATTCATGCATGTTTCCTTTTGAAGCTTTCTAATGTAGTTATGAATATTAAGAAAATTATTTTTTAGGTCATAATAGTGTAAACTGCAAAGTATATTAAATGTATATGGTGGGTTGAAATTAAATGTTATTTTCTTATTTAGAGTGTGTACATAGAAAATAATAGGACAGATGGGGGACAGAAAATGTTACTCCCTCCGTCCCATTAAAGTTGGTATAATTTTTTTTGGGCACGGAGATTAAGGAATATAATAATTTAATGTAAAGTGAAGTAAAGTGAGAGAAATAATATTTAATGTGTAGTGGGTAGTTGTATTAGAGGTGATATGTAGGGCCCATGAGAGTAGATTAATTGTTTTATGTGGGTTTCATGTATTAAAAAGGAAATGTGTCAACTTTAGTGGAACAAACCAAAAAGGAAAGTGTATCAACTCCTATGGGACGGAGGGAGTAAAAAATTGCTGAATTCGAGTTTTGATATTCGAAAATGAATCTCAAAGTGTTCGAAAACTGCTGAATTCTAATTTTGATATTTGAAGATGAAATCGGATCGAAAAAAGTCACTTATTTTAAATGTTTATGTGAGGGTGACTACATATGCTCATATTAGAGGATATATAAAAAGGCAAAAACTTATGTGCCCGAGGGACACACCATGTCCCCATGTGAATACAAAAGTTTTAATACTAAAACTCTTATGTTCACATGGGAACACGGTGTGTTTCTGGGAACACAATAGCCTCATTCATAATCTACATATTTTTGCCTCACTAATTAATCACTGCTGCATGTTTTATTTATTGGGTAGTTAGTTGCATTAGTTATATGTATCCATTTATTTATGAGTTACACTGCAGTACATTCGGTGCATCAGTGTACCTGGATAATCTGAACCGTTAGATCAAATACTTATTTAATCCTAACCACTAAATAAAATAAAATAATTAAAAAAAATACAATAACTACCCACTACCCAATAACTTTTATACTATAAACCATCAGGTGCACCGGTGCATCCGGTGCACCACAGAATAACCCTTTATTTTTAATAGGAGGTAAATTAATATATTTGGAGTGAATATCCAGAGTAGTAAAATAATTACTTTTGAGGCAGACGGATGGAATATTTATTTTCTAGAAAAAAAAACCTAATCTTGAAATCTTCGGACTTGAATTCAATAATTAACTACAATTCATCAAAATTTGCAAAGTCCGGGTGGTTGAAGTCTTTAAAAGGGGGGATTCACATTTTGCAAACCATTCCTTCTCTCACATTACATCATTGGCAACAATTGCCCTAATGTTTTATCTAGATTATCATGTTTGAAGATACCATCAGCTGTCAAAAGAACATCAATTTCTATTTTCAAGTGTGCTACATTGGGCAAAACCTCTTCGTCTTTTGTATAATGGAAGACAGAGAGAGAACTTATTGTCCGATGTACTTGAAAGACGTTAAGATCTATAGACCTTGTGCGCGTTGTGTGTTTTGATAGCTGATGGATCTTTAAACATGTGGATTTGGATACCCAGATTTGGAGTAATGATCATCACATTAAAGTGTGCAGTCAACTTAACTCAATCTTATATCATATGTTATTGTATTGATTTTAATATTTTAGAAGTAATCTTTAATTACTTTTATTGATACAATTATTTCTTTGTTTAAATAATTCATTCATTGGTTTTATAATGGAGGCATCTCCATTATTTATGTTCTTTTGTTGAAACAGCAGAGAGTAAAATAGAAAATAGGATTATTGGGTGAGATAGTGTTATGGATCCCAATTCATGAGACATTATATATATATATATATATATATATATATATATATATATATATATATATATATATATATATATATATATAATTTTTAATTAAGAATAAGGCGGAATGAAAAGCAAAAGAAGATGGCTGATAAACAATTATGATTTTTTTTCTATCCTATTTTTTAATAGAACTAGATATTACACATCCATTGCACGGAAAGAATTAAAGTATATTACAATTATATATTTTTAGGTTGTGTTTGAATTGAGTCATTTCTAATATAATGAATTTGAAAATGAGTGAATTTTAAATTCCTTGAATTTTAAATCAATTCATTTGAATTCCACTATTTGAATAAATTATGGATTTTTGATAGGATTTCAAATTCATAATTTAAAAATTATTTTTAAAATAGAATTTTATATATGATAAATAAAAATAATAAAATTTTATTATATTAAATATTAAAATTTAAAATTTTATTAAAAACAAATTTTCATGGAGGAAACTCTACTACCCAATCTACCCCTACCCACCCCACCCCCACCCCCCAAAAAGAATTTTTTTAACAAAATTTTAGATTTTAATATTTAAATAATAAAAGTTTTACCACCCATCCCTACCCCTTACCCACCCCAAACCCCCCGCCACCCCCATTCCACCCATGCCCATAATAAAATAATAAAAGAAGAATGATATCTCAAATAAAGGTATAAAAGATCAAATAAATTAAAGCATATAAATAAAGTTTATAGAATTAAAAAGAAAATACAAAAATCATAGAGAAACGAAAATAATATAACAAAAACTTAAAAAGAAGAATGATACTTCAAATGAGAATGATTGAATATGCACATTAGATCAGATATGAGAATGATTGAACATAAAAATAAGATCAAATAAAAGTATAAAAGATAAAATAAAGATAACAAAAAATAAAAAAAGAAAAATGATACCTCAAAATGATTGAACCTGCACATTAGATCAAATCAAAGTAAAATATAAAAGATAAAATAAATTAAAGTAGATTAGAAATAGTATGAAAGTGAAATAGAGAAGAAAAAGAAGAAGAAGAAGAAGAAAAAAGAGTAAGGATTTGATTAGGTAATGAAAAGGTTTATATAGAATGATTTGAAAGAATAAACGATCGTGATTAGTAGAATAATATATGCCAATAATATTTTTTATATTTATCAAATTTATATTGTTGATTAAAAAATAAATAAATAATTTATTATTAGCATAAATAGAATCTATGATTGAGATCAAAAGCAATAGACGGTCAAAATTAAAATTGAAGAAAAAAATAGAAATTAGGTTTATATATATATATATATATATATATATATATATATATATATATATATATATATATTAAGCTTATTAAAAATTAGTCAAATATGCCAAAAATATATCCCATATTTACCAAATTTATATTGTAAAATAAAAAAGTAAAATTTAAATAATAAAATTCAAAATCAAAGCATTATTAGGACGGTCAAGATTAAAATTGAATTATTTTTAAATAGTGTAAAATTTGAAAGAAAAAAAACTGAAAACAAAAATAGAAGTGTAGGTTTGCTTTTATATACGTATACAAAAATATCTCTTATATTTATCAAATTTATATTGTTAAATAAAAAAGTAAAATTTAAATAACAAAATCCATTATTATTAGTATAATTATATTAGATTTTATTATTAAAATCAAAAACATTAATTGGACGGTCAAGATTAAAATTGAATTTTTTCTAAATAGAGTAAAATTGAAAACTAAAGTAGAAGTTTAAGTTTTCTTTTATATATATATAGATAGATTTTAATAGATTAGTATTTTATTAATTATTAAAATTTTTTATATTTATATTTTATATTTTATAAGAAATTCATAAGGTATCGCTTATTATAAATATTATTACTTTGTATTCATCCTATTGTTCATAAAAATAGTATATTTCAATGAGCATCCTTTTTTATTGATCAGATTTTATTTTTTACTATTAAAATTATTATTACTTTTTATTCATCTCACGGATAATTATAAAAAATAAATTAAAAATTAAATGAATAATAAATTTTAAATTATTACATTTTTAAATTAAAAAAATATAAATATAATTAAAAAAAACATTGCAAAAATAATATGCAAAGCCTAATTAATTTACTTCTATAATGTAATTAGACCTAATTAATTTTGGTATTCTCTGTTAGATACAAAATGGAGTCAATATTTACTACTCCATTATCTTAGCATAAATTTTAATTACTATGAGTACAAAATTACATAATAAAATGCTTATATTGTCCCCTTTAATTACTGACGTGCTGGGATTTGCACAATATCCCTTTAAAAATATGGAATTTATTTTTTTCATCAAATCTTTTAAATAGTTGGATTTGTACAATATCCAATCTACATTTAAAAGTAAATAATTTGAAAATAATAATGTTTAAATGTATATTAACTAAAAACAAAGTCTCTTGTGAGACGGTTATTTGTGAAATGGGTCGACCCATCGCTAAAGTATACTTATTGTATAGAAAAAATATGTTTAATGGTTGTTAAAATATATTTTCTAAAATATACTAGATTATGTATTAAAGTATGATTTTAATGTGTTATAATATAATTTATTATTAACCTACTTTAACTACAAATAAGTATACTTTAACTATACAATTAATGATGGGTCGACCCGTCTCACACCCGTCTCACAAATAACTCATCTCACAAGAGAGTCTCTCTTAACTAAATCTATACAACAAGTGTATAAATATGTACTCCCTCCGTCCGTTTTCAAGGGTATCATTTTTCCATTTTGGGCGTCCCCAAGGGTCTCATTTCCTTTTTTATATATATGGGACCCACACACACTAATACAACTAAAAAATATGACTCACACCACCACTAATACAACTACCCACTATACATTAATTAAATAATAATACTCCTTAATCCATGTGCAAAAAGCAAATGACACCCTTAAAACGGATTGAGGGAGTATAATACAGTTAAATTATTGCACAACATATTTAGATTATTGCACAAAAGTGACGTGAATAATTCACAATTAGTAAATAATTTTGCACACATTGAATAATTTTGCATAATAATTTACGTATATATTTTTCCAGCGAACAATAACGTGAATAATTCAGCACTACAAATTAATAACTTTGCACAACATAATTTAACTCATTTTAATAACAAATCTGAAATACATTTTCAGTCCATCTTTTAATTAAAAAAAATTTCATAACATAATTTAATTAATTTTAATGACATTCTGAAATACATTACTAAGAGGGAGAGAGAGATTTACTAATTTATGAAAATTGATACTTGTTGGTATAACGACGAATCTCAATAAGAATGGGTAAAATTTATCTTAATCTAAAAAATTTATAAAATAAATTCAATAGAAATTCAGTCAACAAATCATAATAGCATTCAACGACGGAGGAGCAAATGGTTTTGGAGCAGTGCCGTGCAATTGATTTTGGAATGGTGGCTACCGAGCCCCAAGTATCATGTATCATAATATCATTGTTGAAAAACGCATTAAAGTTGAAAGTTTTTGGAACTCCATTTAAAAATCAGATTCCGACACTGAACATCCTATATGAATTGGGGTGAACACACGAAACAAAGCCTTGAAAATAAATTAAAGCATCAGTGTTTGGTGACGAATATTTATAACAATTTCATTGTCTATGAATAAAATCATCATTTCGTTAGGCACCGAATTATGAAAGTTTATTTGGTTCTTAAGCAACCATATATAAGCAGATGCGAAAATTTTGATTTTAGATGTAAGAAAACACGTTCAATACACATCTATGAATTGGGGCGAACACACGCAACAGAGCCTTGAGAAAATTTTCAAAATGTACTCTATGTGGTGGGACGTAATGAGTATCTCGTTTATAAAATACTCCCTCCATCCCGTAATATCCTTCACATCTACTGTTACATGTTGTTTAAAAAAAAATTGTTTCCTTCACGTTTACTATTCCACATTAATAAAAAAAATTACTTTTTTATTTTTTTAGGAGTAAAATTATAGTACATTACTATTTGATTTGAATTAACTTTATCAAATGGGTTAATTCCTAAAAAAAATCATCACCTTATTGGAGATTTTCAAATCTATCACGACCTTTTGTTTTTGTTATTTCAATACACGATTTAATTAATATTTTCAATTCCATCACAACCTTTTATTTTTGTCAATTCAATACACGATCTATTTAATATTTTCAATTTTATCACAACTTTTATTTTTGCAATTTAATAAATCACTTTTTTTCATAATTTTAATTCAATTCATATTTAATTATTATTATTTATTTTTTTCCTTTCTTTTTCGAACTGGTACATAATATATATACATTAAATGTAACCGGTACATAATATTATATTTAAAAAATTCACATACCTACGTAACGAAGACATAATAATAATAATTATTATTATTATTATTATTATTATTATTAAAAAGAAAACATATAGGTTGAACACTTATTTCATTTTTTTCCTATTATTTATTATTTATAAATCAATATTATTTTTTATCATTTATATAATATTTTTATTACATGTAAATTTATAAATTGACTATAAACGTCGTATTGGAGAATTTTAAATAAAAAAAAATAATCAAATTATTTTTATTAAGTAATTTTTATTACTGACTAATAATTAGTACAAACATCATTACAAAAATATTTGTTGAAAATAAAAATTTTATAGTTGAGGAAATTAGTAACCAATTTAAATTAAAAAAAAAAAAGATGAAGTATTAATCCCATTAATTAATAAATGCATTAGTTTAATAATAATAATAATAAATATGAAACACGTAACGTATCAAATTGCAGAAAAAAAAATTTGTGATAGAATTGAAAATATTAAATAAATCGCGTATTGAATTGATAAAAATAAAAGGTCGTGATATAATTAAAAATATTAAATAGATCGTATATTAAATTGACAAAAATAAAAAGTCGTGATAAATTTAAAATTCCCCAACAAGATGGTGAATTTTTTTAGTAATTAACCCTTATCAAATTGATAAAGTTAACCTAACACTAATCTGCCTTTAAACAAATTCCATAAAAAAAAATTAAAAAAAATCAGAAATTAATTATTTTTTTTAACAGAAAACAGAAATAAAAAAACCAGAAATAATTTAAAAAAATTACACAGAATTTAAAATATTACAAAAAAAAAAACCAAAATTTTTTTAAAAAAATACAGAAATTACATAAAATATTTTTTTTTTAGAAATTACAGAAATTAAAAAAAATTAAAGAAAAACATAAATAAATTTAAAAAAATCAAGAAATTCTAAAAATTATAGAAATCACACAAAAATTATAGAAATTACAAAAAAAATAGTGAAAAAAAATCCTGAAATTTTAAAAAATCACAGAAATTAAAAATAAAATTTTAAGAATTTTTTAAAATTACATAAATTATACAAAATAAAAAAAATAAAAAAGCAGAAATTGCAAACATTTATGTTATGTACTTTCTGTTCACTTAGCTCTAAAAAAACATCATCAGAGACCACGGTCTCTTAAAAGGTTTCTTAAATCTATCGTGACTTAATATATCAAAGATGTATCATAGTCTCTTAAATAAGTAAAAATACCTGATGGCTTTGAACACCTAATATCAGGGATAAGGTTAAGTTTAAGTTTTTTTGTAATATAAGAGAGATATAACTAGGCTTCAATAAACACTTGACCCTTAGAATAACATCGTCATTGGGCCATGATCTCCCAAATTGGCAAGAACCTATTAGCGACTCAATATACTTCATAGGAACAGGTACAAATATGATCATCAGTGGCCAGCAAGAGCAATGGAGCCTCGGAATAAATTCATCATAAAGCTAATTTAACCCTACATTTAATCCAAAAGTGGTTAACATCATCAATACGGTCATATAACCAAGACATATGCCTCACAGGGCTACATAAAAACATATATCATCAATTCAAAGGAAAAAAAATTCCAAACAGCAAGATAAACATACTTAACAAAGACAATTGGATCAATCACACACAAAATCTTTACAAGAATCAAAGGGCTTTTCGCCCATAACATTGTTAACAGAATGGGGCAGAACAATCCTTGCATTAGGACGAACGCAATACCTTATCGAATTCGTTGTTTTGACATTTTCCATCAAAAAGACATTAAAAAGGCTTAACAATTGTTCAATTGTTATCACACATTTGTTAATTTAAGTATGACCAGTAAAGAGTGACAATTGCATATGGGCTTCTTTTCTTCAACTGAATCCACAACACCACATAAAAAGATAGTAATTGCACATTCAAATCAATCAATAACATTAAGATAGAAAATAAAGATAATCTTTTTTTTTCTAAATTATTATCCATGAAAAAGTTAAATACTGTTACGATATCCCACATCGGTTCCACACGCAAGTATGGAAGGGCATATAAGTGGGGGTCAATCCTTCATGGTTTTGGGTGAAGTTAGGACTCCCTAGATATAAGCCTTACAATTTGGTCCGGCCTGCCGGATCTGGACGGGCCATGGAAAGGGGCTACCCGATGTGTGGGCCCATGGGTTGCCACCCCGGATGGGGGTTGCCACCCAGAGTTGTGGGCCTTGAGGCGTTGGTTGCCACCCACAATGTGCCATCTGCAGAGCTGTTATTCGAGCCGAGCGAGCTCAAGTAGTGCATACTTGAGCTCGGCTCGTTCAGGAAATGAGCTCGAGCTCGGCTCGAGTAGTTTTCGAGCCGAGTCGAGCTCGGTTAGGCTCATTAAGCAAATCGAATAGAGTTTATCGAGCCTAATCGAGCCGATTTTTAATAAATAAATATATCTTATATTTATTATTTTATTTTATATTTATAATATTATTATTATTAATTATAATTATTATTAAAATAATCGAGCCGAGCTCTGCTCGTTAAGGAAACGAGCATAAGGAGAGCTCGAACTGGAGCTCGAGTAATCACGAGCCGAGCCGAGCCGAGCTCGAGCTTTAACGAGTAGCTCGTTCATTTAACAGTTGTAGCCGTCGGTGGACGTCCGGTTCGAAGGGGGATGGTTTGTTACGATATCCCACATCGATTCCACACACGTGTGGAAGGGCATATAAGTGGGGGTCCTTCACCTTCAGCCATGGTTTTGGGTGAAGTTAGGACTCTCTAATTTTATGCCTAACAAATACAGAATGGAATTTGATTAAACCTAAGATCACTTAAAGTAATATGCCTCATAGGGCCGCATACCAAGCATAGCAGTTTATAAAAGCATGAGTTAGAGATGTACCAAATAAGCAAGTTCCGGCAAGCTCCCCTCCAAACACCGCGTCGAAGGTGGATCAAGATAGATCTAGGCAGTCGGGAACCAACATCTCAAAGGTGGATCCGGCCAAATCTAGCTCCCGAACCGATTTTTGGCAACATAGCACATGTAATGAACCCCAACCTTCAACTCACCCCAAGTCTTCTTAGATCTCGACACATACAACCGATTTCAAGCTCAGAATCAAGATTAGGTTGAGATGGGTGTGAATCGGACAGATATAGAGCATTTAAGTTCAAATGAAACATTGCAGTTATAAGAGAGAAAGAACTCAGAAGGGTTAGATCAACGAAAAAATAGGAGCGATAGATGGTGCTTTACCCATTTAACCGAAGAAGTGATCGGTGACCATGGTGAAGAAATAGGGTTTGCTCTTTAGAATCGCCGCAGAGAGAACGAGATATATGAATGAGTCAGATTCGGTTAGAATGTGAAATGGTTAGGATTAGTAATGTTGATTGATTGGATTATTTGGTCCAAATCCAAATAATTAATGTTAAATGTTGTGTTTAGGGGCAATAAACTTAATGGTAGGTTTGAAATTATTGAATATAAATGGAGGATATATTGGTAAAATATTTTTACTATTTTTGGGTGGGAAGGGTGTTGTGGGACGGACAAATTTAGAGAGTGTGAAGCGTTTGTTGGACGTAGGGAGTATTAACTTAAATTTTTAAGTCAACAATCTTTTATAGTCTTACTGCTAACCTAAAATAATTAAATTGATGTTTGAACACTCAGTTGACTTTTATGCAGAACACTTACAAAGCCTTTGATGAAATTTGCAAAATTAATGTGTACCATACTGAAGAAGCATTTGTTGTTATTTTCTTTCTTAAAACTCTAACATAATATATATCTGTAATTAGATATATTTATAATACAAAATTTAAGTGGGCAAAAACTTGATGCCCAAGAAAAAAATTTCTTTTACCAGTATTATATTTGAAAATTCAAAAACATCTATTTTTTTTATCCTCAACATCAATTTAATTAAAGAAAAACACGCCTCTTGATGACATGGATTTTTATCATTAAGTTGCGGGCAAGAAAAAAGTGAATATTACATACTGCAAGTTATTATCATTTATCTTGAACAAAAATTTAAATACCAATGCTAATATACTTCTATTTATAGTCTTCTTTTAATGACCTTTTTCAGATAAGGGTGGCTGACTAAGTCGTTTTTCAAACAAAATCAGCTACACTTGGGGCATTTCCCAATTCATTCAGATAAATCCGAAGTTCTCAATCTTTTCTTGCATCCCATACATATTTCAAATCAAAACATTTTAGGCACACCGAGTCGAATCCTTCATTTATTCAATCATCAACATGCTTAACTGAGGTAACTTACCTAATCGTTTTTATTAAAAAAATGCATTAGGAAGTATAAATGTTCCTTTCTTTAAAGTGCAATTGAGTTGAGCAATAATAAAAAGCATATGTTAAAAAAATATGAATGTTTAATACTAAAAAAAGGAGAAATAAAGTTTATCACATTCATTGAGTCCTGTGTGGACTATCATCAACCAAAAACAAGGTTGCTTTCATTAAAATGTGGATAATGCTCCAAAACTTTTGTTTGATCTTTAAAAAACATGGATTTTTTACTGTGTTTTAATTTTCTTATGGGCATACAATAGCCAGCATCCTGTACCAAACTATCATAAAAAAATATCATCTCGTAGCCGGCAACTTTACCCAAACAAAAATGAACTCATAGCCTTTAAGATTGTTATCAATAAACATCATCGATTATGTCGGCTACCATCAACAAGGAACTTGTTAAGTTTGTAAAATATTAAAGAACTGTACAATGACACCTTAAGAGTGAAACAATACCTTTATTTTGATGACCATAGAGCAACTTCAAATTTCTCAAAGATTTTTTTTTAAATACTTCAAAATGTGACCTCAAATATACTGGAAACAGAAATATACTTATGTTTTTATTTATAGTAACATAAATGTAAATAAATAAAAAATTGTCATGAAGATAAGTTTTACTTGTTTTTGTTAAAAAACGTGTTATCAGGTCCGGGTGAGATGAATCAAGTCTATATACTATATGAGCTAGTACCCCATTTACATAAAGTATAAAGAGTTTCTTACGTTTCATCTCACTTTTTGTGACACGTTTCCCTCTCTGACAAGACAGAGACATCTAGATGTCCTTCATCCAACTTCTCCTAATACCCACTTTGTCCACCATCATAACTCTTTCTTTGACAAGTCTCGACATCTGGATGTCCTTCATTCACCTTCTGTTGCCCAGCTTGTCCACCATCATCATTTAAACGCCACACTCACTTTCTTCTGATGTTCTTGATCAAATTTCTTCTTTAGGATTTCACGTTACATGTCAACAATGTAATCCTGAAGAAAAAATTAGATCAACAACATCAGAAGAAAGCAGGTGATAAACATTTAAGTGATGATGGTTGACAAGCTGGACAACATATGTCCAGAAGGTGGATCAGGGACATCTAGATAATGCGACTTGTCTAAGAAGGAGTTATGATGGTGGACAAGCTAGGCATGGGCATTTGGAAAAGGTGGATGAAGAATAGATGTCACGACTAATCAATTGAGAGATGGTGGTGGAAAAGATGGGTATCAGAGGAAGGTGGATGAAAGGAGTGATGATGGTGGACAAGCTGGGCATTAGGAGAAGATGGATGAAAGACATCCATATGTCGTGACTTGTCAAAGAGGGAGACGTGTCAAAGAAAGATAGATACAACATAAGAAACTCCTTATACTTGATGTAAATGTGATACTGGTTGATATAGTACATAGACGTGATGCACTTAAACCCAAACCAGATAGCATGTTTTTTAACAAAACAAGTAAATATATTTTCAAGACAATTTTCTATTTATTTAGATTTATGTTATTATAAATAGAAAAAAGTATCTAGTATCAATTCAATTTCTATTTCCAGTATATTTGAGATCACATCTTGAAGGATTTATAAATTATTGCTTTGAGAAATTTGAAGTTGCTCTATGATCATCAAAACAAAGGTACTATTACACTTTTAAGTTTTCATTGTACAGTTCTTCACCCATTATACAGACTTAATAAGTTACTTATGATGGTTGCAGACATAATCTGGTGATGTTTATTGGTAAATATCTTAAAAGATGTGAGTTCTCTTCAGTTTGGGTAAGTATTGTATATTATTTAGTCTCGTAAATTAAGTCCTAAGTTGTAGGCTTTGGGGTGATGATTTTTTTATAATACATTTGTACAAAATGTTGACTATTGTACGAACATAAGTAAATTAAAATAACAGTAAAAATCCCATATTTTTTAAATAACTAAAAAAAGGTTTTGGAGCATCATTAAACACATTTTAATGAAATCAATACCTTATTGATTGATGATAGTCCACACAAGAGTTCAATGAATGCGGTAAGCTTTATTTCTTTTTTCGTAAGTATAAACATTCATATTTTATTTTGTTAACATATGTTTTTTTCTTACTCATGTCAATTGCTTTTTTGAAGGAAAGAACATCTATATTCCCACATACATTTTCCTATAAAATAAAAGCAATCATACCGGTAAGTTACCTAAGTAGATTGATAATTGAATAAAATGAAAGGATTCGACTTGATATGCCTTAATGTTGTTGATTTGAAATATATATAAGATACAGGAAAAGATGAAGAATTTCGAATTTATCTAAATGAATTGGCAAATGCCCAAATGTAGCTAATTTTGTTCGAAAAAAAGGATTGGGTTAGCCACCTTAAAAAAAGGCCACGAAAAGAAGAATATTATTTGATATATACAAAGGTATTTAATTTTTTTTTTGTTCAAGATGGTAACACGCACTATGTAACATCACTTCTTTCTTGCTGGTCCTAATCATAAAAATCATCAAGAGGTGTTTCCCTCTAATTAATTATTAAATTCGAAATTATATAAATCAAATTGAGTAGAAGATAGTTTTATTTTTTTAGAACTTTAAATACAATTACATTAGTGAACTTCCAATTAAATTAAATACTAGTAAAAGAAATACATACATACATATATATATATATATATATAAATATATAATTATGGATATATTTAATGTTTTTAAGAAAGGAAACAACAATAACACAATTCAGTTCGATACACATTAATTTTGCAAATTTTCTCAAAGGCTTTATAGGTGTTTGGCATAAAATTCAAAAGAGTGTTCTATTAATGATGACAAACATTAATTTAAATTTAATTTTATAGGTTAGCCGTAAGAGTATAAAAGATTATTAATGTAAAACTTTAAGTTAATGAGATATTTTTTTCTTGGGCTTCCAACTTGGGCCCAATTAAATTTTGTATTGTTCATTTGCACACCGAATCTTCTACGACATTTTCGTACATCATCTTCTGTGCCACACGTTATATATGATTGACACGTAAGATGAGAAAGAAATACAATCAGTTTAAACTTTCCTTTTTTAAGTATAGTTTTCATCTCTCTCCTACATGTAATCCATCCAACGGTGTGACACAAGGAATGATGTACCAAAATTACATAGAGAATTCGAATTGGTTCATTTGAGTTCTAATTTGGACCCAATTAAATTTTGTATTGTAATTCTAAATGTGTTTCCAGAATCATGCATAATGGAGTATATGTACTATTTAAAACTAGGGATACATAATACAAAATTTAATTGAGCCAAAATTGGAAGCCGATAAATGAAATATAATATGTAATAAGTTAAATATAAAATGTAATAGGTTAAAAATATAATACGGGTAAAAGATTTTTTTTTTGGGCATCCAGTTTGGGCCCAAATAAATTTTGTATTATAGATATTTAAATACGAAGATATATCCATAGAACCCAATTATGCAAGTTTATTAATAGTTTTGATGTGCATCGTGTGTGTTTTCTTATGTCTAAAATCGAAATTTTCGCATGTGTTTATATACGGCCACTTAAGAACTAAACAAACTTTCATAATTCGAAGCCTAATGGAATGTGATTTTACTCCTAGACACCGAAGATGTTATAAATATTCAGCACCGAACATTGATGCTTCAATTTTTCTCAAGGCTTTGTTGCTTTAATTGTTTCAAGACATGTTTGACAATTTGAATCTAGTACCTCAAATAATCACCATCTAAGCCGGAAATAACTACAGTTTTGCCAAATTCATAGAGATCGCCAAAAAATTGAGCTTCATCAATGCCAATCACATCCAACTATCCACCACAATTAAACTGACTAGTGGAAAACATAATAATATGAATACGTAATATGCAGCTATAGAGTGGTTTTGATACATGATTCTAACATATGTTAATCATTTAGTACAAAAGAAATCAAGTATGATGAAATCAATCAGTGGAATATGAGATCCAAGGAGAATTATTACTTCTTCATAAGCCTGAATGCAAATGTGGTGCTTAAAAAGCAAGAGATCTGGGGAGCAAATGTGGTGCTTAAAAAGCAAGAGATCTGGCAATCCCCAACTAAAGAAACTTGGATCCATCATGAGTCACAATTATTATTTTTAAAAAAAAAAACAAAATACCATTAATCCCATTTAATAACCATTGCACAATGACAACAGGTGACTAATCCAAATTCTAATAGCAAACTAAAGCAAGTAATGCTTAAAATAGCCAAGAAAAACAGAAAACATGAATGGAGTTTCAAGAAAATCATAATGGTACAAAATTTGAACCTAAAGGTTCAAATTGAACAGGTAATAACAATCAAGCAGCCAATTATATGAAGTCATAAATCACATACCTCATCATGGAATGAAAATGATGGAGACCCTGTTGAATTGCAAGTTGTAAGGTTCGACATTGATGGGCACCTGTGATTGGGATCTGAAATGGGATCTGAAACATCTGCACGAATAACAAATGCTATCAATTGGACTGGTTTGGGCTCCAAGACCACATAGTTGGTGACCGTGACTATTGCATCCACGGCATATTGAGTATCACCATCCAATACCACCATTCTCCACCCAAAAACCCAGTTAATTTTATTTAATACGACACTTTCAATTTCATACTATCCCACCAGATTTTAATTTTGAAAAAAAACAATGCATTGGAAATTGGAATTTAAAAAGACACAAGAAATCAGATGGGTTAAAAGAAAGAACCTAACGGCATCAGCTCCAGCTTTAAAACAGTAGAGGAAAGCGGTGGTTTTGCCGGTGAACACTGGAAAGAACCTGCCGGCATCAGCTCCAGCTTTAAAACAGTAGAGGAAAGCGGTGGTTTTGCCGGTGAACACTGGACCCACAATGACATGCACCTTTCCGGCACTACACCACCCTCGAAGCCTACGTCGATGACCTCCTCTACATCCTCGACTCTCGACTCCCTCCGTATCGAGGGCTGCACCTACGTCGGCCACTCAATCTCCGCCGATCCTCGATCGGGATCCTCGCCTCCCATTCGTCGTGCCGAGCTCTTCGCGAAGCTCATCCTCGTCGGCGCCTCTCCCAGGTGAATCTCATCGAACTGAGCGACTAATTGCAAAATTGGGATTCAAATTGTGGTTGTAATTTGTGCGTACCGGTTTTTGAACGACAGGAACGGCCCATTCGAGCAGAGGTAGATCGAGCAAGTTTTTTTTTCCTTTCCTGCTTTCTTCCTCTTCCCGATCGATTAATGAGGATATTTTTAGATGAATCGAATGAATTTTGGATGGATCTTCAATCAACTTATAACATTTGGGTGGAGTGATTCTGCAATTTTCGGAAGAAGAATTTGTACGACGTTTTAGGGTTTCACAAAGGGGAATATTGGAGCCGTGGAATGCAGAGCCTCAACCCCATCCAATCCATATTCTACTCATGGGCACGTGAGCAGCACGTAGTTCCATTGTATTTGACGAAAATAAAAAAATTGAGCTGATATTAGATGCATGCACATTTGTGTAACTTTTTATTATATTTTATATACATATTATTCTATTTTATATACGTGTTTTTTAATAATTGTATATTTTTTTCATATTAAGTTTTTCATTAAAAATATTAGCATCCATATGTGTATAACTTTTTATTCAATAGTGTATACATATTTTTTAATAATTGTATTTTTTTTATATTCAATTTTTTATTAAAAAACTAACAATTAAATTGTATACATTTTTTTTATAATTATATTTTTATTTATTTGTATTTGTATACATTTTTTTAAAGTGGGTGAACGATATAATTAGCCTAAAAATTTTAGCAACGGAACAAAAAATTAGTGAAAAACACTAAAAAATTTGATACTCATACGTACGAGACTAAAAGTGCTATTATTCCTTAATTCTAAGCGCAAAAAATTATGTGCATTCGATATTTTATTTTTAAGTTAGAAAGAAAGAAAAGAGAGATTTGAAGGTGGATCCCAATTCATAAGGGTTCAAGAGATCACAAATGTGGGTAGAAAGAAAATAAGGTTTTAATAATAATGGGTAAAATAGATGTGCTCTAAATAAAAAATGGGCAAAATAAAAAATTTCCCCAAATAAAATACTTTTACATTTATATAAATAAATGGGAGGGAAACAAAAAAAATTAGAAAAAGGGTTCTCAAGAAAATTGCTCTAGCGGCTTGCCTCACAAAATCTACACTAGACCTGTCTATACTTGTGGGCAATTATCTCGAGACCACCCATGAATGGCCTCAATGGCTCGGGAACGATAACGGTCCCATCCTCTTGTTGATAATTCTCGAGAAGACACACGATCATTCTTGGAACGGCGCATGCTGTGGCATTCAGCGTGTGGACGAACTGGGTTGGAGTTGAACTGCCTTTGCCCTTCTTAGCAGGCGTTGATATTTCTGGACGATAGCGAATGCCCAATCGCCTGCTTTGATAGTCTGTACAATTAGAGGCACTTGATATCTGTCCAACAAATGAAAAAAAAATGATCAATAGGTTATCATGGAGAAGCAGATTGAGCACGGAAGCCTGAATAAATCAGCAGCTATAATCAATTAGTTACCTCGCCATACCGTCCCAGTCCGGGCATCCAGGCCTCCACATCAAATTTACGATATGCTGGTGCCCCCAAATCCTCTGTTGCCATGTCCATCGTTCTGGAAATATGGCACCACAGTGAAAAGTTAGTTAAATTATCAAGTAGGTGACCATGGAGTGTGTATACAGTTCATTTATCAAGAGAAAAAGGGAAGATTTTGTGTTTGCTTACTATTTTCCTTCGTGATTCTGCTATAGATAAAATAACATAAACTCAAACGATTTTAAGATTCAGTACGCACTTAAAATGAAATCCCAAAGACGAGAAGAGGTTTTCCTCTATCTCAATAAGCTCTTCATGGTAGTAGTCACTCTCCTCAGGCCTGCATAAGACGAACATCTCTACCTTGCTAAATTGGTGCACTCGGTAAAGGCCCCTGCACCCATGTCACTAATCAATTAGCAGATGGAAGAAAGATGGGAAATAATTATAGATAACATATGTAAAGAAGAAGATGATGAGACGGATGCATAATCTAAAAGCATTACCAAAAAAGCAAATTTGCAAAAAAAAAATATCACAAGCTTTGTTTACCTAGTCGCAGCGCCAGCAGCACCAGCTTCTGTGCGAAAGCAATGGGAGATAGCCACGTATTTCAAAGGTAGTGATGACTCAGCAAGTATGGAATCCATATGGACTCCTCCAACTGGAATCTCAGCAGTGCCTATTAGGCATTGATCAGTACCTTCAATTGAATAAACCTGCCACAGTTTCTTACAGATATTAGTGCAAATAATAGCAGCATAAACTTATAAAATGGTTCTCATGTGTCTAGCACAGGCAGGCCTAAGTCCTAACAGTGTTTATAAATTGGATTAGTCGGGATATTATGGTTTCAAATTCAGGTGGAGCATGTTGAAATGAGAGAAGGCATGGAAGTCAAGTTACTTCTGCCTCACTTCAGCAAATAAACTATTATTTGTTACCTGAGTGTTAGTTCCACGGGGTTGGAAACCACATTTCTCCACCACAGAAGATCGGACAATTTCAGGAGTTGTAAGAGGTATAAATCCCTTTTTCATGACTTCTGACACAGCCCAATTAATGAGGGCCATCTCTAACAAAGTTGCTTCATTCTTCAGGTAGTAGAACTTAGATCCACTCACCTGTTAAATAGATCAAATGAACTATGATTGCAAGTACACAACACAGCCCTGCAACTTGCTACTCCTATGTTTTGTTTAATAGATCATAGCTAAGCTAAAAGCACAGAAAACGATTATGCAGCTGAAATTCAAAATTCAGGAAGACCATACATTTTAGACTTTCTAGATCTGAAAGAGTTTTGACCGATCACTGCAGGCACAGACGAGCCATGACAATATACAGAGGCACAATAGTTATTTATTAGTAGGTTGATGAAGCAACCAAAGAGTGTACATCAATTTCCAAGCCATCATGGCAGTTATGCTATATATAACTTGCTGGAGTTCAGTGAGGGGGATAAATGCCTCTTAAAATGGTGCAACTTGGCGATTCACGTTCAAGACACTATGCTTTCCATCAGTAAATCAAATATCAAGAACTACTATATATCACCATAAACTCGCCTCCAGAACAGTTGCAGCATGTTGAACTACAGCATATTGAGGAATTTCAACCGGAAAATATCTTACTAAAAAATGGAGGATGGAAAACCATGTAATTTTACTAAAAATTTGGAGGCGTAAAGTGGAAATCATAAAGATTGGGTTCCCTGATTTCCCTGCTTTAGTTCCATGGTCTAACTGAGTAAATGATTGGTGACTGTAACTTAAGCATTGAAATGAAGAAAAACCTACTGCCTAAGAAGTATCTTAACATTTATAGATGGAGAACCCTGTTCCTATCATACGTAATGCTGGCATTGATTTTTGTTTCCTTTCATAATCATTGAATCGTAGAACTCCTGATAAGGCAACACTAAGATCTGTTACCCTAAAATTGTCACCATATATGACCTTATTACAATTTTAAAAATAGGGGTCAAGTAAGGTTTCAACCCGATGACTTGAGCTCCATCTAATAGAGGAGGTTAGGCACCAACACTCCTAACTAGCGTTGAGGTGTGTGTGTGTGTATTTCTCACTTGGTAAAGCTAAATGGCCAGCCATAGTGCTGCTGGACTCTGACAGCCCTCCCTATTAAAGAGGTTCTATATCTTCAAGAGGTACTACCATACTTGATCACGTCTAGGCAGAACTTAGGCTTTCTACACTCAGCCCTCTTCTAATCCTTCTTTCCAATGGAAAACAGGCAAGCTAACAGATGAGGTTTGAAAGTGTACCTCAGCAGCAGCATCAAAGTCAAATAGATCCAAGTCTTTGCCAAGCTGGACATGATCCTTTATGACAAAGCCAAACTCACGAGGTTTACCAACCTATATATTGTTGGAGAAGAAGTGAGAGGAAGAAAAAGGCGGACAAAGAGAGGTCAAAGGGGTCAGATTTGCCTGATAACGTAACAAGAAAGCACTACCGTTTTTCTCACAGTAGAACAATCTTCACCACCAATAGGAACATCTGGATGCGTCATATTTGGCACGCATTGTGCTTCCTGTTGAAGCTGATCTGTAAGTTTGAGTAGGTCTTCTTCCAAGGTAACAAGCCCATCCTTGAGATTCTTACCTGGATAAAGCAAACTTAGAATGAATAAAGGAGATAGTCGAGACCAGAATTTCAGGTAATACATACATGCAAATATATTAAAACCCACCTTCTTCAACGAGTTTCTGACGCTCGGAGGGCTCCAGTTTTGCCTTCATCTTGTTTGCAACTGCATTTCTCTCTGCACGAAGCCTTTCGACTTCCTGCAATCTGTGAGAAACAATTAGTGACCAAACTAGCCCCACTCACTCAATGGAGTAGTATTTTATTTTCTCAAGTAACTGCAATTCAACAATTTTATACTAAATTACAGAGAGCCAGTCGCCAGACTTTACACAATGTTATAAAAAGGGGCAAATCTCAAAACCAACTAACAATTAGTAATTACTGAAAAAAAATCTCTTACATATTTATCTTAATAAGTAGCACAACAATTTCTGAAAAATAAGGTTTTTAGTACAGCCAGACATTAGTCAGCTATAAAGGAAGATGGTGAACCAGATAAACATACTATATTAGTATGCTTTTTTCGAATCATATTTCACTAAGACTATTCATAAGATAAATGAATTAGCATTTTAAAAAAGTATTTGCTTATAATGTGCCTGAATAAGCTATAGGTCTCATCCAGAGTAACATCTTTGGAGGAATGCTCTAATTAAAAGCAGCAATTCAAAATTGTTGCTAATATCGTCTAACTGATAAATGCACTGACCAAGAGAACAATCACTCCATTACAGAAAAAAAAAAAAAATTTAACTGTTTTCATGTAGTTAAATAATCAGTAATGGTATAATAGCTCATTATTTCAGAAAACTAGCATAACAAACGGCTAGTTATGCAGATTAACTGGTTCTTCGGCGAAGAACTAATCACTGATAAATCAAGATATTCGAGCAAAATTTCTATCAGAAAAGCATAACACAAACGAATTAAGAAATGAATACGCCATTTAGAAAACAAAACTGGAACCTGACCTTCTGAACATTCAACAATTTATCATAAAGCCCAAGAACAATATCCAAATTAGCATTGGAATTACGACTCTTGATGTTAGCAGCAACCACCTCCTTATTATCTCTTATCCACTTAAAATCTATGGCGGCTCTCCACTGTGGCGCCTTCGCAGCTAAAAACAACCACACCAACAAAATGAACAGGAGATAAATTACCTTTCAGTAATTAATGGTAAAACCCGAGAAAATTGTAAGACAAATCAGAAGGTCTCAAGGATTGCACCTTTACTATCACCAGGAGCAACAGCGCTGGCAGTTTGAGGAGCGGCGGCAGTAGCGGCGGAGGAAAACGATCGGACGAAGAGCGGTGATAGGCGGCGGCGGCGGAAGCAGTTAAATCCGTAGGAATGAGGGTAAAAGAAAATTGGGAGATTGAAGGGTTTGAAATTGAGAAGTGGGGAGGGTATGAAGGCGAAGGATTGCGCTCCCATGGCTGGTGATGGTGGTGGAGTTATCCTCCCATTGGTTTCTGTAACGGATAATTAGAAATTTTGGACAGACCAACGTTTAAAATGAAGCATGCGGATATTAACATTTCGATTCGGATCCACTCCAAAGCTTAAAATGAAACATCGATTCGGATCCACTCCAACTTAAAAGTTAAATGTAAACAATTTTTTTTTATTTTTAAATAATACAATTCCCTCTTCTCATTTTTTTACTCACTTTTATATTTTGGGTATCCCACAAATTTTTATTCATTTAAAAATGCACTATATATTTTACCTATATTTTAGGTTTTGTTCATCAATCTCAATAATTTTATATATTTTTTTACACTTTATTCATCATTCCCAATAATTTTTTTACTTAATTCACTCAAAATTATCAATTTATCCGTACTTTTTTCTTACATTATATATTTAAAAAAATACACTTTTAATTTTCGTGCCCATACAAATAGGTAAAAATACTCGGGACGGAGGGAGTAAAAAAAACTCATTGTGCGGTTTAAAGAGTCTCATTTGTCCTTCATATGTATATTAATGTGTAGTAGGTAATTGTATTAGTAGGTGTGTGGACTGTAGAGCCATATTTTAATTGTATTATTGAGTATGTATGAGTCCAATAGGTTTAGAAAATGAAATGATGCCCTTTGAAACGGACCCCTATAATGAAAAAAATAAACCCTTCAAAGCGGACGGATAGTAAAAAATATTGTTGCAATGAATTAAACCATTTGTAATAAAAATAATAAGGGATAAAATTTTTAATAAAAGATAAAATTATGTAAAAAAATATAAAAACAATTTGACATAAATATTGTCACATTTTAAGATATGTTTTTTTAAAAGCAAATATTTGGGTGAGACCATCTCACGTAAATCATTACATAAGGGCAAAGACTTGTGTGAGACCGTCTCACGTAATGACTGTTTCATCGTAAGGGTTTACATAAGACGGTTAGAAAGTAATAACTTTTTATATAGAAAAGTGATAATAAACCAATGAAAAGTGATAATGTTATTTTATGAACAATTTATAGTATAAATAAAAAGTGATTTTATAGCGAAAGTGATAATGTTTTATAACAAAAGTGATAACTATTTTAAAAAGTGAAAAATGGTCTCACGTGATACGATCTCACGCAAGACCTACCCTAACATAAGATGGTCTCACATAGTTTCTCCATCAAACGTTAAGGTTTATATTTTCGTTTGTGAAGTTAAGGTTTGCATTTCCTTTTTTGTTTGGTTGGGCCCACACAAAATAATTAATTATTTCATGTAGACACACAAAATTAATACAAATACCCACTTCACATTCAATATTATTTCTCTCACCTTACTACATATTAATATATTAGTATCTCTTAATCTATGTTTCCATGTAGACCCACACACAACATTAATATAACTACTCAGTTCTAAATAAGACGGTCTCACATACTCCATTCGTTTAGCGTTAAGGTTTACATTTTTCATTTTTGTTTGTCAAGTTAAGATTTGCATTACTTTTTTTTTTGAGTTAGGCTCACACAAAACAATTAATTATTCTATGTAAACTCACACACACAAAATTAATACAAATATCCACTTCACATTAAATATTATTTATCTCACCTTACTACACATTGAAATATTAGTATCTCTTAATCTACGTTTCCATGTAGGCCCACACACAACATTAATATAACAACCCAGTTAGACATGCACCCCGGTTCGGAACCGCTGGTTCCGGTTCTGAACCGGCGGTTCCGGTTCCAAGATAGGGGGAACCGGAACCGAACCGGGGTACGAAGCTTTCGGTTCTGGAACCGACGGTTCCGGTTCCGGTTCGAAATCGCCGGTTCCGGTTTTAAATTTTTTTTTTTTGGATTTTAAGCGTAAAAAAAAAAAAAAAAAAAAAATCGGCGGTTCGAACCGGAACCGCCGGTTTTTTTCCAAATATGAGGAACCGGAACCGAACTTTTCTTAGCCGGTTCCGATTTTTTTTTGCCGATTCCGGAACCGGCGGTTCCGGTTCCGATTAAAACCGGCGGTTCCCCGGTTCGAACCGCCGGTTCCGGTTCATTTGTGCATGTCTAAACCCAGTTCTAAATAAGACGGTCTCACATACTCCCTCCGTTCAATGTTATTTTGGTTTGTTAAGTTAAGATTTGAATTTCCTCTTTTGTCGAAAATAATTAATTATTATATGTAGACTCACACACAAAATTAATACAAATACTCACTTCACATTCAATATTATTTATTTCACCTTGCTACACATAAAAATATTACTCCTCTTAATCTACGTTAGACCCACACAATATTAATACAACTACTAAGTTCTTACTCTTTAATCCACGTACAAAAAGCAAATAATACTTTTGCTATGAATAGAGAGAGTATATCTCTACATTTTTATGTAAACTCACACACAACATTAATACAATTAACCACTACACATTTAATATTATTTATTTCTCTTTATTATATATTAAAATATTATATATATGAAAAAAAAAAACAAACAAACGTAAACGTTTTGAGGGAGTATAGATCTTTTGCCTAAATCTAAATCCAAAACAAACAGTCCTACGCATGATTTTATGTATTTCGAAAACTGAAACTAATTTTCAAAATCACGGTCAAACATCATAGGTTGCCAAACCTACACTGTTAATAAAATAAAAATAATAAAGTGCACTGACAGGCCTGATCCAATAAGAACATCCCACGTCAGCAAATATACACGTGGGAGAAAACGATTCGCAGCACACGTCATACACAGGTGAGCGCGAAATATGCTTTTCAGTTCTCTCCTCTTTTATTTTAATTAATCGAATTAAACTCCACGAAAAATGTAAAATATTCTCGTTGTTCGTTGGAGAACTTCGAAGCCAAATCCAACCGGAACTTCCTCGGAGCTCTTCCGGCACCGCAGACTCTCTAATCGTGGCTCCTTCCGGCCACCAAAGCAATCTCACCCGCAGAAAATCTGCACCGGCGTCTGCCTTCTCCTCAGGCACTGCGCCAGTTGTCTACACTGAATCTGTAAACCCATCTAAAGAATCGGATCTGAAATATCCGTTTTTCAAGAGGTCTTCGTTCGTAGTCCTGTTGATAGTTATGGCGCTCGCGTTTTCTTCCGCCGCAATGTTAATGTTGCTGGCTCTCGGCTCCGACTACGCTTCCGCCCCGGTTACCGCCGCTTCTGTAGGCGTTCAGGCAAGTGATCGCATGTTTATGCTTATTCTACGCGGATTTTTTGGTGCGTTTTGTGCTGATTTATTCCCTAAAATTCTAACTCATTCTAAATTTTATCGTACTGTTTGAATTGTTCTCATTAGTTTGGCTGTCAAAAGTGGGAGGATGATTTTATTACAGGTGGTGTTGGGGTATAATTGTTTACCAAACCAACCAGGAAAACTATTGCTAGTGATTAAGGGTTTGAGAAAAGTTATTAGAATGATCATTATTTCAAGACTTTTGATTTGTGTGAACTAATTTGGCTGATATCTGCTTTACTCTGTCAAATTATAATGGCATTGTGATTTATGTTGTTAGTTGTATACAATGAAGAAATGTAATGTGTAAATGGGTATTTGTTGTTGAAGTTCAATGCTTTACACATTTCTCGAATCTTTTTTGTAGATTACTTATGGTTCTGCGATCAAGCTGATGCATGAGAAGACAAAAACCCGGCTGCATTCACACGATGTACCTTATGGCTCTGGTAGTGGGCAACAATCAGTCACTGGCTATCCCAACGTCGACGATTCTAACAGCTACTGGGTATGAGTATAAAACTACTCAATTTCATTTTATATCATTTGGCTTCCAGAATACTCTATGCTGTATAGAGTTACAGTCTTTTGAGTTTTTTTTTGTTTGAATTGAATTATCATGCAGATTGTGAGGCCAACACCAGATTCATCTGCAAAACAAGGAGACACAATAAAAAGTGGAAGTGTTATTAGGTTGCAACATATGAGAACTAGGAAATGGTTGCACAGCCACTTGCACGCATCCCCTATATCTCACAATATGGAGGTCAGTATGCATTTGGAGCTATAAATTAAAAATAATTTATCTTTGCTTCTGCTTTCCTTGAATATGCATGCTTTATGACTACATATTGATGTGAGGAAGATATTCCGGGAAATTAAAATAACTCCTGATTATGATTCAGTAAATAGTTCACATGATTTATGCTGCCACGTTCTTCACCGTCTTCAGTTAATGGAAAAAAAATATCTCTTTCATATTAATGTAAGTTCTTGTCTTGGTGCATATCCCCATTGAAATGAAGCATAACATCAATCACTTCTCCTGCTATTGTTTAAAACCGAGAGCTTAATTCTGGGTTATTTCCTTATTGATAATTTTATAGTTAATATATTTGACATTTTCTTGTGGAAGTTTTATTACCCAATGGACTACATATGGTCGGCGGCTGAAGTTGTTAGTGTTATCAATTGCGTCTGTTGGCAGCTGTTTGATGCCATAGGCAATATTAGATTTCTCCTATTTTATAATTTACATTTTAACAAATTGGGCATATCTTATGGAAATTGATCTTATTATTTCTGCAGATGAAAATCTATTATACATTGCACTAGCAGCTCTCTCTCTCTCTCTCTCTCTCTCTCTCTCTCTCTCTCTCTCTCTCTCTCTCTATCTCTCTGAGTTGGTGTGTGTGTGTGTGTGTCATGTGAATATACTGAATCGACTGCCAAGAAATTTTTACTGAGTTTGATTAGATATACAATCAGCTGGCTGAAACAGCGATCCTTACATTTCTTGTTCTTTTACTTCCTCTTGTTATTGTAATTTATTAGTTTAGGTTATCTATGTTCAGAATCTTGTCAATTGGGTACATTGGTGACCTATTCTGAAGCAAAAGTTGCATTTTTTTCCTAAATAAATCAAGAAAAAGGATGTAACTTGCGCGCAGGAAAGTATCAAATAAATTTGTTGCACTATATTATTATTTGATTGGATGGATGGGGCAATAAAGGAAAAGTGGTTTCTCATTCTGTTTACTGTTAAAAAAATGTAAGCACTAAGCAGTTCATACATGGTGTGATTGCTTAAAATGGTCATATTTTCTCCTTTTTCAACAAATAATGTTTATACATTACTTGGTGTTGATTTTCTCCAATGTGAGTAGTTTCTGAACATCATTCGAGGGGCTCTTCTTTCTGCTACTTTATTTCACATACTATGTGATTACGTACATCAGCTAACAGCCAATTACAGGTGAGTTGCTTTGGCAGTGATGGTGAGTCAGACACGGGGGATAATTGGAGGTGATAAGGGCTTATTCCCTTATGAAATCTTTTCTATTATCCCACTGGAAAGCTCTTTCTCATCTTTCAAATCTTGTGTCTGTTACAGACTTGAGATCGAGGGAAGTGGAAATACATGGAGGCAAGACCAAAGAATCAGATTTCATCATGTAGACACCAATGGATATCTACACAGTCACAACAAGAAATATAATGGCATACCCGGAGGTCATCAAGAGGTAAGAAACAAACATTAGTATCTACATTCGCTCGTCTCAAATAGATACGAAGGCTTTTGATTCCATTACCACCAGAATCACTTTTTTACTCATTTGTGTACAAGGAGAGGAATCTACTTGATATAGCATCTTCAATGAAAACACAATTGCGTTCATTGCAGGTTTGTGGGGTTCGTGATAAACGTGCAGACAATGTATGGTTAGCAGCCGAGGGTGTTTACCTTCCTGCTGCTGAAAGCAAATGAGCTAAATCAAGGACATGATTCATTCTACGGTGATCAACACTAACTCTTACATGTTTTTCATTCATTTTCTGAAAGATTTGTAGATTTTAGGGTTAAAATAATTTTGATAATATTCGTCTATAGATAAATTAACTATGTGATGAGTTAATTGAGATGTGATTAATACGATATAGTAACATGTAATTTTGATATTGGCATTAAAATATAATATTTGTATGGTTCAAACTTTTTTTACACGTAGTTGTCTTTTGTATCACTTTTTTTTTTGTTCAATGCATGAATAATTTTGTTGCTCCTGAATTTTATGTAATAAGTAAATTTTAAAAAATTATGTCAAGTGAATTTTATTCAACTACTTTATGTATCAAATGTCCCCCTAACTCAAATTGTCTACCCTTCGAAAGAAATGACAACCATATTTTTTTCGTTTCAATTTCTCTTGTAGCAACTTGTTTATCACTAACTTGATTGGCCGTGGAATCTGCGACTTCAACTAAGTACAAATATTTAAAAACAACATTTAATCGGTCAAAATAATTAAAATAATGGACCTTAAATCTCTTTATGTTTTTTCATCCAACATTATACTTTTTCGGTGAGTTTTTGGGTTGGTATGGATTGGGCTAGGATTTTTCATTTTTTTTTTTTTTAAAAAAGAGGGGGTGAATGTTTGAAGGGGGTTTAGAGGTGTATATTGTTATACTTTTAGAGGTGGCTGTATTATGTTTTAGGGTATTGAATTAAGAGTGTGTGAGTGAAGAGGATAGCTCCTTAATGATATTATAGATTTTTTTATTCTTAATATATTTTTATAATATAAAAAGTTGGGCATACGGGATAAAATTGGAGGTTTAGATATTCAGGCTAACCACCAAATTATTAGGCAATTAGATTAAATAAATTAAATTTGAAATTCAAAATAAAAAGGGTGATGCTAAATGTACATAATAGACATCCATATGCTATAGAAAATGTAAGTTTACTAATTTATCATTTATTAAAAAAACTCTAAACTCTAAAATATAAACCCTAACTTTTAAAATTATAAACCCTAAATCATTATTATACTCTTAATCACAGAATTAAATATCGCTTAAATGAATTAATACATCTTCTGGATGTTCAGACTATGAACATAAATCTTTACCCAATGATAAAACACGGATATTCGGGCTTAATTATATAGGCTAGCCACCAAATTATTAGGCAATTTGATTAAATAAATTAAATTTGAAATTCAAAATAATAAAACACGCAAACAACGTTTTTTATTTTAAACACGCAAACCACGTTTTCAAAAAGAATGTACCGGCATTCCGGCCATGGTGCAGTGGTGCTAGCAATAATTTTACTTAATTACATTTTTGACCTTTTGACATTTTTTAATTTTAGAAAAATTTTGCATGCTTTCTTTCAATTTCGACCGAATTTTCACGTGTTGTAAAATAATATTAAAAATCCAAGACATTCTTTTTGAATAATATTTCACTCTAAATTTAACTCTAATGATATTTTAGCAAATACTTAAATTCTTTGGACATGCAAATTTGTGTGTTAAATGAGCATCTCAATTCTCTCTCAATTCTAATAAAATATTCTCATCTCCTTTATAATTTACAAGGAAGATGTGAAAATTGTGTGGAATAGAAAGAGTAGTACTTAATCAGATCAATCTAATAGTGTCTCATTGCCATTTTTTAAGTGATAGACAATTACTTTTTTAAGTGGAAGAGGGAGGGGTACAAAGGTATACAAAATTTATATGTATGTATATGTATAAATATTTATTTGTACCCAAATTTGTACACAATTTATTACTATTTTTATAAGTTTATACTATAAATTCATGATAATAATATTTTAAATTGTTTTTCATAAATGTAAGTTTGGTGGTGTTAATAGTAATTACTCCTTCAGTTCCGGGTATTTTTACCTGTTTATACGGGCACGTAAATTAAGAAGTATTTTTTTAATATATAATATAAGAAAAAGTTGGGATAAATTGGTAATAGTGAGAGAAAAAGTAAATAAAGTTGTTGAGAATGATGAATAAAGTGTAAAAGGTAAATAAGATGGACAGTGTATTTTTACCATTAATGGAATAGGTAAAAATATGTGGTACACCCCAAAATAGAAAGTGGGTAAAAATACGTGGGATGAAGGGAGTATATTTTTTTAGTTTTGATTTATTTATTGTACGATTTTGAATGTAAAATTCTCCGTACCGTCCCACTAATAACTATGTTTTTTTATGTCTCAATACTTGTGTATATTTTTAAAAATAGTAAAAATACATCTCAATAATACTAATGATTTACACACATTCCAACAACTTTATATACTACTCCTTCCGTCCCGCCCAAAGAGATGTATTTACTGTAGCTTTTGTGAGAGCTTTATGCAGTCAAATTATGCAGTTTGACCAGAACAGATGGAGTATTTTTTTTCATTAAATTATCAAAAATACTCACTTTTTACATACATCACAACAATTTTACATATAGTTATACATGATTTATTTATTTTTAATCTTTGTACACAAAAAAATACGTGCGTTAATTATGGAGAATGATGGAGTAATATTTTTATAATCACACATTTTACCCAAAAACAATTTATGGATCCGCAGCCGACTCTTTTATACAAATTTTAATACTACTTTATGTGTTACCTTCTTTAGAAAAATAAAACTCAAGTAACACGGGATATTTTTGAATTAAGAGTGATTTAGAAAAAAACTTACACGCGATTTTTATACTCCATGCATGCATGCTAAACAAATTGGTCACAATTGCATGGTATTTATAGAAAGACAAAATTATGTTAATAAAAAGTTACATCGTGATAATACTTCAATTGAATTATTTTATAAATAATTTATAAAATACATAAAAATGTGTCTAAATCTTTAATTAAAAATGATCATTACTTAATTAAGAAAAAAAATATGATCAATTGTATATATTATATTAAAAAGAAGACGGCTTTCTCATAAAAATTACTGTCATTTTCTGGAAAAGATGAATCATAATTAATTAAGCTATAATAAAATATTGAAATTGTGGGCATGTATAGTAGTGAAACGTGGAACTAAAAACCAACTAATTGCAAAGTATTTACAGCTAACATTTCAATCAAGTGGAGGGTAGGGTGTGAACACAAAAAATACATACTCCACAAAAAATAATTAATCAATAGGTTCACAGAAGAGTCCAGCTTCAGTGTATGTTCTCACGACATATACCTCACATGTACCTACTTTTGGAATTTAGACATCCACTGAAGTTGTGTCCCACCTCGTATCACTCTCAAAAATCAACATTTTTTAATCATCTACTCCTATATTTGATTTTCATATTCTAAAAATTAATGTTATTACTCCATCCGTCCCGGGTATTTTCACCCATTTGTACGGACACGAAGATTAAGACGTGTTACTTTTTTAATATATAATGTAAGGAAAAGTAGGGATAAATTAGTAATTTAAAAAGAAAAGTAAATAAAGTTGTTGAGAATGATGAATAAAGTGTAAAAAAGTAATTAAAGTGGTTGAGATTGCAAAAAGTAGGTAATAAAATATTATGTATTTTTACTATTAATTGAATGAATAAAAATATGTGGGACATCCCAAAATGGAAGGTGGATAAAAATACGGGAAAAATGAGGGAGTATTAAATTTTCAAATCTTGTTATAACAAAAATGTAACTTTTCTATTGCTGGTTGCTATAATTGGAATTGATTAAATTAATCTCTCCAATTCCATTTCAATTTTAAGTTTTTTTTTTTCCGGAAATTAAGGATTATAATATTTTATTTTGTAATGAATTTTAAGATATTATATTTTATAATAAAATTAATAGTTGTATTAGTATTTCACATTATTTTATTAAAATATATTAATTCTTCTCATCTACCACAAACGAAAATATATAGTAGATTGAAAAGGGATGCCTATTTATTCAACCTTTACATTATATTACACTCAAATTAATTTTTAAGGCAAAACATTAAATTTTAAAAAAAATCACATTGGAAGTATATAGTGACAAAAGAATGATACGTTCGTATATACAGCATCACAATAAATAAAGCCAATTAAATACATACTACATAGTTGGAATATCGTAAATAGATATCATGCATGCCCATCATGTTAGTCGATTTCAGTAATTATTTTGTCTACCAAAATAGCTATTGCAATCATTTCTTTTCGTAAAGATTTATGATTTTAATTAATTAATTAATACTTGTTTATTTTATTTAGTAAATGTGAAATAACTACACAAAAGTACTTTTTTCATTGACTTTGAAATTTTTTGCAAAGAAAAATAAATTACATTAAGAAAGATTTAAATTTTGGGTGTATCATGTTTCTTAAGGCAGAAACAGTATTTAATTGAGCAATCATTATTGAGAAAATAATTATTTAAGTTGTGCATGCATATTGAGTCACTAATTCATGCAATTAAATTTAAATTTGCATCTTCCTTCTTGGCAAAGTTTTCTCTTCAGTGTTTACATTTAGATGCTTTATTAATTATTAATTTGTCTTAAAAACTTACTCCCTCAAACATAAATTTGTTTTTAGCAACTTAATATAAGATAAAGTCATTTTATTGGCCTGAATTTAATTAAAAGTATTGTATTATAACCCCTTTAAATAGTATTAAATAAAATATAAATAAGTTACAGCATTTGGTGATTCAATTTTTTAAAAATAAAATGTATTAAAATATTATTTTTAATGAGTATTTTTACTATTTATAAGATTTGAAAAGTGTTTTGAGATAAATAAATAAAGAAATATAAATAAAAATATTAATGAGACAAAGAGATTACGAAGTGGGTATATCTCATTGAACACAAATATGGATGGCAAATACTTGCTTGAGAACGTATAATGTAAACTTTTATGTGAGACGGATAAAATGTGATAACATTATTAACAAAAAGTGATACTTAATCGATCAATTTATAGTATAAATAAAAAGTGATGATATTTTATAATGAAAATAATAATAATGTTATCATTTTTTATCTATCTTATGTAAGAACATATATGGGATGGTCTCACACAAGAACTTACCCAATATTGATTATAGAAATATTAATTTTTACAATCGCAACATAAAAAAAAATACTATATATTAATGGTAGGATAAATAATAATCCAGCATTATCATACATATGTTCATATATTTTTCCATCTTATATTTATATTTATACTAAATAAATAAAAATGAAGTGTTATTTGATTTTATACCTCTATAATATATTCTAATTTTATTATCAATTTCTAATTTACACTAATTATTTGATAATTTATTTATTATTTAAAAATATTTAAATACGTTAAAATGTCAAAAAAATTGATTCAAATAAAATTTCAATATTTAAAAAAAAAGAAAAAAAGAAAGAGTGTACATAAAGTGAAACGAAGATGCAGGCAACACAAGTGATTAATCGAGTGAATTTGTTTAAAGGTGAAAGATCGAACTCTACCATTGCGGTGTATGAGATTTGTTATATGCCATGAATAATGATTTAATCCATATTAATCAATCAAATTATCATGATTTATTTTTTTTACCATTGGGTTAGGAGGGATATACGATATTATGTGACACTTTAATATGATATCTCTATTAACATTTTTTAATGGAATTGAAGTGGGGAAATTTAATCATTTATTCTTAGAATTTATTGATTGTTTAATTTAGGATATAATTTTCCTTCCCTATCCATATCACTTATTTAATAAAGTGTTATAAAAAATACTCGTATTAAAGTAACATAAAAGATCTAGACCGAAAAAGGGTTTCATGGAGTGATCATACTCCTTTGTCCAAAGTGGAATGGAGATTTAAAAAAAGGCTAATATATAAAACTGACATGTAAAATTAATAAATTTAAAAAAGGGAGGAATTTGCTTACTGTGTGGTTAAACATGGCCTGGCTATAACCACTTTATTGGGCATATCAATTTAAATTCAAATAAAAATAAAATAAAATATTAATATGACTATTTTAAAGGAGAGAGAGAAGAGAGAGATTAAAAATCAGTGTGGGAAAGGAAACAAACTCATTCACAGCTCACCACACAAATTACAATCAAACCACCCCCCAATCAATGAGACCAACTTGCTTGGGTCCCACCATTAACAAGCCAATAATAAACAATATACATAAATCATTACTATATACTTTTTCATAGATATGATTTCAAAATTACTATATATAATACTATATACTTCCTCCTATGCCACTTATGAGTAACTCATTTGTTTTCTCACAATTAAAAAAATATGCATACTCCATTATTTTACTTGTATAATGTACTCCCTCCGTCAAGGATCTCTTTTTTTTATTTTGATCGTTCCACCCAAAGAGTCCTCTTTCATTTTTTACACGTATGAGACTCACTCATCCCCTCTAATATAATTAAAATATGAGGGTCATACTTCTACTAATACAACTACCCACTACACATTAAATAATAATACACTTTAATTTACGTGCTAAAAAGCAAAAACTACTATTGTCGTGGGACTGAGAGAGTATGATAAATAATTATTTTATGGTATGATTTAAATGGGATATATACGAAGTGATAATTTTTATAATAAAAAAAATTGATATTCGATGTACTCGAATGAAAATTAACAAGTATTCCAATATAATTAATAATTTATAGTATAATTGAAAATAACATTTTTAAAAAAGTAATACTAAATTTTTAATAAAAAGTAAAAATTAATTCCATAAGTATAAAAAAATCTAACTATGAATAAACCCTTTTCTTTAAGTATTAATGTGACCTAATTGGAAAAAGAGAAAATTGATATTTTATACTAGTAAATTAAAAATAATAAAATTGATATTTAAGGTGTAAAAAGGAAGTTGGAATTTAAGAATAAAATCATATTAAAAATTTTGTTTTCCCTAACATCGATTCATGACATTTTCCTAATTACTAGATTAGACAAACATTTGTATTTAAAAAAAATAAATTGTTACTAGTATTTAAAAAAAAAATAATAAAAAGAAAGAAATGGGGGAGGAAAACAGTAAAAATAATTTCTGCTAATATTAAAACCTCTCTCTCTCCACAATATCAAATCAAATTTTTTCTTTTAACTTTTGTGTTCAAGGTGAACAGAGGATACGGGCCCCCTCCTTGTTCATCTTCTCTCTCTAGAAACTTTCTCTCCTTTCTCTCTCTAATCTTCTTTATAAAATTATTCAGAAAACCCCAAAAGAATTTAATTTTTAGATGCCCAATTATCCTATTGCTGCGCCCATCGCCGCCTTACACGCATTATCATTTTCATTTTCTTCAAACCCTAACACCTTTTCTATATATACCTGAATTCATACCCAATTTACACATACATGCGTCTGGATTCTGTTTCTCCAATTTGACATTTAACGTCACAAGATTAGATTTTTCCGGATGAATATTTTGCTTCATGGTAAGTTTCCTCTCTGAATCGGTTGGGATTTGGATTTTCATCGTCGTATTCTTTCAGATTCGTGCAAGATCTGGTCTTTTTGGGTGCCGATTTAGCATATTTTGTTATGCTTTAGCAGATTTGGTATAGAAATTGCGGCTTTTTAACAGATCTGTTATTAGGGACCTCAAAAGGCACAAATTCAAATCCCTAAATTATTAATTGGGGGTTTGTGTTATCTGGGTCGATCGCGCTTGTCACGTGATTTAGATCTGCTTCTCGAAAAGTTAAAATCTTTAATTCAGGAGTGGTTGGGCGTTGTGAATTTGTGTGATTGAATCATTAGGGTTTACTTTTTTATTTGGAGCTGATAAGATATGTTTGAC
The DNA here is from genome assembly GCA_023678885.1 of Pogostemon cablin. Lineage (NCBI taxonomy): Eukaryota > Viridiplantae > Streptophyta > Magnoliopsida > Lamiales > Lamiaceae > Pogostemon > Pogostemon cablin. The sequence goes on from CM042963.1 coordinate 36,986,149, forward strand.
GTCTTCTTTTCTGCAGATTTTTGTTCTGTAACTCGGAGGTTATAGCAGATCTGACTTCACAAGTAGAAGTTTTGAGTGGGCAGTGTAGGAGAAATTGGAGAAATCGGGTGGATATTTTCATTTTTTGTTGCATAAAGTGATTCAAATACTGATTGAGGGAGATGTCCCTTTTGCCCAAGATTGATCCAAAGATTGATCCCATTCATATCCGGGAGGTATGGGCCGACAACTTGGATGAAGAATTCGCTTTGATTCGAGAAATTGTGGACGAATATCCTTACATTGCTATGGATACTGAGTTCCCAGGGGTTGTTCTTCGACCAGTGGGCAATTTCAAGAACTCCAGTGATTATCATTACCAGACATTGAAAGACAATGTTGATTTGTTGAAGCTTATCCAGTTGGGCCTAACCTTTTCGGATGAGAAGGGGAACCTGCCCACTTGTGGAACGGATAAGTTCTGCATCTGGCAATTCAATTTCTGTGAATTCAATCCCAATGAGGATGTCTTTGCAAATGATTCCATTGAGTTGCTTCGACAGAGTGGCATAGACTTTGGGAAGAACAACGAGAAGGGTATTGATGCAAGACGATTCGGGGAGCTGTTGATGTCTTCGGGGATAGTTTTGAATGACAATGTGTATTGGGTGACATTCCATAGTGGATATGATTTTGGGTACTTGCTCAAGCTCTTAACTTGCCAGAACTTGCCTGAAACGCAGGCGGGGTTCTTTACGCTGATCAATATATACTTTCCGGTTCTTTACGACATCAAGCATTTGATGAAGTTCTCTAACAGCCTTCATGGTGGTTTGAACAAGTTGGCTGAGTTGTTGGAAGTGGAGAGAGTCGGGATTTGTCATCAGGCCGGTTCGGATAGCTTGCTCACTTCTTGCACATTCAGGAAACTCAAGGAAACTTTCTTTAGTGGTTCGCTAGAGAGGTATTCTGGTGTGTTATATGGATTAGGTGTTGAGAATGGAGTGAATACCCAATAGATGATATTATGATAGGGCAAAGAAAATTATCCCAACCAAAAAAATAAATTAAAAATAAGAATTCCAAAAAAAAAAAAGTGAAATTTGTAAGTGTTGATTTAATTGCATGTGGTTGTGCACAGCTTGCTTATGATGCCACACTTTTGTACACTTTTCATGTATTGTAGTTGATGAAATGAAAATTTAATCTTGTTTGTCTTTCATTCTCTCTTTATGTTGTTCTTACCTTGGTATTGTATGAGTATTTACATTGCTTTGCTTTTGATCTGTTGTATCAATTGCACGTTGTTGTTGGATTGTATGTATATTATTGGTGGATGCTACAATGAAAATTAGCACAGAGGTTTCCATTTCATGAAATGATATGGTGGTGGTGGTGTTAATTGTTAAGAGTATTCAGTCCCTGGTTCTTGTTTAGTTGAGGACTGCATGACTGTTGGATGCCGGAGGGCTTGTTAAATTATAGGACATGGTGTGAGCGTTTGTTTAAGTTGGCTCGCAGATCGTCCAGGCTGGTTGAACTTGGTGTTCGGCCATAGTTCATCGGTTTTGAGGTGGTTGCAGGTCGAGGAGGCCGGTTGGAAATATGTCTGTGAGCTAACCATAGCGCAACAGCTTTGCGTTTTATACCATATATACTATACTCCTACTACAACTTCAGGGTAACTTCCATTCTGGGGCTGAGGGTTTTCCTGTAACAGGTGGATGACATTGAGCTTCTGGATGTGTGGTAGTTTGATAAATACCATATGTATCTAATATCATAGGAGCTAAAACTTATGTTCTAATACTCCCTCCGTCCCGTTTCAATGTTTACGTTTGCTTTTTGCACGTTGATTAAGGAGTATAATATTTTAATAGATAGTGGGTTGAAAAATATAATATTTAATGTAAAATGGGTAGGTGTATTAGTGTTGGATGATATATTAATTATTTTAGGTGAGTCTCGTATTCTAAAAAGGAAAACGTAAACATTGAAATGAGACGCGCAATATAGAAACGTAAACATTGAAACGGAACAGAAGGAGTATAATTTACTCTCTTCATATTAACGTATTTGGGCGAATTCTTATGTAAATGCTAGTAAAAGATGCAGGTGAACTTCACGTTGAATGATGTCTCTTTTGTAAAATTTTTCATTAGAAATGGTAATCTAATGGTTATTCTTGAATGCAGCTCTCATGATACACTTGAATCTTTCATCACCCATTAATTAATTTGCACCACAAAAAACACTTTGAGAGTAATAATAGTCATAATATAGCCTTTTTTTAACCCTTCAGAAGTTAAGACTTCTTAATACAGGAATGTTTAAACTGCTGCTATCTTAGTAATAATCATAAAAAAAGCCCCAAAAGTCAATCTATTCTAGGGGAGAGAGTTTACATTACAATCTAGGGGAGAGAATTTACATTACGGGCACAAAAATTGCTACTCATAAGCTATCTTACCAACATTCTTCCAAGTTCCAAGTCTATATACAGGCACAGAAACTGCCATTCATAAGCTATCTCACCAACATTCTTCCAAGTCTATATAATTAGCTGCCAGATGTTTGGTACCGGTGTCCAAACCATGAGTTTTGTGTTCGTCCAGATCGGATGAAGCCCTTCAGAATTTCTTCCGCTTGAGCGTCTTCAATTGAAAACATATGTGGCTGATCACTTCCTTAAAACTGGCCTGCCTATTTTCCTTGAAGTTCCAGAGTTCATAAACCATGTAACATCCACTTGGATTGTACTCGTGGAGTTCTTTTAGTGCCGTCACTACAGCATCATGTATCTCGTCCCCCCATTCATTCTTGAGGCCTCGCAACTGCTCATCGTCCTCATTTAGCAGTTTCTACAGTAATGGAACTAATTAAAGATTCAGGATGATAAAAAATACATGAGAAAAAAAGATTTGTTACGGATTTTCGAGGAACCTGATGGATCCCCTTTTCAGTTTCAACAACTCGATAAGGATGCCAATGGGGATTTTTTAGCTTTTCTTGCCAAAATGAACATAGTTTAAGAGCTAGGTAATCAGCATCCTCTAGTGGGAAATTATGTCTGAATTTCTTTATGAACTCTTTGGAATCGATTTCACCCATCCTCTTCACCCCGAGTTTAGCACGGTGGCCATGCTGCATCCCATTTAAGCCCTGGACAAACAGTTCACATCACAAGTAAAGACAATTAATGGGGTTGAGGTTCACTACTCTCTCTTCAATGTTTCCAGCCTTAGTTCTATTGAGATAATGATTGTAGAAGATTGTTCACCAAATATCATACCTTTATCAGTTCTTCTCGAGCCCCTTGCAGCTCATCATTACACTGGCGCTCTTTTACGAGTAGAGCCTGGTATGAACTTCGGATATCATTCAATTCATCTGTGAAAATCACAAAGAAGTGAAGGATCAGATAGAATGATATGGGTTAATCGATTTGTTATTTCTTTGCAATTTCCTTGCGACTCATCACTGCCTAATATTCACTCTATCATGGGTGGATCCTTGTGAAGGATTTGGAGATCATTCAAATGATCCATGGATGTTTGCACAACTACATTCCACATACACCTCACTACTTCAAGCTTACCTTTCACTTCTTCTATCCCAGATTCCAATCCGCGCTGCTCATTTCGTTCTAGCTCAAGAACCTTTTCTACAGCCTGCTTCTCTCTCTGCATAAAACAAATGCTAAAGAAAACTTCATATATCAAAAGGAAAAAGATATCCAATAAAGGGTCACACCTGCTTAACTTCCATCAGCTCCTTGGCATTTTCATCAGCTTGTCTTCTTTCCTCAGTAGTCATTTGAAGCACATTTTTAATCAAATCATTCTGAGATGCATAATGAGTTTTAAATCATTATCCCTACTGCTGCTAGGAGCAATCAACATAAATGCACTAACAATGACTCGACCTGACCTTTATGCTCTCCGCAACTAGTATTTGTTTTTCACGCCCAATTAATTCCTCCTCGCGACGCCTCAGCTCCATCTGCAACACAAATCGTTTGTCAAACCATTCAAAGGTGCAAACTAGCAGCATCATACATCACAACCTCATAAGTCCTATAGAGTTTATAAAACCAATCAGTAGCATTGCAAATGAATCACCTCAAAATTTTCAATTTCCGCAACTCGTTTCTCACGCTGGACTAGTGCCTCCTCGCGCTCATTCAGATCCTTTGTCCTATCAAGACGTCGCCTTTTGTTCTCCGATTCAAACCTCATCATGTCTTGCTCTTCAACCACCCCTCTTACATGCTCCGGTTCAAGGGTTTGCAGCTTCATTAACACTGTAAAGAACAATGAGTTAATTATGATCAGTAATTTATTTAAACCATTTAACTAAATTGCAGCTTCACAAGAACAAAATGTGTCTAGTAAATAACAAACCTTTATCAACTGTGCTGTAAATTTTATCATGCTCTTGATACATTTCTCGTGTAGGTATTTTCTTCTGGATATAACTAGTCCGAAGCTGCATCAAATTTACAGTACTAGTATTAACCTCACAAATCAGATTATCGAGGACTTTCTTTCGATCTGCAGATGCTTCCTGAATAAGCTCCGGGACTGTCTTCAATGCTCCATAGCAACGAAGATAGCATCCTAAAGCACCTTCCGATTTGTAGTCATTTTCACGAGCAATCCAACCATAAATTCTCGATCCCGGAGAAGTTTTTCGTCGAATCCATTCATCCCTACCCCTGTTCCGAGCTTCGAAAGACTTGTCAAACTCCATAGCATTCCTGAAACCACTCCAATTGCTATCGAATCTAACAACAACTTCATCAGTAGCATCCAAGAATGTTTCGATTCCTATTGGCTTGAATTCGGAGAATTTCCTCATCCAGTAACCACCACAGTTATCACCCTCACGAATATCATCATTTGCAATGTTGGCTATGATTCCAAAACAGGGCCAGCAGTACAGCTCACTCTCCTCTGTTCCACCACGAGATGAAAGTGCCATTGTTGGGTAGTGTATCAGCTTTCTGCAAAGGAATTCCTCAATGTGCGATTAGAAGACAAAAGTACCAAACTCGGCACGACCTAACTCGCTTAATCAAGTTGACTCAGACTCACCATTCAAGCAAAGTTAAAACCAAAACGAGTCGATTAAACACGCCAAAAACATGATCAAACAGATTCTGATAATCTATACCACTGTGCTAAACAATGCATGCTAGGAAAACGAAGAATAGCATCATAATTACCTCGGAATGAATCGAAGTTTTCCGTTTGGATGAAGAACAGCCGGCGGGCGGCGGAGTCTGGAACTTAGAGCGACGGATTGCCGGAGAAGATGGGTGTAATGATCGTGCGATCACATCAGTATCAGATGTGCTTTGACTGTGAGAGGGAAGACGAATTGAAGAGGAGAGTGTACGATTGGCATTATTGCTGTGCAGATTCCAGAAGAAGCAATCCGGTGTGACCAGCTGGGTATTCTCTCTTTTTCTTTCTTTGTGTAAGAGAGAGGAGAGGTGATAAAATGGGCGGTTCGGTTACATTTAGATTGGTTGGTTGTACTGCACTTGTTACATTTTATGCATCTCTTCTTATTATATACTCCCTCCGTTCCATCTTTATTGCTACTTTTACTGTAGCTTCTGTGAGAGCTTTTTGTAATCAAAAGTAGCAATAAAGATGGGACGAAGAGAGTACTACTATTAGATGAATCACATGTCATATAAACGAAATCTATACCATTAAAAAAAAAAATCAATTCATAATTATGTTTCTTTTTTATTTATTTATGTGGGGTTTGGAAAATTGAATTTGAAGATGTAGATATTAAAAATCAAACGAAAAAATTGAGAATTTCCTTGTGCAGTTGTCACTCATTTAATATATTCTACTTCTTCTGTGCCGTTTTAATGTTTACGTTTCTATTTTGCGCGTTCTATATGTTTTCCTTTTTGGAATATGAGACCTGCCTAAAACAATTAATATATCATCCAACACTAATATACCTACCCAATTTACATTACATATTATATTTTTCCACCCACTACCTATTAAAATATTGTACTTCTTAAAGGAAACGTAAACATTGAAACGGGACGGAGGGAGTATATAAGAAGGGATATAATATTAAAATGTAGCAAAACATCCCAAGCGTTTTAGATAATTTTTTTTTAAATTTAAATAAAGTATATGAGAAGGGTAGTTTTTTTTAGAAAGGTCAATTTTTTTGTGGGAGATTCAAAATAAAGAGGTACTCTATTATGAGACAGGTGTGGGACGGGTCCACCCATCACTAGAGTATGTTTATTATATAGATAAAATATATTTATTTGTTGTTAAAGTATGTCAATAATAAATCATATTATAACACACTAAAATCATACTTTAATGCATAATTCATCATACTTTAGAAATCATACTTTAACAATCATTAAACATACTTTAGTAATGGATCGACTCGTCTCACAAATAACCCGGCCCACATTAGACTTGGTTAATAGTAAGAGTCCGTAGGAGTAATATATTGGTTAATAAAATTTGTATAGGTAGTTTAATAAGGTGTGATTTAGAGATAGTAAACCCTGTTGAAATTTTCATTCACACTAATGTGTCATCATTTATTCGGTTTGGGCATTAAATCCTTACATATTTAAGGATAATTTTAGTAATAATTGTAATATACATTTAATAAGCGGAATAATAGGTGTAATATGATGATAAAATTTGAGATCCAATTGCTCTAATAAGTAATAACAGAGATGTAATAATTTAATGTAGCAATATATTAAAATTGTGATTTTATTAATATTATTATTATTTATTTATTTTTTAAACCTATCACGATTCACGACAGTGACGGACCCAGGAATTCGACTCAGGGGGGCCCAATTAATAAAGAAAATATTATACAAAAATCAAATATAAAGTGTTACAAATTATAGTAAATTTGATAAAATAAATACATTCTTCATAACTAAATGATATTCAAAATAAATCGTTTAAGTACGATCTAACATAATTAACAAACAAAAAACTTAGCACAATCATAACATCTCTCTTCTATTCTTCATATTTTGAAACCGTAGCATAATTGCGTCATTGCTAACATTTTGAAATACATCTTTGTCTATATATGTTATCAAACAATCATTCAGTAGCTCTTCACTCATTCGATTGTGAAGTGAACTCTTGATGATTTTCATTGCCGAAAAAGCTCTTTCTACTGTGGTAGTAGCAACTGGTAAGACCAAAGACAATTTAATTAGTAGATAAACTAATGGAAAAACAATATGCTTTCTTGTAGTGACCATCTTTTGAGCAAGTTCTCCTATTCCTTTTAGTTCAGAGAAGTTTCCATCCAAGCGAACGTCACATATAAAGTTCTCAAGTTGACATTCAAGTTTATATAGAGCAATAGTAGAAAAATCAGCTGGATAAAATTCTGCAAGACGAAGTAGCTTGCTTTTGTCAAACATAGCAAATGAGTCTCTTGGATCAAAGCACGCCATACATAAAAGCAACTCAGTGTTCACTTCATCAAAGCGACTATTTAACTCTTGAGCTTGCATGTCTATCACAGTAAACAATATCTCAACTTGATAATGATGAAGATTGGTTATTTTTTCAATCCTTCGTCTTGATCTTCCTCGAGGGGAATAGAAATCTTCCATGTTTAGAAAAGGTATGTCATGTGTGCCACAAAAATTTGAAACATCATTTAACAAAGGCATCCAACCATCATCTCTCATTGCTTGCAAGCGAGCTTTTGATACTTTCACAAGATTCATTGCATTAACAATATCTTGATCCTTTCTTTGTAGAACTTGTGACAATTCATGTGTGATTCCCAAAATCTTTCTCATAAGATGTAACAAAAAGACAAACTCAAACTGAGTTACAATCTCTAGTAAATCTAAAGCTTCAGCTCTTTGTGAATCATAATTTCCATTCTCCCCAACACTCTCAAGAACATAAACCACAGAACCAAATAAAGCCAACAAGTTTATGAGAGTACCATAATGAGAACTCCATCGTGTATCTCCTGGTCTTTTGATTCCCATTTCTTGATTTAATCATTTTCCAGTCTTGATTTCATCATTTGCAATCCCTTCAATGACCATCTCTATTTGCTTATCTCTAAGGACATCTCTGCGCTTACAAGAACCTCCAACAACATTACACAAACGAGTAACAGTATTAAAGAAAGAACCAACACTTGTATGCTTTTTGGTAACAGCAATAAGTGTCAATTGGAGCTGATGAGCAAAACAGTGAACATAATAAGCAGCAGAATTCTTCCTCAATATCAAACTCTTTAACCCCTTAAATTCACCCCTCATATTACTTGCTCCGTCATAACCTTGACCTCTCAAACTAGAAATACTCAAACCATAGGTAGAGAACAATGACTCAATACCTTCCTCAAGTGAAATCGCAGTTGTATCACTGACATGAACAAGACCAAGAAAACGTTCAATAACAAATCCATTGATATTCACATAACGTATGACTATCCCCATTTGCTCTTTCATTGATATGTCACGGCATTCATCAACTATAATGGAGAAAAAATCATTACCAATGTCACTAATGATAGAATTAGTTGTCTCAACTGCAGCTGCATTAATAATATCCTTTTGAATCTTAGGAGATGTAAGCTTGAGATTTTCAGGAGCATTATGTAGCACAACATTATATATTTCTTCATTACATGAAGCAATAACTTTTAGAAGCTCTATAAAATTTCCTTGATTTATTGATTCCTCAGACTCATCACGTCCTCGAAAGGCTAATCCTTGCATTATAAGGAAACGCAAGCAAACAATTGATGCATTCTATCTACAACGATAATCAATCCTTGATTTTTCTGAAATCTTAGAAAATGACACTTCAATGTGTTGACTTTGATTCATCAGATTTTCACAAGCCCGTTGGCATTTGTTATGATCACTAGTATGGTCCCCGATATGATCTGTTAATCTTTCTTTCTTACGCCATGAATTAAATCCTTCAGTTACAAAAGCATCATCCCCTCTTTCAGTAAGACCCATAGAGAAAAGATAACAATACAAGCAAAATGCTGCATCTTTTGCAATACTATACTCCAACCAATCACCAAATTCTTCATTAAACCAATTTGCAACAAATTTATGTTTTCTTTTTCCATCCATCGTTTGAGGAAAATTATGTTTACGTGGCTGACATGGACCTTTTAAAAGGTAAGACCTACGAACCTGTTCAATTAAATTACGCGGATAACTCATTATGTTAGGTCGTAGTCCTGGGTCACTAGGAAGATTTTCCGGATCAATCACAATATTGTTATCTTGGCTTGATGGTTGTTGTATTTCAGGTTGAACATTAGGGGCATTCACCGAAGAAGTTGATGTTTCTATAACAGTTGTTGTCTTCTTATAATATCGATCCATTATCTATTAGACAAAATTGCATTACAAATTAAATATTTGAAAAACCACACATTAAGTACAAAAGATGAAATGAAAACCGCACATGACACATTAAGTCATTAAATTAAATTGCTTGATATAAACTCTTCTATTAATATATATTAAAATTGCAAATGTAAAAGGGCTAAAAAATAATAATAATTCAATCAAGATTTGCCATTACTGGAACCTACTATCTATAAAAAATTATGGAATTACATTATATTTCTCAAATATAAAACTATATGGATAAAATAATAAAGAAAATATATTGGATAAAATTTTCAATTAAAACTAGTATTTTCAAGGAAGGAGATTCTATTGCACAAATAATTAAACTATATTAAATGAATACTAGTTATAATTAGTAAAATTGATAGTATAATTCGAATTAAATGGAAAATCCATATTCGAATACTGCAGTCAGATTATTAAATATTAATCATTAATTATAGGAAGGGATAACTACAAGAAATAGATATAAAACAAATGAAAGGTATTATAATAAATTCCTAATTATCTCTTGTTCTCGAATTCTATGAATAATAAATATTCTAATTTATATCGATTCTCATTTCTCAATCTCTCTCATCCCCATTTCTATCTATCCATTAAAATATAAAATCTCAAAATAATTCCACCTCTATTATCTAAAGTCTGCAGATTGCAAGACTACAACTCCTGTATTTCCAATTACTCAGCCATTTTCTAACCTCAGCCACAAATTTAAATTTCACCTCAAAATATCAACACCAATAACAAACAGCAACTGCACAAGTCTGAGAAAAATAAATACCTTAGGAAGAGAGAGGAGGAGAAAGTTTGAGAGAAATGTATTATGTGTCCACTGCCAGTCTGCCACCACATCCACCAGAAGTCTGTCAAGTGCCACCACATCCACAAGAGCAACTGCACAAGCCGCGCCACCGACCGCCGGTGGCTTGAGAGTTGAGACGCGCTAGCCGCTAGGTCAGAACTCAGAAGAGATGAAATCAATTTTGTATAGCGAAAAAGAAATGGGGGTATTATTACACGATCTGTATATGGAATTACATATATTAATTTATTTTATTTTATTTTTATTATGAAATTACTATTATACCCCTGATTTTTTTCAAAATCTCAGGGGGCCCAGTACCCCCCCTGGCCCTGTAGTGCGTCCGTCCCTGATTCACGAATCCCTCATTTCACGATAAATGAGTGGGAATGAAGGACTCTCTACACGTACATCTCTGCGCATCACGTAGACATGTAACATAGTTAATTAACGCTTTTTAATTCGATAATGTAAAATAAAATATTATTTTAAGGGGAAAAAGAAAGTGTAAAAGGTAGTAATGAGTACAATATTGTTCTAAAAAGAAAAGGTACACTTTATATCCTCCGTACACAAATACTATGTATAGTTAGCAAAAATCGGTGGGATGGAAGAAATATCAACTTTATACACGATTGATGATGATAGAGTTAGGATTAATTTTTAAAAGAATTCAAATTACACGTGTATAACTTTTTATTTTAGATTGAAATCTGAGTAATTTTGCACCTTAATTTGTTATTAAAATAAAATTTAATTATTTAATTTAATTTAATTTAAGGGTAATAATTAAATAAGAATCTAAATTAATTTTTTAGATTTTCGGTGAACTTGTATTCCAACTTCCAAGTGTATTAGTTAAAGGAAAAAATTGGTATGGCCCGGGTGTCCCGGGACACAAGAGACAACTTTTAATTAAATTATTGTTTATGAATCTAAAGTTTATGATTTCTAGAAAGATTTTTTGATTTGAAGATTTTTTTAAGTTGAGTATTTAAAAACAATAAATTAACTAATAAAGATGATATAAATGCATAAAGGATAATATTGTGTGGCTTAATTTTATACTTTTGTAATTAGCTACCCCTCCGTCCCTCGAAGTATTTCACACTTTTCTTTTTTATCTGTCCCTTAAAGTATTTCACACTTTACTTTTACTAAATTTGGTAAAAAATACATTATAACAATACTCACTTTTTACACACATGCCAATATAATACTTACTTTTACTTACTTTTTCACATCTCCCAACAACTTTACACACTTTTCATTAAATCAACTACTCCAAAATGCTTTATTTTACTTGATAACTACATCCATTCGTTAAATGGTACTTAATCATGATCATACCTTATTCATGTTAGTATAAGGGAATAGATTTCCAGGCCCCTGTTACATAGTATCATTTTATCACGTATGCGCCTAAAATAATAAAAATGCATTACCTCATTAAACATGCATGTAATGAAAATAATATATCAGAAGAAAATTAAGCAATTTTATTATTATTACTAGTATTATTTTTTTTTATAATTTTTTGAACTTTTATGAAGATGAGTGTTTCTTTGTACTTGTGAAAAAGTTCTCATTATTTATTTTTCATTATTAATAATATTGAATTTATAGAAATGAAAGGGAAAAAAATATTCAGAGCCGCACAGGTTCTAAATTACTTTGCTTGTATTCTCGCAGAATTGCAGAAACGTAGAAAATCCATTTTATTTTATATTTATTTATTTATTTAGTTTTTATATTTTATATTATATTATTGTTTCATGGGCCCTTTACTTGTAAGGTCCAAGATTCATATTCAAAGCTCATTGCCCATATTCGATTAATTAAACTATAAATACACAAAATTTTATATTTTATATTGTGTAATGGGCCCTTTTTCTTATCAACAATTGTATACAAAGCCCATTGGCCCCTCTTTGTTATTAGATGCAGCCTTCTACCCTTGCTTCCACCTGGATGATCGCTCCGTACACTTCCATCACCCGAATCCCTCATTTTATTTCGTCTTGTTTAATTGACAATACATCACATCCGAATTTGTGAGATTCCAACCGTCTGGAAGCCGACATGCCCTCGGCATTTGTAATCAGACCCTCCATCATGAATTGGCATATCTTTGAAGACAGAATGTCTGAACTGTTATACGTAGACGTCTGAAAGTTGGATGCGGCGGGATTCGAGTTGGATGCGGAGGAATTCGAGTTCGATGCGGAGCTCTTAGATTTGTCCGGAGGTCTATTGCGAAACTGGGATGAATGGAGGAATTCCGCAACACGCCCACAGCGTGGGCAGTGGCCAAATGCATCGTTGAGCTTGCGAACGGTACAAACTCTCTGCAAAATAAATTTAAAAAAAAGAACACAGTTCCGAATCAAATAATCGAAAGTTTACTTATTAGATCAAAGATAAATTAAAACTCAATAATCTTGAATAAAAAGCTTTTTATCCAACAATGTGCAAGAACTTACCATCCCTCTAAATGTTGTTCTCATCTTCTTGGCCATATCATGAATCTCATAACCCTTCCACGGAGGACATATTTCTGAGGTAGGACTTAATTTTTGGGCAATCGCTTCCCAAATATCCGTGGATGAGAAATTAATATATGCTCCATTGTAATGAGTATCTAGAGGCCCTGAATTTGGATTTGGATTTCCTTGAAAGGGATGAGATAGCCTGCTTGGTCCCATTAAAATTGACAAAATCTGGCACACACCCACAATTTGAGCAGTAGCCAAATGCTTTGTTGAGTTTATCATCACGAAAACCATCCTGCAAAACAAATTCCAAGAAAAGAACACAGTTCCGAATCAAAGAATCGAACACTCAATCAAAGAAGAATAAAAAACTCAATAATCTTGAATTAAAAGCTTATTATCCAACAATGCGCAAGAACTTACCCTTTTTCGAAATGCTGCTCTCAATTAAAAGCTTATACTAACTTATTTGGAATTATACATAAAAATTTTAGAGGATAATCTGTCAAAAATTTCAGAAGATATCCGATAGGAAATCTACTGGAAATCCTACCAGATATTCTCCTAGGTAAGTTGTCGTTCAAATCATCACTCATTGACGGACAAGAGTGTGGAGGTGGCTTCTACATGAACAAACAAATGTTATACTCAAATCCATTGCAGTAACAAACAAATCGAAATTCAATCAACAATTAGTAGACATTCTCAATCCACAATTAGAATCAGTTTACATAAATAAGATACTACAATCCACACATACACCATTACATCCATCATTTGTTCAAAACCATTTTGAATCCTTCAATAGAATGATGAGTTTGTAATCCGACATTTTTGACAATACATCACATCTGAATTTGTTAGATTCCAGCCGTCTTGTAGCCGACATGCCCTCGTCATTTGTAATCAGACCATCCATCAGGATTGGCTTATCTTTGAAGCCAGAATGTCTGAACTGTTATACGTAGACGGCTGACAGTTGGATGAGGAGGGATTCGAGTTGGATGAGGAGCTCTTCGACTTGGATGCGGAGCTCTTCGACTTGGCCCGAGCCAGAGGTCTATTGCGAAACTAGGATGAATGGAGGAATTCCGCAACACGCCCACAGCGTGGGCAGTGGCCAAATGCATCGTTGAGCTTGCGAATGGTACAAACTCTCTGCAAAATAAATTTCAAAAAAAGAACATAGTTCCGAATCAAATAATCGAAAGTTTACTTATTAGATCAAAGATAAATTAAAACTCAATAATCTTGAATTAAAAGCTTATTATCCAACAATGTGCAAGAACGTACCATCCCTCTAAATGTTGTTCTCATCTTCTTGGCCATATCATGAATCTCATAACCCTTCCACGGAGGACATATTTCTGAGGTATGACTTAATTTTTGGGCAATCGCTTCCCAAATATCCGTGGATGAGAAATTAATATATGCTCCATTGTAATGAGTATCTGTAGTCCGCCTAATACTAATCAGTGTGTCCAAGATATTTTCATCGAAATCAGACTGTACCATGTATCAAACAACATTAAGATAATCATTAGAATACAACATAATTACCATCTACTTGATAAAAAACACAAACTGGAACTCAAATTGTTTCTGGCGTTGAAGAAAAACTCAAACTCGAAGCTGAAAAGATGGAACGGAGTAGAATAGATTACTCTCCGGAGATGGCAAAAATTGATAGCAGTTAATGTAATCAAGTAAAATGAAGCATCTGTATTTAAAATTCTGATGAATGTGTAGTTTATGTTCTGTGAAGATAAGGCACTTGAATAGAGTTGTTCCATATTTAAAATTGAAGAAAGATGTAAAAACAAGGTATTCTATCCAAGTTAAGTTTGTCTACTATGCAAAAACAGGGCATTCTTTGAGGAATTTTAACAAACACTTGGCATGCATTTGTTGAATTTTGATGTGAACACACAGGAAGAACAAAATCAAGAAAGGATTACGCACCAACATCTCCGTCGATTTTTCTTCCCAACTATCACCCCATTGTTTATCCGGAGACAATTCTCTCTTTCGCTTGTTAGGCTTCTCCTCGGCCATAATTCAATTTGTGGTGAAGAAGCCTAACAAATTATCACCCCATTGAATTATGGCCGAGGAGAAGCCTAACAAGCGAAAGAGAGAATTGTCTCCGGATAAACAATGGGGTGATAGTTGGGAAGAAAAATCGACGGAAATGTTGGTGCGTAATCCTTTCTTGATTTTGTTCTTCCTGTGTGTTCACATCAAAATTCAACAAATGCATGCCAAGTGTTTGTTAAAATTCCTCAAAGAATGCCCTGTTTTTGCATAGTAGACAAACTTAACTTGGATAGATTACCTTGTTTTTACATCTTTCTTCAATTTTAAATATGGAACAACTCTATTCAAGTGCCTTATCTTCACAGAACATAAACTACACATTCATCAGAATTTTAAATACAGATGCTTCATTTTACTTGATTACATTAACTGCTATCAATTTTTGCCATCTCCGGAGAGTAATCTATTCTACTCCGTTCCATCTTTTCAGCTTCGAGTTTGAGTTTTTCTTCAACGCCAGAAACAATTTGAGTTCCAGTTTGTGTTTTTTATCAAGTAGATGGTAATTATGTTGTATTCTAATGATTATCTTAATGTTGTTTGATACATGGTACAGTCTGATTTCGATGAAAAGATCTTGGACACACTGATTAGTATTAGGCGGACTACAGATACTCATTCCAATGGAGCATATATTAATTTCTCATCCACGGATATTTGGGAAGCGATTGCCCAAAAGTTAAGTCATACCTCAGAAATATGTCCTCCGTGAAAGGGTTATGAGATTCATGATATGGCCAAGAAGATGAGAACAACATTTAGAGGGATGGTAAGTTCTTGCACATTGTTGGATAATAAGCTTTTAATTCAAGATTATTGAGTTTTAAGTTATCTTTGATCTAATAAGTAAACTTTCGATTATTTGATTCAGAACTGTTCTTTTTTTTTAAATTTATTTTGCAGAGAGTTTGTACCGTTCGCAAGCTCAACGATGCATTTGGCCACTGCCCACGCTGTGGGCGTGTTGCGGAATTCCTCCATTCATCCCAGTTTCGCAATAGACCTCTGGCTCGGGCCAAGTCGAAGAGCTCCGCATCCAAGTTGAAGAGCTCCTCATCCAACTCGAATCCCTCCTCATCCAACTGTCAACCGTCTACGTATAACAGTTCAGACATTCTGGCTTCAAAGATAAGTCAATTCCTGATGGATGGTCTGATTACAAATGACGAGGGCATGTCGGCTACAAGACGGCTGGAATCTAATAAATTCAGATGTGATGTATTATCAAAAATGTCGGATTACAAACTCATCCTTCTATTGAAGGATTCAAAATGGTTTTGAACAAATGATGGATGTAATGGTGTATGTGTGGATTATAGTATCTTATTTATGTAAACTGATTCTAATTGTGGATCGAGAATGTCTACTAATTGTTGATTGAATTTCGATTTGTTTGTTACTGCAATGGATTTGAGTATAACATTTGTTTGTTCATGTAGAAGCCACCTCCACACTCTTGTCCGTCAATGAGTGATGATTTGAACGACAACTTACCTAGGAGAATATCTGGTAGGATTTCTAGTAGATTTCCTATCGGATATCTTCTGAAATTTTTGACATATTATCCTCTAAAATTTTTATGTATAATTCCAAATAAGTTAGTATAAACTTTTAATTGAGAGCAGCATTTTGAAAAAGGGTAAGTTCTTGCGCATTGTTGGATAATAAGCTTTTAATTCAAGATTATTGAGTTTTTTATTCTTCTTTGATTGAGTGTTCGATTATTTGATTCGGAACTGTGTTCTTTTCTTGGAATTTGTTTTGCAGGATGGTTTTCGTGATGATAAACTCAACAAAGCATTTGGCTACTGCTCAAATTGTGGGTGTGTGCCAGATTTTGTCAATTTTAATGGGACCAAGCAGGCTATCTCATCCCTTTCAAGGAAATCCAAATCCAAATTCAGGGCCTCTAGATACTCATTACAATGGAGCATATATTAATTTCTCATCCACGGATATTTGGGAAGCGATTGCCCAAAAATTAAGTCCTACCTCAGAAATATGTCCTCCGTGGAAGGATTATGAGATTCATGATATGGCCAAGAAGATGAGAACAACATTTAGAGGGATGGTAAGTTCTTGCACATTGTTGGATAATAAGCTTTTAATTCAAGATTATTGAGTTTTAATTTATCTTTGATCTAATAAGTAAACTTTCGATTATTTGATTCGGAACTGTGTTCTTTTTTTTAAATTTATTTTGCAGAGAGTTTGTACCGTTCGCAAGCTCAACAATGCATTTGGCCACTGCCCACGCTGTGGGCGTGTTGCGGAATTCCTCCATTCATCCCAGTTTCGCAATAGACCTCCGGACAAATCTAAGAGCTCCGCATCGAACTCGAATTCCTCCGCATCCAACTCGAATCCCGCCGCATCCAACTTTCAGACGTCTACGTATAACAGTTCAGACATTCTGTCTTCAAAGATATGCCAATTCATGATGGAGGGTCTGATTACAAATGCCGAGGGCATGTCGGCTTCCAGACGGCTGGAATCTCACAAATTCGGATGTGATGTATTGTAAAAAATGTCGGATGACAAACTCATCCGTATATTGAAGAATTCATGTTGGTTTTGAACCAAGATTTGATATTATTTATCTTTCTGTCTTGCTATGAACTGTTAAGTCAAATGCCAAACATGAGATTTATCTGTTTCTTCTCCTCTGTAGGCCACCTTTTCTTCAAGAGGCATAAATAATGGAAACACCTTATTTGAGCTCATTGTTATGATGATCTTAACTTTAAATTGTTTATACATGAAATACTTTAATTGATGGTTATCATTTTTCTTAATTCAATATCATTATTTGTTAAAAAGAGCGTTTCAATACACCAAGAAATTTAAAATAAAACACACCGGTGTGTTTTAGTGAAAACTACCTTTGTAGTGTTTACATTATCATTGATAGGTAAAACAACTTGTGAGTCTATAGAAGCCATTTTCCAAGATATTAGTGAGATCAGTGTGCACATTATTATTTTCTCTCTCTCTCATTTACTTGAGCATGTCTTAATATTTACCTTAAAACGTTTTTTTAAGAAATTATGAAGTTGAGATGTGCTTACTTAAACTGAAGATTTGCTTTATAAAAATATTAAATACCTTAATTTGTTGAATTGGAAGGCAAGAGGGGTGTGCGCATTTAGCTCTATAACCATGTTTATTTGCATGCAATTCACTTCCATCTTTGCACATCTTTCTTGCATCTTTTCTGTGCAAGGAAAATGATGATAATTGACCTATATTGCATTCATCTATTGATGAGATTTACCCGTGGGGAATGATATCTGCAAATGTAGTTGTGTAGGGAAATCATTTTCTCCATACATCAGGGATAGGGGACCTCCAGTACTTCCTAGTGAACAAGACCTTCGTGTTTGGAGACGACATGATGAAGTTAATGTTAAATTCGTCGTGGAGTGTGGAACGAGCTCAAATAAGCGATTGCGTCCTTCTGCTGTGAGTGGGGACATAGAACCGTTCAAGGGTTTTTTGGTAAGTGATGATTCGTCTCCTGAGGTTTCTAGCACAGATTACGAGTATCGGAAGCTTGTGAGAATTTATCAACATTTCAACCTTCCCAGAGACATGTCCTTTGCTATCAACTTACATCTGCATGCACGTCCTTCATTAGTACCATTTGTAACTCAATATAGTGAAAGTTAACTACTTTCTTTTTTCAAAACGGTAGTTAATCCAGAAATATATAGCGAATGGCATAGTAATTGGTGTAAAAAGTAATACTTACTTTGCTTGAAAACTAATACCAAACAAGAAAAAAAGAAAAGAAAAGTAAGTATTAGTTTGTACACCAATTACTATGTCATTCGTTATATATTTCTAGATTAACTACCGTTTTGAAAAAAGAAAGTAGTTCACTATCACTATATTGATTTACAAAAGGTATGAATGAAGGACGTGTTTGCAGATGTAAGGTGATAGCAAAGGACATGTCCCTGGGAAGGTTGAAACGTTGATAAATTCTCACAAGCTTCCGATACTCGTAGTCTGTGCTAGAAACCTCAAAAGACGAATCAACAATTTCTATCTCTCTTGTGGCCTCTGCATGCTGGATTTCACAATCATCCTTTTATTTTATTTTTTTTGACACATGGGCTACTTTTGATGATGTCTTAATATTTACCTTAAAACGTTTTTTTTTAAGAAATTATGAAGTTGAGATGTGCTTACTTAAACTGAAGATTTGTTTTATAAAAATATTAAATACCTTAATTTGTTGAATTGGAAGGCAAGAGGGGTGTGTGCATTTAGCTCTATAACCATGTTTATTTGCATGCAATTCACTTCCATCTTTGCACATCTTTCTTGCATCTTTTCTGTGCAAGGAAAATGATGATAATTGACCTATTTTGCATTCATCTACTGAAGACATTTCTGAATTATTTTGAGAAATAGAGAGGTTAGGTTGGAGCTATTTGATGTGACTTTGGATAGTTAGAACAATTCAAAGCCTGATTTTTTGGAGAAAGAGGCTACGGGGTTTTTCGAGGGGGGTTTTCGAGACGATGGAGAACAATACTGGAAGCAAGAAAAGTGAAAGGCGACATTTATGAAGCGTAGCATATTCATATGTGCAACGTTGGCCCAGAAGAGTGTTGGGATAAGGCAGATCCCCATTCATTCCTAAGGGACAAACAAAGAAGAACATAAAAAGCACAGCACAAGAATTTACGTGGAAAACTCCAAAACCGGAGAAAACCCACGGATTCGAGAAAATACACCACTATGTGAAAAATTTTACAATCACACAGAATTTCTCTCTCCCGACCCCAATCCCTACACCCTTACAAATCTTTGACTAATTCTCACATTTCTTCCCATTCTCACAACCGAGAATCAAAGAAAGGAATTTTAACTAGAATCAAATACAAAGATTAAAGTGTACTTGATTGATGCACTTAACATCAAACCTAGGGGTCTCCTTATGTAGCCTAAGGATCCTCCCCCCTTTTGATCTCTACCCGATGTGGGACAAAACCCACCCTTCTTTTATTGTTGACAATATACCAACAATCTCCACCTTGTCAAAATAAAAGAATACTCATTGTCTTCACCGACAATCATTCTCTATCCCGAGAATCCTACTCCACCATATGAGTAGACCACTTAGAATAAACCATTCTAAGAATTTCCTGCGGCACATATCGAAAACACCTGCTGATATTTATGGTGCTACTTCCAGCTCTTGGCTACCCCTGGAAGTCCATCAGCCATTGATATACATCCACCACACACCCTACATCACCTGTCAAGTCAATGTCCGTGTGCAAACTTGTGGATTAGCTAATATTATTACACCTTTTCCATGACAACTGAACATGTCACAAGGATCCCCAATAATATTAACTCAACATTCAGAACTGTTGCCGCAACAGCTCCTCCTTGACCAGAAACGTCACCATTGCTCCATCGTAAGCAATTACCGTGCCATTGGTCCATCGCAATTATCGCACCATTGCTCCACCTTGAGCAAAATCCGTCTGTACCGACATGAAGTCGCTGCATTTTTCCGCCGAGCTACACCAGGTTTGTCCCGAACCCTTTTCCTACTGAAAGTGTCCTCACTTGAAGCCGACTCTAACCTCCGGAATTCACGATGCTTTCCCCACTTATCGGTTGACTCCACGCCATTCTTTATCGATCTAGCGCCACCCGATACCAAGTACCACATCGCCATCTTCCCCGTTGAATTGTCGCTTCCCCACGCCACCAGTCATTACCGGAAAACCTGTTCCTTTCAAATCTCCTTGAGCCGATATCCATGAAAAACTCCATGCTGCTGTTAAGCCAACTCCACCACCGGGAGTCCCAGCAATTCACATTGCTGCAGATCCAAGAACTCCGCCAAAAACTGTTGTCCCGCAAATCCAACCTCTTGCCACGCCACTGTCGCCACAGTTCGGCGCATTTCACTGCAAGAAAGGAGATGCCACCGCATCCGGCTGTTCTTCTGACCCCCTTGTGCCACCAGCTTTTCCCACTTCTTTCATGCCACCCTTAGCCTAATGAATAACCCTCTTCCTCTTATAAAGTCTTTTCTGATGTGGAAGGTCAGACTTTGCTGCAACCACAGAGCATACTAAGAACTTTATAAGCACCCGAACCGGGCTCTGATACCACTTGTTGGGATAAGGCAGATCCCCATTCATTCCTAAGGGACAAACAAAGGAGAACATAAAAAGCACAACACAAAAATTTACGTGGAAAACTCCAAAACTGGAGAAAAACCACGTATCCGAGAAATTACCACTATGTGAAAAATTTTACAATCACACAGAATTTCTCTCTCCCAACCCCAATCCCTACACCCTTACAAATCTTTGACTAATTCTCACCTTTCTTCCCATTCTCACAACCGAGAATCAAAGAAAGGAATTTTAACTAGAATCAAATACAAAGATTAAAGTGTACTTGATTGGTGCACTTAACATCAAACCTAGGGGTCTCCTTATATAGCCTAAGGATCCTCCCCCTTTTTGATCTCTACCCGATGTGGGACAAAACCCACCCTTCATTTATTGTTGACAATATACCAACAAAGAGAAAGCAAGAGAGAAGAGATTTTCAATAAAACAAGACGAAATAAAATGAGGGATTCGGGTGATGGAAGTGTACGGAGCGATCATCCAGGTGGAAGCAAGGGTAGAAGGCTGCATCTAATAACAAAGAGGGGCCAATGGGCTTTGTATACAATTGTTGATAAGAAAAAGGGCCCATTACACAATATAAAATATAAAATTTTGTGTATTTATAGTTTAATTAATCGAATATGGGCAATGGGCTTTGAATATGAATCTTGGACCTTACAAGTAAAGGGCCCATGAAACAATAATATAATATAAAATATAAAAACTATATAAATAAATAAATAAATAAAAAATAAAATGGATTTTCTACGTTTCTGCAATTCTGCGAGAATACAAGCAAAGTAATTTAGAACCTGTGCGACTCTGAATATTTTTTTCCCTTTCATTTCTATAAATTCAATATTATTAATAATGAAAAATAAATAATGAGAACTTTTTCACAAGTACAAAGAAACACTCATCTTCATAAAAGTTCAAAAAATTATAAAAATAAATAATACTAGTAATAATAATAAAATTGCTTAATTTTCTTCTGATATATTATTTTCATTACATGCATGTTTAATGAGGTAATGCATTTTTATTATTTTAGGCGCATACGTGATAAAATGATACTATGTAACAAGGGCCTGGAAATCTATTCCCTTATACTAACATGAATAAGGTATGATCATGATTAAGTTTCAGCACGTTATATCATGGAAAACTTTTCCTTAAAACAAACATGAACAAAATGTGGTAATTTAGAAACTGTGCGGCTCTGAATATTTTTTTCCCTTTCTTTTCTCTAAATTCAATATTAATAATGAAAAATAAATAATGAGAACTTTTTCACAAGCACAAAGAAACACTCATCTTCATAAAAGTTCAAAAAATTATAAAAATAAATAATACTAGTAATAATAATAAAATTGTTTAATTTTCTTCTGATATATTATTTTCATTACATGCATGTTTAAATCATTATGTACCATGTATCAAACAACATTAAGATAATCATTAGAATACAACATAATAGCAAACTCGAAGCTGAAAAGATGAAACAAGTACAATTTAACGAATGGATGTAGTTATCAAGTAAAATAAAGCATCTATTTTAGAGTCTTGAGTATTTAAAAATTCTGATGAATGTGTAGTTATCAAATTCTGACTATTTTAGAGTCTTGCAAATTCTGATGAATGTGTAGTCTTGCAAAAATTCTGATGAATTAGCAACCAAATAACTCACCAACATTTCCCAATTATCACCCGACGACTCTGATCTCTTTCGCTTCTTCGACACAATGTTCTCTTCAGACATTTCTCAATTATTTGAGAAATAGAGATTTATTTGATGCGACTACTGCTGCCTACGGGTATTGATGCGACTACTGCTGCCTACGGGGGATTTTTCGAGGGAGAAGACTACTGCTGCCTACGCGGTTTTTCTCTTCTTCAACATTTATGAATTTTCTTTTCTTTTTGTTTTTCTTTTTTTTCTACCAAATAGTATATATCTGAGGAGGGATCTCGTTGCTAGGCTAAGTTTTAGTTTTAGATCAGTCGGCCAGAAATTATAAGATTAGATGAAGGTCTCATCAGCATAATACAAGAGCCAAGGAATTGGGCTAAATAAACATAGGCCAACGAACTTAGGCTAATGGGCTTAATAAAAAAATTAGGCTTGGCCCAATGCGCCTAGGCGTAGCCCAAAATTTTCTGCTAATGGCTTAAAAACTCGTAAAAATTCTAATGAAAACGGATGGGAAATTTAATCGGAAATCAAAGGGGAAACCCCGTAGGAAATCTGATGAAATATAATACAAATATTTTGAAAACAAAAAAAAAAAATTCAAATTCCATCGTTGCCGCTTCTCATCTCTCGTTCACTTCGATCAGTCTTAAATTTTGCAGCACAATCTTTTTCCCTCTTTTGTTGTTTGTTTGACAACAAATTTTCTGCTTGTTTGACAACTAAAAACCATCGACACGAATTTGAGTGGAGAAGTGGAAAATAGAAAATACTACTGTGATTGCTGCGACGCCATTTGATTTTGATCCACTGCCAAAGGGTTCCTGTCAATTTGGAGATTCGAGCAAGAATTACCATTCGAACAAGAACTTGCCAAGCTATAAATAAACAAGAATTTGGTCGGTGAATGCGTCTCACACTCCTCGCTGTGTCTCCAGGCGTCGTGAACTGGTTTCTATTTTTGATGGTTTCTTCACAGTTGGATAATTTCTTGTTGTATTACTTGCTGCTCTTATCTCTTATGTGCAAAAAAATTACATAATGATTTGTTTTAATCTACATTACTTCACAAAATCTCATTTCTAATTTTGCATTTTTTCTCTCTTATTTTTAATTCGTGTAATTGGATTAGTGAGCATGAGATTGTTTTTATCACAGTTTTTAGGTTCCTGCTCTAGTTTTGTGGCAAACTCGAAATGTGTTTGCTGTGGATGTTGTTTTGCAGTGGTTACCCGCTGGTTTTCCCAATTGGTTATCTACTAGATTTCCCTATGGTTTACCTTGTTGGTTTTTCACATTTAACCCCCTCTTTTATTCATGTCAATTCTGTAGTTATTGTTTAATGTTTTATTTTTTATTTTTGGTTGTAGAAATAATTGGCAAAGTTTTCGGATGGGAAAGGGTGAACACGCTGGTATAAAGCACACTTCGGTGTCAAAGCGTTTTGATTTGTGTTCTCAATGAAATTAGTAAGAAGCTTTCAGCTAGAAGCTTGGAAAAGTTAAAGCGTAGCTGTTTTGGCAATCTTTTGCAGCTTGGCGATCCCCAATTTCAGGGACAACTTTTTTTACACCTGCTGCTCAATCTCGACTTGAAAAACTCTAAGGATGTTTTGAGTTTTAGAGTACACAAAAGTCGGGTACAATTTGGTCCTAAGGAATTCGCAATGGTGACCGGGTTGAAGTTTGGGAAAAAAACATCTATTGAGGGGGACGGAGATTTCGAAAGTCGATTGTTTCCGAATAAACAGAAAGTGTTACTGGAAGAAATTAAGGGAAAGCTAGATGAGGAGCATGTAGGCGATGAGGACAAACTGAGGATCGCATTGTTGGTGGTTCTCGGTTCTGTTCTCATCCCGTTTAATATTCATTTATTTTATATATATTTATATTTTTTTATTGTCTAAATAATTATAATAATAAAAATCACATTATTATTAATTAAATATAATATAAATTCTATTATTTTAAATAAATATTTAATAGATATGATTAAATAAAACTTATAACTATTAATTAAATATATAAAACATCTTATAATATATAAATTATAAAATATATATTAAATTTTATAAAAATATATATATATAATCGGGGTACCCGCGGGTTTTGAGGCATTACCCGTACCCGTCCCAAACCCTAACGGGTATTTCTTACAACTACCCGTACCCATCCCAAACCCGTTTACAACTACCCGTACCCTACCCATTAGGGTTCGGGTAGACCGGGTACCTGAAAATACCCGTCCCATTGCCATCCCTAACTAACAGAAGTTGACACTCTATCAAGAGTATTGATCGTAATCATGAACCAGCTTATATAACCTTAGACTTATCTGCCAAAAGTTGAAATTGATAGCAATCAATGTATCATATTAAGGAAATTGATAAGTGTACACATATACTTGCACGTCTAAAATGAGATTTAGAAATGATAGAAGCAATTTAAATTCATTACCAGCATAAGGAATGGCTTTCATTTGGAACTCTGGATACTTTTCCCAGTTTATCAGCCAACACTATTCTACATATTCGAAAGATTCATTCTATGTGCACTATGTAATGCTGACAACCACTATGTAACATCGAAGCAACCGGAAAAACTTACTGCAATCTACTATAACAATTTAAAGATAACCATTACCTATGAAAGGGCCATTCAATTTTTCATCTGCAGTAAAAAATCTAAAATCATCAAATTACCACACATACATAGAAAAGTCATTGGACATTTAATATTACTCTTTAAACAAGAGCAACATTAATATAAAAAAACAAATAAAATATGCATCTAAATACTAGTTTGAACTGAAAATGAATTATTTTTATCTTGGAAGATCCAAAAAAGAACTAAACTTTCCAACAATAAAACAACTTGCAAGATGAAAATAAAAATATGCATACTGATTCTCATGTTTCAAAGAGCTTATTCTCTATCAGTCTATTGTGCACCAACTAGTGTAAGCCCATATATGTTCACTACCTAAATGAAACACCAGATTGAAGTAAGATGCAAAAATAAATTATATGCCACGCAAAATCTGGTTTGATTAAATGCAGAATTGATCTTAGTAATTTAGTTATGACATACAAATGTTTTCATATATTGCCAAAACCCATAGGAGTACCATTTTAAATTTTTACAATACACTCTTTCTTTGCAGATTAGGGATGGTCTCATTGACCCTAAACAAGTATATGAATCGATGACACAGGAAATGTAGAGCAGAATAACCTAAGGTACCACACTTTGTCCTTCTCATTCTAATGTTATTTTTTTTCTTTTCCTCGCCTCATTCCCTCAATCCAGCAAATCAAACATTTTAATCATATCTAAGGCATCCTAGACCCAAGCTCAACCACTACCCAAGTAAACATTAGCTACATCAATAATTTCTAATAAGGTGCAGTGCTCCTATAACCTATCACTCCATGTATACAAGTTGATTCCAATTTGAAAACATAATGACAATTGACAATATGTAATATTAACTTCAAGCTCATGTTTTATAGTTTTAATAACTAACAGGTCATCAAAATTAATAATTTCAAATTGCTTTTATACCATAAAATTTAACATAAGTTTCTGGAGATATATATCATTATGAGTTCATCATTGAATTTTTAAAGTTATTCACTATCAAATTAGAAGAAATTGAGACATTGCTATTCTTATTCCATCTAGGAATGTTTTGTAAAAGTCGCTAAGAACTTGCACTAAATTTTTATAGACATTTTTTAATTTACCCAGCTCTTTGGTTTTCAGTTCTGAATTGTGGGTTCTTAACATTTGATCAATAGAGTTATAAAAAAAGCTGTCATTCCTCTTAAGTAAACACCCCAGCATGCCGCAAATTATTTCTTCCTTCTAGTGAAGATATCTTTCAACTTTACACCCTAAACTATAGAAACTCAAAATTCAAGCAACAATGCAACATAAAACAGGAAGCCCAACTCCATCCTGAAATCAGCATAGATTATTTCCAGGAAACAAAATTCTAACAATAAAATATACCAAAATACTCACATTTAACTGCTACAAATAACGCAGAAGGCCATATTTTCTGGTCCTCTCACAGCAAAGAACTAGAGCAAAAGGTATATAGTGTGAAACAAGTAACTAGGTAAAGCACAACATAATTAGTTTTCATATATGAGCAGAGTTAAAGAAAAGTTTAACATTTACAGAACTATAATTACTTTAATTAATTCATCAACCAGCTGGCAAGAGATTCAATTACAAACTATGAAAACCACCAGTAAGTTCCTATGAGAGTTTCTTTGTTAGAGAGAGATTGTATTTCTGTTTGAAACTTACGCCTATGTTAAACAAATAATTGAGGTATTAGGTAAGCTAAACAAACATTTTGAGAGGGATGTCAACTACAAACCTAGCCACAAGTTGTGTTGTTTTACACGGGTTTAATTGCACGATAAATAATCTAGAGAAAATATTCAAGTTACTACTTTGACAAAAGTTGTATAGAAAACCTTTTTTTTTTTTTTTGCAGAAACTGTGTGATGTTTATACTTTATATCTAAAGGCATAATGAGGAGGTTTTAAATGACCAAACAATACCTATAAACATTGATCATACCAAAAGATATTTACTTGGAAAAATACAAGAAAAAATATTATACCTTCTATACCCTTGCAAGCAAGAGAGTAAGATTGCTTTTAAAACTACGGACAGTTTCCAAATTCTTGGTGCTAACATTCTCTGCAAAAGTAATGGCACATATGTTAAATTAGTAGTGGGTGATCTCGGAGTGTAAGCTGGTATAAAACACATAGGTGATTGAGACATTCCTTTAGTCAGCAACTATCAATTCACGAATGGTTGAAAGTTGAAACTAATGTATGAAAAAGAGAAAAGTAAGAAAGCATGCTCAAAAATGCTAATGGGTACCTTATAGAATGGTTGTCAAGCACTTATATACTATTGGAGTAAAAAAGTCCCAAATTTATGGTGAGAGAAAAGTTCAACTATATATGGAAGCATTATAAAAACATAAACTGGTTTACAAATAATATTACATTTATCATAGTATGTTTGAAGGAAAACACTGTAGACATGTGAGGTTTTTATCATGTAATCAAAATTTTTATCTGATCTAGTGTTCCAAATTTTTAGAAATGGACTCTGTGGAGAACTCAAAGATTTCTTTCGCTGAGATGACAGAAGATGCTATTAACTATTGTAATAAACATGAAGCATAAACTAACATATACAATCAAAATACTGATATAAAAGCCATACGGGATGAAACTCTCACAATAAAAATTAACAGACTCATGTATGTGTGGGTACTGATTATTTTTCAAGTTTATTAATAATTAGAATTCAAATTACCTTTTAAGATTAACACACTACCATCTACGCTGAATGAGGAGTGTAACAGGTGGACTCGAGCCATCAGTTATGCATGGTAAATGATTTAGATAGAAGCCGGAAACCCACGGATAATAAATTGCGTACCTGAGCGGGATGAATTCAACAATTCTTGAAGCATTTTCTCTAAAATCAACGAATAAAAATAATGGTTCAGCCATAGGAGCTCTTAATTTGGTTTCTTCTTATCTAGGGGTTCATATAGTTGGAGGGAAATCAATCTACTCTACAGAGAAGACGAGAGGTATGTCAAAACTGCATTCTACCAACCACCCCCACAATTTTCACTAATACCGATAGTAAGAAAAGGACAAGGAACAAACAGTAATTAAATTGAGTCAACTTTCTATTCCAAACCTAAGGGGCATACTCCGAACGGACTCTTCAAACTGCAGTATAATACGACCACAATTAATGTCTATGCAGAGTAATAGATATAGGCATAGCAGGAGACTTATCATGAATTGAGAAAAAAATATTATAATTAAAATCTGCATACCTTATTGGCACGACGTCAACCATTCGTGAAGCTTCCTTCCTAAATCAACCTCTACAGATACCTGGTTCAACCATTTACAGGAGATCTCATTAAGGATTTCCACTAGATCTGTGGCTTCTTCGAATGGTATCGAAATCAAAGTGAAGCATCTGAATCCTGATTAAATGGGTACGGAACTGCATCTGAATCCTTCGTTTTGGCGAACTTATTTCGAGCAGGAGCGCGCTCGCGACAAATAGAGAATGAAGGAGAATGAAGGTTCTCGAATTGGGTAAACTTTAATTTTTCTTTTCATAAGTAGTAATTGTTTAAAAAAATTACAGAAATAGAAATGAGGGTGATGAGGATCCATTTTTTGGAAAAAGGAAAAAAATCATATTTAAATTGATCAATTATTAAATTATAATCAAAAAGTAAATAAATAAATTACAAAACAATACTATACTTTATATATAACTTTTATTAAAACATACTATGCCTAAAGTAAATTAAATTAACAATGTAAAATAATTTTCTTAATGATTCTATTTTAGTATATTTGGAATTTTAATTTTAAAATTTTTATTTATTTTACATTATGACATTTATTAAAAATATTATCATTGTATATATTTATATGAATCGGAGTGTGTGCAAGGATACGGCTTGTAATTATAAATATATTATTTAATAATTAAAATCGTACAATAAGTAAATTATATTAAAAAATCATAATTAATATTGACATTGTCAAATTTTTCATTTGTAAAAAGCAAGACATTATAATCATAAATTTATAATATAAATTTAGAAAATTTGTAATAAACTAAGTGCAATTTTATATTGCAATTAATAATTTAAAATAATTAATCAATAAAAAATGTGAATAATTTCATGAAACATTAATATGTTGTGTGTAATATATATATATATATATATATATAAAGTATAGTATATAATTAGGAGAAACATGATTCTATATAAAATAAAATAATTAAAAATATACATAAAAATAATATAAAAAGGAAAAGGATAAAAAAAATTCCAACAAATTCATGTGGATTCGAACCCGTGACGTATTTGTGTTAATGTTAGTTTTTTGTAAAGAGATACTTCCTCCGTCCCATTTCAATGTTTACGTTTCTATTTTGCGCGTCTCATTTCAATGTTTACGTTTTCCTTTTTGGAATATGGGACCCATCTAAAACAAATAATATATCATTCAACACTAATACACCTACTCACTTTACATTAAATATTATATTTTTCCATCCACTATCTATTAAAATATTATACTCCTTCATCAATGTGCAAAAAACAAACGTAAACATTGAAACGGGACGGAGATAGTATAATGTTTTACTTGGGCTGAGAAATATAATATTTAATATATAATGGGTAGTTGTATTAATAGTGTGTGTGGGTCCTATATAGAATAAATAATTATTTTGTGTAGATCACACTTGATATAAAAGGAAATATAAACCTTAGCTTAGAACAAATCAAAAGTATGTTGGTAGTTAAAGTATGTTTGATATAAAAGGAAATATAAACCTTAGCTTAGAACAAATCAAAAGTATACTTATTGGTAGTTAAAGTATGTTTGTGGTAAATCATACTATAACACCCTAAAAATATATTTTAATTAATTATTCATTATATTTTAGAAAAATATATTTTAATCAACAATAAACATATTTTACGTGTATAGCAATAATACTTTAACAATAGATTGACCCGTCTCACGTAATTGTCATCTCACAATAGATTTTGTCTAGTTCTTTTCTTTAAAGAATAACTTGTAAAATTAGAATGTACTCCTTCCGTCCATCCTTAATTATCAATTTTACCATTTTGAGTCGTCCACCCTTAATCTATCAGTTTTCCTTTTTAGACTATGGGACCCACCCTTCCACAGACTCCACTTATATAAATAAAATATGGGACCCACACCCTCAACTAATACAACTACATACTACACATAATATAATAATACTTTTTAATCCAAACAAACAGATAGATTGACAATGAATGGAGAATATATTATATGTCGTATAGATTTTTTAATAAATATTTTAGTATTGTGAACACAATAAGAAATTTATATTATATGTTAAGTTCAATTTTTGAATTTACAGTATAACCCTTGTGGTTCCCCTCATCAATCATATTATACCTTATATTTTGCTATGATTTAAATTTAATGGAAACCACATAATTTATCTTAAAGTCATGAAACTAACTCATAATGTTAATCAAATTTAAAAAGTTAAATTAAAAAGGAAAGATTATTACTTTTATGGAATCTTTATTAGTAAAATAAATATTATTAAAATGATCATTTATTTATTGAAAGTAGGAGTAAATCAATTACAAATCAACACAAGTAACAAAAGAAAATTACACACTGAGGTGATGACACTATGTTTCCAACAAAACTATATTTAAAAAACTACTATTTCTCAATACATACATCTAATAAAATACATTAATAACGTCCAATATTAAAAAAATTAAAAGAAATTATTTAATAATGAATGATCAAAAATTTCATTTATTAAAAGAATTACATTTAATAAAGTCCCATAAAAAAATAATCAAGACTATCTAAATTTTAAAGATATTATCAATTTAGTCCTTTAATTTTGAATAAATTTTATTTTAGTTCTATGCTTTTTATTTTTTTAAATACTAATCATTTGTGTTAATTTTAATTGATCTTATAATTTTTTAGATTTTTAATTTCAATTCTTTGCAAAAACTTTGCAAGTTTTCTAAGTTTTTATAAAACGACTAAATAAAAAAAAAAGTTACATTACTATAATTGACATAAAAGAATTAAAATTTAAAAAGTAAAAACTAATATAGACTTAAAATTAGCTTTGTCAAATGTTATATGAACAAATTTGTTATTTTTTCAAATATTTAGGAAATTATTTCCCTCGCCTTTCATTAAAATGGAAGACCTTCCCTCCACCTCCCAAGATACACGCTGGAGCTTTCTCCCTGCTCTTTCAAATCTCTGCTACAAATCAATATCCCCACCGCCTGATCGAAATACAATCTCTTTTTAGCTAAATCCAATTCATGAGAATGGCAGTCCAGCCGAAGTTACACAGCAGTCAGCAAATTCTGCATCCTGGTCGGATGAAGGGCCACAGTCTGCCGATAAAGTTGCGAAAGATATTTATATTGGAAAACTCTTATACCATCCTCTCTCAACAATACAACACCGAATCCTTTATTCTACTTGTCGATTAGGACAATTCTGTCTTCCGAGGCCGGCGATGGAGATTCATCGTCCGATCCGTATCTATTAGGTCTTCATTTTGTGAGTGATGTCTGCTTTAAATTTGTTTTTTTATCAAGGTTTATTAATTAGTTTCTATTTCATATCATTAGTATTTATTGATGTGATAGATATATGAAAGTGAGCATGGATTCAGAATATATAGTATTATGTTGTGAAGTTTGATGCAGTGTTTTTTTTCATATATCTTATTGGTATACGTATATGTATTGAAGGAGTACACAATTGGCTCTAGGGTAATAGGATTTTGGTTTTTTTAGCTATTAATCAATAGTACGGCGGGTTCCTGACTCTTGTCGCTCCCTCACCAGGTTCATGTACAAGTACGGGAAAATTAAAATAAGAGATCTCAAAGAGGGTATTCCAATTTCGAAGCGACTCACCGGGTCGCGTACCTTACTAGGTGGCTCCTCTGATGAGGAGGATATCCCTATAGCATGGAGGCTGCTCGAACGATTGAGTCGCAAGACCCTCGGCCCACAGAACTTCTCAACTTGGGTTGCGAATTTCTGGTATCTACGGTTCCAATCCAACTCATTATTCTTTTCCTTGAGTTTTACAATGGGGATAAGATATTTCTATGATTATTGGTGTTCAATTTTCTCTAGAGAGGCATTGAGGTTTTGTTAGCTATACCTAATCAGTATCGAATAATTGATGAGAGATGTTAGGGTGTCTTTTATTGTGTGGTCGAAATGTCCATTCAATTTTATGAAATATGATCGAGAAAACTTGTTGCTTAGTTGAGACTCAATTGGTATGTCTGCTCTTAAATATAATTCAACTCATGATAATAAGATTACAGTGTATTTCATCCATACGATGTATGGTGCGCCCAATTGCTTTAGAAACTGATTATTGAATGTTATAAAAGTCTTAAAATATTTAGTTGTTTCATTTTGTTTCATACTATGCCAAATTTTCTTCTAAGGTTGGCTCGATGCTTTCCATAAACTAGAATTTTAAACTACTTTTCTTCAAAGTCGACCTACTGGAGAACAAACATGAGAGGGAAAAAAACTGAAGTTGAACTATTGTTGAATATAGAGAGGTTTGATTTATTCTTGTGATATTCCTACCAAAGTGGGTGTTCATATAAGGTCATATATTTAACATCAAGTTTTCTACTGCTTATTTATTACTTATGTCATAATCATTTGATTTGCTGCTAAATTATACTTTTCTACATTGGAGATGCTGAGCTAAATTATACTTTGTGAATAGTATGCATTTGAAATACTCAATTGAACACATATATAGTTACATGGAGAACCAATTTGTCATAACTGGTTGGATGAATAGGGATTTACTTATAGAGATCACAACCACAACCTTTTTTTGTTTACTTGAGTATTACATCATGTATAATCATTATGTTTTCCAATTGAAAAAGAATTTTGTAGCGGATGAATGGTCGTAGAGTTTCTAAACAAGAACAACGATCTTCTTGAAGGTAAACATCCTGTTTTTTCCAAGGAACAGTTCAACTAAAAACTTAAATTTACTTCTATTGCTAATTTATATTTAGTTTGCAGTTACTTCAACATGAGTTTATGGAGCTTTAATTTTTTAATGAAAATAGATACATATGATCTTGTTTATATTTATGAAATTTACCTTTGACACAAAGTAATTATATTGATCTATAATATAAAATGTGGCAAGTTTGAGAATGATAAAGGAGCATTAAGAAGAATTTACTAAGTAGACAGTCCTCAAAGGAGGAAAAGAATATGAAAAGGGCAGTTAGTGGCTAAATCTACATGAGATCAACTTATTGCTCTGTTTTGGCAATTGATTCTTTTTTTTTTTTACTTTATATGATTCTTGGTAGAGCTGTTTAAGAATCACTTTTGGTGATAGGATTAAGAAGTTATTATAGCTGCATGAAATGATATTTTGCTCTAGTAATTTTAGGTAGGAGAGTAATATTTAAAGTAATTAGAGGTGACACATATCTTATATAACAAAAGAAGCAGCATAGGAGTGATCAAATAATTTTACATAAACGTGCTTTGTATTAACCCTAAACCACCACCCATGATCTCTCTCTCTCTCAATTTTCTCTCATTTGCATTCTCTCTCTTTTTAAGTTCATATATATTTATATATTATAATTCTAAATAGGGAAATAAAATAGAAAAAAAAAATAGAGATTGAGTTGAAATGTGGTGAAAAAGGCAGAGACAATATTAATTTGGGAGTCATCCACTTTCTCTCTCAAAGAATTGCCACGTATTTGTGAGATATTCATTTTCTTGAAGGTGATGATGGAAAATTGATTGGTTCTATTACAAAGGTTATGAAAAAATATAGTGTACTTCTATTTTGTTTATCATTTGTGTCGATGAAAATAACTAGATTTTTTGCCTCATATTGCCTTACAACTTTGAATTCAATTGAAATTTCATAACGTAAGTTACATGAAGAAGACGCAACCAACTATCTTCTCTCCTGCAGAATGATTCAATCTCTTTTAAACATTGTATTAGATTCTAATCTGAGCATCTGGAGAACCTGCCTTGTACTATTTTAGATAAAACTAATTAAAGTTTTCCACAAAGTGTGAAAGGCACAAATACGGATCTATTTTCTTGCTATATCTTTATCCTATCTATGTACATATGTATGTATGTGCTGTGTAATGGTTGCAATGCTTGAATTCTGTCGTGCCTTTCTTATATCAATCAATATTTTTGTAATGTAGTTAGCGTTGAGTTTTCTTCATTGACTGTACCCTTATTCCTTTTCAATTTGTCTGATTAGCTACTTACTATGGAAGATGAAGATACAACAGATCTCTCAAATAACTTCACTGTTGAGACATGCTAGTAGTTCATCCCTGTAACTTGTAAGTTCTCTCATTTCATTCTTCCACACTTCGTCATCCATTAGCTTATTTATCTGCATAGGAAGCAAGCATGAGCACAGTTGTTGAATGCATCTAAGGGCCAATGTGACCTAGGTGCCCTTTTTTTTTTTTTCTTTTTTACTCTCTTTGTGTCCTATTAAGCAATAATTCTTGTTAACTATGTGCTTTTATTTTTTAAATTCTTATAAAATTCTCATATATTTTTACACCCCTTGAGATTTTAACACGTTTTACTATCACTTTTGCAATTATATATATATATTTTTGCACATAATCATGTGAAGATTTTGGTGTTGCTTTGAATATATTAGATTACAACTACGGTTGATAATGATCAATAATTTTCTCAAAAAAAAAAAGAAGATTATGATCAGTGATTTCTTTTTTCTGCTAAAACTATTAATGATAGAAAGCTTATAGTGGAGATTTTTTCCCTCTTAAAACTATTAAATAATAGAAAACTTATAGTTGTGATTTTGGGTAACTGCTGCTTTTGCTGGAATCATGTTGCTTTGTTTACTGACTTGGTTGATTCCTAATCTATTGTTTGTATTTTCAGTGAGAATTGATTTTGCTGCTGGTTTTTGTTGTTGCTGGTATTCGCCTGTATTCTTAATTTGTTGTTGCTGTTTCTTCATTATTTACTAGCCATCTTGCTGGGTTTTGGAATAATGGGTTATTGCTTGCTTTTTCCTGGTACCATATGGCATTAGTGGGACTAGCTCTTTGTCTTGTATAGAGGCAGACTGCATCTGTTCAGTGAATAGGTATCAAGCAGTTACATACACAGGGGCAATCCCAGATGAGAACTGCTGCTGGTTCCGCTTGGTTCCTTTGTTTGCTCCTTGGTTGTGAAGCTGCTAATTAGCCTTGTGAGAAGCTCTATCAGTCTTTTTACTGTCTTTAATTCTTTTTTAGTTCTTTCTCTTACTGGAATCTAACTCACTGTTGTCTTTGTGATGTGGTAACTCTCACTCTATATATTTGCTGGTACTGCATCTTGTGGTATTTGGATGAGCTTCTAATGTGATTTGAATAGAGTGTACTTCCATACTTGTTCTGCTTTTCTGCTACTAGAGGCTAGATTAACTACTACTTCTAGTTCCACCAACATTAGGAACAAATATTGTTGCATTGCTACTGAGGTTTTTTTTTGCGTCTTGTTATTGGATTGTTTTGCTACCCATCTCTGGCTTCTTTGATGAGGCTCTGCCTCTGTTGGTAATTGTGGGTTTGGAGTATGTTAGTGTGACTGCAAGATAGTTGCTCCTGCATGATTCTTGCACTTATTAGATTCTGCCTTTATAGGAAGCACCCTTTTGACAGCTAGTTCAACTGCTGGATAATATCCCACCTTTGATCTGGATATTGTGTTTGTTGTGCTCTGATGAGCTTTTTTTGCATAATTGCAGTTGGGCGCTACGCTAGGCCCCAGAATTTGAATGCTTGTTTCCAAGCCTTATCATTTGTTGATTTTTATGGTTGTAATTTTGATGTTCTCTAGTTAATCAGGTTTGTTGCTGAAGCTAGTGATTGGCGCTATTTTCACCTAGATTTTAGTGTCTTTTTATATGCGTTTTCGTATTATTTTATCCGTATTTTATGTGTTATTTGGTTGTGTTTTGTGTTTTTATTGAAATGTGTGTGAATGAGCTTAAACCTATGATTTTCACTTTTTATTGGATGCTAGATATGATAAGGAAGGCATAGGAAAAAACGGATCTAAATTCGGAGTTGAAACGAGGGAGAACGGGCAAAAACGGAAGAAGTAAAACAGGGCGTGCACCTACACGGGCCGTGTACGGAACACGGCCCTGTAAGAAGTGACTGTGTGCGGACGCTAGAAGCACCAACTCGACCATCCCTGTGGCCGAGCGCAGGACACGGACCGTGTGCAGAAACACGGGCCGTGCACCAAGCACGGCCCTGTAAGAGAGGACCGTGCGACAACGTCAGAAAACACAACACGGCCACCCCTGTGGCCGTGTGCTGCGCACGAGTCGTGCACTGTCCAGAGCTCGCTGTTGACCAGAAGCCCTAGACACGACTCGGGCCGTGTTACAACACACGAGCCGTGTAGGTGTCAAAACTGCTGAAATTTCCAGAAACTTCTAGAAGCTTCCCAAGGGGTATAAATACCCATTTATTCAATAATTGAGAAAGAAGGATCCGAAATTTCACCCTTCTACACACACCTCACACACCATTTCCTTCAATTTTACACCATAATCTCCATCCACCTTCATCCATCTTGATCCATCTTCATCATCTCCATTAATTCTCCATCAAAACTTCATCCCTTCCATTGGGTGTGAGAGATCTCAAGAAATCAATAGCTAGAGAAGAAGATCCATGAGTATTGAAGATCTCCTACAAGAAATTGTTGGGGAAGATTTACACCTCCTTTGATTTTCTTTTGGATTTAAACTATGGATATTTGTAATGAATCATTTATGTGTTTTGTTACTTTTATCATGTTAGGCTAATCCCTCTAGTGGGATTGGGGACATGAAGAGCATATGAGATTTATATTATCATGTGGATTAAATTGGTTTTTGATTTAATTGATGTTGATTTCTATTCATGGAGTTTAATTGTCTTGATGTTGTGATGGCATGGTTAGTTCTTCATAATTGATTATTGGTTTAATGGATTGTTGATCAATAAATTGATTTATGGTGATTAAATGCTATCATAATGTTCATGTATGTATTCTTGGAGTGAGACGGAAACGACCCTCTGTAGTATTAGGAAGACATGATTAGACATCGAGTTTGGGTTTGACCGAAATGATATTTGAATTCGATGAGGGGAACCAATCCATTCGTTGGCCTTAGTACACAAAAAGGGAGAGTTTACTCTAACTAGTACCTAGATGGAAGGGATTAATGTTGGGCTTTGATCTTAAGTGCTTTTGGGAGTCTAAAATGGATCAACAACCTTTGTAACCCGAAAGGGAGCTTAGGATACAATCGTGATCACCCTTAGTCTACATCAATTGAGTTGAATTCCTTTTGCTTGATAATATGAATCGAGTGTGCTTGGATGTTTCTAATCCCATGTTTTTCCATACTTGAACTTTAGCACCCATTTTCTTTACTTGTTATTCATCTTTACTTGTCATTTCTCCTATTCGCTCTCTTATTTACTTGCTAATTGCTTTAGTTGTTAATCATCTCAAAACCCCCGATCATCTTTACAAAAACAACATGAACATGAGCTCGCGTATTTTGCTAGTCCGAACATAACTCCTTTGTGGATTGATAATTTTTCTTGGGATATACTACTACAACGATCGATTATTCTTGCTCGTGAGTGCTACAAAAATAGGCAAACAAGAAAATGGCGCCGTTGCCAAAGGGAAGTTTGACGGATTAGTCGAGTACTGTGTTATTGTTTTAGTTGTGCTTGATAAGGATTTTTATTTTATTTTATTTTATTTTATTTTATTTACTATTTGTGTTTGTAGTCTCACTCTTTGCCTTTTCGTAGGTGTTTTATGATCACAAGATCAAAGGGAAATCAATCGATCATTCATTTGAATTTGGAGATAGAAAAGACCGTACGACAAAGGAAGCGAGAGAGACAGAGAGCTAGAAAAGGAACAAATATGGAGAATCAACGTGGAGAGAATGCTAATTATAACCCACCCCAAGATCCATTACAAGATCAAAGGGGGGTACAAGAAGGAGTGCAAGAGAATCAAGCGGAGATGTTTAGGAATTTCATTGCTCAAAATCAAGAATATATGCAATTGCTTGCCAATCAAGAAGCTCAAAGGATACTCCAACAACAAGAGGCACAACCACATGTTCGTAGAAATGTCCAAGAGATGGTTAATATGTTCAATAACCAAGCTATGCAAGGAAATGTGCAAATACCTCAAGAGAGGCCAAGGCCTAGAGTAATTCGGGATTACTTCCAACCGAGAGCCGTGCACAATATAGTTCCCCCGGTTCAAGCCAATGATTATGAAATTAAGATCGGATTGATCAACATGGTCAAAGCAAATCAGTTTGGGGGAGGTCCTCTTGAAGACCCGAACACTCATCTATCTATTTTTTTGGAGGTTGCGAATACCGTCAAGATGAAGGGAGTGTCGGAAGATGCTATTCGAATAAGGTTGTTCTCTTTTTCTTTAAGAGACAAGGCTAAAGCATGGTATAATACAATTCCTTTGGGAAGTTGTAATACATGGGAAGATCTTGAGCAAAGGTTCCTAAGTAAGTACTTTCCTCCTTCGAAGACTCTCCAATTGAAAAGCCTTATCACTCAATTTAGGCAACTTCCGGATGAAAGTTTTTATGAAGCATGGGAACGCTACAAGGAGATGCTACGAAAGTGTCCTCAACATGATTTTCATGAGAATCAACAAGTGGCTTTCTTTTATCAAGGGTTGAATCAACAAAATCGGATGCATGTAGATGCCTCATCCGGAGGATCTATATTTGGAGTGGATGCTATGAAAGCCATGGATATTTTTGAAGATATTGCAATGAATGCTTATCAATGGCCTTCCAAGAGAGTAATGGGAGGTTATGCATTTGGAAAAGTAGCTCAAGTGGAAAGTGTGAACAAAGTGAAGAGTTATGTGTTCCAAAGTGAAGGAATGAAAGAATTCAATGAGAGTATCCAAGTTTTAACAAAGCAATTGAATTTGATCACTCAATGAGTAAGTCAAGGGGGAAGCACAAGTTCTATGGTGAATGATGAGAGCAATGTTATGCAAAGTGAATAGGATATTGCCTATTTAGATATGAGAAATTACCAAGGAAATTTCCATCATCAAGGGAATTTCCAAGGTAATTATCCTTCTAATCAAGGTAATTTTCAAGGAGGATATCAAGGACATGCTCGGGGAAGCAATTTCAATCAATCAAGTGGAAATTATCAAGCTCCGAGGAAGCATGAAAATCTTTCCTACTCTAATCCTCAAGCCGCAGTTGCATTTCCTCCGGGATTCGATCCAAGTGCCAAGCCATTGAATGGAGAAGGTAAGTCATCATTGGAAGAGACATTGCTAGCATTCATGAAAGATACAAGGGCTCAAATGGAAAAGAGAGATGCTAAGCTTGAATCTCAAATGGAAAAGAGGGAAGCAAGGCTTGAGGCTAGAATGGAGGAAAATGAGAAGAAATTCGACAATAGGATGAGATCTTTTGAGTATCAAATGAGGCAAATTTCTTCTTCCGTGGGATCACAACAACAACAAGGAAAATTCCCATCTACCACAGAAATAAATCCAAAAGAGCATTGCATGTGCATAAAGGTGAAAGAGGATAGCTTGGTTGAAGAAGGATTGGTAGATTGCACGGTGGATGAAGAAAAAGAAGAAGCAAAGAGAATAGAAATTGAGTTAGAAGAAAAGAGGAAGAAATGAAAAGAAGAGCACGTACCTAAGTGAAAAAAGGCTAAGGAGAAAAGGGAAAAAGAAGAGGAATATGAACGTGATTATTGGGGAAATTCCTATTACTCCTTATCCAATACCGTATCCTCAAAGATTTGTTAAAAAAGAAAAGATGGAGGAATTTCAAAAGTTTGTTGAAACTTTGAAGAAGAAATATGAGGAGAGAAAGAAAGCGAAGCTAGTTGAAACAAATGAACCATTGCATGAGGAGCCTTCTATGAAAGTTGGTGATCCGGGGAAGTTTGTTATCCCTTGTGAAGTTGAAGGAAAGAAGGTGGTGAATGCATTGTGTGACTTGGGAGCTAGTGTGAATGTTATGTCTCATTCTCTCTTTGAAGAATTGGATATTGGAGAGCTCAAGCCTTCCACTACATGCCTTCAAGTGGCGGATGGATCAACTATTAAGCCCTTAGGAGTGGTGGAGGATGTAGTGGTTGAAGTGAAGAAGTTGACTTTTCCGGTGGATTTTGTTGTCTTGGAGATGAAGGTTGATCCTCAAACACCTATGATCTTGGGAAGACCATTCTTAGCCACGGGAAAAGCTCATATTGATGTGGAAAGAGGTGAACTTTTTTTGAGTTCAAATACGGAGATTGTTACATTTTCATGTAACAAGGCAAGAAAGAAGGATGATTCTTACCTCAAGCCTCCAATCCTACCTCCGGATGATCTTCATGGATTTGAAAATTCTTACTCTTTTAAATCTTCTAATTCTCTTTTCCATGATTATATTGACGATTTTAATCTTAACTTGTCTTTGCTTGATATTTATAGGAACGAGGACTCGGACATCGAATGGAAGGTTGATAAGGGAGAAATTCAACTGCCTTATGGAGAC
Source organism: Pogostemon cablin (assembly GCA_023678885.1). Lineage (NCBI taxonomy): Eukaryota > Viridiplantae > Streptophyta > Magnoliopsida > Lamiales > Lamiaceae > Pogostemon > Pogostemon cablin. Next base: position 37,027,099 of record CM042963.1, read on the forward strand.
GAAGCATTGCTATCCAAAATTCTTCCGGATGTTTTGATAATTATAAGCAAGAATGGAGAAATCATGTTGATGGAAAAGAAAAGAGCCAAGAAATTTCTCAAAGTGAAGATGAGATCCGATGGGGTCTTGGATTTCTCCGATTGTTAAGAGCTTAAACTCGTCTAGCTTGAAGACGTTAAACTTAGCGCTCGATGGGAGGCACCCCATCACTATCTTTATTGCTTTATTTTAGTGCTTTCAATAATGGTTGTTTTGGCCTTGTAGATTGATTGTGCTCATGGAGAAAAATGCACATTGAAGAAAAGAGAAATGCTTCATGGATTCAAGTCGACATGTTCCACAACTTGTTGCAAACTTAATTCGTAACTCTTGTCTCGAGTTAAGTTTGGGGGGTGCTAGTGCGTGGTGGGCATAGCTTGAGTCGTGTGGATGCGGTTACTTCTCAACAAGAAGATCATCAATGGAAACTACAAGGGTAAGTCTCACCACTTTTTGCAAACTTAAGTCTCAACTCTTGTTTCGATTTAAGTTTGGGGGGAGAGTGTGTGGTGTGACTCACCACTTGAGTATGATTCTTGTAAAATTGGGTCAATTTTAAAATTTTTCTAATGAGTTTGGGTTTGATTTTGGTATGATTGGTGGTGTTGAAGTGCATGATAGTCCATATTCATAATGAAATTATTGAACTAATGGTGTTTGTTGAGTGTTTGAGCATGAATGAGAGGTATTGGAAGCATGATGGAGCTTGGAGCTAACGTTTTTCTTACCAAATGCCTATCGAGGGAGTACTCTACACCTTATCATTTTACTACTTGAAATGAATTGAGTTTGATTTGGATTGTTGTGACTAGCATGATACTTCATTTGTTATGTTTGTGGGAGGTTTACTTTCGTAAATTAGGATTTCCTTTTCAATAAAGGTTGGGATGAATGTGTGCTTAATTTTCTTATGGATGATGGTATTTTATGTTTTTGCATGTTTTGTGTTTTTGTTGTGTCTTGTTTGTTGAGTCCTTATTTGTATGTTGTGTGTATTTTCATTCTTGTCTTGGGATGTTTGGTGGTTTGTTTAGGGATGTCGTGAGTCATTTTTGAACGTGAGTGATGATATGTTGTGGTGATAAGTGATGACAAATTATGATTAAGAATCTTTACACTTTCAAATTGTGACATGTTTTACTTAACTTGTTCAATTTTGAGATGAATGTGGTGTAATAAGTTCCTTAAGGTCCTAGCACAAGCTTGTGAGCATTTGAGCCTCAACCATGCATACATTGTATTTCTTCATGAGTGGATCGGTTGTGTTTGATAAGTTAGAACTGCTCAAGGACTATAGGAACGAGCCCGATTAGTGGAGATTAGTGAAATGATCTAAGGCCATCCTTGTTATTATAGTCATTGCCATATATGTTCTTACCTTGAACACCATCCTTAGTCAACCACTTTGAGCCTATAAGCTTATTTCTTGTGAATTTAGCACATTACAAGCTTTGATTACCCACTTAAGCCTTATATATATATCCATTATGTGAGTAATTGAGGAGATGGTGGCTAGAAAGGATTGATTGAATAATCAAAATAAGTAAAGGACATGGTAAACAAGCAAGAAAAATAATGAAAAGAGCAACAACAAGAAGGCACATGCAACCTCAAAGTTAGAAAAAGAGCAAATCAACATCAAAATGCTCAAGTAAACAAAATTCAAAGATAGGAAGCATGCATCAAAAGAAGTTCAATCCAAGGAAAGTTAATGAATAGTGCTTGAGATTGTAAAGATAAGAAAGGAAGAAAGAAAAGTGGAGAAGTTGAGGAAATTGGCCATCTCTTTGATTACTTACACTTGTTGAGTTACTATTATCCATATCTTCCCTACCATACCAAAGAGCATATCATTACATCCTAATTAAAGACCTTTTTGATCATTAATTGAAACTTTGGTGGTTTGTGAATATAGTCCGCGAGCAAGCTTATAGCGAGTCGAGCCAATCGATTAATGTGTGTGATTTATCCTATTTCAAAAGAGTGTTGAGAGACATCGATATCCATTGTGAGGCTTGGACTAAAAGGGACTATATTACACTATTACTCTCTTTTGATTGAACTTTTTAATTTCTCATGTCATAATTTTAATATTGTAGGATGACTTAGCATAGTTTGTAGTTATTATTGCTAACGATATGTTATTGCTTATGTTCGTTTAGTCTTTTTCTAGGTGAAAATTTCTCCTTTTGATTTGTCATTTTCGTTGCTCGGGGACGAACAACACCTTAAGTTTGGGGGGTTTGATTGGCGCTATTTTCACCTAGATGTGTGTTTTTATATGTATTTTCGTATTATTTTATCCGTATTTTATGTGTTATTTGGTTGTGTTTTGTGTTTTTATTGAAATGTGTATGAATGAGCTTAAACCTATGATTTTTACTTTTTATTGGATGCTAGATATGATAAGGAAGGCATAGGAAAAAACGGATCTAAATTCAGAGTTGAAACGAGGGAGAACATGCAAAAACGGAAGAAGTAAAACAGGGCGTGCACCTACACGGGCCGTGTACGGAACACGGCCCTGTAAGAAGTGACCGTGTGCAGACGCTAGAAGCACCAACTCGGCCATCCCTGTGGCCGAGTGCAGGACACGGACCGTGTGCAGAAACACGGGCCGTGCACCAAGCACGGCCTGTAAGAGAGGGTCGTGCGACAACATCAGAAAACACAACACGATCACCCCTGTGGCCGTGTGCTGCGCACGAGCCGTGCGCTGTCCAGAGCTCGCCGTTGACCAGAAGTCCTAGACACGACTCGGGCCGTGTTACAGCACACGAGCCGTGTAGGTGTCAAAACTGCTGAAATTTCCAGAAACTTCTAGAAGCTTCCCAAGGGGTATAAATACCCATTTATTCAACAATTGAGAAAGAAGGATCCAAAATTCCACCCTTCTACACACACCTCACACACCATTTCCTTCAATTTCACACCATAATCTCTATCCACCTTCATCCATCTTGATCCATCTTCATCATCTCCATTAATTCTCCATCAAAACGTCATCCCTTCCATTGGGTGTGAGAGATCTCAAGAAATCAATAGCTATAGAAGAAAATCCATGAGTATTGAAGATCTCCTACAAGAAATTGTTGGGGAAGATTTACATCTCCTTTGATTTTCTTTTGGATTTAGACTATGGATATTTGTAATGAATCATTTATGTGTTTTGTTACTTTTATCATGTTAGACTAATCCCTCTAATGGGATTGGGGACATGAAGAGCATATGAGATTTATATTATCATGTGGATTAAATTGGTTTTTGATTTAATTGATGTTGATTTCTATTCATGGAGTTTAATTGTCTTGATGTTGTGATGACATGGTTTGTTATTCATAATTGATTATTGGTTTAATGGATTGTTGATCAATAAATTGATTTATGGTGATTAAATGCTATCATAATGTTCATGTATGTATTGCTTGGAGTGAGACGGAAACGACCCTCTATAGTATTAGGAAGGCATGATTAGACATCGAGTTTGGGTTTGACCGAAAGGATATTTGAATTCGATGAGGGGAACCAATCCATTCGTTGGCCTTAGTATACAAAAAAGGAGAGTTTACTATAACTAGTACCAACATGGAAGGGGTTAATGTTGGGCTTTGATCTTAAGTGCTTTTGGGAGTCTAAAATGGATCAACAACCTTTGTAACCCGAAAGGGAGCTTAGGATACAATCGTGATCACCCTTAGTCTACATCAATTGAGTTGAATTCCTTTTGCATGATAATATGAATCGAGTGTGCTTGGATGTTTCTAATCCCATATTTTTCCATACTTGAACTTTAACACCCATTTTCTTTACTTGTTATTCATCTTTACTTGTCATTTCTCCTATTCGCTCTCTTATTTACTTGCTAATTGCTTTAGTTGTTAATCATCTCAAAACCCCCGATCATCTTTACAAAAACAACATGAACATGAGCTCGCGTATTTTGCTAGTCCGAACATAACTCTTTTGTGGATTGATAATTTTTCTTGGGATATACTACTACAACGATCGAGTATTCTTGCTCATGAGTGCTACAAAAATAGGCAAACAGCTAGTTATGGGATCCATTGCCAGCTTCAACTCTCAGGAAGCACTTTTGAAATCGTTCTCTCTACTGATGCTGGATAAGAATTATTGCTATAAGGTGTATTGCATCCACCTCACAGGAAGCACCACTTCAAGTCTTGATACGACATTTGTTATGTTTGTTTTATGTCTTTCCTTTTACTATTCTGGTTGTAACTTTGCAGATGCAAGGTTATAATTTTTATCATTAAAAAATTATTTGGTTGATTGTAAAAGGTAGGACTTAGCCTTAGTTTCTTTTAAGGAATTAGATTTTAGATACCTCACACTTTTGCACCTATGATTGATGAATCTATTTGTCTTTTTTCGAGGAAGCACTTTTGACAGCTACCTAGTTCTAATAATGGAATTTTTTTTCATTCTGCTACTGCTAGCTTCTTCTATTTTTTACATTCGACTAAAGTCATTTGAATATAATTATTAATTCTTCTATTTTTAAAATTGGTTAATTAGTTATTTAAATTAGATGGTGCGTGAGAAAACTGCTCTCAAATTTGAGGACATGTGTAATACACAGAATAACACATCGTTGTTAATTATAATTAATTTCTTAGTTAGTTAATTTGCAAAATTTTTTTGAAATTAAATTTTTTAAATTAGAATGAATAAATAAATAATTTATTGAGAAACCGCGAAATTGTAACAGAACGATTCTTTGTTAAGTAGCCACCCAAAATAAATAAAATTGGAAATGGACTTTTAAAAATAACTTATCTACTTTGTAGTTTTACATGTATACTTATTTTTTAAATTCAATATACAGTTTATTTCAAATAAAAAAATAAAAATATATATATTTTTTACAAATAAAAATACTACATGGAGTATAAAAATATATTTTTTTATCATATAGTATAACATAATAATTTATATATTTTGTAAATAAAACTATATTAAAGTGTAAAATATATAAATATTTTACTTTGTGTGAGAAGTGTAAAAGTGTTATATACAATTGTTACCTATATAAAAATATTACATAATTGTATTACTTATGTATAAGTGTTACATGAGAAGTGTAACATATTTAAAAGTGTTATATGCATGTGTTACATATTAGAAAAATATTACTAATTTATGTTACCAATACAAAGAGTGTTACAAATGTGTTACATATTATAATAAATTTGAAAGTGTTACCGATTTGTGTAAATAATAATAAAAGTGTTACTCCAACTTGTTACTTAATGTCACTTATGTTGTAGTGGGCCGATCAAGAGTGACCGTGAAATTCGAGGGAGCGGCAGCACAGCGGCGAAAGGATTTGCAGCTGCTCTAGGGCAGAATGAGGAAGCAGTGACAGATCGCGTAACTAAGAAAGAGGAGGGAACAATGGGCCTGCCTGATCGTGAAATAAAAAATAAAGGGATGATTGGGCCCAACTCTTATGTAGCCCAACTCAATCACTCAGCCCAAGTCCCTATTTCTGGAACCCAAGTCCCTAACTCAGCCCAGTTCGATCTAGCCCACTTCTCATCCTTGGTGGCCCAGGTTGCCCAGGCTCTTCAGGCCCAATCTTCAATTCAACCCACTAAGGCAGTGGATGAAGGTCCATTTAATTATGCATATTTACATCTTAATCATTTTTCATCTAACAAAAATCTTTTGACTCAAAATATTTCAAAAACTCAAAAATATGATTTTTCAAATCCAAAAATCTTTATTTGTTCCGACAAAATTTCATATAACAAATTTTCAAATAAAACTTGGGTTGTTGATTCGGGGACAACCGATCATATGACCGGTGATTCTTCAATTCTTTCAAATATTTCAAAAATTTTAGATAAATCTCAAAATGTTAAAATTGAAAATAATACTTTCATTCCAATTTGTGGAAAAGGGTCAAGTTATCTTTTTTTCAAAAAGGATCGATAGCATTCTTTATCTTCCATCCTTCGCTTTAAATTTATTATCCGTTAGTAAGATCACCAAGGAATTAAATTGTCAAGTTATATTTTTTGACATTGAAGTTATCTTTCAGGAAAATCGACGGGACGAACTATTGGTGAAGGAGTTCGTATTAACGATTTATATCTTATTAGCTTTCCTAATCTAGCTATAAATGTTTTTAATATGACTCTTTAGCACAAAAGGCTTGGACACCCGTCCAACCTAATCTTTAATAATATATTTCTAAATTCTTCTTATCATGATAAGTGTGATGTTTGTTATTTGTCCAAACATATCCGACTTCCTTATACAAATTCTTTCTCTAAGACAAAATCTACCTTTGATTTAATTCACTCCGATGTCTGTGGTCCCGCTCCAATTACATTTTATAATGATTTCAAATACTATGTTAGTTTTATAGATGATTTTTTAAAATATACTTAAAAGTGAAGTTTTCGCAAAATTTCAAGAATTTTTCGCCTATATTAAAAATTATTTAAATAAGTCTATCAAAATTCTTCAAACAGATAATAGAATTTAATTTATAAACTCATATTTTTAAAATTTTACAAAGACCAATGGAATTTTCCATCAAACCTCGTGTCCTTACACTCCCGCTCAAAATGGGGTAGCAGAGCGGAAAAATCGTCATTTTTTAGAAGTCACTCGTTCTCTTCTCATACAAAACAATGTTCCAAAACGCTTTTGGTCAGATGCTATCTTAACTGCAAATTATCTTATTAACTGTCGTCCCTCACCTAATCTTAATGACCTTAGTCCTCACAAATTTTTTTTTTAAAAAGGAAGTCAATCTTGATCATTTACGAACCTTTGGTTGCACGTGTTTTGTACACATCAATCATGCTGATAAACTCATTCCATCTTCTGTCAAAGCTATTTTCTTAGGATACTCCGTATCTCAAAAAGGTTAAAGTGCTATGATCCTATTACTATGAAGCTCTATATCTCTAGAGATGTTACTTTCAATGAAAATGATCCATACTATACTATTAAAGAATCTTTCGATGATACTAACGATTTTGTTTTTCTTATTTCATCTCCTAATGACTTTACTCCTTCTCAGGTTCATCAGGATGAATTGTGTACTCTCACCACCCTCGAAGTTGAAGATACTCCGAGAGGGGAAGATCAAATCCCAATCGAAGATACTCCGAGAGCGAGAGGGGGAGATCAAATCCCAATCGAAGGTACTCTGAGAGGGGAAGACCAAAACTTAACCAGTGATATTCCACCTCGGAGGTCTCTTCGATTGGGATTTGCAGCCTACCAAACTAAGAGACTACGTCACTTATTCGGTATCATATCTTATCCAAAACTTCCTATCTTATTCCCACATTTCAAAAGAGCATCATGCATTTTTAAACTGCATAAATCAATTTGAACCTAAAAACTTCGAAGAGGCTAGTCATTGTCCTACTTGGTGAAAAGCAATGGAAGAAGAATTAAATGCTCTCGAGAAAAATAATACTTGGTCACTTGTTCACCTTCCTAAAGGAAAAAAGACCGTCGGGTGCAAATGGGTCTACAAAGTTAAATTCGATAGTTTGAAAAAAAATCAAAAGATATAAGGCCCGACTTGTTGTTAAAGGCTTCACCCAAACTTATGGAATTGACTATGAAGAAACATTCGCACCCGTCGCTAAAATGAGCACGGTAAAAATCCTTCTATCTATAGGCACTAATAAAAATTGATTTTTTCATCAAATAGATGTTAAAAATGCTTTCTTACAAGGAGATTTAGAAGAAGAAGTATACATGACTCTTCCTCAAGGTCTTAAGAATTCAGATAATTCTCTTGTTTGCAAACTTCACAAATCTATTTATGGTCTTAAACAATCTCATAGAGCTTGGTATTCTAAACTTAGTCATGCATTACTCTCTCAAAATTTTCAAAAAATTTCAGCTGACTCATCATTATTTTCTCGCACTTCTTCAAATTCCTCAATTATTGTTTTAGTTTATGTCGATGATATTATTATTACTGTTGACAAGGAAACGGAAATTAAAGATGTCAAAAATTTTCTTAAACAAACATTTGATATCAAGGATCTTGGTCTTCTTAAATATTTTTTGGGAATTGAAATAGCTCACTCTAAAAAAAAGATTATTTCTCTCTCAAAGGAAATACACTCTTGATTTGCTTAAGGAAATAGGTAAGCTTGGTATTAAGCCCGCTAGCACTCCCATGGAAACCAATGCTAAACTCAATTCAGAAGATGGAACTCCTCTTAAAGATGTGGGCATGTACCAAAGACTTGTAGGAAAACTTATTTACTTAACTGTTACTCGTCCTGACATCGTCTTTTCTGTTAGTGTTGTTAGTCAATTCATGCAGGCACCTCGGATCACTCACTTAACTGCTATTGATCGGATCCTTCAATATCTAAAGTCAACTCCGGGACAAGAAATTTAGATAAAAAAATAACAACAATGTAAGCATTTAAGGCTACACAGACGCAGATTGGGCAGGAAGCTTCGATCGACGATTTACCACTGGCTTTTGTACTATGGTTGGATGAAATTTGGTAACTTGGAAAAGCAAAAAGCAAAATGTGGTGGCTCGTTCTAGTGCCGAAGCTGAATATCGGGCAATGACATCAACCGCTAGTGAACTTACCTGGATAAAACAATTGCTCGAGGATATGAATATTCAAACCAAATGAGCAATTCAAATGTATTGTGCTAACAATGCTGCACGCCACATAGCATCAAACCCGGTATTCCACGAGCGAACGAAGCACAGAGGTGGATTGTCATTTCATTTGAGACAAAGTTCAAAGCGGAATGATTCAAACCCCTTATATCTGGAGTAAAGATCAACTTGCTGACATATTCACTAAAGCCTTAGACAAAACAAGACAAGACACAAATATATTTTGGACAAGTTAGGAGTGATCAACCCGTTCACTCCTACACTTGAGGGGGAGTACTGAGATAATTGATAGTTCTCCCTCTTTCTCTTACATCATTATTACATTTACATTTCCTAAGTCATAACAGCTAGCTTTTTTGTTTGTTTGTACTGGCTAGTTTTTTTTGCCAAGTCCTATAAATAGGCTCTCATTTGTATCCTGAAAACATACACTTAAGATCAATGAAATTCTCTACTTCTTCATTTCAAACTCAAATTTAACATATATAACAACAATCTTAAAAAAAAAATTAAAACCCTAAAATACGCTGATTAAGTCTTCCCAAAAAGTATTTCCAAAGTATTCAATTTACGAGCTAAAAGAACACGTGTACTACTGAAACTTTCAACCTAGCAACGTATGGGCCATAATCCAATAACAGCTCCACTTCAGCCCAAGCCTCAGATAAAAGAAGCCCATTAGGATTTGTATCAAAAGAATCCAACTTAGCTTATTAATTGCCACTAAGTAAATAGAATCAAAAGAGCAACCCAATATTTTTGCCTAATTGGAAATCAAAACAACCCGTGTCACACAAGTTGGCCCATTACATATTAAATCAAATAGTGGCCCAATAAGCCGGGGCCCACCATCTGCTTTGAGTTGCGGCCGCAACCACCATCTCTAACATCTTTGGGCTTCCCATGGAATAAAAATTGGCCCAATAAATTGATTAGAATTTTCATTTATCGGAAATTAAAAAGCCCAGCCAATTGCAGGAGAAGCAATCAAAAAATATTCGTCCGAATTCTTTATTCAGCAATAGTATATTCCATAATATTTCACTAAAATACTGTTACCTAATCAATTAGGATGGTGTTAATATAGTCAATAGTTGTATTACATGACATATTATTGAGATATATGGTATAATAAATGGAATATGTAAGTGAAATATGTGATGTCATTAGTAATAACTCATTATTACATTGATTTCTAGTGGTGTAAATAGAGATGATTTTTTTTTTATTTTTTGCGTCTCATCCAAATAGTTTCTTTCTTTTTTAAAATATTTGGAACTCACACATACCCACTAATACAATTAAAATATAGGTCTACACTCCAAAAAATACAACTATCCACTACACATTAAATAATAATATATCTTAATCCACGTACAAAAAGCAAAAACAACCCTTTGCATGGGATGGAGGGAGTATATATCTTATAATCCTTAAAAATTTTAGGAAATGAAGTATTATTACTTAAAAAATTAATAGCATTATGCATTTACAAATATTATGGAGTAATATTTTATAATAAAACGTAATATTCAAAAAAAAAATGATAATTGTATTATAAATTACTTCATGAATAATTTATTTAAAGTATGAATAAAAAGTCGTAACAAATTCTTTTAAAGTGATATCATTTTTAATAAAAAATAATACTCCCTCCGTCCAACAAGTATTTCACGTATTGGTGTGCGCGAAGTTTAAGAAAATTTTGTATTTTTATGTATAAAGTAAGAAAGAGAATATATATTTAGAGTATTGAGTATTTAAAAATTCTGATGAATGTGTAGTTATCAAATTCTGACTATTTTAGAGTCTTGCAAATTCTGATGAATGTGTAGTCTTGCAAAAATTCTAATGAATTAGCAACCAAATAACTCACCAATATTTCCCAATTATCACCCGACGACTCTGATCTCTTTCGCTTCTTCGACACAATGTTCTCTTCAGACATTTCTCAATTATTTGAGAAATAGAGATTTATTTGATGCGACTACTGCTGCCTACGGGGTATTGATGCGACTACTGCTGCCTACGGGGGTTTTTCGAGGGAGAAGACTACTGCTGCCTACGTGGTTTTTCTCTTCTTCAATATTTATGAATTTTCTTTTCTTTTTGTTTTTCTTTTTTTTTCTATCAAATAGTATATATCTGAGGAGGGATCTCGTTGCTAGGCCTAAGTTTTAGTTTTAGATCAGTCGGCCAGAAATTATAAGATTAGATGAAGGTCTCATCAGCATAATACAAGAGCCAAGGAATTGGGCTAAATAAACATAGGCCAACGAACTTAGGCTAATAGGCTTAATAAAAAAATTAGGCTTGGCCCAATCCGCCTAGGCGTAGCCCAAAATTTTCTGCTAATGGGCTTAAAAACTCGTAAAAATTCTAATGAAAACGGATGGGAAATTTAATCGGAAATCAAAGGGAAACCCCGTAGGAAATCTGATGAAATATAATACAAATATTTTGAAAACAAAAAAAAAAATTTCAAATTCCATCGTTGCCGCTTCTCATCTCTCGTTCACTTCGATCAGTCTTAAATTTTGCAGCACAATCTTTTTCCCTCTTTTGTTGTTTGTTTGACAACAAATTTTCTGCTTGTTTGACAACTAAAAACCATCGACACGAATTTGAGTGGAGAAGTGGAAAATAGAAAATACTACTGTGATTGCTGCGACGCCATTTGATTTCGATCCACTGCCAAAGGGTTCCTGTCAATTTGGAGATTCGAGCAAGAATTACCATCCGAACAAGAACTTGCCAAGCTATAAATAAACAAGAATTTGGCCGGTGAATGCGTCTCACACTCCTCGCTGTGTCTCCAGACGTCGTGAACTGGTTTCTATTTTTGATGGTTTCTTCACAGATAATTTTTTGTTGTATTACTTGCTGCTCTTATCTCTTATGTGCAAAAAAATTACATAATGATTTGTTTTAATCTACATTACTTCACAAAATCTCATTTCTAATTTTGCATTTTTTCTCTCTTATTTTTAATTCGTGTAATTGGATTAGTGAGCATGAGATTGTTTTTATCTCAGTTTTTAGGTTCCTGCTCTAGTTTTGTGGCAAACTCGAAATGTGTTTGCTGTGGATGTTGTTTTGCAGTGGTTACCCGCTGGTTTTCCCAATTGGTTATCTACTAGATTTCCCTATGGTTTACCTTGTTGGTTTTTCACATTTAACCTCTTTTATTCATGTCAATTCTGTAGTTATTGTTTAATGTTTTATTTTTTATTTTTCGTTGTAGAAATAATTGGCAAAGTTTTCGGATGGGAAAGGGTGAACACGCTGGTATAAAGCACACTTCGGTGTCAAAGCGTTTTGATTTGTGTTCTCAATGAAATTAGTAAGAAGCTTTCAGCTGGAAGCTTGGAAAAGTTAAAGCGTAGCTGTTTTGGCAATCTTTTGCAACTTGGCGATCCCCAATTTCAGGGACAACATTTTTTTACACCTGCTGCTCAGTCTCGACTTGAAAAACTCTAAGTATGTTTTGAGTTTTAGAGTACACAAAAGTCGGGTACAATTTGGTCCTAAGGAATTCGCAATGGTGACCGGGTTGAAGTTTGGGAAAAAAACATCTATTGAGGGGGACGGAGATTTCGAAAGTCGATTGTTTCCGAATAAACAGAAAGTGTTACTGGAAGAAATTAAGGGAAAGCTAGATGAGGAGCATGTAGGCGATGAGGACAAACTGAGGATCTCATTGTTGGTGGTTCTCGGTTCTGTTCTCATCCCAAGTGGGTCTAAACGATGTGTTATGGATGCGGACTACCTGCGGCTCGTTGGTAATGTGGAGGAGTTCAACTCCTACCCCTGGGGCCGTGTAGCTTTCTATCATTTGATTGAGGGGTTCAAAAAACTGAGGACAAACAAAGGAGCAGCAAAAAGGGTGCTATCTGGAGATAATCCCGATCACCGGGAACATATAGATGCGAATGGCTTCGCATATGCTCTACAAGTGTGGGCCTACGATGCTATTCCATTCCTCGGGACGACCTATGGTGGCCGTAATGAAACAATCCTCCCTCGCACGCTAAGATGGGCCCCCACCGCCACACCCACATTCAAAGAACTAAAACGAAAAATTTTCAAAGATTGTCATGGTGCTGAGAAGATTGATGAAAGTGTAAGTTATTAATCTTATAGCAAATAAGACTACAGTCATGAATGCTCATCATGTTTCTTTTTTGGCTTTGGTCTATCTAACAATGACTTTATCAACTGTTTTGCAGGTCACGGTTAATCTCAGGTTGGAGCCATTGGGTGAAGAATCAGCAAGGGAGTGGTATGAGTTGGCTGTGACTTTTGAGCAAGCGGCATCAATTTCTGTCCCTACACATGAATTTGGCCAGCCAGGATCAGAGATTCCAGCTCGTGAAGCATCATCAAACTCCACAGAGTCCAGCCCACTTGATCTGGTTGATTCCTTGAGAAGAAAGATTGTTAAGCTTGAGAAAAGAGTTAAATACTTAGAAAATCATCTAAGCATGCAGGATGAATTGCGACATCTTCGCAGTCTGGATACGGTGGACAAGAGTGCGAGCCCTTCGAGATCATCTGTGAGTAGGTATTGTGGCCCACACGTTGCGGAAGAGGGTTCGAAGTCACACGCATCGGGTAGCCCACACGTTAAGGAAAATGAAGAGATGGATGCAGTGAAAGAGGCTATGGAAGGTGCACGTGCTGAGGTACATTACTCGAATGTTAATAATTTCAACTTCCTCTATCGCAATCCTTATAATTTTTCTTGTTTTTTAAATTTCAGGGAGCTCAGGATGAGAGAAAAGAGTTGGAAGCAATGAAAGAGGCTTCCGAAGGTGCAAATGCTAAACGTGCTGAGGTAAATTACTCGATTGTTAATACGTCCAACTTCCTCTATCGCAATCCTTATAATTTTTCTTGCTTTTTAAATTTCAGGGAGCTCAGGATGAGAGAAAAGAGTTGGATTCAATGAAAGAGGCTTCAGAAGGTGCAAATGCTAAGGTACATTACTCGATTGTTAATAATTTCAACTTCCTCTATCGCAATCCTTATAATTTTTCTTGCTTTTAAAATGTCAGGTTGCAGGGGTCGGACAGGGCCTCATCACAGAGAAGAAGCGCAAATGCAAGCAAGGTCCACTAACATACAAAACATACTGTCACACCCCAATTTTCATAATAAAGAAATTTTCATTTTAATTCATAAATAGAGCATTAAATAGGGCGTGATAAAAATACTTTAACAAATAAATAAGTAGTTTTGCAAGCAAAAGGAAGTTAAATAAGGATTGGTCCTATAAGTTTATGCAAAATTTTTCAAAGTGATAAGCACCAAATTCAACCTTTCTTGACATACTCAACTTTTAAAAGAAACTCACAGTAGATAATTTAAGTGAAGTTGTAGATACAAAGCTTCCTGACCAAATCTATTTCCTCCAAATTTATTAAAAAATAAAAACATACAGGACATACTAATATTCTTTGTTGAAATAAAATAATAAAATAAAGAAAAGAATAATACATAACACAACTCAGTTGGACACTACTGTAAAACAACTCTCATTCCACCTTGTACTCATTAAATTTTCAAAACGCTAATTCGTATACATAGTTTACCACACAACCCACTGCTTTGCACGAAAACATACATACATATGACTAAACATAACAAAACCCATAACTTTATCAAGCAAAGTTTGACTTGTTAACCTCCAACAATTACTAAGAATTTATAATAATTTAATAGTTAGCTTAAACAAATTATCAACCTATCCACAAAACTACTCAAATCAATGATAACTACAAATGTAAGTCCCACCGAAAATTAATTTAACCAATAGCACATTATGCAATTTAATTTGCAAGAACAGGACGTAAATTTGCTTCCGAAAAAAAACCCGACTTCGACTACTTTTAATTTGATAAAAATTTCACATTCAAATCCAACAGTAAACATCACGCAACACATAAACGACCCTGGACATTTTAGTTCGAAAATAAATCTTCAAGTACGAAAATATTTGCAACCAACATGTAAGTAAGACAATATAATACCGTTTAGATTTCTCGCTCATAAGCAAATTAAAATAAATCATAATTTTGAATGTACGCAGTAAACTGCAAATTATTAAAATCTTTATTTAAGTCTCCTCTTGCCATCGCCTTCCCCCGCTCGTACGCTACCGCCACGCTAACCTGAAAGGGGGGTAATTGGGGGGTGAGCAAACCACAGCTCAGTGAAATAAATTACGCACTATTTATCATTCAAACACTACTACGAGTGAAATTGAAAGTCTTACACTTGTAACTTGAAACTTAATATCATATTGGTAAGCACCTTTCGGTTCAATACCCATGTTGGTAAGCACCTTCCGGTTCAATACCCATGTTGGCAAGCATCGCGATTCAATACCCTTGACTTGTACTTAATAATTCATGAATAACATAGCATGTTCATGTATAATCACAACATATAGGGTTTTAAATAAATAAATAATACATAATTAAATCCCACCTTAAACACTAGCGAAATTTATACGTGTATACTAAACGTCGAGTTTCTCGTCACCTTCGAACCTTTCTCGGTGTTTGCTGAATACGTGAAGCGAAAAAATTTTGAAAGAGTGAGTGTAGAATGGATCTTATTTGTTACGGCTGATGGAATTAACAGTGCGTATCCCTTCAAAGGGTTTTAACAAACTTTTCCTAAAATAAGGGAGCTGATAAGAGGATAAAAGGAGAGAAGATACATCTCTTTTTAATGAATAATGAAGATTACGTTTGATTTCTTGGAAAATAAGAAATCTAACTTCTGTTTCTATTTTCCACTTACGGTGTCTTAAACATGTATGGGCTGGATTGATAATAATGGGCTTTTAAGGAGTTGGAATTTGTGGGTTTTGATGATTGGGCCATGATAGAAAATATGTGGGCACTTGCGGGATGTTACATCCTACCCTTCTAATAAAAATTTCGTCCTCGAAATTCTAATCGTAAAGACATAAATCTTACGACACTACTTAGCAGATATGAAAGAATGTGATGCACCAGTATCAAACAATGTGAAAGCTTGGGAGTTACTCACTGATAAAGTACTTGTAGTGACTCATTGTTCCTTATCCTCTTCATTCTGGTTCATGACAAAGATTCTTCCTTGACCTCCGGTAGTTTGCCTTTGATTTTCTCTTGCAGGCGGTCCCCTTCGGTCCGGCACATAGTTACGTGGTTTGGTGCAATCTTGAATTCTATGCCCGACCTCGTGACATCTGAAGCATCTTCCCTGACCTCTAAGGCATTCACCATCGTGTCTCTTCTCACATTTCGGGCAAAGCGGTTTTGTGTTCTGGGCATCTGGGGGCGGACTAGTGTTGGCCCTTGGCTGTTTGTTGTTGTTGTTCCCTCCAGAGCTGGAGTCCTCCCACTTTCTTTTGCCTGAGTTCTCCATCGACCTACGATTAGCACGTCCCCTCTCAAAACAAGCTTCTATCTTTTGAGCCCTCTGAAAAGTATCAGCATATCCCATCTCAGGCAGAGAAGCCATAGCATCCTGAATGTCTTGACGCAGGCCGTCCACCAACTTCTGAGCTCGTTTCTCTTCAGTATCTACTAGCTGTGGTGCTGCCCGGCTCATTTGATTAAATCGCCGCTCGTATTCAACCACAGTCTGATTTTCTTGCTTGAAATCATAGAACTCGCGCTCTACTTTAGCTCGGTGAGTTTGCGGATAGTAGTTCTCCAGCACTATCCTCTTAAATGCCTCCCATGTGATAGCTTCAGGGTCCTCATCAGGTCTCATTCTCCAGTATGAATCCCACCAATGATCTGCATCTTCTGCGAATTGGTATTGCGCACAGTAGACGCGGAAACGATCATTGCACCTCATGGAGCGGAAAGTCTTTTCGAGTGACCTCAACCACTCTTCCACATATTCGGGCCCCTCACGTCCCTTGAAGATAGGCGGTGCGTAGGACCGGAACTGCTTCATCACCTTGGCATAGACGTCTTCATTCGCTGCTGGTTGCTGATTGTTATTCGCTTGGTTCTCATTTGCTTGGTTGTCGTTAACCTGAACGTTGTTAACCTGAGGCGCTCTTCTCGGAGGCATCCTTCAATACCAATATGTATAACTTTTAACGTCCGTCTACAAACTAATAAGCAATACTAACTCCTCAAGATGAACTTATATCATAAAGACATTCAAAGTTTTTTTTTTTTTTTTCCTATAGCTTACATGAGCTAAGCATTAAAGAACATAAACAAATTTCATTTCATGAATTAAATCTTGCATCAACATGTAAGTGTAAATCTTGAAATTAAAACTTTTCTTGTAAATCATAAATACTTTCATACCTCATTTAAAGCGGGCGTCGTACTTGGTGGATGCGTAGCAAGAGACTTACTTTTGTTTAAAAATTTATTCAATTATGAAATCATATCATCATATCATGTAATTCATATCATGAAATTTCCAATGAACTCAATCATATCATGTATTTCATTTAAATCATGTATATGTAGAAAATAAAAAATTTTGAACAAGTATGCAGAACCGCATACCTGCTCGCTCTGATACCAATCTGTCACACCCCAATTTTCATAATAAAGAAATTTTCATTTTAATTCATAAATAGAGCATTAAATAGGGCGTGATAAAAATACTTTAACAAATAAATAAGTAGTTTTGCAAGCAAAAGGAAATTAAATAAGGATTGGTCCTATAAGTTTATGCAAAATTTTTCAAAGTGATAAGCACCAAATTCAACCTTTCTTGACATACTCAACTTTTAAAAGAAACTCACAGTAGATAATTTAAGTGAAGTTGTAGATACAAAGCTTCCTGACCAAATCTATTTCCTCCAAATTTATTAAAAAATAAAAACATACAGGACATACTAATATTCTTTGTTGAAATAAAATAATAAAATAAAGAAAAGAATAATACATAACACAACTCAGTTGGACACTACTGTAAAACAACTCTCATTCCACCTTGTACTCATTAAATTTTCAAAACGCAAATTCGTATACATAGTTTACCACACAACCCATTGCTTTGCACGAAAACATACATACATATGACTAAACATAACAAAACCCATAACTTTATCAAGCAAAGTTTGACTTGTTAACCTCCAACAATTACTAAGAATTTATAATAATTTAATAGTTAGCTTAAACAAATTATCAACCTATCCACAAAACTACTCAAATCAATGATAACTACAAATGTAAGTCCCACCGAAAATTAATTTAACCAATAGCACATTATGCAATTTAATTTGCAAGAACAGGACGTAAATTTGCTTCCGAAAAAAAACCCGACTTCGACTACTTTTAATTTGATAAAAATTTCACATTCAAATCCAACAGTAAACATCACGCAACACATAAACGACCCTGGACATTTTAGTTCGAAAATAAATCTTCAAGTACGAAAATATTTGCAACCAACATGTAAGTAAGACAATATAATACCGTTTAGATTTCTCGCTCATAAGCAAATTAAAATAAATCATAATTTTGAATGTACGCAGTAAACTGCAAATTATTAAAATCTTTATTTAAGTCTCCTCTTGCCATCGCCTTCCCCCGCTCGTACGCTACCGCCACGCTAACCTGAAAGGGGGGTAATTGGGGGGTGAGCAAACCACAGCTCAGTGAAATAAATTACGCACTATTTATCATTCAAACACTACTACGAGTGAAATTGAAAGTCTTACACTTGTAACTTGAAACTTAATATCATATTGGTAAGCACCTTTCGGTTCAATACCCATGTTGGTAAGCACCTTCCGGTTCAATACCCATGTTGGCAAGCATCGCGATTCAATACCCTTGACTTGTACTTAATAATTCATGAATAACATAGCATGTTCATGTATAATCACAACATATAGGGTTTTAAATAAATAAATAATACATAATTAAATCCCACCTTAAACACTAGCGAAATTTATACGTGTATACTAAACGTCGAGTTTCTCGTCACCTTCGAACCTTTCTCGGTGTTTGCTGAATACGTGAAGCGAAAAAATTTTGAAAGAGTGAGTGTAGAATGGATCTTATTTGTTACGGCTGATGGAATTAACAGTGCGTATCCCTTCAAAGGGTTTTAACAAACTTTTCCTAAAATAAGGGAGCTGATAAGAGGATAAAAGGAGAGAAGATACATCTCTGTTTCTATTTTCCACTTACGGTGTCTTAAACATGTATGGGTTGGATTGATAATAATGGGCTTTTAAGGAGTTGGAATTTGTGGGTTTTGATGATTGGGCCATGATAGAAAATATGTGGGCACTTGCGGGATGTTACACATACAGACGAAGAACTAAGTCAACCACTGATGGCTCCCCCAAGAAACTTGTAGTAGAATTTGAAAAGTGGTTTGATGGTGTTAAGAAGAAGGATGGGCAATCCCAGTTGTCTGTTGATCAGTCACAATTGAAAGAGGTCTCTTTCCTGCGAAACATCTACAATTCCAATGGTTGGCTGACGGCGGAGGTAACTTCTAAATGAAATCATACTCTCCTCATCATTTAATTCATCAAATTTGGAAAGAAAAAAAATCACTGTTTCATTTTTATGTCCAGAACCTGCACTCGCTTATGGAACTGTGTTGCGTTAAAGCCAAGAAGAGGCCAGAGCAATTTCAACAGACCTGGACCATTGTGGATGTCTATTTTTGGGTAATAGAATAATCCTAACATCTGATGTAGTCTGTAGAGTATTATTTTTCACACGAGTGGAAAAATCAGCCTTATTCCTTGATGTTTTTACAGAATAAAATTCAGGCAAATTCCAAAAAGTTCACACTCCAAGGATAAAAAAGGAAGCGATTTAACTGGAACGATGAGGATCAAAGTTTGTCTCGGTATGTAGACGGGATGTCTCCGAACTGGGGAACCCATCACAGTTGGCAAGATGTGCAATCTATTTATAGGATTGCACATGTTAATGGCAATCACTGGGTTCTATACGTCATTCACCTTGGCAATCGCGACATCATCATATATGATTCCTTATTAACGAACAAGAACCCGGAGTACAAAACTCTTTTCACCACTTTCAGCCGGATGATGAGGAGTGTCCTTAATTATTATGAAGCGCAAGGCACTGAAAAAGCCAAAGGTTACTTCAAGGTTAAAATATATGAGACAACGCCTCTGTAGACGAATGGCAGTGACTGTGGGGTTATGTGCATCTTGTTCCTTGAGAGCTTGATAAAAGAGGGTGGGGACATACATGAAGTTGATCCGAACAAGTGTGGTCAGGCGAGAATTCAGTTCTGCTCAGATCTTCTCAAGGAGGATCTTATACAAAGTTACATCTGATGGCAGAGATCACTTGTTTGGATGCATGTTTTCATCCAAAACAGCAAAAGAAGAGGTTAAAACATTATTACATGGCATAAGAATGCACCTGTTATAGAATGCAAAAGTCTGATCTGATTGAATGAAGTTATCTAATGTGGCTGGTCTGTGAAATTTTACATTGATATTGTTATAGAGATCTTGCTAATTTTGAAGCGTTGTGTTTCGCTGTGGAAGTGAGGTCTAGGCCATATTTGTAGTGAATGTATTGATAATTTAATGAACATGAATTTTGATGTGGCAGACATAGCAAACAATCTTCAGATGAAGTGAATTCAAAAAGTTCTGACATCGATAAATAAGAACTGGCTGCTTGAGAAACAATTTCTTTTCCTTTTTCCTCGCCTAAAGATGAAAGATAAATATATTCCTAACTAATTCGAATACTCCAGCCTGGCTGGTTACCATTAGTAATGAGACGCTGAAGTAATTGCACCCAGCGTGAAAGTTCAAGATATGTGATGCTTACATCAAGACGAGATCCTTCATGCTTGGCAAACATGTGGGTATTGGACATCAAATCAACTAACCTACCCACAGGAACTCCAGAGAGGACAATGAATCTCTTTACTTCTCTGAGCTCCATCTCACGTAGTTCCATACCATATGTTGGGTTAGGCAGCCAATAAGATAGCATCACCTAAAATTAGGATGGGGTTGAAGAACTACAGGCTTTCCATCCAAAGTTCCACATTCATTAATGGTAATTGATCCAGATTGCTCTACCAAGGAGTTAATCCTGTAAGTTCCACATTCATTAATGGTAATTGATCCAGATTTCTCTACCAAGGAGTTAATCCTGTCAAGAACCTGCATGTGTAATGTAATATTATAAACTTAAACTTCATGAATGAAAAAAACTATGCACGAGTTAAGAAAAGAGGTTAAAATTAACATACCGTTGGATTACAGAGGTTGGCATTTTCTAGAACAATCCATTCTCCATTCTCTATCGCCTTAATGAGTAATCCTGGAACCCATTCAAACTTCACAGTGTTTTGACTTCTGTAATAATATTCCAACTTTCTAATCATGTTCAATGTGCTGTCCAGATCATTCTGCGTAAATGATAGAGGAATTGGATGTTTGGCAATGCCAAGCTTTAAACATTCAATAATTTCAACCAACGGCAAAATAGAATCTTTCATCGTCAGATTGTCTTTGAAGGATGCTGAACTTCTTATCTTCGATAAGAAGGCAAGCCAACGAGCAGTAAGATTCTTCATTTTAGTAAAAGCCTCAGAGGAAGATTTCAATTCCAAGTTGCAGAACTCATTCAGATATCTTTCAACTTGAGCAACAACAAGATGATAGTGACGAGAGGCATTATATTGCTCAAAGCTTCCAAGTATCTCAGATGTATCAGTAGCAGATGAAAGGTTCAATTCATTAAGCACATTTCCAGTAAGCTCAGCAAGCAATCTTATCAATGAGGTCTTACCAGAAGACGGACGACCAACTAAAATACATAACCACTGGTACTTCACACACTGCACCACAGCTTCTAAGCAATGACGCAATCTGGGTAAAACGTTAAGGTTGTTACTGGACGTCCCAGATGACTTCGGCCGGTACCTTTTCATGGATGCACCCCCAACAATCAATGAATCTGGATTTAGCTTTACTTTAGGGTGCAGATTTATAAATGGCTTCACACCAAAGATTTGCTCATATAACTTCATAACTTCTACACGATCAGCTGGCGTGCGCATTCTTCGCAGGTAAATGGAGCTCAAGAAATAGTCAAATGGGGAAGCTGTTCGTGAGAAATCTGATGGGAAAACTTGTGGAAATTCTGTCAGAATACCTTGAAGGAAATCTTTTTGAAACGTTTACGGGAATGGGCGAGTTCGTGTGGGAGACCAGAATCCAGAAAATTATGGTAACCCCTGTTGTGCCGCATCATAATTCTATTTCATTCATCGACAATTAACAACATTATCTCTCATTGATGGACAAGAGTGTAGAGGTGGCTTCTACATGAACAAACAAATGTTATACTCAAAGGTCGAGTAATCAACAACGATAGATTATTTGTTATTGTTGTTATCATAAATTTTATTGCTCTTTTTAATGAATTATATCTAATGAAATTTTGTTTGATGCATGGTGGAGGATTCGATAGGAAAACTGAAGGGAAACATATGGGGATTCTTGAAGGTAACCACGTGGGAATTCTTTCGAGAATCCTCGCTCACAGTGATGTGCAGCCGTTGTAACATGCCCAGACACAACAAAACATCTTTTACAGCTGCTGTAACTTTTTTTTCCCTTTAAACTTTGACCTTTTTGACTTGTGATCGGGTGGAAAATTATGGTTTATTAAGTGTATATGCAGCTGGAATATTTTTGGTGTTATGTTGTGGATCATTTTTGGTGTATTGGCATGGTGTGTGGCAAGCTGTTATGCTGTCCATTTGTTGCCAGAAATAAACAGAATAATGCCACAATCCATTGCAGTAACAAACAAATCGAAATTCAATCAACAATTAGTAAACATTCTCAATCCACAATTAGAATAATGCCACAATCCACAATCCATTACATCCATCATTTGTCCTTCCCTAGCAACAACTACCTCATTTTACATTAACAACCTACATACAAAAAGCTAGAAATACACCTTCCATGACATCAAGTATGAAGAACACACCAGTGCTATGACTACAACCCACGTCCCAATTAGTGCCACTTTCATCATCTTCAGACGTTTCTCCATATTTTCTCGGTCGATAGTCAATTCACGTTTCTCCTTCAATAGAATACGTATTACGCTCTTTGCTGTTGGAGAAATCGGAGGGTCAAGCCATTCAAAAAATTACATCCATCACCGTTGGGCTAAAAACACAAATTCAAGCTTGATTCAATCCTTGATAAAAATGAATTACACCAATGTAGCCTCCTTGCAATTATTTAAACACTTACCCGCCATGATTTACACCCGTAGAAACGCCGACCGGGATTGCCATCCGTCCAAGACGTACGTACCTTTGCATCTCTTCCACAATAACATGTCTTAAAAGCGAAACATCCAGCTGCAGACGACGAGTTCGTGGTTGACATGGTGAGAGATGGATTCACGGCAGTATTTTGTTGCAATGAGAAGTTACGGTGGTGTGATGAGCTGCGTGCATTGGTAATTGCTTGCAATTCACCTCTCGCACTTTTGGGGCTTTCGAATTTGTAGGGCCTCAATATCCGTCCCCCTCAATAGATGTTTTTTTCCCAAACTTCAACCCGGTCACCATTGCGAATTCCTTAGGACCAAATTGTACCCGAAGCATTTCATCAAACAACTAATGTGCATACTTTCTTAACCTACATGATTCAAATTTTCAAATTGACTTCATTCCAAATTTCTCAAAATAAGCAATGAATCATCAACAAAAACCGACATCATCACCACAATTAACTTTCCAACTCAAAAATTCGAGATTAAACCCTTATTCAAGTCAAATTTCTCATTGGGGCATTTCATCGAACATGTGGTATGCACTATTCAATCTTCCAATTTTCAAGCAAATTTGAATGCAATTCAACCACAATTGTTATCAACAATACTACACCCCAACAAGTCATAAAACTCAATACATGATTAATTGGAACACAATTACAACAACAAAAGCTCTCATGAATCAGTCAAACTCAATTCACTTCACACATGCATTCTTTTACCTAATATATGCTCAATCATGTTTAAACAACCAATTGCACAAAGTTCATGCATCAATTGCTCAAATTTCACCATAAAAATCAAAACTTTAAAACTTAGGGTAAAAAAGCGTAATTGAAAACTTGAATTGGAGATGGAGAGAAGAGGGATTATGTAGTGTGAATGTATGTTTAGGAGTTTGAACAACAAAGGATCGAATTTGGTACCTTGGAAGCCTTTTTGCTTGGATTCGCGACGAATTAGGGTAAGGAACGAAGTGGGGAATGAACTAACCTCACGACGAATTAGGCGCAAGGATGAAGGCGTGGTCTTCTGGAAGTATTAATTACATATCCATAAATTATATACATAAAAATTAAGACTTAATTCCGTCAGAAATTCCTGTAGATATCCTCAAAGGAACTCTGTCGGGAATCCTAGCAGAAACTCTTGTGGACTATTTTGATGGAAACTTGAGAAAATTCTTGTAAATCCGCTAAACAAAGGTGCTTGCCTACAATGATGTGTAGTGCAGCAATGATACATTGATATTTTTTTGCTTGCTTTTTTAGTGTTGGGATGTCAAAATCTTTGGTGACGAACCGAGATGATAAGGTAAATAACTTGTCATGAGATCTGATATAGATACCCAATCAGGTATGGGGATGTCAAATGTCTCTGCTTACAAAGGAAGTGTGTAAAATATTCTGTCCCGTCAAATGTCTCTGCTTACAAAGGAAGTGTGTAAAATATTCTGAGACAGAGGGAGTATAAAATATAAATACTATATAAATAAATAAATATAAAGTAAAATGGATTTTCGGTGTTTCTGCAATTCTGCGAGAATACAAGCAAAGTAATTTAGAACCTGTGCGACTCTGAATATTTTTTTCCTTTCTTTTCTCTAAATTCAATATTAATAATGAAAAATAAATAATGAGAACTTTTTTGCAAGCACACTCCATACATAGGGATAGGGGACCTCCAGTACTTCCTAGTGAACAAGACCTTTGTGTTTGGAGACAACATGATGAAGTGGTAATTTAGAACCTGTGCGGCTCTGAATATTTATTTCCCTTTCTTTTCTCTAAATTCAATATTAATAATGAAAAATAAATAATGAGAACTTTTTCACAAGCACAAAGAAACACTCATCTTCATAAAAGTACAAAAAATTATAAAAATAAATAATACTAGTAATAATAATAAAATTGTTTAATTTTCTTCTGATATATTATTTTCATTACATGCATGTTTAATGAGGTAATGCATTTTCATTATTTTAGGCGCATACGTGATAAAATGATACTATGTAACAGGGGCCTGGAAATCTATTCCCTTATACAAACATGAATAAGGTATGATCATGATTAAGAGGATGGAGAGAAGAGGGATTATGTAGTGTGAATGTATGTTTAGGACGAAAAATTATTAATTAATATTTTGATGGGATTGGGCTAAGACCATTACATAATTAATATTTTTTTGTGGGATTGGGCTAAGCCCATCTATTTTGATGCATGGTGGCAGATTCGATGGGGAAGCTGTTCGTGAGAAATCTGATGGGAAAACTTGCGGAAATCTATCAGAAAACCTTAAAGGAAATCTTAGTCCCTAAATTGATAAAATAGAAGATAATATTTGACAAATTTAGGTCTTGGGTTGATAGTTTTACATATTTTAGGCCTTGAATTGATAGAAAAATAATTCAAACCCTAAATTAATAGTTTACCCATAATTCGGTCCTTAAATCGATAAAACTCCTCATTTTTATTCTCTCTCCAACTTGTATAGACTTAGATAGGGGCACAAATGGTATATTATTTACTTAAAATTTTTGGGTTAAAGCGGTACAATCCCTCCGCCGCTAAATTCTTTAGTCTCCACCGTTACAGTTCAATATAATCACGCCTTTCTTTGGTTTCCACCGTTGCTCGCTCCGTTCGCTAATATCGCCACCGGTCCGGCCACTATCCACGCTCACGTCTCATAGCTCGCGCTAGGACCTCTGCTCGCACGCCATTATTGGTAAGTTTACATTTTTGGAGCCCTATGTTTTCTTTATCTGTTGCCTAAAACTTTTGAAAGACCTTACACGAAAGACATATCTTTGTTGGGGAAGAATAGATTGTGTTAGCGCATACTACTGTAATTGGTTCAGGAATTTGATGAAATTGTTGGATTTATGTCGTGGTGGCCTTTGTATGAGAGTAAATTGGTTTACTAATGTATGCATGTATTCAAATTCAATGCTAAAAAGTCGTTGATAGGTTGAGGCTAAATTGTTGCTGATAGATTGAATTCGGCTAAGGTAATCTTCCACTAAATGATAAATCATTATACTCAACATATGGATTGGCTCCATCCCCTACTCCTCTAATGTATGAATTTGATGCTGATGAAATTGTATGTCAAAGTACCTTTATCTGTTTGATGGTTTTGAGTCACAGATCTTATGGGAGGCAATTCATTAGCAAAACTTGATTTCCACAAAGAATTATCTTGTACCCTTCTCCTTACATTCATCTCTCCTTTTAATGAGGCCTGGAATCCATTTCTTTGCAAACATTCAAGAAATGACTTGTTAAAATGTTATCTTCGAAGTTTAGTTGGTGTGATTACTGATTAGATACTCTTTATCTAAAAAAATCAACTCATTTGACAAATCAGGATTAAAAGGGTGTAGCTAAATGAGGTTGGAGTCATAATATTTGGGACTTTTCTTCAAGCATGATGATTTTGATCTTATAATGAGCCAAGAGTAGCTTGAGCATGTGTAGGTCATCGAATATGTTTCTGAAATGTCCTTCTTGTGGATCCTTTGAAGATTAAATATAATTGTAATGTCTTGCTCGATTTTTTTTTCTCATAGGCTAATATATGTATCAACATTTTGACATTTTTCCTTTTATCATGTCATGTGCATGTTTGCTAACATGATAGTGTCAGGATAGGTGGACTAACCCACCTATACCTATGTTTGTAACCTATGTCGTATTAAGTACTGTGTTTATACCTTACTAAGGAGAAAGATTTTGTAATTTCATGGATCATTCTTCATGCGATAATCATGCAGGTTGGAGTACAGCATAAGCTGGCGGATATGAAAAATAAAACTTCCTAATTTATTCAAGTTCCACCATATAAAACTAATGGCCAGACCACGCTATCTCTTGTATTATGGCTTTGTAAAGTGACTGTTAAAGGTTTGGAATTCTCTAAGTTTTGAGGTTTGGGACAATTTTTGGAGGTTCTTGAATCATCACTTGTTAAAAGCATGTATTTTATTAGCAATTTATTTATCATTTAAAATGTGTATTGTTGGAATTGGATGGTAATTGAAACCATGGATTTCTTCATCTATTTATCATGTACTATTGTTGAATGGTGAATAATACGATGATTGAGTGAACACGAATCTACCAAAAGAATATTTTCTATTTGTGATAATTTGATAAATTTTTGTTTGTACTTAGTTTTTTATTTTATTTGTTAGTAAATGTATTTAGATGAAGATCTCTATTTATATTATTGTCTCATCTAATAAACCTACTATTAATTTAATTAAAATAAAAAATAAAATTAATGAATTTGACATCTTGAACATTTTAAATAAAATAAAATAAATTCACAAATTAAAATTGAATCTTATGCTTAATCCCATCCAAAAAATTTCAAATAATATAATCATTGTAATATTATAGTGTGTTAGATTTAAAATAAAATAAAATAGTTATATTATCAAATTTTAACATTATAAAAAAATCAGAATAGTAGATGTAAATTATGATTTCAAAATATAATAATGGATATTTTAAATTAATTATTACTTTTTTATTAATTCATAATAATATATACTGTTTATTTGATAATAATGCTCTCCCTCTTTCTACGTGGCTCAGAAGCAGAATACTGAAATTGAATTATGAGTTTGTCTCGTTCTCGCACTCTCGTCTCTGCAGCTCCATCTTTCTCTTCCACCATCGTTCGAACTGTTGACTGGTAAGCTATATTTTTGGGCTCTGTATCTAATTAGCTTCAATTTTTTTAGATTGTAGATGTGAAATTCTTTTCGCTCTCGTGTTTGTATTCTGCTTCAATTCTCTTATAAGCATTCAAGTTATTACCTGCTGGTAAGCTCTTCTTTTCCTGATTGTCTCTACTTTTCAGTTTCATATTATAAGTTAAGAACCCTAATTATATTTTGTTTCCTTTGATTTCAACGCGCTCGAGTTTCTTAATTTATTTTAGGTCTCCTTTGGGTGCGATGTATACGATGTTGGTTTAACAGATTTGTGAGAATCTATTATTACTCGTAGAGCTAAAGGTTTGAGGATTTTTGTCATGCTGTGATGGCCCATTTCAATTTAGGTCGCACAACCTCTACTGTTTTGAGTGGGATTAGTTTTTGATTAGTTTTTAAGTTAAACTTCATTATTTAAAAGTAGAAGCTTCATCATTTTTAGAATATACTAGATATAGTTGTTTGATGAAATGCTTGAATGAAACTTTGACTTAATTGTGCATTTTCCTTCGTTAATCAGCATTGGCAAGTTGTTTGAAATGACTTCATGTGTTTGTTGATGCATACCATTGTTGAAATTCATTGATGATGCACATAAAGCATATAAATAAAATTTTCTACTTAAAAAGAAATACGTTTTAAAATGTCTGCAACTTCTCCACCTGCTCCTCGCTACCTCCTCCCAAGATCACCCCCAAAACCACCAACGCCTTCAACAGCACCGCTGTTTTGTGTATGTGAATGAATTCTAGCGTCTCTAAACCCACGTTTCCGGCTCATTTTGTATTATGTATGTATGCAGTAGCTAGAAGATTCATGATATGTCAGACAGTGATGGCGAGCATAGTGCTGAAAGTATAGGGAGTAATTCCAGCCAGAGCCAGGTATTCTTTCGGGCTTTTCTTTCGGCTTTCTTTCATATCATAAATTAACTTTCTTTTATGAATAATTGCTAGAGCAAAAGTAAAAAAACGCCTGAGAAGATAAAGATAACTACAGGTTTGTCATGAATTTTAATTGATAGAATAAAAGTGAATTGTTATTTCTTTTGACTATACTTAAATATTTTTTAGATCGGGACTCTTGCACATCTGCACCCTCATCCAACATGGATAATGTTTGTCCAACAGCTAATAATATTCTTTATGGAAAACTAGCTATGATTTTGTTGTGTGAAAGATTTGAACATAATTCTGATTTGGAGAAAGTGGAAATGAAGGGCAAAGAATTCTGGGATTATATTACTTCATCAATGAATGAGAAGTTTCGTCTCTCTCGGGACGATGTGATAATGATGGCATCAAAAATTCAAGAGTTCCACGGGAATGATATCTGCAAATGTAGTTGTGTAGGGAAATAATTTTCTCCATACATCAGGGATAGGGGACCTCCAGTACTTCCTAGTGAACAAGACCTTCGTGTTTGGAGACGACATGATGAAGTTAATGTTAAATCCGTCGTGGAGTGTGGAACGAGCTCAAATAAGTGATTGCGTCTTTCTGCTGTGAGTGGGGACAAAGAACTGTTCAAGGGTTTTTTTGGTAAGTGATGATTCGTCTCCTGAGATTTCTAGCACAGATTACGAGTATCGGAAGCTTGTGAGAATTTATCAACATTTCAACCTTCCCAGAGACATGTCCTTTGCTATCAACTTACATCTGCATGTACGTCCTTCATTAGTACCATTTGTAACTCAATATAGTGAAAGTGAACTACTTTCTTTTTTCAAAACGGTAGTTAATCCAGAAATATATAGCGAATGGCATAGTAATTGGTGTAAAAAGTAATACTTACTTTGCTTGAAAACTAATACCAAACAAGAAAAAAAGAAAAGAAAAGTAAGTATTAGTTTGTACACCCATTACTATATCATTCATTATATATTTCTGGATTAACTACCGTTTTGAAAAAAGAAAGTAGTTCACTATCACTATATTGATTTACAAAAGGTACGAATGAAGGACGTGTTTGCAGATGTGAGGTGATAGCAAAGGACATGTCCCTGGGAAGGTTGAAACGTTGATAAATTCTCACAAGCTTCCGATACTCGTAGTCTGTGCTAGAAACCTCAGAAGACGAATCAGCACTTTCTATCTCTCTTGTGGCCTCTGCATGCTGGATTTCACAATCATCCTTTTATTTTATTTTTTTGACACATGGGCTACTTTTGATGATGTCTTAATATTTACCTTAAAACGTTTTTTTTAAGAAATTATGAAGTTGAGATGTGCTTACTTAAACTGAAGATTTGCTTTATAAAAATATTAAATACCTTAATTTGTTGAATTGGAAGGCAAGAGGGGTGTGTGCATTTAGCTCTATAACCATGTTTATTTGCATGCAATTCACTTCCATCTTTACATATCTTTCTTGCATCTTTTCTGTGCAAGGAAAATGATGATAATTGACTTATTTTATATTCATCTACTGAAGACATTTCTGAATTATTTTGAGAAATAGAGAGGTTAGGTTGGAGTTATTTGATGTGACTTTGGGTAGTTAGAACAATTCAAAGCCTGATTTTTTGGAGAAAGAGGCTACGGGGTTTTTCAGGGGGGTTTTCGAGACGATGGAGAACAATATTGGAAGCAAGAAAAGTGAAAGGCGACATTTATGAAGCGTAGCATATTCATATGTGCAATGTTGGCCCAGAAGAGAAAGCAAGAGAGAAGAGATTTTCAATAAAACAAGACGAAATAAAATGAGGGATTCGGGTGATGGAAGTGTATGGAGCGATCATCCAGGTGGAAGCAAGGGTAGAAGGCTGCATCTAATAACAAAGAGGGGCCAATGGGCTTTGTATACAATTGTTGATAAGAAAAAGGGCCCATTACACAATATAAAATATAAAATTTTGTGTATTTATAGTTTAATTAATCGAATATGGGCAATGGGCTTTGAATATGAATCGTGGACCTTACAAGTAAAGGGCCCATGAAACAATAATATAATAAAAAATATAAATACTATATAAATAAATAAATAAATATAAAGTAAAATGGACTTTCGACGTTTCTGCAATTCTGCGAGAATACAAGCAAAATAATTTAGAACCTGTGCGGCTCTGAATATTTTTTTCCCTTTCATTTCTATAAATTCAATATTATTAATAATGAAAAATAAATAATGAGATAATTGACCTATTTTGCATTCATCTATTGATGAGATTTACCCGTTCTGCTTAGTCGCATGTTCCATCAGAAACTCCGGCAGATAATTATCATATCAAGAAAGTAAACAAAGATGAAGGCGTGGTCTTCTGGAAGTAATTATTACATATCCA
The DNA here is from genome assembly GCA_023678885.1 of Pogostemon cablin. NCBI lineage: Eukaryota > Viridiplantae > Streptophyta > Magnoliopsida > Lamiales > Lamiaceae > Pogostemon > Pogostemon cablin. The sequence goes on from CM042963.1 coordinate 37,058,091, forward strand.
TAAATTATATACATAAAAATTAAGACTTAATTCCGTCAGAAATTCCTGTAGATATTCTCAAAGGAACTCTGTCGGGAATCCTAGCAGAAACTCGTGTGGACTTTTTATGGAAAAGAAAATTCTTTTAAAGCCGCTAAACAAAGGTGCTTGCCTACAATAATGTGTAGTGCATCAATGATACATTGATATTTTTTTGCTCGCCATCACTGTTTGACATATCATGAATCTTCTAGCTACTGCATACATACATAATACAAAAGGAGCCAATTATTATGCACATTAACCAATCACGTCAATGATGTGTCAAGGTAGGATATAATCCTCTCTAAAAAGCTCTATGCAAAATCGAAGTCTCGCTTCACCACATTTGGTCGGATCCACGGCCTTTATTTCCCCACCTTGAATCAATTTCTCAAGGAACAAAATACACATGACCCCACAGTCATCGCCATTCATTTGCTGGGGCTCATTCCCATGCGTTTCAATCTTGAAGGGAAGTTGGGCATCGTCGCACACATTGGGAATCCCAGCAGGAATTTGTAGACAATATATGAAAACATGAGAAAATTCTTGAAGACTAGATATATAACTTATTTTGAATTGAATTAATTATGACGTATCTTCATAAGTTATATACGTAAACATTAACATAAAATTCAACCAGAAACCCCGGCAGATACTCTGCTCGATTATCTGTCAGGATTTCCTGCAGAAAGTCTTGTGGACTATTTATGTTAAAAATTACTAAAATTCTTGTAGACTAGGCATGTAATAACTATTTCCAAATTGATTTAATCATTAGATATCTTCATGATTCATTTACAAAGTGATATTATACAAAAATATATAGAGAATATTCCGGCAGAATCTCTAAAGGATTTTCCAGTTGGATTTCCTTTGGGAATCCTAGCAGGGATTTGTAGACAATATATGAAAACATGAGAAAATTCTTGAGGACTAGATATATAACTTATTTTGAATTGAAGTAATTATGGCGTACTTCTTAAGTTCTATACGTAAAAATTAACAGGAAATTTAATCAGAAACCCCGACAGATACTCTGCTCGATTACCTGTCGGGATTTCATGCAGAAAGTCTTGTGGACTATTTATGTTAAAACTTACGAAAATTCTTGTAGACTAGGCATGTACTAACTATTTCCAAATTGATTTAATCATTAGATATCTTCATGATTCATTTACAAAGTGATGTTATACATAAATATATAGAGAATATTCCGGCAGAATCTCTAAAGGATTTTCCAGTGGGATTCCTTTGGGAATCCCAGCAGGAATTTGTAGACAATATATGAAAACATGAGAAAATTCTTGAAGACTAGATATATAACTTATTTTGAATTGAATTAATTATGACGTATCTTCATAAGTTATATACGTAAACTTTAACAGGAAATTCAATCAGAAACCCTGACAGATACTCTGCTCGATTATCTATTGGGATTTCATGCAGAAAGTCTTGTGGACTATTTATGTTAAAACTTACGAAAATTCTTGTAGACTAAGCATGTACTAACTATTTAAAAATTGATTTAATTATTAGATATCTTCATGATTCATTTACAAAGTGATATTATACAAAAATATATAGAGAATATTCCGGCAGAATCTCTAAACGATTTTCCAGTGGGATTTCCTTTGGGAATCCCAGCAGGAATTTGTAGAATAAATATATGAAAACATGAGAAAATTCTTGAAGACTAGATATATAACTTATTTTGAATTGAATTAATTATGACGTATCTTCATAAGTTATATACGTAAACATTAACAGGAAATTCAACCAGAAACCCCGGCAGATACTCTGCTCGATTATCTGTCGGGATTTTCTGCAGAACGTCTTGTGGACTATTTATGTTAAAAATTATGAAAATTCTTGTAGACTAGGCATGTACTAACTATTTCCAAATTGATTTAATCATTAGATATCTTCATGATTCATTTACAAAGTGATATTATACAAAAATATATAGAGAATATTCCGGCAGAATCTCTAAAGGATTTTCCAGTGGGATTTCCTTTGGGAATCCCAGCAGGAATTTGTAGACAATATATGAGAACATGAGAAAATTCTTGAAGACTAGATATATAACTTATTTTGAATTGAAATAATTATGACGTATCTTCTTAAGTTCTGTACGTAAAAATTAACAGGATTATCTGTCGGGATTTCATGCAGAAAGTCTTGTGGACTATTTATGTTAAAACTCACGAAAATTCTTGTAGACTAGGCATGTACTAACTATTTCCAAATTGATTTAATCATTAGATATCTTCATGATTAAATCAATTTGGAAATAGTTAGTACATGCCTAGTCTACAAGAATTTTTGTAATTTTTAACATAAATAGTCCACAAGTCTTTCTGCAGGAAATCCCGACAGATAATCGAGCAGAGTATCTGCCGGGGTTTCTGATTGAATTTCCTGTTAATATTTACGTATATAACTTATGAAGATACGTCATAATTAATTCAATTCAAAATAAGTTATATATCTAGTCTTCAAGAATTTTCTCATGTTTTCATATATTTATTCTACAAATTCCTGCTGGGATTCCCAAATGAAATCCCACTGGAAAATCGTTTAGAGATTCTGCCGGAATATTCTCTATATATTTTTGTATAACATCACTTTGTAAATAATTCATGAAGATATGTAATGATTTGGCGGGTAAGTGTTTAAATAATTGCAAGGAGGCTACATTGGTGTAATTCATTTTTATCAAGGATTGAATCAAGCTTGAATCTGTGTTTTTAGCCCAACGGTGATGGATGTAATTTTTTTGAATGGCTTGACCCTTCGATTTCTCCAACAGCAAAGAGCGTAATACGTATTCTATTGAAGGAGAAACGTGAATTGACTATCGACCGAGAAAATATGGAGAAACGTCTGAAGATGATGAAAGTGGCACTAATTGGGACGTGGGTTGTAGTCATAGCACTGGTGTGTTCTTCATACTTGATGTCATGGAAGGTGTATTTCTAGCTTTTTGTATGTAGGTTGTTAATGTAAAATGAGGTAGTTGTTGCTAGGGAAGGACAAATGATGGATGTAATGGATTGTGGATTGTGGCATTATTCTAATTGTGGATTGAGAATGTCTACTAATTGTTGATTGAATTTCGATTTGTTTGTTACTGCAATGGATTGTGGCATTATTCTGTTTATTTCTGGCAACAAATGGACAGCATAACAGCTTGCCACACACCATGCCAATACACCAAAAATGATCCACAACATAACACCAAAAATATTCCAGCTGCATATACACTTAATAAACCATAATTTTCCACCCGATCACAAGTCAAAAAGGTCAAAGTTTAAAGGGAAAAAAAGTTACAGCAGCTGTAAAAGATGTTTTGTTGTGTCCGGGCATGTTACAACGGCTGCACTTCACTGTGAGCGAGGATTCTCGAAAGAATTCCCACGTGGTTACCTTCAAGAATCCCCATATGTTTCCCTTCAGTTTTCCTATCGAATCCTCCACCATGCATCAAACAAAATTTCATTAGATATAATTCATTAAAAGTTCCCCATGGAATTCCCACGGGAAAATCCTGTAGAGATTCTGCCGGAAAATTCTCTAGATATTTTTGTATAACATCTACTTGGGATGATTAAATAACCGACAACCAATAACAATGCCACCGTATATTGGTCCTCATCGTCTAGATTCTCATTCAACTTCTCTCCTCATGCAAGTTCAATTTCTACACACAATCACCATAGGCCCAACAAGCCCATTTCTATAGTTGGGCTTAAATGCTGTTTTGGGCCTGTTAGTTTGAAACTATAAATTGGCATTAGCCGTTAGTTGCATAAATTTAAATTTTAGGTTTCTAAGATTCACGGTTTATACATGTAATGTAAAGTTGTAGGTGTGGCTGCTATTCTGAGACTCTTGTCCACCTTCGTTCATATCAGCATAAGGTACTATGTCAAATTTCAACTAGCTTTTGAACAATTATATGTAAAGCTTTTATTACCAAATGAAGCAAGCTTGCTATCTTTCAAGTTTAATAATTTATTTTTAGGCTTCTGATGCTAGTTCGTTGCTATGTATACAACAAATTAGATGTAGGTTTGTTTTGCAGACGTATATTATGTTGCTGTATTTTTGCAGAGTTTAATGCTTGCTGATTTTTGCTACTAAATCTACGGTTGCAGTTTGTTGGTGCACAAGTTTTTCTCGTTCAAGATTTGAAGCTGCAATTAGCTAATTTTTATTTCTTTCTAATTGTAATTATGTAACTTACTAGATAGATGATTGGTTGCTTGTTTTAAACAGAAGTTAGTCTTAGTTTAACTAAGAAACTAGCTTTCGACAGTGTATTGTTGTGTTTTCGATGTATTGTACACTGTTTAGTTACTTAATGAATATAATAATTACCATTTTTAGAATAATAATAATAATAAAATAAAATAATTATTTTTTAAATTGTTTTTATTAATTATAATTTATTATTAAATAATGAATATATATAATAATTTAATAATAATAAAAATATTATTATTTAATAATAAATTAATAATTTTAATGAAATTATTATAATTATTAATATAATAATGATTGTACAAAAATTTAAAATGTTATAACAAGTGTTACATAATATTTTACAAAACTGTTACATGTATTTTATAAAGTGATACAATTAATATGTAATTAATGTTATATTAAATTCAAAAGTGTTATCAAAATAATGTAATTAATGTTACATATATTTAAAAGTGTTATCAAAATGATGTACTTAATGTTACATTATACTTAAAAGTGTTACCAAAATTTGTGTAAATAATGTTACATTAAATTTAAAAGTGTTAACAAAATCATGTTACATTAGGAAAATTGAATGTTACATAAGCGTATAGGTAACATTTTTATAAATGTTACAATAAAGTGTTAACATTAATATGAGGTGTTATCATAAGATAAAAAAGTGTAACATTAGACTTTAGGTTACAGGGGCAACAACGACACAAAAAAAGTATTACTTATGACCTATAATAATATTTTTTAGTTATTAAGTAACACCTTTTGGGTGTTACATAATAGCACTTATGTTGTAGTGGTCGGAGTTCGGGGTGAAGCCGGTAGCACTCCTCTTTCACGTGGTTGGGTTTCTTGCAATATCTGCAATACTTTCCTTCTGCCGTCGGTGGATTTTTTGATTCGTACGCCGGTTTCCGACGTAGCACTCTATATTTTCGTTGTGTTGAGAGGATGTGCGGGCTCTATGCGTTTCCTCTTGTTGGAGCCTAGCCACGACTTCCTCATATGGGAGGAGGGTTGCCGCCATTAGTATTTGGCTTCGGGCAGCCTCCCAGGTTTCATCAAGTGATGCAAGTAGTTGATATACCCGTTCATATTCTTTCCTTTCTTCAGTGGCATCGATGTCGATTGTTTTTGGTTGATACAATCGTAGCTCCTGTCTTCTTTTGTCGAATTGTTCCACGATTTCGGTGATGGAGGCATAACCTTTTTTGAGAGAATAGGTTTCTGCCTTTAGATGGAAAATTTGGACGTGATTTTGGCAGTTCACGTAAATCTTTTTGATTGAACTCCAGATGTCATAGGTTAAATCCTTTGTGATATATATGTCTCCTATTTTGGGCCCCATTGAATTTATCAGCCAGCTGATAACTTGGGAATCTTAACATTCCCAGTCATCAATTTTTGCCTGTTCTTCTGTGGTTGGTTTCTTTGGGTCGGCAGGAACTGGTTTTGTTTTACTTCCATTGATGAAGCCTTGCATTTTTCTGGATTTCAGAAATACTTCCACTGATTTGGACCAAGGGATGTAATTTCTGCCATTAAAAACTGCATTTGTGATCCTTTAGCTTGAGTGGCTTTCGATTGTGTTGCTCGTCATGAGTATCCAAATATTTTGTGGCAGATGAGGGGGTGGAAATAGATCAGTGGAGAATCCAAACGGAGATTCAATTAAACTGATTTTGAATGTGTCTGAGAACCTTATGAGGAATCCTTGGTGAAGGAAAAATAAGAAAAGAAATAAGAAAATTCTGAAGGTTCTGTGATGACAGAAATACTTCTGTATTGAAAAAGATTTGAGATGATGTCTATTGAAATAGACCTGAAAAGATGCGAGGCCTGACGCTAGTTGAGTTGAAGCAATTTTTTTTTTGTTTGAATTTTTTTTTTACACTTCTTATTGTGTGGAGGTATGTGTAGAATGAAAATTAGAAAAAAAAAATGCAATTTTGAAGATCCACATCTATAAAAGGTCTTGAAATGATTAATTATGAGATTTCTTTTTTATTTAAGTTGATTGATTTTTTTTTTCTTAATAATGAGAGACAGAAGAAAAAGGAAATCGAGAGGGACACTTTTTTTAATTTATTATTATTATTATTATTATTATTATTATTTTTTGGTAATGGATAACTAGATCCAAATAAATAAAATGAAACAAAGTTTCTTGTTAAACGGTGCTCATGTAATACGATTTTTTAGACATATTAAGGTATGATCATTTAATAAGTAAGATATAATTATTAATTATTAAAATATGTTTTTTTAAAACGTGATGAATGATATGTTAAAGTATATATTTTTAAGTTATTAATATGAATGAATCACTGTATACATATTTAAACAATAAACCAACCCTCTCATGTCTCTCATACATACGTTTCACAAAGATTGTGAGAGAATCTCAAATTATATTAACTAGTTTAGATGTAAGATCGCAATGCTTTGAAAAGCTAATTAAAGTTGAAAGAAAATGGAATAACTTTCGAACAAATTGTGGCAAGTAAAATGACTTTAGTGGGAAACATGTGGCTATTACAATAAAGTAAATATCATCCCACGATCTTTTGCTTTATTTTAATTCTAATAAGAAAAGATAAGTTTTTTTTTTTTTTTAAATTTAAATTAAAAGATGACAGTGGCACAGCAAACATCGCACACACACATCTTCTCCCTTCAAATACGTATGGCTTTAAAAAATAGAAGAAAAAAAATTCACTTAATATATATTCACCATGCTAAAATGTTTATAATTATAGTAAATTCGAAATTTGAAATAAAGTTGCTTTAGAACCAATTTTTAGGCATAATTTTTTTTAAATAAATAAATAATAAAGTATATTAAGTATGTTTTTAAAAAAATAGAAGAAAAAAATTCACTTAATATATATTCACCATGCTAAAATGTTTATAATTATTGTAAATTCGAAATTTGAAATAAAGTTGCTTAAGAACCAATTTTTAGGCATAATTTTTTTAAAATAAATAAATAATAAAGTATATTATGTATGTTAATGTAGAATGTCAATTTTAAAATTAAAGTGTATTATAATGTTATTAATTAAATTGAATGCAACCATTAGGATGAGACACCCAAAATGGAAATATGTAACCATTAGGATGGGACGGGTTGAGTATTCACTTTATCATTTTGGTTCGTCTCATTACGAGTATTTATTTTCTTTTTTAAAATGAGACCCACAATAACGTTATTATACTCAATCTACTTCAATGAGTCTCAAGTACAACGCTAATACAATTACCCACTACATATTAAATCATTATATTCCTTGAATTTACATGAAAAAATAAGGGACAGTATTGTTTGAGACTATTTTATACGTTAGTTATTATTTTTATTAAAATGTTATCACTTTTCATTTATACTATAAATTATTCATGAAATGGTTTATTGCACTATTATTACTTTTTATTAATTGATTATCACTTTTTAATTATCATCACTCCATCTGTTCCATAATAAGTGTCTTACTTTCCATTTTCGTATGTCCCACAATAAATGTTTTATTCTAAAAATAGAAATTTCACATCAACCAACAATTATCTTAAAAAGTGAACTTAATTTAAAAAAAAAAGACAAATCTCACCTAACATGCATAACATATTTTATAATTTATTTAGTACAAAAACAAATACTACAATATTCCTAAAAAATCAATAAAATCTATCAAAATATAATTTTTCTTAAATTTCTTGTTTACCATCACTAACACAACTGTTCGGAACGAAAGTAATATTACATTCTGTCCGTCTTCGTAATGTGAGTAAAAACAAATGGATAATGGTGGGAGTATAACTAAGTATACTTCATTGTACAAAAATAGATTGCCATGAGATTTTTTTAGTAGTATTTGTTTTTGAAGTATTCCACACTCACGCAGTCACGCGTGTGGATATGGGTCCCACCTAGTATCTTTATACAGTCTTTAGCCCATCTTCCTTTTACAGGACATGCTTTTGATTTTCTTCTTTTAATTTTTCTTACTCTTTTTTTGTTGAAGATTTTTAATTTTCTATTATGCTTATTGCCCGTTCTTCAATGACCAATTAGCTACTAATTGTGAATTATTATCTAAAAATGGAAATTTCCATTCTTGAGTAATTGTGAATTTTCGGTGAAAAGATAAAAATACTTACAAGATCATCTTATTTAATACTAATATCCTTTAGTCAAATAAAGTATTACCTTTTATTAAATATATAAAATCATTTTTATTCATCTTATAAATAAATAAATTGTTCAATATATAATTTAATTGAATGAGTTTTTTTATTTTTAATTTTTTTAATACTCCCTCCGACCGCCACAAAGGTGGACATTTGCTTTTTGCACGTGAATTAAGGAATATTATTATTTAAGGTGTAGTTGGTAGTTGTATTAGTGGGGTGTATGTGTCCCATAAATTTATTGTATTAGTGATGTGTGTGGGTCCCATATATATAAAAAGGGAAATGTGGACCTTTGGTGCGGACGTCCAAAATGGTAAAATGTGGACCTTTCGGGCGGACGGAGGGAGTATAATACTCCCTCCGTCCCAAGAATACATTCACACTTTCCATTATGATCTGTCCCAAGAATACTTTCACCCCTAAAAATTGAAACAATACACAATATCAATAACCTTATAATACTATAATATTACAAAAATGCCACTTTTTTTTACACACAATTTAGTCAAAGTCAACTATATCATACACTTTATTTTACTCAATTACCCAAAATATCCCCTCTCTTTCTTACATCACACTAACAAAAAATTACTTTTCTTAATTCCGTGCCAGAGAATAGGCGAATGTATTCTTGGGACGGAGGGAGTACTTAACATGAATATGCAAAAGTTTTTTTTTCTTCGTCTTACCAAATTCATCTTACTCAAAATTTGCTTTGTGATGATTTTACACCAGTAGGAAGAAGAGTTTAATGGTTTTACACTTGGGGGCTGGGGCATAGACTTGATAAGGAGCTGTTTGGTTTGAATTCTTCAATCGGAATAATAATGGGTATTATTAAGGAGCCCAATCACAATAGAATGAAAAGTGATTAAAGGGTGGGAAGTATTATTGAATCAATGAGATTGATTGAGGAATTTTGATTCCCATTAGATCAAATAAGCATCAACAATGAGAATCAATATACCTTCATTCCCATTAACCCCACCCAATACCCCAACCAAGCACCCCAATATATTCCATCCATCCTATTATATTTTTCACATATCCTCATTCATTTAAGGCAAAAGCTCCTGCGCCCCCGGGAATACGGAGGAATACTCCGTGTCCTCATGTGAACACAACCCTCCCCCTCTATATTCTATTTAAACCTATGCATTGCTAGGGGTTAAAATTGCAAAGAGGCACGAAAATTGCAAAGGCGTACGGAATGTGCTCCGTGCGCCCGGGTACATAGGAGCCTCACTCTTTATTTAATCCTTAATGAATATATGCTTGCATCTTATTTATTGTTAAGTAACTTGCATACTTGATCTTTGAAAATTATTATTATTATTAATTTTTATTATTATACTATATATTATTGAATTATATGTTGAAAAGAAAGACAACATTAAATAGACAAAGGTTTTTATCATTTGAGAACGGAAGAAAAATACAAATGTTTTTATACATTCTAATTATTAATTTATAAATCATATGAATCATCAGTTTACCAACATTTCATTCATTTTTCTATTTTGAGCGTTCGTTCCTAGGATCTCATTTTTCTTTTTACATACTTCATACGAGACTCACCCATTCCCTCTAATACAATTAAAAATTGGGGCTACACACTCACCCATACACCTACCCATTATATATTAAATAATAATATTTCTTGAGGAAGACCGGTGGTGGAAGTAGTGAGAGAGCAACGGGTGAGAAGTTGGGGAACAGAAATCGTAGTAGAGGTAGAGGGAGAAAACAGATGAGGAGAAAATGAATGTGTGTTGAATTTTTATTTAAATATCTGAGTAATGGGTTAAAATTGATTCAATTGCACATTAAAAATTAGAATTTTGAACTGGAAGCCTGAGCACATATATAGTTTACTATGGTAGGATTATTTAATTATTCCTTAAAAAAAAATAGTGCATGGCTTGCTCAGTCAATCATATGCCACCACGTGTCGACCAACATCTCTCGCCACCTTACGCACTAATAGGAGTAAATAAGGAGTAATTATAGGATTTTAATTCTTTGTACATTTACCTTTTTTGTATCCACAAATTGTGGATCTTGTTGTAACAATATCCTATATATACATGTAAAACACTCCTCACCAAATCACGGTGAGATTATTCCTAATCTCGATTCTTCACATGGTATCAGCTTGATACACCGAAACCCTACTCTTCTCTCTCCCTCTTCTCCCTCGTTCTTTCTTCTGATCATGGCGGCTGCCCAAATCTCTTCTTCCTCCCAAACCACCGCGATGATCAATCTGGTGCAGATTAAGTTATCCTCTTCCACCTACCTTATGTGGCGTCGTCAATTCTTTTCCATGGCCGCCACTTTTGAGTTTTTGGACGTCGTTGAAGGCACTGTCGTTGCTCCCCCAAAAACGATCCACAACGATGCAGGTGCCGACGTTCCCAACCCCCTCTATTCAGCGTGGTTTCTGCGAGAGCAGAAGTTGCTTGGTGTGTTGTACGCAACACTCGATCCGGAAGCAATGGCGGAGGTGTTGGATTGTGGCTCTTTCCGCTCAGCCTGGCTCGCCCTGGAGTCGGCGTTTGCCCACGCATCGGCCTCTCGTGCGAATCAACTCAAGGAGGAGCTCCTCTCCTTGAGACGCAATGATCTGCCCGTCGCTGAGTATGGACGGAAATTCAAGGCGATTTGTGATCAACTCTCGGCGATACAACGATCTATTGATGAAGGAGAAAAGAGCCACTGGTTTCTTCGTGGGCTTGGTCATGTTTTCTCCAATTTTGCAGATACAAGGTTGTCCATGAGCCCTGTACCTCCGTTCCGCGAATTGCTCCACCAGGCCGTTCAATTCGAGCACATGAGTCGCGCCATGGAGGGCCCTCCAGCTGCACCCGTTGCCTTCACTGCCTCCATCAATCCCACTGGTGTTGGTCGTGGCTCCTCTAATGCTCGGTATCGTGGAGGTGGTGGTGGCCGTTCTGGGTCACAGCAGCGCGGTGGTGGAGGGAGGCAGGGTGGGCGACGAAATTTCACTCCCCGGTGTCAGCTATGCAGGGGAGAACACTACGCTGATCAATGTCGACTATTTCTGGACTTGCAGCAGGCTGCTCGACCTACCAGCAACGTGAACCAGCAGGCTGCCCATCTTGCTCAGGCCTTCTCGGCAGCCTGCAACGTCAGTGATGCCGCTCCACACTCGGACTGGTATGTCGACTCCGGCGCGACGGCTCACATGACGAATCAGCCCGCTCAGTTGGACTCGCTCGCCCCGTATTCCGGTAAGGGTTCCGTTGTTGTTGGTAGTGGTGAAAATATCCCTATTTCTCACATTGGATCCGGTCGTATATGTCGTAATCTTGACTTATTGGATGTCTTGGTTGTTCCAAATCTTACTAAGAACTTGGTTTCCATCAGCAAACTTACTACGGATTCAAATGTTGAGGTCTTATTTACTAATAATTGTTTTACAATTCAGAATCCGTTGACAAAGGAAGTACTGGCTCAGGGAAAATGTGAAAATGGACTTTATGTGCTTGACAAGTGTGATAAAAGCTCCGCTCTCATTGCTGCTTTGCATCCTACTGCCTTAACAGCTAGTTTTGATTTATGGCATTTACGCCTTGGACATGTGTCTTTTAAAACTATTTCATTGTTAAATAAACAAGGACATTTATCTGTTACATCTTTATTACCCAGTCCTACTGTTTGCTCACCTTGCCAATTAGCAAAAATCAAGAAATTACCATTCCCTTTGAATGATAAACGTGCTTCTTTTGTTCTTGATATGGTGCACTGTGATTTATGGGGGCCATCACCTGTTACTTCTTCTGCTGGTTATCGTTATTATGCTTTGTTTGTGGATGATTATTCTCGGTTTTCATGGATTTATCCCTTGCGTACCAAATCAGAATTTTTTGAGGTTTTTGTTTGTTTCCATACCTTTGTTTGTACGCAATTTTCGCGTGCTATAAAAGTGTTTCAGTCTGATGGGGGCACAGAATTTACAAACAAGAGGATGTCTGATTTTTTGTTAAGTCATGGGATCTTCCACCGAATCTCATGTCCATATACTCCACAACAGAATGGTCGAGCTGAGCGAAAACATAGGCACATCACTGAAACAGGTCTTTCAATGTTGTTCCATGCCTCTGCTCCTTCTTCTCTATGGTTTGAGGCTTTCAGCACTGCTGTTTATGTCATCAATCGGCTTCCGTCAACCATATTGGACAACACATCTCCTTATGAATTATTATTTCATTGCGCTCCAAATTATGCTATCTTCAAACCTTTTGGTTGCAGGGTTTTTCCTTTTCTGCGTGACTACGCAGAAAACAAGTTGTCTCCTCGCAGTCGACCTTGTATATTTCTGGGTTATAGCAGTTCTTACAAGGGGTTTCGTTGTTTCGATCCTTCTTCCGCGCGCATCTTCATTACTCGCCATGCGCAATTTGATGAACAGAATTATCCTTTCACTGGGAAAGTCTCAGCTGCTGCTCATGATCTTTCTATCTCCAGCTTCTTAGAACCAGGGTCACTGCCGGTTGCTACTGCTTCAGATACCAAGTTATCTACTCAGTCTGTGGCTCGCCATCTCTATCCAGAACCAGATGTAGTTTTGGAGCCTCCTCATCCTGCCCCAGTTGAGGAACCACCATTGCCTGCCTCACCGCCACCACTTGTCAATGATACACTACCATATCATGCTCCTCCCCAAATAGATGAACCAGCACCTGTCATCCATCCTATACCACCTGCACCTCAGGCGCCTCCTGTGCCTACTCATCGCATGATCACTCGGTCTAAGGCAGGCATCTTCAAACCAAGATACCCTGTTGATCTTGCTTCAACAGCCTTACTCGCCTCTCTTGCCACCACTTCTGAGCCTCGTGGTTTCAAATCAGCATCTAAGTTTCCACACTGGATGGCTGCTATGCAAGAGGAATTTGATGCGCTTATACAAAATCAAACTTGGGATTTGGTGCCACAACCTCCCGCCACTAACATTGTTGGCTCCAAATGGGTGTTTCGAACTAAATTTCGGTCAGATGGTTCTGTTGAGCGTCATAAGGCTCGCCTTGTCGCTCAGGGTTTCACTCAGGTTCCTGGCTCCGATTTTCATCAAACCTTCAGCCCTGTTGTCAAGGCAACCACTGTTCGCACCGTTCTCGCTCTAGCTGTGCACTACAGATGGTCACTTCATCAATTGGATGTTAAGAATGCATTCCTAAATGGAATTCTGACAGAACCTGTATACATGGCTCAGCCACCCGGCTTTGTCGATCCACGTAGACCAACTCATGTTTGCCGCCTCAAGAAGGCCTTGTATGGTCTTCGTCAGGCCCCTCTGGCTTGGTTTCAAAGATTCAGCACTTATCTGAAGACTTTGGGTTTCCACCAAACTCAATCTGACTCCTCTCTGTTTTGTCTCCGAAGGGGAGGATCCCTCCTATATCTTCTTTTATACGTGGATGATATCATTTTGACAGGGAATGATAACAATCTTCTTCGGCAGTTCATCGACCGTACACACGTGGAATTTGCTATAAAAGATCTTGGTTCGCTGAACTATTTTCTGGGGCTTGAGGTTTCTCATTCGTCCGATGGTTTTTTTGTGGGACAGGCAAAATACGCTCATGACATTCTTGATCGAGCTATTATGTTGGACTGCAAGCCGGTCGCGACTCCTCTAGCCGCTGGTACTTCCCTCCAGAGTAGTGGCTCTCCATTTTCTGATCCTACTCTTTATCGATCTCTGGTTGGGGCTCTACAGTATTTAACTATTACGAGGCCTGATCTCTCTTTTGCAGTCAACACTGTCAGCCAGTTTCTTCAGTCTCCTACTGAAGATCACTTTCTTGCTGTGAAACGTATTCTTCGCTATGTGAAAGGTACGATTCATTATGGACTTCGCTTTACACATCGCCCAGACCTATCTATTGTGGGATACTCTGATGCTGATTGGGCCAGGTGCATTGAAACTCGACGCTCAACCTATGGTTATTCCATTTTCCTGGGTGGAAATCTAGTTTCATGGAGTGCTAAGAAACAGCCTACTGTGGCTCGATCTAGTTGTGAATCCGAATACCGAGCTCTTGCCAACGCCGGTTCTGAAATCATTTGGTTGAGTAACCTTCTCACTGAGCTTCATCAGCCGCCAGTCATGCCTCCAACTCTTCTTTGTGACAACAAAAGTGCACTGTTTTTAAGCCAAAATCCGGTTGCTCACAAACGTGCTAAGCATATTGACATTGACTGTCATTTCATTCGTGAGTTGGTCTCTTCGAGGAAGTTGCGCACTCAGTTTGTTCCGTCTAACCTTCAATTAGCTGACGTCTTCACAAAAGCATTGCCTCGTCCAGCTTTTGAACTTTTGAGGTCCAAACTTTGCGTTTGTTTACACCCCACGCAACGCTTGACGGGGGGTAATAGGAGTAAATAAGGAGTAATTATAGGATTTTAATTCTTTGTACATTTACCTTTTTTGTATCCACAAATTGTGGATCTTGTTGTAACAATATCCTATATATACATGTAAAACACTCCTCACCAAATCACGGTGAGATTATTCCTAATCTCGATTCTTCACACGCACTATAAAGTTCATGCCTCCTTTCCTTCAGTTTTTCTGCATTCACTCTCCCAACCATGGAGTTCATCAAATTCTTCTGCCCTCATTCTCCATATGTACCAAAATATTACTCTTCTTTTTCAGTTTAACGTGAATTTTACGCGGTAGGGTTGAATGTCTGAAATAAATTTACTTTTTTTTTTGATTGAACAGGTGTGGAATCACAATGGAGTCTCAATATGTTTTGATAATCTATATCCTTCAATTTTTGTGTTCTTGATTCTTGTCATTATTTTAAAACATTCTGAACGGTGATATGTATCCTTCAATTTTGTGTTCTTGGTTCTTGTTCTTCAGCTGTCCCCCTTAATAATGCTTACAGTTTTAGGTTTTGGAGTCAATATACTCACTGTGGTTCTGGTTATTGTGCTTTGGATCATTTATAGCCGCCAGAAACAATGGAGGAGGGTATGCCAAAAGACTTGCTCTTTTTTTTTTTGTTCTAATTCAGGGGTATTATTACTGGATGCCAAAGTTTTTATGTTTATTGTTTAGATTTTCTATTATCTAGCACAGGATTAAATTGCATTGTAAGTTTATCAACCATGAACAGCACTTTAATCATGGTTATGAAAGTTCTATTGTTGTGAAATAGAGAATATAGTTTTTCCCTTGCTCTAATTTCTCTAAAATCACACAGATGTATCTATCAGCTACGACAAACTTCACCGTCGTAGCTGCACTGGGAGTATGCTTGACCTTCTTTGACATAATTATGCTGCTGAGGGCAAGATTAATTGCTCAATCCATTTTATATGATGAATGGCTGTATTCTTGCTCAGGGTTCTCTGTTTGGGTAAGCCTAAACTATTCTTAGTAGCTAAAAGGCTGTGAAAGTTGGCTTTCTCTTCTTGTTCTTATATGGAGCATGTATTTTTTTTAGAGTGATGTTCTGAATTCACAATGTTGACTTTCAGGTGGTTGTTATGATTGTATCGAGGAGTGAAACTTGGTCGAATGTCTTTTGCAGTGGCATGCTGTGTTTTTGGTGGATCATAAAACTCCTCTTTTTGATACCACGATTGCAGATAGTTTTCTCTTCATCTCAGGTGATCTTTAAAAAATTTTCGTTCCAGAGGCTTCTAGATTTAATTATCTTTGTGATTCATGTTTACTCTTCTTCAGCATGAGAGCATTATAGCAAATTAAATATAAAATTGGGCATTTCTGAACAATCTACGGAGCAGTTATAGATGTTCGGTGTATATAATATAATCACCCATAAAGATTGTGTATGCATACAAATTAGAAAGTATGTGTTGCCCAATCATTAGAACTGAGGAATTGACTGAAATTTAATCCCTTGTTTTAAATCATCAGAATTAGCTCTTGATATTTAGGACAAATATTGATTGACTAGCTTATTAGTGAGGTGGTTGTATATATAATTTATTTGACCACTTGCACAAGGTTTGTTAAGAGGATGTATTTTGAAGGTTCTGTATGCATATTTTTAAGTAAAAGTTAGCTCATTTTCTATTTTACTATTCAGTTCTGCTTGATTGTCAGAAGCCCATTAAATTCAATCTATTCATCACAGGTTTTACAGTGGATTAGAGTAATATCTGGGGCTATCATTGATATCATATTTGGAATACTAATAAACATAATCAGAGTAAAGGTTGCATCCTATGGGAAAAGGTATTACAAAATTTTATACCAACTTTCATTCTACTGAGAAAACACTTATTATCTGCAGGGAAAGACAGAGAACCAATTTTAATTAATTTCTTTGCATTTTATATTTAAGTTACAATTTGTTTTAAGGTATTGAAAAGTTTACAAAGAGGTTGTATCACTTGTATTTTTTGCGTAGAAAATAGCGATAATACTGACTTCTTTAAGTTTCATGCATTGACAAGAGAGGCAGAGTCTTATGTAGCACCATAGTACCTGTTGTATTCTGGTCTATAATTAGAAAGAAATGAGTGCACTTTTTGAAGAATTATAGGAGTCTGTAGAAGAGGTTTGGCGTAGGACTAATCTTAGAGTTGCCCAGGTCATTGAAGCTTTAAAGGTTTTTATATCTCGGATTACATAGAGATTATTTAAGCATTGTAATTGATGTTTGAATTTCATATAAGAGATTTATCTTCCCTTACAGTTTTACTAACTTCATAAAATCTTAGTCTTTAAAAAAAAAAAAAAGAAAATTCATAACATCCGATTAGTTGAATATTAACATTCATATATTCTCTTGTGGCAGACTTGTTGAATGCTATGTCTTTCTTTAGATGCTTATGGTTATGCTTAGTTACTTATTTATTCTTTATTAACTTAATTTACTGTTGCGTGTGTAACACTGTAGTTCAATGGTGGACTCGCTCCTTCCTTACCAAAGGGATGTCGAAGAAGGTCCTCCTAAAGAAACAGTGAGTACATTCTCCATAGTTTACATTGCATAATGGTGCTTTCTTCTGGTACTTTATGTATACATTAATGAGGTAAATTTTACACTATCTGCATTCATCTTGTTGCTATATCTCTTTCTCTGCCCTTGCTATTTGCCACTCCTCAACATCCAATAACACCCTCTGCTATACTCTTATCTTTTCGAACTGCATTGGCCTCCAGAATTACCCTCCTCCATCTTTCTACAAGTTTGAAGCATATCTACAACCATCTCAGAACTGTTTGACCAGGTTTTGATTTGTATAATATAACTAAACCAATAGATATCACTTATCAGAGTAGGCTAAATCTGCAACGCAGTTGATTTTATTCACATGTAGGAATCTACATTTATTTCTGTCATTTTATTTTAACTATATTGTCAAGGCGCATGGGCATAAGATTTTTATGGCTAAATAAACACTCCTGTTCAATTCATTGTTACTCCTTACGTAGGTAGTGATCACTCTTTGTTTAATTTTGATATAAAGAGTGTATGCTATTATTGACTAGATTTGCATCATTGTGATCCACTCCTTGTTCAATTTTGAGGATAAAGACATGAGTGTGATAATAACTTGAGATTTCATGTGCTCATCTTCATTATCATTACCAATTTTTCCTTATCATTACCTTCATCCTGTATCTCTGTGCTTGTATATTTTCAGACTCATCCAACATTGAAAATGACTACGGTAGAATGTTGAGAGACTTTCGAAATCCGTTCTATGACTACTTTCCATCTAGTTTTATCATATCTTCGCGCTCACCTAAGATCCATTGTTTATACACTTCCAGTTTAGATGGCCCCTAAAATTAGATGTTGCTAAGATGCAAGGGATGTTAATCTGTTCATACAATTTGTTCTTTCATACATCTGCTTTGGCATATGGTCAAGTTAATAACCCTTTTTATTGTTGAAGGGATTCATATGTAAAGCTTTCTGTCTGATTACATTCAAATTCGTTGATCCTGTAATGGAACTTGGAGTAAAGAAGCAACTTCAATTTGAAGATTTGCTTAATCTACCCATAGATATGGATCCGGCATCTTGTCATAGTATGCTGTTGAGAATGTGGGATGCTCAACAAGGAAACAGCCTTACGCACCCATCTTTATTCAAGACTATATGCGCAGCATATGGATGGCCATATTTCTCGATAGGCCTACTAAAGGTGCTCTATTTTTTTCAATTTTTTTTATAGGTCTTAAAGGCTTTATTTGTTGGCTGTGTTACCTGCGCCTTAGAATTTTAGTTCTATGATTTTTATGGAAGGTGATGCCTATATTATATGACTAAAAAGAGACCGTCAAGAGAGAGAATTATTTTTTAAAATCATATGAGGAAACTGAGCCCATGGTACACTCCTTTTTTTTTGTATAGGCTTTAACTTCTTTCTTTCTTTTATGGTCTGTGAGCTAAGTCTCAGTTTAAACTTGTCTTGTTTGAGAATCAGAAGTAATGCTATAATTATTTATGTACTTAAATTTTTTTAATACACTGATGCATTTTTAGATGTAGCATGAAAGTTTGCTTCTTGGTATATATAGTTTGCTACTAATTTGAGAATGTATTTTGAAGTGTATCACCAATTGGGATGGTCCTACTTTCTTTTTACTTTCATCATCTAATCACTGATGTACAAGCTCAGTACTTTCATCATCTAATCACTGATGAACTACAAGCTCAGATGAATAATTCTAATTGATTATTGGAAGTGTCTTAATTGGTTTGGTGAAGAAGTATTTTGATATTTCCTTATGTTTCTTATGCGTAATACGATTAAAATTATTATAGTTACTGATTTATTGTAAGCAATACAAAAAAGAGGTTATTAAAGTGAACCCTTATATAATTGGATTCTTAACAGATCATTAGATTTTGGTCAATGTGAAGTAGTAAAGTAAACCATCATGGCTATTGATAACTTGGTCTTTAATGTCATGTGACAGCATTGCACAGACATTATACAAAGTGCTCACATGAAGTGTACTTTTTAAAGTTAATTAGTCATATGTCTTTTAGCAAGGTCGAATCTATCTAAGTCCTTTATACATCCAGTTGTTTTAAATGAATATCTTGTAGAGAGAAAACGTTTTTTGGCAATGTCTACAATTATTTCCCCCCTCTCGCCTATTCTGGAGATATGACTTCTCTTCATGAAAAGAATAAACAGTTGACAGTAATGGCATGCTTCACCTGAACCCTTTATTAGGATTGAGATTCTGGTGTTTCTGAAATCATGTCCAAGCTAGCTGTAGCTAATGATATGGCAATAGGATAGACCCTTGGTCTCTTGCTCTATTAATTTGTTTTTAAACATACAAGGATTTGACCTTGCTTATCTTTGAGATATACTTGCATTCTTTTTCAGAATTGCGAATAGAGTATAGACTCATAAATTTATATTAGCTTGATTTCTATTTTTCTTGCAGGTGGTTAATGATTGCTTAAGTTTTGCTGGACCACTACTTCTTAATAAGCTAATCCGTCATCTTCAGCAAGGTTTACATTCTTAATAACTGCGCATTGGTACCATTCTATGTTTAGTTGTTTGGGGAACTAACTGTGACATCAAAGTGGAGTTCGTAAATTTTCTTAATTAAATTTAACATTAACTTTAGTGTTCTTATTTTATTTTATTTTATTTTTTTTAAAAATTAAGCATAAACTTCTCTCTTATGTTCCTGTGTCAAAAATAAAATGTGCTTGGATATTTCTACAGCTGCTAGATATTGGATTAATTATGATATTCTACTGTAGAAGCATACTAGATTTTTTGGTTTAACTTAGTAACTTATTTTATGTGATATATTAACAAATTGGACTGCAGTGTACATATTTTAACTTAGTGTAACATCATGTGAAATATTAGCATCTTGTATAGCCGTTTAACTCCTAGGTTTGAAATTCATGGTTATAAATTTGAGGAAGAAATGAATAATTAATGGACTTGTAGGCTCCTAGACTACTAGTTTAACCTTTGTAATGGACTTGTCCTGGTGCAAACTTAATGGCTTCATAAATGAGTTCACCAGTGATTATAGATTAATCTTAACTTGAGTAAAAATCAAGAACTTTATTCATTGACACACATGCACATATATGTGTATGCATATATTAAATCCTTTGACACAAGTGCATGACAAGAATATTACCTAGAGAGCTAATATTTACGATAGATAAGTTTGCAAAGGTTTACTCAATGTTCTGATTAATCATACCTGTAAACTAGTTTTCCAGCAGCTACAAATTCTCCTTGTGCAAATTTATGTGCAGCTATTTTAAGAACCAAACTAATTGCTTGCATTTTATTATTCGCATTATACTGTTGTTCTCTAGTTGTTTGTGCTATAAAATACTGCTTGTGTGAAGAAAGTGACGATCATAGACGTCTGATAGATCTAAGTTTCCACTGAACAGGTGCCAGAGATGTTGATGGTTATGTTCTTGCAATATCCTTGGGTTTGGTATCGATCTTTAAGTAATATTTCTTCTCAAGAATTTTGTAATATAACTTTCGTCTGATTTTGTCTTTTCATTTTCACATGCTTTGGTTATATTAATCATTCTTCTAGCATGAAGAGTATTGCTACAAATTTAAGCCACCATAACTGCAGCATCTCATTTTCATTGCCTGAAAATTTGTTTCAGTTGTTGATTCTTTTCTTGGAAATGTGCTTCTTAATTTATTTGCACTCTTGAGTCTGATTGAAATCTAGTGAACAGTTCACTCCTACTGTGATTATTAATACCCTACTGCTACATTGTTAATGAGCCAATGAAAAATTTGTTTTGTGTCTGTACAACTTATGGGTGATGAGAAAAAGGGGCTTCAGAAGTGAATTTTGGTATTTATATTGCTATGAAAATTTTGAGGTTGTACAGTATAGGTGTGAATAAATGACACTCAATTTTAAATATTGCTCTTGCTGCAAATTTCTTCTCTAAACCTTCCTTAGTGCCTACAGCCTATAGGATTTTTGTTCAAGAGATATTTTTCATTTTATTAAATCCTAAATGAGTTTGTATATATTTTAATAGATGAATATCTTATCTATGGTCATTCCTGGGTTGAACATATGGCCCTTCATTACCTTTATGAATGAAAGCAGTAACATGTACATTGTACACAGATCATCTTTAGAATTGTATGCTCGTGAATTAGAAGTATCCATTTGATGAATACATTTTTCTCACTTAATATACTATTAAAATTTTTTAAAAAAACTCATTTTTACTCATGCTTGTTGTGTTATCTGTCTGCATTTGATTCTATATTAATAATATCTGCGACACTCATGTATTGATATAACAGAAGTTGATCTTCTTTGCTCGTTTTTTCTCATTTTCTTAAATTAATTAATAGATATGTGAATTCAATGTATTAGTGTTACATTTCAATCATGTATTGGTATAACAAAAGTTGATCTTCTTTGCTCATTTTTTCTCATTTTCTTAAATTAATTAATAGATATGTGAATTCAATGTCTTAGTTTTACATTTCAATGGTGTAGATCATTCCTTGATACACAATATTCATTTCGACTGGCAAAACTCAGACTGAAGTTGAGATCTAGTATTATTACAATCATCTACCGAAAGGTAACTTTCTTAGCTTAAGACCAAAGCTCCAGCTCTTTTTTGGGACAGACGAAAATGGAAATTGTGCAGAATTTATTGGGACTGAGGGAGTAGAAGTTGATTGTTGTTCATACACGTGTGGCTCTCTTTTTAGAACTATATACAATGCTTAAAATTTCTGTTTATTCATCAATAATGTGAATTTATCGGACGTTATTCCTTCTGAAATATTAAATCTAATCTCTGATTTTTAATTGTATGATAAGTTTTTCTTTCTTTTATCTTCCCATATATGAGATTATTATTCTTATAAAATTTGTATATATTTCAGTGTCTGCACATTAACTTAGCAGAGAAATCAAAATTTTCTGAAGGAGAAATTCAGACGTTCATGTCAGTGGATGCAGATCGGGTAGTAAATCTATGCAACAGTGTTCATGATATGTGGAGGTTCTACTTCTTAATATATTTAAAGCATTCAACTTCAAGGCCTTTTTTGATTATATTATATTTATTTATTTAAATTTAATTACTCATTTTTTTTGCAAAGGACATTTATAAAATTGAATACTTTTGAGTTTGATATTTTTCCAATTTTAATTCAGTACGATGAGAAAAAAGTTATAAAGACAACTAGTTTTAACTGGCCTTTTGATTGCTAAGTGATATCATCAACTGTTGCCATAACTTTTTACATTATTATGAAGCAACTCCTGGTATTGCCATGAAATATTAATTAGAAATTTATGCCCTAATTATATCTCTCAGCATTTTGTTTGATGAGTGATATAATAATTTTCTATCCAGCTTCAAATAATTTGATCAAACTAGAAAACTGTCATATGGTCACCCAAATTTTCACATTATCTCGACTTTATATTTTCTTGTATAACTATGTCAGCTTGCCATTGCAAATAGGAGTTGCTCTGTATCTACTGTACAAACAAGTGAAGTTTGCTTTTATTTCTGGGATAGCTATTACTATTTTGCTAATACCAGGTATGCCAGCAAGTATCTCATCACCATGCATAACATGTAACTTTTGTTTCATTAAAATTAGCATACTCGTTGATGTTGAACTGAAATGAAAGACTATATTTTATGTTCTTGCCTGGAATATCAGGATAAATTATTTCATGATCATTTTTATTGAAATTATCCCGAGAAATGATCATTATGAATAGAGTTAGTAATGATTTATGCGAAAACAAATTTGTGTATGTCAAGCCTAATTTCACTTTTTTTTTTTCTTCTTGAGTACACAGTTAGGTTTCTCTTTGTGTCATACAAATGAACTTAATTTCATTGTTCAAAGAAGATAAACATGTAGGTAGCTTACTAGCAACTGACGAAACATTTAAGTAGCTTCACAGCTTATATACTGTGCTGAGAAAGTATCTAGAAACTCATTATTGTTTGCTAAAATTTTATTTTAGGTGATGAAATTTAGGCCACATCATTCAGCGACGTAGCGTGTTGATTATCATTTATAAATAAGAATGTGTTGCAAGAAAAGATAAATATGCATTATGTGAAAATAGATGGTCAAGTTGCAAGGTGTATGTTACGATAGGTTTTAAGGGTGTAGAGTTGTTCATATATACTCTTTAATAACAAATAATACTACGCAGTTACAAGTTTGGATAAAATTTTCAACTATTGAACTTTAAGAACACCATATCTGAATCTATTTTTTTTCATCCATCTAGCATGATTTGGATTGATCCATGTACCGAAATGCGTTTTTAAATTGTTAAACACAATCCAAAAACATATGCACAAGACTGAGTGTAAATGTAAGAGTAATATAGTTTCAAAATCTGGAATATCTAATAGAAAGAAAGTTATTTTTGCTTTTTAGGCATAAATATGAAAAAATATAAAATGCTGGTTCGTAAATGTTCCTGAAACTTTGATTCAAAAAGATTAGCAGGAATATGTTGCAAGGGTCCAACTGTTCATTCTAACTTTACATTTTTAATATTCTCTAGATAAAACTTTGTCCGAAGATCCCCATGATTTATATGTGAATTTTTTTTATTGACAAGAAAGAAATCACCTCTAAACATCAGCAACAATGGTTTCAATTGTCAATCATTTTGAGGATACTAACATAATTATTATCAGTGAACAAATGGATAGCGAATCTGATTGCAAAGGCAACAGAAAATATGATGAAGCAGAAGGACGAAAGGTATCTATTTATTCTTTGGGAAATAAAAAAATTCTTGAGAATATTAGTTGTTACCTACGAAGAAGATATTAAATCGTACTTGGTATACTCTGTGGATTACCTGACTTGTATCGATTTTAATTTCAGAATGCTCATGCTTAAACCATTAATATTCGTACAAATGATCAAACTCTGATGGTGGAAGAAAATTTTCCAGGATAAGAAAGACGACAGAGCTTTTAACCTATATCCGCACTTTAAAAATGTATGGCTGGGAGCTTCTTTTTGCCAACTGGTTGATGGAGACAAGATTCTCAGAAGTTCAATATTTATCAGTAAGAATAATTCAGAATGATACACTGTTCAACATTATTCTTCAGACCTGGAAAAGGCCCGCCTATCCTTGATCTGACACAGACCTTTTTTTTTTGTTAGACTAGAAAATATTTGGATGCATGGTGTGTGTTCTTTTGGGCAACGACACCCACTCTCTTCTCTTTGTTCACATTTGGACTCTACTCTTTAATGGGTCACCAGCTTGATGCTGCAACGGTATTCTAACTATTCGTGCACTTGTTTTGTGAAAACAATATCATTGTGATAATTCTTACTACCTTTTGCATGTACTTGTGTTGCATTCACAGGTGTTCACCTGCCTAGCTCTGTTTAATAATTTGATTTCCCCTCTAAACTCATTCCCATGGGTCATCAATGGTTTGATAGATGTAAGTTCTTTTTAATTTTTTTTAAGCTTTAAAACTATTACATTTGTGTGTCAATATGTCAATTAGTTTATGATTTTACCAGGCAGCTATATCTATTAGACGATTGAACAAGTATCTCTCTTCGTATGAAAGTAATATTGGGCCAAATAATTCTTTCCCAATCTTCTGTGATGAGAAGATTGATTTCAAAGAGATTGATGTTGCTATCCATGATGCATCATGTACATGGTCAAGCTATGATGAGAAGGAATTTGATCTGGTTTTGGATAATGTAAATCTTCATGTTCCAAAGGGTCTCATGGTTGCGATAATTGGCGAGGTAAATTTTGAATTTATTGTAGCTTCTTCTTGATGCTAAATATGCTTTTAGCAATGTTTAGACAATTTTAAACTGTAAAATCATATTTAAAATGTTTAACTTTTTTCAGAAGGACATCTTGTAACCAGATGATAGTAAGAAATTAAAGTGACATTGTGCTGTATTTGTTGATTTATTTTATTATTATTATTATTATTATTATTATTTTTTAAGCTGTATTTGTTGAAAAATTAAAACAGTTTACTAGTGCTAATTATGACTAATTACCTACAGAGTGATAAGAAGCTACATATGGTGAAAAACCATAGCCTAAATCCATCAAGTGCACACAAACGTCAAAGTTGGTGCTAATTTAGAACTAAATTTTATAAATTATCCTGATGAAATGATGTGGTACTTCCTGTCTTGCCTGCTGGATGCTGCATTATATAAGTACATTATCCTGTTTTGTTAACTTGACAACCTACGGGTTATAGGTTGGATCAGGTAAATCATCCCTTCTGAATGTGATCCTGGGAGAAACTAGACTCATCAATGGATCCATACATCTGTCTGGATCAACAGCATATGTACCACAGGTCAATATTTTTTTTTACTGTCTTTGTGCATTGTTTCCACTGATTGTCATATTGATGTATTATTTCTGAAAAAAACTTATATTCATACTTTTCCAGGTTCCCTGGATAATGTCTGGAACTATACGTGATAATATTTTGATCGGGAAGGAATATGATCAGGCCAGGTAACTTGTTTGTGAAATATGGACAGCACTACATAAGAATATTATTGCAGTTTTAACTTAAATATATGTTAAATCTTATCATTGTTCAATGAAAATTAAAGAGTTTCCCTTTAGGATATAATTTATAAATATTTCTCAGGGACATAAATATTGTTGTTCCATTGCCTGAGCAGATACTCAGAAGTATTACAAGCTTGCACTCTTGATCTTGACATTTCTTTAATGGTGGGAGGTGATATGGCATGTATTGGTGAGAAAGGTATTAATTTGTCTGGGGGACAAAGAGCTCGTGTTGCTTTTGCACGGTAATATTTCTTTGGAGAATATACATGATACATGCCTTTTTATGTTCCCTGAATGCTTTTTCTTTGTCATTGATTTTGACAGGGCTCTTTATCATGGGTCTGATGTGTTCTTGCTTGATGATATTCTGAGTGCAGTCGATGCACATGTTGCTCGGTCAATATTGCAAGACGCCATTCTTGGCCCTCTTATGAACAAGAAAACTCGCATTCTCTGTACTCATAATATCCAGGTTTGAATATTTCAATGTGCAAAAGTATGTCCAGACTTGTTTCAAAGATGTTTCACTTCTGTTGATAATATTTACACATGACTTTGTTTAGCTATGTCAAGTATGAAAACTTTCCTATATTTTTAAGAGTATATCTTCATGATTGGCTCAATTAGATATTGTTCTCCATATTGCTTTGCAAAATAAATGCAATTAGTATGAATCGAGAACGTAATTGTGGGTTGGTTCAATAACATGAAAGCTCCTCATAAGTTTGACAATAAAATGTGTGATGTTGACAATAGTATGAAGAATTCAATCAGAAGAATACCAGAATTTCATTGTTGAGAAAAAGAGGTATTAAACCCTAAGATATACCATAGAGTGCTCATTTTAACAGTCCACTGAAACAGAGAAACTAATTCCTTTCCAATTAGGAATTCCACGTGAAAATGGAAGTGGATGATATGATGATGTCTAAATTAAATAAATTTAGAAATTAATATTCTTAAAAGTACCTTCGTAATTAGATACACAGGAGTTGGCTTCTTCCTACAAGTAACGTTATGGAAGTTCAACACCAGTGGATTGTTACCACACTATATCATTCTTAAGAAGAGCCCCCATTTCTTATTTGATGTGTCATTTATCAAGACAGCTCTCAGTTAAAGTTTTCTTATATTTTGATAATTGATTGAATTAATAGAACTGATATTAATCAGCGGGGTATTATCAACTCACTTAAAATGGGAGAGCTTTTTAATGTGTTAGAATTTCTTCTCTTTACCTAAATCCTGCTGTTCAAGTGGTGTTAGATTTTTCCTGGTCCAATATGTATTCATCACGAATTTGGTAGGTGCCAGTGAGGTGAGTTGTGAAGGTGGTTGGATTGGGGTCAAATGTGGGGGTTCTACACATAAGGGAAAAATTGTAACTTAAAGGTAAAAAAGAATTTTTATAAGAATTCTGGCAAAAATGAATTGGTATAATTTACTTTGGCTATATAGGTGGCTCTCCACAATACTTATTTATATGTTAACCATGTTTTTGCAGGCTATATATACAGCTGATATGGTCGTTGTGATGGATAATGGACATGTGAAGTGGGTGGGAAGTCCAGCTGACTCTATGCTTGCTTCCCACATATCATATTTATCGCTCAATGAATTTAACACATTTACTAAGATACAAAAGAATAAAAAGCCATCAAATTTTAATGATGCAACAGAGAAACCCCAAGAACTTGACTCTATAAGCACTCTGAATGAAGCACAAGATATTATTGAGGTTGAGACAAGGAAAGAGGGAAGAGTTGAATCAACAGTGTACAAGTAAGCTATTTCTTTCTACACAACACCTTTATGAATACAACAGTTGTAGTAATCTAACTGAATATAAGAGTCCATTGACTATTTTTCGAAATGATCTTTTGCAGACACTATGCTGCATTTTCTGGCTGGTTGATTACAGTTTTGATATTCCTCTCTGCAATCTTGATGCAAGTTTCTCGTAATGGCAATGATCTTTGGTTGTCATTTTGGGTTGACACTACAGGCAACAACCAAGGCAGTTACTCAACCACATTTTATCTGGTGAGCATTTGGTTTCATGGTAATGCACTGTGGTTGTAGTTATTTGAAATCTGAACTTTGCAACTGTTTGATTCATTGAGAATTTGAGAGCATGGAGAGTTTAGCTGGACGCAAATTTCAGATTACTCGTTAACTTGAATTCAGCTTCATTCATCTTGTTTCTCAGAATTATATAAAAGCTGTTCCTTGAGAAAGCTCGAGAAAAAATATGGTTTGTTCTTGTTTGTGAAACTTACCAAAATAGATCAGACAATGTATAAGAAAAGCACCAGTGTTTTTATGAATTTTAGTCTAGTCATTTTAAAGATATTTGAAACATATGGTAGATTAAACAATGCTCTAGAAGATCTACATTAATTTAGCTTCCTTTTCTTTTCTCTTTTACAAATGGTACTATGTATGCAGTGAGCTCCAGCTTGAAAATTTTTCATATAACATCACTTTTTTAAGCTGAACGGTTCTAGTTCATGCATGTGTCATTTATTCACATGCAAGATTTGGTGAGAAACAAGCTGAAAGTTTTGCGAGAAATAATTGAATTAACTAGCAATGACTGGTGTAGATGTAATATTAACATGATATTGCTTTTACAATGTGATTATAATGCTTTTATTCTTGAATGTATCCTCTAGAATCACGACGTTTTATTTGATTCTGCAGGTCATACTCTGTATGTTCTGTTTGGCAAATTCAACCTTCACTTTAGCGAGGGCATTCTCTTTTGCGTTTGGTGGACTACGTGCTGCTGTTAGGGTGCATGATCAATTTCTAAGGAACCTTATCGATGCACCTGTCAGTTTCTTTGATAGGACACCCAGTGGAAGAATATTAAACAGGTAGCATAATGTGCCATTAATGATGAAAAATTCTCCATTTGGCTTTCCGTGCTAACTGTATCATATAGATTCTCTTCAGATCTGTACACAATCGATGACTCACTTCCATTTATTCTCAACATACTCCTTGCCAACTTTTTGGGCCTCCTAGGAATCACTATAGTTTTATTGTTTGTACAGGTATGAAGCCCTTTTTCATTAAACTTGTGTGATGGACTATATGGATTGAAATATCCTATTTGCTCACTGTGGTTTATACTTGTACATGTAGGTTATGTTTTTGCTGCTTCTTATACCCTTTTGGTTTATTTACAAAAAGTTGCAGGTTTGTAGCATATCCTTTCTAATTTTGTAAGACTTCCATATGGCATGAAAGATAGATCTGTTAGTCATATAGAAATTTTTCTATATTTAATTATATTACTTCTTGTTAAAGGATTCTTCTAAAATCTAAAATCTGGAAGCTGAAAGATACAATAAGGAGTAAAAATAAAAAATCGATATAGAGGTAAATGTTAACCATTATGCTTAATTTTGCAGCAATCTTGCATAAAATTAATCACATTTTTATTGAGAAAATGATTTTAACAGATGAAAAAATTATTCGGTATGAGCAAAGTTTACATATCCAATTACTAATGTAAGAAGTTTCAGTTCTACTACAGATCAACATCTAGAGAATTACGAAGGCTGGACAGTGTTTCCCGATCACCTATTTTTGCATCATTTACAGAGACGTTGGATGGTTCTTCAACTATAAGGGCTTTTAATTCTAAGGTGCACTCCTGCTGCTATTATCAATATCTGTAAAAACATGTGAGATATGCATCGGTAATCTCATGCATTCCCAGGATAGAGATTCAAGTAGTACATGTACCCCTGATGATTATATAGGATAAATTTTTTCGCGGGTGTACAGCATTTTATAGATTATGTCTGGATTATTTCTCATGACACCTATAACCTTGACATTTTCGCAATCAAATATATTTCCATTTCCCGTGTTATACTTTTATGGTCTTTTTTCAGTAATCTCAGTTCTGCATAGAATTTACACTTTTGCTGATGTGCAGGAGTTTTTCTTATTAAGATTCATGCAGCATGTTCGAGTATATCAGCAGACAAGTTATACAGAAATTATTGCTAGTTTATGGCTCTCCCTTCGCCTTCAGGTAGCTCCCTGGTTTCATTATAACCATTTAACTTCAAAAAATTTTGGGAAATTTGGAAAAATGCCACCCACCCTCAAATCTTTCTTACATTTTACCCTTTTATTTGTCGATTGTCTGAACTACCCTCTCTGAAATATTCTTGGTAGTGATAGCGGTCATGGGAGGTTGTGAATCTTGATTATCTGTTGAATCTAGATCCTCTAAATAAATTATGAAATATGATGTTGATGGTGGGAATAACTTTCGACAAAACAAACTACCACGCCTAGGTTCTGATAGAATCTATTAATGAACTTATCATCTTCTGCATGACCAAACTCAGTTTTCAAAACTATCTACAACTGAATTCACGGTTGCCTCAATTAAACTGCCACTAGCTGCTAGGATTTTTGAATGGAGAGTGTTTTGGACAATTTATCTTAGGTATGATCAATGATGACATGAAACAAAGATTTGAAGGTGAGTGGCATGACTCGAACAAATGTGCAAGAAGACTGCATTTTTCCAAATTTCTTTATATTCATTGTGCTGTATAAGGTCATTTCATTTTTTTCAAACAAACTTGTATTAAGCCATTTACATTAAATGATCACCGTAAAGTTCGACTTCAGTTGTTGGCAGCATTTATTGTATCATTTGTTGCTGTGATGGCAATTGTTGGAACACATGGGCATCTTCCTATCAATTTGGGCACACCAGGACTGGTAAAATCATTATGCTTCTCAGTAGAATGGCACAACAAATTCAAGAGTTGAAGTCTACTGAGAAATCTTAGACTTTTTTATTAGGTTGGCCTAGCCCTTTCTTATGCTTCCCCAATTGTGTCGTTGTTGGGAAGCTTCTTGACAAGCTTCACTGAAACGGAGAAGGAAATGGTTTCAGTTGAGAGGGTACTTCAGGTTTGCTAGTTGAATATTTAAACTCATATTTTGTCATTTTAATTCATTCTGAATCTCTGATCCTAATCTTTTGAATCAGTACATGGACATCCCTCCGGAGAAACTGATTGGACAAAGTCCATTAGATCCAAATTGGCCAACTAATGGAGAATTACAGTTCCAAAACGTGACCCTCCGGTACATGCCATCCTTACCTCCAGCATTGTCAGATATTTCTTTAAATATCCCAGGTGGATCTCAGGTCAGTTAATCCTACCTCTCACTTAGGAAATGATAAGTGTGTTATATTTCTGTTTTTTCCAAATAGGCAAGTACAAGCCCAACAATACCTCTTCTTGGTGTACGTAGTTGAAGTTCTCGATGCAAATGAAGGGAAAATTTCTCAAATTTGAGTTTACCTAATTCCAATGATATTTCAAGCTCATGGTCATCTTTTTTTTTAGTTCTGAAGAGTAAACATATAATAACTTCATTTCTTTTAACTTTTAAGTAAAGCATTAGTAGTAATAATTTCTGTAAACCTTTCCTAGTTGATACAAAAGGTCTTCTACATATGTAATATATTACTACTAAGTACAGCTCTGACTCCTTAAGATAACTATATGATCAGGTGGGAATTGTTGGAAGAACAGGTGCTGGAAAATCAAGTATCTTGAATGTTTTATTCCGCCTTAACCCCATCTGCAGTGGAAGTGTTTTGCTCGATGGTTTGAACATTGCAACGGTTCCTGTAAGAGATCTCCGATCTAAAATTGCTATTGTTCCTCAGAGCCCTTTCTTGTTTGAAGGTTCATTAAGGTATTCTGAGGATTTTTAACAACTTAATATGGCTCTAATTGTCTCTCATTCCTTGTCATACAAGTATATATTTTTGGTAAAAATGCATTATTTGGCAAATTGTTTGGGGGTTCATTAAGGAATGTCATTTTCCATCTACTTCGATGACCAAAGTAGGGACTTAGGACCTTTAAAGCAAAATCATATTTCAGGGATCAATGGAAATAAACACTTTATGGACATGTAGATGCATTTTGCTTTTTTTGTTTTTTGTTTTTTTTTTTCATTTTGCTGAATAAATAGCATTTATGCATGTTAAAGGGTAAATATTGATTAAACTGATCATCCCAATTTTCAGAGCCAACTTAGATCCATTCCAGATGAGTAGTGATGAAAAAATTTGGGAGACTCTAGAAAAGTGTTGTCTGAAGGAGGAAATAGAAGCAGCAGGTGGACTAGATATCCATGTAAAGGAGTCAGGAGCATCATTTTCTGTTGGGCAACGACAACTTTTGTGCCTTGCACGTGCACTTCTCAAGTCTTCTAAGGTATGAGAACAGACGGGAGGGTGAAGAGAGCAGATGTTCATGGAAGATATTCATAACATAACTATAAACATTTCATGAAGGTACTTTGCTTGGATGAGTGCAGTGCCAATGTGGACATTCAAACGGCTTCGAAGCTGCAGAATGCAATATCAAGCGAGTGCGGAAGCAGAACCATTATCACTATTGCTCATCGCATTTCAACAGTTCTGCTCATGGATGAAATCTTCATCTTGGATCGAGGGATATTGGTATGGACTCATCCTTGCAGTCTAGATCATTAAGGAAAAAATCCATATATTTCTAATCCTTATGGCTGCAAAAAACTGGAAATATACTTTTCCAAATTTAAGTCAATTATAGTCCTGTAACATTCAATTTGTCCTTATGCAATTATTTTTTTAGGACTTGCAGACTTAAGCATTTATAAGAGTTGAAAAGTCCTTAAGTTTCAAATTTTTTACAACAGGACTAAAACTAAGAAGTGAACGTTATGGGACTAAAAATGACAAGTGACTAAAATTGATAAACTAAAAGAGTTACAGATCAAAATTGAGAGAGAATATCAATTTCGACCTTGTAATTTTGGTTGAATTCAACTTGGTCCTGTAATTTTTACTTTTTCAATTTTAGTTTTATAACTTTTTACTTTTTCTATTTAATAAGTCATTGCAAAATTCATACGACTTGAAAGTCCGGTAAGTTTAAACATTTTTGCAAAAGGACTAACTGAAAAAATTAATTACAGGACCAAAATTATAAGATAGAAATTGTTATTTTTTCCAAAATTTAATTCAAATAGAAGTTATAGGACAAAAATTGATAACATCCCCCAAAAAGTGGAGCCTAGCCATTTTACATCATAAAAAGAAGTAGAATATCATTAATGATCTGGTGGTCTGAGACATGCAGAAGGTCAAGACATCCATGGTTCTTAAAATGTGGGTAGAGAGAAGGGGTGGGGGGGGGGGGGGGGGGGGGGAGAACATTATTTGTTTTGATAATTATAATATTATAATAGAAGGATGAGCCCATATACAATGGGTCAATTAATATTACATGATTGTTTTTTGCTGTATTTACCTTACCCCAGGTTGAAGAAGGAAATCCACAGCTACTTGCACGTGATGAGTCATCCAGGTTCTCAAGCTTTGTCAGGGCATCTGCAATGTGATGTCCTAGATTAATTATTCGTCTCCGATGACTCTGTCTCTTGTAAGCTTATTTTCTGCTTCTCAATTCATATGCTGTATAATACAAGACCTAGTATTTTACTCCAACATCCCTTTCAGACAGAAAAACCTTTCGTTTGATTATCAAAAGATCACTATGTTAAACATCACTTCACTTGGATGATCTGAATGGCTGTCGTAACCTTTTAAAAGATGATATGATAATGTGTGAATTTTAACAGATTCCCCAAATTAGCATGTCACATTCGGTTTCTAGCGAAAGTTTAATTTTGGTTTAACTGCAAAAGGTAAGGGGAAAAGTGTTAGGATATTCTTCATTCTTGTTTCATGTGCTCATTGTTTGATTCTCGGTTAGTAATTCTGGAAATTTCCTGATTTTTTATTCAATTATGTTAATTGTTTTTTTATACAGACATGAATGCCGGCAAAAGAAGATTTTATGATTAAAAAAGAATAAAATTAAAACATAAAAGAACTTTGTTTTTCATAATTTCAGTTGTTTAGATTAAAATATTCCTTTCTTTATTAAGTAGAGGCAGAGCATCCTTACTTTCTACTTGGGCCATTTAAATGCCATTTGATATTTGATGTAAATCTCAGGTATCAAATAAGTCCCTAAATTTTATTTTCTTTTTCAAAGCGTTTTTCATTTCTAGATTAGATGATTTGGGTCCCTAATATTTTTTTAAATGAAACAAGTAAACATTTTTCCCAAGAAATGTGTTAATGGAGGTCATCTCTAGACACAAGACAAGATATTATATCACATTTTGGTATGCCCAAACTGGGCACGAGATGTTTTGTAACATTTTGGTATGAAGCCGCTCAAAAGGCTATCAAGGAATGGTCCAAAATCACTCACCTCATCTTTTGCTGTTGAAATGTCCAGCAATGAATTCTAGGTCTTCAAGCTCATCGTCCTCACCCCATCCATCAAATGCGACAAGACTGGTTACATATTCTAGCCGAGCAACCCTGATGCTCTATTAATCACTGCTAAAAACCTCGAATTATCGTCCACCTCACACCCACCATCCTCAATCACACATTCTCTAAAACCCACCTTCATCTACTAATATAGTATTTCATTTGCTATATTTATACGTTCACCTTCTTTTTCATGACTTCATTTATCTGCTAAAATTATTGTAGTGAGTTAATTTTAATTTTTAAGATGATATCTGGAATATTGTATGTTGCCACTATAAGAATTAGTAGACTGCTTCGCCCAAAGATCTCCGACCGGCACCACAGTTGTAGCCATTTCACGTTTGCTCTAATTAGATGTTCAGCATCGTGGCTTTCCAAGATCCGAGCCCTAATGAACTGGTAAGGCAGGCGTTTGAATCTTTTGGTAGAGGTGTTTACTTGTTTTGTTTAGAAAATATTAGAGCCCAAATGATCTAATGTAGAAATGAAAAAGGCTTTGAAGAAAAAAACAAATTTACGGGCTTATTTGATCCGGTGGAATAATATGGAGGTCCAAGAATGATAATTCACTTAAAAACTTTGAAAATTAAAATTTAGATATACTTACAAGACAGATTATATTTTCTAAGAATATAGACAATAGTAGTATGTGCCTAAAGTATTCATTCTGAATTAGACAGAAAGTGAATGGAGGTGGCCATTTTCTCACCTCATAGTACGACCATACCTGAAAATGTCAAATGCAATCTTCTTGCGATAACTCGTGATGTTTTCCATACCTATGTTATGACAAATCTCATCCGAGAGTTGGAACTCCAACATGGCCAGTGAGAATATGCCACAACTAACACCGTCGGTTTGCTTCATGCACATGTCTTCATCGGCAGAAACGAGGTCCAATGTAGGCCTACGAAGTATAGCCCGATTTCTATGGTACACTCCACCATACAGAAGCAACACCGGCACCACACGACGGATGGCAAGCGTCTGCAACTCCCTACTGTCGTCGTCAACCCGCCACTCGTGTCTCAATGAATCCCAAAGACGTAATGTCCCTTTTCTCATGTTTATCTTGCAAGTCATCCAATGATCATCTAAGTGGAGTATCAGGAAAATCTGATGTATAAATCATACAATTAGTCAGCAGGTAAGCAACAAGTATATATATGTATAGATGTATAGCAAACAAATACAAATGTATTGAAACTTGCATCTTCAACTTCATGCCATGGACGAACACCTTCCCACTCCGGTAATTCACCACGGACATAAGGCAGCAATTCTTGGAGTTCCGACTCAGGGATAGTTTCGTATTTTGTGGGATCTATGTTTGTTTTTACAGGGTGTGAATCATGATGCCTAGCCCATATCCGTTGAGTTTTTTTCTAGAAGTAAATCCAAGTACTTGAAAATCAAATGATCAAATAGTCTATGTTATAAATTCGACAAAATATGAAGTACTAGTAAATAAATGACTTACAGAAAATGAAGAATCAACAAATGTGTAAGTGGAGTTTGGTATTCGTACACCTACGAACTCAGGATCAGCCAGCAAGATACTCATGTACGCGTCCAAATGCTGTGAAAAAATAGAATTAGCCCAACCTTAATTCTTTAACGAGATAGCAAATGAGACATGCAAGCTGTGTATTAATTGAGTCAGACTTTGGGATGTATATGTGCTGTGTGTGTGTGTATATATCCTTACGTCATTGGTTGTCAACTTGGTTGGATCCTCAAGCTCCTTGAAGAAAGAAGCTCCAACAGAGAACCCTAATCCAACGTTTATCCTACAACAGTAGTAATCATTCATAAATTGGATCTGGATCTTCCAGAGGTGTAGGAGACAATGCATGTAAGTTATGGCATACTATCTCATTGGTCCTGATGTTCTCCATTGTATGAGTGACATGTATAAGGAGAGAGTAGAAAATCCATGAACCCCAAGGGCAGGTGTGTAGATTTATTCTCTCATCTAGGTGTCGCTTGCCAAATGAATGAGCTAGGCAGGGGATATAAAAACAATGTGATAGGTGTGGATGGACAAATATCCCTATATTTACATGAGTGAGTGGCATACGTACTGATAATTACACTCCTTGAACGTGGTGTACTGCTCCATCAATTGAAAACGACTCAGAGTAGCACATTGAGAGCGCGTGGGTTGGGATGGTGATCTGTTCTGTAGCACTGGATGTAACTCAAGAGAGGATGGAGGTAGTGAATGATCTACTGATGCATCATGAAATGAAGCCTGAGGGCGTGCTGTTTCCGGTGATTGCGATTGAACGAAAGCATGATGTGGGTTGGTTCTGTCATCTCTACCCGGGACATCAGGGACTTGGGGAATATCATGATCATCTTCGAAATGATTCATCTTTTGTTTCTTATTCCTAATACGATGGCCCTGAGGAAACCGCTTCGCTGCTCCTTTACTCTTAATTCCCTTCGTCTCTGGTTCAGCACACTCCAAAATATCTTCTGGTTTCCCAGTCTGAGGAGTAAGGTCAAAGGAAAAACAGATGATAATTGCACACTGCAACTTACTGATAACAGAGTTCAGATTACTTGAAAAATGACATGACTTTGAGGATTAAAACCGCAGCCTACACAGATTAATAACTTAACCAATTCAACCCAACACACCCTTAATAAGTACTCCCTCCGTCCCACACTTAACTTCATACTTTTCATTTTCGTCCGTCCCACACTTATCTTCACCAATAAAAGTAAACATCACATCAATCAACCAATAACCTCAAAAGTCATCTTAATTTAAAAAATATCTCTCATCTAACACACGTAACATACTTTTACTTTATTTATTCCCTAAAAATACTATAATACCCCTAAAAAGTCAATAAAGTTGGTAAATCTTTTTTTTTTAAACTACGTATCTACAGTGTTGGTGAAGATAAGTGTGGAACAGAGGGAGTATATATAATCCACACCAGCATCATTGCCTATCCAAATACTTTATATACCTCGTTAGAGTTGGATGGTGGGTGCGTATGATCTTCTAATTCAGCTGCAGATCGTGCCACATTTTGAATTGGCTCAGGCACATTGACTTCTGGCCCGTTGCTTACTATGTTTGTGTCTGTGGATATGCCAAAATGATGACATATCGATTCAACTAACCTCCTCGTATCTATATGGACTTGCGTCTGAACCTCCAATCTTCTTTTAAGTTCAGTTATCTCCGCCTTCAACTTCCTCATTAACTTGCCACTAGGATTGCTTGCAGGGCCACTTCCCATTGGATCAAAAGCAGGCTCGTCGCCTGCATTAGTTTCATTGTGATCTTCATCCCTTCGTATTGGACCCTCATTACTTCTTTCTCCACGGTCCACAGCCTCTGCTGCCGACAATTTCATCCACTCTACTGCACTTCGGTACCAAACAGATTGTTTTTCTTCAGCATTGGGCTCCAAATGCCTTATCCAAATAGCCTGGAACAAGAGCTGTCAAGTAAGGTGACATGCTAAACATATCTCAAATTATCATTAACGATATGTTTATCCACTTACATGTTCACCAATGAAGTCATCACGCTGTAAATTCACGAACACCTTTTTTACAAGATCTTTGAACTTTGGAGTGCCATAGGCTGACCATCGCAAGATCCTTGGAATTGAATCGTCCACACACTTCGCATGTCGTTGAGCCAGAATGGGGATACACTCGTAGGCCCACACTTGAAGTGCAAAAGTAAATCCATTCGCATCAATATATAATTTGGAAGCATTCTTTTTCACTTTTTTATCTGACAAAGTCCTAGCCCTGGCTCTGATGCCTCTCCTTATAGATTTTGATAAAAGTTCCCAGGCTACACGACCCCATGGATAAGCATTGAACTCATCCAAGTCATCAGCTAATCGGACATACTGCATATCTATTTTCTTTATGATCTTTTTTGAGGTGCCACGGACCAACAACATTCCGAACACCACCCACAACAATCCAAGCTTAACGCTATCATCACATTCATCCTCCTTTTTCACACTTTCCATGAATGCAGCCTCAATTATTTTTACACTTATATCCACTCCCTCAAAATACTTCTTCTCAAGAATTCCGACTTGTACTCTAGATGTTTTTGGTTTTGGACCGAACTTCAAACCTGTAATCAGAGCGAACTCTGTAGGACCAAATTCCGCCTTCTGCTTGTTCACGTGGAACACTATTTTATCTTCGTTACGAGATGTATCCTGAGAGAATAGCAGTTGCAGGTATACCTGGCCCTGAAAATTCAACTCTACTGGGATACGCAGAAAATGACCAAAGCAGCTTTCTTCAAACAAACTAAGTTGTCTACCTTTTAAGCTTGATTTAATATTTTCTATAAATTTAAGGTAACAACGACCATCAACTCTTGCATTGTTACGGTCTTGGTGACTGATCAGAGCCATATCAACCTGTAGTAGACAGAGTGTATGAATTAAACCAAATTAGTTATATTTAGACTCATAAATAAAATACTTTTTCATCCACACCCACTTGATGTATATTATGTTATAAGGTGCTACATTTCATATATAAGATGGTTAACAACACCACCCAATCACTCACCATATACTGCTAACATATGCAACACCACATGCAATTTAATTCTACATTAATTGAACACAACTTATTAATTCATTTAACAACTGTAGCAACCATCTGAAAACAATTAATCAAAGTAATTTCAGCATCAGCCACAATAAGTAGGACCTAAACATTAACCACTCAATCAACAAA
Source organism: Pogostemon cablin (assembly GCA_023678885.1). NCBI lineage: Eukaryota > Viridiplantae > Streptophyta > Magnoliopsida > Lamiales > Lamiaceae > Pogostemon > Pogostemon cablin. The sequence goes on from CM042963.1 coordinate 37,097,309, forward strand.
CCTGAATTTACATAAAAAAAAATGCCCCACCTCCAGACTTCAGATGACATTAACCTAAAAAGGAATATATCAACAGTCCTCTTTGGGATTGAAATCACACATTGACTTAATAATACTCAATAGACCTCAAAAAATTGCTAAATTTAAGGGAGTTTAAGCATATTTATGTGGGCTTATTTATCATCTCGTCAGAAAAAAGCAAGAGGTCCGGTGGAATATGATGGGTTATAATATTCCTTAAAACTAATAAAAAATTAGGGATTTCCTTAGCCACACCCTATGAACCAAACATGCCCAAATATTATAACTTTTCGCATCAGAACTGAAAAATATAATCTTGGGTTAAGAAGACCCAATTCATGGAGCTCAACAATTTGTAGAAAAATGCATTTTATGGCACATATCTTCATCAACTAATGCAGAAGAAATAGAATCATCCGCAAAAATAGATAGTGAATCCGAGATTGATTGAAAAAGTTCACTAATTTAGTTGAAGTGTAACCTTGTAAAATCCTCTCTCTGCTGTGGTTGAACTGCTTCGTGATACTGATTAGAGTATGCAAAGATGCAACATTTTGATTTAGGAGTGTGGGAGGAATCAAAATAACCGACCAAAGCAACACAGTTAGAAGCCTTCAAGTTCAATTAATATACTCGTCGCCGCACCAACTCAACTCTAATGCAATCTCATTCAACAGATATCAGAGTACTAATCTTTATACTCCCTCGGTTCACGGCTTCTCTTATGAAGAAGTACTACTCACTCCGTCCCGGAAGTATTGACACATTTTTTTTGGGCACGGAGATTAAGGAGTATAATAATTTAATATAAAGTGAAGTGAGAGAAATAATATTTAATGTGTAGTGGGTAGTTGTATTAGTGGTGAGTGTGATGGGTGTGTGAGTCCATGTAAATAAATAAATTGTTTTTGTGTGGGTCCCATGTTCTTAAAAAGGAAATATGTCAATTTCTGTGGGACAACCCAAAAAGGAAAGTGTGTCAATATCTTTGGGACGGAGGGAGTACTATTATTTAGCCTATTGTGGGAAAAAAAAAACTCTTTAAATTGATCGGTGAAAGTATAATTATGTAAGTACTAGACGTTTCCAATTCCACAAATAATAAATAATGTTTTAAAACATAATTTTTTATTCAATATAAAATAAAAATAATAATTACTTTGCTCCGAATATTTATGCGAATTTGTATCCACATGCAAATTAAGAAATACTGTGGCTTTTTTAAGTAAGTTTAGATGTAAGAAAACGTATGATTAAATTGTTGAAGTAATTTATTTAAAGAAAAAATAAATAAAATTAGAATTATGTATAAAAAGATAAATAAAGTTTTTGAAATTAATTAATAAAATATAAAAAGTAGGTATTAATAGAACGTATATAAATACCTAAAACAACTCAAGTGCGGGAGTAATAAAATCAAAATGCATATATATATATCACAATTGGTCCTGTAAGTATGATCGATTCCAACTTTAGTCCTTTATCATTTACAATTCTCAATTTTGGTCTTTTTTATCCAATTTTAGTCCTTTTAGTCCAAATTTAGTAATTTTCTCATATTTAGTCATATTTTTTTGTCCAAATTTAATCCTTTATGTTCAAAAATGTCAAAAATTGGTCTTAAATGTATAAATTTTGTACCAAAAGTAGACTAAAAATGACCAAAATTTGAAAAAATGACCAAAAGTGGACTAAAATGACCAAAATTGAGAATTGCTGAAAAAAATGACTAAAGTTGGAATCGACTATACTTACAGGACTAATTTTAATATTTACCCTATATATATATATATATATATATATATATATATATATATATATATATATATATATAGATAATAATAATAATAATAATAATTCATTTTTTTATTTTGAGTATCACACTCAAAGAGTCTCATTTTTTTTACATATATGAGACTTACACATCTATTAATACAATTAAAATATGAGACTCACACTCTCACTAATACAATATTCACTAGAATAATAATTCTTAATCCACGTGAAAAAACAAAAAAAACTTCTTTGAGTGGTACGGAGGGAGAGTACTTCTTTATTTAAAAGTTCTAGTAATTAGATTCAAACCCCACAACTAAAGTCTACTAAAATATTAAAAATAAATAAATAATATTTGTAATTATACATATTTAATCCTCCCTTATTCTAATAATTAAGTTTTAACAATATTTCATAGAAAATTAATTTTAAAATTTTTAAACAATTTTATTGACTTTAGAGTATTTTTATAAATATGAAAATATTATTAATTTTGTTCGTTAATAAGATATTCATTTGACCATTTTGATTGTCTTTACTAAAGATATCTATTTTTTCTTTTTAGTAAAATGAATCTATACATGGTCCACCACTCACTACTTATACAATTACTCACTTTTATACATATAGAAAATAATACTTACTCTGTCCCACCGAAAGGTTACAATTTCCCACTTTTAGTAAAAAGATCTCACATGTGGCCCACCACTCACTATTAATACAACTACTCACTGCACATAAAATAATAATACTTCTTAATTTACGCAAAAAAATTAAATGACCACATTTGAGTGGGACGGTGGGAGTAATAATACTCCATTACTACTTAGTAAAAGGCAAATAGTTATTTTATCGATGAACTGAGTGAATATTTTTTAAAATAAAATGTACTAAAGAATTATTTGTGTTGAATATTTTTATTAATTATTTAATTGTAATGAGATAAATAAATAAAGAAATGTGAAATGTATGATGAGATGGAGTAATTAATATTTATTTTAAATGTTATTCTCAAATTTGACTTTTGATTCTCTGAATTATTTTATTGATTTCTTTTAGTAATTTAATATTTTTAGGTAATAAAAAATTATACTTTAAAATTAACAAGTTATGTGTGTGAAAGAATAATGATAATTTTAAAATTAAAGTGTATTTTTTGTTGTTGTGCTGTGGAGTATTGTATTTTGTGGGTGTGAGAACATATACACTATATACTTCCTTAAATTAAAATTATTTTTCATTCCACAACAAGACGATAATTTGATTTCAGTTCCAAAATAAGTAATTTTTTAATTTAATTCCATGATTATCGACATTGCTCGATTTTAGTATAATTTTCACCTGAAAATAATCATGTGAATAGCACGTGGCATGCTGATTTCGATGAAAAAGTTATAAGTGTTCGATTTTGATCTCAAAATAGTTATAAAATTCTATTTTAGTCCCGAAATAATTATTTTTCAATCTAGTACGATAACTTCTATAATTGATCAATTTACTTCCAATTTATGTTGACAAATTAAAAATTCGTTGAAAATTGGCATTAAGCTACATGTGATACAAGAAATTGAGAAATTACACTTGTTTTATTTGTGTGGATCAATAATGGAATTCATCAACATTTCCTATTTTCATTAGTCCCAAAACATATGCATACTCTAAAAAGTGATAATCTACACGGTATTAATACCTCACAATACTTAAAAACATCCATAGGTCTTAAAATGTGGGAAGAGAAGAAGTGGTACAACTTAAAAACATTATCAGTCAGACAAAAGTAGTAGTATATATGTGCCAAAAGTATTCATGCTGAATAATTAGACAAAAAGCGAATGAAGGTGGCCATTTTGTCATCACCTCCTAGTACGACTATAACTGAAGATGTCAAATGCAATCTTGTTGCGATAATTGGCGATGTTGTCCATATCTATGTCATGAGAAATCTCATCCGAGAGTAGTTGGAACTCTAGCATGGCCAGTGAGAATACACCACAACTAACACCATCTGTTTGCTTCATGCACACCCCTTCATCGGCAGAAACGAGGTCCAATGTAGCCCTACGACGTATATCCCGATTTCTCTTGTACACTCCACCGTACAGAAGCAACAACGGCACCACACGACGGATGGCAAGCGTCTGCAGCTCCCTTCTGTCGTCATCCGGCCGCCACTCGTGTCTCAATGAATCCCAAAGACGTAACGCCCCTCTTCTCATGTTTATCTTGCATGCCATCCAATGATCATCTACGTGGACTATCAGGAATATCTGATGTATAAATCATACAAATAGTCAGCAGGATAAGCAATTATATAGGGAAAATTAATATCAAAATTCATGCTTTATGTATGATCAATTTCAATTTTTTATTTATTTATTTGCCATTCTCAATTTTGGTGGTCCTGACCAAATTTAGTGCTTTTATGACAAAAGAACTTGACTAAATTTGGACAAGAAAGGCCAAAATCAAACAATGAAAGGACGAAAATTGAGAATTGCAAATAATAAGTGACTAAAATTGGAATTGGCTATATTTTGATATTTGCTCTATGTATATATATATATATGTCATGTATAGAAACTTGCATCTTGAACTTGATGCCATGGACGAACACCTTGCCACCCGGGTAGTTCACCACGGACATAAGGCAGCAATTCTTGGAGTTCAGACTCGGGGATAGTTTCGTATTTTGTGGGATCTATGCTTGTTCCGACAGGGACAGGGTGTAAATCATGATGCCTAGCCCATATCCGTTGAGCCTTTGTCTTAAAGTAAATATTCCAAGAATTGAAATTAAATCAAATAGTGTATGTTAATTCGACGACAAAACATGAAGTTGTAAGTAAAGGACTTACTGAAAATGAACAGTCAAGAATTGTGTAAGTGGTGTTTTGTATCCGTACACCTATGAAATCGTGATCAGCCAGCAAGATACTCATGTACGCGTCCAAATGCTGTAAAAAATCGAACATGAGCAAATGAGACATGCAAGATCATATGTTGTGTGTGTGTGTGTATATCTGCTTACGTCATCGCTTGTCAGCTTGTTTGGATCCTCAAGCTCCTTGAAGAAAGAAGCACCAACCGTAAATCCTAATCCAACGTTTATCCTACAACAGTAAATTAATTAATGTATTATATATAAGGGATTGAATTCCCTATTCCACAATTCGTGTTTCAATAATGGTGTAATTGTGTTTCATAATATAAAAAAATTATACCCTGCAAATGACTATTAATAAACCCTTGGGCATGTGGCGTTAATCTGAGAAACAGTCATAACACGTGTTAATCATTCAAAAGGTGGAATACAAGAGGAGACACCTTATTTGAATAGGTGATCCGGTACCTATATATAATTATATGGATCCGGATCCTTGGAGGTGAATTTCCAAAAGAGTCCATATAAGATGCAAGTAAATTGGATATCTATATTAGAGGAAACAATATTGATGATCACACATTGGTCCCAGTGTTGTATACGGTTGAATGAGTGACATGTATAAGGAGACTCGTGGAATGATTGATGCAGGAGATGCAAAAACAAAGTGTGTAACATATGCATATATGCATGAATAACATATATACTATACGTACTGATAATTAGATTCCTTGAACGCGGTGTACTGCTCCATCAATTGACAACGACTGAGCGTAGTGTGTGGAGGTAGTGAATGATGGGAAGGAGATGGAACTGAAGTCTGTGGGCGTGCTGTTCGATTTTCCGGTGATTGTGGTCGAAAGAAAGCACCATTTGGTTGTTGCTGTCTGAGTTGAGCTGCATCATAATCTCGAGACACCATCGAAGTCATCAAATCTTTTATCTGATCCCAAACAAACCTCACATCCTCTCGTAGTCGGATGAACTCACCTCTTTGCATGTCATCTCCTTCAGTATTGTCCTCCTCGGCAGGGCTATCGTTGACCACAGCTTGTTTACCAAGGATATCGTTGATGCTTCTCTTTTTGAGGATGAATTGAGCTCCATTAGACAAGTTATCATTCCCATCTTTTTCGACAATATCATCTGCCAAATGATTCGTTTTCTGCTTCTTATTTCTAGGATGAAGAGACTGCTCTGTTGCTCCTTTACTCTTAATGTCCTTCGTATCTGGTTCACTATCAGAAATATATTCTGATTTCCAATTCTGTGGATAAGAGAAAAAAAATCATTTCCGAACTTGCAGGAGGTTCGGACCAGGTTATAAAGCCTGGCAGACCTTAAAAAGGTCTGGTCATATATGGATAAGAATCACACTCAACCAAGAGAAAATATAACTTGGAAGAGCAGAGAGAGACTCGACAAATTCAAAATAACAAAGATGAAATAATTGGCGAAAAGTCACTCTCAAACTACAACAAACTATTCATATTCACCTCACAACTAAATGCTCTATCTACCAATCAATAGCCTTGAAAGTAAATGACATCAATTTAGTTAAAAATGGTTCATTCATAGACACATGACAAACTCTCATTGGAAGGCAAAAGAGACCATGGATCAAGCGATCACATACGCACAGAGATGACATAGAGAAATGTATAAATAGCTAGCAATACAATACGATAGCCATAATTTTTTCCACTTATAAACTTCACACTTCAAGAGAGAGCAATGAGAGAAAAATATACATCCAAATTGAGCTTTGAGCCCATTTATCTATAAAAGAGTGCTTCCTTTCTCCTCCATAATTTGTGTGTTTGATTAATTAGCTTGAGTTATCTATAATCCTTCGTTAGAGAGACAAAAGCTACCATCAACAAGGAGACAAAAGCTACCATCAACAAGGAACTTGAGGATTAAACCGCAGCCTACAGAGCTTATAATAATTTAACCAATTTTAACCCAACCCATAAAAGTACTATATATGTCCACTAACTTGAGTAGCATCTGCATAGTTTATACCTTATTAGAGTTGGATGTATGATCTTCTGATTCAGCTTCAGATTGTGTCACACTTACTTTCTTTGTGTCTTTTGATATGCCAATATGATGACATATAGATTCAACTAACTTCCTCGTATCTACATGGACTTGTGTCTGCACCTCCAATCTTCTTTCGATTTCTTTAGTCACTTGTGTCAATTTTCTTTTAAGTTTAGTAATCTCCGCCATCAACTTCCTGCCATTAGGATCACTTGCAGGGCGTTTACTTCCCATTGCACAGTTGGGATCAAAAGCAGCAGCCTCATCGCCTGCATTAGTTTCGTCATCCCTTCGTACCGGACCCTCATTACTTCTTCGTCCATGGTCCACACCCTCTGCTGCCAACGTTTCCTTCCACTCTACTGCACTTCGGTACCAAACGGATTCAGTTTCCTCAGCATTGGGCTCCAACTGCCTTTTCAAACTAGCCTGAAACAAGTGTTGTCAAGTAAGGTAAACAACTCATACACTCCCACCCTTCATACTTTCCGTCCCACAACACCCTTCACATCCCAAAAAATGAAACACCAATTGATATAGTAAGCAACAAGGATAGTTCGGGACGGATGGAGTAATTATTATGAACTATCCCTCCGTCCCAAAGAACCTTTTAAACTTCCTGCATTTGTCTATTCCATAACACCCTTCATATAAAAAAAATAGAAACTTCTTTATACATTATTTAAATTTCAAATTTACTACTTTATACTTTTTTATTATCTAAAAATACTATAATACACTATAAAATCAACAAATTAATAAAAAAAGAACACATTTTCTTAAACAAGACTGGAGGGAGTGTATAAACATTCACTTACATGTTTACCGCTCCCCTGTGAATTGTTGAACACCCATTTTACAAGATGTTCGAACCTTGGAGTGCCACGGGACGACCACCGCAAGATCCTTGGAATCGAATCGTTCACACAATTTGCATATTGTCGAGCCAAAATGGGGATACACTCGTAAGCCCAAACTTGAAGTGCATAAGTAAATCCATTTGCTTCTATAGGTGGTCTGCAGATACCATTAATCTTTCTCATTTTCTTGTCTACCAAACTCCTAACCCTGACTTTGGTGCTCCTGATAGATTTGGATAAAAATTCCCAAGCTACACTACCCCATGGATAAGCATTGAACTCATCTAAATCATCAGCTATTCGGACATACTGCATATCAATCTTCTTCGACATCAACAGTCCCAACACTACCCACAACAATGCAAGTTTAACACTATCATTACAATGTTTATTATCCCTCCTTTTCAAACTTTTGTTGAATGCAGTCTCAATGTGTTTTATATTCATATCCACTCCTTCAAAAAACTTCTTCTCGAGAATTCCGACAGCTTGTTTTCGAGCCATTTTTGGTCTTGGACCGAACTTCAAACCTGTAACCAAAGCAAACTCAGTGGGACCAAATTCTAGTTGCTGTTTATTCACGTGGAACACTATTTTATCTACATCATCATCAGATGTATCTTGAGAGAATAACAGTTGCAGGTATACTTGACCCTGAAAACTCAACTCTGCTGGAATACGCAGAAAATGACCAAAGCAGCTCTGTTCAAACAAACTAAGTTGTCTGCCTTTTAAGCTTGATTTAATACTTTCTATAATTTTAAGGTTACAACGACTAAGTCTCGCATGGTAACGATCTTTGTGACTAATCAAAGCCATTTCAACCTGCAGATAGATAACTTACATCGTCAACTATTTCAGAAAAAATAGAATCATGAATCTCAAAAAATAGATAGCAAATTTAAGATTTCTTCTAGATTGTTGTATAGTTGAAATGTAACCTTTGTCTGCTTTGGTGGAACTGCTTTAAAAGGGGATTCAACTCAAGCTTGACCAAGTTTTGATTAAAGAGGATTAGGAGTGTAGGATGAATCAATATTATGTAGAACACTAGCTTAAATTAATATTGTGCTAGATCATCACCTACTGATCATCAACTTCAAGACAATTTTCCATCTATAATACTGTAACAAATAACTTTATATACTCCCTCGCTCGGAAGATGATATTTTTTTTTATTTTTGTCGTCCGACTCTAAGAGGGTCATTTTATTTTTTAAACACATGGGATCCACACACACACTAATACAATTAAAATATAGGCTCCACACTCCCACTAGTTCAACTACCCACTACACATTAAATAATAATACTCCTTAATCACACAAAAGTAAAAGACCCTCCTTCGGGCTGATAGGGGGAGTTATGATTTTCGCTCTTCAAATTTTAAGAGTAAAAACAAAATTTCTAAAATTTAATACATTTAATATTTCAATACTTCCAACACTATTTATTCTTGAAAATTTTATGTGTATTCATTATTACTTCACATCTATAATACTCCCTCCGTCCTACACCACGCTTCCCATTTGTTGTACCACGTTATTTAAAAAAGTTGTACTTTTTAACCAAATTTATTGACTTTTGAGAGTATTGTAGTATTTTAGATAATGAAATATTAGTATAAAGTAATAATATGTGTGTGAAAAAAGAATGACAAATTTATCTGCATCATCATATGTATCTTGAGAGAATAAGCTAGAATACCAAATTTGGTGAAAGTGCTTTAAAAGGAATGATAAATTGCAACTCCTTTCTCTCACAAATATCATTACTTCATATTTTTTATTACTTAAAAATACTACAATACCCTTCAAAGTTAATAAAGTCGGTCAAAAAATGCAACTTTTCTTAAATAACGTGGAACAGTAAATGTGAAAAGTATTATGGGACGGAGGGAGTATTACTTTACATTTATAATAAAATAAATTAAAAGTAATAACATAAAATATAAAAAAATATATAAATCTAATAAATAAATATTGGGAAATAAAATTTTAAAGTAAATATAAAGAGGGTATTGAAGGATATAAAGAAAATGTCTCTCTAAATTTTAAAATTTCTATTTTACATAAAAAGCTCTCCAAATTATAAAGAGTTGGAGATGTTCTAATATTTATTTACTATACTCCCTCCGTACAATGAAAATATTACGTTTGTTGTTTGCACCAAAATTATGAATATGTTATTATAATGTGTAGTGGGTTGATAGAGTACTACTTTCATCCCGAATTTTTATGTCTATTTGTACGGTCACGCAGACTAAGAGTATTACTTTTTAAATATACTCCATTTAAGAAAAAATATGTGTCAGTTGAAAATATTAAGAGAAAAAATAAATAAAATTATTGAGAATTTTAAATAAAGTAGTAAAAAAGTAAATAAAGTTATTGAAATTGTTGAATAAAGTGTAAAAAGAAGGTAAGATATACTCCCTCCGTCCCCTTGAAATGTATCCGTTTACTTTTTGTACATAGATTAAGGAGTATAATAATTTAATGTATTTTGAGGTGAGAGAAATGATATTTTAAAGTGTAGTGGGTAGTTGTATTAGTGTTGAGTGTGGGGTCATGTGTGGTCACATCAATCTAAAAATGAAAATGGATACTTTGTAATGGGACGGACCAAAATTGCAAAATGGATACGTATCAAGGGGACGGAGGGAGTATAATATATTTTTACTATTAATGAAACGTGTATAAATATACTCCCTCCGTCCCGGCGTAAGAGGGACATTTGTTTTTTTGCACGTTGATTAAGGAGTATTATTATTTAATGTGTAGTGGGTAGTTGTATTAGTGGGAGTGTGGGTCCTATATTTTAATTGTATTAGAGGGGGTGTGTGGGTCCCATATGTGTAAAAAAGTAAATAGGCCTCTTTGGGTGGGACGACCAAAAAGGAAAAATGGCTCTCTTAGCCTGGGACGGAAGGAGTATAAGACAACTTAAAATGGAAAGTGTGCATAAATATATGAGAGATAGAGAATATAATATTTTAATGTATAGTGGATAAATGTATTAGTATTACATGTGGACATGTGAGCCCATAACAATATATTAATTAATTGTTTTGTGTGTATCTTATTTAAAAAAGAGAAATGTAACAATATTTGTGGGATATCCTATTTAATACTCCCTCCGTCCCATCGAAAGATCCCCATTATACTATATTGGGCATCTCATTCAAAGATTCTCATTTTCTATTTTAGTAAAAGTGCCTCACATATGACTCACTACTCATTACTAATACAACTACTCATTATACAAAAATAATAATATTCCTTAAAACAGTAAAAAAGCAAATAGAAACCTTTGAGTATAATGTAACCATATTCATGTAAGGAGGGAGTAAGCATTCCAACTATTGCCGTTTCCTCCACTAATCCATACAATCAAGAAAGAATTAAATGTTTGTTTTGAATGCAAGTAGAAATAAAAAATCTGGATATATGAATTAGTTGCTTTATTAAAATGTTGGAATTAGATTCATACTCCCCCACCCAAAGTTTATTAAAATATTAAAAAATATATATATAACTAAATATACTTTCTCTGTACTATTTTAATATTTACGTTTTTTTCCACGGAAATAAGAAATACTATGAAAGTTGAGAAATACTTCTTTGGTTCCATATTTAAGTTCACATTTACTGTAACTATAAAGTTCAAGAAAAAGTTGCATTTTATTTTACTTTTATTTGTAGTTTGGTATTTTTAGGTAATAAATAAATTATAAAAGAAGTTATATGAGTCGTAAAGAGATGACAATTTTAAAATTTAGGTGTGTTGTTGAGTTATTTATTTGTATATATTTCTTTATTTAAAAGTCTGAACTTGTTTATGGAACGAAAAAAATAGAGTAATAAGTGTGAATTTGTTTATGGGACGAATGAAGTATAAATATTTTAAAAATCTTTTAACATATTCTTTGTATTTAATTTTTATTTTCTTTATTTTCAATATTAATTAATTACACATATTTTCTATTATTTTTTTTTTAATAATTATTAATGTCATTTAAAATTCGATTGAGTGATGTTTTATTCAAAATAATTTGGATAGATAAAAAGGCATGTTTATATGTATGGTTCAATGGGCATCTAATGTGATGGAATTGGAATCAGACTTCACAGGTCTTAATTATCAGGATCCTTTTCCAATAAATTTCATTTAGATATCAATAAGATATTCATGACTTTTGTTTTGAATAAAAGGTTCACTCATTGCTCATCATGAAGATCTTTGCTTTAGATTTTTGGATTCGTTTTAACGTAAAAACGTCATATCAATGTATAGTACCTTTATTATATTAATTAAATTGGGGAACATTGCCCCATGTTTTTTTTCTTTTTCTTTTCCTAATTTGTTTAAATTCTTAATTTTAAAGAAAATGGCCCTAACTCATTTGATGATGACTCAATTAAAATAAGAGTCTTGATTGTATATATCCATAATTCAATTAAAATTTTGAAATTGAGTCGCAAGAGAATAAACCCTGGAGTGTGTATTGGTAATAGGCCAAACAGAGGCCAAATATAGACTAGGCAGCAAGATAACAAGTAAGGTCAAACTGGCATCCAGCAACCTCAATACAAGATTCATGAACTAACAGCGGCAATATATAGTACTCCCTGTCTAAGATAATCTTTTAATGTGCATATTCATTAAAAAATATTACTTCCTTTAACCCAACTTCAATTTCACACTTTTTATTTTAATTCGTCTCAAATTCAACTTCATATTTTTATAAAAGGAAAATGCAACTAACTAATATCCCTCTAACATACTTTAATTTTAAATTTGTCATCATATTTTTAACAGACATAACATACTTTATCATTTATTTATTACAAAAAAATATCATACTACCCCCAAAAGTAAATCAAAAAGTGACATTTCTTAAACTCCGTATCTACAGTAAACGTGAAATTGAATTTGAGACAGAAGGAGTATTATTTAATGTATAGTAGTAGATAGTTTTTTTTTTGACATCGTATAGTAGATAGTTGTATTAATGAAAATGTGATCCTATATTTTAATTGTATTAGTAAGTGTGTGGATCTCATGTGTCTAAAATAAGAAATGATCCTCTTTGAGACGGACGACCAAAATGAAAAAAATACCTTATTTTGAGCGGACGAAAGGAGTATAAAAATCAGTCTTTGTTCAGTGATCAAATTCATCAATCAAACATATAATCATCTCAAAACTCTAAAACATATAAATCATACTAAACTCTAGATCTCCACCTTTTCTTTATCAAACGATAGGGATTTTTATAAAAAAAAACATCATGTACATGAGTACTTACAACTTATAGTCCACTGGCCATAACTGGTCCCCCCTATTAACAGAAATCAAAAAGGGATTGGGAAGACCATTCTTTGAAAGAAAGCATCCCACAAGCAATTAAGGCTAACTGATCAGCATTGTTCCTAACATTACATATGGAATTGCAGTAGGTTATTTGAGAGAAGTTTCCACTCAAGCTTTTGATATCATCTACTATTGTTTTGAGCTCCACTTTGAAGTTGAGGTTGTTCTTCAGATTATTAGCTATATCTTTGTCGCTCATCTTCACCTATATTTTCCTCCATCAATGTTTGGTAGCTTGCAACAATGCTTGCCGGACAGCATCGAGAGCCAACATATGCGCCGATAGACTAATGTATCTTGGAGTAGCCCACGCTTTAACAATCAGACCGCTCTCATCCATAACAATTCCACCAACTCCACTGTTTCCTTGCGAGCTAAGTTTTGCACTGGTGACAATTGAAAAACACCCTACATCTCTTATGCTCTGGGAATCAACATTTGAACCACATATTGAAATATTCCTTTTACAAGATGGCTGCCTCAATTGGATCGAGTCAACCTCCTTCCATTCTCTAATAGCTTTGTCCACCATCTCTTTCTCGCTGCACCACTTGTTCTGAAAACTCCAATTATTCTTGGCTTTCCACATTGCCCAAATAAGATGACACGATAACATGATTCTATTCAAGATATTTCCAGGATTAGTTATACCACTAATCTCTTGAAACCACGATTGGAAAGAAATAGAAATTCCTGGGACTCGACTCCACTTGATAGGAGCAATTTTTCAATATTTAATTGCACGATCACATGTGAAAATTAGATTTTCCAATGTTTCCTCATTCTGGCCACAGAATACACAATAAGGATCAAGAAAGATACCTCTTTGATTTAAAGCAGTTTTGGTAGGCAATATCCCGTGAATGCATTTCCACATGAAATGTTTGATTTTAGGTTTCAGATTGAGTTTCCACAACTTCTTCCACATATTAGAAGTTTCATCCTTCCCTTCACTGCTCTCTGGGAAATCTCTCTTCAATGAGTTTTCCTTTTGAAGAATATGGTAAGCGGACTTCACAGTGTATCTACCATCGGTTTGAGGATAAGGTGCCGACCTCACCCTCGGAGTCGGCTTCTAACTTCTTTTGTCTTCTACTTTCCGCCTTCTTTCTTATGTCCAGTCAGTGTTGGTATTCTTTAATATTTCGGATATATTCTTTACATGGCTTTTCTAACGCGTATAAATCATATATGTGCATAAACACCCATAAAAGACATCAACTAATAATACATGCTAAAGCCTAAATTAATTATATCAATGTCACATATCTTTAGAGGAACAAAAAAAAAGATTAAAAGAAAATAAATAGTGTCCTTTAAAGACCGAGAATGAGAATTTAAGGATTAATAGGGAAAAATGTGGGCCGAGGAGTAGGATAAGGCCCTCTGTAAGCCCAAAGCAATGTCCTCTAAAAGTTTAATGATAACTGATCACACAACATATAAACTGCTCAAAAAAATAAATTATAGTATAATTTTCATAAAGCAGATTAAGATTAAGAATTTTCGAAAGAAAAAGAAAATCACAGACCAAGTGTTTTCTTTATGTAGGGTAATAAAAGATTGTGCTAATAGTGAAAAATACCCATTTTGGTTTTTCCACTTTTAATTTAATACTAACATTATCATTACAACATTATCAATTTTACCATTCTTCCAATTTTTGGACAAAAAAAATCCCTAATGATCATGTTTTATTTAAATTACTAGGGGTGGTATAACCCCTTTCCCTCCACCCCCACCCTACCCCACTCTTCCCTCCCCCCCGCCCTACCCCACAATCCCCCCACCCCCACCCTACCCTAATCTAAAAATACATGTTAGTTGCTCCTCCTCCACCCTATCCCGATCTCCTTCATCTGAACCAAAGCCTGCTCTCACCCCATCGTTAATCTCTTTCATCCGGTCAGCCATCTCAAAAATTCGTACAATGCTCCAACTCATTTTTCAATCTCCCTCATCTGGTCTGCCATCTCCCCGAATCCCTACTCTGCTCCAACCATCTGTCAATCTCCTGCATCCGGTCTGTATTTTTCCAAATCTGGTAGTTAATGGCGGACTAATCAGACGACAGGTATTGAATGAGGTGCAATATTGCTCATGTCGTTGCTGGCAACCCTGATCAGCCCTCTCAGTAGCATCGGCTCAGGAGCCGAGGCTTGAACCATCGGCTCACTGCTGCAATGTATCTTCATCTTCAAATGGATATGCAATGTGTTTGATGGATCGAGTTAAAGCCCTAAATTTTGTATTGCAAGTTCTTAAATTTTCACATTATAATCTATACTGAATTTTGGTAACTCGTTAAAATGTATACGTACTAAACTTTCGATGAAATTTTTCCGATTTCATTTTTCCCGTTATAATATAAGTCCAATTGAAATTCAATTGTATTCATTATATGTGGAGGTAATTGATGCCTATTTGTATGGAAAATTTCGTGTAGTATGATCTAAAATGGGTTTTTTTAGAGAAGTAGAATACTGAATTTTGGTCATAATTTATGAAAAAAGATTAGTAGAAGTATGACAGTGATGCACTTGGAGTTTTACATACATAGTTGATTCAACCTTTAACATTCAAATTCTCTTAAAAGTTTGTAAAAATATTGGGCTCAATTAGATCAGACTGTGGCAGTATCTGTTTTCGAAGGAAGTTTGAATCTGGTTCTTCATGACATTCTCAAACATGTTCCATGTTCACACTTTAATATACAGGGACAAATTTGTTTATTTATGTCATAAAGAAAAAGAAATTTGTTATCATCAAAAGATGTTATGTGTCCAATTTGTGCCTTTTTTGGTGGTTTTGACTGTGAACGGAGTTGGTGCATGGCATTATAGAGTTTAGAGTGGGCTTTCATTTACAACTTGTTTCTCTAAACCAATTATGACACCTTTTTCGTAGAACTATATCATCAAATGCTTGCTAATGCACTAGTGCATCAAATTTTTCTTATTTTGCTTTAAACTTGCATCAATTAACATAGATCTTGTTTTATCCAACACAATATTTTAAACTAGTTTAACCATTCGTAGAATGATATTTGGACTTGTCTATAAGTTTAGTGTATCTCCTTTACCTGTTTGCATTCGTCATTTAATTATTTTGACGTGTTTTCATTTATGTGTTCTTGTGCAGTGTGATGGCCCATTTTCCAATCATTCTTGTGCACGCTAACGCTCAGTGGAACAACATTGAGTATGTTGGTGGTATTGAGTTGGATGTGAGTTTGCTTACCACTGTCCCTAAGTTGGAATCTCTTAGAGAAGCAGTGCACAAGGTTTTGAAGACGAATCCCGAGACTACTAACTTTGACATATACCAAGTTGAAAAAATTAATGACAAGAATATTCATCTTCCAATCTTGACCGATGTCGATGTTAGTTGTCTCTTAGGCGCACAGGGTACCCTGCAGGTATATGTGGATGGAACCAGTGGTGGTATTCCCTTGGCAAGCGGTCAATCTTACGGGGGTACTGGTTTAAGGAGCCGGGCTACGACAATATTGGACCTATTGAATAATATGGAGTGTGGGATCGCCCCAAACTGTATGATTGATCATGTTAGTCCAAACAACATAGTAGACTTGTTAGTGGACTCGCATGAGGACGACGTTGAAGGTGGGTCGTCTTGGGATGAAGATAGTGTTTTCGAGTCTAGCGATGGCGAAGGGGAGTCCTAGAATGTTACTTCCATTCCCGGGTTGAACTTTTCTACAACAATGCCTAATGACTCCACATCTTCTAGTTGCCCTGATGATGACTCCATGTACAACTTCCCCGTTTTCAGAACACCAAGCAATGACCCCATATCTCAACCTAATGTACCAATTCAGGATCCGGAGAAAGGAGCAATGAATGATCTGTCCTTAAAAAAGATTTACATGAGCAAGGATGAGATTGTAGTCGATGTATCCATTTATCATCTTACTAGTGGTGTTGATTTCTGAGTGAAACGTTCAGAGCCAGTTAGATAGCAGGCTGTTTGCAAAGATAAAATTCCCTGCACGTTCTTGTTTGGTGCTCAGAGTGATCATGGGATTTGGAGGTGTACAAGTCTATGTCCACACTCATGCGTCAATAATCCCGAACGTCGGAAACCCCTTTCATGCTACTCGAAGGCCATTGCGAAATTGTACTTTGACAAGTAAAGGCTGCATTCTACATCCCTCTCACCCATTGGTATTGTTCACGACATGAAGCAGCGATATAGTATTCAAATAAAGTACGGTCATGCAGTTAGGGCTCATAAACTTGCTAACACATATATTTATGGCAGTCCGACCGATTGCTTCAAATTGCTTCCAGCCTATCTCTACATGCTGGAGAAATGTAACCCACGCACTATAACACATCTCTTAACTCATCCTTACGAGAAGTTTAAATTTTCCTTCTTTGTCTTGGGCGCATGTGCGGTTGGTTTCAAGAACTTTGCTCGCCCGGTTATAGTCGTCGATGTCTCTCACTTAAAGGGAGACTACAAGGACGTTGTATTTGTGGCCATCACCGAAGATCCTAATAGGCAGATTTATCCACTAGCTACCGGTATTGGTGATCAAGAGAACACAGAACTTTGGAGTTTATTTTTGTCCAAAGTTCGTAGTGCAGTTGGCTGTCCCCCTGACATGTTGATTATATCTGATCAGCACCAAGCGATTATGAATGCCGTGGAGCATGTTTTCCCAGGTGTTGCACATGGTCTATGTCAGCGTCATTTAGGCAAGAAGTTTGTCCCATTCGGGGAAGGCATTGTTAACATATTTGAGAGGGCTGCTAGTACCTACATAGAGGCGGATTTTGATAGGTAACATACCCTATACCATTATAAATTTGTTGTGTAAACACTATTGATATATATGTTTTGTGAAAGTTTCTTTATTAGGAAAGTTGGACAATGTATTTTTTCCGGTAACATATTCTTTTTGTACTATTAAATATTAGATTTGTTGTTAAAGTGATATTCCCCGGCATAAAAATCATGGTTTGCATATTTTGATTTTTTTTAAATAGATTGGTTGCAGCATTGAGTGGATCTGATAGTGGCGCCCGCATTGGGACCATTCTCCTTAGGGCCAAGAAAGAGCGTTGGAGTAGATTTCACTATCCCATTCGTCGCTACGAGCTTATGACATCCAATGCTATAGAGTCTTGGAACAATTGTCTTAAATGGCCCCACCGGTTTTCAGTCATATATAAATTTGAGAGGGTGAGCCAACTGATCCAGCAATGGCATACTGCTAGGAGCCTCGAGGCCTAAATGCACGGTGGTGTTTTGTGCGTGAGAGTCAGTAATCAGCTCGTAAATTTGGTGCACAGGGCAGACCACCTCGAAGTTGAACATATAGTTGGCGGACGCTTCAAGGTTGTGGTTGGTGCTGATACATTTCTTCTTGGTCTCGAAAAGCGGTCGTGTGACTGTGGATATAACCAACTCGAGCTCATTCCATGCATCCACGCATTTGCTGTGATCAGGTACTCTCATATCAACTTTTATACTGAATTTATGTATGTAATATTGATTTATTTTACAACACCCTCACTCATAATTTATTTTACGTCTGGAAGGAACAAGTGCCTTGATGTGAATTTTTATGTGGGGGAATATTTTCAGAATGAGATGGTTAGATCATTGTGGGGTGGTTCAGTGTATCCCTTGCCTGATAGGAAGGCTTGGGATGTTCCTATACTTATACGAGATAGGGCATGCAAACCTCCTGATTGCCCAAAGCCATCCGGCAGGCCTAAACGTAGTCGAATGAAGAGTGCCCTAGAACCTAGTCAGAGTGTGCTTAGAGCAAATAAATGTTCCAATTGCTTAGAGCAAATAAATGTTCCAATTGTGGTGGAAAGAATCACAACAGGGCTACCTGTACTAATAGTCCCGCTGTACCATACAATGTTGATTTTTCATCACCTTCTGCGCAGGCCCCAGCAATACGTTATGCTTCGAGGAAGTGCTCAATTTACCACATGCCAGGCCACACAAAAAATGCATGTCCTAATCATGGATTGCGAGATGTTATTGATGAGGATAATTAGTATAGTTTGCTTAGTTATTCGGAGTTTATTTATGGAATACTTGATTTAATCTTGGTATTTTGTATTTTACTTTATGAATTTCTGTAAATAGCAGGAATACAATGTTGTCTTCATCTAAATATCATGAATCATCCTATTGTTTGATAGGTTATGTTCATAGGCATGCTCAGAAGAGTACGAGGAAGTTTTCAGATATAAAATGCTGTGAAAAGGCGATAACATAGGTGAACATATAGTTAAACATGTAGGTGAGCATATAGGTGAGCATGCAGATGATCATGCCGGGGAGGTAACCGTGCTTACAAATTGATATTGAACATTGCAATTCAAAATTGATAGGTGTTTTGTGTAATTGTGCCCCCCATAAGGTTTAAATGATATTGAATATTGCACACACCACACCGATATTGAATATTGCACACCTATAACTCATGTACGTTTACTTAATTGCACACCAAAAAATGATATTGAATATTACACACACTTTGGATGTGATTATGTTGTATGTACTATATCGATTTTACTGAGTTTTGGTTTGGAAAAAGGAAATTCATACAGTCATCAGACTATTTACAATATCATAAACGTTAGAAAACAACTACTGCTCACAATTGGTTATTGGTTTTCCTACAATTTCTAAGTAGTTTAATGAATCAACCAATGTTGAGACTGAACTCTTTGTTTCTTCCATGACGGCGGCCATTCTTTCAAATTGATTGAATAATGTGCTGACCAAGTTGCTCAATAAATTGTGTAAGTTAGACTCACTAGTACAATAGTGTGCTTGTCCAAAAAGTTTTGCAGCACTCAAATCCAATAGTGGAAAGGCAGGCTCCAATGACTCTGTTACACCAATCGGTGACACAACTTGACGAAGTAATAATCTCCAAATTACAGTAGGAAAGGGCAGTCTTCATTGGACATCTATGGTCCCTGCGAATTGCATTACGTGCTCATACACCATCAATCCAAAGTCTAGTCGCCTACCAATAGCAACAGCATGGATAACTCTACCCTGA
Source organism: Pogostemon cablin (assembly GCA_023678885.1). NCBI lineage: Eukaryota > Viridiplantae > Streptophyta > Magnoliopsida > Lamiales > Lamiaceae > Pogostemon > Pogostemon cablin. The sequence goes on from CM042963.1 coordinate 37,117,328, forward strand.
AGCGGTGTTAGTAGACAACTTATATCTGAAGGTACCCATTTGTTGTTTGTGATGGCGGAAAGGGCCCTGAAAGGTACACATATATAATGGATAGGAAGTCCAGCTGCCGACCAACGCATTCCATGCACCCCTGTTAGAAATTTGGCAACAATATCCAAATCGGGCTCGTACCCGTTATTTTCCTCGAATGAGGATAAACCAAGAGCAACATTAATTTTGTTAGGAGTGAAATGGATGATTTTATTTCTGAAAGATATTCTTTCAAATCGACTTGATTTTGGGTCGGTAATTGCATACGACAGATTTGCATAGAACTCAAGCACGACTTCTCTGTTATAAGTACCCACATCAATTAGGGTACTCTTTAATCCAGAACGCTCGATGATGTTGGACAAGTTGAACTCCCCAATTTGGTCTTCACTGACATCGCATTCTGAAAAAAATACCATCATCTTCAGAGTATTGTAACGATGCCTCGCTTGCCTATTATAGAATCGTGCAGACAGCGCCCGACTTATAGAAATAGTTTCGTAATCCTCATCTGGGGATGGTGACCTTGATCGCTTCAAATTAACCTTGATTTCTTTGTAGAAGTGTGTAAATCTGCTTGATCCCTCTTGAGGTTTTTATCAGGGTATTTACAAGTGTAGATGTTGAGAGATGACAACACGTATTCTTAAGGTAGAAATATCCTATTTTAAACCAGGGAAAGTATTAGGCCCTCTAAAATAATTATTTCCCATGTTTTCACAATTGAGGCCCACATCAGCGTCCAACTGGGCACCAAGAAAAAAATAATAATTTAGGACCAAAACCAGTGAGTTATTAATTTATATCATCTTCGGCCCAAATGTATATATAAATATTTTTTTAAAGTTCAATTATGACTATTATTATTACTCCAAATCCAATTATACTTTTTTTGTTAACTTTTGTAGATCAGTGATATTTTGAACGTATCAATAAATTAAAAATAAAATCAACTTTTGTAGATCGATTTACTACTCCCTCTCTCCCTATCAAAGGGTTTATTTTTTACATTTTGGTCGTCCCACCCAAAGGGTCCCCTTTCATTTTTTACACACATGGGACCCATCCATCCCTCTTATTCAATTAAAATTTGGGGCCTACACTGTCACTAATAAAACTACCCACTACATATTAAATAATAACACTCCTTAATTCACGTGCCAAAAAGCAAAATGCACCCTTGGTGCGGGACGGAGGGAGTTTAAGTTATGATCATATAAGTTGTCATGTATGTTAAATCTTCTTTATATCACATAGGTTGTCATGTAGGTGATCACGTAGGTTATTCACATAGGTTAGATCTTCTTACTTATCACATAGGTTGTCATGTAGGAGATCACGTAGATGTTACCTGGGGATTTTTGGTTCAATACTTTTGGGGCTTGGGAATACCAATGGAATGAAAATAAATGTTTGGTGCGTGACTTTGATTACAATGCACAGTGTTTTCATTTCTTAAAAGATGGGAACCCACATTCCTTAACTTTTTTGGATGATATGGGTATCATTCCATTTGATATACAACCATTTTTCTTCTCCTCATCTTTTCTTCTTCCTTTTTTTTCTGTTTAAATGTTTTTTCTTATAATTATTTAAAACAAAATATTAAATTTTTTATTTGTAAAAAAGAAATAGAAAAAAATAAATAATATTGATTCAATTCCGATATAATTTTGAAACAATCCCAACGAAATCAATAATAATAATAGACATTCCCATTCATATCCAAACAACATCATTTTAAATAACAAACACCATACCATACCTCAATACTATTATTCATTTTCCAATTCCCATTTCATTAAATCAACCACACGCCCATTTAGTTAATAGGTGATCATGTAGGTCATGACATAGGTGATCATGTAGATTATTAAAATAAAATCGCTTTCATGCCCTGCATACACGTTTTTCCAATTAAAATCGTGTTAGCATTTGACAGTTTCCAAACAAATTAAAATCTCAAAATTTTTAATTCAAAATCCTAAATTGTACATCCTCGTGTGTGCCCTTACTTTTTCCAAGTCGATTGACAAACGACTATCTATTTTCATCTCATCGCGTCTGAGTACGTCGGCAGTCGACATCGCTCCAGAACCAACTGTACTCGCCTCCATCTCGCTCCCCTGAACAAGCCTCCAGCTCGTGCAGCCGCACCTTAAAGCTTCTTTGCAGTGATTGGAAGTAAGTGATTTTGTAATTTTTCCTCCTCAAATCTGGTCTTGTGTTTTCTTTGCAATAATTGATTCTTCCTATATTTTTGTGTGAGTTCTGGTCCGTCCAAAAAATAACTCGATGAGTAATCTTTTTTAGATGTCATGATATATTACCTATGGGGATTATGCTATCTTAAAGTCATTTCTGCTATATTAATCATCAGTTATCACTTTATAATGAACTAGTCGTTGGTTTAATATGCCCTGTTACTACTGCTTCTTATAAATAGTGTGGTATGAGTATATACCACTTCCATGATATATGAATGTAGATAAGTTGTTTAATAATTCTGACTTAATTGTTCACTTTTTTAATCTAATTCTGGCTCATCTTTTAAAGAAGCCCTGAACCAACATCCGTGTAGAAATCTTAATGATGTTTAATGTACTCCCCATTAATAATGCATCTCATATTAAGGTTGTTACTGTCGAAATAATATAAAATTTTCAGTTGGGGTAGATAATATCAAAAATCACCAGTCGCCTATCCCTATTATACAGAATGCAAGAAAATATCCCTTCTTCGAGCTCACCATCTCAAGACGTGGATTGCGAAGCCTTTTCTGTGAATCGGTCCCTGTCCGAGTATTTCTATAATAGGCAAGCGAGACACCGATATGATACTCTGAAGCTCATGGAAATTTGTCCAGAACGCACTGTGGATGAGGGCCAAATTGAGCAGTTCAACTTGTTCAAGATCATCGACCTTTGTGGCTTGAAGAAAACCCTATTAAATGTTGGTCCTTTTAACAGAAAGGCTGTGCTGGAATTTTATGCAAATTTATCGGATGAAATGGCTGATCCTGAATCGGTTCATTTTAAAAAATTATTTTTTAGAAACGAAATCATCCATTTCACTCATTCCAAAATAAATTCTGCTCTTAGTTTGCCTTCAATCGTTGGAGATAATGAGTACGAACATGATTTGGATATTATTGCCGAATTCCTGACAGGGGTGAGTGGAATGAGAACCAGCTTGGATACCAACGTGGAGAAATAAAAATGATCATTAAATCCCTTAATAGTTTATTGTTAATCCAACATAAATGAAAATTGATAAGTAATTACGTAACCGTACAGTGATCTCATTTATTCCTAGAAAGAGTCGAATACTGAATTTTAATAAATTGAATTGCTAAAAAAGGTTGCACCTATTGGTATAAAAGGACAATTGAGCACCCAATTCGATTGTTACATCATTGTTTTAATTCGAGGAAGTGCTCAATTTGCCCCATTCTAGTCCACACCAAAAAAGCATGCCCTAATCATGGATTACGTGATGTTATTGATGGGGAGAATTAGTGTACTTTGCTGTGTTATTTGGACTTGTATTTATGGAATACTTCATTTAAACTTGTATGTGTGTATTTTACTTTAAGAACTGCTCTAAAAAGCAGAAAGACGATGCTGTCTTCATCTAAGTATCATGAATCATCCTATTGTTTGATAGGTTATGTTCACAGGCATGCTCAGGAGATTACGAGGAAGTTTTCAGAAATAAAACGCTGTGAAAAGGAGATTATACAGGTGAACATGTAAGTACACATACAGGTGGTCATGTAGGTGAACATTATTGGGTAGGCAATCATGCTTACAAACAAACTGACTATCAATATTGCACACCAAAATTTATAGGTGTTTGGTTTAATTGTGTCCCCCGTGAGGTTTAACTGATATTGAATATTGCACATGTAGGTTTGCTTTAAATTTACACCAAAAACTGATATTGAATATTGTACACCAATATTGAATATTGCAGACCAAAATTGATCATGTAGATAAACATGAAGGTGATCATGTAGGGAATCATGTAGGTGACCATGCTGGAAAGTTAATCGTGATTCTAAACAAAATGATATTGAATATTTGCAGTTAATCGGTACGGTGTGGTAGCAGTTTTTTTTCACAGGTAGATTAAACATTATTAACACGTGAAAATAAAAAACCTTAAGACGTGGAATTTAAAAAGCCTTTTCACAGATATATTTGTACTAGAGTTAGGCTTCAGATAACCGCTCACATAATTATGTGGTTGTGCTGTTTTGAATTCATAATTAAAACTGCCGTTATGTAATTGTGTCTATATATTTGTATCAATGCACTTCATATCCTAATCACACAATATTATCTCTTCTTCTTGCCGACAATATCCTTGAAGATGAACAACATTCCCTAACCAGGAACGACATTGTACGATAGAAAATAGGATGCCGAGATGGATGCTTGCTTTCTAAACGCTCTCATACATCAGAAGAATATTGGTGAGTATGATCCAGAGATGGGACCTACGGGATATGCATTAGGGGTGGCCAAGGACGTCGTCAATCTATCAATGCACAAGTGCCTCACATGGAAAGATTCGTATGATAGAAGAGACTTTCTACAGAAATGCTACAAAACTTTTACGTATGTGCTCGAGAGGATGCGCCAGAGAGGCATTTACTCAAGAAATGACATGAATCTCCAGGCAGATAGACTCCTTTGGATATCCATAATTCATGTAAAATATTAAAATGCATCTGATCCTTAATTTCGGTTGAAGTATTACTCATTATGTAACTAATTCAGTTGAACAAATGCTATAACAATGGTTTTTCCATAAATTTCATGTCATAGGAAAACACATTTGCAAGGACATATGTGCATGGCGATGATCCCGAGTACGAAAGAATGCACATGCTGTTTGAGCCAAACCGAATTGGTGAAAGAAGACGCATAGCGGCTATAAGCGGTGGTCTAATGATGGGTGTCAATTAGATTGATTGATTTTTATATATGGAGGATTATGTTAACTTTTTTGTGCTTATATCGTAATGTATTACATTAACTTTTGCTATCCTAATTTCGAATATTGTGATGTGCATTACCAATATCATTTAATTCTTGACATTTTATATTAAACACTGTGAGAGTTGCAATACTATATCACACGTGCTGGCCGATCTTATAAATCAAGTAATTTGTTAGTTCATAAAAATAATGGAATGTCTTAGAATAAAGACGTTAAATACAATACAATCAATTGTACAATAAACAGTAACCTCTAAAATCATTACAAAAGAGAATACATACAAATTTGGAGTTGCAATTACAGTGAAGAGTTGTAGGTGATAATCGAAGGTAATCATACATATAAGATCCATTCTCAGCCAAATTTTATTTCGTTACTAAATGATATTAGTGATTATCTTCTTGGATTACTACCATATTCAAAACATTAATGACATTACGTATTACTACTTATAGTGTACTAATCAATGTTGCAGTTGGTTTAAGAATCAATGTTGCAGTTGGTTTAAGAAAGTTTGTCATCAATGCCCTTTGCTTATAGTTGTAGTCATGTTAGTCATTGATCCTGTGAGATAACTTTATCGGCCTCCAATTTAACCACATCAACCATAACTCAGCAGCATTTAATTATACAGTCTGCCATTGCTTATTTTAGTTGTCCTCATCCAATTAGGGTTTCACTTCATATCTATTTAAACCAAGTATTGATATTAACCCCTTTACATCACAATCATGTAGGTGTTCATGTAGGTGATAATATAGGTGGTCATGTAGGTCATCTATAGGTAATAATTAAAAAAAATGACCTTTAATTGCTTGCTTCTCCACTAAACTCCCTTTGGTAATACAAGCACATTTGGGTATATCCCCCATTAATGTCGGGCTCTCCCATAGATAAAAAAATATGATTGGGTTGTAATCTTAATTTTTGTGCTTTTAATTCATTTTGATTAATTCATGACATCCTTGGCTACCCTCAATGATTAATCCCAATTTTTTTTCTTAGCTAAATCAATTACGGTTTAATGCTATTACAAAAGGAAATGTATGTGTGGGAGTTGACAATAAAAGTAAATGCCCTTTATTTCCTTGGTTGTATCAATACTGCTATTTGCTGCATTTCATAAGGTTAACGCAAATCATGGTTCTCTAATGACACCTAATTGATTAAACAAATACTTTTAAGGCCCAAGTAGAACCATAGCTAATTCATGCCTAACAATCCTTTGAGGCTCAAATGGATTTCGAGTGTTTAAGGTTGGGGTTTATATTAGAAGGTCTAGATATGCGTTAAAATTTCCAACAAGTTAAAACCATGGCCAATTTAGGCCCAGAACAAATATACTATTTACCAATATGACTACCAGCTTAGTTACCTACGAGGAAAAATAAAAATCATTAAATCCCTTAATAGTGTATTATTAATCTCATATATAAATGAAAATTATAGATATATTTATTTAAATCATGAAGTTTCCCGAATGAAACAGCTACTTATTGCAGAAACGATTCATTGACATCATAAACTAGCATAAAAAAAACTACGAACGACTAATCCAATACACTACATGATAATGTTGTAATAGTGTTGAAATAACTTATCTAGGATAATTACCCATATAATTGAAAATCGCTACCTGCTTACGCAACCCTCGAATGGTCAAAAAAATGAATTTTTAATTCCATTTGTGGGCCTTGGGTACATGATTAATTCAGGCCCGAACCAGTTAACATGAAGATGACCTATATAGCAACCAGCATGGACACCTACATGGTTACCATTATGACCTGGCATGAAGCTAAAATACATCTGGTTATATACCATAAAACCATACCAGTTTAGAAACCGACACATATCCAAATCGGGATACACAATAATAATTCAAACAAGTTCAACTAGTAACATGTCTTATGTAGTCATCCCTAAGCATCTCCGCACACCAACGCACTCTTGCCCTTGGACACTTTTTTGGGTCTACAGATTGTACAGATCCACCAGGCCTGATAAGCCTGTCAAGAAACATAATTGTCAGTGGGCCACAATCATCGTCGTTACACTGAATTGGACACATCGGATACTTCTCAACTGTGAAGGGTTTATTTGCATCCTCCTCAGTGGTCAGCTTGTAATGAACCAACATGCTAGGCAACATGTGGGATAGGAGGTCAAACTTGGGCATATATTTTCGTTTGGTTGCCCTGGCATAACATTGCGCTTATCCGTGTATTTGACCCGCACACTCGATGACCATCGCAGAATACGTGGCATAACATTGCGCTTATCTTCCACCATACCTCCGTATTTATCTCCCAGTGAGGGGATAACATCATAAGCCCAGCAGAGCAGAGCAATGGCAAAGCCATTGGCGTCGAGCATCGCTCTGTCCCCTCGAGCATCATCATACTTTGCCTTCTTTTCGACAACCCTATTCCTCAACAACCGAAACTCAGATTGAAGGTGATTGTACGCGACACGGCCCCATGGAAATAAATTGAAATTGTCCAGATCGTCGACAAGGTCTACGTATTCGAGGTCAAGATTACCACACTTTGAACCCTGTGGCAGCAGCACATAGCCCAACACTATCAACAGAGCTATCCTTAGCTGGTCTTCATCATCTAACCGATCCAAAAGCTTGCTCCGAATATCACTCATTGAAAGTACAGCTTGGTCTCCAAATATCTGACTCTGAAATTCACTTCCTTCAGGAATGGTGGGGTAAGGGCCAAATGCCAACCCATCCACATCAAGACATAACATCATTTGAAGGTAAATCTGCCCTTGGAACTGAATATCAGTCAGCCCCAAAAGATGCCCAAAGCAACTTTTCCGGAACCTCTCTAATGATGTAGGGCGGAGTTTATCCCGAATGTCATTAAATACTCCAAGATCGGCCTTCTTCGAAATTGATGCTGGAATTGGATTTTGAATGTGGGCCCTGCCCATCCTGTTCTTTGGAGTGGTCACCTGCAAAAATTAAAAAACTACATTAGGCTTACTGTAATCAGTATATAACACATTACCTCTATGAAAACAATCCTAATACATAAATAAAATTTATGAACTGAATAAACACAAGGTTAGTGATTAATAGGCACAAATTTCTACAAAGTAGTAATTTGTAAAATGAATATGTAGGATTGAAAATTCCAAAAATTTTCCCATGCTGTTAACCACGATGAACACCATATGCATAGTAGATAATAATGAACATAATAATGGCTACCATGTAGGTAAGGGTGTAGGTGAACAAGTACGTAGGTAAAAATATGACTTTAAATTTCTAAAAAACGGATATTATTGAATTATTGCTACTTCTAACATCCCATTTTCAATCGATAGAGAAGAAGATATATGAATTAAAACCTAGTTGAAAAAAAAAAAAATATGAATTCAAAACCAAATTGAAAGTAAATACATCACATAATAAAAATTCATCAATACCATTTCTAATCTCAAATTTACACCATAGTTGTAGTATAACAAGTTTTCAACCTTTGAACAGAAAAACTTCAAAGAGAACAAAGAATATCAATGCAGCCATATTCCCTCCTCTATCTTCACAACTATATTGATGATGTTAAAGGCTACATCATATCAAATATGTCAAGAACTAAGAACCTCTTTCAAACCAAATTGTACTAAAGTTTAATCAACACCCAATTCTAAATACTAATTTCACACTACATGCAATAAAGAATACATTTTTATTCCCTACACCATATTCCCCCAAATTTATTCTCACAGACATCCCATTCTCATTGCGGAATAGCAAAAAATCTTAAATCAAATCTTTTTGGCAGTACGGCAATTAATAAAGGTTAATACAAAGGGCAATTAATCTCTGTAGCTCCATATCACAATACAAAACTTGTATTCAGAAGAAATAGTATACATCACACATAATTTTTTGAGAAAAATTCCCTCTTTTCTGTAGCACTCAAACTTCAATAACAATACGCAGACACGGATGATTCAACATCACTTGGAATCAAAAATTGAAAAAATAAAGGTAAATCGGAAAGCCTCGCAGAACACAAATAAATTCTATTAACGAACCATACCTTCGAAATGACTCAACTGAGGAGGGCGCAAAGAATACTTCGACGAGTTTGAACCGGAGAGATTCAGAAACTATAACGACACCACGAAATAGTTCTACTAGAATTGATTCAAGAAGGGGAAAGCTTGGACTTCGAGATTCAGTCGACGGAAAAACTAGGGCTATACTTCAACCGAGGGAAAATCCAGATTGTAGCTGTACTTCCAGAAGTAGACGTACTTCGATATCAGTTTCAAAACCCAATTGTTGATGTGCTTCAAAATTTCATTTCAGCTGGATGAAATATTTCTAAATTTTGAAAAAAAAAATGAGATTGATACCGGGAAGGGTGTGGGGAGTTTGAACTTCACATGTGTGATTGGGGGTGAGGGGTGAGTTGGTTTTAAATTGGTATGGGGGTGGGGGGTGGGGGCTTAAACTGACAAAATTGATAGTTTGAAAGTAAGGGTATTACAGTCATAATTTTGACTATTGGGTAGATTTATTAACTTATTTCTAAAATTGTCGGTATTAATTTTGGTTTGAAAATTTTGTATAAAAAAAAAAAAGTCTCCCAAAGATATTTGAGATGACATGGATTTGCAAATTCAATAGATGGTATTATTTATATAGAAATTAAATTACCATCCACAACGTTCAATTTCTATAAATATAAATGCCAGCTGGATATAGATTGGATCACGACCATTCATAACAATTTCCTTAATTTTTTATCTTTGTAATTATCTAATATTTTCTTAATATACCTAATCTTATTATCATGATATAAATGGATATATACCAAAAATAAATTTACCCATATATATATATATATATATATATATATATATATATATATATATATATATATATATATAAACAAACAAACAAACGTATCTTTTTTATTAATTTAAGGAAAGATATCATCATAAGATATACTAATTACCAAAATTAAAGAGAGTACCTAAGGATAATTAAGGATCGCAGCTATGCACTTTCGAAAATAAATGGCTCGTATATATCAGCTTTCTTTATTAATTTAGGTATACATAATAGTAGCACAAGATATCATAAGATATTAATTACCAAAATTAAAAAGTGAATTCCAATTAGGAATACACTTCGAACTATATATATACACGTACAATATTGCTTGACTGTATCCTCATCTGTAATTTGTTTGCCTTAATTAACTCTCTCTAAAATCTTCCATTCCTTTCTTTCTTGCAATCCTAAAATAAATGGATCATTATTTTCTAGATCGTAGCACCATTAACCCGGCGTTATTGCAGCACATACGAGCCTCTAATGGGACTGAACCAGTTTTTCTGTATGGTAAGATGTTGACAGCGTCCGACGTTAAAGATGAGTATGACAGGCTGTTCGTGAACGATCGCAACGAGTGTATGAAGTTCTTACATGAGGCTGAGGTGGCACAAGTTGAGGATGCAAAGAAAGGTCTGGAAGTTTCGTGCATGGATCCACAAGGAAGGGTTCAGAAGATGCGTTTGAAATTATGGTCCAGCCTTGGTAAGTTGGTTATCATATCCGGCTGGAAAAAATTTGTGAAAGATAATAGGTTGGAGCAACACTTTAAAGTTGCGATTTGGGGTTATCGGGTGGACGGAAAACCATGTCTTGCAATTGATTTTGATCAGTAGACACCCGACCAACCTAAGGCCGAGTTGGGTAGGAGCATCAACGACAATGGTGAAGATGCGAAATCAACAGAAGTTGGGCCTTGAGGTTGGGTTTAGTTTGGGTTTGAGTTTTGAGTTAATTAATTGTGAAGTGAACTTCAACTGTCCATGCAAATATTCATCTACTATTTTTGTTATTAGTGTTTTAATTATTTATTTTTAAATATATCACTTTTCAATTATTGGAAAGTTATGGTTTAAAAACACTGCTTAAAACAAGAAATATTATTTTACATTAAACTTTGAAGTTAACTACCGGTGTTGTTTTGATGTTAGCATGACATAATAATATAAGGATATTTATGACAAAGTTTCTAGTAATATGTTAATAATATAAAATGAGTCGTGAGATGGATTATTATAATAAAAATATATTTATTCATAGGATAAATAACGAATTAAAATATATTTTTAAGGTATTAAATTATGATTTATTATAAATATACTTTAACTATCAATAAGTATATTTTAGTTATATAACAACAATATAACACTTTAGGAATTGATCAACATATCTACCAATAAATTAACATATTTTACTTTTATAACAACATGAATACTTTAAGAATTGATCATACATATTTATATATATACTCTCTCCTTCCCACTCAAAGGGTTCATTTTTTACATTTTGGACGTTCCATTCAAACAAGCTTCTTTTCTTTTTTACACACATGGATACACATATCTACTAATATAACTACTCACTGATTAAATGTGTAAAAAACAAAAATTATTCTTTGAATGATACTGAGGACTAAGTGTTATTTCATAAATATAGAAGCGCACCTTATTTAGGAATAATTACAAATTCCAAATTAGGTCAAAGAATCAACGTCACATTTTGCATTATTAAACGTATGTTAGTATAAGGGAAAAACTTTGATAACTTGATTATTAAACTATTCACCTCAAACTTTTAGATGGTAACATGATTAGAGCCATTATCTAATTATAAAGGGTTCAGAATGTTTCATGAACTAAATGAAAAGTCATGCAATTTTTTAAAATGATAATCAAGCAATGTCGAGAGTGAAAGTTTGGGACTAATTTTCCAAAAAAAAAAAAAATAAAAAACCCAATTTTAGTATGAAAAACTATTTTAACTCACATTTTATCGATCACTCAGACAAAAGGAATCTGATTCAGACAAAAAACTGCAGTAGTAGCATGGCCATTTTCTCACCTCCTTGTACGACTATGTCTGAAAATGTCGAACGCGATCTTCTTTCTATAACTGATGATATCATCCATATCCATCTTCTGAGAAATCCTCTTCAAAAGTTGGGACTCTAAATTGGCCAATGAGAGTATTCCACAGCTAATACAGTCATTTTGTTTCATGCACAAGTCTTCATCCGCCGCTACATGCTCCAGTGTAGGCCTACGACGTATAGCCCGATCTTTCTCGTATATGCCATCGTAGAAAAGCAACACCGGCACGACACGACGAATGGCAAGCGTCTGCAACTCACTTATGCTTCCCATGTTTTGTCTCAATGAATCCCAAACAAGTAATGTCCCTTCCCTCATTTTTATCTTGCATGTCATCCAATGATTATCCTTGTGTAGGATCAGGAAAATCTGATGTAGTATAAATCATACAATTAGACAGTATATAAGAGCAACAAAACGGCTCGGATTCCCTGTGCCATTTTGGTACATCATCTCCTGTGTCACACCGTTAGTTGAAGTATGGACGACACATAGGAAAGAGAAACTATACCCTAGAGCTTAAAACCTGGGGTAATGGTTGGATTTATTTTCCTTCTTATGTGTCAATCACTTAACGTGCAGCACAGAAGATGATGCATGAAAATTACGCAGAAGATCCGGTGTGAGCAAGAAGGATGTATATATATTAGAAAACCAATTAATACAAATGTATGGAAACTTGCATTTTCTACTTCATGCTATGGACGAACACCTTGCCATCCCGGTAGTTCGCCACGGGCATAAGGCAGCAATTCTAGGAGTTCCGACACTAGGATAGTTTCGAATTTTTGGGATCTATGTTTGTTCCGACAGGGTGTGAATCATGATGCCTAGCCCATATCCGTTGAGCTTTTGTCTAAAAGTAAATATACCAAGTATGAAAATCAAATAGTCTATGTTAATTCGACAAAATTATGTGAATTAGTACTTACAGAAAATGAAGAATCAACAAATGTGTAAGTGGAGTTTGGTATCCGTATACCTACGAACTCAGTATCAGCCAGCAAGATACTCATGTACGCATCCAAATGCTGTGAAAAAATAGAAGCCTAGCATTCTTTAACAAGATAGCAAATGAGACATATGTGGCAGAAATTATCAAAATTAATCCTTTAAGTATGACCGGTTCCAATTTTTAGTTTGCAATTCTCAATTTTGATATTTTTTTTTGTTCCATTTTGGTTTTTTTTTTCTTCCAAATTTGTTAATTTTTTGTCCAAATTTTGGATCAAAATTCGACAAATTCTGATATAAAGAACTAAATTTGAAAAAAAATGGTATAAATTTGAAATAAAAGGACCAAAATCGAATAAAAAAAGACCAAAATTGAGAATTGCAAATATAAAAGGATTAAAATTGGAATTTGTCATACTTAACGGACAATTTTGATATTTTCTTGTTGAGTCAAACTTTGGTATATATATCCTTACGTTATCGCTTGTCATCTTGGTTGGATCCTCAAGCTCCTTGAAGAAAGAAGCTCCTACCGGGAACCCTAATCCAACGTTCAACCTACAACAGTAATTATAATAAGAGTTAGTCTCTTGTGAAATGGGCTTACGACGTAAACCTGTGGTTCCCTTTAATTTAAACCCCTAGCAAAACATAGGGTATAATAGGATTGAAAGAAAGATCACATACATGGGGTATAATAAGATTGGAAGGGGGACTACAGGGTTTAGGTGAGAAAAAACTCAGGTTCATATAATGAGATATGTAAATCGGGGTTTATAAGAGTGTTTGTGTTATAATTATATGGATCCGGATCCTTGGAGGTAAATTTTCCAACAGAGTCCTTACTCGCAAGAAAATGGAATCGGCATGGAAACAATATTGCAAGCAAGTTATTGTTGGATTTTGTCAAATTAAAAGAGGGGATTTTGTTGTCCCACATCGGGTGGGAGAGAAAAAGGGGAGGGGCTCCTTAGGCTATATAAGGAGGCCCCTAGCCTCAATGTTAAGTGCACCAAATCAAGTACACTTTAATCTTTGTATTTGATTCTAGTTAAAATTTCTTTCTTTGATTCTCGGTTGTGAGAATGAGAAGAAAGGTGAGAATTAGTCAAAGATTTGTAAGGGTGTAGGGATTGGGGTCGGGAGAGAGAAATTCTGTGTGATTGTAAAAAATTTTCACATAGTGGTATTTTCTCGGTCCATGGTTTTTCTCCGATTTTGGAGTTTTCCACGTAAATTCTTGTGTTGTGCTTTTTATGTTCTTCTTTGTTTGTCCCTTAGGAATGAATGGGGATCTGCCTTATCCCAACAAGTGGTATCAGAGCCCGGTTCGGGTGCTTATAAAGTTCTTAGTATGCTCTGTGGTTGCAGCAAAGTCTGACCTTCCACATCAGAAAATACTTTATAAGAGGAAGAGGGTTATTCATTAGGCTAAGGGTGTCATGAAAGAAGTGGGAAAAGCTGGTGGCACAAGGGGGTCAGAAGAACAGCAACATGCGGTGACATCTCCTTTCTTGCGGTGAAATGCGCCGGACTGTGGCGACAGTGGCGTGGCAAGGGGTAGGATTTGCGGGTCAGCAGTTTTTGGCGGAGTTCTTGGACCTGCAGCAATGTGAATTGCTGGGACTCCCGGTGGAGGAGTTGGCTTAAAGCGGCATGGAGTTTTCCATGGATGTCGGCTCAAGGAGGTTTCAAAGGAACATGTTTTCGGTAATGATTGGTGGCGTGGGAAGTGGCGATTCAACGGGGAAGAAGACGATGTGGTGGCTTGGTATCGGCTGGCGCTAGATCGGTAAAGAATAGCGTGGATTCAACTGACAAGTGGGAAAGCATCGTGAATTCCGGAAGGTTAGAATCGGCTTCAAGTGACAACACCTTCAGTAGAAAAGGGTTCGGACAAGCCTGGTGTAGCTTGGCGGTAAAAGGCAGCGACGTCATGTCGGTACAGACGGATTTTGCTCAAGGTGGAGCAATGGTGCGGTAATTGCGGTGGAGCAATGGCACGGTAATTGCTTACGGTGGAGCAATGATGGCGTTTCTGATCAAGGAGGAGCTGTTGCGGCAATAGTTCTGAATGTTGAGTTAATATTATTGGGGATTCTCGTGACATGTTCAGTTGTCATGGAAAAGGTGTAATAATATTAGCTGGTCCACAAGTTTGCACACGGACATTGACTTGGCAGGTGATGTAGGTGTGTGGTGGATGTATATCGATGGCTGATGGACTTCCAGGGGTAGCCAAGAGCTGGAAGTAGCACCATAAATATCAGCAGGTGTTTTTCGATATGTGCCGCAGGAAATTCTTAGAATGGTTTAATTCTAAGTGGTCTACTCATATGGTGGAGTAGGATTCTCGGGTTGAGAATGATTGTCGGTAAAGACAATGAGTTTTCTTTTATTTGACAAGGTGGAGATTGTTGGATTTTGTCAAATTAAAAGAGGGGATTTTGTTGTCCCACATCGGGTGGGAGAGAAAAAAGGGAGGGGCTCCTTAGGCTATATAAGGAGGCCCCTAGCCTCAATGTTAAGTGCACCAATCAAGTACACTTTAATCTTTGTATTTGATTCTAGTTAAAATTCCTTTCTTTGATTCTCGGTTGTGAGAATGAGAAGAAAGGTGAGAATTAGTCAAAGATTTGTAAGGGTGTAGGGATTGGGGTCGGGAGAGAGAAATTCTGTGTGATTGTAAAAAATTTTCACATAGTGGTATTTTCTCGGTCCGTGGTTTTTCTCCGATTTTGGAGTTTTCCACGTAAATTCTTGTGTTGTGCTTTTTATGTTCTTCTTTGTTTGTCCCTTAGGAATGAATGGGGATCTGCCTTATCCCAACAGTTATGACATGTTCTCACAACACAATATTGGTTCGGTTGTCATGTCGTTGTATGAGCGATACATATATATATATTTTCACATGCATGAATGACGTACTGATAATTAGAGTCCTTGAAGGTGGCGTACTGGTCCATCAATTGAAAATAGGTGAGCATAGTGTATGGAGAGCGAGTGGGTTGGAATGGTTGTAAGTCCACTGCTGCACCCTTTGGTTGAATGAAAGCATGATGTGGTTGTTGTTGTTGTTGTGAAACAAATCTCACATCCTTTCTGTCAATATACTCCTCCTCGCCGGGGCTATCATCGTCTACGTCTATGACGACCACATCTCGTTTTCCACCGGACAAACTGTTATCTTCCAAATGATTCATTTTTTGCTTCTTATTCCTAGGACGATTAGTCTTAACGCCTTTCGTCTCTTCTGGTTTCCCATTTTGCACGTCGAAAAATGACATGACTTTGAGGATTAATAATTTAATTTAAAACCAATGATCAACCCAACACACAGTACAGGTACAATGTCCTTAAAAAGTCTGTCCGGATTCCTGTTAAATTTTGGTGTTACATTTCCCTTTACAAATTTATACCCTAAAAGAAAATTTCAATCCAAGCGGAAAAGGTTGAGATTTTCCTCCCAATATACGTGTAAATCATCTAACGCGTGTAATATGAGATTTAACATCAAAATGTAATAGGAGATCCGAGATCTTACAAAGTAGTTCATACCTTATTAGAGTTGGATGTGTGATTATGTGATTCAAGTGTTGATACTTTGACTCTTGGTCTATCGCTTATTGTGTCTGTATCTGTGGATTTGCCTAAATGATGACATATAAATTCAACTAACTTCCTCCTTTCTTTATGGATTTGCTTCTGCACCTCCAGTCTTGCAACTGTAGTTATCTCCGACATCAACTCCGTTGTCAACTTCCCACTTGCAGGGCTGCAGGGAACAAAATTAGCACCCTTATTGCCTACTGGCCCCTCATTACTACATTCCACACCTTCTGCTCCCAACAATGCCTCACACTTTGCACTTCGGTACCAAACAGATTCTATTTCTTCATCATTAGCCTCCAAATGCCTCTTCAAAACAGCCTGCAAGATAGAATTAATTGATAGAGAGGGGAATCGATTAATACTTAATCAAGTCACATGTGAGGAGTAGACTTGCATGTGTGTGTTGCATGAATTTCTTAGCAGCAGCATCCCACGTGGAGATCATTCATTGGTCGATCAAGTGATAAGAGAATTGCATGCATAAGACGTTGGATCAGCTTTGGAGCTGAGGGAATCAGTTTGGTGGCATGACAACTGGAAGCATCTAGAAACATCAGCTGGAAGCATCAAACAGTTGCAAGATCAGTTGGTTACAACTGATTCAGAATGCATGCATTTGATTGGATGAAAGGGGATCAAAACGTTGGTCACACATCCATATATGTTAAGAACAATCAGTCAGTTTCATCATCTTTTCTTCAAGCATTAAGAGTTAGGGTTTGATAAGTGTGCTTGTAAGTTTGTAATCTTCATTATCATCATATTGAATTTTTCTCTTAGGAAAGTGAATGTAGGCTTACGCCGAACCACCATACATCTTTGTGTTGATCATTTTTATTTTATTTTTTGTTTATCAATCAATTTTGGGAGTGAAAGTGAGTGACTAACCAAACAAGTGTGTGAGTTCTTGAGAGGTACAACAAGATCTTGCTTAAGTTTCATAAGAAGTGGCGCCGTCTGTGGGAAGAAGAAGCAGCCACAACTAGTCAGATCAGAGGGAAGAATCATGGTGACAACCAAGTTTGATGTGGAGAAGTTCACAGAGAAAGTTGACTTCAGTTTGTGGAGAATGAAGATGGAGGCCATACTGATCCAACAAGGATTGGCTGATGCTGTCAAACCACTTCCAGAAAATCAAGCAGCAGCTGTTGATGCAGTTGCACAAGTTGCAGATCAAGATCAATAATCAAAGGCCAGAAGTGCAAAATACTATGCCTAGGTGACAAAGCCTTAAGAGAAGTTTCAAAAGAAGTAACTGCAAGAGACATGTGGAAGAAGCTTGCTGATCTTTACATAGTTAAGACCTTGGCAAATCGGCTGTATACAAAACAGAAGCTCTATTCCTTCAAAGTATCAGAAGATAAGTCTATTATAAGTCAACTAGATGATTTCAATAAGATCATTGATGATTTAGAAAATATTGATGTAGCACTGTCAAGTGAAGATAAGGCTGTCATACTAATGTCAGCTCTTCCTAAATCTTTTGAAGGACTGAGAGATACACTATTTTATGGGAATGTTGAATCAATCTCCCTGGAGCAAGTGATTCTTGCAATCAAAGCAAAGGTGCTCCATAAGACATCAGATAATACAGTTGTAGGGGAAGGACTTGTGGCCAACAAACAGAACAAGTGGAATAAGAATGATAAGAAGGCTGGTATTGATGAGGAAACAGGAAAGGGGTAATCAGAGTACACCAGCAGATGAAGAGAACAATAACTGCTTCCACAGCAACAAACCTGGTAATTTCAATCAAGAAGCAATGTCATAAGTGAAAAGCTATGGTGGCTAGGAAGATTACAGAAAAGGGTGGAAATCAAAGAATCCATGTCAATCAGGTAATTGAAAATAAAAGGAATAAGGATCAAGATTTTATTGAAGCTTTGATTATTGTTTCTAGTCATGTATCAGATCAGTGGGTATTAGATTCAGGTTGCACATTTCACATGACATCAGTTAAGGATTGGTTTACAGAATTGAAGCCATATAATGAAGGATCAGTCTTGTTAGGCAATGATCATGCCATCAAGATTGAAGGGATTGGCTCTGTTAAATTCAGAATGTTTGATGGAACCATTAAGTTGCTTACAAATGTAAGATATGTACCAGGATTAAGAAGGAATTTGATATCCTTGGGAATGTTAGATACTCTGAGGTGTGAATGCAATCTGAAAGGAGGAGTACTCACCATTATAAAAGAAAATTCAGTGGTGATGAAAGGTGTTAAGAGCTCTGATCTTTACTTTTTTGAAGGATCAGTTGTCTCTGGACAGTTGAACACTTCACAAGATCAAGAAGATGTTTATCTATGGCATGGAAGACTAGCTCATGTAAGTGAGAGAGTGTTACAAGAGCTAGCAAGACAGAAGTTATTAGACATAAGTTCAGCCTGCAAGTTGGATCAATGTGAAGATTGTATCCTAAGTAAGGCAAAGAGGTTGAAGTTTGGTTCTGGAGAACATACTTCATCAGAGAAGCTTTAGTATTTTCATACAGACCTATGAGGACCATCAAGAAATCCAACCATGAGAGGAGGAAGATATTTCATATCCTTTATAGATGATTACCCTAGAAAGATATGGGTGAATATCCTTTATTGTTGTATGCTGATGATATCCTTATAGCTTGTAAGGATCAAGTTGGTGTAGATGAAGTAAAAGAAATACTTAAGCAGGAGTTTGATATGAAGGATCTAGGGGAAGCAAAAATGATGCTTGGTATACAGATTGAGAGAAACAGATCAATTGGAGAGTTGAAGTTGTTCCAAGAGTCATACTTGGATAAAGTTTTGAAAAGATACAATATGAATATCAGTAAGTCAGTAACAACACTAGCAAAGCAAGGAGTGAATCTGTCACTACTTCAAGCTCCTCAGACAGATCAAGAGAAGATTGAGATGATCAACATACCTTATGCTAGTGCTGTTGGCAGTTTGATGTATGCTATGGTATGTTGCAGGCCAAACTTAGCTTATGTGATGAGCATGATTAGTAAGTTTATGAGCAATCCAGGTCTACTACATTGGGATTCAGTGAAGTGGGCATTCAGGTATGTGAAAGGAACCATCACAACAGGTTTTAAAGTTTCAGAAAAGGGCTACATGGGATAAGTCAGTAGTTGGATATGTTGATGCTGATTATGCAGCAAATCTTGATGCTAGAAAGTCACTTACTGGATATGTATTCAACTTGTTTGGTACTGCAGTGAGTTGAAAGGCAACACATCAATATATAGTAGCCTTATCAACTACAGAAACAGAATTTATTGCTCTCATAGAAGCAATCAAAGAGGGAGTTTGGCTGACTGGAATACTTAGTGAGTTTGGTATTCAACAAGATGTAGTTGAGGTGTATTGTGACAATCAGAGTGCAGTGCGTCTCTCCAAGCATCAGGGGTATCATGAGAGGACCAAGCACATTGATGTAAGGTTATATTTCATAAGGGACATGATAGATAAGGGAGTAGTTAGTGTCAAGAAGATCAAAACTACTGAAAATCTGGCTGACATGTTCACTAAAGTCTTACCAGTTCAGAAGTATGAGCTGTGTAAACAATTGATTCAGTTGAATTGAAGTAAGAAAGGAAGGTGGCTGCAACCTTTTTAAAACAGCAAGGTGGAGAAGATGAAGCTAACATGATGATGCAAGGTCTAAGGTGGAGATTTGTGAGGAGTAGACTTGCATGTGTGTGTTGCATGAGTTTCTTAGCAACATCACACGTGGAGATCATTCATTGGTCGATTAAGTGATAAGAGGATTGCATGTATAAGCCGTTGGATCAGCTTTGGAGCTGAAGGAATCAGTTTGGTGGCATGACAACTGGAAGCATCTAGAAACATCAATTGGAAGCATCAAATGGTTGCAAGATCAGTTGGTTACAACTGATTCAGAGTGCATGCGTTTGATTGGATGAAAGGGGATCAAAACGTTGGTCACACATCCATATAGGTTGAAGAACAATCAGTCAGTTTCATCATATCCTTCACACATCATAAGTTCTTCAAGCATTAAGAGTTAGGATTTGATGAGTGTGCTTGTAAGTTTGTAATCTTCATCATCATCATATTGAATTCTTCTCTTAGGAAAGTGGATGTAGGCTTACGCCGAACCACTATACATCTTTGTGTTGATCGTTTTCATTTCATTTTTTGTTTATCAATCAATTCGGGAGTGAAAGTGAGTGATTAACCAAACAAGTGTGTGAGTTCTTGAGAGGTACAACAAGATCTTGCTTAAGTTTCATAAGATCACATGATGTCAAATTAAGGTGACATATATATGCTAAACATAACTCAAATTATTTTCACTTACATGTGAATTCATGAACACCCTTTTCACAAGATCTTTGAACTGTGGAATGCCACGGGACGACCATCGTAAGATCCTTGGAATCGAATCGTTCACACACTTGGCATGTTGCTGAGCTAGAATGGGGATACACTCGTAGGCCCACACTTGAAGTGCAAAAGTAAATCCCTTTGCATCTATATATGATTTGGAAACATTCTTTATCCCCTGTTTATCAGAACCCATGCCTTTGATGGCAGTCCTTATAGATTTGGATAAGAATTCCCAGGCAACACGACCCCATGGATAAGCATTGAACTCATCTAAGTCATCAGCTAATCGAACATACTGCACATCTATTTTCTTTATCTTCTTCTCCATGCGATTGATCAGCAACATTCCGAATACCACCCACAACAATCCAAGCTTGACGCTATCATCATATTCAAACTTCTTTTTCACACTTTCTTTGAATGCAACCTCAATGCTTTTTACACTTATATCCACTCCCTCAAAATACTTCTTCTCAAGAATTCCGACTTGTAGTCGAGACATTTTTGGTTTAGGACCGAATTTCAAACCTGTAATCAGAGCAAACTCTGTAGGACCATATTCCGCCTGCTGCTTATTCACATGGAACACTATTTTATCTTCGTTACGAGATGTATCCCGAGAGAATAGCAGTTGCAGGTATACTTGGCCCTGAAAATACAACTCTGCTGGGATACGCAGAAAATGACCAAAGCAGCTCTGTTCAAACAAACTAAGCTGTCTACCTTTTAAGCTTGATTTAATATTTGCTATAATTTTAAGGTTACAACGACCATCAACTCTAGCATTGTAACGGTCTTGGTCACTCATCAGGGCCATATCAATTAACCTGTAGTAGACAGATAGTGTATGAATTAAAACAAATTAGTTATACAAATTAAGAAGATTCACTTGTTTAATTGAAATGTAACCTTAATTCCTCTGCTGTGGTGGATTAACTGAAGATTCAACTCAAGCTTGAACCATGCAAAGATGCAATATTAGGAGTGACTGATCAGAGCCATAAATCCTATGCTGCAGTGGATTAAATTATATAGATGTGAAATATTATATTTTGTGCAAATTTCAAGAAAAGAAAGTCTTGGAAGTAATGAAATAATCAATACAATTAATTAAAAAAAAAAAGTTGTTTTAAAGAACCAAAATCATTATGTAATTTCTTTTTATTATTTAAAGAGGTTATTGGACACCTCTTATTAAAATACGATTATTTTCCCATTTGAAGAACGTACTACCTTTACTCTATAGACGTTTCCAATTCCACTGGATAATTTACAAGGAGTAATATTGTAGTAAAACATATTTTATTTTAAAAAAGATAATAAAATCAAAAAGCATCAAAGAAATTGAATTACTTTATATTTATGTCAAACTTCAAATTAAATTATACTCCTCCGTCTCGTAATAAATTTCACATTTTCCATTTTCGTTTGTCCCATGTTAAACTTCACCACCCAAAAAAGTAAATATCACATCAATTCCTACCTCTAAAAGTTCATCTTAATTACAACTTTACCACACCCACCTAACACACATAATATACTTTATAATTTATTTATCACTTAAAAATACTACATTACCCTCTAAAAATTAATAAAATTTGTCAAAAAATAACTTTTCTTAAACTCCGTATTTACCGTAATGGTGAAGTTTATTGTGGGATGGAGAGAGTAATTTTAATTAAGTTACGGAGCAGTAGTTGTTTAATTACTTAAAATTATTGAAGGTGGATTAAACGAGGACAATATCAATGTTCACATCTAACAAGGATAGATGAGTAGGCCAAATGAAATGGTTCCATATGAAAGGTTCAACTTGCATTTAATTGGATATAACTGGACCGTCTCTTAATTAGAAGAATCATTGCATCAGCCACGCTCCTTTACAATAAATTTTATTCTTAAATGATAGATATTCATGTCTTTAATTTAAAAAATAATGTAATTTTCCAATAAATTTCATTTTTTAAATGATAGGAAATAATGCCTTTTATTTTGAAAAATGGTGTACTCATCTTAGAACAAAAGATATCTGACTTTATATTTTGTAAGTTTTTCTACTTATCTACTTATAACGTCATTTATTTTCCATTGGTGTATAAAATATCATGTCAGGTTGAATTTCTGTTATATTTTGGTGTTACATCTCCTCATATTTTAAATATTGGATGATTAAAACGTAAAAATAATAATAAATTAAATCTAAACTCTAAAAGCAAAAATATTAATCGTTCTAAATGCTTATAAAAGAAAATATAACTGGGCATTCGGATCGTCACACACATATATATTTATTTGTAAAACTTAAATTGTTACAATTTTAAATGAGTTCAAAATATAAACAGTCCCATACTCATTTATTTTACTTTAAAGATAGGCTTAAAAGACATTTCTCCTAAATAAGTCAATAATTTTTAAATTCTCACCAAAATTGTTTTTTTATTTAAAAAAAGCCAAATTTTACTAATTTCATTAGATTGATCCATAAGACTAAATCATGCTTTTAAAGGGCGAAATTGGCGAGAATTTTGGTGAATGAATTTTCCAAAGTTGTCATTCATTGTTTTCAGATGCAAATCATATTATTTCATCATCACCATACAGCTTCAGTGCTTCACCCTACCTACGCCTCGTGTTCATAAATCTTCTTCACAATATCATCACCCATCTTGGTGGCAATGTGCTGCACAATTTCTTTGAGAGAGTCCTTTAAGTTTTGCATCTCATCATGAGCTCTCTCCTCATTCTCCATTCTGCATACATTTCACTCTTCTTCACACTCACTCTCTTCCACTGTCTCTACCCTACTCAGAATTTCATTAACCTTTTCATAAATCATGGTGGCAGTTGGTGCTTCTTCTCTGTTTTGACCTAATTTGAGTGCAATTTCCTCCTCCATCACCTTCTCCAGAAACTCCCACTCATCATATTTGCATTTGCCTTCATTTTCAGTGAGTATACTTCAGCTTCCTCATTAACTCTTGCTATCTTCTCACTGGAATCAACAGAGATGAGAGCAATAGATTTTCTTCCACCTTGATCTTGGCTTTGTTCACATGATCATCCACTTCCTTTCCCTGAAACAGGGCTCATTAAAATAATTCATCATCTTGAGAAAAGAAAAAATAGGGCATGCATCATACCTTGAGTCCTTCAACCAGTCGACGATAATTTTCTTCCGATTCCTTTAGCTTCTCTTCCATTTGATTGTTTCTCAAATCCCTCTGAAGGGCAATAATACAGCATCATAATCAGAGTTGATAAATTCTATCATGTACTTGAGAAAATGGTTTAAATATTATGACCCTAAGGTTTGCAGACAAACCAAGGGATTACTTTGCTCAATATTAATTAACGACATATTACTATACTCTTCTTTCCATTTCTTATAAACAATCTATAGGCCTTTTAATTTCACATTATTAAAGTTTTTCATAGCTTACGTCGAAAACATTCTTCTTCCACCACAGATCATTCATCTGATTGCCGTAATAGCAATAGTTAAAATAAATTAGCTAGCTAGAGGAAAATTAAGCATCTAAGATGGTTATAAATGTGTTTTATATAGTAACAGTGTAATTATGCAGGAAAATATTAACTATACATCCATACCTCCTTAAGTTGTTCGCGAATCTTCATTAATTCATCATTAGTTTGACGCTGTTTTGCAAGAAGACGCTGATGTGAGACAGTGAGATCCTTTTTCTGCAGCATCGGATTAAATTAGACTCAAATCAATTTTAGTACATAAATAGAAGCAAATGCCTTTAGTTGTTAGAGGCGAGAGGCCCTAAAGAGGAGCAAGAACATATGGCGCCCTAATATGAATACTGCAACATATATACATAAGTTATCCTACTTACAACATCACTACCTAACTAAATAAAGATAAAAATTACATAACATCACATAATGCATGATACATAATAACTCATAAATAGCATGACAACACATAGAAGATCCATACATAATTAACTTCAAAGTTAAAAACTTACAAATAAATAGCAAGTCTTCAAGCTAGTTTAAGAAAATTATGCAAATGATTAGTTAATATCTTCTCCTTTGTAAACATCCGTATCAAAATCTCTATTCTTAATTGGCTAATTAATAATTAATACTCCATATAAATAAAAATCAAATATTTCCCCCAAAGAAGGGGCAAGAATCGCTGTTTACTAATTGAAAGTGTGTAACAACTGCAAAAAAATACTAATGAAAAGGGATAAATGGGAATGCATAGTTGATGTGCCTCTTAAAGTGAAAAAAGGTGCACGAAGGCACAAGAGCACGAGCCTCTTAGGCTAATACGTAGAGGATTACAAGTAGAGAATTCAAGACCAAAAAAGAGCTGATCATCCTTAATTGCAAATAAGTTTTTACACAAGGCTTGTAGCTGCATTGAAAGGACAAAGTAGTCTGTCGTAGTCTTAACAAACTTAATTTTTCCGAAATAATAGTCTCATAACTTCTAAATTCTTACCAAAATAGTCTTTTTTACTTAAAAAAGACAAACTTTGCTAATTCCAACCATGAGACTGACTCGGTGGGATGAAATTGGTGAAAAATATTATTTTCGTACGAAATCAAAGCAAAACTGAAATGTTGGGACAAAAATGAATGTTCTAACTATTTTGGGACCCTTTTGAATAAGAAAAAATGTATGAGATGGTTTATGATTTATAATCTATATATAGCAGTCAATTCTCCAAAGTTCAATTTAACCTATAATGTATATTACGTGGAATTGTACAAGAATAACCTTTTTCTTCCCTGTTTTAAAGCTACTTCACGCTTCTTCAAGTCTTGGTCCAAGAATCAAGCTGTTTCCTTCTATTTTCAAATCAAAGCTCAACATCTCTTGTTGCTCCAAAAATCTCTTGGATAAATCCCTTGAAGTGCACACCATGTTCCTTGCTTCTGACAGAGAAAAACACCTATTGGGAGTTGGAAGGAGACCACAAAATCAATAATATTGCAGCAGTAATATTTCATTTAGTCAACAAACCTTGAAAGAAAATACGCCTGGTTTCATCTTTCACTTGAAGAATCTTTTGAATACACATTTTAGATTGTAGTTCATCCAGATTTTCTCTTTCCAAGGAGAGACCCCATGTGCACGAATCGATCTGCATATATATACACAAAAGAAAAAAATACTACGATCAATGTTGAGATAATTGAGGCTGAAAGAAATTACAGATTTCAACACACACAGTGAGTGCAATTTTTTTTTTTTTTGTTTAAATCTGGACTCCATACACACACACTGTGAACATTATTGGCAAGTAGATGCGAATGAAGAATACGCATGAAATGCATGATCATCATAATCACACCTTAGTAGATATACGATGGTGGCAAAAAACAGAGTAGAAGAGTGGTTAAAATAGTGATGCATGATAAAATGATAATATTCATTATTATGGTCTTGGAAAATCGAAGAGACGTCCGCCTGTTCAAATATTGTTTTACCAAAAAAAAGAACCGCCATATCATGGGTGGATGTTGAAAATTGATTAAATAGATGGTTTTTATTAATAAATAAATGTTCCAGTTTAAAATGGATTTTAGCTTTGAAATCCTACATTTTTTTTAGTTAATATTTTAAAATACTACATCTACAAACCTTATTCATCATCAATCCACCTAATTTGAAGCAACATGAATATATAGTATAATGTTAAACCTCGAAAGAAAAGCACAAATGGAACAAGGTTAACTTTTATTTTCTCACTTGCGCGCAAGTCAGGTCCTCTTAACGGAGGGTTTGAATCAAAATAAGAAATAGAGTAAAAATATAATGGATAAAAGATCACTCTTTCGTTCCCAATTTATATGAACTCAAAAAACTTTTCAAAACTCAGAAATTTCTTGAAAAAAAAAAATATTGCTAAAGAACTAAAAAGAATACTCAATATAAAAGTTTTTGGATTAAAATTGAATTCAAGCAAGTCTGAACTAAATATAAAAAGTACCAAAAAAGAGTTTAGAAGTGAAAACACTACATATAAGACCTAATTAAATTTAAACTTTAAAGCTAAATGAGTAAATAAAATACCCTACGGCGAGACAAGGAAAATTTTGACAATATATATAGAAATAGAATGTTAAACTACAGTAAACTATCCTGACAAATTCGATTCAAGAAGCCGTAGACATGGACGTGGACTTGGATTCCTCCAACAGGAGAGCAAGAACATGTACTCGCTTATATGTTCCAAGCACACAAAAAAGGGAGTCATAATTAAGTTAAATTCACTTTTACTCCAAACAAAAAAAAGATATAATTTTAATTTAGTCACATAAATCTCGATATAGGCCATTTTGACACCAAAAGCTTGTGAGTTTTAATTTTTGTTCTTTCAAAAGGACTTACACTTAAAAAGTTAAAAAGTTACGTGATTAAAAATAGAAAAAGTAAAAAACTTGCAAGTTACGGTAACTGAAAACAAAATGGGGGAGAAATTAATTGCTTCTCTTTTCTCCTCCTTCCTTGAGTCTCTAAAAATCCTATTTCCGACAAGGGGCGTTACTCTATTTCCGACAAGTAATAATCATGATATAACGGGATAATATACCAAAAATAAAATAACCGTTACTCTAATTATTATGAGTTGAAATCAAGTTACCCTATATTAAAAACGCAAACTTTATTAATTTTGGTAATAAATTTTAAATTCAAGATACTTATTACCAAACTTAAAGTGAGTTCCCAATTAAGTTAAAGGATGCATTCGGCCATACACTTTCTATATATATATAAATATATATATATATATATATATATATAATATATATATATATATATAATATATATATATAAAATATATATAATAAATTTTTTTTATAAGTGTTATTTCATAAATGATGATGTTATTGACAACAAGAGCAGGTGGAATTTGGATGAATCTGCATATAGTGTCGAGAGAAAGTGGCTTCTGGTTGGGTATTAATTTATTTGTTCACTACGCGTTCAAGAAATCATATGGAGTATGAAAACACTTGTTTACTACTCCCCTCCGCGCATTTGAGAGGTAATAGTTTTACTTTATGGGATTGTATGAAGTATTATTATTATTATTATTATTATTATTATTATTATTATTATTATATATTATTATTATTATATGTAAAGTGAGTGATTGTATTAAAGGAAGTGTGGGCATATGATGTATTTTTTATTAAAGTCTATAAGAAATTCTTACATCTGAATTTTCCCTTTCCAATTTTTAACCTTTATCTTTCCTCCCCCCTTTCTTTCCTTAATTTTTGATTCACCATGAGTCTTATTTAATCAAAAATACATCATATGCCCACCACTTCCCTTTAATACAATCACTCACATTACATATAATAATAATATAATAATAATAATAATAATAATAATAATAATAATAATAATAATAATATACTTCATACAATCCCATAAAGTAAAACTATTACCTCTCAATGCGCGAGGGAGTAGTAAAACAAGTGTTTTCATACTCCATATGATTTCTTGAAGGCTTAACTCCCATACATGTAGTGACAAATAAATTAATACCCATCCAAAAGCCACTTTCTCTCGACACTAAATGGCAGATTCATCCAAATTCCACCCTGCTCTTGTTGTCAATAACATCAACATTTATGAAATAACACTATAAAAAAATTTATAAACAATATATATAAATAATAAATTAATATATATATATACTAAATATAATATATATATATATATAAAATATATATATATATATAGAAAAGTGTATGGCCGAATGCATCCTTTAAACTTAATTGGAACTCACTTAAGTTTGGTAATAAGTATCTTGAATTTAAAATTTAATACCAAAATTAAAAATTTGCGTTTTAATATATGGGTTAACTTGATTTCAACTCATAAAATTAGAGTAACGTTTAATTTTATTTTTGTTATAATATCCCGTTAATATCATGATTATTACTTGTCGGAAATAGAGTAACGCCCCCTGTCGGAAATAGGATTTTTAGAGACTCAAGGAAGGATGAGAAAAAGAGAAGCAATTAATTTCTCCCCCATTTTGTTTTCAGTTACCGTAACTTGCAAGTTTTACTTTTTCTATTTAATCACGTAACTTTTTAACTTTAAGTGTAAGTCCTTTTGAAAGAACAAAATTAAAACTCACAAGCTTTTGGTGTCAAAATGGCCTATATCGAGATTTATTTGACTAAATAAAAATTATATCTTTTTTTTTGTTGAGTAAAAGTGAATTAACTTAATTATGACTCCCTTTTCTTGTGTGCTTGGAACATATAAACGAGTACATGTTCTTGCTCTCCCTGTTGGAGGAATCCAAGTCCACGTCCATGTCTACGGCGTCCTTGAATCGAATTTGTCAGGATAGTTTACTGTAGTTTAACATTCTATTTCTATATATATTGTCAAAATTTTCCTTGTCTCGCCGTAGGGTATTTTATTTACTCATTTAGCTTTAAAGTTTAAATTTAATTAGGTCTTATATGTAGTGTTTTCACTTCTAAACTCTTTTTGGTACTTTTTATATTTAGTTCAGACTTGCTTGAATTCAATTTTAATCCAAAAACTTTATATTGAGTATTCTTTTTAGTTCTTTAGCAATATTTTTTTTTTCAAGAAATTTCTGAGTTTTGAAAAGTTTTTTGAGTTCATATAAATTGGACGAAAGAGTGATCTTTTATCCATTTATATTTTTACTCTATTTCTTATTTTTGATTCAAACCCTCCGTTAAGAGGACCTGACTTGCGCGCAAGTGAGAAAATAAAAGTTAACCCTTGTTCCATTTGTGCTTTTCTTTCGAGGTTTAACATTATACTATTAATATTCATGTTGCTTCAAATTAGGTGAATGATGATGAATAAGGTTTGTAGATGTAGTATTTTAAAAATATTAACTAAACAAATGTAGGATTTCAAAGCTAAAATCCATTTAAACTGGAACATTTATTTATTAATAAAAACCATCTATTTAATCAATTTTCCAACATCCACCCATGATATGGCGGTTCTTTTTTTTGGTAAACACAATATTTGAACAGGCGGACGTCTCTTCGATTTTCCAAGACCATAATAATGAATATTAATCATTTTATCATGCATCACTAATTTTAACCACTCTTCTACTCTGTTTTTTGCCACCATCGTATATCTACTAAGGTGTGATTATGATGATCATGCATTTCATGCTTATTCTTCATTCGCATCTACTTGCAATAAATGTTCACAGTGTGTGTGTATGGAGTCCAGATTTAAACAAAAAAAAAAAAAATTGCACTCACTGTGTGATGTTAAATCTGTAATTTCTTTCAGCCTCAATTATCTCAACATTGATCGTAGTATTTTTTTCTTTTGTGTATATATATGCAATCGATTCGTGCACATGGGCTCCCTTGGAAAGAGAAAATCTGGATGAACTACAATCTAAAATGTGTATTCAAAAGATTCTTCAAGTGAAAGATGAAACCAGGCGTATTTTCTTTCAAGGTTTGTTGACTAAATGAAATATTACTGCTGCAATATTATTGATTTTGTGGTCTCCTTCAACTCCCAATAGGTGTTTTTCGCTCTCCAGAAGCAAGGAACATGGTGTGCACTTCAAGGATTTATCCAAGAGATTTTGGAGCAACAAGAGATGTTGAGCTTTGATTTTGAAAATAGAAGGAAACAGCTTATTCTTGGACCCAAGACTTGAAAGAAGCGTGAAGTAGCTTTAAAACAGGGAAGAAAAGGTTATTCTTGTACAATTCCACGTAATATACATTATAGGTTAAATTGAACTTTGGAGAATTGACTGCTATATATAAGATTATAAATCATAAACCATCTCATACATTTTTTCTTATTCAAAAGGGTCCCAAAATAGTTAGAACATTCATTTTTGTCCCAAACATTTCAGTTTTGCTTTGATTTCGTACGAAAATAATATTTTTCACCAATTTCATCCCACCGATCAGTCTCATGGTTGGAATTAGCAAAGTTTGTCTTTTAAATAAAAAAGACTATTTTGGTAAGAATTTAGAAGTTATGAGACTATTATTTCGGAAAAATTAAGTTTGTTAAGACTACGACAGACTACTTGTCCTTTCAATGCAGCTACAAGCCTTGTGTAAAAACTTATTTGCAATTAAGGATGATCAGCTCTTTTTGGTCTTGAATTCTCTACTTGTAATCCTCTACGTATTAGCCTAAGAGGCTCGTGCTCTTGTGCCTTCGTGCACCTTTTTTCACTTTAAGAGGCACATCAACTATGCATTTCCCAATAACCCTTTTCATTAGTATTTTTTTGCAGTTGTTACACACTTTCAATTAGTAAACAGCGATTCTTGCCCCTTCTTTGGGGGAAATATTTGATTTTTATTTATATGGAGTATTAATTATTAATTAGCCAATTAAGAATAGAGATTTTGATACGGATGTTTACAAAGGAAAGATATTAACTAATCATTTTCATAATTTTCTTAAACTAGCTTGAAGACTTGCTATTTATTTGTAAGTTTTTAACTTTGAAGTTAATTATGTATGGATCTTCTATGTGTTGTCATGCTATTTATGAGTTATTATGTATCATGCATTATGTGATGTTATGTAATTTTTATCTTTATTTAGTTAGGTAGTGATGTTGTAAGTAGAATAACTTATGTATATATGTTGCAGTATTCATATTAGGGCGCCATATGTTCTTGCTCCTCTTAGGGCCTCTCGCCTCTAACAACTAAAGGCATTTGCTTCTATTTATGTACTAAAATTGATTTGAGTCTAATTTAATCCGATGCTGCAGAAAAAGGATCTCACTGTCTCACATCAGCGTCTTTTGCAAAACAGCGTCAAACTAATGATGAATTAATGAAGATTCGCGAACAACTTAAGGAGGTATGGATGTATAGTTAAATATTTCCTGCATAATTACACTGTTACTAT
The DNA here is from genome assembly GCA_023678885.1 of Pogostemon cablin. Classification (NCBI taxonomy): domain Eukaryota; kingdom Viridiplantae; phylum Streptophyta; class Magnoliopsida; order Lamiales; family Lamiaceae; genus Pogostemon; species Pogostemon cablin. Next base: position 37,149,136 of record CM042963.1, read on the forward strand.
ATAAAACACATTTATAACCATCTTAGATGCTTAATTTTCCTCTAGCTAGCTAATTTATTTTAACTATATTGCTATTACGGCAATCAGATGAATGATCTGTGGTGGAAGAAGAATGTTTTCGACGTAAGCTATGAAAAACTTTAATAATGTGAAATTAAAGGCCTATAGATTGTTTATAAGAAATGGAAAGAAGAGTATAGTAATATGTCGTTAATTAATATTGAGCAAAGTAATCCCTTGTTTGTCTGCAAACCTTAGGGTCATAATATTTAAACCATTTTCTCAAGTACATATAGAATTTATCAACTCTGATTATGATGCTGTATTATTGCCCTTCAGAGGGATTTGAGAACAATCAAATGGAAGAGAAGCTAAAGGAATCGGAAGAAAATTATCGTCGACTGGTTGAAGGACTCAAGGTATGATGCATGCCCCTAATTTTTCTTTTCTCAAGATGATGAATTATTTTAATGAGCCCTGTTTCAGGGAAAGGAAGTGGATGATCATGTGAACAAAGCCCAAGATCAAGGTGGAAGAAAATCTATTGCTCTCATCTCTGTTGATTCCAGTGAGAAGATAGCAAGAGTTAATGAGGAAGCTGAAGTACTACTCACTGAAAATGAAGGCAAATGCAAATATGATGAGTGGGAGTTTCTGAGAAGGTGATGGAGGAGGAAATTGCACTCAAATTAGGTCAAAACAGAGAAGCACCAACTGCCACCATGATTTATGAAAAGGTTAATGAAATTCTGAGTAGGGTAGAGACAGTGGAAGAGAGTGTGAAGAAGAGTGAAATGTATGCAGAATGGAGAATGAGGAGAGCTCATGATGAGATGCAAAACTTAAAGGACTCTCTCAAAGAAATTGTGCAGCACATTGCCACCAAGATGGGTGATGATATTGTGAAGAAGATTTATGAACACGAGGCGTAGGGTGAAGCACTGAAGCTGTATGGTGATGATGAAATAATATGATTTGCATCTGAAAACAATGAATGACAACTTTGGAAAATTCATTCACCAAAATTCTCGCCAATTTCGCCCTTTAAAAGCATGATTTAGTCTTATGGATCAATCTAATGAAATTAGTAAAATTTGGCTTTTTTTAAATAAAAAAAACAATTTTGGTGAGAATTTAAAATTATTGACTTATTTAGGAGAAATGTCTTTTAAGCCTATCTTTAAAGTAAAATAAATGAGTATGGGACTGTTTATATTTTGAACTCATTAAAATTGTAACAATTTAAGTTTTACAAATAAATATATATGTGTGTGACGATCCCGAATGCCCAGTTATATTTTCTTTTATAAGCATTAGAACGATTAATATTTTTGCTTTTAGAGTTTAGATTTAATTTATTATTATTTTTTACGTTTTAATCATCCAATATTTAAAATATGAGGAGATGTAACACCAAAATATAACAGAAATTCAACCTGACATGATATTTTATACCACCAATGAAAATAAATGACGTTATAAGTAGATAAGTAGAAAAACTTACACAAAATATAAAGTCAGATATCTTTTGTTCTAAGATGAGTACACCATTTTTCAAAATAAAAGGCATTATTTCCTATCATTAAAAAATGAAATTTATTGGAAATTACATTATTTTTTAAATTAAAGACATGAATAACTATCATTTAAGAATAAAATTTATTGTAAAGGAGCGTGGCTGATGCAATGATTCTTCTAATTAAGAGACGGTCCAGTTATATCCAATTAAATGCAAGTTGAACCTTTCATATGGAACCATTTCATTTGGCCTACTCATCTATCCTTGTTAGATGTGAACATTGATATTGTCCTCGTTTAATCCACCTTCAATAATTTTAAGTAATTAAACAACTACTGCTCCGTAACTTAATTAAAATTACTCTCTCCATCCCACAATAAACTTCACCATTACGGTAAATACGGAGTTTAAGAAAAGTTATTTTTGACAAATTTTATTAATTTTTAGAGGGTAATGTAGTATTTTTAAGTGATAAATAAATTATAAAGTATATTATGTGTGTTAGGTGGGTGTGGTAAAGTTGTAATTAAGATGAACTTTTAGAGGTAGGAATTGATGTGATATTTACTTTTTTGGGTGGTGAAGTTTAACATGGGACAAACGAAAATGGAAAATGTGAAATTTATTACGAGACGGAGGAGTATATTTAATTTGAAGTTTGACATAAAATATAAAGTAATTCAATTTCTTTGATGCTTTTTGATTTTATTATCTTTTTTAAAATAAAATATGTTTTACTACAATATTACTCCTTGTAAATTATCCAGTGAATTGGAAACGTCTATAGAGTAAAGGTAGTACGTTCTTCAAATGGGAAAATAATCGTATTTTAATAAGAGGTGTCCAATAACCTCTTTAAATAATAAAAAGAAATTACATAATGATTTTGGTTCTTTAAAACAACTTTTTTTTTTTAATTAATTGTAAGATTATTTCATTACTTCCAAGACTTTCTTTTCTTGAAATTTGCACAAAATATAATATTTCACATCTATATAATTTAATCCACTGCAGCATAGGATTTATGGCTCTGATCAGTCACTCCTAATATTGCATCTTTGCATGGTTCAAGCTTGAGTTGAATCTTCAGTTAATCCACCACAGCAGAGGAATTAAGGTTACATTTCAATTAAACAAGTGAATCTTCTTAATTTGTATAACTAATTTGTTTTAATTCATACACTATCTGTCTACTACAGTTAATTGATATGGCCCTGATGAGTGACCAAGACCGTTACAATGCTAGAGTTGATGTCGTTGTAACCTTAAAAATATAGCAAATATTAAATCAAGCTTAAAAGGTAGACAGCTTAGTTTGTTTGAACAGAGCTGCTTTGGTCATTTTCTGCGTATCCCAGCAGAGTTGTATTTTCAGGGCCAAGTATACCTGCAACTGCTATTCTCTCGGGATACATCTCGTAACGAAGATAAAATAGTGTTCCATGTGAATAAGCAGCAGGCGGAATATGGTCCTACAGAGTTTGCTCTGATTACAGTTTGAAATTCGGTCCTAAACCAAAAATGTCTCGACTACAAGTCGGAATTCTTGAGAAGAAGTATTTGAGGGAGTGGATATAAGTGTAAAAAGCATTGAGGTTGCATTCAAGAAAGTGTGAAAAAGAAGTTTTGAATATGATGATAGCGTCAAGCTTGGATTGTTGTGGGTGGTATTCGGAATGTTGCTGATCAATCGCATGGAGAAGAAGATAAAGAAAATAGATGTGCAGTATGTTCGATTAGCTGATGACTTAGATGAGTTCAATGCTTATCCATGGGGTCGTGTTGCCTGGGAATTCTTATCCAAATCTATAAGGACTGCCATCAAAGGCATGGGTTCTGATAAACAGGGGATAAAAATGTTTCCAAATCATATATAGATGCAAAGGGATTTACTTTTGCACTTCAAGTGTGGGCCTACGAGTGTATCCCCATTCTAGCTCAGCAACATGCCAAGTGTGTGAACGATTCGATTCCAAGGATCTTACGATGGTCGTCCCGTGGCATTCCACAGTTCAAAGATCTTGTGAAAAGGGTGTTCATGAATTCACATGTAAGTGAAAATAATTTGAGTTATGTTTAGCATATATATGTCACCTTAATTTGACATCATGTGATCTTATGAAACTTAAGCAAGATCTTGTTGTACCTCTCAAGAACTCACACACTTGTTTGGTTAATCACTCACTTTCACTCCCGAATTGATTGATAAACAAAAAATGAAATGAAAACGATCAACACAAAGATGTATAGTGGTTCGGCGTAAGCCTACATCCACTTTCCTAAGAGAAGAATTCATATGATGATGATGAAGATTACAAACTTACAAGCACACTCATCAAATCCTAACTCTTAATGCTTGAAGAACTTATGATGTGAAGGATATGATGAAACTGACTGATTGTTCTTCAACCTATATGGATGTGTGACCAACGTTTTGATCCCCTTTCATCCAATCAAACGCATGCACTCTGAATCAGTTTGTAACCAACTGATCTTGCAACCATTTGATGCTTCCAATTGATGTTCTAGATGCTTCCAGTTGTCATGCCACCAAACTGATTCCTTCAGCTCCAAAGCTGATCCAACGGCTTATACATGCAATCCTCTTATCACTTAATCGACCAATGAATGATCTCCACGTGTGATGTTGCTAAGAAACTCATGCAACACACACATGCAAGTCTACTCCTCACAAATCTCCACCTTAGACCTTGCATCATCATGTTAGCTTCATCTTCTCCACCTTGCTGTTTTAAAAAGGTTGCAGCCACCTTCCTTTCTTACTTCAATTCAACTGAATCAATTGTTTACACAGCTCATACTTCTGAACTGGTAAGACTTTAGTGAACATGTCAGCCAGATTTTCAGTAGTTTTGATCTTCTTGACACTAACTACTCCCATATCTATCATGTCCCTTATGAAATATAACCTTACATCAATGTGCTTGGTCCTCTCATGATACCCCTGATGCTTGGAGAGACGCACTGCACTCTGATTGTCACAATACACCTCAACTACATCTTGTTGAATACCAAACTCACTAAGTATTCCAGTCAGCCAAACTCCCTCTTTGATTGCTTCTATGAGAGCAATAAATTCTGTTTCTGTAGTTGATAAGGCTACTATATATTGATGTGTTGCCTTTCAACTCACTGCAGTACCAAACAAGTTGAATACATATCCAGTAAGTGACTTTCTAGCATCAAGATTTGCTGCATAATCAGCATCAACATATCCAACTACTGACTTATCCCATGTAGCCCTTTTCTGAAACTTTAAACCTGTTGTGATGGTTCCTTTCACATACCTGAATGCCCACTTCACTGAATCCCAATGTAGTAGACCTGGATTGCTCATAAACTTACTAATCATGCTCATCACATAAGCTAAGTTTGGCCTGCAACATACCATAGCATACATCAAACTGCCAACAGCACTAGCATAAGGTATGTTGATCATCTCAATCTTCTCTTGATCTGTCTGAGGAGCTTGAAGTAGTGACAGATTCACTCCTTGCTTTGCTAGTGTTGTTACTGACTTACTGATATTCATATTGTATCTTTTCAAAACTTTATCCAAGTATGACTCTTGGAACAACTTCAACTCTCCAATTGATCTGTTTCTCTCAATCTGTATACCAAGCATCATTTTTGCTTCCCCTAGATCCTTCATATCAAACTCCTGCTTAAGTATTTCTTTTACTTCATCTACACCAACTTGATCCTTACAAGCTATAAGGATATCATCAGCATACAACAATAAAGGATATTCACCCATATCTTTCTAGGGTAATCATCTATAAAGGATATGAAATATCTTCCTCCTCTCATGGTTGGATTTCTTGATGGTCCTCATAGGTCTGTATGAAAATACTAAAGCTTCTCTGATGAAGTATGTTCTCCAGAACCAAACTTCAACCTCTTTGCCTTACTTAGGATACAATCTTCACATTGATCCAACTTGCAGGCTGAACTTATGTCTAATAACTTCTGTCTTGCTAGCTCTTGTAACACTCTCTCACTTACATGAGCTAGTCTTCCATGCCATAGATAAACATCTTCTTGATCTTGTGAAGTGTTCAACTGTCCAGAGACAACTGATCCTTCAAAAAAGTAAAGATCAGAGCTCTTAACACCTTTCATCACCACTGAATTTTCTTTTATAATGGTGAGTACTCCTCCTTTCAGATTGCATTCACACCTCAGAGTATCTAACATTCCCAAGGATATCAAATTCCTTCTTAATCCTGGTACATATCTTACATTTGTAAGCAACTTAATGGTTCCATCAAACATTCTGAATTTAACAGAGCCAATCCCTTCAATCTTGATGGCATGATCATTGCCTAACAAGACTGATCCTTCATTATATGGCTTCAATTCTGTAAACCAATCCTTAACTGATGTCATGTGAAATGTGCAACCTGAATCTAATACCCACTGATCTGATACATGACTAGAAACAATAATCAAAGCTTCAATAAAATCTTGATCCTTATTCCTTTTATTTTCAATTACCTGATTGACATGGATTCTTTGATTTCCACCCTTTTCTGTAATCTTCCTAGCCACCATAGCTTTTCACTTATGACATTGCTTCTTGAAATTACCAGGTTTGTTGCTGTGGAAGCAGTTATTGTTCTCTTCATCTGCTGGTGTACTCTGATTACCCCTTTCCTGTTTCCTCTCATCAATACCAGCCTTCTTATCATTCTTATTCCACTTGTTCTGTTTGTTGGCCACAAGTCCTTCCCCTACAACTGTATTATCTGATGTCTTATGGAGCACCTTTGCTTTGATTGCAAGAATCACTTGCTCCAGGGAGATTGATTCAACATTCCCATAAAATAGTGTATCTCTCAGTCCTTCAAAAGATTTAGGAAGAGCTGACATTAGTATGACAGCCTTATCTTCACTTGACAGTGCTACATCAATATTTTCTAAATCATCAATGATCTTATTGAAATCATCTAGTTGACTTATAATAGACTTATCTTCTGATACTTTGAAGGAATAGAGCTTCTGTTTTGTATACAGCCGATTTGCCAAGGTCTTAACTATGTAAAGATCAGCAAGCTTCTTCCACATGTCTCTTGCAGTTACTTCTTTTGAAACTTCTCTTAAGGCTTTGTCACCTAGGCATAGTATTTTGCACTTCTGGCCTTTGATTATTGATCTTGATCTGCAACTTGTGCAACTGCATCAACAGCTGCTGCTTGATTTTCTGGAAGTGGTTTGACAGCATCAGCCAATCCTTGTTGGATCAGTATGGCCTCCATCTTCATTCTCCACAAACTGAAGTCAACTTTCTCTGTGAACTTCTCCACATCAAACTTGGTTGTCACCATGATTCTTCCCTCTGATCTGACTAGTTGTGGCTGCTTCTTCTTCCCACAGACGGCGCCACTTCTTATGAAACTTAAGCAAGATCTTGTTGTACCTCTCAAGAACTCACACACTTGTTTGGTTAGTCACTCACTTTCACTCCCAAATTGATTGATAAACAAAAAATAAAATAAAAATGATCAACACAAAGATGTATGGTGGTTCGGCGTAAGCCTACATTCACTTTCCTAAGAGAAAAATTCAATATGATGATAATGAAGATTACAAACTTACAAGCACACTTATCAAACCCTAACTCTTAATGCTTGAAGAAAAGATGATGAAACTGACTGATTGTTCTTAACATATATGGATGTGTGACCAACGTTTTGATCCCCTTTCATCCAATCAAATGCATGCATTCTGAATCAGTTGTAACCAACTGATCTTGCAACTGTTTGATGCTTCCAGCTGATGTTTCTAGATGCTTCCAGTTGTCATGCCACCAAACTGATTCCCTCAGCTCCAAAGCTGATCCAACGTCTTATGCATGCAATTCTCTTATCACTTGATCGACCAATGAATGATCTCCACGTGGGATGCTGCTAAGAAATTCATGCAACACACACATGCAAGTCTACTCCTCACATGTGACTTGATTAAGTATTAATCGATTCCCCTCTCTATCAATTAATTCTATCTTGCAGGCTGTTTTGAAGAGGCATTTGGAGGCTAATGATGAAGAAATAGAATCTGTTTGGTACCGAAGTGCAAAGTGTGAGGCATTGTTGGGAGCAGAAGGTGTGGAATGTAGTAATGAGGGGCCAGTAGGCAATAAGGGTGCTAATTTTGTTCCCTGCAGCCCTGCAAGTGGGAAGTTGACAACGGAGTTGATGTCGGAGATAACTACAGTTGCAAGACTGGAGGTGCAGAAGCAAATCCATAAAGAAAGGAGGAAGTTAGTTGAATTTATATGTCATCATTTAGGCAAATCCACAGATACAGACACAATAAGCGATAGACCAAGAGTCAAAGTATCAACACTTGAATCACATAATCACACATCCAACTCTAATAAGGTATGAACTACTTTGTAAGATCTCGGATCTCCTATTACATTTTGATGTTAAATCTCATATTACACGCGTTAGATGATTTACACGTATATTGGGAGGAAAATCTCAACCTTTTCCGCTTGGATTGAAATTTTCTTTTAGGGTATAAATTTGTAAAGGGAAATGTAACACCAAAATTTAACAGGAATCCGGACAGACTTTTTAAGGACATTGTACCTGTACTGTGTGTTGGGTTGATCATTGGTTAAATTATTAATCCTCAAAGTCATGTCATTTTTCGACGTGCAAAATGGGAAACCAGAAGAGACGAAAGGCGTTAAGACTAATCGTCCTAGGAATAAGAAGCAAAAAATGAATCATTTGGAAGATAACAGTTTGTCCGGTGGAAAACGAGATGTGGTCGTCATAGACGTAGACGATGATAGCCCCGGCGAGGAGGAGTATATTGACAGAAAGGATGTGAGATTTGTTTCACAACAACAACAACAACCACATCATGCTTTCATTCAACCAAAGGGTGCAGCAGTGGACTTACAACCATTCCAACCCACTCGCTCTCCATACACTATGCTCACCTATTTTCAATTGATGGACCAGTACGCCACCTTCAAGGACTCTAATTATCAGTACGTCATTCATGCATGTGAAAATATATATATATGTATCGCTCATACAACGACATGACAACCGAACCAATATTGTGTTGTGAGAACATGTCATAACTGTTGGGATAAGGCAGATCCCCATTCATTCCTAAGGGACAAACAAAGAAGAACATAAAAAGCACAACACAAGAATTTACGTGGAAAACTCCAAAATCGGAGAAAAACCACGGACCGAGAAAATACCACTATGTGAAAATTTTTTACAATCACACAGAATTTCTCTCTCCCGACCCCAATCCCTACACCCTTACAAATCTTTGACTAATTCTCACCTTTCTTCTCATTCTCACAACCGAGAATCAAAGAAAGGAATTTTAACTAGAATCAAATACAAAGATTAAAGTGTACTTGATTGGTGCACTTAACATTGAGGCTAGGGGCCTCCTTATATAGCCTAAGGAGCCCCTCCCCTTTTTCTCTCCCACCCGATGTGGGACAACAAAATCCCCTCTTTTAATTTGACAAAATCCAACAATCTCCACCTTGTCAAATAAAAGAAAACTCATTGTCTTTACCGACAATCATTCTCAACCCGAGAATCCTACTCCACCATATGAGTAGACCACTTAGAATTAAACCATTCTAAGAATTTCCTGCGGCACATATCGAAAAACACCTGCTGATATTTATGGTGCTACTTCCAGCTCTTGGCTACCCCTGGAAGTCCATCAGCCATCGATATACATCCACCACACACCCTACATCACCTGCCAAGTCAATGTCCGTGTGCAAACTTGTGGACCAGCTAATATTATTACACCTTTTCCATGACAACTGAACATGTCACGAGAATCCCCAATAATATTAACTCAACATTCAGAACTATTGCCGCAACAGCTCCTCCTTGATCAGAAACGCCATCATTGCTCCACCGTAAGCAATTACCGTGCCATTGCTCCACCGCAATTACCGCACCATTGCTCCACCTTGAGCAAAATCCGTCTGTACCGACATGACGTCGCTGCCTTTTACCGCCAAGCTACACCAGGCTTGTCCGAACCCTTTTCTACTGAAGGTGTTGTCACTTGAAGCCGATTCTAACCTTCCGGAATTCACGATGCTTTCCCACTTGTCAGTTGAATCCACGCTATTCTTTACCGATCTAGCGCCAGCCGATACCAAGCCACCACATCGTCTTCTTCCCCGTGAATCGCCACTTCCCACGCCACCAATCATTACCGAAAACATGTTCCTTTGAAACCTCCTTGAGCCGACATCCATGGAAAACTCCATGCCGCTTTTAAGCCAACTCCTCCACCGGGAGTCCCAGCAATTCACATTGCTGCAGGTCCAAGAACTCCGCCAAAAACTGCTGACCCGCAAATCCTACCCCTTGCCACGCCACTGTCGCCACAGTCCGGCGCATTTCACCGCAAGAAAGGAGATGTCACCGCATGTTGCTGTTCTTCTGACCCCCTTGTGCCACCAGCTTTTCCCACTTCTTTCATGACACCCTTAGCCTAATGAATAACCCTCTTCCTCTTATAAAGTATTTTCTGATGTGGAAGGTCAGACTTTGCTGCAACCACAGAGCATACTAAGAACTTTATAAGCACCCGAACCGGGCTCTGATACCACTTGTTGGGATAAGGCAGATCCCCATTCATTCCTAAGGGACAAACAAAGAAGAACATAAAAAGCACAACACAAGAATTTACGTGGAAAACTCCAAAATCGGAGAAAAACCATGGACCGAGAAAATACCACTATGTGAAAATTTTTTACAATCACACAGAATTTCTCTCTCCCGACCCCAATCCCTACACCCTTACAAATCTTTGACTAATTCTCACCTTTCTTCTCATTCTCACAACCGAGAATCAAAGAAAGAAATTTTAACTAGAATCAAATACAAAGATTAAAGTGTACTTGATTGGTGCACTTAACATTGAGGCTAGGGGCCTCCTTATATAGCCTAAGGAGCCCCTCCCCTTTTTCTCTCCCACCCGATGTGGGACAACAAAATCCCCTCTTTTAATTTGACAAAATCCAACAATAACTTGCTTGCAATATTGTTTCCATGCCGATTCCATTTTCTTGCGAGTAAGGACTCTGTTGGAAAATTTACCTCCAAGGATCCGGATCCATATAATTATAACACAAACACTCTTATAAACCCCGATTTACATATCTCATTATATGAACCTGAGTTTTTTCTCACCTAAACCCTGTAGTCCCCCTTCCAATCTTATTATACCCCATGTATGTGATCTTTCTTTCAATCCTATTATACCCTATGTTTTGCTAGGGGTTTAAATTAAAGGGAACCACAGGTTTACGTCGTAAGCCCATTTCACAAGAGACTAACTCTTATTATAATTACTGTTGTAGGTTGAACGTTGGATTAGGGTTCCCGGTAGGAGCTTCTTTCTTCAAGGAGCTTGAGGATCCAACCAAGATGACAAGCGATAACGTAAGGATATATATACCAAAGTTTGACTCAACAAGAAAATATCAAAATTGTCCGTTAAGTATGACAAATTCCAATTTTAATCCTTTTATATTTGCAATTCTCAATTTTGGTCTTTTTTTATTCGATTTTGGTCCTTTTATTTCAAATTTATACCATTTTTTTTCAAATTTAGTTCTTTATATCAGAATTTGTCGAATTTTGATCCAAAATTTGGACAAAAAAATTAACAAATTTGGAAGAAAAAAAAACCAAAATGGAACAAAAAAAAATATCAAAATTGAGAATTGCAAACTAAAAATTGGAACCGGTCATACTTAAAGGATTAATTTTGATAATTTCTGCCACATATGTCTCATTTGCTATCTTGTTAAAGAATGCTAGGCTTCTATTTTTTCACAGCATTTGGATGCGTACATGAGTATCTTGCTGGCTGATACTGAGTTCGTAGGTATACGGATACCAAACTCCACTTACACATTTGTTGATTCTTCATTTTCTGTAAGTACTAATTCACATAATTTTGTCGAATTAACATAGACTATTTGATTTTCATACTTGGTATATTTACTTTTAGACAAAAGCTCAACGGATATGGGCTAGGCATCATGATTCACACCCTGTCGGAACAAACATAGATCCCAAAAAATTCGAAACTATCCTAGTGTCGGAACTCCTAGAATTGCTGCCTTATGCCCGTGGCGAACTACCGGGATGGCAAGGTGTTCGTCCATAGCATGAAGTAGAAAATGCAAGTTTCCATACATTTGTATTAATTGGTTTTCTAATATATATACATCCTTCTTGCTCACACCGATCTTCTGCGTAATTTTCATGCATCATCTTCTGTGCTGCACGTTAAGTGATTGACACATAAGAAGGAAAATAAATCCAACCATTACCCCAGGTTTTAAGCTCTAGGGTATAGTTTCTCTTTCCTATGTGTCGTCCATACTTCAACTAACGGTGTGACACAGGAGATGATGTACCAAAATGGCACAGGGAATCCGAGCCGTTTTGTTGCTCTTATATACTGTCTAATTGTATGATTTATACTACATCAGATTTTCCTGATCCTACACAAGGATAATCATTGGATGACATGCAAGATAAAAATGAGGGAAGGGACATTACTTGTTTGGGATTCATTGAGACAAAACATGGGAAGCATAAGTGAGTTGCAGACGCTTGCCATTCGTCGTGTCGTGCCGGTGTTGCTTTTCTACGATGGCATATACGAGAAAGATCGGGCTATACGTCGTAGGCCTACACTGGAGCATGTAGCGGCGGATGAAGACTTGTGCATGAAACAAAATGACTGTATTAGCTGTGGAATACTCTCATTGGCCAATTTAGAGTCCCAACTTTTGAAGAGGATTTCTCAGAAGATGGATATGGATGATATCATCAGTTATAGAAAGAAGATCGCGTTCGACATTTTCAGACATAGTCGTACAAGGAGGTGAGAAAATGGCCATGCTACTACTGCAGTTTTTTGTCTGAATCAGATTCCTTTTGTCTGAGTGATCGATAAAATGTGAGTTAAAATAGTTTTTCATACTAAAATTGGGTTTTTTATTTTTTTTATTTTTGGAAAATTAGTCCCAAACTTTCACTCTCGACATTGCTTGATTATCATTTTAAAAAATTGCATGACTTTTCATTTAGTTCATGAAACATTCTGAACCCTTTATAATTAGATAATGGCTCTAATCATGTTACCATCTAAAAGTTTGAGGTGAATAGTTTAATAATCAAGTTATCAAAGTTTTTCCCTTATACTAACATACGTTTAATAATGCAAAATGTGACGTTGATTCTTTGACCTAATTTGGAATTTGTAATTATTCCTAAATAAGGTGCGCTTCTATATTTATGAAATAACACTTAGTCCTCAGTATCATTCAAAGAATAATTTTTGTTTTTTACACATTTAATCAGTGAGTAGTTATATTAGTAGATATGTGTATCCATGTGTGTAAAAAAGAAAAGAAGCTTGTTTGAATGGAACGTCCAAAATGTAAAAAATGAACCCTTTGAGTGGGAAGAGAGAGTATATATATAAATATGTATGATCAATTCTTAAAGTATTCATGTTGTTATAAAAGTAAAATATGTTAATTTATTGTAGATATGTTGATCAATTCCTAAAGTGTTATATTGTTGTTATATAACTAAAATATACTTATTGATAGTTAAAGTATATTTATAATAAATCATAATTTAATACCTTAAAAATATATTTTAATTCGTTATTTATCCTATGAATAAATATATTTTTATTATAATAATCCATCTCACGACTCATTTTATATTATTAACATATTACTAGAAACTTTGTCATAAATATCCTTATATTATTATGTCATGCTAACATCAAAACAACACCGGTAGTTAACTTCAAAGTTTAATGTAAAATAATATTTCTTGTTTTAAGCAGTGTTTTTAAACCATAACTTTCCAATAATTGAAAAGTGATATATTTAAAAATAAATAATTAAAACACTAATAACAAAAATAGTAGATGAATATTTGCATGGACAGTTGAAGTTCACTTCACAATTAATTAACTCAAAACTCAAACCCAAACTAAACCCAACCTCAAGGCCCAACTTCTGTTGATTTCGCATCTTCACCATTGTCGTTGATGCTCCTACCCAACTCGGCCTTAGGTTGGTCGGGTGTCTACTGATCAAAATCAATTGCAAGACATGGTTTTCCGTCCACCCGATAACCCCAAATCGCAACTTTAAAGTGTTGCTCCAACCTATTATCTTTCACAAATTTTTTCCAGCCGGATATGATAACCAACTTACCAAGGCTGGACCATAATTTCAAACGCATCTTCTGAACCCTTCCTTGTGGATCCATGCACGAAACTTCCAGACCTTTCTTTGCATCCTCAACTTGTGCCACCTCAGCCTCATGTAAGAACTTCATACACTCGTTGCGATCGTTCACGAACAGCCTGTCATACTCATCTTTAACGTCGGACGCTGTCAACATCTTACCATACAGAAAAACTGGTTCAGTCCCATTAGAGGCTCGTATGTGCTGCAATAACGCCGGGTTAATGGTGCTACGATCTAGAAAATAATGATCCATTTATTTTAGGATTGCAAGAAAGAAAGGAATGGAAGATTTTAGAGAGAGTTAATTAAGGCAAACAAATTACAGATGAGGATACAGTCAAGCAATATTGTACGTGTATATATATAGTTCGAAGTGTATTCCTAATTGGAATTCACTTTTAATTTTGGTAATTAATATCTTATGATATCTTGTGCTACTATTATGTATACCTAAATTAATAAAGAAAGCTGATATATACGAGCCATTTATTTTCGAAAGTGCATAGCTGCGATCCTTAATTATCCTTAGGTACTCTCTTTAATTTTGGTAATTAGTATATCTTATGATGATATCTTTCCTTAAATTAATAAAAAAGATACGTTTGTTTGTTTGTTTATATATATATATATATATATATATATATATATAAATATATATATATATATATATATGGGTAAATTTATTTTTGGTATATATCCATTTATATCATGATAATAAGATTAGGTATATTAAGAAAATATTAGATAATTACAAAGATAAAAAATTAAGGAAATTGTTATGAATGGTCGTGATCCAATCTATATCCAGCTGGCATTTATATTTATAGAAATTGAACGTTGTGGATGGTAATTTAATTTCTATATAAATAATACCATCTATTGAATTTGCAAATCCATGTCATCTCAAATATCTTTGGGAGACTTTTTTTTTTTATACAAAATTTTCAAACCAAAATTAATACCGACAATTTTAGAAATAAGTTAATAAATCTACCCAATAGTCAAAATTATGACTGTAATACCCTTACTTTCAAACTATCAATTTTGTCAGTTTAAGCCCCCACCCCCCACCCCCATACCAATTTAAAACCAACTCACCCCTCACCCCCAATCACACATGTGAAGTTCAAACTCCCCACACCCTTCCCGGTATCAATCTCATTTTTTTTTTCAAAATTTAGAAATATTTCATCCAGCTGAAATGAAATTTTGAAGCACATCAACAATTGGGTTTTGAAACTGATATCGAAGTACGTCTACTTCTGGAAGTACAGCTACAATCTGGATTTTCCCTCGGTTGAAGTATAGCCCTAGTTTTTCCGTCGACTGAATCTCGAAGTCCAAGCTTTCCCCTTCTTGAATCAATTCTAGTAGAACTATTTCGTGGTGTCGTTATAGTTTCTGAATCTCTCCGGTTCAAACTCGTCGAAGTATTCTTTGCGCCCTCCTCAGTTGAGTCATTTCGAAGGTATGGTTCGTTAATAGAATTTATTTGTGTTCTGCGAGGCTTTCCGATTTACCTTTATTTTTTCAATTTTTGATTCCAAGTGATGTTGAATCATCCGTGTCTGCGTATTGTTATTGAAGTTTGAGTGCTACAGAAAAGAGGGAATTTTTCTCAAAAAATTATGTGTGATGTATACTATTTCTTCTGAATACAAGTTTTGTATTGTGATATGGAGCTACAGAGATTAATTGCCCTTTGTATTAACCTTTATTAATTGCCGTACTGCCAAAAAGATTTGATTTAAGATTTTTTGCTATTCCGCAATGAGAATGGGATGTCTGTGAGAATAAATTTGGGGAATATGGTGTAGGGAATAAAAATGTATTCTTTATTGCATGTAGTGTGAAATTAGTATTTAGAATTGGGTGTTGATTAAACTTTAGTACAATTTGGTTTGAAAGAGGTTCTTAGTTCTTGACATATTTGATATGATGTAGCCTTTAACATCATCAATATAGTTGTGAAGATAGAGGAGGGAATATGGCTGCATTGATATTCTTTGTTCTCTTTGAAGTTTTTCTGTTCAAAGGTTGAAAACTTGTTATACTACAACTATGGTGTAAATTTGAGATTAGAAATGGTATTGATGAATTTTTATTATGTGATGTATTTACTTTCAATTTGGTTTTGAATTCATATTTTTTTTTTTTTCAACTAGGTTTTAATTCATATATCTTCTTCTCTATCGATTGAAAATGGGATGTTAGAAGTAGCAATAATTCAATAATATCCGTTTTTTAGAAATTTAAAGTCATATTTTTACCTACGTACTTGTTCACCTACACCCTTACCTACATGGTAGCCATTATTATGTTCATTATTATCTACTATGCATATGGTGTTCATCGTGGTTAACAGCATGGGAAAATTTTTGGAATTTTCAATCCTACATATTCATTTTACAAATTACTACTTTGTAGAAATTTGTGCCTATTAATCACTAACCTTGTGTTTATTCAGTTCATAAATTTTATTTATGTATTAGGATTGTTTTCATAGAGGTAATGTGTTATATACTGATTACAGTAAGCCTAATGTAGTTTTTTAATTTTTGCAGGTGACCACTCCAAAGAACAGGATGGGCAGGGCCCACATTCAAAATCCAATTCCAGCATCAATTTCGAAGAAGGCCGATCTTGGAGTATTTAATGACATTCGGGATAAACTCCGCCCTACATCATTAGAGAGGTTCCGGAAAAGTTGCTTTGGGCATCTTTTGGGGCTGACTGATATTCAGTTCCAAGGGCAGATTTACCTTCAAATGATGTTATGTCTTGATGTGGATGGGTTGGCATTTGGCCCTTACCCCACCATTCCTGAAGGAAGTGAATTTCAGAGTCAGATATTTGGAGACCAAGCTGTACTTTCAATGAGTGATATTCGGAGCAAGCTTTTGGATCGGTTAGATGATGAAGACCAGCTAAGGATAGCTCTGTTGATAGTGTTGGGCTATGTGCTGCTGCCACAGGGTTCAAAGTGTGGTAATCTTGACCTCGAATACGTAGACCTTGTCGACGATCTGGACAATTTCAATTTATTTCCATGGGGCCGTGTCGCGTACAATCACCTTCAATCTGAGTTTCGGTTGTTGAGGAATAGGGTTGTCGAAAAGAAGGCAAAGTATGATGATGCTCGAGGGGACAGAGCGATGCTCGACGCCAATGGCTTTGCCATTGCTCTGCTCTGCTGGGCTTATGATGTTATCCCCTCACTGGGAGATAAATACGGAGGTATGGTGGAAGATAAGCGCAATGTTATGCCACGTATTCTGCGATGGTCATCGAGTGTGCGGGTCAAATACACGGATAAGCGCAATGTTATGCCAGGGCAACCAAACGAAAATATATGCCCAAGTTTGACCTCCTATCCCACATGTTGCCTAGCATGTTGGTTCATTACAAGCTGACCACTGAGGAGGATGCAAATAAACCCTTCACAGTTGAGAAGTATCCGATGTGTCCAATTCAGTGTAACGACGATGATTGTGGCCCACTGACAATTATGTTTCTTGACAGGCTTATCAGGCCTGGTGGATCTGTACAATCTGTAGACCCAAAAAAGTGTCCAAGGGCAAGAGTGCGTTGGTGTGCGGAGATGCTTAGGGATGACTACATAAGACATGTTACTAGTTGAACTTGTTTGAATTATTATTGTGTATCCCGATTTGGATATGTGTCGGTTTCTAAACTGGTATGGTTTTATGGTATATAACCAGATGTATTTTAGCTTCATGCCAGGTCATAATGGTAACCATGTAGGTGTCCATGCTGGTTGCTATATAGGTCATCTTCATGTTAACTGGTTCGGGCCTGAATTAATCATGTACCCAAGGCCCACAAATGGAATTAAAAATTCATTTTTTTGACCATTCGAGGGTTGCGTAAGCAGGTAGCGATTTTCAATTATATGGGTAATTATCCTAGATAAGTTATTTCAACACTATTACAACATTATCATGTAGTGTATTGGATTAGTCGTTCGTAGTTTTTTTTATGCTAGTTTATGATGTCAATGAATCGTTTCTGCAATAAGTAGCTGTTTCATTCGGGAAACTTCATGATTTAAATAAATATATCTATAATTTTCATTTATATATGAGATTAATAATACACTATTAAGGGATTTAATGATTTTTATTTTTCCTCGTAGGTAACTAAGCTGGTAGTCATATTGGTAAATAGTATATTTGTTCTGGGCCTAAATTGGCCATGGTTTTAACTTGTTGGAAATTTTAACGCATATCTAGACCTTCTAATATAAACCCCAACCTTAAACACTCGAAATCCATTTGAGCCTCAAAGGATTGTTAGGCATGAATTAGCTATGGTTCTACTTGGGCCTTAAAAGTATTTGTTTAATCAATTAGGTGTCATTAGAGAACCATGATTTGCGTTAACCTTATGAAATGCAGCAAATAGCAGTATTGATACAACCAAGGAAATAAAGGGCATTTACTTTTATTGTCAACTCCCACACATACATTTCCTTTTGTAATAGCATTAAACCGTAATTGATTTAGCTAAGAAAAAAAATTGGGATTAATCATTGAGGGTAGCCAAGGATGTCATGAATTAATCAAAATGAATTAAAAGCACAAAAATTAAGATTACAACCCAATCATATTTTTTTATCTATGGGAGAGCCCGACATTAATGGGGGATATACCCAAATGTGCTTGTATTACCAAAGGGAGTTTAGTGGAGAAGCAAGCAATTAAAGGTCATTTTTTTTAATTATTACCTATAGATGACCTACATGACCACCTATATTATCACCTACATGAACACCTACATGATTGTGATGTAAAGGGGTTAATATCAATACTTGGTTTAAATAGATATGAAGTGAAACCCTAATTGGATGAGGACAACTAAAATAAGCAATGGCAGACTGTATAATTAAATGCTGCTGAGTTATGGTTGATGTGGTTAAATTGGAGGCCGATAAAGTTATCTCACAGGATCAATGACTAACATGACTACAACTATAAGCAAAGGGCATTGATGACAAACTTTCTTAAACCAACTGCAACATTGATTCTTAAACCAACTGCAACATTGATTAGTACACTATAAGTAGTAATACGTAATGTCATTAATGTTTTGAATATGGTAGTAATCCAAGAAGATAATCACTAATATCATTTAGTAACGAAATAAAATTTGGCTGAGAATGGATCTTATATGTATGATTACCTTCGATTATCACCTACAACTCTTCACTGTAATTGCAACTCCAAATTTGTATGTATTCTCTTTTGTAATGATTTTAGAGGTTACTGTTTATTGTACAATTGATTGTATTGTATTTAACGTCTTTATTCTAAGACATTCCATTATTTTTATGAACTAACAAATTACTTGATTTATAAGATCGGCCAGCACGTGTGATATAGTATTGCAACTCTCACAGTGTTTAATATAAAATGTCAAGAATTAAATGATATTGGTAATGCACATCACAATATTCGAAATTAGGATAGCAAAAGTTAATGTAATACATTACGATATAAGCACAAAAAAGTTAACATAATCCTCCATATATAAAAATCAATCAATCTAATTGACACCCATCATTAGACCACCGCTTATAGCCGCTATGCGTCTTCTTTCACCAATTCGGTTTGGCTCAAACAGCATGTGCATTCTTTCGTACTCGGGATCATCGCCATGCACATATGTCCTTGCAAATGTGTTTTCCTATGACATGAAATTTATGGAAAAACCATTGTTATAGCATTTGTTCAACTGAATTAGTTACATAATGAGTAATACTTCAACCGAAATTAAGGATCAGATGCATTTTAATATTTTACATGAATTATGGATATCCAAAGGAGTCTATCTGCCTGGAGATTCATGTCATTTCTTGAGTAAATGCCTCTCTGGCGCATCCTCTCGAGCACATACGTAAAAGTTTTGTAGCATTTCTGTAGAAAGTCTCTTCTATCATACGAATCTTTCCATGTGAGGCACTTGTGCATTGATAGATTGACGACGTCCTTGGCCACCCCTAATGCATATCCCGTAGGTCCCATCTCTGGATCATACTCACCAATATTCTTCTGATGTATGAGAGCGTTTAGAAAGCAAGCATCCATCTCGGCATCCTATTTTCTATCGTACAATGTCGTTCCTGGTTAGGGAATGTTGTTCATCTTCAAGGATATTGTCGGCAAGAAGAAGAGATAATATTGTGTGATTAGGATATGAAGTGCATTGATACAAATATATAGACACAATTACATAACGGCAGTTTTAATTATGAATTCAAAACAGCACAACCACATAATTATGTGAGCGGTTATCTGAAGCCTAACTCTAGTACAAATATATCTGTGAAAAGGCTTTTTAAATTCCACGTCTTAAGGTTTTTTATTTTCACGTGTTAATAATGTTTAATCTACCTGTGAAAAAAAACTGCTACCACACCGTACCGATTAACTGCAAATATTCAATATCATTTTGTTTAGAATCACGATTAACTTTCCAGCATGGTCACCTACATGATTCCCTACATGATCACCTTCATGTTTATCTACATGATCAATTTTGGTCTGCAATATTCAATATTGGTGTACAATATTCAATATCAGTTTTTGGTGTAAATTTAAAGCAAACCTACATGTGCAATATTCAATATCAGTTAAACCTCACGGGGGACACAATTAAACCAAACACCTATAAATTTTGGTGTGCAATATTGATAGTCAGTTTGTTTGTAAGCATGATTGCCTACCCAATAATGTTCACCTACATGACCACCTGTATGTGTACTTACATGTTCACCTGTATAATCTCCTTTTCACAGCGTTTTATTTCTGAAAACTTCCTCGTAATCTCCTGAGCATGCCTGTGAACATAACCTATCAAACAATAGGATGATTCATGATACTTAGATGAAGACAGCATCGTCTTTCTGCTTTTTAGAGCAGTTCTTAAAGTAAAATACACACATACAAGTTTAAATGAAGTATTCCATAAATACAAGTCCAAATAACACAGCAAAGTACACTAATTCTCCCCATCAATAACATCACGTAATCCATGATTAGGGCATGCTTTTTTGGTGTGGACTAGAATGGGGCAAATTGAGCACTTCCTCGAATTAAAACAATGATGTAACAATCGAATTGGGTGCTCAATTGTCCTTTTATACCAATAGGTGCAACCTTTTTTAGCAATTCAATTTATTAAAATTCAGTATTCGACTCTTTCTAGGAATAAATGAGATCACTGTACGGTTACGTAATTACTTATCAATTTTCATTTATGTTGGATTAACAATAAACTATTAAGGGATTTAATGATCATTTTTATTTCTCCACGTTGGTATCCAAGCTGGTTCTCATTCCACTCACCCCTGTCAGGAATTCGGCAATAATATCCAAATCATGTTCGTACTCATTATCTCCAACGATTGAAGGCAAACTAAGAGCAGAATTTATTTTGGAATGAGTGAAATGGATGATTTCGTTTCTAAAAAATAATTTTTTAAAATGAACCGATTCAGGATCAGCCATTTCATCCGATAAATTTGCATAAAATTCCAGCACAGCCTTTCTGTTAAAAGGACCAACATTTAATAGGGTTTTCTTCAAGCCACAAAGGTCGATGATCTTGAACAAGTTGAACTGCTCAATTTGGCCCTCATCCACAGTGCGTTCTGGACAAATTTCCATGAGCTTCAGAGTATCATATCGGTGTCTCGCTTGCCTATTATAGAAATACTCGGACAGGGACCGATTCACAGAAAAGGCTTCGCAATCCACGTCTTGAGATGGTGAGCTCGAAGAAGGGATATTTTCTTGCATTCTGTATAATAGGGATAGGCGACTGGTGATTTTTGATATTATCTACCCCAACTGAAAATTTTATATTATTTCGACAGTAACAACCTTAATATGAGATGCATTATTAATGGGGAGTACATTAAACATCATTAAGATTTCTACACGGATGTTGGTTCAGGGCTTCTTTAAAAGATGAGCCAGAATTAGATTAAAAAAGTGAACAATTAAGTCAGAATTATTAAACAACTTATCTACATTCATATATCATGGAAGTGGTATATACTCATACCACACTATTTATAAGAAGCAGTAGTAACAGGGCATATTAAACCAACGACTAGTTCATTATAAAGTGATAACTGATGATTAATATAGCAGAAATGACTTTAAGATAGCATAATCCCCATAGGTAATATATCATGACATCTAAAAAAGATTACTCATCGAGTTATTTTTTGGACGGACCAGAACTCACACAAAAATATAGGAAGAATCAATTATTGCAAAGAAAACACAAGACCAGATTTGAGGAGGAAAAATTACAAAATCACTTACTTCCAATCACTGCAAAGAAGCTTTAAGGTGCGGCTGCACGAGCTGGAGGCTTGTTCAGGGGAGCGAGATGGAGGCGAGTACAGTTGGTTCTGGAGCGATGTCGACTGCCGACGTACTCAGACGCGATGAGATGAAAATAGATAGTCGTTTGTCAATCGACTTGGAAAAAGTAAGGGCACACACGAGGATGTACAATTTAGGATTTTGAATTAAAAATTTTGAGATTTTAATTTGTTTGGAAACTGTCAAATGCTAACACGATTTTAATTGGAAAAACGTGTATGCAGGGCATGAAAGCGATTTTATTTTAATAATCTACATGATCACCTATGTCATGACCTACATGATCACCTATTAACTAAATGGGCGTGTGGTTGATTTAATGAAATGGGAATTGGAAAATGAATAATAGTATTGAGGTATGGTATGGTGTTTGTTATTTAAAATGATGTTGTTTGGATATGAATGGGAATGTCTATTATTATTATTGATTTCGTTGGGATTGTTTCAAAATTATATCGGAATTGAATCAATATTATTTATTTTTTTCTATTTCTTTTTTACAAATAAAAAATTTAATATTTTGTTTTAAATAATTATAAGAAAAAACATTTAAACAGAAAAAAAAAGGAAGAAGAAAAGATGAGGAGAAGAAAAATGGTTGTATATCAAATGGAATGATACCCATATCATCCAAAAAAGTTAAGGAATGTGGGTTCCCATCTTTTAAGAAATGAAAACACTGTGCATTGTAATCAAAGTCACGCACCAAACATTTATTTTCATTCCATTGGTATTCCCAAGCCCCAAAAGTATTGAACCAAAAATCCCCAGGTAACATCTACGTGATCTCCTACATGACAACCTATGTGATAAGTAAGAAGATCTAACCTATGTGAATAACCTACGTGATCACCTACATGACAACCTATGTGATATAAAGAAGATTTAACATACATGACAACTTATATGATCATAACTTAAACTCCCTCCGTCCCGCACCAAGGGTGCATTTTGCTTTTTGGCACGTGAATTAAGGAGTGTTATTATTTAATATGTAGTGGGTAGTTTTATTAGTGACAGTGTAGGCCCCAAATTTTAATTGAATAAGAGGGATGGATGGGTCCCATGTGTGTAAAAAATGAAAGGGGACCCTTTGGGTGGGACGACCAAAATGTAAAAAATAAACCCTTTGATAGGGAGAGAGGGAGTAGTAAATCGATCTACAAAAGTTGATTTTATTTTTAATTTATTGATACGTTCAAAATATCACTGATCTACAAAAGTTAACAAAAAAAGTATAATTGGATTTGGAGTAATAATAATAGTCATAATTGAACTTTAAAAAATATTTATATATACATTTGGGCCGAAGATGATATAAATTAATAACTCACTGGTTTTGGTCCTAAATTATTATTTTTTTCTTGGTGCCCAGTTGGACGCTGATGTGGGCCTCAATTGTGAAAACATGGGAAATAATTATTTTAGAGGGCCTAATACTTTCCCTGGTTTAAAATAGGATATTTCTACCTTAAGAATACGTGTTGTCATCTCTCAACATCTACACTTGTAAATACCCTGATAAAAACCTCAAGAGGGATCAAGCAGATTTACACACTTCTACAAAGAAATCAAGGTTAATTTGAAGCGATCAAGGTCACCATCCCCAGATGAGGATTACGAAACTATTTCTATAAGTCGGGCGCTGTCTGCACGATTCTATAATAGGCAAGCGAGGCATCGTTACAATACTCTGAAGATGATGGTATTTTTTTCAGAATGCGATGTCAGTGAAGACCAAATTGGGGAGTTCAACTTGTCCAACATCATCGAGCGTTCTGGATTAAAGAGTACCCTAATTGATGTGGGTACTTATAACAGAGAAGTCGTGCTTGAGTTCTATGCAAATCTGTCGTATGCAATTACCGACCCAAAATCAAGTCGATTTGAAAGAATATCTTTCAGAAATAAAATCATCCATTTCACTCCTAACAAAATTAATGTTGCTCTTGTTTATCCTCATTCGAGGAAAATAACGGGTACGAGCCCGATTTGGATATTGTTGCCAAATTTCTAACAGGGTGCATGGAATGCGTTGGTCGGCAGCTGGACTTCCTATCCATTATATATGTGTACCTTTCAGGGCCCTTTCCGCCATCACAAACAACAAATGGGTACCTTCAGATATAAGTTGTCTACTAACACCGCTTCAGGGTAGAGTTATCCATGCTGTTGCTATTGGTAGGCGACTAGACTTTGGATTGATGGTGTATGAGCACGTAATGCAATTCGCAGGGACCATAGATGTCCAATGAAGACTGCCCTTTCCTACTGTAATTTGGAGATTATTACTTCGTCAAGTTGTGTCACCGATTGGTGTAACAGAGTCATTGGAGCCTGCCTTTCCACTATTGGATTTGAGTGCTGCAAAACTTTTTGGACAAGCACACTATTGTACTAGTGAGTCTAACTTACACAATTTATTGAGCAACTTGGTCAGCACATTATTCAATCAATTTGAAAGAATGGCCGCCGTCATGGAAGAAACAAAGAGTTCAGTCTCAACATTGGTTGATTCATTAAACTACTTAGAAATTGTAGGAAAACCAATAACCAATTGTGAGCAGTAGTTGTTTTCTAACGTTTATGATATTGTAAATAGTCTGATGACTGTATGAATTTCCTTTTTCCAAACCAAAACTCAGTAAAATCGATATAGTACATACAACATAATCACATCCAAAGTGTGTGTAATATTCAATATCATTTTTTGGTGTGCAATTAAGTAAACGTACATGAGTTATAGGTGTGCAATATTCAATATCGGTGTGGTGTGTGCAATATTCAATATCATTTAAACCTTATGGGGGGCACAATTACACAAAACACCTATCAATTTTGAATTGCAATGTTCAATATCAATTTGTAAGCACGGTTACCTCCCCGGCATGATCATCTGCATGCTCACCTATATGCTCACCTACATGTTTAACTATATGTTCACCTATGTTATCGCCTTTTCACAGCATTTTATATCTGAAAACTTCCTCGTACTCTTCTGAGCATGCCTATGAACATAACCTATCAAACAATAGGATGATTCATGATATTTAGATGAAGACAACATTGTATTCCTGCTATTTACAGAAATTCATAAAGTAAAATACAAAATACCAAGATTAAATCAAGTATTCCATAAATAAACTCCGAATAACTAAGCAAACTATACTAATTATCCTCATCAATAACATCTCGCAATCCATGATTAGGACATGCATTTTTTGTGTGGCCTGGCATGTGGTAAATTGAGCACTTCCTCGAAGCATAACGTATTGCTGGGGCCTGCGCAGAAGGTGATGAAAAATCAACATTGTATGGTACAGCGGGACTATTAGTACAGGTAGCCCTGTTGTGATTCTTTCCACCACAATTGGAACATTTATTTGCTCTAAGCAATTGGAACATTTATTTGCTCTAAGCACACTCTGACTAGGTTCTAGGGCACTCTTCATTCGACTACGTTTAGGCCTGCCGGATGGCTTTGGGCAATCAGGAGGTTTGCATGCCCTATCTCGTATAAGTATAGGAACATCCCAAGCCTTCCTATCAGGCAAGGGATACACTGAACCACCCCACAATGATCTAACCATCTCATTCTGAAAATATTCCCCCACATAAAAATTCACATCAAGGCACTTGTTCCTTCCAGACGTAAAATAAATTATGAGTGAGGGTGTTGTAAAATAAATCAATATTACATACATAAATTCAGTATAAAAGTTGATATGAGAGTACCTGATCACAGCAAATGCGTGGATGCATGGAATGAGCTCGAGTTGGTTATATCCACAGTCACACGACCGCTTTTCGAGACCAAGAAGAAATGTATCAGCACCAACCACAACCTTGAAGCGTCCGCCAACTATATGTTCAACTTCGAGGTGGTCTGCCCTGTGCACCAAATTTACGAGCTGATTACTGACTCTCACGCACAAAACACCACCGTGCATTTAGGCCTCGAGGCTCCTAGCAGTATGCCATTGCTGGATCAGTTGGCTCACCCTCTCAAATTTATATATGACTGAAAACCGGTGGGGCCATTTAAGACAATTGTTCCAAGACTCTATAGCATTGGATGTCATAAGCTCGTAGCGACGAATGGGATAGTGAAATCTACTCCAACGCTCTTTCTTGGCCCTAAGGAGAATGGTCCCAATGCGGGCGCCACTATCAGATCCACTCAATGCTGCAACCAATCTATTTAAAAAAAATCAAAATATGCAAACCATGATTTTTATGCCGGGGAATATCACTTTAACAACAAATCTAATATTTAATAGTACAAAAAGAATATGTTACCGGAAAAAATACATTGTCCAACTTTCCTAATAAAGAAACTTTCACAAAACATATATATCAATAGTGTTTACACAACAAATTTATAATGGTATAGGGTATGTTACCTATCAAAATCCGCCTCTATGTAGGTACTAGCAGCCCTCTCAAATATGTTAACAATGCCTTCCCCGAATGGGACAAACTTCTTGCCTAAATGACGCTGACATAGACCATGTGCAACACCTGGGAAAACATGCTCCACGGCATTCATAATCGCTTGGTGCTGATCAGATATAATCAACATGTCAGGGGGACAGCCAACTGCACTACGAACTTTGGACAAAAATAAACTCCAAAGTTCTGTGTTCTCTTGATCACCAATACCGGTAGCTAGTGGATAAATCTGCCTATTAGGATCTTCGGTGATGGCCACAAATACAACGTCCTTGTAGTCTCCCTTTAAGTGAGAGACATCGACGACTATAACCGGCGAGCAAAGTTCTTGAAACCAACCGCACATGCGCCCAAGACAAAGAAGGAAAATTTAAACTTCTCGTAAGGATGAGTTAAGAGATGTGTTATAGTGCGTGGGTTACATTTCTCCAGCATGTAGAGATAGGCTGGAAGCAATTTGAAGCAATCGGTCGGACTGCCATAAATATATGTGTTAGCAAGTTTATGAGCCCTAACTGCATGACCGTACTTTATTTGAATACTATATCGCTGCTTCATGTCGTGAACAATACCAATGGGTGAGAGGGATGTAGAATGCAGCCTTTACTTGTCAAAGTACAATTTCGCAATGGCCTTCGAGTAGCATGAAAGGGGTTTCCGACGTTCGGGATTATTGACGCATGAGTGTGGACATAGACTTGTACACCTCCAAATCCCATGATCACTCTGAGCACCAAACAAGAACGTGCAGGGAATTTTATCTTTGCAAACAGCCTGCTATCTAACTGGCTCTGAACGTTTCACTCAGAAATCAACACCACTAGTAAGATGATAAATGGATACATCGACTACAATCTCATCCTTGCTCATGTAAATCTTTTTTAAGGACAGATCATTCATTGCTCCTTTCTCCGGATCCTGAATTGGTACATTAGGTTGAGATATGGGGTCATTGCTTGGTGTTCTGAAAACGGGGAAGTTGTACATGGAGTCATCATCAGGGCAACTAGAAGATGTGGAGTCATTAGGCATTGTTGTAGAAAAGTTCAACCCGGGAATGGAAGTAACATTCTAGGACTCCCCTTCGCCATCGCTAGACTCGAAAACACTATCTTCATCCCAAGACGACCCACCTTCAACGTCGTCCTCATGCGAGTCCACTAACAAGTCTACTATGTTGTTTGGACTAACATGATCAATCATACAGTTTGGGGCGATCCCACACTCCATATTATTCAATAGGTCCAATATTGTCGTAGCCCGGCTCCTTAAACCAGTACCCCCGTAAGATTGACCGCTTGCCAAGGGAATACCACCACTGGTTCCATCCACATATACCTGCAGGGTACCCTGTGCGCCTAAGAGACAACTAACATCGACATCGGTCAAGATTGGAAGATGAATATTCTTGTCATTAATTTTTTCAACTTGGTATATGTCAAAGTTAGTAGTCTCGGGATTCGTCTTCAAAACCTTGTGCACTGCTTCTCTAAGAGATTCCAACTTAGGGACAGTGGTAAGCAAACTCACATCCAACTCAATACCACCAACATACTCAATGTTGTTCCACTGAGCGTTAGCGTGCACAAGAATGATTGGAAAATGGGCCATCACACTGCACAAGAACACATAAATGAAAACACGTCAAAATAATTAAATGACGAATGCAAACAGGTAAAGGAGATACACTAAACTTATAGACAAGTCCAAATATCATTCTACGAATGGTTAAACTAGTTTAAAATATTGTGTTGGATAAAACAAGATCTATGTTAATTGATGCAAGTTTAAAGCAAAATAAGAAAAATTTGATGCACTAGTGCATTAGCAAGCATTTGATGATATAGTTCTACGAAAAAGGTGTCATAATTGGTTTAGAGAAACAAGTTGTAAATGAAAGCCCACTCTAAACTCTATAATGCCATGCACCAACTCCGTTCACAGTCAAAACCACCAAAAAAGGCACAAATTGGACACATAACATCTTTTGATGATAACAAATTTCTTTTTCTTTATGACATAAATAAACAAATTTGTCCCTGTATATTAAAGTGTGAACATGGAACATGTTTGAGAATGTCATGAAGAACCAGATTCAAACTTCCTTCGAAAACAGATACTGCCACAGTCTGATCTAATTGAGCCCAATATTTTTACAAACTTTTAAGAGAATTTGAATGTTAAAGGTTGAATCAACTATGTATGTAAAACTCCAAGTGCATCACTGTCATACTTCTACTAATCTTTTTTCATAAATTATGACCAAAATTCAGTATTCTACTTCTCTAAAAAAACCCATTTTAGATCATACTACACGAAATTTTCCATACAAATAGGCATCAATTACCTCCACATATAATGAATACAATTGAATTTCAATTGGACTTATATTATAACGGGAAAAATGAAATCGGAAAAATTTCATCGAAAGTTTAGTACGTATACATTTTAACGAGTTACCAAAATTCAGTATAGATTATAATGTGAAAATTTAAGAACTTGCAATACAAAATTTAGGGCTTTAACTCGATCCATCAAACACATTGCATATCCATTTGAAGATGAAGATACATTGCAGCAGTGAGCCGATGGTTCAAGCCTCGGCTCCTGAGCCGATGCTACTGAGAGGGCTGATCAGGGTTGCCAGCAACGACATGAGCAATATTGCACCTCATTCAATACCTGTCGTCTGATTAGTCCGCCATTAACTACCAGATTTGGAAAAATACAGACCGGATGCAGGAGATTGACAGATGGTTGGAGCAGAGTAGGGATTCGGGGAGATGGCAGACCAGATGAGGGAGATTGAAAAATGAGTTGGAGCATTGTACGAATTTTTGAGATGGCTGACCGGATGAAAGAGATTAACGATGGGGTGAGAGCAGGCTTTGGTTCAGATGAAGGAGATCGGGATAGGGTGGAGGAGGAGCAACTAACATGTATTTTTAGATTAGGGTAGGGTGGGGTGGGGGGATTGTGGGGTAGGGCGGGGGGGAGGGAAGAGTGGGGTAGGGTGGGGGTGGAGGGAAAGGGGTTATACCACCCCTAGTAATTTAAATAAAACATGATCATTAGGGATTTTTTTGTCCAAAAATTGGAAGAATGGTAAAATTGATAATGTTGTAATGATAATGTTAGTATTAAATTAAAAGTGGAAAAACCAAAATGGGTATTTTTCACTATTAGCACAATCTTTTATTACCCTACATAAAGAAAACACTTGGTCTGTGATTTTCTTTTTCTTTCGAAAATTCTTAATCTTAATCTGCTTTATGAAAATTATACTATAATTTATTTTTTTGAGCAGTTTATATGTTGTGTGATCAGTTATCATTAAACTTTTAGAGGACATTGCTTTGGGCTTACAGAGGGCCTTATCCTACTCCTCGGCCCACATTTTTCCCTATTAATCCTTAAATTCTCATTCTCGGTCTTTAAAGGACACTATTTATTTTCTTTTAATCTTTTTTTTTGTTCCTCTAAAGATATGTGACATTGATATAATTAATTTAGGCTTTAGCATGTATTATTAGTTGATGTCTTTTATGGGTGTTTATGCACATATATGATTTATACGCGTTAGAAAAGCCATGTAAAGAATATATCCGAAATATTAAAGAATACCAACACTGACTGGACATAAGAAAGAAGGCGGAAAGTAGAAGACAAAAGAAGTTAGAAGCCGACTCCGAGGGTGAGGTCGGCACCTTATCCTCAAACCGATGGTAGATACACTGTGAAGTCCGCTTACCATATTCTTCAAAAGGAAAACTCATTGAAGAGAGATTTCCCAGAGAGCAGTGAAGGGAAGGATGAAACTTCTAATATGTGGAAGAAGTTGTGGAAACTCAATCTGAAACCTAAAATCAAACATTTCATGTGGAAATGCATTCACGGGATATTGCCTACCAAAACTGCTTTAAATCAAAGAGGTATCTTTCTTGATCCTTATTGTGTATTCTGTGGCCAGAATGAGGAAACATTGGAAAATCTAATTTTCACATGTGATCGTGCAATTAAATATTGAAAAATTGCTCCTATCAAGTGGAGTCGAGTCCCAGGAATTTCTATTTCTTTCCAATCGTGGTTTCAAGAGATTAGTGGTATAACTAATCCTGGAAATATCTTGAATAGAATCATGTTATCGTGTCATCTTATTTGGGCAATGTGGAAAGCCAAGAATAATTGGAGTTTTCAGAACAAGTGGTGCAGCGAGAAAGAGATGGTGGACAAAGCTATTAGAGAATGGAAGGAGGTTGACTCGATCCAATTGAGGCAGCCATCTTGTAAAAGGAATATTTCAATATGTGGTTCAAATGTTGATTCCCAGAGCATAAGAGATGTAGGGTGTTTTTCAATTGTCACCAGTGCAAAACTTAGCTCGCAAGGAAACAGTGGAGTTGGTGGAATTGTTATGGATGAGAGCGGTCTGATTGTTAAAGCGTGGGCTACTCCAAGATACATTAGTCTATCGGCGCATATGTTGGCTCTCGATGCTGTCCGGCAAGCATTGTTGCAAGCTACCAAACATTGATGGAGGAAAATATAGGTGAAGATGAGCGACAAAGATATAGCTAATAATCTGAAGAACAACCTCAACTTCAAAGTGGAGCTCAAAACAATAGTAGATGATATCAAAAGCTTGAGTGGAAACTTCTCTCAAATAACCTACTGCAATTCCATATGTAATGTTAGGAACAATGCTGATCAGTTAGCCTTAATTGCTTGTGGGATGCTTTCTTTCAAAGAATGGTCTTCCCAATCCCTTTTTGATTTCTGTTAATAGGGG
Source organism: Pogostemon cablin (assembly GCA_023678885.1). Classification (NCBI taxonomy): domain Eukaryota; kingdom Viridiplantae; phylum Streptophyta; class Magnoliopsida; order Lamiales; family Lamiaceae; genus Pogostemon; species Pogostemon cablin. The sequence continues at coordinate 37,180,641 of CM042963.1, forward strand.
GGACCAGTTATGGCCAGTGGACTATAAGTTGTAAGTACTCATGTACATGATGTTTTTTTTTATAAAAATCCCTATCGTTTGATAAAGAAAAGGTGGAGATCTAGAGTTTAGTATGATTTATATGTTTTAGAGTTTTGAGATGATTATATGTTTGATTGATGAATTTGATCACTGAACAAAGACTGATTTTTATACTCCTTTCGTCCGCTCAAAATAAGGTATTTTTTTCATTTTGGTCGTCCGTCTCAAAGAGGATCATTTCTTATTTTAGACACATGAGATCCACACACTTACTAATACAATTAAAATATAGGATCACATTTTCATTAATACAACTATCTACTATACGATGTCAAAAAAAAAACTATCTACTACTATACATTAAATAATACTCCTTCTGTCTCAAATTCAATTTCACGTTTACTGTAGATACGGAGTTTAAGAAATGTCACTTTTTGATTTACTTTTGGGGGTAGTATGATATTTTTTTGTAATAAATAAATGATAAAGTATGTTATGTCTGTTAAAAATATGATGACAAATTTAAAATTAAAGTATGTTAGAGGGATATTAGTTAGTTGCATTTTCCTTTTATAAAAATATGAAGTTGAATTTGAGACGAATTAAAATAAAAAGTGTGAAATTGAAGTTGGGTTAAAGGAAGTAATATTTTTTAATGAATATGCACATTAAAAGATTATCTTAGACAGGGAGTACTATATATTGCCGCTGTTAGTTCATGAATCTTGTATTGAGGTTGCTGGATGCCAGTTTGACCTTACTTGTTATCTTGCTGCCTAGTCTATATTTGGCCTCTGTTTGGCCTATTACCAATACACACTCCAGGGTTTATTCTCTTGCGACTCAATTTCAAAATTTTAATTGAATTATGGATATATACAATCAAGACTCTTATTTTAATTGAGTCATCATCAAATGAGTTAGGGCCATTTTCTTTAAAATTAAGAATTTAAACAAATTAGGAAAAGAAAAAGAAAAAAAACATGGGGCAATGTTCCCCAATTTAATTAATATAATAAAGGTACTATACATTGATATGACGTTTTTACGTTAAAACGAATCCAAAAATCTAAAGCAAAGATCTTCATGATGAGCAATGAGTGAACCTTTTATTCAAAACAAAAGTCATGAATATCTTATTGATATCTAAATGAAATTTATTGGAAAAGGATCCTGATAATTAAGACCTGTGAAGTCTGATTCCAATTCCATCACATTAGATGCCCATTGAACCATACATATAAACATGCCTTTTTATCTATCCAAATTATTTTGAATAAAACATCACTCAATCGAATTTTAAATGACATTAATAATTATTAAAAAAAAAATAATAGAAAATATGTGTAATTAATTAATATTGAAAATAAAGAAAATAAAAATTAAATACAAAGAATATGTTAAAAGATTTTTAAAATATTTATACTTCATTCGTCCCATAAACAAATTCACACTTATTACTCTATTTTTTTCGTTCCATAAACAAGTTCAGACTTTTAAATAAAGAAATATATACAAATAAATAACTCAACAACACACCTAAATTTTAAAATTGTCATCTCTTTACGACTCATATAACTTCTTTTATAATTTATTTATTACCTAAAAATACCAAACTACAAATAAAAGTAAAATAAAATGCAACTTTTTCTTGAACTTTATAGTTACAGTAAATGTGAACTTAAATATGGAACCAAAGAAGTATTTCTCAACTTTCATAGTATTTCTTATTTCCGTGGAAAAAAACGTAAATATTAAAATAGTACAGAGAAAGTATATTTAGTTATATATATATTTTTTAATATTTTAATAAACTTTGGGTGGGGGAGTATGAATCTAATTCCAACATTTTAATAAAGCAACTAATTCATATATCCAGATTTTTTATTTCTACTTGCATTCAAAACAAACATTTAATTCTTTCTTGATTGTATGGATTAGTGGAGGAAACGGCAATAGTTGGAATGCTTACTCCCTCCTTACATGAATATGGTTACATTATACTCAAAGGTTTCTATTTGCTTTTTTACTGTTTTAAGGAATATTATTATTTTTGTATAATGAGTAGTTGTATTAGTAATGAGTAGTGAGTCATATGTGAGGCACTTTTACTAAAATAGAAAATGAGAATCTTTGAATGAGATGCCCAATATAGTATAATGGGGATCTTTCGATGGGACGGAGGGAGTATTAAATAGGATATCCCACAAATATTGTTACATTTCTCTTTTTTAAATAAGATACACACAAAACAATTAATTAATATATTGTTATGGGCTCACATGTCCACATGTAATACTAATACATTTATCCACTATACATTAAAATATTATATTCTCTATCTCTCATATATTTATGCACACTTTCCATTTTAAGTTGTCTTATACTCCTTCCGTCCCAGGCTAAGAGAGCCATTTTTCCTTTTTGGTCGTCCCACCCAAAGAGGCCTATTTACTTTTTTACACATATGGGACCCACACACCCCCTCTAATACAATTAAAATATAGGACCCACACTCCCACTAATACAACTACCCACTACACATTAAATAATAATACTCCTTAATCAACGTGCAAAAAAACAAATGTCCCTCTTACGCCGGGACGGAGGGAGTATATTTATACACGTTTCATTAATAGTAAAAATATATTATACTCCCTCCGTCCCCTTGATACGTATCCATTTTGCAATTTTGGTCCGTCCCATTACAAAGTATCCATTTTCATTTTTAGATTGATGTGACCACACATGACCCCACACTCAACACTAATACAACTACCCACTACACTTTAAAATATCATTTCTCTCACCTCAAAATACATTAAATTATTATACTCCTTAATCTATGTACAAAAAGTAAACGGATACATTTCAAGGGGACGGAGGGAGTATATCTTACCTTCTTTTTACACTTTATTCAACAATTTCAATAACTTTATTTACTTTTTTACTACTTTATTTAAAATTCTCAATAATTTTATTTATTTTTTCTCTTAATATTTTCAACTGACACATATTTTTTCTTAAATGGAGTATATTTAAAAAGTAATACTCTTAGTCTGCGTGACCGTACAAATAGACATAAAAATTCGGGATGAAAGTAGTACTCTATCAACCCACTACACATTATAATAACATATTCATAATTTTGGTGCAAACAACAAACGTAATATTTTCATTGTACGGAGGGAGTATAGTAAATAAATATTAGAACATCTCCAACTCTTTATAATTTGGAGAGCTTTTTATGTAAAATAGAAATTTTAAAATTTAGAGAGACATTTTCTTTATATCCTTCAATACCCTCTTTATATTTACTTTAAAATTTTATTTCCCAATATTTATTTATTAGATTTATATATTTTTTTATATTTTATGTTATTACTTTTAATTTATTTTATTATAAATGTAAAGTAATACTCCCTCCGTCCCATAATACTTTTCACATTTACTGTTCCACGTTATTTAAGAAAAGTTGCATTTTTTGACCGACTTTATTAACTTTGAAGGGTATTGTAGTATTTTTAAGTAATAAAAAATATGAAGTAATGATATTTGTGAGAGAAAGGAGTTGCAATTTATCATTCCTTTTAAAGCACTTTCACCAAATTTGGTATTCTAGCTTATTCTCTCAAGATACATATGATGATGCAGATAAATTTGTCATTCTTTTTTCACACACATATTATTACTTTATACTAATATTTCATTATCTAAAATACTACAATACTCTCAAAAGTCAATAAATTTGGTTAAAAAGTACAACTTTTTTAAATAACGTGGTACAACAAATGGGAAGCGTGGTGTAGGACGGAGGGAGTATTATAGATGTGAAGTAATAATGAATACACATAAAATTTTCAAGAATAAATAGTGTTGGAAGTATTGAAATATTAAATGTATTAAATTTTAGAAATTTTGTTTTTACTCTTAAAATTTGAAGAGCGAAAATCATAACTCCCCCTATCAGCCCGAAGGAGGGTCTTTTACTTTTGTGTGATTAAGGAGTATTATTATTTAATGTGTAGTGGGTAGTTGAACTAGTGGGAGTGTGGAGCCTATATTTTAATTGTATTAGTGTGTGTGTGGATCCCATGTGTTTAAAAAATAAAATGACCCTCTTAGAGTCGGACGACAAAAATAAAAAAAAATATCATCTTCCGAGCGAGGGAGTATATAAAGTTATTTGTTACAGTATTATAGATGGAAAATTGTCTTGAAGTTGATGATCAGTAGGTGATGATCTAGCACAATATTAATTTAAGCTAGTGTTCTACATAATATTGATTCATCCTACACTCCTAATCCTCTTTAATCAAAACTTGGTCAAGCTTGAGTTGAATCCCCTTTTAAAGCAGTTCCACCAAAGCAGACAAAGGTTACATTTCAACTATACAACAATCTAGAAGAAATCTTAAATTTGCTATCTATTTTTTGAGATTCATGATTCTATTTTTTCTGAAATAGTTGACGATGTAAGTTATCTATCTGCAGGTTGAAATGGCTTTGATTAGTCACAAAGATCGTTACCATGCGAGACTTAGTCGTTGTAACCTTAAAATTATAGAAAGTATTAAATCAAGCTTAAAAGGCAGACAACTTAGTTTGTTTGAACAGAGCTGCTTTGGTCATTTTCTGCGTATTCCAGCAGAGTTGAGTTTTCAGGGTCAAGTATACCTGCAACTGTTATTCTCTCAAGATACATCTGATGATGATGTAGATAAAATAGTGTTCCACGTGAATAAACAGCAACTAGAATTTGGTCCCACTGAGTTTGCTTTGGTTACAGGTTTGAAGTTCGGTCCAAGACCAAAAATGGCTCGAAAACAAGCTGTCGGAATTCTCGAGAAGAAGTTTTTTGAAGGAGTGGATATGAATATAAAACACATTGAGACTGCATTCAACAAAAGTTTGAAAAGGAGGGATAATAAACATTGTAATGATAGTGTTAAACTTGCATTGTTGTGGGTAGTGTTGGGACTGTTGATGTCGAAGAAGATTGATATGCAGTATGTCCGAATAGCTGATGATTTAGATGAGTTCAATGCTTATCCATGGGGTAGTGTAGCTTGGGAATTTTTATCCAAATCTATCAGGAGCACCAAAGTCAGGGTTAGGAGTTTGGTAGACAAGAAAATGAGAAAGATTAATGGTATCTGCAGACCACCTATAGAAGCAAATGGATTTACTTATGCACTTCAAGTTTGGGCTTACGAGTGTATCCCCATTTTGGCTCGACAATATGCAAATTGTGTGAACGATTCGATTCCAAGGATCTTGCGGTGGTCGTCCCGTGGCACTCCAAGGTTCGAACATCTTGTAAAATGGGTGTTCAACAATTCACAGGGGAGCGGTAAACATGTAAGTGAATGTTTATACACTCCCTCCAGTCTTGTTTAAGAAAATGTGTTCTTTTTTTATTAATTTGTTGATTTTATAGTGTATTATAGTATTTTTAGATAATAAAAAAGTATAAAGTAGTAAATTTGAAATTTAAATAATGTATAAAGAAGTTTCTATTTTTTTTATATGAAGGGTGTTATGGAATAGACAAATGCAGGAAGTTTAAAAGGTTCTTTGGGACGGAGGGATAGTTCATAATAATTACTCCATCCGTCCCGAACTATCCTTGTTGCTTACTATATCAATTGGTGTTTCATTTTTTGGGATGTGAAGGGTGTTGTGGGACGGAAAGTATGAAGGGTGGGAGTGTATGAGTTGTTTACCTTACTTGACAACACTTGTTTCAGGCTAGTTTGAAAAGGCAGTTGGAGCCCAATGCTGAGGAAACTGAATCCGTTTGGTACCGAAGTGCAGTAGAGTGGAAGGAAACGTTGGCAGCAGAGGGTGTGGACCATGGACGAAGAAGTAATGAGGGTCCGGTACGAAGGGATGACGAAACTAATGCAGGCGATGAGGCTGCTGCTTTTGATCCCAACTGTGCAATGGGAAGTAAACGCCCTGCAAGTGATCCTAATGGCAGGAAGTTGATGGCGGAGATTACTAAACTTAAAAGAAAATTGACACAAGTGACTAAAGAAATCGAAAGAAGATTGGAGGTGCAGACACAAGTCCATGTAGATACGAGGAAGTTAGTTGAATCTATATGTCATCATATTGGCATATCAAAAGACACAAAGAAAGTAAGTGTGACACAATCTGAAGCTGAATCAGAAGATCATACATCCAACTCTAATAAGGTATAAACTATGCAGATGCTACTCAAGTTAGTGGACATATATAGTACTTTTATGGGTTGGGTTAAAATTGGTTAAATTATTATAAGCTCTGTAGGCTGCGGTTTAATCCTCAAGTTCCTTGTTGATGGTAGCTTTTGTCTCCTTGTTGATGGTAGCTTTTGTCTCTCTAACGAAGGATTATAGATAACTCAAGCTAATTAATCAAACACACAAATTATGGAGGAGAAAGGAAGCACTCTTTTATAGATAAATGGGCTCAAAGCTCAATTTGGATGTATATTTTTCTCTCATTGCTCTCTCTTGAAGTGTGAAGTTTATAAGTGGAAAAAATTATGGCTATCGTATTGTATTGCTAGCTATTTATACATTTCTCTATGTCATCTCTGTGCGTATGTGATCGCTTGATCCATGGTCTCTTTTGCCTTCCAATGAGAGTTTGTCATGTGTCTATGAATGAACCATTTTTAACTAAATTGATGTCATTTACTTTCAAGGCTATTGATTGGTAGATAGAGCATTTAGTTGTGAGGTGAATATGAATAGTTTGTTGTAGTTTGAGAGTGACTTTTCGCCAATTATTTCATCTTTGTTATTTTGAATTTGTCGAGTCTCTCTCTGCTCTTCCAAGTTATATTTTCTCTTGGTTGAGTGTGATTCTTATCCATATATGACCAGACCTTTTTAAGGTCTGCCAGGCTTTATAACCTGGTCCGAACCTCCTGCAAGTTCGGAAATGATTTTTTTTCTCTTATCCACAGAATTGGAAATCAGAATATATTTCTGATAGTGAACCAGATACGAAGGACATTAAGAGTAAAGGAGCAACAGAGCAGTCTCTTCATCCTAGAAATAAGAAGCAGAAAACGAATCATTTGGCAGATGATATTGTCGAAAAAGATGGGAATGATAACTTGTCTAATGGAGCTCAATTCATCCTCAAAAAGAGAAGCATCAACGATATCCTTGGTAAACAAGCTGTGGTCAACGATAGCCCTGCCGAGGAGGACAATACTGAAGGAGATGACATGCAAAGAGGTGAGTTCATCCGACTACGAGAGGATGTGAGGTTTGTTTGGGATCAGATAAAAGATTTGATGACTTCGATGGTGTCTCGAGATTATGATGCAGCTCAACTCAGACAGCAACAACCAAATGGTGCTTTCTTTCGACCACAATCACCGGAAAATCGAACAGCACGCCCACAGACTTCAGTTCCATCTCCTTCCCATCATTCACTACCTCCACACACTACGCTCAGTCGTTGTCAATTGATGGAGCAGTACACCGCGTTCAAGGAATCTAATTATCAGTACGTATAGTATATATGTTATTCATGCATATATGCATATGTTACACACTTTGTTTTTGCATCTCCTGCATCAATCATTCCACGAGTCTCCTTATACATGTCACTCATTCAACCGTATACAACACTGGGACCAATGTGTGATCATCAATATTGTTTCCTCTAATATAGATATCCAATTTACTTGCATCTTATATGGACTCTTTTGGAAATTCACCTCCAAGGATCCGGATCCATATAATTATATATAGGTACCGGATCACCTATTCAAATAAGGTGTCTCCTCTTGTATTCCACCTTTTGAATGATTAACACGTGTTATGACTGTTTCTCAGATTAACGCCACATGCCCAAGGGTTTATTAATAGTCATTTGCAGGGTATAATTTTTTTATATTATGAAACACAATTACACCATTATTGAAACACGAATTGTGGAATAGGGAATTCAATCCCTTATATATAATACATTAATTAATTTACTGTTGTAGGATAAACGTTGGATTAGGATTTACGGTTGGTGCTTCTTTCTTCAAGGAGCTTGAGGATCCAAACAAGCTGACAAGCGATGACGTAAGCAGATATACACACACACACACAACATATGATCTTGCATGTCTCATTTGCTCATGTTCGATTTTTTACAGCATTTGGACGCGTACATGAGTATCTTGCTGGCTGATCACGATTTCATAGGTGTACGGATACAAAACACCACTTACACAATTCTTGACTGTTCATTTTCAGTAAGTCCTTTACTTACAACTTCATGTTTTGTCGTCGAATTAACATACACTATTTGATTTAATTTCAATTCTTGGAATATTTACTTTAAGACAAAGGCTCAACGGATATGGGCTAGGCATCATGATTTACACCCTGTCCCTGTCGGAACAAGCATAGATCCCACAAAATACGAAACTATCCCCGAGTCTGAACTCCAAGAATTGCTGCCTTATGTCCGTGGTGAACTACCCGGGTGGCAAGGTGTTCGTCCATGGCATCAAGTTCAAGATGCAAGTTTCTATACATGACATATATATATATATACATAGAGCAAATATCAAAATATAGCCAATTCCAATTTTAGTCACTTATTATTTGCAATTCTCAATTTTCGTCCTTTCATTGTTTGATTTTGGCCTTTCTTGTCCAAATTTAGTCAAGTTCTTTTGTCATAAAAGCACTAAATTTGGTCAGGACCACCAAAATTGAGAATGGCAAATAAATAAATAAAAAATTGAAATTGATCATACATAAAGCATGAATTTTGATATTAATTTTCCCTATATAATTGCTTATCCTGCTGACTATTTGTATGATTTATACATCAGATATTCCTGATAGTCCACGTAGATGATCATTGGATGGCATGCAAGATAAACATGAGAAGAGGGGCGTTACGTCTTTGGGATTCATTGAGACACGAGTGGCGGCCGGATGACGACAGAAGGGAGCTGCAGACGCTTGCCATCCGTCGTGTGGTGCCGTTGTTGCTTCTGTACGGTGGAGTGTACAAGAGAAATCGGGATATACGTCGTAGGGCTACATTGGACCTCGTTTCTGCCGATGAAGGGGTGTGCATGAAGCAAACAGATGGTGTTAGTTGTGGTGTATTCTCACTGGCCATGCTAGAGTTCCAACTACTCTCGGATGAGATTTCTCATGACATAGATATGGACAACATCGCCAATTATCGCAACAAGATTGCATTTGACATCTTCAGTTATAGTCGTACTAGGAGGTGATGACAAAATGGCCACCTTCATTCGCTTTTTGTCTAATTATTCAGCATGAATACTTTTGGCACATATATACTACTACTTTTGTCTGACTGATAATGTTTTTAAGTTGTACCACTTCTTCTCTTCCCACATTTTAAGACCTATGGATGTTTTTAAGTATTGTGAGGTATTAATACCGTGTAGATTATCACTTTTTAGAGTATGCATATGTTTTGGGACTAATGAAAATAGGAAATGTTGATGAATTCCATTATTGATCCACACAAATAAAACAAGTGTAATTTCTCAATTTCTTGTATCACATGTAGCTTAATGCCAATTTTCAACGAATTTTTAATTTGTCAACATAAATTGGAAGTAAATTGATCAATTATAGAAGTTATCGTACTAGATTGAAAAATAATTATTTCGGGACTAAAATAGAATTTTATAACTATTTTGAGATCAAAATCGAACACTTATAACTTTTTCATCGAAATCAGCATGCCACGTGCTATTCACATGATTATTTTCAGGTGAAAATTATACTAAAATCGAGCAATGTCGATAATCATGGAATTAAATTAAAAAATTACTTATTTTGGAACTGAAATCAAATTATCGTCTTGTTGTGGAATGAAAAATAATTTTAATTTAAGGAAGTATATAGTGTATATGTTCTCACACCCACAAAATACAATACTCCACAGCACAACAACAAAAAATACACTTTAATTTTAAAATTATCATTATTCTTTCACACACATAACTTGTTAATTTTAAAGTATAATTTTTTATTACCTAAAAATATTAAATTACTAAAAGAAATCAATAAAATAATTCAGAGAATCAAAAGTCAAATTTGAGAATAACATTTAAAATAAATATTAATTACTCCATCTCATCATACATTTCACATTTCTTTATTTATTTATCTCATTACAATTAAATAATTAATAAAAATATTCAACACAAATAATTCTTTAGTACATTTTATTTTAAAAAATATTCACTCAGTTCATCGATAAAATAACTATTTGCCTTTTACTAAGTAGTAATGGAGTATTATTACTCCCACCGTCCCACTCAAATGTGGTCATTTAATTTTTTTGCGTAAATTAAGAAGTATTATTATTTTATGTGCAGTGAGTAGTTGTATTAATAGTGAGTGGTGGGCCACATGTGAGATCTTTTTACTAAAAGTGGGAAATTGTAACCTTTCGGTGGGACAGAGTAAGTATTATTTTCTATATGTATAAAAGTGAGTAATTGTATAAGTAGTGAGTGGTGGACCATGTATAGATTCATTTTACTAAAAAGAAAAAATAGATATCTTTAGTAAAGACAATCAAAATGGTCAAATGAATATCTTATTAACGAACAAAATTAATAATATTTTCATATTTATAAAAATACTCTAAAGTCAATAAAATTGTTTAAAAATTTTAAAATTAATTTTCTATGAAATATTGTTAAAACTTAATTATTAGAATAAGGGAGGATTAAATATGTATAATTACAAATATTATTTATTTATTTTTAATATTTTAGTAGACTTTAGTTGTGGGGTTTGAATCTAATTACTAGAACTTTTAAATAAAGAAGTACTCTCCCTCCGTACCACTCAAAGAAGTTTTTTTTGTTTTTTCACGTGGATTAAGAATTATTATTCTAGTGAATATTGTATTAGTGAGAGTGTGAGTCTCATATTTTAATTGTATTAATAGATGTGTAAGTCTCATATATGTAAAAAAAATGAGACTCTTTGAGTGTGATACTCAAAATAAAAAAATGAATTATTATTATTATTATTATTATCTATATATATATATATATATATATATATATATATATATATATATAATATATATATAGGGTAAATATTAAAATTAGTCCTGTAAGTATAGTCGATTCCAACTTTAGTCATTTTTTTCAGCAATTCTCAATTTTGGTCATTTTAGTCCACTTTTGGTCATTTTTTTCAAATTTTGGTCATTTTTAGTCTACTTTTGGTACAAAATTTATACATTTAAGACCAATTTTTGACATTTTTGAACATAAAGGATTAAATTTGGACAAAAAAATATGACTAAATATGAGAAAATTACTAAATTTGGACTAAAAGGACTAAAATTGGATAAAAAAGACCAAAATTGAGAATTGTAAATGATAAAGGACTAAAGTTGGAATCGATCATACTTACAGGACCAATTGTGATATATATATATGCATTTTGATTTTATTACTCCCGCACTTGAGTTGTTTTAGGTATTTATATACGTTCTATTAATACCTACTTTTTATATTTTATTAATTAATTTCAAAAACTTTATTTATCTTTTTATACATAATTCTAATTTTATTTATTTTTTCTTTAAATAAATTACTTCAACAATTTAATCATACGTTTTCTTACATCTAAACTTACTTAAAAAAGCCACAGTATTTCTTAATTTGCATGTGGATACAAATTCGCATAAATATTCGGAGCAAAGTAATTATTATTTTTATTTTATATTGAATAAAAAATTATGTTTTAAAACATTATTTATTATTTGTGGAATTGGAAACGTCTAGTACTTACATAATTATACTTTCACCGATCAATTTAAAGAGTTTTTTTTTTCCCACAATAGGCTAAATAATAGTACTCCCTCCGTCCCAAAGATATTGACACACTTTCCTTTTTGGGTTGTCCCACAGAAATTGACATATTTCCTTTTTAAGAACATGGGACCCACACAAAAACAATTTATTTATTTACATGGACTCACACACCCATCACACTCACCACTAATACAACTACCCACTACACATTAAATATTATTTCTCTCACTTCACTTTATATTAAATTATTATACTCCTTAATCTCCGTGCCCAAAAAAAATGTGTCAATACTTCCGGGACGGAGTGAGTAGTACTTCTTCATAAGAGAAGCCGTGAACCGAGGGAGTATAAAGATTAGTACTCTGATATCTGTTGAATGAGATTGCATTAGAGTTGAGTTGGTGCGGCGACGAGTATATTAATTGAACTTGAAGGCTTCTAACTGTGTTGCTTTGGTCGGTTATTTTGATTCCTCCCACACTCCTAAATCAAAATGTTGCATCTTTGCATACTCTAATCAGTATCACGAAGCAGTTCAACCACAGCAGAGAGAGGATTTTACAAGGTTACACTTCAACTAAATTAGTGAACTTTTTCAATCAATCTCGGATTCACTATCTATTTTTGCGGATGATTCTATTTCTTCTGCATTAGTTGATGAAGATATGTGCCATAAAATGCATTTTTCTACAAATTGTTGAGCTCCATGAATTGGGTCTTCTTAACCCAAGATTATATTTTTCAGTTCTGATGCGAAAAGTTATAATATTTGGGCATGTTTGGTTCATAGGGTGTGGCTAAGGAAATCCCTAATTTTTTATTAGTTTTAAGGAATATTATAACCCATCATATTCCACCGGACCTCTTGCTTTTTTCTGACGAGATGATAAATAAGCCCACATAAATATGCTTAAACTCCCTTAAATTTAGCAATTTTTTGAGGTCTATTGAGTATTATTAAGTCAATGTGTGATTTCAATCCCAAAGAGGACTGTTGATATATTCCTTTTTAGGTTAATGTCATCTGAAGTCTGGAGGTGGGGCATTTTTTTTTATGTAAATTCAGGTTTGTTGATTGAGTGGTTAATGTTTAGGTCCTACTTATTGTGGCTGATGCTGAAATTACTTTGATTAATTGTTTTCAGATGGTTGCTACAGTTGTTAAATGAATTAATAAGTTGTGTTCAATTAATGTAGAATTAAATTGCATGTGGTGTTGCATATGTTAGCAGTATATGGTGAGTGATTGGGTGGTGTTGTTAACCATCTTATATATGAAATGTAGCACCTTATAACATAATATACATCAAGTGGGTGTGGATGAAAAAGTATTTTATTTATGAGTCTAAATATAACTAATTTGGTTTAATTCATACACTCTGTCTACTACAGGTTGATATGGCTCTGATCAGTCACCAAGACCGTAACAATGCAAGAGTTGATGGTCGTTGTTACCTTAAATTTATAGAAAATATTAAATCAAGCTTAAAAGGTAGACAACTTAGTTTGTTTGAAGAAAGCTGCTTTGGTCATTTTCTGCGTATCCCAGTAGAGTTGAATTTTCAGGGCCAGGTATACCTGCAACTGCTATTCTCTCAGGATACATCTCGTAACGAAGATAAAATAGTGTTCCACGTGAACAAGCAGAAGGCGGAATTTGGTCCTACAGAGTTCGCTCTGATTACAGGTTTGAAGTTCGGTCCAAAACCAAAAACATCTAGAGTACAAGTCGGAATTCTTGAGAAGAAGTATTTTGAGGGAGTGGATATAAGTGTAAAAATAATTGAGGCTGCATTCATGGAAAGTGTGAAAAAGGAGGATGAATGTGATGATAGCGTTAAGCTTGGATTGTTGTGGGTGGTGTTCGGAATGTTGTTGGTCCGTGGCACCTCAAAAAAGATCATAAAGAAAATAGATATGCAGTATGTCCGATTAGCTGATGACTTGGATGAGTTCAATGCTTATCCATGGGGTCGTGTAGCCTGGGAACTTTTATCAAAATCTATAAGGAGAGGCATCAGAGCCAGGGCTAGGACTTTGTCAGATAAAAAAGTGAAAAAGAATGCTTCCAAATTATATATTGATGCGAATGGATTTACTTTTGCACTTCAAGTGTGGGCCTACGAGTGTATCCCCATTCTGGCTCAACGACATGCGAAGTGTGTGGACGATTCAATTCCAAGGATCTTGCGATGGTCAGCCTATGGCACTCCAAAGTTCAAAGATCTTGTAAAAAAGGTGTTCGTGAATTTACAGCGTGATGACTTCATTGGTGAACATGTAAGTGGATAAACATATCGTTAATGATAATTTGAGATATGTTTAGCATGTCACCTTACTTGACAGCTCTTGTTCCAGGCTATTTGGATAAGGCATTTGGAGCCCAATGCTGAAGAAAAACAATCTGTTTGGTACCGAAGTGCAGTAGAGTGGATGAAATTGTCGGCAGCAGAGGCTGTGGACCGTGGAGAAAGAAGTAATGAGGGTCCAATACGAAGGGATGAAGATCACAATGAAACTAATGCAGGCGACGAGCCTGCTTTTGATCCAATGGGAAGTGGCCCTGCAAGCAATCCTAGTGGCAAGTTAATGAGGAAGTTGAAGGCGGAGATAACTGAACTTAAAAGAAGATTGGAGGTTCAGACGCAAGTCCATATAGATACGAGGAGGTTAGTTGAATCGATATGTCATCATTTTGGCATATCCACAGACACAAACATAGTAAGCAACGGGCCAGAAGTCAATGTGCCTGAGCCAATTCAAAATGTGGCACGATCTGCAGCTGAATTAGAAGATCATACGCACCCACCATCCAACTCTAACGAGGTATATAAAGTATTTGGATAGGCAATGATGCTGGTGTGGATTATATATACTCCCTCTGTTCCACACTTATCTTCACCAACACTGTAGATACGTAGTTTAAAAAAAAAAGATTTACCAACTTTATTGACTTTTTAGGGGTATTATAGTATTTTTAGGGAATAAATAAAGTAAAAGTATGTTACGTGTGTTAGATGAGAGATATTTTTTAAATTAAGATGACTTTTGAGGTTATTGGTTGATTGATGTGATGTTTACTTTTATTGGTGAAGATAAGTGTGGGACGGACGAAAATGAAAAGTATGAAGTTAAGTGTGGGACGGAGGGAGTACTTATTAAGGGTGTGTTGGGTTGAATTGGTTAAGTTATTAATCTGTGTAGGCTGCGGTTTTAATCCTCAAAGTCATGTCATTTTTCAAGTAATCTGAACTCTGTTATCAGTAAGTTGCAGTGTGCAATTATCATCTGTTTTTCCTTTGACCTTACTCCTCAGACTGGGAAACCAGAAGATATTTTGGAGTGTGCTGAACCAGAGACGAAGGGAATTAAGAGTAAAGGAGCAGCGAAGCGGTTTCCTCAGGGCCATCGTATTAGGAATAAGAAACAAAAGATGAATCATTTCGAAGATGATCATGATATTCCCCAAGTCCCTGATGTCCCGGGTAGAGATGACAGAACCAACCCACATCATGCTTTCGTTCAATCGCAATCACCGGAAACAGCACGCCCTCAGGCTTCATTTCATGATGCATCAGTAGATCATTCACTACCTCCATCCTCTCTTGAGTTACATCCAGTGCTACAGAACAGATCACCATCCCAACCCACGCGCTCTCAATGTGCTACTCTGAGTCGTTTTCAATTGATGGAGCAGTACACCACGTTCAAGGAGTGTAATTATCAGTACGTATGCCACTCACTCATGTAAATATAGGGATATTTGTCCATCCACACCTATCACATTGTTTTTATATCCCCTGCCTAGCTCATTCATTTGGCAAGCGACACCTAGATGAGAGAATAAATCTACACACCTGCCCTTGGGGTTCATGGATTTTCTACTCTCTCCTTATACATGTCACTCATACAATGGAGAACATCAGGACCAATGAGATAGTATGCCATAACTTACATGCATTGTCTCCTACACCTCTGGAAGATCCAGATCCAATTTATGAATGATTACTACTGTTGTAGGATAAACGTTGGATTAGGGTTCTCTGTTGGAGCTTCTTTCTTCAAGGAGCTTGAGGATCCAACCAAGTTGACAACCAATGACGTAAGGATATATACACACACACACAGCACATATACATCCCAAAGTCTGACTCAATTAATACACAGCTTGCATGTCTCATTTGCTATCTCGTTAAAGAATTAAGGTTGGGCTAATTCTATTTTTTCACAGCATTTGGACGCGTACATGAGTATCTTGCTGGCTGATCCTGAGTTCGTAGGTGTACGAATACCAAACTCCACTTACACATTTGTTGATTCTTCATTTTCTGTAAGTCATTTATTTACTAGTACTTCATATTTTGTCGAATTTATAACATAGACTATTTGATCATTTGATTTTCAAGTACTTGGATTTACTTCTAGAAAAAAACTCAACGGATATGGGCTAGGCATCATGATTCACACCCTGTAAAAACAAACATAGATCCCACAAAATACGAAACTATCCCTGAGTCGGAACTCCAAGAATTGCTGCCTTATGTCCGTGGTGAATTACCGGAGTGGGAAGGTGTTCGTCCATGGCATGAAGTTGAAGATGCAAGTTTCAATACATTTGTATTTGTTTGCTATACATCTATACATATATATACTTGTTGCTTACCTGCTGACTAATTGTATGATTTATACATCAGATTTTCCTGATACTCCACTTAGATGATCATTGGATGACTTGCAAGATAAACATGAGAAAAGGGACATTACGTCTTTGGGATTCATTGAGACACGAGTGGCGGGTTGACGACGACAGTAGGGAGTTGCAGACGCTTGCCATCCGTCGTGTGGTGCCGGTGTTGCTTCTGTATGGTGGAGTGTACCATAGAAATCGGGCTATACTTCGTAGGCCTACATTGGACCTCGTTTCTGCCGATGAAGACATGTGCATGAAGCAAACCGACGGTGTTAGTTGTGGCATATTCTCACTGGCCATGTTGGAGTTCCAACTCTCGGATGAGATTTGTCATAACATAGGTATGGAAAACATCACGAGTTATCGCAAGAAGATTGCATTTGACATTTTCAGGTATGGTCGTACTATGAGGTGAGAAAATGGCCACCTCCATTCACTTTCTGTCTAATTCAGAATGAATACTTTAGGCACATACTACTATTGTCTATATTCTTAGAAAATATAATCTGTCTTGTAAGTATATCTAAATTTTAATTTTCAAAGTTTTTAAGTGAATTATCATTCTTGGACCTCCATATTATTCCACCGGATCAAATAAGCCCGTAAATTTGTTTTTTTCTTCAAAGCCTTTTTCATTTCTACATTAGATCATTTGGGCTCTAATATTTTCTAAACAAAACAAGTAAACACCTCTACCAAAAGATTCAAACGCCTGCCTTACCAGTTCATTAGGGCTCGGATCTTGGAAAGCCACGATGCTGAACATCTAATTAGAGCAAACGTGAAATGGCTACAACTGTGGTGCCGGTCGGAGATCTTTGGGCGAAGCAGTCTACTAATTCTTATAGTGGCAACATACAATATTCCAGATATCATCTTAAAAATTAAAATTAACTCACTACAATAATTTTAGCAGATAAATGAAGTCATGAAAAAGAAGGTGAACGTATAAATATAGCAAATGAAATACTATATTAGTAGATGAAGGTGGGTTTTAGAGAATGTGTGATTGAGGATGGTGGGTGTGAGGTGGACGATAATTCGAGGTTTTTAGCAGTGATTAATAGAGCATCAGGGTTGCTCGGCTAGAATATGTAACCAGTCTTGTCGCATTTGATGGATGGGGTGAGGACGATGAGCTTGAAGACCTAGAATTCATTGCTGGACATTTCAACAGCAAAAGATGAGGTGAGTGATTTTGGACCATTCCTTGATAGCCTTTTGAGCGGCTTCATACCAAAATGTTACAAAACATCTCGTGCCCAGTTTGGGCATACCAAAATGTGATATAATATCTTGTCTTGTGTCTAGAGATGACCTCCATTAACACATTTCTTGGAAAAATGTTTACTTGTTTCATTTAAAAAAATATTAGGGACCCAAATCATCTAATCTAGAAATGAAAAACGCTTTGAAAAAGAAAATAAAATTTAGGGACTTATTTGATACCTGAGATTTACATCAAATATCAAATGGCATTTAAATGGCCCAAGTAGAAAGTAAGGATGCTCTGCCTCTACTTAATAAAGAAAGGAATATTTTAATCTAAACAACTGAAATTATGAAAAACAAAGTTCTTTTATGTTTTAATTTTATTCTTTTTTAATCATAAAATCTTCTTTTGCCGGCATTCATGTCTGTATAAAAAAACAATTAACATAATTGAATAAAAAATCAGGAAATTTCCAGAATTACTAACCGAGAATCAAACAATGAGCACATGAAACAAGAATGAAGAATATCCTAACACTTTTCCCCTTACCTTTTGCAGTTAAACCAAAATTAAACTTTCGCTAGAAACCGAATGTGACATGCTAATTTGGGGAATCTGTTAAAATTCACACATTATCATATCATCTTTTAAAAGGTTACGACAGCCATTCAGATCATCCAAGTGAAGTGATGTTTAACATAGTGATCTTTTGATAATCAAACGAAAGGTTTTTCTGTCTGAAAGGGATGTTGGAGTAAAATACTAGGTCTTGTATTATACAGCATATGAATTGAGAAGCAGAAAATAAGCTTACAAGAGACAGAGTCATCGGAGACGAATAATTAATCTAGGACATCACATTGCAGATGCCCTGACAAAGCTTGAGAACCTGGATGACTCATCACGTGCAAGTAGCTGTGGATTTCCTTCTTCAACCTGGGGTAAGGTAAATACAGCAAAAAACAATCATGTAATATTAATTGACCCATTGTATATGGGCTCATCCTTCTATTATAATATTATAATTATCAAAACAAATAATGTTTCTCCCCCCCCCCCCCCCCCCCCCTTCTCTCTCTACCCACATTTTAAGAACCATGGATGTCTTGACCTTCTGCATGTCTCAGACCACCAGATCATTAATGATATTCTACTTCTTTTTATGATGTAAAATGGCTAGGCTCCACTTTTTGGGGGATGTTATCAATTTTTGTCCTATAACTTCTATTTGAATTAAATTTTGGAAAAAATAACAATTTCTATCTTATAATTTTGGTCCTGTAATTAATTTTTTCAGTTAGTCCTTTTGCAAAAATGTTTAAACTTACCGGACTTTCAAGTCGTATGAATTTTGCAATGACTTATTAAATAGAAAAAGTAAAAAGTTATAAAACTAAAATTGAAAAAGTAAAAATTACAGGACCAAGTTGAATTCAACCAAAATTACAAGGTCGAAATTGATATTCTCTCTCAATTTTGATCTGTAACTCTTTTAGTTTATCAATTTTAGTCACTTGTCATTTTTAGTCCCATAACGTTCACTTCTTAGTTTTAGTCCTGTTGTAAAAAATTTGAAACTTAAGGACTTTTCAACTCTTATAAATGCTTAAGTCTGCAAGTCCTAAAAAAATAATTGCATAAGGACAAATTGAATGTTACAGGACTATAATTGACTTAAATTTGGAAAAGTATATTTCCAGTTTTTTGCAGCCATAAGGATTAGAAATATATGGATTTTTTCCTTAATGATCTAGACTGCAAGGATGAGTCCATACCAATATCCCTCGATCCAAGATGAAGATTTCATCCATGAGCAGAACTGTTGAAATGCGATGAGCAATAGTGATAATGGTTCTGCTTCCGCACTCGCTTGATATTGCATTCTGCAGCTTCGAAGCCGTTTGAATGTCCACATTGGCACTGCACTCATCCAAGCAAAGTACCTTCATGAAATGTTTATAGTTATGTTATGAATATCTTCCATGAACATCTGCTCTCTTCACCCTCCCGTCTGTTCTCATACCTTAGAAGACTTGAGAAGTGCACGTGCAAGGCACAAAAGTTGTCGTTGCCCAACAGAAAATGATGCTCCTGACTCCTTTACATGGATATCTAGTCCACCTGCTGCTTCTATTTCCTCCTTCAGACAACACTTTTCTAGAGTCTCCCAAATTTTTTCATCACTACTCATCTGGAATGGATCTAAGTTGGCTCTGAAAATTGGGATGATCAGTTTAATCAATATTTACCCTTTAACATGCATAAATGCTATTTATTCAGCAAAATGAAAAAAAAAAACAAAAAAACAAAAAAAGCAAAATGCATCTACATGTCCATAAAGTGTTTATTTCCATTGATCCCTGAAATATGATTTTGCTTTAAAGGTCCTAAGTCCCTACTTTGGTCATCGAAGTAGATGGAAAATGACATTCCTTAATGAACCCCCAAACAATTTGCCAAATAATGCATTTTTACCAAAAATATATACTTGTATGACAAGGAATGAGAGACAATTAGAGCCATATTAAGTTGTTAAAAATCCTCAGAATACCTTAATGAACCTTCAAACAAGAAAGGGCTCTGAGGAACAATAGCAATTTTAGATCGGAGATCTCTTACAGGAACCGTTGCAATGTTCAAACCATCGAGCAAAACACTTCCACTGCAGATGGGGTTAAGGCGGAATAAAACATTCAAGATACTTGATTTTCCAGCACCTGTTCTTCCAACAATTCCCACCTGATCATATAGTTATCTTAAGGAGTCAGAGCTGTACTTAGTAGTAATATATTACATATGTAGAAGACCTTTTGTATCAACTAGGAAAGGTTTACAGAAATTATTACTACTAATGCTTTACTTAAAAGTTAAAAGAAATGAAGTTATTATATGTTTACTCTTCAGAACTAAAAAAAAAGATGACCATGAGCTTGAAATATCATTGGAATTAGGTAAACTCAAATTTGAGAAATTTTCCCTTCATTTGCATCGAGAACTTCAACTACGTACACCAAGAAGAGGTATTGTTGGGCTTGTACTTGCCTATTTGGAAAAAACAGAAATATAACACACTTATCATTTCCTAAGTGAGAGGTAGGATTAACTGACCTGAGATCCACCTGGGATATTTAAAGAAATATCTGACAATGCTGGAGGTAAGGATGGCATGTACCGGAGGGTCACGTTTTGGAACTGTAATTCTCCATTAGTTGGCCAATTTGGATCTAATGGACTTTGTCCAATCAGTTTCTCCGGAGGGATGTCCATGTACTGATTCAAAAGATTAGGATCAGAGATTCAGAATGAATTAAAATGACAAAATATGAGTTTAAATATTCAACTAGCAAACCTGAAGTACCCTCTCAACTGAAACCATTTCCTTCTCCGTTTCAGTGAAGCTTGTCAAGAAGCTTCCAACAACGACACAATTGGGGAAGCATAAGAAAGGGCTAGGCCAACCTAATAAAAAAGTCTAAGATTTCTCAGTAGACTTCAACTCTTGAATTTGTTGTGCCATTCTACTGAGAAGCATAATGATTTTACCAGTCCTGGTGTGCCCAAATTGATAGGAAGATGCCCATGTGTTCCAACAATTGCCATCACAGCAGCACAAAATACAATAAATGCTGCCAACAACTGAAGTCGAACTTTACGGTGATCATTTAATGTAAATGGCTTAATACAAGTTTGTTTGAAAAAAATGAAATGACCTTATACAGCACAATGAATATAAAGAAATTTGGAAAAATGCAGTCTTCTTGCACATTTGTTCGAGTCATGCCACTCACCTCAAATCTTTGTTTCATGTCATCATTGATCATACCTAAGATAAATTGTCCAAAACACTCTCCATTCAAAAATCCTAGCAGCTAGTGGCAGTTTAATTGAGGCAACCGTGAATTCAGTTGTAGATAGTTTTGAAAACTGAGTTTGGTCATGCAGAAGATGATAAGTTCATTAATAGATTCTATCAGAACCTAGGCGTGGTAGTTTGTTTTGTCGAAAGTTATTCCCACCATCACATCATATTTCATAATTTTATTTAGAGGATCTAGATTCAACAGATAATCAAGATTCACAACCTCCCATGACCGCTATCACTACCAAGAATATTTCAGAGAGGGTAGTTCAGACAATCGACAAATAAAAGGGTAAAATGTAAGAAAGATTTGAGGGTGGGTGGCATTTTTCCAAATTTCCCAAA